>JAPQWV010000016.1:20029632-21395165 GCA_027422505.1 Craterostigma plantagineum | reverse complement strand
TTTGTATTGGGGAAAGCGGTGGGAAAAAGAAAACTAGAGAGAAAATGATTTTCGCTAGCTATTCCCTCCTTTTCCTCCCCATTTGGCGAGGAAAATGATTTGTCATGGTTTAACGTCAAGCTTAGTTTAAGTTTTCTTTTCTTTCTCTCACCAATTTCTCTAGCAACCAAACACAACAAATGATTTTCATTTTTCATTTCCTTCCTTTCTCCACTAAATTCCTTGGATCAAACACACCTGTAGACTCTCGAGCGGCCGTAATAAATTTTTCAGGACTATCAGTTTTGGACGAGGGCCGACGAGACGGGTTATTTTTCGATAAACAACGTAAGGACGGGAGACTACAATCTTTACGCTTGGGTCCCGGGATTTGTCGGAGATTACAAACTTGAACTCCCCATTACCATAATCCCAGGTTCTTCTTCCTTGTATGATACACTGCACACATAATTTCACTCATTACATCTACTTTTAACACCATAGGTATCTATACTCTTTTATTAAGCGTAGATGCTTGCTACAAAACCGTCATAAAATTGGTCTTCTCAATAGCTTTAATATAAAAAATTAGTTAATAAAATTAAAAGGAAAACCACTCACTAACTTTTTTCACGTGTAGTTATAAGCTGTCAATTTAGTGTATATTATAGCACACGCATTTGAGTATGCAAAAACCACTAGTTAACGTAAAGAGAAAAAAATATAGGTTATGAGATCGAAGTTGGCGATATATCCTTCGAGCCCCCGCGAGACGGGCCCACGTTGTGGGAAATTGGAATTCCGGACCGTTCTGCGGCGGAGTTTTACATTCCCGACCCTAACCCGGAATACGTTAATAGGCTCTTCCTCAATCATCCCGACAGGTAAAGATCGATGGACGTAATGTAGAATTCATAGAAAATATTAGCAAAGGATATAATCGTGTCGACTGACGATGCGATATATGAATTTTGGCGATCATTAGGTACAGGCAATACGGACTATGGTATAGGTATACGGATTTATTTCCCGCCCAAGACTTGGTTTATGTGGTCGGAGAGAGCGACTATCGAAAAGATTGGTTCTTTGCGCAGGTTACTAGGTATGAATCGTTCATATACGAAAATACATAAGGCTCGATTATTTTTTGTCTTGTATATTATGGTGAGGCGGCATTATACGGACACCTTGTTGCAATTTTTGGAGATTAGGTTTAAAAAAACGGAAGCAGTTTGAGGGCAGTTAACGTCGGAAACCGAATTTCACTTCTAACGCAGCGCAAGGATGGGCCCTGAAATTAGGATTTCTGACGTTAGTTTTCCTCAAATTGCTTCATTTTTTTCTCAAATTTGTCCCCTAAGGTTGCGACGCTTTAATTAGTTGTCCCTAAAAAAACCACCACACATAATGCACACGACTGGAAATATAATATAATCAAGCCAAAGACATAAACTACACAAAGTACTAATTTTGATTTTCTGCTTCGACGAATTTCCCTCGAAGGAGAAAAGAGAACAATACTTACCAAGGAACCACGTGGCAGATCGAGTTCAAGCTCAGTGGCGTCGTCCTAGATGGGACTTATAAACTGCGTATCGCCATTGCTTCTGCAGCCTTGGCTGAATTGCAGGTAAGTCTCTCTCTCTCTCTCTCTCTCTCTCTCTCTCTCTCTCTCTCTCTCTCTCTCAAAGAGTTTCTTTTGTTCTTCTGTAGGTTCGAGTCAACAACCCGAACGCAAATCGACCCCTTTTCACGAGTGGATTGATCGGAAGGGATAACTCGATAGCAAGGCACGGGATTCACGGGCTGTATTGGCTGTACAATGTCGACATAAGAGGCGAAAATCTCATGGAGGGGAAGAACATCATATACTTGACTCAACCTAGGAATCAAAGCCCTTTCCAAGGGATTATGTATGACTACCTAAGGCTTGAAGCTCCTCCATCATAGTCATAGGATAGGTTAGCTATGAACTATCTCTTTCGGGCAGATTAATGAGAAAATAAAGATCATTTATGAGGCATTTATCATCATTTCTCACAACCAAAATTCTATTTCAAACACAATCAAAGTTTCTCCGCAAATCCGTAAAATAAATGACTCATATCTATACTATCTTCTCAGAGCATAGATGATCAGCCCGAGGATAATTGATGCGATGAGAACCATAATAGCTTGGACAGTTATATGAAAATCAGATTTACCGTCGGTGTTTCTACTCATTGCCTTGTTGGAATTCAGATTATCCAATTTCACCTCTGAAGAGTAGTTAGTTGCAACGTCCCAAAAAGATTTTGTGTTCGAAGGCGTAATAGTGATGGTGGTGGCTTCAGATTCTGGCTCCAAGAATTCAGACACGTCTTCTGCTACTTCTGCAGACATAACCTCGGTGCAATGATCTTTAATAACCTGATAAATTAAATTTTCAAAATTTAACATCATGGGATTAGTGAATCGTCGTTTTATTTCAACGTCAAAGGAACAGTAACAAACCTCCATTGTTTCGGACGACATAATATAATCGCAGATGTATGTGCCGTCGAGCCACGGAACGAAAACCCTTCTTGGAAATGGTAGGCAATACTGTTTACTGTAACGAGGAGATATAATCAAGAAGAGAAGATGAAAGTCGATTTTTAGAGAACCCAAACAAGCTGTAGTCAGTTGACTCGGAATTTCAATAAATTGGTAAAATTGCATCTCACCATTGAATTATGCACCACACTTTAACATAACTCGAATCTTTTGATGAAAAAGATCAAAATTGAAAATTTATAGCTGAACGATCAAATTTTCGTAGAACCCATCTCATCAAAGCCAAATTAGATATACCTTTGTCCTTGGAGGGCGATATGAGGATTTAACTTGTCAGATGATGGTAGGCCTTTAGATTCATGCTCGCCATTTGCCGAAGATTCTAATTCTCTGTCTGCGTCATCGCATATGATATCCAGTCTACTCTTCAAGCTCCTTACGATGTCTTCCTGGAAACAGAATAATTAAACAAGGAAAAATATCTTAAATTCATGACTTGCCAGGAAAATACCCAACAAAGATATTATGGTCGATCTTTTGGTAAATAAAGCACATACCAATTATTACCACTTTCGACATTGAAAAGAAAAAGGATTGTGGGGTCGGTGGGGTCTCTAAAACGATCAAAGGAAAATAGAGATGAAAAGAATTTTACCTTGATGTCATCCAAAGCTTGCGAAATGGGCTCCTTTGAATTCAAGTACGCAAGAGAACACACAGAGCCTCGGAAAGAAAGGACACCAAGAACCTCCTTTGTGCTATGACCTTCAAATATGAAGAAAGTACATCCGACAACATAGTATATCATCTAAATGCAAAACAAGGCATGCCAAATAGACGGCCCAAATTCATTGTAGATGTAAGTAAGACCAAATCACACCTCCTCAATACTCGTCTTGCTGAAAAGGCAGGAGAAATTCAACTTCATGAAAGCTATCTGATAGGTTTAGATCTTCCTCACCCACCTAATCAAGAAGAATATTTGACAATGGATTAAGCATGTAGATGGAATCTGGCGAAATTAAAATGAGAAGTACAAGATAGAGGTATATATGAGTTGCTACGTTCAAAGTTCGCTTACTAATTGGCCATTGATCAATGCCCTTGCATCCGAAAGTTCCTTAGAGAGGACATTGATCTCATCCCGAAGGATATCGGATAATCTCTTAACATCTCTGCCACCGTCATTAGTAACGGGAAATCTATATACAAGAGAGTGAACAAGTTAATCAGACAGAAGCATTTATCATAAATACTAAATGGATATTTTGTACCATTTGTTAACAACACGAATCAAGCCGAAGAAATCTATATACACCAACAACAAGCTACAAATCAAAAACTTCTATTCAGCATACTTAAAAACAATAAAAATATACCAAAAGGCAACAGCACTATGGACAAAACGTTTAGAAAGATAAAGGAGTACAAGAAAAAAATATCACCTCGCATCAAAATTGTATGTAGATCTGAATGTTTGAATGGAACCCAAAATTTTTCCCATTTTAAAATCACAAGGACGTAAACTGCTAGAAGACATACTTGCTGATAGCGAGAAATTACGGCATGTCCACCTGGAAAAGGAAAGGGTTAGCTACTTCTCATGCATCACAAAGAGTGAAAGTTGGAATGAAATGAACTGTCCTTAGAAGTACCTCAGAGGGCTATAACTGATATGGATTAGAATTCTTTCATCACCGCCATTCATTGTTGACAAGCATGCTTCAGAAACTCCTTTTACAGTCTGAAACAAGTGGCCAGGTGTATGAATACGTTAGAAAACTAATTCCAGACATCCAAAATTATAACATGAATATCTCACAGTTGAAACATACAACAGTGAGCATCTTAATGGAATCGACCGAGTACTCCAAGAAAACAAGAGAAACTTAATGTGAAAGTTGAGAAAACCTGGCATAAAGTGATGGTTGAATTCTTGAACAAGCTCTCGCTAACCCATACGTAGATCCCAACAACATTCATCCCACCCAACAACATTCTTGAAACCTAAAAGACAGGGTACAAGTCAATAGATAAACAACACTGTGAAAGAGAGAAAAAAAAATCATCAATTGAGTATACAAAGGGTACAAATTGAGTACCTGACGCGCATGCTCGGAGACCCATTCCTGATCAATAAACAATGCTGCATTATCAACCTGAGATTTGAGCTTCGATGAGCTACCTTTCTTCTTATTTTTGCTATTTTCTGACGAACCACCGTCGACCACCGAACACGGCGGCTCGCCAGCGTCGTTCGGCGGCGTCGGCACCAAACCATACACAAAACCCCGCTCTAATTTCGAATTCAGCTTCCCAATCACAAGCCCCACCTGTCATGTTCACCAATTCCAATTGAATTGCAAAGATCAAAGACAGCTAACAAGTTCCAAATTTCCATTTCCAAAATCGATAAGGTACCTCAGATGCAACAGAGGATCGAGTGAGTCGATTCTCAATCGAAGTGAGCTGAGCTTCATCTCCAACTACGGTTTTCACCATCGATTGATGTATTTCTCGACTGATCCACTTCAAGTTTAGAACTGCAATGAGTAATTGCAATTATAAAACAAATAGAATAATTACATACCGAAATTAAGTAACGTAATTGCAATTATAAAACAAATAGAATAATTACACATTGCCCCTAAACTGCCATGGACTTCATTATCTGCTCTCATATTGTTTCTTTTTCTTTTCTAGTTGTATTTATAACATTTTAAAAAAAAAAAAGGTATATTTGAATTCAGCACCGTCGGAAGTTTAATTTAAGATTCAGGTCATGTCAGAAAAAAATTTAGTTTAAAGGACCCAATTTCTGTAAATTTTAGAGATAAGGACCTTACTAAAAAAAGTGATATAAAAGTTATATGAAATGGTATAGGATGATCATTTTGTGTTACAAACTTTCAACATATTTTTATTTCAGAACAATGAAGTGGTACTGCAGAAATGAACTGGTATCGGGTGATGATTAACTGGTATCGGATGATCGTTTTGTGTTACAAAATTCAACATCTTGTTATTTCAGAGCAATGAAGTGGTACTACAGAAATTAGATACTTAAAACTAATTTTTTTTTACTGACAGGGCCTTAATCCTAAATGAAACCTGACGGGACATGAAATGAAAAGTCCCATTTCTTTGGGGGAATTTTATGTCAGGCCCCATAATGTTTGAATTTACTTGTCAGGCCCTATCACAAAGGAATAAGTTTAAATGACCTACTTTATGTAAAATTCGAGTTAAATGACCAAAAACTATGATTTGACGAAAATACCCCTACTAACATGCTCTTTTTTATGTTACTCAGTTACAGAATATTGTTACTTTAGGAAATAGGCACGTTATTTTTCAATAATATTGTTACTTTGTTATCGCAAAACGTTATCAACAGAAATTTTTTTTTCTCTAACGATCGAACTCCTTTTTCTTACACTGAATCGAGCACAAAAAAATTCTACTGCCCCATCCAATCGATTTCGACATGTCATGTTGGATTCATTATGATATTGACGACGCACGAGGTAGAATTTGCTTGTCTAATTAGGGTGCAAATTTGAGAATATAATGGTAAATAGTATCTAGATTTCGACATAAATTGCAATTAATCGGTATAACTTCGAGGTCCCCATGAGAAACCGAGGTCTATTTTACCTTATTGAGTCAATAACGCCGAGATTTATGCAGTTTTCATCTGTTTTTTAGTGTCGTTTGTGATTTTCGTTCTATTCCTCCCGATTCAGAATGTGTTATTGACGACAAACAAAGCGTTATTACCTTTCAGTAATGCGTTACTTCTAAGTCAACATTTGTTATTAACCATAAGACATTTGTTATTTTTTGCTATGTTATAAGTATTACTTTTTTACACGACTTAGGGAAAATATAATATCCGTTTCTTGCAAGTAATCGGTATAAATTCGAGGTACCCAGGTCTATTTTACCTTATTGAGTCAATAACGCCGAGATTTATGCAGTTTTCATCTGTTTTTTTAGTGCCGTTTGTGATTTTCGTTCTATTCCTCCCGATCCAGAATGTGTTATTCACGACAAACAAAGCGTTATTACCTTTCAGTAATGTGTTACTTCTAAGTCAACATTTGTTATTAATCATAAGACATTTGTTATTTTTTGCTATGTTATAAGTATTACTTTTTTACACGTTTAGGGAAAATATAAAATCCGTTTCTTGCAAGTAATTAGGGGTGTTCAAATTAACCGAAAAACCGAAAAAACCGACCGACCGTAAAGAACCGAACCGAAAAACCGGAACCGAAAAAAACCGAACCGAATTGTAAAAAACCGAACCGAACCAAATTAAAATGGTTAGGATATCGGATTAAGCATACGTAAAGCCGAAAAAACCGAAAAACCGAACTGAATTATCATACTACATTAAAAATAGAAAAATATGAAAAAATCATTTGTTTTTCTCCCATAATGTAAACAACACAGTAAATATAATTTCATTGGGTATACTTTTTTAGGTGAATATTTTCCTCACCAATCAAATACTATTTTTCTCCCAAAATAATTTATAGTATCTTCAGATGAATGTTTTTATATTTTGGTTAGATTTTGTTCCATTTCATGTTGTTGTTTTTTCCGGACCTTTGAATTATTTTGCTACATGTCACGTTCCATAAATCTTCTTTGTTTTTTAATAACCATAAATTGTTTTATGTATTTTCAGCTCATAATATTTTTTTGTTGATATTAAATTACTAACCGAAAAACCGAACCGAAAAAAACCGAACCGAATTATGAAAAACGGAACCGAACCAAATTAAAACGGTTCGGATATCGTATTAAGCATACGTAAACCGAAAAACCGAACCGAAATTTGAAAAAATCGAACCGAACCGACCGATGAACACCCCTACAAGTAATCGGTATAAATTCGAGGTACCCATGAGAAATTGAGGTCCATTTTACCTTATTGAGTCAATAACGCCGAGATTTCTGCAGTTTTCATCTGTTTTTTAGTGTCGTTTGTGATTTTCATTCTACTCCGCTCGATCCATTACTGGTATACAGAATGTGTTATTGACGACAAACAAGACGTTATTACCTTTCAGTGATGTGTTACTTCTGAGTCAACATTTGTTATTATCCATAAGACATTTGTTATTTTTTGCTACATTCGTTATTTCTGATGATTAAAGCTGCAAATTAGCAATACAAATCATACACACGATCAAATTAACAATAATTTCAACATATCAGGTCATGATCTTTGATATTTTCGGCTACAATCTCAGCGATTTCTGTGATTTGTGTTTATCAGTTTTTCCTGTAATTAGCATCCATATATGCTTGGGTTTATAAGACCCATCAGGGTTAACGAGTTCTGCAACATCAAATTGACATCGATTCCTACTTATTCGATCTGCAACACATTAATTTAGCCAAGTCTTAAAGAGATCTGCGTTTCGTTCGCTGTTGAAGACGATGGTATTTTCAGCGTAATTGTGGCAAAATTAGGAGGGTGAATATGTCATTTCTCGTCTGTTGGTTTTTTTCTCTAACAATTTCAAATAGTTGGTCCTTATCAGCAACCCAATCATAAATAGAGCCGGACCCAACTTAAACTTATAAATAGGGCCTCACCCTGAATTAACCCTTAAAAAAGTGGACCATTGATATGTCCCATCTTCATAACATCCTTTTGAGGTATCAAATCAAATGAAACAAAACATTATCCGTGTGGTACAGTAAAGGTTAACTGAGCTGGCGTATGTCCCTATAAAAATGTCCAACTTATTTAATAAAGGGTTAATTAAAGTTCAGGCCCTATTAACATTTTTACCTTTTGGTTCAGGCCCCCTTAGAATTTCATTTAGGATAAAGGACCTAGTTTTCGAAAATTTAAGTGGAAACTACCTAAAGGCTGCGAAAAGACATAATTATCCCTGAGATATGCGAAATTTACCACATGATACCTAAATGATCCGATTACAGTTGTCGAAATAAATATAACAGTTTTGGGCTGAAAAAAACACTTCCATTCATTTGGATAACAAATTGTTTGTATTGAGTACAATCTCGCACATATTTAGTAACAACTTTATCAATTATAATGCCAATACTAAGTCAACGAATAAATCAGAAAAAAATACCTAAATGATGCAATAAGACATATTTAACCCTAACATATGCCAAATCGACGAAAATACCTGAATGATGCGATAACAAGTTTCGAAATAATAATAACAGTTCCGCGCTGAAAAAAACACTTCCTTTAATTTGAATAACAAATAGTATTTTATTGAGTACTACACGCTGTAGACGAGAATACCAATACTAATACAACGAATAACAAATTTGCCAGTTTTACAACAAAAAATTCAGAGAAAAATACCCAAACCCTGCAATAAGACATAGTTGTCCTTCACTGTTGCAAAAATTTATAAGTATATGCCATCATCTCTCCCAAACAAGCGACGTCGATCGAAACGAGATTTCACACTCAGACCCGAACAGATCTCCACAATTGTGATAATATAAGTTGAAATTACCGTTAATTTCATCATAAGTGTTGATAAGTTTCGGATATCAGTGACGTTAATTATGAGAAAATAAATATTGCCCGTATAGCATAAAATACCACGTTTCTTTTAGTAAATAACAAATCATGTCGCAGACGTAACACATCATTCAAAACTAATACCGCTACCTGCATTCCTTACACTCAAGCGGTCGAAAGAAAAAATTCACGTTCCAAATCTGACCCAATCTCGACGTTACTAACAGCACAAAGTTATATCGGCTTCAATTTTTCATGGGTCATCATAATCAAAGAGAATTTTCGAAGTTCATAAAGCACGAATGCTTCAAAAACAATTCGGAAATTTCGTTTAATACGATGAAATCTCGACTATAATGACCGGATAATGTAAATTCGACACAATTTCAACATGGGCCTTAGTTATCGACGATAATTATTGATGTTAATCATGGAATAATGAAGAAATTTGATGAGATTTAAGGGGTAAACGTTTTCTAATTAAAATGTTTACTGGATAACACTTCATGCTTTCTGGGTAACAGTTAATGGAACAATAATACCATATGTCTTGAAGTTTATAACAAATGTTTCCGCAAAACGAACCTATAATGAGAAAATAATAACGACTCGTCACTAGTAAATAACACATGTAATACCCAAGTAAAGGCAAAGAGGAATAGATCGTAAAATGTTGGAAATTGCTCGAATCTCCGACGTAAATGACACAATAAGGTTAAATCGATGCCAATCTCCCATGTAACCAACGAGAAAAAACTGAAATTTATCATGGAATAATGTGATTCATACAATTCAAAAATTTCATTGAAAAATAGGCGAATTCTCGACTTTAATGAACTAATAAGGTAGATTCGACTAAGTTTGATCACGAGTCATTTTAATTGAATGAGATTATTAATGTTGATAATGGAATAACGAAGAATTTTGATGGGACCTAATATTGGAACGTTTGTCAATTAAAAAGCCGGTTGGTAACACTTTATTTATTCTGAGTAACAATTTACGCATTCTAGGTAACACATTTCTAAGAACACTCTAGAAGGTTCTAGATTGTCAGATAATACAAACTTAATATTACCACATTGCCTGCAAATAATACCACATGTCTGATAAAAAATAACGATATAAACAAAGCTTATAACACATTTGTAACTACAAGTACCACAAAATAACTAATCAATACCACATAACTATTTCGATTAATTTCTTCATAAATTCATTTCGTTCGGATGTATAAGATTGACATTAATGGAAATAGATGATATGATGAAGCTAAATCACAAAATTTCATTAAAAGACACGTTTTGCGATGGTTGGTATCAATATGTGAAAAGTTGAGATAAAAAATCATACAAACATATAGCTCTTCCTTCACAACATACTAGTATCTCTTTTAATGAGACATAATCGTTATGAATTCCAACACAAACGTGTTCAAAGTTCAAAATTAAACCACAAATATCAATTTATATGTCGTAAATCTGTATTTGATACTTTCTGGAAGTTATTTGTTAAGGAATATTAACAGGATGGTTCGTTAACGTTAACAGTAACAGATTGCTCGCATGTAATACTACATGTTCGCTAGAAAATAACAATACAGACCTACTGAATAACACTTTTACTTATAATGATACCACATAATAGGTTTCCAGTACCACATTACTAACTCGATTAATTTCGTTCATAAATACACATTGTTCGAATTTACAAGATTAACATCTTGTAAAAGTATGATTTGTTGCATTTATCACACCAAATTCCTTTAAAATCCAGATTGTTCGATGGAGGTGAATGATAGTGAATGTTTGAGGTCAATAGTTATGTAAACTTATAAGACTTCATAGCAAAACATAGATTATTATCTTGTTCATTGAAACATAATATATGAATTTCAGCACGAATGCCATCAAAACTCACCACAACTATCATTTTATAAGTCGTAAATCATGAAACCTTAAAGTTAACCCTGAAAGTTAAACCTTAATCTCCATAAAGACATAACAGTAAACCTTGGTGCGACAACTACAACAATTTGTAACACATAAACAACTTTTAGTAACATATGTAAATAATGGATAACAGTTAAACAGTTATTAGTAACACATTTGCACTGATTTAACAATCGCGCCCAAAATTCCAATCGTGGCATAAATCCCGCCCAATTAACCCAATCAATCCACAAATCCCGCCCAAAATTTAGCAAGTATAGTAAATCCATCCAAATCCATCCAAAACCAATATCCCGCCCAAAATTTATCGAAACAGTTCTGCTAAAAAATATACCATATCAATACTTATGAAAAACAAAAGCAGATCATAATATACCACTTCAGATATTCCAAGTAACGTTACGATTCATGTAGTAACAGTTCTATGCCTAATTACCGAAACAGGTCTTCTAAAAAAATACCATATCTGTACTTATGAAAAACAGTAGAAAGACATAATATATCACTTCAAATATACCAAGTAACGCTTCAATTTCAGGTAGTAACAGTTCAATGCCAAAAATTAACGAAAAGGGTATGTTAAAAAAATACAACATCAATACTTACGAACAACAAAAGTACGTCATAATATACTATTTTAGACAATCCAAGTAACGCTTCTATTTCATGTAATAACAGTTCGATGCCAAATTTTTTATCAAAACAGGTTTGTTAAACAAAATCCCCCATCAATACTTTTGAAAAACAAAATTAGGTACCAATTAATCGACGAAGAAGTCTTACGAACAACAAAAGTACGTCATTATATACCAATTTAGACAATCCAAGTAACACTTCTATTTCATGTAGTAACAGTTCGATGCCAAAAATTATCAAAACAGGTCACTTAAACAAAATCTCCCACTAATACTTATGAAAAACAAAATTAGGTACCAATAATCAACGAAGAAGTCGATTATGAGTTACCTCTTGTATCATGACCACTTTGTTCTTAGTACCATAAATTGGACAAAAAATACCATATCTATACTTATTATAAGCAAAAAGGAGTCAGAAGATACCACTCCGTCGGACAAAAAATATCGTTTACGAGTAAAGGAGTAACGTATCTTGATACTGTTATAACGTTATGACGTAATCTAGTAACAATAATGCACGAAATAGTAACACGTATTCCAGATGAATCGATGCCTGCCATACGACCTTCTTCACACAACGTACGTTTTAGAAGTGATGAGGTGGCGATTGTTACAAAATTTGCAGAGCCTATGAAACGCCCAAAATATGGGTACCTCGAATACACACAGATTAACTGCAATTGTTGCGAAAATCTACTTCGATTTCGCTAGATTTTTCTCGAATTTGAACCCATATAAAAATTCATTACAATTCTTACATCGTACTTCATCAATACTAGAATAAATCCTACGTGACACATCGAAAACGATTGGTTGATTGGGCAGTCGATTGTGCTCGATTCATTGTGAAAACTGGGTTTCGATTAGCCGAGTAAATAAATATAAATCTGTTAAAAACATTTTACTAGCGATACATAACATATTATCAGTTTAAAGTAACGGTTATTGTTTTTACAGTAACAACCCGTTGTATTTCTGTAACATAAAGCTGGCGTCGAATACCACTTCAAAGAACGGTTTATTAAGGGTATTTAAGTCAAAACATAGTTTGGGTCTTTACCTTTGAATTTTTCAAAAGAATGGTCCTTAAAACTAAATAAAAATCTGACAGGGCCTGATAACTTATTTTAAAATTGCCTAGGGCCTGAAACGTAATTGTCCCTTTAATAAATTATTTAATCAATTTCCATTCACTGTCTATTATAAGAGGACAAACTGAAGAGACAAGTCAAAAGACAACGTAGGAAATTTCGAGGGGCGACAGAGAGATGATGGCCTTTACTATATAATATACGGATTTTGATTTAATTGCAAAATTAGTCCTCGTACTATCCTTAATATTAAGAAAGAAGACAAAATAGAGAAAATTGTCAAGAGAAAAGGGAACAAAGAGAAAGTTGAAAATGGCCTCTCCCCATTTTCTATGTTAACTTATTCATACTCTGTTGCTTCCTTATTAATGCTTCTCTCCAATCCCAAAAAACACACAGACGAACACACCATTTGACATTTGCACATCCATTTTCATCTCTCTCTCTCTCTTTCTCTCTCTCTCTCCATTACTACATCAGAAGACACTGATTGTGCTTTTGAAGAATGAGGGCTGGTGTTTCTTCAAGTGCAATGGCTGGTCATCAGCAAAATCTTGAAGCTTGGAGCTGTAATTGGAATTTTGATTTCTTTTAGGGGTTTTTTTGCCTTCTTCTTCCTCGACTGCTGAGGAGAGAAGGAAAGAGAGCAATGTAGTACTTTGTTCTTCATTCTCAGGGAATAACAATTAAAAAAATAAGACGCAAGAAATAAGATACTGTTTTGCTAGTTGGAAGGCAAACAGGTTGGACTTTGGAGCCAGGCATATATTGTTTTATTTTGTTTTCATCTTTTTCTTTTGAATCAATTTTCCTGAAATCATGAAGAGAAATGGTATCTTTAACGAAAGGTGTAGTACGTGTACTTCTCTGTAGTTATTATGTATGATAAAGAAAATATTCGGGGAAAAAAAGAAATCCTCTGTTCAGTTCAGTTCCTAGATTGTCTTGAAAGGACATCCAAAGAAGAGAGCTTATTGTATGTAATAAATTAATCAAGAAAGAAAACTACGTATGGTAGTTTCTCAAATCCTTGTTCCTAATTTCTGAACCAATCGATTCTCAATATCCATTCTCTTCTTCATCAACAAAGCATACCTAGCAACAAGCTCTTCGTCTTCCCCGCCAGACACTGCAAGCTTACAGTGGAGCGACGTTTTTTCGAGCTTATCCGCATACATAGATGAAATTGGGACGAAAGTGCCCTTCTTTTCGCAAAGCCAGCCGTGCGCCGCCCTTAGTGCAGCTCCCATAGAAGCAGAATCTGAGAGAGAGAGAGAGAGAGAGAGAGAGAGAGAGAGAGAGAGAGAGAGAGAGAGAGAGAGAGAGAGAGTGAATATGTGCTATAAGCTGATATGTATTTTTTAGTTTTCTTACCTGGGCTTTGGATTTTGTATACGTTGCACCCGAAAATCGAAGCTATAGCCTTGAGAATGCTGTTGTTCGCCGACGCCCCGCCGGTCGCTATGATGCGCTTTGGGGGCGAGGGCATACCGAACCTCTCGGCGTGCCCTCGCATAGACAGAAACTGCCCCTCGATGACAGCTCGTACCTGCGATAACATTTCGTGTTAGAACGCCGAGGCATTGCACACAGTGTGTGTGTTGTGTGTGTGTGTGGGCTTCGCATTGCTAACCTCAGATGGAGGATCGAACTCAGCAGTAGCTTCAGATTCTTTCGATGCATCTATTGAGTGTCCATCGAAGTTCTCGAGAATATAGCGATGGGTTCCAACTTTAAATCGTATTATATAATCAGAGCGTTCTCAGTAATGGGTCTGCAATGATTTTCTTGAAAAAAGAAAGAGATCATAATTTTGATGTTGCGTTACCTGGGAGAGGAGGAATAATTTCGTGTTCCTTGTAATAGAATCCCAGCTTTCCGCCTACAATGGGACAGCGTTATAATCTTTGAAACAGTTCGTTTGAGGACAACTGCGATAGAATGAGAAAAACTGACCGTTTAGGGGAGGCGTCTGCTCTAAATACTTGTTGAAGACGTCCCACGATTTATCAGCGCACTTGTTACGTATATCTGGCAATTTTATACACTCGCATAATTACATTACACAAAAAATTCGAATTTTCGACAGATTCGTGTTTCATTTATTACCTTCGCGTGTAAGAGAGCCATTCTTATAGCAGAGCATCACCATGAAGCCTTTCGTATCGACTGGGTTAGGAAACACGTGTCCTTCTAGGCAAGGTTTGTGCTCGGGGGTTATACCAAAAACCTTTAAAAATCGACAAAACGATAAAGCAATGAGTAACGAATCGTAGCTCAACGACAGTCAATATCTGCGTACGTATTATACACAAACAACGCAAAAATGCAAACGTACAGTATCGCTGGTACCAAGACTTATAGCCAAATCCCCAGGACTGTTGAGTGTTAATCCTACAATTGGTAATAAAAGGAAACAGAGAAATTCGTATACCATGTCAAAAATTTCACGGTAATAATTAAAGAAACCAAGAATCAAGATTTACCAGCTAGACTATTAGGATTATCGCCCGACCATTGGATAATTAAACAGTTCTTGTCGAAATGGTACCTGAAAAAGCATTTCACGGTGAGGCCCGAGATAACACGGGTTTAAAATGCTAAGAGAAATGGTTAGCAAATTACCGCCCCACAAAATAGGGAGCAATCAAACCAACCACGGCATGTGCAGGGGCCAAATCTCCAAGTTTATCTCCTAAGCTTGGAGCTGTAGCCTAGCACCACAAACACACAACATAATTATAGATAAAATTGGATTTATTCAGCATTTTCTTATTATACCTCCAAGATTCTCTTCGACCAAACCCTCTCTTTAATATCCATCAAGTTCATCCCCGCCCCATCGCTATGATCGATGCAAGCGTATCTCCCAACGAGAAGGGAAGCCATGAACGAACTGACAAGAGAGATTCTCTCAGTGTTGTGATACTCTTCGGGCCTCTTTTCGAATATTCTCCTAATTTGAGGGCCAGTGAATCTCTCATAGGCCCGAGAGCCCGTGAGCTTCGATAATTCCATTGGACCGCCTATGGCTTTCTCAATCTCCTTGCATTGCTCTGTGGTGCTGCTATCCATCCAAATAGGCGATTCTGCGATGGAAAATGCTTCGCTGAGCTGATCGACTAAGGACTTGTTAGGGTCCAACGATGAGAGCTTCGATGAACTTCCCTTCTTCCAATACACGCTCCCATGTTGCTGCCCGCTGCCCGAAATAGCGACTACTTTGGAGAAATCAAAATTCGATTTTTTGAGCCTATTGAGGATGAGATCGAACGCTTCGACCCACAATAATGTCGGGGAAACGATACGCCCGTTCACATTAGGGTCACGGTAAACTCCATCCTTGGTGTTGTAATGGGGCAGCTCATTATCGAAGTTGACGATCTCTTGGAGCACAATATTGAGGTTTGAATCTAAAACTGTGGCTTTCAAGGACCTATAATCATTATGCACAGATGATCATCACTCACTGCTTTTGTAAACAGACATGAACATTAAACACTACCATTCTATACTCTGTATCGTTTTCAAAATATGATCTATCTTCGCTCAGAATCAACAAACAACAACAAATTAAAACTCAATTACCCAGATCAAAACATTAGATGTCGATTGGGTACGCAAAAAAAAAAAGAATAGAAAATCCTAAATTCAGAAGCTGGTGTGTAATACTCACTGAGTGGAGCTATCGAATCCGAGAAAATAAGAGTCCTTTGGTAGAGAGATGTCCTCCATTAAAGAAAGCTACACAATTACTGCGAAAATCAACGATCAAAGCCAGAGATTAGCCCTTGATGTGATGGATTTGATGATGACGATCCGTTTGATCGAGTATATATGGATAGACAGTGGCATAAAAACAATATTGTTATCCGATTAAATCGAAAATCCGTTTATATGCTGCGCAAAGATTCGATTTTTGGATAAGATCATCTCCAACCGAAAAACGCATTCTCAAACCCACAAGCATTCTCAACCTCAAAATACATTAATTTTTCTCCAACCGATAAACCAATTCGCAAACTTAAAAGACCATTATTGTAATATTCTCTTCTATTCCGGTTTTTAATATTACCCATGAAGTATACAAATTTATAAATCTGACCATACTATTATTTTAAATTAGATTGAAAACCACAATTTCACAAAATTAATGATAAACTCAATATATTTTCATATAAAAAACGTAGAAAAAATTAATTATTAATAACCGGAGTCCTTTTATATATTTTTATTTATTTTTGAATTTTTATATGGATACTTTAATAATTAAAAATAATAAAGGGTATATATTGTAATTTTTAAAACATCAAACGCATATTTTGGGATATCTCATTCTCAAAACGCATATATGCGTTTAAAACAGGAGAGAGAAGATGAAAATGCATTTTGAGTTTGCGTTTGGTGTACGATTGGAGAACTTTTGGTATATTTTGAGTTTTTGGGTATCGATTGGAGATGCTCTAAGAGGGCAAAACTTCGAACAAAGGACTAAATAAATACATTAACGAACGAGAAATGACGGAAAAGATAATAATAGGTAAAAATGAAGTAAACTATATTTGGGCTCCGCGGAGTTATATTATCTATCAATTATGGGCTTTCTTAGTTTTATAACCAGTCCCCAAATTTAAGAAAATGTCAGATAAGTCCCTTATTAGTATTTTTTTTATATATAGGTACATAGTAGAATAATATTACTGCATATAGATACCCACTTAGCCGAATGTACCCCATATAAGAAATGTAGGTACCATAGAGAAACGTATGGTGGTGATACCAACTTTGTTGCGAATCCGGTACTTAGATAATTTTTTTCGAAATTATCCTCGTAGCCGCGCCTTCACAACCGGCACGCGTCCAATCAAATCCCGCCGCGCGGAACTTCGCCTTGAACACGTTCAGCCTACAAACACGTCGCCCTGCCTTGTAAAGCGGAAACGGAACAAGACAACGTAAATTTAAGGGACCTCGCCGAGGTTCGCTCCTCGACTTAGCCCGTTTTATTCCTCGGCGAACAAAACGTACACTATAGGAAGACTCAAACCCGTGTGGAACCGAACAGACCTCGGCCTCACCTCGCTAACCCAAACGAAGCTACTAACACGGTTATCCTAAGTGTCCCTTCGGGATCTTAATCACTAGCCTACGCGCTCGTGAAAACCTCTACGCGACCCCTTTGTCGAATTCTACCCTCAGCGAAGAACCCGACTCACTTCACTCGCTCTCGCTCGCTATGAAGTGCACTCGAAATTGCTTGGACTCTCAATTTCGTCTCCCCTCTCCTTAGCTTGGGCGAATGAGGTTTTATAGGCCTCAAGCTTCCTTTTGTGACTTGGTAAAGATCTCCCAAAAAGATCTCCCAAAGAGATCTTCCATATCTTGTTTTCATATCTTCTAAATATAGTAAATAATCAAACAAGATCCTCCCCCAAAGATCTCAAATCTTGAACCTAGTCAACCTTCCTTTGAAAGCTTCCATGGACTTGGCAAGCCGCAGCCCCGCCCGCGCCCATGGTCCATGCCCCGCACGCCAAGTGCCGCGCGCGCCCAAGTAATAAGGTACCACAAAAACACGTAATAAGATATGTAATATACGTGTAAAAAGATACGTAAACCGTGATAAAATGGTACTTTTAACCAAATGGTAACTTATGTGTAAAAACTTTATTCTGATAGGTATACTTATTTATCTGACGGGGGACTTAACTGATAATATTATAATTCTTTGGTATTAAGTATAGGTACATGAATAATTTTATTGAAATTTTCAAAAGTATTACAACCATAGTATTCGCACTTACCTAATAATTTTAGTTGCAATGAATTGATTAAGTGGTCAAATCATCATATTTTCAGGTTGATTCGAATTCTATGGACTCACTCAGCTGTGTGTAGACTTGGGATGAGATATAGACCGTGGAAATTAGTGGGAAAGAGGCAAATATTAATTTTAGGGAATAATCCAAAATAGGAATTAACCTCCAAAATTTGTTGGGAGTAGTAAATGGATAATCGTTCATTACAAAACGACTTAACCGCCATAATTAGACTGAATTAATGTTGCGAACGTTCTTTTATGTATGCTAGAGCAATTATGGTTTGTGGTCCTAAATCATTGGAGGGGCATATAGATTAAAAGTTATAAGGACAATCGAGAAAAAAATTAATCTTTTTGTTGAAGTGTTTTTGATACATTGGATAACATAGAAGGTGGAAAGGCGAATACGACATATGACTATTTCATGGCGGTCAGAAAAGCTTCTTCTCGGTTTTCTGAGTCGAAGAAGATTATAAGATATCGAAATTCTTCGGAAAAAAACAAAGCATGATCGAACAAACGATGTACATTTTACCGTACTAAATCGAGGCTTAATTCTCGGGCAAAGGCAACAGAAGCATTACTGTTATATAACAAGGTACAAGTGTTTTACCCGTGGCACGAGCATTACCTATCTCTAAAATCATGGTCCAATTATGTGTGATAGTGGGTAAAATTATGGTCAAATTATGTGTGATAGTACGTAGTTTTAATGTTTTATATTTATTTGTTTATTTATTATAATTTATTACATTGGACACGTGACATCATTCTAAACCGCATACATTTCTAGGCCCAATTATGTGTGATAGTGGATAAAATTATGGTCCAATTATGTGTGATAGTAAGTAGTTTTCACTGTTTTTATATTTTTATTTATTTATTATAATTAATTACACTGAACACCTGACAATATTCTAAGCCACCAGCATTTCTAGGTCCAATCATGTGTGACGTGGATAAAATTATGGTCCAATTATGTGTGAAAGTGCGTAGTTTTCAATGTTTTTATATTTTTATTTGTTAATTATAATTAATTAAACCACCTACATTTCTATAACTATATAAGATTGCTCGAACCCTAATTTTTCGGATTTATATAGTGATTTGAGAAAGTTATATATTTAAGATTGTTTATGCCAAAACAAAAGTGCACTAATTAGTACTTAAATTTTATTCCTATAATTTTTACGAAATTTGTTTTTCGTCGTCTAAGTGGTTGATTTTAAACTAGTAGGTTATTTATGGTAGCATCATTTATTCTAGTAGTCATTTTTGTAAATAGGAATATTTATCATATATAGTCATTTTACGTTGAAAAAATTTAATTAATTTTCCTCCAAATGTAATCATTTTTTATCGGAAGCGATATCAAAATGGCAGGAAAACACAGGAAAATGACTATTTATGATACATTGCGTAAATATGTTGGACTAGCTTTGAACGTTTTACACGTTCATCAAACGAAATCTCATAAAGTTATATGACCATTTTTGGACATAGATAACTTAGAGTACGAAAAATAAATTGGTGAAAGTTATACTACCATCAGTTACTTGTTTATATGTTTTTCAACTCATTAGATAACATAATCTAACCATGGTTAGAGTACCGAACATCAATTACTTGTTTATCATGTCTTTAATCTCATTAGACACAAGAGTCTATAGTGATTACATTAGTTAGAGTACTAAACAACAATTACTTGTTTATGATGTCTTTCAACTAATTAATTACTTGTTTATCATATTTTTCAACTCATTAGTCACAAGAGTCTATAGTTATTACATCAGTTAGTGTACTGAACATCAGTTACTTGTTTATCATGTTTTTCAACTCATTAAACTCAAGGCTCTATAGTAATTACATTAGTTAGAGTACTGAACATCAGTTATTTGTTTATCATGTTTCACGACTTGATGCCGAAAAACGAAATCTAATAAAAGTTATATGACTATTTTTGGATATAGAAAGTTATAATAAAACTATAACTCGCCGGATTTATTTGAACCTACGGCATGGCATGCATTGATGCATATCCGGCCGGGACTATTCCTTTTCTAATTTTTAATAATAAAAAAACGAAATTATCAACTCAATTTCCAACTCCCCTCTCCATATTCATCTCTATATATATCACTACATACACAATACATAGATTCAAATATTCTTACTTTTGCATCTCTGACAATTATTATTACACACACCACTTCCAAAGCCTAATAAAGAAGCCAGACCATTCCACTCGCTACTTATTACACTGCAAAAAAAGGAGAGCAATAGAAAATGACAAAGCAAACCTCTCTGCACTTGGAACAAACCTCCGCGGCGGAGTCACTAGAACTTGGGCCCACGCCGGCGGCGGCGCCGGCCAAGAATGGCCTCGACGACGACGGCCGTGCCCAAAGAACTGGTAATATATTAAGCCCTTCCTCACATACATAAAATCTACATCAGCAATTTCTCTTAGTATTTCACAAGAAGATCAGATTTTTATTGATGGGTTATTTAAAGGGACGTTATTGACGGCGAGCGCCCACATAATCACGGCGGTGATTGGCTCCGGCGTTTTGTCCCTTGCTTGGGCCATAGCACAATTGGGTTGTGATGTGTTCTGTGGAAAACGACCTTGGCTTGGCACTGGAACTGCGCGCCTTCTTCGAACTGACAACGAACGTTCTGAACCTGCGACTTGAAAACCAGAAAGACACGTTAGAGGGGGCCGGTGTGGTTGCCGGCGACGCCCCTCCGATGCTTAAGTTAGTTGGTGGTTTATTAAAGGAGTAAGACAGGTACTAGGCTTAGTGAAAATGGTTTTAGCTTAAGTGTGCATACCTGGGAATGATCCCACCGTTACCTTTTATATTGACCCTGAACTTCGTTGCCATGACCTAGTCTTCCTCCCACCCGCGTTTTTCGCGGGCGTCGTGTGGGATCGTGGTCGTCCCACTCAGCCCACGTTCTTCCTTTCACATCTTCCTTCCACGATCCTTTGACCGGGCATCTCCTCAAAGGCGTTCCCTGATCGGGTCTTCTTCCTCTGGTCTCGGTGCTGGCCAGGTTCACCATCCCCGAAGACTTCTTGCCCAGTGATCGAGCCTGCGCCCCGCTTTTCCTCGGGCTAATTTTGTCGGGCGTTCTTCTCTTCCTCATAACCGCTCCCTATCCTTGTTAGGCGACGCTTCCCGGGCTTCACCCGAGGGTATCTCTAGCCCTGCCTCGGGCTTGCCCTCCAGCCCGTTTGAATCATCAATTCTATCCCCTTCGCGCCCCTAATTCGCGGGTTATCTTACCGTTTGATTTTAACTCCCTCGGATCCGAGCTGTTCGGGGTATTTACCGTCCCCACAGCTCGAATAGGATTGCCCTGATCAACTTCCTCGGGCATCCTTGGGTTCCCTGACGCGAGGGGACTTCTTTTACTCTTGCCGAGATCGCTCGGGCTTTAACGCTCCTTCTCTCCCGCTTCCTTTTACGCGGGTCCCTCCCAGTCGCGGGTTATTTTACCGTTAGCCGATAATCCCGAGGGTAACAATAGTCCCCCCCTAAAATAGTCCAAAAAGAGTGTAACGAGTATTTGGACGTTAGTTATCGGTAAAATAATCGATCGAAATGTCTTTTGTCTTTCTCGGGAACCTTCTCGGGCATTTTCCTACTCTCCCTTCATTTCTGGACCTCTTCATAGGACGCCACGTCGCACTTCCCTTCGAGCGGGAAAGTTGCCGCCCCATCAAATCACCACGGATTAATCTCTCCACGTGGTTCTTATTGAGAGGTTCGACGTCCGTTCCTTTTCTCCCTTTTTCTTCTTTTTCCCCCTTTCTTTTTTTCTTTTTTATTTTTCTTTTTTCCTCGTTTTTCGTGCCCTTTCCCCTTCTCTTAGGGTTTTCGTCTCCATCTCTCTCATTTCACCCCCTTTCCTTTCGCTTCAAATAGCTTTCCCTTAATAGAAAATCTTCACCGCACCAAATTTTCTTCCTCAAATCGGCGTTCTTCTTACTTCTCATTCTGCCTACTCCGTCGTCGTTACTGGTAAGTTATCCTCTCCTCTTTTCTTAACTCGTCATTTCTGTTTGCCGCTGTCTTAGTTTTCGCTTTCGTTTTCTGAGATTTCCTTTTTTCCTGTTTTTCGCCGTTTCCTTCTGTGTTCGATCCATTAGTTGCCTTTAGGGTTTTGGATTTTAGGATTCTGCTTTTTCTTCTTTATGAGCAACCCTGCGACTCCAACCTCCCATCGTTTGATCTCAGTTTCAAACCCAGATCACTTGGAACCGTCATCATCTTCTTCTTCTTCTTCGTCAATTTTCGTTTCCTTTCTCGACGCCATGGAAACCCTGAGTAACTACCCTGACTTGGATATTTTTCACCCCCCTCAGCGTATAGGGTGCTCGAGCAAGAAAGCCTTTCTTCGAGCTCTATCCAAGTGGACCTCTCAAATGGAACGATTTCGCGAAGAAGTCAAGCTTCCCTGGCACGAGGTGAATGTGTCGTCTCTTCGGGCCTCCCACATCCCTACTATCGTTGATCGGGCAGGCCTAAATCCCGATTTCGAGGTTCGGATTCCCGGGCCTCGGGATGTGATCAGTGGCCCTCCCGAGGGTTTCCATACGTTTTTCTTGGATCAATTGGATATGGGTCTTCGCCTCCCTCTCGCCCCTTTTATAGCCGAACTCTGTAATTATCACCAAATTTCTCCTGGCCAACTAACTCCCAACTCTTATAGCCTTTTGCTTTCCCTCGCTATCCTTATCGAGCATTTTCAGATTCCCCTATCTCTTCCCCTTCTCCTATCTTTCTTGAAGATAAACCAAAAAGAGCCTGGCAAATTCTTTTTCTCTTCCATCGCCTCTAGGGAATTTCTTCTCGGGAATCCCTCTTCTCATAAGGGATGGGTGAAGAAATTCTTCTATGTGCGATCTCCTGAGGGAAGTCCCGAAAATGACACCATCGACGCCTGGCCTGAAGCCGTATCCATATCTACTCCTCTCCCCGCTGCTTCCAGCTCAGAAGTTGAGAGATTCATGGAGGTGCTCGGGGAGAGGAGCTTTAGTGCTCCCGAGCTCGTCAAGGATGATCTCCTCTGTCACTTTGGTTATTGTTCCAAGGGTTTAGCGGTAGATGACTTAGGTATATCTTCTTGAATTCTCCCCTTTTTCCTACTTTTATTTCTTACCGAGCTTTCTATTTTTTTCTTATCAGACTCGCGCATGGATCTTGCCGATCTGCTCAAGATTTCTCGGGAGATGAAAGAAGGTGGTTCCTCGCAAGTCCCCCAACCAGCCTCAGTCACTCGAGCCCTTAACAAGGGGAAGGCCAAACCTCTGCTGGTTCTTCGGGTTCTCCCAAAGCAGCCCCTAAAAGGAAGGCTACTGCCACTTCCAGCCGTCCCTCGAGCAAGAAAGTCAAGACCAGTGCTCAGGCAGGCTCAGGCTCGGGAGAGGCCTCCCCGGCTCCCGCCGATACCCCCGACCAACCGGATTATTTCCATCGCCCTCGGGGGGCGCAGTGTGTGGAGTATATGCGGGGTTTCCGCTCTGAGGCCAACCGTTCCTACCTGTCGGGACTACAGCCCCGAGAGTTCTTTCCGCTCTTCGCTCAATACTTAGGCCAGGTATGAGTTCCCTATTCTTCGCGACTCTTTTCATTCCTCGGCATGTTTCTTCTTATTTTCCTCATTTCTCCTATTCCTTCATGTGCCAGGGCTTTGCTTGCGCCGCCGAGGCTTTAGAAAGGATGCTCTTCATGCACGAAGATTGCATCGAACTGACCCACTCTGAGGCGAAGTTGAAGGACGAGGTAACTCGACTTCAAGAGGAGCTCAAACGGAAAGAGGAGGAATTGAAGAAGGTGTCCAAGGAGGCTCGCACGGGATCGGAGAAGATAAGGAAAGATCTGCTCAAAGAAAGGGAGGCTCGGGAGGAGGCGGAGAACAACTTCCGCGAGTTGGAGGAGAGCATTGCTCGGGACTATTTGCCCCGAACTTCATACGGGCGGCAGGTGGTCGAGTATTTCCAGCACGGCTTTTGGGGATGTGTCCATCAGCTTCGGGTGGCGGGCATAGGTTACAAATGGAAACTCGATTGGCTAGACGTCGATCGAGCTCTTGCTGAGTGTCCCCCGGGAGGGTATCCACCCGACCCCATAGCTCGAGGAACTTCCTCCAACGTCGCCTTGGAGGAGATGATATCCACTCCTTCGAGTGAGGAGAACGAGGATGCTCCCGAACCTTCCGAAAAGATCTCTGAACCCGTTGCCGAGGATCCTCCACCTGCGCCCGAGCAGATGATCCCGAGTGAGTCTGGCGAGGGGGTTCCTAAAGCTACCTCCCAGGAAGAAGAGCATCTCGCCTCAGTGATCGGGTCGGTGGTCACTGAGATTGAAGCCGGTGTCGGGGAGTTGAATCAGGCCAGCTCGGCCGCTCCCCCATAAAAGTTTCCCTCTGTTTTCCTGAATCATTTTCCTTTTGTTTTGTAAACTTTACTACTATGTCTCTCTTTCCCGAACAATATTGTAATATGTCCTTTCCTCTCTGACTCTATTATCTTAATCGAATGTTTTTACTCAGCTTATCATATTTGTTTCTGTTGTCCTTAGATTCTATACCCAAATCTTTCCCACGTGCATTCATAAATCTTCTTCGTTTTTCCCTTTTCCCCTCTTTCTTCCACTTATAAGATGGAAGTGTCATGTAATCCAGAATCTTCCTCGCATTGATGTTCTGTCGAACATCCTCATAGTCGCGTTGTCATTACTCTTCTCGGGCACCAAGTCGCGTTGTCATTACTCTTCTCGGGCACCATCTTCGGGTATCCCGTTATTTGCTCAAACATTTTTTAGAACGTTAGCCAACGGTTCTCTTTACTCCCGTATTCCATGTTCCTTTATTTGAACTTTTGAATTCCTTTGAGACCCAATCCTTATAACTGTCCGCCTTATACGGACTTATCTTCCTTATAAAATCGGTTTTGGTTAGTCCTTCTCTTCTTAAGACTTATTAAACCCACTTCCTTCAGGTTACTTCATCTATCCAGCTTGTGATTTTGCTTTCTTTTTTCTTCACCACTTACCCCTTCGTTTTTTCCCTACCTTCCGTACTCCGCCTACTTTGCCCCGCTTGCTAACGTCCTCAAGGATGGCACACTCCCAGCTTGGGGGGAACCCCTTTTCAGATCCTCCGCCCCGCCCTCTTTGGGATTTATGGGAGGAAGCGGCGGGCTTTGCTTCAAATGAGAACGCGGATTTTCCGCACCGGGAAGGCCAGGTCTTTGCGGTCCCCTCCTTGGAAAGACTTCGCCCAACCCCTCGTTTTCTTTTGGAGGTCGATGGTACCTCCTCTCGTCAATTCATGGAGAGTTTTTTGGAGCCTGACGAGAAGCGACGTCTGGCGAGGCTTTCGGACCCGGATTTTTGGGATTGGTGGGCTTTAAGCGAGAGTCGGGTCAGTCACGCCGATCTTCATTTTTTAGTTCATCTCTTACTTTATCTTTTCCTGACTTCCTTCATTAGTCCTATTCACTTTCTTGCGAGGGGCTTCGGCGCTACACCCGACAACGTGATCTGCTTAAATACTACGAGGATGCTTGCACCCGATTGACAACCTTTTTAAATGAAAAAGATCGGGAGATTGCTAGGTTGAACGCGTCTTTAGCTAATTCCCGAGCTGCAGTTGAGGAACTTCGGTCGGGATCCGGTCGCGAAGGGACCCGGGCAAGAGTCTCGAGGCACGTACGACGAGTTTTTTCTCCTTTCATGGGTGGGGTTTCGGGAGCACGACAGCGAAAAACCCCCGGCGTTCGAGGAGCTTTTACCCCTTCCCGTATGAGGCATTTAGGCACTCCCTATGCTCGGGAGCCGAGGCCGTGAATTTCTTGTATTTTATTTTCATTATATGTCTTTCCTTAGCAGCGTTGTGGGTCGGGAGAATTTGTCAGTCTTTGTCATTTTCATTCTTCAACATTCCTGGTCGTTTCTCTTTTCTTTGCAATGGATGATGTTAGTTTTGCTTTTTCATTCAGATTATCTTCTTGATGGGAATTTTCCACTAACCTTGTTTTCCTCCAAGGCCTTGATCGAGACATTTTCTCGATGGAGAATTTTCATTAACCTTGTTTTTATCCAAGGCCTTGATCGAGACATCTTCTCGATGGAGAATTTTCATTAACCTTGTTTTTATCCAAGGCCTTGATCGAGACATCTTCTCGATGGAGAATTTTCATTAACCTTGTTTTTATCCAAGGCCTTGATCGAGACATCTTCTCGATGGAGAATTTCGTTAACCTTGTTTTTATCCAAGGCCTTGATCGAGACATCTTCTCGATGGAGAATTTTCATTAACCTTGTTTTTATCCAAGGCCTTGATCGAGACATTTTCTCGATGGAGAATTTTCATTGACCTTGTTTTTATCCAAGGCCTTGATCGAGACATTTTCTCGATGGAGAATTTTCATTAACCTTGTTTTTATCCAAGGCCTTGATCGAGACATCTTCTCGATGGAGAATTTTCATTAACCTTGTTTTTATCCAAGGCCTTGATCGAGACATCTTCTCGATGGAGAATTTTCATTAACCTTGTTTTTATCCAAGGCCTTGATCGAGACATCTTCTCGATGGAGAATTTTCATTAACCTTGTTTTTATCCAAGGCCTTGATCGAGACATCTTCTCGATGGAGAATTTTCATTAACCTTGTTTTTATCCAAGGCCTTGATCGAGACATTTTCTCGATGGAGAATTTTCATTAACCTTGTTTTTATCCAAGGCCTTGATCGAGACATCTTCTCGATGGAGAATTTTCATTAACCTTGTTTTTATCCAAGGCCTTGATCGAGACATCTTCTCGATGGAGAATTTTCATTAACCTTGTTTTTATCCAAGGCCTTGATCAAGACATCTTCTCGATGGAGAATTTTCATTAACCTTGTTTTTATCCAAGGCCTTGATCGAGACATCTTCTCGATGGAGAATTTTCATTAACCTTGTTTTTATCCAAGGCCTTGATCGAGACATTTTCTCGATGGAGAATTTTCATTAACCTTGTTTTTATCCAAGGCCTTGATCGAGACATCTTCTCGATGGAGAGTTTTCTCGATCGAGACATCTTCTCGATGGAGAGTTTTCATTAACCTTGTTTTTATCCAAGGCCTTGATCCATTTTTGCGAAGGAAAATAGATAATCTTCATTTCCATAATATGTTCGAAAGTAAACAACCAAATAAAATTACGCGAATTGAGAAGCAAAGCAAATAACAGCATTATGCGAACTGAAAAGCGAAGCAAATATCATGCAGTATATTAGGATAGATGCTCGGTCTCTCAAGGATAGTATTTCCTTAAGTGTCGAGCGTTGTGAGGTCTCTCCAACTTCTTCCCCTCCATATCTTCCAGATAGTAGGCGGCTCCTCCAACCTTCCTGATTACCTTGTAAGGTCCTTCATACTTCGGGTCGAGCTTCCCCCTCTCCCCTTTGTGTTGTATTTCCTTCATGACGAGGTCACCTTCTTCGAACCTTTTCAGGCACACCTTTCGATTATACGCGCGAGTAATCTTCCTTTGGTACGCCGCCATCTTCAAAGCGGCCTTCTCCATTTCTTCCTCGATCAGGTCGAGTTCATCGGCACGGAGTCGGTTGTTCTCTTCTTCTGAATATCCCATCACCCGAGCACTTCCTTGCCATACTTCCACTGGCAACACCGCTTCACTTCCATACACTAAGCTGAACGGGGTTTCCCGGGTTCCTACTCGGGGTGTCGTTCTATAGGACCAGAGCACGCTTTGCAATTCGTTGTACCAGGCTCTCTTCAGCCCATCCAATAGGACTTTTAATGCCTGCACAAGGGTCCGATTGGTTACCTCCACTTGGCCATTACTCTGAGGATGGGCCACTGAGGTGAATGCCTGCTCGATTCCATAGCCGGCACACCACTCTTTTAACTTGCGGCCACTGAATTGTCTTCCGTTGTCACTTATTAGCCTTCGCGGGATGCCAAATCGGCATAGTATATTTTTCCAAAGAAAGGAGATGACTGCTGCTTCCGTAATTCGAACTAATGCTTCCGCTTCGACCCATTTGGAGAAATAATCAATAGCCACCAGGAGGAATCTTTTCTGCGTAGCCTTTCCTTCGAACGGGCCGACTATATCTAAACCCCATTGATCGAACGGGCATGATGACGCGATCGCCTTCATCATCTCTGCGGGGGCTCTTTGTAGATTCGCATGCTTTTGGCATCGATGACAACCTCTCACTATCCTGATCGAGTCTGCTTTCATAGTCGGCCAGAAGAATCCTGCCAGCGTAGCTTTGCGCGCTAGTGCCATCCCCCCGATGTGGCTCCCGCAGGTTCCTTCGTGAATGTCTACCAAAACCTCCTCGGATTCTTCCTTAGATAGGCACCTCAGTAGGGGGCCTGCGTAAGATCTTTTGAATAAGATTCCGTCTATAAGCGTGAAACGGCTTGCTCTCTTATGAGTCACCCGGGCCTGGATGTCGTCTTCTGGAAGTATTTTCTCATCCAAGTATCGGTAGATGTCGTATCGCCAGTCCCCGGGGTCTATTTTCTCCCTTGCTTCTATCTGATGAATTTGTGGAGCCCGTTCGGTCCTAACTCCTTCCTCGGGTGGGTTCAGCGCGCTAGCCCACTTGGCGAGACGGTCCGCCTTTTCGTTCTCCCTTCGGTTGATAAGTATTAACTTGAATTCTTCAAACTTTTACCTCAGCTTTTGGAAAGCCTTTGCGTACTCGGCCAACCTTTCTTCCTTGATGGCAAAACTTCCTTCCGTTTGTTGGACCACCAGTTGCGAATCAGAATAAAACGTCACTCGAGTCAATCCCATTCTGCCAGCCGTCCTCATCCCGAGGAGCAACGCTTCATACTCGGCCTCATTGTTAGATGCTCGGAAGTCTAGTCTCACGCCCAAGCTGGTTTCCTCTCCCCAGGGCGATATAATCACAAGTCCCACGCCATTCCCCTGTTGACAAGAGGACCCGTCCACGTAGATCTTCCACATCTCCGCTGGTCCTTCATCCACCATCTCGACGATAAAATCTGCCAAGGCTTGGGCCTTAATAGCCACTCGAGGTTTGAATTGTATATCGTACTCACCGAGCTCGGTCACCCACTTGATCGACCTTCCTGATATGTCGGGTCGGGTCACGATCGTTCCCAACGGGCTATTCGTTAACACCACTATCGGATGCGAGAGGAAGTAAGGTCTTAATTTTCGCGCCGTGATCACCAATGCTAAGAGCAGTCTTTCCTGAGAAGAATATCGGGCCTCTGCTCCCTTCAAGATGTGGCTAACGAAGTAGACCGGTTTCTGTATCTTGTCTTCTTCCCGAACCAGAACCGAGCTGACCGCCCGAGGAGTGGCAGATAGATATACTGTGAGTTCTTCTGCTGGTTTTGGCTTGTTCAATACTGGCAGCTCCTTCAGATACTCCTTCAACTCTTGAAAGGCTTTCTCACAGTCGGGTGTCCATTCGAAGTCCTTAACCTTCCTTAGTACTTTGAAGAATGGCATGCTCCGCTCGGCCGACCGCGAGATAAATCGAGACAAGGCCGTGATCCTTCCTGTCAATCGTTGAACGTCGTTGAGAGTCTTCGGGGACGTCATATCCGTAATGGCTTTCACCTTGTCGGGATTGGCTTCGATTCCCGATCTAGTTACCATGTATCCCAGAAACTTTCCCGATCTAACCCCGAACGTACATTTGGCTGGATTCAGCTTCAATCCATATCTTCGGGCCGTGGAGAAGGTTTCGCGGATGTCTGCTGAAAAGCTGCTCTGGGTTTTGGACTTTATCAAGATGTCATCTACATAAACCTCCACGTTTCTCCCGATCTGATTTTTAAACACTCGGTCCATCAGCCTTTGGTACGTAGCTCCTGCATTTTTTAGTCCGAACGACATAACCACATAGCAAAAGGTTCCCTCCGACGTAATGAAGCTGACTTTAGGCTGGTCTTCTTCGGCCAACCCAATTTGATGATAACCCTGGAAGGCATCGAGGAAGCATAGCAGTTCATGTTCGGCTGTAGAATCCACTAATTGGTCGATCCGTGGCAGGGGATAGCAGTCCTTCGGGCATGCCTTGTTTAAGTCCCTGAAATCTACGCACATTCGCCACTTTCCCCCTGGTTTGGGAACCAAAACGACATTTGAAAGCCAAGTCGGGAATTGGATTTCTCGAATGTATCCTGCTTTAAGGAGATCTCCTACTTGTTCCTTCACTATTGCGTCTTTCTGGGCGCCTAAATGTCTCTTCTTCTGGAAAACAGGCCGGATGGTGTGGGAGATATTCAGTCGGTGTTCCATCACTTCTCGGGGTATAACTGTTAGCTCATTCGCGCTCCACGCGAACACATCCTGATTCTTTTTCAGCTGTGTGACGAGATCCTCTTTTAACGCGGGAGGTAAATCCCGGGCTATTTTGACCACGCCCGACGGGGGTCGAACTACGACTTCTTCGATCTCTTCCTCCGGAGTCAACCCTTGAGCCGCATGTATGACGAAAGAAGTTCCATGATTGCGAGGATGACTGTTTCGGCGGCTCTTGAGGGATTTTAATTCAATCCTCACCTCTTCCACATAGCACTTGCGCGCTACCTTTCTGTCTCCGAGCGCTTCCCCCACTCGGTCTCCAACCGGGAATTTTATCTTTTGGTGTAGAGCTGAAGCTACAGCAGCGAAAGAGCTTAAGGCCGGTCGGCCTAATATGGCGTTGTAAGAGGAGGTCATATCAACCACCAGGAAAGAGGTGATCCTACTTTTCTTCAATTTTCCCGATCCGAGGGTCAGTGGTAGGCGAATGAGTCCCACAGCCTCGATGGCGTGTCCGGTGAATCCGAACAAAGCCGTTTCTACCCGATCCATGTGATACTCTCCTAACTCCATTTGATTCATTGTCTCCTTGAATATGATATTCACCGAGCTCCCATTATCCACGAACACTCTCCCTACATCGTGATTGGCTATTTCGGCCCGAATGACCAAGGCATCTTCATGAGTGTTGTCTCCGCCATGGAAGTCCTCCGGGCCGAACGATATGGTTGGTCCCGACCGTATTTTCCTTGGTGTTATTTCCCAGTTCTCCAACTTCCTCGTCTCGGCTTTTAGGGCCCTATTTGAGTCCCCTATCGTAGGCCCACCTGATATCATGTTAATCCGACGAGGCGGCACGTAAGGTTTCTCCGGCGTACGATCGCGTCCGCGGGTCCGCCTGCGGTCGTCTCGTGGTCGCTCCACTTTGGCTTCCTTCCGTGGCTCGGCCTCTCTCCGCTCGGGAGATCGTTGATATCGTCCTGTAGGCCGTTGGTACCTCTCAGGGCGTCTGATATTCACCCAGGGTGGTACCCTGTTCATCTCCCTTCTAAATTCTCTCCCGGGATGCTTGTGGGGTGTGCTTCCTCCCCCTCCTTCTATGAATTCTGCCCGAGCTTCGGGGTTGGTTTCCACCAATTTCTCGAGTTCATCGTTCAGGTGGAGACAGCCTTCTGTGGTATGGCCATACTCGCGGTGAAATTCGCAGTATTCCCCGGAGACTGGATTCCTCGGCCCATCTCGACTCGAAAAAGGCCTTTTCAAGAAATATCGCCCTTCACACATCTCCAACGCCCTTGCTTTGCTTATTTTCCATCGGGTATTGTTGGCAGGGGCATGTCTCGGTTCCTCCCGTCTGAGGTTATCTTCCTTAAGGATTTGCGGGCGGGTTAACTCGCGGGCGATATCCACCGTCCCAATCGCCCTCTTCTTATCTGCCTTTTTGAAGCCGTGCGCCTCTTCCACTCGCACGTACTTTTCTACTCGAACTATCAGCTCTTCCACGGTGGTCGGGTACTTCTTCACTAACGACCTGAAGAGATCTCCCTCTTTCAGCCCGTTGTGAAAGGCTCCGATCAGCAGATCGGGAGTGGCTGAGGGTACTTCCATCATGACTTTGTTGAACCTTTTCAAATAGTCTCGTAGGTTCTCTTGATCGCCCTGTCGCATGTTTAACAGGTTCACTGCAGAGCAGGGCCTTCTTCGACTGCTCGAGAACTGTCGGAGGAACGAACGGGTAAAGTCTGCGAAGTTTCGGATTTCTCCTGCGGGTAGCATGGTAAACCACTGCTGGGCTCCCCGGGCTAGCGTGGTGGCGAAGACCCGGCATTTGATTTCATCTCCTAATTGATACAGCGCAGCGTTACCCTCGAAGCTGGCTAGATGGTCCTCGGGTGGTCCCGAGCCGTCGTATTTACTCATGTCGGGAAAACGAAAATTACTCGGCAAAGGGGCTCGGGAAACTTCATCCGAAAAAGGGGATCCCCTTTGTACTGGAAGGGGTACCTTTGGGATGGCTAGTTCCTTCAGGGTTCGGATTTCGTCCTTTATACGCTCCCATTCGGCCATTTGTTCCGCCGTTCTCTTTCTTTTTTCTGCTCGAAGGGCGTCGATCTCCGCCCTCAGCGTTCTCTCCTCGGTTTCTTTATCTTGCTCTTCAGTATCAGGAACTCCCTTTTCCCTCCTCAATCGTTCGGCCTCCTCTTCTTCCGTTTCGTCGCGTGGCGGTGAATTACAGCGAGTTTTTCGGGTTTTCTCCGCTCTCAACATCTCAACTTCGGCCCTTAACTTTCCGAGTTCCGCATCAAATGATTCTCTCAGCCTTCTTTCAATCTCCTCCGCCGTGAGTACCTCCTCTGTCGGTGGTGACTGGGGGTCGTTTACAGAATCCATCATGAATTTTTACAGGGAATATACGTTCCCACAGACGGCGCCAATGATGTGTTCTGTGGAAAACGACCTTGGCTTGGCACTGGAACTGCGCGCCTTCTTCGAACTGACAACGAACGTTCTGAACCTGCGACTTGAAAACCAGAAAGACACGTTAGAGGGGGCCGGTGTGGTTGCCGGCGACGCCCCTCCGATGCTTAAGTTAGTTGGTGGTTTATTAAAGGAGTAAGACAGGTACTAGGCTTAGTGAAAATGGTTTTAGCTTAAGTGTGCATACCTGGGAATGATCCCACCGTTACCTTTTATATTGACCCTGAACTTCGTTGCCATGACCTAGTCTTCCTCCCACCCGCGTTTTTCGCGGGCGTCGTGTGGGATCGTGGTCGTCCCACTCAGCCCACGTTCTTCCTTTCACATCTTCCTTCCACGATCCTTTGACCGGGCATCTCCTCAAAGGCGTTCCCTGATCGGGTCTTCTTCCTCTGGTCTCGGTGCTGGCCAGGTTCACCATCCCCGAAGACTTCTTGCCCAGTGATCGAGCCTGCGCCCCGCTTTTCCTCGGGCTAATTTTGTCGGGCGTTCTTCTCTTCCTCATAACCGCTCCCTATCCTTGTTAGGCGACGCTTCCTCGGGCTTCACCCGAGGGTATCTCTAGCCCTGCCTCGGGCTTGCCCTCCAGCCCGTTTGAATCATCAATTCTATCCCCTTCGCGCCCCTAATTCGCGGGTTATCTTACCGTTTGATTTTAACTCCCTCGGATCCGAGCTGTTCGGGGTATTTACCGTCCCCACAGCTCGAATAGGATTGCCCTGATCAACTTCCTCGGGCATCCTTGGGTTCCCTGACGCGAGGGGACTTCCTTTACTCTTGCCGAGATCGCTCGGGCTTTAACGCTCCTTCTCTCCCGCTTCCTTTTACGCGGGTCCCTCCCAGTCGCGGGTTATTTTACCGTTAGCCGATAATCCCGAGGGTAACAGGTTGGGTGGTGGGCCCCATCGTCCTTATGACATTCTCCTTCATTACATACTTCACTTCCACGCTCCTCGCCGACTGTTACCGCTCGCCGGGACCCGCCGCCGGCCGGCGAAACTATACTTACACCGACGTCGTCCGAGCTCACTTGGGTACTTTTATTTAGCTCAAATTAGGTATGTTCGGTTATTTATTACATTAATTATTTATCTATTTTCTGATTTTCAGGAGGAATTAAAGTTCAATTATGTGGGCTGGCGCAGTACGCCAATCTTGTTGGTGTCACGATTGGATACACAATTACTGCATCAATTAGCATGGTGTAAGTTACTTTTTTTTTTAGGGTTTTGGATATGAGAAATTGGGGTGATTACACTTAAGTATCTTAACAATATAAAAACAAATCAAATCAGTCCCCTCTAAGTATTCTTTTTATGCGTAGGTACCTAATAAAATAAAATATTTAACTGAAGGTACATTATATGAGAAAATACATGTACCATATGAAAACGTATTTTGGTACATAATACATTGAAAAAAGTGCGTCATGCTTACAGAAATATCACACGACATATTTGGAAATTAGGTACCACATAAACACACGATAATATATTAAAAAGATACGTAAACGATGATGAAATGATACGTACAACCAAACGGGTAGTTATGTGTGAAAACATTATTCTAATAGTACATATATATAAAAGTTGATTTTTTTTATTCTTTTGGGTATTTTAAGCGTAGATACACCTAAGAAATTTGCATACGTATTTTTTATTTAATATTTTTATTTATTTAGGGCTGTGAAGAGATCGAATTGCTTCCATGAAAAGGGCCATCAAGATCCATGCTTTGTTTCTAACTATCCATACATGGCGATATTCGCAGTGATTCAGATAATATTGAGCCAAATACCTAACTTTCATAAGCTCTCATGGCTCTCTATCGTAGCTGCAGTTATGTCTTTTGCTTATTCTTCCATTGGCCTTGGCCTCTCCATTGCTCAAGTTTTAGGTAATATATTTATTTACATAAATACATATAAGTTATATTTGGTTAATACATTGACAAGAAATCTCAATAGACCATAGGGTTCGATCCACTTGACGCCTTTAAATCCGAAGTGTGTAGTGTGAAAATTATTACTTCACAAAAGAAGAAACCCAAAATTTTTTGATATTAATTATGTATGTTGCACTTCACATTTTATTTAATTATTTTGAATTTTGATTTAAGGCGGTGTCCAAGTGAAGACAAGCTTGACCGGGACACGTGTCGGCGTAGACGTGACGGCGACGGAGAAGGTGTGGAGAAGCTTTCAAGCCGTTGGAGATATTGCCTTTGCTTATGCTTATTCAACGGTGCTAATTGAAATACAGGTAATTTATATATTAATAATATATTACATATATATTGTATCTATTCTATTATATTAAATTAAGGGTGAGGTGCTAGGATTAACCGTCAATTAATCTATATCAATTGACCAATTAGATTTTTTCTACATCTATTAAAAAATAAAAAAAACTTATTAAATCGCGTACCTTCTATAACCTCGTAATAACTACAAATGCTATTTTAAGTATATTACTTATTAAAACTATTTAATAATTATTAACTTTATTTTATAGTACAAACGTAGGATATGCCACAAATACTAGTGGCAATTCTCATGTTGATCCGATTTAGATAACAAACATTCGGTACGTAATTGAAGTGTGTGCCTATTTAAGGAAGCTATGTTATTTACATGTGAACATTCAATTATTTAATTGCCTAATTTTGATAACAAACATTCGGTACGTAATTGAAGTGTGTGCCTATAAGGAAGCTATGTTATTGTTACATGTGAACATTCAATTATTTAATTGCCTAATTTATGTTATCGCAAGGAAAAAAAAAGAGCTTATTCTCAGACAATATCATCCACTTGTCCTTAGCTTACGTAATAATGAAGGAGCACAATATTTATTGGACAACTAGTGGTCTATGGATCAACATGAACGTATAGGGGAAGAGTATCTAGAAAATAAATGTTAAACGTCGCCTAATAATACAAATTATGTATCTTATGATGTTGGAACTTGGAATGAATTCGATTTATTTTAATTTTTTAGATCGAATTTTACAATTTTATGTCATAATATTTTTTATAAGGACACGTTGAAATCTCCACCGCCGGAGACTAAGGTGATGAAGACGGCGTCTTTCATCGGAGTCTCGACGACGACATTGTTCTACGTATTGTGCGGATGCGTAGGCTATGCAGCCTTCGGGAACGATGCACCCGGGAATTTTCTGACCGGCTTCGGATTCTATGAGCCATTTTGGCTCATCGACTTTGCTAATATATGCATCGCAATACATCTGGTCGGCGCTTCGTGAAATTCTCTTTGCGTCGTCTAACTCGAACCTGTCGGAAAATAGTCCTATAATTGTCTCGAAAAGTTGTTTTTTGTCCTCTGGCTTTGTCCATGTCCAAAACTAGTTTATAACGAATAGTCGTTTTTAAACTCTTTTTTTTTCGGTCGATTTCTGATTGCTTGCAGTGAGGAGAATATGATTGCTTCAAAAAGGAAGTTAGTTAAATTTGTTTAGTTTGAAAAGAACATTTATGATAAATGACCGGAAATTACAAGGACCATGTGTCATAAATTGCGCAAACATTAGTTTTGGACAGTGGCAAGTTGGAGGACGAAAAACAAATTTCGCGAAAGCTATATAGTACTAAAATTTCAGTTACCCGTAAACATACTGCACTAGCTTTAGACATGGACAAGTTAGAGGGCGAAAAACGAATTTTGTGAAAGTTGTAACCCTAATATCTTAGTCACTCATACAGAATAATATCATTTCCGATAACATGTACATTAAGGGTTTCCGTCGTCCAATAATCTGACTAAATGTCCATCCCTTTCGAAAACGAAATCACCAGGTCTTCGCACAACCCATATTCGGGTTCGTGGAGTCCCACTGCGCCTCAAAGTGGCCCAATAGCAAGTTCGTCGCCTCCGAGCACTGCATCAACCTCGGCCCGCTCTGCCCGACCTACGGCCTCAATTACTTTCGCCTCGTCTGGCGAACCCTCTACGTTGTGGTGACCGCCTTTCTGGCCATGGTATTCCCCTTCTTCAACGACTTTTTAGGGCTAATCGGGGCTGCCTCTTTCTACCCTCTAACGGTCTACTTTCCAATCGAAATGCACATAGCCCAAGCCAAGGTTCCAAAGTACTCCTTGGCTTGGGTCGGGCTCAAGGTATTGAGCTGGGCTTGCCTAGCCGTGTCCCTAGTGGCTGCAGTCGGGTCCATAAAGGGGTTAGCCACCGACGTCAAGGCTTACAAGCCTTTCGATACGCAAGGGCACGAATGATGGTTTAGCACTGATTGACATCTATTACTGTTAGATTTTTTTACCAGCTCTGGCCCAAATTCATACTTGCTTATTGATTTGGGCTAGAGTTGACCGAAAATCTCCACAATTACATTTTCTTTTATATTTTTGTAAAATTATAGTTTTGTTAGAGTGTTTTGTTAGTAGGGTTACATGTTAGGGATCCATTTCATGTGTGCATTTTTTATTTCAATCAAGGAGGTGGAAGCTATTGTCCTTTCGAATATTTATTTCTCCGTGAAATTAATAAAAACAAGATATTCTTGAAACGTTATGTAGTTTAAGAATACGAAACAACCTGAGATTAAGTACGCTAGCTATAGCCAACTAGAAGGGGTGTTCGTTCGGTACATACCGTACCGAACCGAACCGAAATTTCGGTATGGTACCGAATACCGAACCGAATTTCTCGTTTCGGTATTCGGTATTTACCGAATTTGTTTTCGGTAAATTCGGTTTTTACCGAATTTACCGAAAAAAAATTCGGTTTTTAGGGTCGGTATACCGAATAACGAACACCCCTACCAACTAGTATTAGTTGAACCAACTTGTTTTAGAATACTATAATGCATGAATATATGATTCCCATTAAATTAGAAGGGAAATACTGGCTAGTGCTTAATTAAGGTTAAGCGTTCCAGCTAAGAACATCGAATTCACTATATATATATATATATATATATATATATGTAAGAATACTTTAAAGAACGAGATGTTATCATGCGGCCATTGTAAAATTGAGGGATTACATATGTATTTTAAATTTATATATTAGTCATAGGATTTGTACTAGTTGCCTCTTGGTTTATCGTGACACCTAAAACATATAGATATCTCCTACCATATAATAAAACGAATTTCAATAGATCAACCCATATATCTATAGAAAAAATTATAGTATTCTATTTGAATCGTGTAAGTCAAATTCCAAAGGAGTATCATATGGTCAACGAAAACGAGAATAGACTGGGTTTTTACATGGAATAAGCTGGCAATTTAAAATAGGGTCAATTCAAAATCAGGCCCCATTAAGGGTTTGATTTCGAATTCAGGCCCTGTTTGAGAATTTTTTAGGTTAAAGGACCCATTTTGTGTGGTGTAAAAAAAGTGGTATGAAAGATGTATGATCTGGTATAGAATGATCGTTTTGTATTACAAACTTTCAACGTACTGGTATGTCAAAGCAATGAAGTGGTACTGCAGAAAATAAACTGGTATCGGATGATCATAAACTGGTACCGGATTATGGTTTTGTGGTACAGAATTTCAACATACTGGTATGTAAGAGCAATGAAGTGGTACTGCAGAAATGGGTCCTTAAAACTAAATTTTTTGCCAAGATGACCTGAATTCTAAAAGATAGTTATGGGGCCTGAAATGAAAATGTCCCTTTAAAATAATAACATAATCATTGAAGAAGCTGCCATATCTGGAAAATAAAACAAATAATAAACATTTAACGTTACCCAAAGATAAGGTCCAAAGAACGTGACCATTTGTGTCACGAAGTTGCCTGTCGACGTGTACAAAATTTCCTACACTTTGCAAATTTATGAATAAGCCCTTCCTACTTCTACAATTAACACTTGTGACCTAATTTAGTCGTTAAGAATTTTTAAATGTCCCACACGCTCCATTGCCGAGCCATTGCTGTAATTCATAGTATCGTCATCCATCCTTATCAGTTCCTTACAATGGGAATAACATATATATATATATATATATATATATATATATATAGATATATACTGTATGTGGCAAGTTTGATTAATTTAATTGCAATAGAAAACATACGTAAGCTTCTTGAAAGTGATTTGTCATACGAACGCATGACCTCGTTAAGGTGACGACGATTAGAGCTGTCAAAGTGACCCGCGGCCCGCGGGCCGGCCCGCCCCGCCCCGCTAAAGTGGCGGGTTGGGCTGAGCTTTTTCAGGCCCGCCACGGGCCAGCCCGCGCGGGCCGCGGGCTTGGCGGGGCGGGGCGGGGCGGGCTAGCACGCGGGCCGGCCCGCCATTATTGTAAAAATATATAATTTATTAATTAAATATATATTATAATGAAAATAAATACTAAATATAGAAAATAAAACTAAATTAATTAGATAATATAATTAATGTTATTAATTATGTATATTTAATATCATATTTATTCATAATTTATTAATAAATATCATAACTAAATAAAAATTATTACTAAATTAATATTTTAAATTAAAATAAATAATAGGAGAAAAAATTACTTGGCGGGCGGGCCTGGGCGGGGCGGTCCCCAGTTTTCTAGGCCCGCCAGATGGCGGGCCAGCCCGCCCCGCCCCGCCAAGGGGCGGGCTTTGGCGGGCGGCGGGCCAGCCCGGCCCGCCCCGCCAAATTGACAGTACTAACGACGATGAATGGTGGGCACATATTAAATTCACTATTGATCACATTTATAATTGCATTTGTTGCTGGATATGCGGATTTACATAAAAAAAAAACAATTGAGAAAAGCAGAATTTATAACCCGACACACTTAAGTGTTTTCAGTACCATTTCATTGTCCTGTAGTACCAATTCATGGACCTGCAGTACCACTTCATGGTTCTGCAATACCAATTCATCGTTTTGCAGTACCACTTCATCGTTCTGCAGTACCACTTCATTGTTCTGTAATAACACAAAACGATATTCGGATACCAGTTCATATACACTGTATAACACTTGCGTAAATTTTAGGTCCTTATCTCTAAATTTTACAAAAATCGGGTCCTTAACCCTAAAAATTTTCTGTCAGGGGCCTGAACCCTAACTTAAAACATCTGTTGGGCCTGGAACTTAATTAGCACAATATTATAATCGTAACAAAGGGGTAGCTTACAATACTAAATATTTTGAGTTTTTATATATAGATATCCAAGCTGAGCATGGTAAAATATTTCTGCTATGCTAACTTCTTGGGGCAGGCAGGTGTAGATTTTATTTTATTTTATTTGACATACTTCAATATTACGATACCAAACAACGCCCCACCATTTGGAATGCAGTAAAAGGTTTTATCTAATCACGGATTGTTTAACCCTATTCGGCCTATTTAATTTCTTTCTTCTGTCCAATATAAGTGGTGGGAATAAATTAAAGGGGTTTCTACACTTAAATCCCAACTTGCAAACAAAAAAGACATTTCAGTACCTTGTCAGACCTATTTATATCTTAGGTACCTCTGTCAAAGTTTTCTTGCACTTAGGTACCTAATGGACGAAAATAGCCCCATCAAAACATGATATTACCATTTTACCTAGCTTTTAACTTAAATTATATATAAAAAAAGAAAAATTAAACCAAACACACCGAACGATTCTCTCAGCATAATCTGCACTGATCTTTCTTGCAACCCATTCATGAGATCTCCCTCCCCAAATAGAATTAATCTTCTGAAGGTGTTTTGCCTCGCCGATCGATTCTCGACATCTCTTACATGTGATGGTAAGTTTGATATTATTTTATTTTGAGTCGTGTTTTTCAGTTATATGCTAAATTCGGATGGATTATTGTTGTGATTAGCAATTCGAATACTTGATTGATTATGGGCTTTTTATTTCGGTTATCAATTTGAGATTTCTGTGTAAAAAAGGGTTTTATAGGTTTTTCCGGTGTTTGAAATTTGGTCCTCGTATGCTTTGATTAGGGTTGTTTTTGCTTGGACATAGATTGACATCGATCTGCTTTGGTGGTGTTGTTCTAAGGATTCGATTATGGGCCATAAATTATTACTATACATTCTGGTAAGATATATACTTGATAGTTCGTCATACATATGCTTTTACAATGGTACCCCTTGTTTTATTAGTTTGGTACTCCTTGTTTCAGTAGTTTGGTACTCCTTATTTCAGTAATTTGGTATTTCATGTTTGAAACGTATGGTAGTGTATGTCAATAATGTTGGGTTTTTTCGTATACGGATTATGCAGTAATAGAATCAAACACAAGTTCAACCCAACATGTTGTGTGAAAATCATGACGATGATGCACGGACAATGCGAGAAAGGATTGACCCTTGTTTATGTCCAAAACAAGAAAAGAACCTTGTTCAGAATATCACTGCTACTTTCAAATTGAGTAAGTCTTCGAACGTGGCATGATCGTCGTACTTGCGGAGAAGCCGAATCGATGTAGCGTTCGTATTTGCCATGTATTTTGTTACTATTTTTGTTCCAACAACCTTTTAGTTGCTCTTTTGTATGGTACTACATGATAATTTGAGGTTGCGTGTGAAATCTGTGGAGAATCAATAGGCATGTATCTAGTACCATTGCTGTTATTCCTTGAGTTTTTATGGTGGTTTACCTTCATCATGACTTCTGATATTTAGTTGAGATGATCTAACATTTGTCATTCTGTGTTTTTATTAGGATTGGTCAATTGATTTGTGGATATTGTTAGGTTTCGAATTTGGTACTTATTATGTTGATTATTTGGTACTACATGATAAATTCATTTGGTACCATCTGTTTGGGCAAATTGGTACGCCGTGTGTGAATAAAATGGTACTGCTTCTTCATTACTCGCTAACAGTTTTGTTTTTTTGCAGAAATGGCACCAAATGCACCGCGTAACAGATCTGATCGTGCTTCTATGGTTTCTCGCATTTTACGTGACGAGCACAGTTGTATGCTTGAGCTGTTTGGTTAAGTTACTTGAATATGCCGTGAGACAGTTTGGAGACTTTGTTTATGTAGGTTAACTTCTTTTGAGTTGGGGATGAGACCATTTTGAGACTGTTTGGAGTTTGTTCATGACTCAGTGATGTTCGTTTGTTGTGTAGTTCTCTAAATCTGTCCGTATATTATGCAGTATCATAGGTTTTTATATTGCCGTACCTTTTCTTTTACATACAGAGTACCATAATATGCAGCTTAACCGTACCGTTAAGTACAAATATACCGTACCAAAACAGAAGATATGAAGAACCTTGTCTTGTATATTACCGTACCACATCTTTTACATACGGAGTACCAAAATATGCAGCTTAATCGTACCACTATGTAAATATATGGCGTACCATACACAGAAGATATGAAGTACCTTGTCTTTGTTATTACCGTACCAGAACTTTTACATACAGAGTACCTTAATATGCAGGTTAACAGTACCACTGGGTATACATATATCGTACCATAAACATAATATATGAAGTACCTCGTCTGTTGTACAGTAAGGTACCTTATCTTGTACTTTAAGGTACCTTATCATTTACATATACCGTACCATAATCTGCAGCTTCACTGTATCACTATGTATACATATAAAGTACCATAATATGCATGTATACCGTACCATGTGTTGCACAATCGAAAATAAATCGATTCCTAAGCGAGTTGCGTTGTTCTGCGTGATGTTGTCAATACCTAACAATAATAAAATGACTAAAAAATAAATAACATTTCCCACATGTAGGACTCACCTAATTTAAGATCAAATAGATCAAATTAAGATGTAAGATGTTCTTACTTCTATCCTTATATTCTAATGAATGTTGGAGTTGGAAGGTTTAATTCATTCTTTGTAAGGCCTAATGCACCTAATTTGATCTGAAACGTAACTAATACTCTATATTAGTGTTTTAGGGTGATTCCAGATGAAAAACTAATTCGTATGAACTCGAAAAATACTAAACCTAATATACCGTACCATATATTTAAGGGACGCCGTACCTTACATTGCTTTGTTGGAGTATCTATTTTTTTGTTTTAGGCGTACCATTTCGTACATGGTTGTAGTACCCAAAATTACATAAGACATCAAACATTTTACTAAAGCCAACGACATGTCAGATGAACTGTCTTATTGATGTAATACCTCGTACGTCAGAAGAGCTGTCCACTCATGACAGAAAAACGTCATAAGTCTGTCCATTCATGACAGAAAACGTCTGAAATTGTCCCTTTCTTTTTGCACATCAACATCTTTTGAAATGCTTCATTTCTGACGAAATTACCCAAGTCTTAAATGGAACTTACTTTAATTTATACGGTACCTATTTCTGGAACGATACAGTACCCTCCATGGCCTGTTTAGTGTACCTTATTTGCCTGCATTACAGTACCATTTGTGCATATATTACGGTACCAAACTGGCATATATTACAGTATCATGTTGGCATATATTACGGACCATGTGTGCATATATTACGGTACCACTGGGCATATGTTACAGTACCATGTTGGCATATATTACGATACCAAACTCGGATATGTTACAGTACCAAATGAGCATATATTACAGTAGAATATTTGCATACATTACAGTACCATTGTAGCGACCCTACTTTTCTAATTAAGGTTATTGGCGGATTTCCGCAACGTAAGCCGCGGAAGGCCCGTCTAATTAAAACTTTTTCCATAAATAATATACATTATTATAACATACATCTACATGGTCATCTCTATACACGGGCCGAAGCCCCAAAAATATCAAAAGAACAAAAAGCGCTAATGCCGCTCCACAGGTCTTCATCCATGTACCGCCCAGCCCTCAAAAGTCCGTGGAGCACCGCCACCAGCCGCCTCAGTCTTGACGCGCGTCGGCGTCAGACTCAGTACCTACAACACGTAAACACTGAGCAATTTGCCCAGTAGGTGAATAAAAATGCATGTATGCACGTGAACGCTCATTCCCGACCCCAACATCTCCCATGCAATGTTCCCTCTTTATTTTCCCACAATCCTGTCTCAAATCACACAACACAGGGCCCTAGGTCAGACTCGACACCTCGCGCGCCCATAATAATAACATACGGAAGCTTACACTAGCAGCGTTTTGACGATCACGCAACTGCCCTGCTAGGTCGCTCTTCCGTAAGCGGTAGCCTACGCCGACAGCGTTTTGACGATCACGCAACTGCCCTGTCAGGTCGCTCCCTCCGCTGAAAATATAATCACGACGGTTTTGCACCTCGGGACGTTCACGCCCGAGTAGACAGATCGATCACGCCTGTCTGCCGTCAGGTGTCATACGAGTACCAACCTCGACTCCTCAACGAGTCAATAATAAAAATCACAAACATCTCATTCTACCCCCGCTCGACAATATCTCAAGTCAACCGTCTCAATACGGTGTAAATATCTCACCCCTGTGATATGATATGCATATGCTATGCATATAAACGTGAAAACATGATTCCACATGAAACGTATGTAAAACATATAAACCACGTAAACCATTTAGTCACATAGAAGCATATAAAGCACATACATGTGTTTACGTATTGTAGATGAATAATTCACCTACCTGTCCTCCCGCTAACGTCAGTCAAGAAATCAGGTGGAATCCCTATAAGTCGATCCTCTGAATAAATAAATATTATCATATCAGTATATTTGCTAAACTGTATAAGTTCTTAAGTTCCCAAACCCTAATTATAGAAAACCTAAAATTTATGAAAACCTAAAAATAATGATATTCCTAAAAATAAATAAACCCTAAAATGATGAAAATCCTAATTTGTTTGAGAACTACTTAGTGCCGAAAATTTTGTTGGAGAGGTTAAATGTCGAGAACTTAAGTAACACCGAAAAGTTTATAAACTAAGACACTATACCGAAATGTTCATAAAATGTCGAGAACTTTTCTTTGGCAGTGTCGACATCTTTGTAATTCTCCTGACATGTCGACATCTTTGATGACACTAATAGGGAGTTTCGAAAACTTTTTCACCATTATTTTAATCATTTCGAAATCTTTACGGTAATGATGGTGATATGACGAAAGCTTTAATAAGCCTTATCGAAAACCTTCTCTTTATATGTCACCTCGAGATCTTCCATTTGCCCATAATCAAATAATGCCAAAAACTTCCCAATATTTTCCACTGTTAAAATATCGAAAACCTTCATATCACTAGACTAATCTATCAATCAAAATAAATCTCCCTATCTCCAGAAAAAGGGTACACTTTAAAAACACTAAATTCGCATGAACTCAAATACTTAGAAAATTATTAAGATTCATATGATATAAATGCTTATGAGTACAACGAAATTCAAGAATTTAGGGTTTTCTATACATAGCAACATTTCAAAACCCTCTATAATAAGCATATGATCACGTAAAGGCAACTACATGTTGAAAACATGTTAAACATACTAATTGCGAAAACTTTAACAGACCTCAATTATGGTTTCGAATTGTTAGCTTCCTTATGTTGGTAATCTCTCAAAATTTCGTTGGAAGTCTTCTTCTTCTACTTCACTTTTCTTCTCTTTAGAGTTTCCTTATTCAGTGTCGTTTTGATATCAACGATTGCAAGATAAGTATTAATACTATTGATGGGACAGGGTAATGATTTTACTTTTCCTAAGGCTTAAGTAACGTTTTTTATTAGAGCTTATCTTTGAATATTTGGGCCTAAATTCGAACTAAGCATAGCCCATATCCCAACATTGTAAATTTAATCTAGCTTTTGATAAATTTCGAAGTTAAGTTAAAACTTATATAAATTATATCATTGTTCACAACTTAAATTTCTTCACCATTTTTATTTAATTCACAAAATTTACATAATTATTTACAACAAAATCCCGTATTAAAATTTTACGGGTATTACAACCATGCGCATATATTACGGTACCAAACTATCATATATTACAGTACTAAATTTGCAAACATTACTGTACCACGTTCGCATATATTACGGTACCAAATTTACATATATTAAAGTACCAAATTGGCATATATTAGGGTACCATGTTCGCATCTATTACGAAATTTGCATATATTACAGTAGCAAATTGACATATATTACGGTACCATGTTCGCATATATGATGGTACCAAACTGGTATATAACAGTACCATTTGTGCATATATTAGGTACCATGTTCACATATGCTACGGTACCAAATTTGCATATGTTACAGTACCAAATTTGCTATATTACAGTACTATGTTGACATATATTACAGTAACAAATTGGCATATATTACGGTGCCAAATTTGCATATGTTACAGTACCAAATTTGCATATATTGCAGTACCATGTTGACATATATTAGGGTACCATGTTGGCATATATTAGGGTACCATGTTCGCATACATTACAGTACCAAACTGGTATGCTGGCGACCACCTTCTTTGGAGGGATACGTATATATCGATAAGCGTCGTTGCTTCATTGATTAATAGTAAGAAAGACTCCCTTTTATACTCACACATTGCAAATGACGTTCCGCCACCAACCGAATTTGCAGACGACATACTTTCAGATAATATGGCAACCTGTATAAATGGTACGCTGTATAGTTTAGATTGGTACTGCATAACAGGACATTTTGGTACCGTATAGACATGTTACTTGGTACGTAAAATAAATACACAGAGATACTGCATAACATAAATGTCCAATCGGACTGTAATGCATAATATATTTAGGTACGGTAAAACAACAAATAATGGTACGTAATATACGTAAGAAATGGTACGTCGTAACAGTTCTAAAAAAAATCTGAAATCTCGATGGATTAGCCTCAATAGTTACCAAATCCTAACATTCCACCCTTATATCGAGTTCTTGGAGGGCATTGAACTCCCGAATTTGGCCTAAACCTTGAACAAAAGCGTGAAATCGATTAAATCGAGAACCAAAAATCAAGACCAAAAATCAAGACCCAAAGAAAAGCTTACCTGACAAAATCAAGACCCAAAATTAGCCCAACTTTCAAGAGGCTCGTTGATTGTTGTCCGGCGCCGGAACGAGCGGAAGGAGGTGGTCGTCAAGACGAAAATTAGTCGACGGGGATGGAGCTCGAATTTTGCAGACAAAAAACTGAAAAGAAATAAGGGTATTTTGGTAAGCTTAGGTGATTAGGTACCTAAGTGTAAATTTTTTATCCAAATGGGTACCTAGCTATAAAATATATCTGACAAGGGACTGAAGTGGCTGTTTAGTTTCCTATTAGGTATTTATGTGTTGATTCCCGTAAATTAAAATGGGGTAATTCCTTATCAGTCCCCTGGAAGTTTAAACTTCCTGTTCAGTATCCCTACGGAAATTTCTTCCTATTCAGTACCCATCTGCGACAAATTTTGTGTTTAATACTCCAAACAGTGAACTGACGAAATTACGCTTTTTCAAATCAAAATTGGGCATTGTACCAATTGTTTTGATTATTATACCAATTATTATTACTAACTTTACCAACTGTTAGCGTTATTATACCAACAAAATTGAACATTATACCACTGCTGGTTAATAACGATAACAGTTGGTATAAAGCTTAAATTTTGGTATAATTGCGACAACAGTTAGTATCATTTGCAATTTTATTTATATAAAATTAAAATAATATTATTTTGTTGGTAAAATTAGCAATAACAGTTGGTATAATAATCAAAACGGTTGGTATAATATCCAATTTCACTGTATAAAATTAGAATAGCGTTATTTACTGGTACAATAACGAAAATAGATGGTATAATTTCCTCAATTTCTGGTATAATAGCAAAATCAGTTGGTATAATGCCTAATATTTTTGTGTAGAATTATAATAACTTTATTTATTGGTATAATTACGAAAACAGATGGTACAATTTTTAAAATTTCTGGTATAATAGCAAAATCAGTTGGTATAATGTCCAACTTCGTTGTATAAAATTTGAATATCATTATTTACTGGTATAGATAACGAAAACAGATGGTATAATTTCAATAGCTTTTGGTAAGATAGAGAAATAAGTTGGTATAATGTCCAATATTTTGGTATAACGTTATTTTATTGGTATAATAAAATAACGAAGCAGATGGTATAATTTCTACAATTTCTTGTATAATAGCAAAATCAGGTGGTATAATGCCCAATTTCGCATTATAAAATTATAATAGCGTTATTTATTGGTACAATAACGAAAACAGTTGGTATAACTTGTACAATTTCTCGTATAGTTTCAATTTTTCAGTAGAATAGCGAATTATGTTGGTATAATTCATGTGAAAATAATTGTTCAGCTTTTTTGAATGTGTGAGACAGGGGTATTTTCGTCTTTCAACGCTGAAAAGACCATTTTAGGTACTGAACATGAACAAATTCTCAAATTGGTACCAAACAGGAAGAAATAATTCGATGGGTATTTAAGAAGAATTTTAAAAATAAAATGGGACTTATAGGAATTACGCCAATTAAAATTCACTAGCTTCTGGTCATATATTATAGGGCAAATTATAACTTTAGGTCAGTAAGTATACATGTTTTTGTTTTTGGGTCACTATGTTCGATAAGTGCAAAAGTAGGTCACTAACTATGTATATCAAAACAAATTTGGGTTACCCTTTCAATTTTGGGTCAGCATTCACGTTTTCGATTTTGGGTCACTATGTTTTTATGAATGCAAAAATGAGTTTAACATAGCGACCAAAAAACTTGAAGCATGTATACTTAGTGAGTCAAAATTGAAAACACATATACTTAGTGACCCAAAAATGAGAGTGTGACCTAAATTTGTTTCGATATATATAATTAGTGACCTACTTTTGCAATTATCAAACATAGTGACCCAAAAATGAAAACATGTATACTTAGTGACCTATAATTTGGCCTATAGTATAATTGTATTTGAAAAGCACCACCTATCGACTACATTTGTTGGATATGCATTAAAATAACTTACTATACGAAAGCTTCTACAAATATGTATTAATTTTTTCTTAACTATACATTAATTTCTTCTTCCCAATATATTTATATTAATTTCTTCGTACCTAATGCAATTTTATTTCACACATGTAAGAAAAAAAAAAGCTCAAGTTGCATGCTTTTAATTTACCAAAATTCTGCATCTGATATCGAGGAAGAGGATGTCTTATACTCGAAGGTATGAGATTACTCGTTTTTTTATCCAAAATAATAGAAAACAAAAAAGAAAATTCAAGTGATTACCACGTCACCCACCGCGTTTTACAGTTCGCATTCGCATTTTCGATCGATGTATATATATATGCTTACCCCTTTAATCTCTTCACCAGCTCAATCCCTCTTTGCATTCGATCTTGTTGTGCGATTAGCTGAAGTTGTCGGAATAAGATTCAATTTTTTTCATCCAAGAAAAAAGGGAGAGATTATCCCTTTATTTTTCTTTCCGAAGAATTTCCGTCTGATTCGTGTCGTTTGGTGTGGATTTGGGTTATGAGGATGACTGGAGAAATTATCGTAAACAACATTTGTATTAATAATAATAATCGTAATAATAAAGGAGATGTAGAAGAAGAAGAAGAAAGGATCGCCGGAGAGGAGAAGACGTCGGCGGCGGCGCGTCACGTTACAAAGACGAAACCGGTGGTCGTGGGCTACGCTCTCACTTCGAAGAAAGTTAAGAGCTTTTTGCAGCCAAAGCTTTAGGGATTAGCTAGGTATTTACTTCTCCTCTTTACCTTTTCAATTTCATCAGTATGTTTCTATAAACAGAGGGTATTTCTTCTTATAGGGATTTCCTTTGTGTTTTGTTTAATGCTATTAAGTGTATATTAATCTTGCTGTTATACTCAGTAATTACGATGGATGGATAGTATGTCTTACAAGGCTGTCATAAGGACGAGGAAGATGAAAATCTTGAGCTATGAGTGGTGTATTAGTTCACCTTCTTCGTTTTCTTCTATAAATTTTCACTTTTTTTTGCTTTGCATGCTAAAAAGGTGTCTAATTTACTTGATCGTGGGAATAATTTGAGTAAATTTGAGACAATAATAAAATTGTTCGTTCTGTGAGTTACTGCAATAACCTTAATCACTCTCTGTTTCATTTGGCTGTCTGAGATCTTCTTTGTCCAAAGCTAATATGTGGTTTTCAGTGAGTTAGTACTGTTTCACCATCTTTTGTCGGCCTTATGTTGCAATTCGAGTACGTATTGTAACATGTGTCTTTCATCGAAAACATATGGAATAATTGTGGATCATATCTCAACTGTTAAATTTTTATAAATTCGAATAAATTCGCAGGAAAAAGGGAATCTCATTCGTCCCAATTGATCCAAGTAAACCTCTCTCCGAGCAAGGGCCTTTCGATATTTTGCTGCACAAGGTTCGCTCTTTTCCATTCGATTTTGATCTTTCTTTTATAAAACTGTTCTATCGATTCATAGATCCCTTAGCTAATAAGTCTTTCAACTGTATTTATTTTTTTTCAGCTAACTGGAAAAGAGTGGCAGAGGGTGCTCGAGGTTTGCTCTCTCCCCTTATCACTCGTTTGGCTCTTCTCTATACGATCACTTTCGTTCGATTGAAACTTAGCTTTATTCGTTGTTTGAAAAAGGAATACCGCCAAACGCACCCTAACGTCACAGTCCTCGACCCGCCCGACGCCATACAGCACTTGTACAGTCGTCAGTCTATGCTTAAAGAAGTCGCCGACCTTAATTTATTACATCCTTATGGTAAGTAAGTAAATCGTTAGTTTCGCTTTCTTTTTTTTTTCGGCGAGATTTAATAGGAATTCGATCTTCTTTGGCTTTTTTAAGGGAGCGTTGGCGTTCCTAAGCAGTTGGTGATTAAGAAAGATCCTTCTTCGATCCCTAACGAAGTTAAAAGGGCCGGACTCAGACTACCGATCGGTATATATTCTCTTCGATTACTCGAATCTCTTATCAATTTTCGCATAGCTATGTTTGTTTTTTTAAATTCTTACATGTATTTAATTAATGATGTTAAACTTATTTTATCTCAGTGGCGAAGCCCTTGGTTGCAAAGTCGCATGAGCTCTCTCTGGCGTACGATGAGCTCTCTCTTCGGAAGCTCGAACCGCCCCTCGTTTTGCAAGAATTCATCAATCACGGTAAAAAAATCGACCCTCTTACCTTATTATATAAATTTATTATTATATAAATTTATTATGCTTGGCTGCTTTTTTATTTCGTCCTGTGAGTTAGGTGTGACACTTTAGGGACACTAACTTTCAAAATTGAAGCAATTTAGGGACAAGACTCGTCGGAAGCCTAATTTTGTCCTCAAATTTCTTCGACTTTGGAAGTTAGTGTCCCGGTAGCACTTTCAGGGCATCATACTTACGGGGCTGCAATTTAAGGGCACTGACTTTCCAAAATTGAAGCAATTTAAGGACGCGACTCGCCGAAAACCTAATTTTGTCCTCGAATTTCTTCGATTAAAGTTAGTTTCCTGGCAGCACTTTCAACTTTCAAGGCACCGGACTTACGGAGCTGCAATTTAAGGGCACTGACTTTAAAAAATTGAAGCAATTTAGCGACGCGACTCGCCGACTCGTCGAAAACCTAATCGTGTCCGCACATTTCGTCGATTTTTTCAAAATAGTTTCCTGGTAGCACGTTTAGCGGACAAACCTTACGGGGCTACAATTTAAGGGCACTAACTTTCAAAATTAAAATAATCTAAGGACACGGCTTGTTGGAAACCTAATTTTGTCCTCGAATTTCTTCAATTTTGAAAGTTAGTGTCCTGTTAGCACTTTCAGGGCACCAACTTTACGGCGCTGCAATTTAAGGGCACTGACTTTCAAAAATTGAAGCGATTTAAGGACGCGGGATCAGAAGCCTAATTGTGTCTTCCAAAGTGCTTCGATTTGAAAGTTGGTGTCCTTAAATTGATATCCTCCTAATGTGTGTGCCGTAAAAGTGCCACGCCCTAACCTACATGACAAAAAGAGTAGTTCATAGCCAATTTATTACTTAATTAAAATTCGTCGCTCGTTTTTTTTCGACGCGTCCCACGGCTCATCATTCCTTTCCAGGAGGCGTGCTCTTCAAAGTTTATATCGTAGGCGAAGCGATAAAAGTCATTCGAAGATTCTCTTTGCCCGACGTTAGCACGCACGATTTATTAGGAAGCGCCGGCGTTTATCATTTCCCGAGGGTTTCTTGCGCGTCCGCATCGGCCGACGAAGCCGACTTAGATCCTCGCGTCGCAGGTAAGGAAAAAAAAACCGTGAACGAAAAAAAAAAATCATTTCGTCAGAAATAAATTTTTTTTTTTTTTTTTTCGCAGAGCTACCTCCGAGACCATTACTAGAGAGACTTGCTGCAGAACTGCGCTTTCGCCTGGTAAAAAAAAACACGCTCTTACATAACGAAATAATAATAACAGAATGTTTCGATTCTTGATTCTTGGCAGATTCTTATATTATACGTTTTTCTTCTTCTCTCTCTTTTTTTCTAAAAATTTTAGGGTCTTCGATTGTTCAATCTCGATATGATACGCGAGCATGGGACTGAAGATAACTAAGATAACTATTACGTTATCGATATCAATTATTTCCCAGGTAATACTCAATAATCTTAAAGCTAACTTCAAGATATATTCAACGTTAGGGTTTAGCTATAACGTTGTGAATTCGCAGGATATGGGAAAATGCCAGAGTACGAACATATATTTACGGATTTTCTTCTGAGTTTAGTCCAAAGCAAGTAAGTAGCCGAAAATCCATCCAATATATGTCCGGTCGATCTTTGATGGGATTAATTACGGGGAAAAAAAGGGAAAATTTGCGCTCGACGAACTTAGTCGAGGGCTAATCCTTCGTCGTGAGCGAAGGAATGAATCTTCCATGTTCATATTAGCTGCATTTCTTTGTTTGTAATAATAGTATTCTTAGTATAACCTGAAAATTGGTGATAAAGACACTAACTTTCCCCTTGTAAATCCTTTACATATTTGCTGTAAAGATTGTTCTTGTTATTTTTCTTCGTACTTTTCCTTCCAATTACAATTGGTAACTAAAAGATTTGGTTAGTTGAATAATATTTGTGTTATTGTACACAATGTGGTACTCTCCTTCCTTACATTGAGGCTAAACAGTTGATGATCAAAAGATTTTGTTTCGTCTAACAACAATAACTTCAAACGAAGAAGAGAAGTGATTTGCTTTTTCGTCAAAATTGATTCTTGAAATTCGATTTGAATGAGATATGACAGTTGAATTGAACTCGATGGAGAAAAGTAACAATGGCGATATAAATATAAGATCTGCGAAATAACTGACCAAAGCCAAAGAAACTACTAATATAAACCTCTAAGATTAAAAAAAAAAAGCAATAATCAAAAGAAATTCGATAAAAGAACCGCCGACCAAACAAAGCCCGCCGTACTAATCATCCACGTCAGCATTTCTTTCACTCGTCGACTTCGAACAAGGATGACGATAATAGCCCCACATCGGATTATTATTACAGTACGGCGGCTCCATAACGTAAGGGTTCGCCGGAGAATTTCCAATAACACCACCAACGTTTCCCGGCGGACAATTCTCTCCTCCGACCGCCGGAGGCGTCGTCGGAACCACCGGTATAGGCGGAGCTGGCGAGTTTGGAACCGCCGGAGTTCCGGCGCATGTCTGACATGGCTTTGGCGGCGACGGCGGCGGTGGATAAGTGCTGCCGCCGTTCAAGGACTGAGAAAACCCTAAACTCGCTCTTAGTAGAACTATTATTATTGCGATGATGATTGTAGGCGTAGTAAATGAGGCCATTTATGACGTAATAATTATTAGAAGTGCAGTTAAGAAATTTGGGAGAAGAATTAATAGGTATTGACTATGTAATAATAGCCTATGGCGATGTTTTAGAATTTATTTATAAGCATGTGTTGTCTATGTGTATATCGAGCTTGATTGTATTTTCCATTTTGAACGATATTTGATCGGTAATTATAGGATTTTCTTGACATTGTCGGGGCTTGCGAGATATCCTTGAATCTTTTTATGCTTCGATTTCTCGCTTTGATTGATATATTATGTCGATTTGGTATTATACAACTTTCTATTTTATAAGGGAAGTAATAAACATATACATATGGAAAGATTCCTTATTATTAAGTGTATCTGATTTTTCTAATAACATCCTTTTCTATAAAGATAGGTGATGCATGACTTCATTTCTCATAATAGGCAACAATCTTCTTATTCCTCAAAAAAATTGATTATAATTTGATTCGTGTCACGAGTTTTATGCCTTTTTCACTATGACATGAACATACTACGCACGTTAATTTATACATGTTCATACTTACTCTTAGTCTCAACCACTCAATTGTTTGCAGCACAACTAAAATAAAAAAAACTTAAATGTAAGGGCGATACAATAATTGAAACATTACACTTGCGTGAAAATTGAAATGCTTCACGGGCTTCCGACATAGATTGTTCTAAATATGCGCTCCTAAATTAAATGAAAAAATGTGATTCTTGTCCAACTTGTTCCTCCCACTTTTGTACAACTTTCCATCTAATATTATCTAGTGTAATATAATATTATCAGACTGATTTACGTGTGTATTAAGAAATTTTATCATACTTTCGTAGTATTCGTATACGGTGATTTTCATTTGTCACAGTTTTGTCCGAATTAGTTAAGCATCGTACAAAAAAAGTGTTTTGCCCTAACTGTTTTGGCCTTCGGTTGTAACTATCAAAATATAGATAAGCATGATTTGATTTCTCGAGCAGATGAAAGATCGATATCAAATCTACAAAATCAACCATCAAGTATATCTTTGAAAGTCATTAATATACTAAAATAAGTGACATGTTATCTAAAAATAAAATATATGGAAAAATCGAAACATTCGAGGAATAAATCAAATAGTATCTAGTTTTTTTTAACCTGTAAATGATATCTCAATCCATATTTCAGTTACCACAATTCGAGTAAATTCATTTTGAACCAAATCTTAACCCAGTTATGGGACGACTCTAACTTACTTGAACCACAACACGTTAGTTTTTTGTTTATCAAATTTGAAGAAAATTAAACCCTATAGCTGAAAATAGAAGAGCATTGAAGTTATTAATTACATCAAATTTAACCCCCATAATGTGTATATATATATATATATATATGTATATATATATATGTATATTTATAAGCCAGCTATTATCTATAAGCTCCTAAAAACCTCATCAAAAATAGTTTCCAAGACAAAATCTCCAACTTCCTCACAAATCAACTGTTTCTCCTTACCATGATCATCATTCCAATTTTCCAAAGAATTCAAGAAAAGATTAGCTACATTACTCTCTTGTATTGATTCTTGGCTCCAAATCCACACATTTTCGCACACGAGCCTCCATAGCTCGTCGGGCCCCAAGAATTTCTTCTTTGATTCCATCACTTGTCTAACGATGTCGATCAGAAGCTTCTTCGATTCGTACAAGAGCTTTCTGTTGATTATGTATAACTGATCATCGCCATGACATGTCAAAGGTTGTCTTTGTGTTGTTTCCACCAAGTGCTTCTGTTCTGCTGAAAAATAAAACAGATTTTGAGGCTGTCCATGGATTCGATTTGTCGTAAGAAAAAGAGGGTTTTGATCAAAATTTGAAATTGATGAGTAGTTAATATAATATACTATTACTGTGTTTAAGTGGTGAATCTTCTTCCTCTTGTTCGGGGTTTTCGAAAGCTGAGGCTGGGCAGAGTTTATTACCATCATGATCATCACCACCATCATCATAATCCTGTAAGATTCATAGATATATGATATGAAGCAACAAAAAGAAAAACGAGAAACATTAAAACATAATATTTCTTATACTCCATCATTCACCTCTTTCTGTGTATATTCAACTTCACTTGCTGAAAAATAGATGTATGAACTTGCTGAAGAGCACTCATCTTCGTCATCATCCTCGTATCGATTTCTCAAACCATTGATTTTTTCTTCATCATTCCCAGAAACAACAAGCCATTTGATCAAAGCTTTCAAGAAACCTGAAGAATTCGAAGCTACATTTCTCGCCTTCTTCTGCGTAAACACTGAAATCTTTGCATAATTGTAGCCTCTTTCTAGAAGGTAAGTCTCGAGTTTGAATGGTTCTTGCTGCTCATGTAGGAAATCCTTGAGCAGTTTTGGCATCGTAGCAAAAGGCAATAAGTGTGTTTTTTGTGCGGAGATGAGAAGTAATTAAAAAAAGTTGAAAGATGGTAAGAGTTCCCCTTTTAAACTCTCTTTGCTGAATTTGTTGCTCATTCATGATTAGTGTCACCCTATTTGAGCAGTCGTAATAACTTCAAGGAGATCATATATGCAATTGAATGATATATACATCCGTTGAGAAAAGAATGAAAATGCAAAGGAAAAAGAAACAAACTTTGCACTTTTTTTTTTCACCATGTGTATGTACATACATACATAAACAAACTCCCATGTCAAGGGACTGACTATGCCTTTACCCCTTAACTATTGGGTGTAAGGCCATCTCCAACCATTCCCTCTATATATAACGTTGCTACAGTTAAATTCCTCTATACATACAGTTTAAACAGTACTTACAACTCCAACCATCTCCTCTATATTTTTCTCTAAACCTAATATTATCATTATTTTATTTCTTTTATGTTATATTTAATATTTAGTTAATGATTTAAAATTATCAATTATAATTCGTGGGGATTAATTAGCAGAATAATTACCATCATTAAAGTTCACAAAAATTTATAATTTTGATTTATTATTTCATTAATTAAAATCTTGAAATCGAAATCATAATATTACAAAAAGACTGAAATTTTAAAGAAAATTACTGGAAGTAATTTATAGTAATAAAACCCCACAATTTATTCTGATTATTTGCCCTTTACTTAAAAAAAAACAATATGAATAAAAAGATAAATACTGATAATAACGTTAGTTATATAGTGGACATTTTTGTATTTACATCAAATTTTTGGGCATAATTGTAATTTGCACCCATTTCTCCGTCATCGTCTTCCTCGTTTCGACCTAATGAAAAACCATTGTCTTAAAATCAATTAACATCACGCTTCCTTCTTCTCAGAAATCAAATATACAATATATATTACAAATAATCGAATCCAAAATAACAGAAAAATAAAAAAAAAGGAGAGAGAAAAGCTTTAGCGGGTGAATAGTAGTCCGCTGAGCATAGCGGAGTACTGTACGATCCTCCATGGATGGCGTTGTGTTTACCGTTCGATTGGAGAGCTTTTCAACTCCAAACCTGGAGTTTAACGCCAGATTTGGCGTACGTTCGAGATGCTCTAAGAACAATGTGTTTCCTATAACATTCTCCAACTTTATATCTTAACATTGAAAAAAGAATCAATCAAAATCCCATTCTGCTGATGAAGCTTTTGGCACGATGATGAAACAAACCAGATATTTGCAACCTCTGATAACCTAAATTCAAGCCTTTATATATCTGAAATCAAACCCGATAAAAATCACATTCGAATCAAGGTCGTACCTCATCAATGGCACCTTTTTCTCGGGTTTATTTCTGAGTAGAAGCTCTAATTTATGCCTTTGTACCGTTCAACTCAGTTACGACTGTCTTTTGTTTAACGGGCATGGTGAAATCTATACCTTCCAAATCACTGAACGATATATCTTCCTCGTTTATTACATTCGATGTACCCAAATATCCAACCAAGTCAGGGTCATCATCATTTATCCAATCATCATCATCATCGTCAAGCTCGTGCTCATTGAAGGGTATTTCAGGCACAACCATTTCCTTTTCCTCGAATTTGGGAGTGGGATCTTCTTTTATTACAGACTTGTCTATGAACTCTACTTCGTCAGATACGTGCTTGTCCCTGTAATTAAATGGATTGATCTCAAATTTATCTACATTGGTGCTATAGTGCATTGGTGATTCGGAGGAAGAGGTTTGTTGTGTATCTTCGTCTGTACTACGTAAGGTGAAATTCTCACGGGGTGAATCTTCACTTTCTCTCGAGTGGGCAGCAGTTATCCCTGACCAGTATGATGACGAAGATGATTCCTTAGTTCGCTTGTGTAGTTCTTGCATCCACATAGCTCTAGCGTGGACTAGCTGCAAATCAGTGAACATATGCTGGGAGTTTAGATACTGTTATGAGCGTATCGGTGAATAACGTCAACCTTTTAATGCCTTTCAAATAACTTAATCTCCCTTGATGATCTACATACAGTCGATCAGCAAGAAAATGATAAAAGTACCAGAAAGCTAAAAGCTAGCACGAGGTTAATCGAACCCATATGTGTAAGAGGACTCGTAAATAGCATCAAACTATACACAAGCCATCTACAGTTTATGATATTATCTAAGAGGTAAGGCTGGAATATACGTTTAAATTAATCAACTAGCAGACAAACAAGACAAGAAAGGAACTTATGGTTATCTTCTATAGCATGGGACAAACCATAGATGTTATATGAATAACAAAAGCCCAAATACGTTTATCATCGACTAACCTGTGGTGAAGATAACAGGTTGCTGTCGTGTTTATTTAACCTCGAATGGAGAAGAACGAAATAGACCATCCAAAAGTAGCCTTCAGTCATATGAACTGGGCACAGCTCAAACCTCAGAGCAGCTAATCTTGGAGCTAAGTGCTCAATAGCTAAAGCATGTTTGTACTGAGCTTCAGATATATCGAAATCTAGCACAGAGACAAAGAAAAAGAAGAGATTCAGTAAGCTCAAGCATATGGAAGAATCAGCCATGAACACCCAAAAAGGCCGCATTGAACAAGAAATCAAATCTTCGGACAACCAAAAAACAGGTAATTGAGTCGAATGTCCAGAGAATAAAAATAAAAATCACCTTCGAATTCTTCCTCATCCGACAAGGGAAAATCCAACCACGTCTCAGGATGGTGAGCGATGTTCGTCGCAAAGGCCAACGCCTCTTCGGTTATCCCAATCGCATCGTCCACCAAATTCGCATAGTATTCCTCAGTTACCTCAACATTTTCACTGAATTGCTCGATTTCCGACTTATTATACGCCAATTCCTGAGAACCCAACCCAACGGATTTCGATTCCGAATGAAACCCATCCTTTCTAGGCGGAGGAGTTGGAGGTGGTGGCGGCGGCGGTGGTGGGGCAAGGAATGAGGCAACGCCCAATAACTGGCGAGCTAGGCTGTCCCTGAACTCCGATAGATCCTCCTTCATTCCCCGCCCCTGAATGTCGATTTCCTCCGAACATCGACGATCTACATCTTCGTCAGATTGTTGGGATGAGATTGTCGGAGGGGCTTCCGACGGTACGCCGTCGTATCGGCGGGTGAACTCGTTTTCCAATTCCGAATCGTCGTCATCTTCGTTGGTAAATTCGCCGCCGTCGTCGAGGTGGAGAGAGGTGGCGAGGGACCGAGCAATCCACGCGATGATCTCGTAATCGTCCTTCGCTACGACGTCGTTCGATATCCTCGTCGGAATCTGAAAAAAAAAATGTTCGAATTTTTTTTGGTAAGAGCAGTTTTCTGTCGAGCAATGATGACGTTTTACTTGGGGGCTATTTTGTCTTTCCGTAGTGCTGACGTGGATAATGTTTTTTTTTAAATCTTATATTGAAATTTCTATCCATTCTATTCAATGCCGCTTAAGGTAATTTCATCAAAATTTCTTAAGACTATGTTATTAAACATGAGAAAGATCAAAATGCGATGAAAATCGAAATTATAGCCTTTGATTAATAAGTTAGTACTTAGTTCAACTCTAAAGTTAGTTCTTCCACTTTCTCCCAACTTTTCTTTCTTCGTTTATAGAAACGGACAAAAAAAATCAAAGGTTTATTCTTATTGATAGTAAAAATGAAATATCCAAAGTTTATTAATTTGATTCACATCCATATTCCTACTCTATTTGAAAAAAAGGAAAAGACAACACCTTTAATATGAAACTAGTATATTTAGCACATCACATGTAGGTGCAAATATATAAGCAATTTTATATTGTTATATTATTAATTAAGTTATTTAAAAAATAACAATTTAAATCAAAGGAATAACTGTAATAAATCAAAATATTAAGGAATTGAAAAAAAATAAGTATTTTAGTTTTACTATCAAATAGCAGTTTATACTCACCCATCGCGATTAATATAATAGATTAGATATGGCCAACTAAATACCTAACTCCAATTGGTTACTAAGTTATATATATTTATACGATTCAACATCACACGTATTAGCATAATTATGAGTATGACCCAAAACTATTCTCATGCCTGTAAATATCAAATTTGTTACAAAAGAAATGATAGAGAGACTCAAAATTTTATTGTCAATATAAAGTTAGCGATTCACTTTTTTTTTTCGGGTGTAAACCAAGTTTCAAGAATGTTGATTGCAATTACACTGCAAAATTTGACACTGTTACAATTTTCTTACCATGCGTTATCTTCAATTTACACTATCAATCACCATCTTCCCATATCTCAATAGCTGCCCATCTCGTCATTAAACTATCGTCGTACAAAATGGAACAAACATAGATAACGTTAATATTCCTTGTCCTTTGTTGTCAAATAATATTACTTCAGTTCAACGGTCAAAAACTATAACAAACCACAAGAATTATAAATTAATCAAATACGAAGCAAACACGAAAGTAGGAAAAAAAAAAAAGCCGACGCACGTTTAAGTGAAGCAAATCTTAGCTGCTTTGTTTTGATCTTCAAAGTTCGTCTCTACTATCGACGTTTTTCTTCAATTCTGTGTGCCACCAATACACATATAAATCCCCCCTTCTAACCAATATTCCATCTCATAACATAACAAGAGAAAGCACAAAAAAAACCCTCCATTCATCTCATCTCCAGCTTATTAATTCATATATCAATTTATTTCGAAATCATGAAAACGAAATCGAAGCCGATAACCAAGATCATCGCCTTCCCCGCCCGAGCCCTATGCAGAGCGAGGGACATTTACGTAAAAGCCATGATGAACTACGCAAACATGGGATACTACAACAAAAACGCCTCGCTGATGTCATCGACCCCCTCGGGCCTGCGTAAGAGCTACAGCGTAAGTTCGGCCCAAGCCCGAGCCCGGGCCCGCGAGGAAATCGAGGATCTCAGCGAGCTCGTGAGGGCAGTATCTGCAAGAAAAATAGGAGATGTCGATCGTAGGGCTGAGAATCGTCCAAGGCAGATTAAAGGATCGACGGCTGTGATGCAAAGGAGTCGAACCGTTGCCATGCAGAGGATCGACGAAGATGGTGAATGTGAGTTTGGGAATTCGAAGTACGTCAGAAGTGGGACCCGCAGGTTTTAGTTGTCTGAAAACGGACCAAAAAACGTCGCCTTTTTAGTCGTCTGGAGATTTGTAATAGCATCATATGAAAGAGCAACGATGAGAAAAAAACAACCGTAATGTTCGAATTCTATCATCGATTTAGTCTTAAACTGAGACAAAAAAAATCCATGTCGAAAACAAATGCAGTGAGGTCCTCCGTCTTCTAGTTCTAAATCATCTTCATAATTAGCTTCTGCAAGAAAAAAAAAGGGAAACTTCCACAGGAAAAATCTAGCAGCAGCAATCTCAGCATACCAAGAAAACATTTCACTCAAGAAGATTGATGGAAATGAACGGCCAAACTCAATTACTTATTACAGCGTCGTCGCACAAAAACTTACCAGGTGATTCGACTTTACTTCATGCGTTATTAGCCTCAGACTTCTCGCCCTTCTTCACCCACACCATTCGATCATTGCTGCTCGTCTTCTTAGACCTCGAACTGCCCTCAAATTCGTTGTATTTTCTATATCCCTTCGACCCATTTCTTCCCCATCTTCCCCCATTTCTCTTCGAGTAATTTCTTTTTCTCCATCCTTCGCCGTTTTCAGCGCTCTTCTCTGCTGCCTTTTCCTTACCATTCTCTAAGGTGTTTCTATCACTCAACTCTTTCTCAGCTGTATATTCCTCAGTGACACACTTAGATTCATCTACTTTAAGGTTAACTATCACAATTTCATCGCCTAACTTAAGCTCATCAACCTTAGTTTCCAATTCAAGAACCATACCCGTGTCTTTCGCCTCATTCCCATTAACTAGATTATCTTTTTTAATCCTATACTGATAATGCCCACTCGAACTAGATTGCCTCGCTCTTCTACTGTTCGATCTGTTCGATATCTCTCTCTTCGTTGCGATCCTAGGAAGAATCTCTACTGCAGATACGCTCGAATCTCCCTCGATTCCTTCGATCCCAATATCGATTCCACGATCTTCATTATTTGAATCCTCAGAAACCCTAGCTTTGATTTCGATTCCCTCTTCAAGAATTTTCTCCACACCAATTTCATTTCTCTTTTCTCGATCCGCCGCCTTATTCGCCTTTATGCGGTAATTTTTCCTTCGACGATAATCCTTCGCCTTCTTCCTAACCCTTTCCTCGCCATTTTCAGAACCATTTTTCATAATCTGATTGCCTTTCTTAACCTCAATTTCACTCTCCAATTCACCACACTTTTCCTCTCTATATCTAAAATTGTTTCTAACACTCCGATTACCCATTTCAAGCTTAATCTCCTCCTTAATTAGGGGTTTTGATCTCTTCTCATCCTCAGACACCTCCCTCGCCACTTCTTTGCCCTTCTCCGAGCTCTCCCCCTCCCTAATCGCCATCCCGCCGTCTCCGACGACTCTAAAGCCTCCGCCGCTCTCGATACTCGCCCCTCGTCGCATCTCTTCTTGCTTTTTGAGCCACCGCTCTTTGAGCTGTGCCAGCGAAACGTAGTTCGCCGGAATGGGCATGCACTTTTCGTCGTCCGTCAAATCCATGAACACTCACGCCGGAAAACTACAGAATCACCCACGGCGAAACCAGCGACGAAAGATTCCGGCGAAAAGTTGATTCTAGGCTGGTCTGTCTCAATCTCGCTCGGAAAATCGCTTGTTTGTAATGGAAGGAGAAGCTAAGGGGGAAAGAGTATGTGGGGGCATAATGGGAAAATCACAACTCGGTTTGGAAAATAAGGACAAAAAATACTTACAAACATGCTATTATTATGAATAAATCATGATTCATCAATGAATCATCAAAATTAAGACATGATTCATCATAATGAATCATCAAAATTTTGTGATTAAATGTGGATGTTTTTGGAATATTAATGATTCATGAATTATGATAAGATGAGGTGTATAAAAAAGATTGTATTTTTGTATGAGTTGTATAGATGATTAAATTGTATTTTAGTGTATGATTTTAGTATAAATAGGTGTATTGAGTTGCATTGTAAAGATATCACAAGTATAGAAAATATATTCTCTCCCTCTAAATTCTCTCTATATATTATCAAATAATCATAATATAAATTAAAATAATCTTAATATAATATAATAATAATAATAAAATTTCGTAACACGTTATCAGCACGAGCGCCCTCCGGTAACGATCAACCTTCACCAAAGCTCTCCTGCAGAGATCAACATCCGTTCAAGTTTTATAATCAAGGTATGGTAATTTTATTTTGTATACGGTAAATTTAAAACTCGTACACGTGGCAAACCATTTAAAACTATATAAATTTAATATATATACACCAAAACACCTTAGCTCGACTAGTTTCGCGGAATATCGTCACTACAAGTGATGAGAGGTCCAGATTTCGAATCCCAGTGGTGGCGAGTTGAATTTTTTTTTACAACATTTACAAAATATAAAATTCTTTTTATTTTATCAAATTTATAAATATATTATGATTTTTATTATAGAATCATATGCTAGAAGAACATTTGCTTATGTGTATTATTATGTGGACAGTGTTTATTTATTGTTCTTATTTTTTTTATAGTAATATGCATATTTTGTATTTTATAATAGTATGGCAAATCTGCAAAACCTCGAATTTGTTGCCCTTGACACTTCTGGATCAAATTACTTAGCATGGGCACTAGATGCAGATATTCATCTGAAAGCAAAAGGTTTGGGTGACACTATTGTCGCCACACAAACAACGACGAATGCAGGTGATACTGTTGTTGCCACACAAATACCAACAGATGCAGGTACCACCACTGATGCTGCAAAAGCCACACTTACTCAAAACAAGGCAAGAGCCTTGATAGTTCTCCGTCACCACATTCATGAAAATCTGAGAAACGAGTATGTACATGTAAAAGATCCTGCTGAATTGTGGAAAAATCTGAAAGATCGATTTGACCACGTGACCACAGTTATCCTTCCACGCGCAAGGTACGAATGGATGCATTTACGTCTACAAGATTTTAAATCTGTGACTGAATATAACTCGGTCGTCCATAAAGTTACATGCACACTAAAATTGTGTGGGGAAACGGTCACTGATGCTAGTATGCTTGAGAAAACATTCAGTACTTTTCATCCATCAAATATGGTATTGCAGCAACAATATAGAGAGAGGCAATTTACAAAGTACTCTGAATTAATCTCTTGTTTATTGTTGGCTGAACAAAACAATGAACTGTTGATGAAAAACCATGAATCCCGACCAACCGGTGCAGCTGCGCTCCCTGAAGCGAATGCAGTCAGAGGTAATAATGATAACAATCGAAACAATGATCGTGGACGTGGTCGTGGTGGACATCGTGGTCGTGGACGTGGACGTGGTCAAGGTCGTGGTCAAGGCCGTGGTAATGGCAGAGGATATTATGGTGGTCATTATCAACACTTCCGTGGTGGTTATAACAATCGTGGTGGACATCAAAATCTTCCCCAGAAGAGAAAATCTTATGATAATAAAGATGAAAAGAGGCTCATTGAACAAAAGGATAACGACGAACGATGCTATCGTTGCGGTGGTATGGGCCATTGGTCGAAAAATTGTCGCACGCCCAAGCATCTTGTTGACCTGTATCAGCAATCTCAAAAGGGAAAAAAGATTGAAACGAATTTTGTTCAAGGTGACATTGCATCTACTTCTGGTGTAGATAAAAATAATTTTGGAGGCTGCAGATTTCGTCGCAGATGAGGAATGATGTGTTATAATGTTTTATATGTTACTATTGCGTGTTTATGTGTTTAAAGGTTGCTTAAACTTATATGTGTGCTTGTAATATATCGTTCTGTTTCTTAAATAAATGGTGACGATTATGATATGTTTATATTAAAAGGAGATTATTTGATGGATATGGGCATGCGCAATGGAGAATTATGTTTGCAGATTGTGCAACGACTCATACGATTCTGAAGAATAAGAAATACTTTGATCATCTCGATATGAAAGAAGCTAGTGTTATCACTATATCGGGTAGCACAAATATAATTAAAGGCTCCGGAAGAGCTAGTATCTTATTACCCAGAGAAACCAAATTGGTTATTGAAAGTGCTTTATATTCTCCCGAATCACAAAGAAATCTGTTAAGCTTTAAAGCTATTCGACATAACGGATATCATGTCGAGACAGCGATAAAATGTGGTGTCGAACATTTATACATCACAAAGATAATTTCGAATGATAAACGAATTGTGGAAATATTACCTTCATTCGAATCTGGCTTATATTATACATATCTGAGAACAATTGAATCGTATGTTATCATAAACCAGAAGTCTATCGATGATAGTATATTTAATGTTTGGCATGACCGGTTGGGCCATCCCGGTTCAACTATGATGCGAAAGATAATTGAAAATTCACATGGACATTCGATAAAGAATCAGAGGATTGTTCAATCTAATGAATTAGCATGTGCTGCTTGCTCTAAAGGGAAGCTAATTATTCGGCCATCACCAATGAAAGTAAAGAAAGAATCCATTGTATTTTTGGAACGTATACATGGTGATATTTGTGGGCCGATACATCCATCATGTGGACCATTTAAATATTTCATGGTGTTAATGATGCTTCAAGTAGATGGTCCCATGTATGCTTATTATCTACAAGGAACGTGGCATTTGCGAGATTACTTGCTCAACTGATTCGTTTAAGAGCACATTTTCCAGATTATCCGATAAAGAAAATACGCCTTGATAATGCTGGTGAATTTACCTCAAAGGCATTTAATGATTATTGTATGTCTATCGGAATTGATGTTGAGCATCCCGTGCCACATGTTCATACGCAAAACGGTCTTGCAGAATCATTGATTAAACGTCTGCAGTTAATTGCGAGACCATTATTAATGAAAACGACCCTTCCCTCTTCGTGTTGGGGACATGCAATATTACATGCAGCAGCACTAATTCGCATTAGGCCAACAAGTTACCATGATATCTCCCCGTTGCAAATGGTTTATGGTCAGGAACCAGATATTTCCCATCTAAGAATTTTTGGATGTGCGGTATATGTTCCAGTTGCGCCACCACAATGCACAAAGATGGGACCTCAAAGAAGGTTAGGAATATATGTCGGATTTGAATCTCCATCAATAATAAAATATTTAGAACCTTTAACTGGAGATTTATTCACGGCTAGATTTGCCGACTGTCACTTCGATGAAACAAATTTTTCGACATTAGGGGGAGAAAAGAAACAGCTGGAAAGGAATATTAGTTGGAATGAATTATCACTAAATCATTCTGATCCTCGAACGAAAGAATGTGAATTAGAAGTTCAGAAGATAATTCATTTACAAAGTTTAGCAAACCAATTGCCAGACAGCTTTACTGACCCAAAGAGAGTGACTAAGTCACATATACCAGCTGTTAATGCTCCTGTGAAAATTAATGTTCCTGCCGAACATAATATTGAGCCTAAACCACAGCTAAAACGTGGTAGGCCCTCGGGTTCCAAAGATAAAAGTCCTCGGAAAAGAAAAGGAGCAAATAATAAGAATGGTCCAATCGAGGATTTATCGACCAGAGAAGAGTCGATGGGCTTAAATGATGATAAGAATGAAACTCAGGTAGCTGAAGAAATTGAAAATAATGATAATGAAGAGATCTCAATCAATTACGCCCAGAATGGAATTAGATGGAACCGAGATAAAGTCAACGTTGACGATAAATTCTCATTTAACGTAGCGCTACATGACATGAATGAGATGAATGAGAATGAGAATCATGAACCAAGGTCGATAAATGAATGTAGACAACGAAAAGATTGGCAAAAATGGAAAGATGCAATCGAGACAGAATTAAAATCACTTGAGAAACGAAAAGTTTTCGGACCTGTAGTCCGCATACCAGAAAATGTAAAGCCGGTTGGATATAAATGGGTTTTCGTCAGAAAGAAAAATGAAAATGGCGAAATTGCGAGGTATAAAGCACGGCTTGTTGCACAAGGTTTCTCGCAGAGACCTGGCATTGATTATGAGGAGACTTATTCTCCTGTGGTGGACGCAACAACTTTTCGTTATATAATTTGTCTGGCAGTACGTGAAGGACTCGATCTGCGTCTAATGGATATTGTTACTGCTTATCTATATGGCCCACTTGACAGTGACATTTATATGAAGCTTCCAGAAGGATTTCGTCTACCTGAAAATTCAGGGCCACGAAATGAATACTCAATTAAACTAAACAAGTCACTTTATGGGTTAAAGCAATCTGGGCGAATGTGGTATAATCGCCTAAGTGAATATTTATTGAAAGAGGGGTATAAAAATGATCAAATTTGTCCTTGTATATTTATGAGGAGATGTGAAAACGAGTTTGTCATTATAGCAATATATGTTGACGACATCAATATAGTTGGAACTCCTGAAGAATTGTCGAAAGCGGTTATTTGTTTGAAAAAGGAGTTCGAAATGAAAGATCTAGGTAAAACGAAATATTGTCTCGGACTACAAATTGAATATTTAAAGAATGGGATATTTGTACATCAAGAGACTTACACTAAAAAGATATTGAAAAGATTTTATATAGATGAATCTCATCCATTAGATACTCCAATGATTGTTAGATCTTTAGATGTGAGTAAAGATCCGTTCAGACCACGCGAAAATGATGAAGAGCTACTTGGTCCTGAAGTACCATATCTTTGTGCTATTGGAGCGCTAATGTATCTTACAAGTCATACGCGACCTGATATAGCATTTGCTGTAAATTTATTAGCAAGATACAGTTCTTCACCGACTAGTAGACATTGGAATGGAGTTAAACGAATATTTCGATACCTTCAAGGAACAACTGATATGGGATTGTTCTACTCTAATGAGATAAAAGCAAATTTAATTGGGTATGCAGATGCTGGATTCTTATCCGACCCACACAATGCACGATCACAAAAGGGTTATTTATTTACATATGGTGGAACTGCTATTTCATGGCGGTCAGTTAAACAGAGTTTAATTGCCACTTCATCTAATCACGCTGAGATACTAGCAATTCATGAAGCTAGCAGAGAATGTGTCTGGTTGCGATCGATTATTCAGCATATACAACAAACTTGTGGATTATTATCAGAAAAGTTACTTCCGACAACATTATATGAAGATAATGCTGCATGCATTGCCCAATTAAAGGAGGGATATATCAAAGGTGATAGAACAAAACATATTTCACCAAAATTTTTCTTTACACACGAACTAGAGAAAAATGGTGATATTGATGTACAACAAGTGCGATCTAGCGAAAATTTCGCAGACTTATTTACAAAAGCACTTCCTCCTATAATTTTCAGAAAATTAGTATATTCAATTGGAGTTCGGAAACTTCGAGATTTAAAATGATGTTATCATCAGGGGGAGAAAAATACGTGTTGCACTCTTTTTCCCTTAACTGTGGTTTTTCCCATGTGGTTTTCCCAGTAAGGTTTTAATGAGGCAACAAGCTAAACGTATTATTTGAAAACATCCAAGGGGGAGTATTATGAATAAATCATGATTCATCAATGAATCATCAAAATTAAGACATGATTCAACATAATAAATCATCAAAATTTTGTGATTAAATGTGGATGTTTTTGGAATATTAATGATTCATGAATTATGATAAGCTGAGGTGTATAAAAAAGATTGTATTTTTGTATGAGTTGTATAGATGATTAAATTGTATTTTAGTGTATGATTTTAGTATAAATAGGTGTATTGAGTTGCATTGTAAAGATATCACAAGTATAGAAAATATATTCTCTCCCTCTAAATTCTCTCTATATATTATCAAATAATCATAATATAAATTAAAATAATCTTAATATAATATAATAATAATAATAATAAAATTTCGTAACAGCTATGGGAAATAGGATAGGTATTTATTTAATTTAAGGTTCCCACGAAATTAAATACTCCTTTCTGATTTGCAAATTAAGTCAAAGGCAATCCATTATCCACTTCTAAAATGGATATTAAAGTTTTGCTATATATTAGGCATTAAAGTTATTAAAATATTTCTATATTATGGATACAATGTTATTAATACCATCCAACTACAGATTTGATTTATTTATTCATAGTTTAATGTTAAGGGAGTAGGCTTGGGAGAAAATGGGCCGATCTAACTATTTTAGAACCTTTACTTTAGGCCCAAAGAAACGAATATTTTTTTTAAAAAAAATATAAAATCAATGAGGTGGGTGATGTATGGTTGAGCCTTTGAAGGTTAGAATTTATTAATTTCATATCCTCGCTTTATTTTTAAATTCAATAAGATGTATATAGAAGAGAAGATTGTAACGTATGCATTTATTACATCCTGTTATCTAGTGACAGTAAATGTATTCAAGTCCATTTTCTTCGTCACATCTCAATATAGACATTAAATTGAGCTCAATATAGAAAAATTAATAAAAGATGGAACAAAAAAGCGCATTGGTATACGTAATAAATAAAAAATGCAAGCTGCCAATTTCTCCGATAGCTGTAGCCATGCATGGAGTCCACCATTACACGCGTTTACAAAAAAATAATCTATTATGAAACAAGATATATAAATTTAAAATATGATTTCGTTTTTTGAAGTTTGACTTTTTTTTAGATGAAATGATCGGATCAAAGTGGCTCCGGATAACAATAGTTAATAAGAACATATGCATACAAAGAAAAACTAACGCCTACTAGAAAAAAACCTCACTAAAAAATAAATCGATCTAATACTTAAAAGGGGTGGAGTGGCCATTGATGGTATATGCAAAGGAGTTAATATCAATCAGATATAAAAGTATGGGGATTTTACATAAAAATACCCATTAATATAAAAAATTAACAAGTCAGTATCCTATCAGTTTTTTTTATATGCAGGTTCCTGTCAGAATAAATTTTTTGCACATTGGTACCTGCACGCCGCAAGGTATATCATTTCACACATTTTTAGGTACCATAGAGAAACATTTGTGGTACGTAATACAGCTAGAAAATGGTAGCATCATATAGTCAGCCGCAAGGTATCGTATGGAACGTATATAGGTACCATATATGGGTACCATATAAATGTGTGACGTGGTACGCAATACACATGTAAAAAGGTTCATCAAGACCGGAAAAATGATACGCACAGTCGAAATGGTACTTACATAAAATATTTTCTGACATGGGTACTGACTTGCAAATTTTTTATACAATTGAATATTTTTCTATACGCCTAAAAGTATTAAATAAAGTGGAGTAAATTTTTTTAGTCAATGTAGATAAACATGTTTTTTCTTGTTAAAAAAAAAAGACTAACTTTGCACCTCACCTATCTCTAAATATCCCCTTTTTTCTTTTCTTTTCTTTTCTTTTCTGAACCTTTAACGGCTAAAACCCTAAAAAAAGATGGAATATTAATTGTAGATTTTATCTCCACTGCTGCATGCATGCTCTTGATAGCCAATCAGATATGTCTTTCTCATCTCTCTTTACAAGGTTGTAATATGTTAAGTGTAAGGCATGCAAAGTTTGTTCTAACACTTCAGAAATCCCATCTTCTAACAAGTGTCCCTTCTTACTCAACACCTTCCACTTTTCTCTTCATTGTCTTGCCACTCTCTCATTGGCTCACTCCTCCCTTAAATAAACCACCACTCACCATCGTCGTCTTCATCACCAAGAAACTCTCTCTCTCTCTCTCTCTCTCCCCTAAAAAAATCAGAAAAAATCCATCAAAATAATGATCCAAGCAATAAACCCTAATAATCATGCATCTTCAAGAACGACGGCCGAGATTCTATCGAGGTACAGGCCCATCGCCCCAAAGCCCGAGCCCACCGCCGACGGTAATTCCACGGCTGTCGGCGGCGGCGGAAGCGACGATAGCAGTACCTCGAATTTTCCGCCTCAAGCCATCAGCAGATCTCCTTATCTGAGGACCATGTGGGCCAACCTCCAAGCTAGGCCGACACGCACCAGAAAACGCGGCAGAAACGCCGCCGCCTCATTCAGTCCTCCGACGTCAACCGCCGCCCCCTCCGCCGCTGCTCTCAAGAGGATTCGAGCAAACCCTTCTTACCCCTACCCTAATTATCATAGTCTCTCTGCTAATAATTACTCATCGTCGCCGACCAAGAGCTTCGTCATGTATGGATTTTCTGACACTCATCGTGGGCTCGCCGGCGCCGGTTCAACCCCAACCGCCGTGGGCCCACTCGTCAGATTCCAGGAAAAATTAGGTTTTGATTTGAATAATCTCTCGACTACTTCTGATGAGGACAAAAAGAACAACCCTAAAGAGTTCGACTTTATGCCACGGCTGAAAGAACCGGCTAAGCCCACCGTTATATCGCCTAGACCGGTTCGACCCGTCGGTTCGACAGTAACGGTCAAAACCCATCTCGAAAACCACCATAGCTGCAGAGTACGAACCTTCAGCGCGGCGGCGGAGGTGGAAAAAGAGGTGGAGAAAGAGGAAACGCCGGCGATTTTGTCAGATTCGAGCTGTAATAAAGTGAGGTTAGTCAACGCAAAGTACAAGGAAATGGTCGGACAGCCTGAGTGTTGCTGGTTAGAACGTTGCTTCGGTGCTTCGCCGGCGGCGACGGCGTGTAACAGAATAGGCGGCGAGGTGACGTTGAAGGTGGTCGGCGGCGGTGTAGCGGCGGAGGCGATGAAGGGTTTCACATATGGGGTTAAGATCGAGTGGGAAATCGATGGTGAGAAGAAGAGTGTGGAAGGTTTGTGTGAAGCTGTGAAGTTAGTTTGCTGTGATGTTAAGGATTATCAGTTGATGTGGAAGTTTTATGATGTAAGTGAAGTTAGCATGCAATAAGATTAATGGATAGAACAAAAGTTGGGTAATAATTAGAGGTTTAGACTTAGATTAGGGTTATAGGTTGGATTATAAGGTGTTTATGTCGTTAAAATGGTACTAAATGGGGTTTTAGTTAATTTACAGATGTAATTGTTAGTTTAGTCATTATATAGCTTATGCAAGCATATGTTTCTTGATCTGATTTAATAATTCCGTTACTTACGACAAAGCACATTTGTTATTTAGAGGTAGAAAGACGTTTGCAACTCTACCCATATTGCTTAATTTTTTAGATTCAGTATCCTAAAATTGTCCGATGTCTTTATAATAAATCCACACCTAAAATTACAAAATCCTAAAATTATAACAAATTCACACGCAAGAACAGATTTAGTATCCTAAACAAAGAATACCTGCTTAGTAACAGCTACAAAGTATTACGATTTCAGTTAAGAAAAGATAAATCATTCTTCATTCAAGAACAAAGACGCCATGAAAACAGTCCAAACTCAGCATTGTTTCCACAATTAAAAAAAAAAGTACCTTTAGTCTCAACAGAAAATCCCGCCACAATTACTAACCGATGATGTTCAGCTTACGATTCAACGTCGTAACATAAAGGAAAACAGAGCATAAACTCAACGGTAACGGCGAAGGGAAAGCGTTTGGTTCCTCTTCCAAGTAGCCCTCCTCGAGGGTCGAGCCTTGTGGTGAAGGTGACCCTTTCCCCTGAGCCCTCTGTACTTCTTACCAGCCGAAGTCAGCCCGCGAAGCTCACGGTGCTTATGAACTGGATTGCAAATCCAGTTAATCCTCGGGTCGTTTCGTATCACAGTGTGGGCGGGGTCCACGAGTATAACCTCAAAGTACTTGTAGGTCGAATCCTATTAATATTCAAGAAGAAAAACAACGAAGATGAGAAGATGGCTTTTCAAGGATTGATTAGCAAGAAAGTTCCATGGATGGGAGTTGATTCCACCCTTAATCACTCAAATGTGCACTAGAGAAATACAGCAAGTCCTTCCTCATAGAGCACATTTTGACCATATCTTGAAAGGACAGATTAACAATGAAGATGAGAGATGATGGCTTTTGAAGGAGTGATTAGCAAGCAAGTTCCATGAATGGAATTTGATTCCACCTTAATCACTCATACAGAAGCCCTCTACGAGCACATTTGAAACATATCTTGGTAGACTGATGAGTTGAAGTTAATAACTTGAAAGGACAATGGCAAAAACATAGAAGAAATGTTGTTTCCAAGAATAATCTAAAGAAGATAGTTGTACAAGTGTGAAGTTTCTATAACGGGCGTACCTCGTTTATCCAATAGGAATTGACAACCCTAAGGCCGCCGAGCTTTCTCCCAGCTCGTTCCTCAGCAACAGAGCGTTTGCTACGTTGGAATTTGAGCTGAGTGACACCTTGATTTGTTGGCTTACCGTAAACGATACCCTTGGGAACGGGCCTTTTTCTTCCGCCACGTCGCACACGGACACGGTAAATGATATATCCCTAAAAAAAGTGTGAAGAATTCAATCTTTAGGGACGAGAAAACGATGGTGATTAATGTTGAAGTACCTCTACTTTTAAGGGATATGCTACTGATGATACATATGCAGGAATAGATACAACAAAATATTTACAAGTTCGATTAAGTAGCACCCCTTTTATCCAATTCATGTGTGGATTTGTTCTGAAAATCGAGATTTTGAACATATGGACAATGTGAAAACCTAGTACGATTAACTGAAGAAATGGGATCCAAACATGCTACTATGACCTTCCTTTTTACATACAAACTGACATATTTCCATCTATGAAAAAACAAGAAATGACTTAATTTACAAGCACAAGAAGGAATGAACCAATCTATGTAACGAATTATTTCTATCTATGAAAAAACAAGAATTTACAAGCACAAGAAGGAATGAACCAATCTATGTAACGAATGCAATTAGAGTAATAACTCACCTGCTTGGCTTTGTATCCGAGCCTTCGCGCCTTGTCCGGGCGCGTGGGGCGCGTGACACGGACCACCGCCGGAAGCTGACGGTACTCCCAGCAGCGTACCCTAAGCAGAAACCTCATCACATCCGACTGCTTCTTCTTCCATAGCTCCGAAACGTATGTGTACGCACCTAACGAAAACCAAAGCAGTACAGCGAAATCAAATCAAATCATAATCATACAGAAACGATACAGGGGAATGCTATTCGATCGTACCCATTTTCACTTCCCAAGATCTGCTGCTTCCAAGTGAGACCGGCGTACGAAAGAGGGAGAAAGAAGGATTATATAACTAGGGTTTTAGAAGAATGTTAATTGGGCCTCATGTGCCAAATGGGCTGAAAAGTCAAGTAAGGCACATCTAAGTGCAATATGAATCGGCGTAGGCTAATTTACAATAATTGATCCGTCAACTAACCCATCATTTCAACATTAATTAATTATTATTAATACTTATTAAATATGTAGCCTTAAACCTCATGATAACTACCTCATTTTATTTTTATTATATCACTTATTCAAACTGCTCGTTAATAATTAATTTTATTTTATTGCACACATTTAGAGTGTACAAAAAATACTAGTTAATCATACCTAGGCTTGACATTGATGCCAAGATTCTCCATTTTCTCAATTTGTCTAGAATGAGGGTCATACTCTCCGCCCCGTAGAATCCTCAACTGAGAAATCAATACACCGAATTACTTAAATTGCTTTCTTATTTTGAAATGAAAATTAAATAGAATACAATAATCACCAACTAAATAGGAGGTGTTTTTTTCCCTCTGTACTATTTTTTTGTTCCTTTCAAATGCATACTTTTATTTCACTATCATAAGTTACTATCATTAAATTTGCAACAAAACCCTCTCGATCTCCGAACCAATCTCCCGATACGAGCACGGCTTACGAACCGCACCGTCCATCCCGACCCTAACGCACTTATCCCTCAGAGTCGCACCGCCGTCCTCCTCCTCGCCTCCGCCGCTTCCCTCTGAAGTCAGAGCGACGATCAAAGGCCATCGATTTCCGCCCCTAAACCTTCGAATCGTCGAAGCCACCTCGAGCCCGTCCGAGTCCCCCAGGTCGAGGTCCATAACCACGACTCGGTACGTCGGACCGCGGCTTGTAAGAGCATCCACGCACTCGTCTCCCCGAGAGACGGCCGAGACGGTGCACCCGAGCCGCTCGAGCATCTTCCCGGTCACCGCCCGGTTCGTACCGTCCGAGTCGACCAACAGGACGTCGAGCCCTCTGAAGACCGATGAGGTTTCTTCTTGACCGATTATTGCAGGCGATCGATCGATTTGGAACCGTAATAACAAAGCCACGCGCCGGTCCGAGCCCTCAGGATTCGATACCACCCGTATGTCACCTTGCATCATCTATTGTTTTTTTGGGTAAAAACGCAAAAGACGGGTATATATTTACTCCAATGAAGCTCTATATTTTTAACACTATTTATAACGTTGAGATATCGTGTAACGTTGATCGGCTAGAAAAGATTGCGTGATAAATTACCTGAACGAGCTTCATGCACGCTTTAAAGCTCGCGCTCTCCTCCGCAAAGCCGTCGACCTTCCGCCTGTCGTACGCAAAAAACGAAGGGATTACATCGCAATCCCCCCATTGGGTCGTCCTCGCGGGTCGAACTGCTCCGACCTCAAACTTGATGAAGACGAACCCGTCGTCCGACCCGACCCGTCCTCCGGCACGCCCGTCGGCCCAACCCCGACTCCCGCTCGTCGGATATACCCTAAGCACGAGACAACCTCGTCTTCTCCTTCCGTCGTTCAGCTTATTACTGATCATGTGCAAGATCACCTGGAGAACCCTCTTCTCGTCGCCCACGACCCGCTCTGGCAACGACCCGTCGACTTCTACCGTAAAATCCCAACCGGCCTGAGCGCATAGGCACTCGGCCACGCAACACGCCTCCTTCACAGTCGAGCGCAGCGAAAAGGGTCTCGCCCTTAAAGGAAGCCCTAGGCCATTCATGGTGTCCGAGATTAGGGCGGAGAGGACATTGCTCGTCTTGACCATGGACTCGACGATGAGCCGCCGCGGCCCGTCGAACGAATTTTCGTCCCGCAATAGGGACAAAAGCCCGACGATCGAGTGCATGGGTCCCCTCAGTCCGCGGCTCATAGCCGCCTGAAACCCGTCCCTGGCCTGGCTAGCCATGAGGGCGTCTTGGCTGGCCTTCTGCAAGGCGCGGTTTTGCTCCTCGAGCTTCTCCCTCATGAGCCGAGACTCCTCGAGCACCGAGGCATGGGAGAGGGCCACAGCCACTTGGTCGGCCACCACCTCCACGATCTCGAGCTCGTGGCTCGTCCAGGCTCGGCCCGGGAGGAGGACCAGGACGAGTATGGCGTAGTAGGACGGAACCGCCACCTCGGCTGCCGCCCCGCCAAAGTTGGCCACCTTTAGCATCGGCACTCGGACGGCAGCCGCAGACCCGAGCTCGTCGGTTTTCGTCCCTCCACCGTCGCTTCCAAGGGCGAGGGGAGACTCAGGGTCGATGATCTTCGCACCGTCGCTCCCCTTGATCAATCTCACGTAGGGGTCGCTCGTCGGGACGGATCCCACGTCGGAGAGGTTCCTGCCTGTTATCGAAGAGGGAAGCAACGAATTTACGGGGTAACATCATACAAATAACAACTTAAAAAATTAAGCAATTTGGCGACATTATACGCCTGACCCTGCCCAAATTCTAGGGTTCTGACTTATGACTAGGATTTCGACGAATTTAGGGTGTAACGTTATATGGAAATAGCTTTCAAAATTAAACAATTTAGGGACATTACACTCCAAAACCCTCTTCAATTTCTAGGGTTACGTCGTATAATCTATGCTTTTAGCGAACTTAGGGCCTGATATTATATGGACAATAACTTTCGATTTTAAGTAATTGAAGACAATATATGTCGTCCCCTTATATTTTGCCTAAAACTCCAGAGTATAATCTAGCGTAGATAGTGATACTGCACGAAAAATAATTTTCAAAATTAAGCAGTTTTGGCCCAAAAAAAAACCATGCTACCTAGCGTATAATATACCTAAATTGCTTAATTTTGAACAGTATAGTCCGTATAGTTCCATCCCTAAATACTTTGTCCCTATAATGCCCCTGAATCGCTTAATTCTTAATGTTACTTTCCGTACAACGTCGCCCCTAAACTCTCAGTCCCTATACTCAACTCGCTATTACTATTATAATCGAGGGGTCCTTCCTAAAACCAATTGGTGATAGGAGGAGAAAGCATCTTAAAGAACTTGAATTAGTCGATGTGGGACAAACTCTAATTTTATAATCTCAACACGCCCCCTCACGTGCGAACGTGGACATATAAATCGGGTGACGGTGAGCAGAATCGAACTTGCTCTGATACCATATTAGAAATCGAGGGTACTTCCTAATAAATAAAAAAACCATACCCTTCAACTCGTGGGTCAAGTTCATCTCTGTCCGCCCGGCGTTTGGCATCCACACGGCGCAGTTCTTCAGGTCGAGCGTCCTCGAGAGCTCGACCAACGTCGTGTGGAGTATCGTGTGCCTGTCGAGCGACCTTCGTATCTCTCGGGTGAGCATTCTCACGTGGCGGCTCGCGTCGGTCTGCTTCCTTATGATCCCGACCTCCCTGTCGAGGTCCCACGCCTTCTTCATAAGCATGCGCTCGCGCACCTTCACCTTCAGCAGCAACGGTATTAGGCTCACGAGCGCTATCGCCGTGGCGAAGGAGACCAAAGCGGTCAGCAATTTGAAGACGGTTAGGGCCAACGTCAGCCGGAAAGTGTGGGGCCCGAACGTCCAGCTGTTTAGGAGGTGCGTGGCGCCGCATAGGACTATGAAGGCCGTGAATTGGAGCAGGACCCACTTGAATGGGAAGTTTGAGCAGCTCACGAAGTAGAGGAGTTCGATGGGGATTGAGAAGTACGCCACGGCGATCAGTACGTCGCTGACTCGCTGGCATTCGAGGATCGTCTCGGCGGAGAGGAGGGCGCCGGCGCCGTCGTCGTCGCAGGTGCAGCGGGGGAAGTGGTGGTCGTCGGAGGAGGCGAAGCACGGCGATAGGATCAAGAACAGGCAGAAAAAGGGCTTCTTCATTGGGTCGATTTCTTGGTTATCTTACGGCATTTTTTTAAGGTTTGAGACTGTAAGAAATTTTTTTTGGGGAAGGAAAGAAAAGAAAACTAGAGAAGTTATTTATTACCTTAGGTAGGCCATGGACCTTCTTTATCTGTGCAGATCTTCTTTGTATTGAGGAAATCGCGCGTGAAATCGAAGGTTATTGATTCGTTTCTGATTGAGGTTCATTACAAGCGGAAAGAAAAGATTTTCCGACCAGCGGAAAAAAAACCCATGAAAAATTAGCGGAAAAAAGGATCAAATTCGACGATAAGTTTCCGACCAGCCGTTTGTTTAACGACGGATAGAGATAAAAATACGATCTTTAATCAGACATTAGAGGTAAAAGACTGCTGCCAAAGACTAGCGACAGTTTCTATGTCTTGTTAGCTTGGAGAGAGAGAGAGAGAGACGACGTTCGCAATGCAATAGAGAGAATAGAAAACTAGGCGAAATAATTATTACAAGGAGAAGTTCAAGAAAAAGAAACGCTGGCTTCATCTTTCATGTATGTAAATGTATTCATTCTATGCACTGTTGACGTAGGGGGAGAGAGAGAGAGATGGGGTGAGTGGGGCCTACAAAAGGTTAGATGAAGAGAACTTGGACACAATTTGAATTAATAGTTTATGCTTCACGAAGAAGAAAGTTGAGAACAAAACGAGAAAAAAAGCCAATCTAAGGGAAATAAAATAATAGTATTAATTTCGTGAAATAGTAATAGTATATGCACACTTGCTTAGTAGCACTATATGATGATAGATGATAATGTGCGCAAGTTGAGCGACAGACACATCTGGCGTGGATTCTCTCTGATTATGGTCTTGAAAATACTTTGTTTTAGCATAACGTACGATTTAAAAATATAATAGTATTATGTGTGGGGTGGGCATAATTGCCATCCTATACTTTATAATATCATCTGAGCAAGATGCAATGCAAGATCTAATACCTATGTTATAATATGATTTGAGTTCCATTTTTCTTTAGATGAGGCTTTTTTTCTTTCTTTTTTAATAAGCCGCATTGGACTTAATTATAGGCTGGGCTGATCAATTTTCTTCATTTCCAGCCTTATTTGTTGGCATCGAAAATTGTTGGGTAAAATGAGGTTTTTTCAATCACTATCCATTGTTCTTTAAAACGAAATAAAATTTAAGTTGAAAGATTTCTCCTCTATATATATATATATATATACATATATATGTATATATATATATATATATATATATTCAAGATCATGTATATCCATATATAGGGTTAACAACAATGATTTGCAAGAAATATAGAAAAAAAAAATGTGTGGAAGATTATTGAATGTAACGTTGGAACTAATGGGCATCATGCTTCAAATGAATTGTTTGATTGTATGTATGTATAAAAATGGAACCTAACCATAGTTGTCCGCCCACACTAACAGTTCAAAGGGCGATTTTAGTAAATAACCAAGTGCGGTTAAGGGTCAAGCTGGTAATTTTTCTTACGTCTCCCACATATCAAATACGCCACTAAAATAAAGGGAATCGAAGACCTTATTAAGGAAGGCACCTAGACCTAAAAAGATTAAATGAATACCTAGTGGTAATTTTATCTTATATCTTTCCATGCATAGGCCAAGAAATCATAACAAGAGTTCTTGGCTTGAACTTCTCATGTTCTTGTCTTAAGTTTCTCAATCGAAATTACATTAAATACTACCGAGCTTGTCTTTAGTTTATCACGATCACCCGATTAAAGTATTGGAATTAAAAAATATCCAAATTTCAGTCAACAAACTACTGCTAGCTAATTTATTCGCATTCAGTCAACAAACTACAGTTAGGCGTTGGCTAATTTATTCGACGAAGATTGTAATTGATAAATGAAGTAACTCTTTAGATATCCAAAGAGACGATGGGATAGTAATGAAATTTCTAATGAAACGCTGAACGTTAAACCATGTTAAGAACAAGAAGAAATATTGTTTGTTTTTTAAATATGAGTTTATTTGTATCCGCTCGATTGTAACATAAATGAAAGCACTCGTACCAACTCAACTCCATTACTACCCAACCCACCCTTATTTTCATTTTCTGTAATATATAATATTTAAATAGTGTCATATCACTAGATAAAACAAGAACAACTTAATTATAAATTACCAAGAACGTGCAGCACAACTTTATAGTTACAATACCAAAATGTGAACTTATTTTTATGAAAATTGTCACATTGGTTGGCTTTGAACCCCTTAAGCTATAATTGATGACATCGAAAAAAGGTTTTTTTTTTTTTTATTATAATGTCAGTTGTATTTCGTTGCTACTAACTTAATGGTATGAAAGACATCTCTAGCAATGAGTTATATTAAATTTAACACCTTGATGTTCTTTGGCCTATCCTATAAAAGGAATCCACGACCTCACAACACACACATCTCATCACATAAACAATATCCTCAAACTTAGATTAATCCCATGGAAAAAGCAACTCAAAGATACATTTCATCACTCTTATCCCTCATTTCACCATTAGTTCTCCTCTCTACACGACTACTTTACAAATGGCTGAGGGGAAAAACACAAAACCCTAATAATCATAAGCTTCCACCTGGGCCAAAAGGGTACCCTATCATCGGCTGCATTTTACAAAAACCAAAGAAAAAGCCAGCATTTCGATGGATGCACCAAATCATGCAAGAAATGGGCACGGAAATTTCGAGCATTCGCCTTGGAAAAACCCACGTCGTCATCGTTTCATCGCCAGAACTTGCAAGAGAATTCGTAACTTACCAAGATGCTATTTTTGCATCGAGGCCAGAAAGAATGTCGTTCAAACAAATAGGGGACGGTCGATTGCTATCCACTGGCCTTTTACCCTATGGAGAGAGATGGAGAGAGATGAGAAGGGCTATTTTCTCGCGTGTAATATCGCGAGAGAAGAGTCAATGGTTGTGCAAGAAGAGGTGCGAGGAAGCTGATCATTTAGTTCATTACGTCTACGACCTTTGCAAGACTAAGGGGAAGGTGAATGTAAGAGATGTTACGCAGCACTACTGTGGGAATTTGATTAGGACATTTGTTTTCAACAAGAGGTTTTTTGGACATGGGAGTGAAGATGGAGGCCATGGAGTTGAGGAAGAAGAGCACTTGGACGGTATTTTTACGATTTTGGCGCATCTGAATTGCTTTGCGATTGCGGGCTATGTTCCTTTCCTCGAGTTTCTTGATCTTGATGGCGAAAGAAGAAAATGAACGATGGGATAAGGCGTTTGAAGAAGTACCATGATCCAATAGTTGACAAGAGAGTTCAAATGTGGGAAGAAGGGAATGTTAAGGTTGAGGAAGATTTGCTTGATGCTATGATCAATCTCAAGAATGAAGAGGGAAAACCCTTGTTGACAACTCAAGAGATTAAGGCACAAATCATTGTAAGTACTTCTCTTCTTCTTATCATATCCTAGTTAGTAGGTAAAAAAGCTTCTGTTTTTTGTATAACTAACTTATACTAGTTAGGTAAAGTCATCCTGCTCCTCCTCCTCAACTAATTTTATAACTTAGGTAAGAACCTTAGTTTGGTTTTCTTGCCAAAGTAAAATTTAAAAAAAATGACTAGAGGATACATTTCCATTGACGAGTTAAAGTGATGAGTTTGGGTGTGAAGAAAAACATGATATAGTAAAACATAATCCAGGACAAAAATATGTTGCGAAATGGACAGCTTAACGAAATTGGAAATGACTGTGAGGATAAATGGAACACGAGAATTTACGTGGAAAACCCCTTTTTAACTTGGGGTAAAAAACCACGGGCGAGGTAGAAATTTATTATTGGGGTAAAAACAGGGGTTACAACCTCTCAATCTATAAAGGAGAAAACACTCACTATCTCTCTTTATAGTTGGGGCAAATACCGAACAAACCCTCTATTTTTTTCTCTCTTTTCTTTCTCCTCTTCCTCTCTTATTTCTTTCTTTGGTGTGATTTCTAATTAATCACTCGATGCCTTTTTATAGCAAAACTTCATACTAATAAGTATTATAATATTAATATAATATTATATTATATATATGGTAGTTGAAGTGAATTGGTTCACCAACCCATTCAACCTACCATTCTATCAATCTCCCACTTGAAGATTTGATTGATGCACAATCAGATCTTCACACCATTCTTCTAGCTCGCCTTTGCATGTTACTTATGTTCAGTCAATCCACATGAGGAACGACACCACATAAACTTATCCACAGGAATTGCTTTGGTCATGTAGTTTGCCAGATTATCCGCAGTGTGAACTTTTTGCATGTCCACAGTCCCCTCTTCGACTTGTTCACGAACAAAGTGGAATTGGACCCGTATGTGTTTGGTTCTTGAATGATATGCTGGATTCCTTGCAAGATGCAACGCACTCTGGCTATCACAATAGAGACAATATTCTCCTGTTTGTGGCCGAGTTCTTTCAGCAACATCTTCAACTATATTGCCTCTTTACTGGCTTGCGTAGCTACGACATATTCTGCTTCCGTTGTTGACGTTACAACAATGGACTGCAGTTTTGAAACCCAGCTTACAGCACCGCCAACAAGATTAAACACATATCCGGTTGTGGATCTGCTTTTATCAAGTTCACCTGCATAATCTGCATCAACAAAACCATGGACAGTAAAATCTGTACCTCCGTAACATAAGGCAAGATCCGAGGTTCCCTTGATATATCTGAGAATCCTCTTAACAGCACTCCAGTGCTCCCGGCCAGGGTTGGACATGTATCGGCTAACGACGCCCACTGCATGGGCAATGTCTGGTCTGGTACAGATCATTGCGAACATTAGACTTCCTACCGCCGATGCATATGGCAGTCGAGACATCTCTATCCTCTCGTCTTCATCAGTAGGACACATCTCGGAGGATAACATGAAATTAGCAGCAAGAGGGGTAGATATTGGCTTATTATCTTGCATGTTGAACCTTCGAAAGATTTTCTTCAAATAGTTCTTTTGGGAAAGCCAAATCTTCTGCTTGCTTCTGTCTCGAGATATTTGCACACCAAGGATTTTGTTTGCTGGCCCCAAGTCCTTCATTTCGAATTCACTGGCCAGTTGAGTCTTTAAGTCGGCGATACGACCTTTGTTGGGTCCTGCTACCAGCATATCGTCGACATACAACAGCAACATGATGAAATCGTCATCGCCAAATCTCTTGAAATACGCACAAGGATCTGAATATAGCCTGTTGTAGCCAAGACTCGTTATGAAGGAGTCAAATCTCTTATACCAGCATCGAGGTGCTTGTTTGAGCCCGTAAAGAGATTTGATCAATTTGCAAACCATATCTTCTTTTCCTTGTTCCTCGAAACCTTCTGGTTGAAGCATATATAATTCTTCATCCATGTCACCATGGAGAAAGGTCGTCTTTACATCCAGCTGCTCAAGATGCAAGTCGAATGTAGCACATATTGACAAGACCACCCTGACTGTTGTAAGTCGTACCACCGGTGAGAAAATTTCGTTGAAGTCAATCCCTTCTTTCTGAGCATATCCGTTTACAACTAGTCTAGCACGGTATCGCTCTACCTGGTCATCACCATTCCGCTTGATTTTGAACACCCATTTGTTGCCAATGGGTTTCCTTCCTTGCGGCAATGACACCAACTCCCATGTCTTATTTTTATAGAGAGCTTCCATTTCCTCTTGCATCGCTGATATTCACAGACTCGCATCTGAATTATTCAGTGCTTCTTGAAAAGTGGTTGGCTCTCCATCCTCCGTTAGAAAACAGTATGCAAGATTGCTCTCTATCTCTTAATCTGAGTGCCAACTTGGCGGCCTACGCTCGCGTGATGACCGCCGGTACTTCAGATTCGACTGGGTCGAGCTCTTCGTGCGCTGGTTCAGCTTCAGAAGAATTATATTACCCCAATTTTCGTTTCATCGGTGTAGTCTTTGTCACGCCTTTTAGACTGCTGTCATTTTCGACTTGCTCTTGATCGCCATCCTCCAAGAAGATAACATCTCTGCTGATAATCACTTTGTGGTCAGTGAGATCCCACAAGCGATACCCTTTTACTCCTTCAGCGTACCCCAAGAACAGGCATTTCCTGGACTTTGGATCCAACTTCGTTGTTTCTTGGTTGTGGTACATCGCGTATGTTGAACTTTCAAATATATGGAGGTTTGAATAGTCTGCAGGTGCACCAGTCTACATTCCCATCGGTGTCCGCATCTCTATTGCAGTAGATGGGGCCCGATTCACCACATAACAGGCAGTACAGATCGCTTCCGCCCAGAACTTCTTTTCCAAGCCCGCAGTTCTCAACATAGCCCTTGTTCTTTCCAACAGGGTCCTATTCAACCGCTCTGCCACTCCATTCTGTTGTGGAGTGTACGCCGTGGTGAACTGTCTTCTGATGCCCGCACCTTTGCAGAATTCAGTGAATTCTTTGCCAATATATTTCCCTCCATTATCGGACCGGAGACACTTGATTTTTCTGCCGGTTTCAAGTTCAACTCGCGCTTTGTATGTTTTGAAGATAGGAAACACGTCGTCCTTCTTCTTGATTGGGTACACCCAGCATCTCCTGGAGTAGTCGTCTATGAATGATACGAAGTAGCTAGCTCCTCCCAGGGACGCAACCGGTGCTTGCCATACATCAGAGTGGATCAATTCTAGAATTTCTTTGCTTCTAGAATTCGATGAGGGGAACTTCAAGCGATGCTGCTTGCTCACAATACAATGCTCGCAGAATGGTAGCGTCACCATCGTGAGACTAGGAAGTAGATTCTTTTGAGCAAGAATTTTCATGCCTTGTTCAGACATGTGACCAAGCTTCTTGTGCCAGGTCATCGTGGATTTTTCATTTGAATTTGTCGTGGCAACGGATGCCTGCCCTTCTTGCAGAGTCTCTCCCTTTAGCATGTATAGATTTGCAGCTATCTTTTCTCCCTTCATCACCACCAATGCTCCTTTGGAAACCTTCATGATCTTGTTTTCCACTTCAATTTTGAAACCAAGATCATCCAGTTGCCCCACGGACAACAGATTTTTCTTCACGCCCTCCACATGTCGCACAGCATTGATGGTACGCACAATGCCGTCGTACATCTTTATTTGGATCGTACCCACCCCGACCATCTTCAGCGCTTGGTCATTACAGCTGTAGACATACCCTCCAAAGGTTGGCTCGTATTGATGAAACCATTCCCTTCGAGAAGTCATATGGAAAGTAGCTGCTGAGTCGATGAGCCACACGTCGTTGAATCTTCTATTTTCAGCGATAGTGGTTGCGGCTTCACACACCAAGGCAATTCCATCGTCTGTAGTGTTGGCGACATTTCCTTGGGCATTGGGATTTTTATTTAAAGCCCAACAATCTTTCTTCAGATGACCTTTCTTGCCACAGTGGTAACAGTTTATAGCCTTCTTATTTTTCGTAATAAGGTTTTGCCATTTTTGACTCCCACTTGGACCAGACTCTCCGGGTCTTATCCGTTTTCGGCTCACGTTTGGACCACGTGCTCCCTTGCCCTCGTCACTGCGAATGCTTCCGCCTGTTGGGACGTTATCAACTTGTCTTCTTTGTTATTGCGCCGACTTTCTTCTTCGAGAACCGCAGCTGTAATATTGTCGAACATAAGTTTTCCCGCAGTTTGGTTGTTGCTCAGATTGATGACAAGTTGATCGTAGGAGTCTGGCAGGCTTTGTAGTAGAAGCTCGGCACGTTCACTTGGCTCTATTTTGTAGTCCAAGTCTTTAAGTTGAGAGAACAGAGTATTTAACTTATTGATGTGCTCGGTCACTGAAGAAGATTCTTCCATTCGTAGATGGTATAATTTTATTTTCAGGAAAATTCGGCTGTGGAGTGACTTGACTTGATACAACTTCTCAAGATGGTCCCAGATTGCTTTCGCACTAGTTTTCTCTTCAACGCTTGATAATATGTCATCTGCTAATGTTAGATGAATATTCGCGATGGCCCTCCCGTCTATCTTCCTCCATTTGGCATCACTTGTAATATTTGTTGGTCTGCCAGTGATCGCCTCCAGAAAATTTTCTTTGAGTAAAATTGTCTTAATCCTCATTTTCCACAGTGAGTAGTTTCTCCCGTTGAATTTCTCAATTTCATTTTTAGCTGCAATTTTTTTCCACGTCGCTATCGTCGGAGAAATTCAACAGTCCAGTCAAATAGTACTGATCAGATAATTTGCAGAAAGGGTAGCGACCAGCTTTCAAGACAAAATTACCCTTCTAAGTAAATTCCCAGATGAGATCTGGTGGGGTCACTATGTGTCTCGCTTGGCACCAGCCACCTAGACAGAACTTACTTACACAGTCTATTACCACGACTTGCCGTGGGGAAAGATTGGTTTTTATTAATCAGGTGATAAAATAGATCATTTCCACACATTTTATATATCAATGTTTGAGATTCGGTAAGTATTCTACTTATGTCTTGCTTTCAATATCACAACTCCTTTCTTAATCCTATAAAAGGCGATCAAAGACCACACCAAGGCTCACATTGTCATCAGATAAGCAATACATCCTATGGAAAATGCAACTCAAACGTGCATTATTTCACTCTTACATCTCATGTTATTACCATTACTTTTCTCTAAATTGCTTTACAAATGGCTTACACGCAACAAACAAAACCCTAATCATCAGCTTCTTCCGCCTGGGCCAAAAGGCTATCCCATCATCGGCTGCATAAATCAAATAAAGAAAAACAAACCAGCAGTTCGTTGGATGCACCAAATCATGCAAGAAATGGACACAGAAATTGCCAGTTTTCGCCTAGGAAAAACCCACGTAATCATCGCTTCATCGCCCGAATTTGCAAGGGAATTCGTAACTCACCAAGATTCTATATTCGCATCGAGGCCAGAAAGAATGTCGTTCAGACAGATAGGGGACGGTCGCTTGTTATCAACGGGTCTTTTGCCCTACGGCAAGAGATGGAGGGAGATGAGGAGACACATTTTCTCGCGCGTAGTAGCGCGAGAAAAGAATCAATACTTGCGTGAGAAAAGATGCGAAGAAGCTGATGGTTTAGTGAGTTACGTCTACAATCTTTGCGAAAACCCATCGAAAGGTGGGATTGTGAACGTTAGAGACGTTGCGCAGCACCACTGTGCAAATACGATAAGGAGATTCGTGTTCAACAAGAGGTTTTTCGGGCACGGGACTAAGGATGGAGGCCATGGCGCTGAGGAAGAAGAGCACTTGGACGGTATTTTTACGATTTTGGCGCATCTGAATTGCTTTGCGATTGCAGATTTTGTTCCTTTTCTCGAGTTTCTTGATCTTGATGGCGAAAAGAGGATTTTAAGAGATGCGATAAGGCGCGTGAAGAAGTACAATGATCCAATAGTTGACATGAGAGTTCAAATGTGGGAAGAAGGGAAGGTTAAGGTTGAGGAGGATTTGCTTGATGCTATGATCAACCTCAAGAACGAAGAGGGCAAACCCTTGTTGACGACTCAAGAGATTAAGGCACAAATCATAGTAAGTATATTAGTTCTTCTTAACTTGAAAATAATTAAGCTAACTAAAATATATTACATGATCAGACAAATGACATGTAGCAAATACACGACAGTTTGTTTGAGGTGAGAAAACAAACAACAGAAGAAAAGCTTGCCACTAACTGTTGAATGACGAGTCCATCTAAAAGGTTAATCTTGAAGGGAGTGTATCAAAATTTTTTTAATCCTATATAAATTATTTCCAACTCGCCCCCTCACATCTAAGTTGATTTCTTCACTATCTAGTCTTAAACGTGAAATTTTTTTTAACGGGTGATCGTGAAGATTCGTACTCAGGACCTATTTGGCCTCTAGCTCTTATATCATATTAAATGACCACTCCACCTAAAAGGCTAAACCTTGAAGGGAGTGTATCATTTTTAATCTTATATAATATATTTCCAACACTAACTAGAAATCATATTGATTTTGTCGATGAAAGTCTAACTACACTCCGGGTAATGACAGGAATTAATGATAGCCTCGGTAGACAACCCATCAAATGCTATAGAATGGGCTTTAGCAGAGATGATCACTCAACCTAGTAGTCTCAAGAAGGCCGTAGCCGAACTAGACGAAGTGGTCGGAAAAGAAAGACTTGTTCAAGAATCGGACATGCCACGACTCAATTTCATAAAAGCTTGCGCGAAAGAGTCGCTTAGGTTGCACCCTTTATCACCATTAAGCGTGGTCCATGAGTCGACCCAAGACGGTTTTGTTGGCGGTTACTTCATACCAAAGGGTAGCCACATATTTCATCAGTCGTCTCGGACTTGGAAGAAACCCTAGGACTTGGCAAGATCCTCTCGTATACAATCCTGACCGTCATTTCGTCGATGGTGAGAACATTACCCTTGATCAGGTAATATATGACTTTTAACTTAAAAGCTTAAACTGCAAGACACTATAATTTTAGTCCTGTAATTTAGGGGAAGACACTATAAGCATAACAAATTTAGGATATGATACTATACGAACAATAACTTTAACAAGTAAGCAACTTAGGGACATTATACACCAGAACCCTAGATTTTTTTTCCAAATTCTAGGATTCTGGCGTATAATCTAGGGTTTCGGCAAATTATGAGAGTGGCAATTATACGAACATTGTCTTCATCAGCAATTATGGGACAAAGCTAGGGTTCTGGCATACATTGTCCCTACTATTTTGGAAAGTTCTTTATGATTTTTTCTAGAAAAAAATACATTTGATGACACATTTTTTTAAACTAATTTTGTTTTTCCTTTAATAACTACTAGAACTTGAAAATATTTCTTTTTAAAATTTTCAATTTGTTTTTCAAGTTCGTTAAAAATGGTTTGAAAAAGGAAGGACGTTTCCGGGGCGAACCAAAAGGAAGTTCAGTTTCCATTCCCCAAACTGTAAAAAACAAAAATTGCTTTATTCTTAGAAGTTATTGTTCGTATAATGTCACCCCCTAAAATCTCTGTTCCTATAATGCCACCCCTTTAAAATTGAAAAAATGACTTATCCTATTCATACAATTTTACATTAAAACTTCTTTACTTATATATTATATACATATAAATATATATCTTATTCAAACATTAGGGCATTGATCATCGCATGGTGACCTTTGGAACGGGACGAAGAGGGTGTGCCGCGGTGTCAGTTGGTTCGGCGATGACCATTATGCTTTTTGCGCGTCTTCTTCAAGCGTTTAGTTGGAGCAAACCACCTAATGTGTCAAGAATTGAGTTGGTGGAGTCGAAAAGCGACATGACGTTTATGGCGAAGCCGTTGATATTACAAGCGAAATCAAGGTTGGAAGCAAATGTGTACGAGAATCTTTCGACGTAAGTGTGCGTTGCTTTGACATGTAAGAAGTGTGTGTACGATGGTATTACTATTACCTTATAAGCAACTAAATAATGGCCGGGCGCCATTGCTGTTTGTGAGCTTTTCCCAGCTATTCCGTATGCTAATAAAACATATTCGAGTTTGTTCGAACGCCATAGTTTTTTCGGTGTTTATGACGACACTATCACAAATATCTTTTGAGTTTCGCTAAAATAAAGGAAATAGGTTTTAAAAAAAACTATCAATCTAGAAAGGAAAATTAGGGTTTTATCTCTATATATATTTTACCATAAAAGACCAACAAACATATGAATAGTATTTTTTAGCCTCACAGATCGGCCAGTCGATCCAATCGCTACTAGAAAATAGACATATTAGACATGGAAATTCGATGTCTAAAACCAAAATTCCATATCTATTGAGTGATTAGACACGAAATTATTCGTGTCTGATTTGTAGGTGTTGTTCTCGTAGCAAATTTGGACACGGATATATGCTGTTTCTAAAATAAATTTTGTCACATTTCCGTTTTTATTTCCGTATCTAAATAAAAACATTAATTTATTTTGAAACAAAAATAAAAAAACCGTGACAGAATCCGTTTCTAATACTCATAATTTAGACACGAAACTAATTCCGTATCTATTTTCCGTGTCTGATACTATGTTTTCTTGTAGTAAATAATTAAGGATCATTTTTTTATAACATCGAATGTTGCCTGTCCTACTTGGTACCTCACCTACTACACCTAATTGTTTTCAAACATTGACAATAGATTCATATAATTCAGTTCATAATTTTGTGATTCACGGCCTTTGATATTGATCAAAGATAACAACCTATCCAAGATCATTTTATATATATGTATAAATATATATATATATATAGTTTAATGATTAAACTATATAATAATGGTGTGTGACAGCTACTAATCATGCTTTCTTTTAAATAATTAACTGCTTTGTTTGAAAAGGGAGAGGGTTTTTTGAAACCCGAATGATTTTTTCTTGTTGAAAATTCAAGAATTGTATGTAATTACAGTTTGTGCTCGATACTGAGAGTTCTGCAGCAGTAAACAATACTTGGGTGCAAAAATCAATGGGCATTACTTTATTTACATTAACTAAAAATAAAAATAAAAAAGACCCTAAGAATGGTGGAGGGTGTTTGGCCAGCCGGCTGAAAAAAAAAGAAAAAAAATATTAATAAAATAATATTATATAATATTATAATATTATTTTATATATATAAAAGAAAAAAAAATCTTAAAGATAAAAAATGATCGGCCCATATCAACTGGCGACGCGGCGGATTCCTGGCCACCGGTTTCAAGCGGCCCAGAACTGAGCGACGCGGCGCATTCCTGGCCACCGGTTTTGAGTGGTCCAGAAGAGCTGAAGACATCTATAAATAGGCTGAGGATTCTTCAGTTATTACCATCGCAAATCAAGTGAGAATTTCAGTGAGAGAGAAATAGTGAGAGGAAAACTTATCCGGGTGGATAAGGGTGAGAGCGGATTTTAGTTTTATTGGGGTAGTTGGGAATAGGTACAAATATATTACCCGGGTGGGTAAGGGGTCTCGAGTTTTGGTTTAAACACGAGTGTTAATTTGTATACTGTAATATTCTCAATATAGTAAAGCTGGTGCTCTCCGTGGAGGTAGGCGGTATTGGCCGAACCACGTAAAAATCTCGTGTTCTCTTTTGGCGTCATTTCGGTTTTTATACTATCCCAACAAAATTGTCGCGGGTCCAAATTCAATCTTCCGCTGGGTCCGAAATATTACCGCTCAACCCCAACAAGTGGTATCAGAGCCAAGCCTAATTGATATTCTGATTATGCTCTGTGGTTGCAGCTTTGTCTGATCTTCCACATCAGAAAAGATATCAAGAAGGTTCGTTACGGGGGAGCCAGTGTCGGGCGAAGCTGTTGAATCTCTGCAAGGATAATGGCGACGGAAAGCAGTTTCAAAGTGCGACAATTTGATGGTACGGGGAGTTTCACTCTGTGGCAGAGACGAGTGAAGGATATTCTTGTTCACCAAGGTCTGGCTAAAGCTTTGAAAGGGGACACAGCAAAGCCGGAGAAAATGACGAAAGAAGACTGGGAGGATTTGGGGTCAAGATGTGTCAGCACAATCCGTTTGTACATTGCGGATAATATTATTAATAATGTTGTTAATGAGGATTCTGCACTAGACTTGTGGGCGAAGTTGGAGGAGCTGCATCTCGGGAAAAACTTAACCACAAAGTTAGATCTGAAGCGGGAGCTGTACCGGCTGAAGATGGAGGAAGGTGGGAATCTCATGGATCATATTAGCGTGTTCAACGGTCTTGTGGATCAACTTATAAAAGTTGAGGTGAAGTTAGAGGAAGAAGATAAGGCCCTTTTACTTCTTACCTCGCTTCCTGATTCTTATGATAATTTGGTCACAACCATCTTGTACGGAAAAACGACGGTGAAGATGGTGGATGTACAGTCAACTCTTTTGGCGCATGAAAAGAGGAGACGATCAAATTATGGGGATAGCCAAAATTCGGCGTTGGCTATTCATGGGGAGAATCGTAGAGGAAGATTCCACGCCAGGGAGTTTGGAAGTAGCAGCAGGTCCAAATCAAAGAATGGCGGGAAGGGCATCGTGTGCTACAAATGTGGTGAGTTGGGACACATCAAGAGGAACTGTCCGACTTGGAGGAAGGACAGGAATGACGAGGAAAATTCCACAACCATGATAGCACAAGATACAGATGATGTTGTAGACGTTCTCACAGTCTACAATGATGGCGTTTTTTCTCAGGATGAATGGATATTTGATTCGGGGTCGAAGTACCATATTTGCTCCGAAAGAAAATATTTTGATACGTTCCAAAAGATACGAAGAGGTTCGGTTTCCATGGCTGATGGATACCGTCAGGCGGTTCGTGGTGTTGGAACTGTGAAGATCAAAATGACTGACGGAGCGGTTCGAGCTTTGGGTGGTGTGATCTTTGTCCCAAAGTTACGGAAGAATTTAATATCCTTAAGCCAGTTAGATTCCAAGGGCTATGGGAGTTTCATAGCAGGGGGAGTCTGTAAAATCACACGTGGCGGAAAAGTCCTACTGAAAGGAGAAGAGCGTGGAGGTTTGTATCGTCTGGACGGGAGTGTGGTACAAAACACTCTAACTTCGATGGGTTCAAAAAAATCGCGCGCGCGTGGTGGAAAGGCAGACGATCGTGAGAAGGGAAGTCCTGCTGGAGAAGGGGTTGCGTCGAAGTCCCTCTTCAGAATCGACGGGTAGAGTCGGTTCGGCAACTGCACATAGGATTGGCCGCGGGTGAATCAAGTTGGTAGGACCTGAATTCTTGATTCGGATATGTGTAGCTGGTACAAGAAAGGCCAATGGACGTTCGTGGTAATTACGAACGGGTTACTCTCAGACAGACTCGCTAGGATGAGTGCTTGACGGTGCTGAAGACGGTGCTCGGTAGGTGTCAAATGCGGCTGGCGGGGTAGAATTGTTAGGCCAGCCGCCAGGGCTGAAAAAAAAAGAAAAAAAATATTAATAAAATAATATTATATAATATTATAATATTATTTTATATATATAAAAGAAAAAGAAAAATCTTAAAGATAAAGAATGAGCGGCCCATATCAACTGGCGACGCGGCGGATTCCTGGCCACCGGTTTCAAGCGGCCAGAACTGAGCGACGCGGCGCATTCCTGGCCACCGGTTTTGAGTGGTCCAGAAGAGCTGAAGACATCTATAAATAGGCTGAGGATTCTTCAGTTATTATCATCCCAAATCAAGTGAGAATTTCAGTGAGAGAGAAATAGTGAGAGAAAAACTTATCCGGATGGATAAGGGTGAGAGCGGGTTTTAGTTTTATTGGGGTAGTTGGGAATAGGTACAAATATATTACCCGGGTGGGTAAGGGGTCTCGAGTTTTGGTTTAAACACGAGTGTTAATTTGTACACTGTAATATTCTCAATATAGTAAAGCTGGTGCTCTCCGTGGAGGTAGGCGGTATTGGCCGAACCACGTAAAAATCTCGTATTCTCTTTTGGCGTCATTTCGGTTTTTATACTATCCCAACAAAATTGTCGCGGGTCCAAAATCAATCTTCCGCTGGGTCCGAAATATTACCGCTCAACCCCAACAAAGGGGGAAATACAAAAATATTAGGGTGGTCCTATTCGGTTGAGATCCTCTATTCCACTTTCTGTATTCCAATCCGTATTCCAACGAACGAATATCGTTACACCTCCCCCCGACAAGTGTTAAAACACACATAAACATCATTACACCTATGAATTTCATTACAACAAGTGTTTAAACAAAAAAAATAACCTCATTATTACGTCATGAGGTTATTTTTTTTGTTTAAACACTTGTTGTAATGAAATTCATAGGTGTAATGATGCTTACGTGTGTTTTAACACTTGTCGGGGGAGGTGTAACGATTTTCGTTCGTTGGAATACGGATTGGAATACAGAAAGTGGAATAGAGGATCTCAACCGGTACTATATGTGTTGAGTTGCCGGGTTTATTGGTTTATTTAAAAATATATCGCAATACGTAACTGAAGGGGGTCCCGTACGAAATGGATGTAAAAACACTAAGTTGTAAACTGATGTTGGACGTGATGTTAGGCTAACACTCACACTCACTTAGAAACGCACAGCGGAAACGATAAGAACTTAGTGACAAAACGGAACTAACACACGAGATGGTTTTATGCAGCAAGTCAAATAACTTGCTGCGTGCCTCAAGGCGCAAATACTCCACAATAAAGATGGATTACAAACTATCAAAAAGGATAGTAAAATAGCCTAGCGAAACCTACGAATCTAAAAGGATTCTGAAAACCTACAAGACCTTTCGATCTCTGAAAAGCTAGACTAAACAGAAAAACTCTCTAAAGATGATTCTCGCTCAAACCCGCTCGTTGTTTTTCTCTCGTAAAAAGTCCGTCCTTAAAACGGTTAAGTGAAGTCCCTTTTATATGTCTTCGACTTTGGGGCGACTTCACAAACGACTTGGTAACTTCCCTCAACGTCCACTAACGTCTACTAAACGTATTTGGTCCATTAGTGACCCTTGGGAGTCGACTTGGTCAGCTCCTAAAGCTCAGTCTTCACTTGAGCTCCAAGTCGCCTATTTTTAGTATGCTCCTTTCCAATTTCGCTCTAGCTTATCCACACGCATTCCACACGGTTTGAACCATTCTAGCTCTTATCCATATCCTGCACAACACTAGAAAAATGCCACGTCATCAATAAAATTAGTTTTGGGCATGAAAGATAAAACTGAGATAGGGAACATTCTCGGCCAACAAATGTTGACTAGAATGTTACCCCAACATTGCTTCTGTTGAAAGCTCAACATCAACAATCTCCCCTTTTTATCTTTCTTCCCAAAACCAATGCAGAAGTTAGCTTTAGCAACACTCCCCTGAAAGCTACATCAACTCAACCACAAAACAACTCAAAATGGTTAGAGTTAGACGCAAAACAGAATAGCACTAAAAACCATTCAAAGTACTAGAAAATAGTACACGCCATAAGAGGTCCTGAAAAACAAAAAACCACTGCAAAATAAAGAAATAGACATGGTCCAAAATAGAGATAAACATGCGCAGACAAAATAAAGAAGTCAGGCATGCACAAAATCACGCGCACGCAAAAATAGTCTAAATGTTCAGACTATCGATCGAGGTCTCAGCATCCTCGGCACTTCCAGCTCTACTAGCTTCCTTCTCACCAGCTCCTTGGCCTTGATCATCTGCACCTTGCTGCTCATTCTAATCCTCTGCACGGCGACTCGTCCCAGCCTCAACTTCTGCCTCATCTCCCCCTTTTTGGGAAGAACGCAAATCCTTCAGAGTCGTAAGCTGGGCTGTGAGGAAGTTGATAGTGTCCTCAAGACACTGAATCTGGCGATCTAAGCTTGTCTGGGCAGTGGATGTTGAGGCAGCATGAGGCTCAACATTTTCAGTAGGGGCACGCCACGGCAGATCTATCACCTTGTTTGGGCCTGCCAAGTGCATGTAAGAAACAGCGTATGGCACCTTGACAGTCACCACAACATCATTGCGCCTTGGCTCAAAACCTCCACGAAGCAACATCCCGTAGATCAGGGATGGAAATGGAAGAATCCCGGTTGACTCCTTCTCGGCCTCTTTTGCCATTTGATCCAGCACCAACTCGCCCAAATTAAGAGGCAGATTTTTCCCAAGTGCATAGAGAATATAAGCCATACTCTCTGCTACACGGGACTCATTTGCCGTAGGCCACCAATTACAAATGCCGATTTTGAACAAGACGGAGTATAGAGAAGTTAAGAAACTAACCGAAAAATTCCCATCCCATTCTCTTATTCTACCCCCAGTCAGGAAGGACACAACCTCATTATTATCAAAATCCTCTTCCATATCAACATTGGGCGTACCAAAAAACTCATTAACTGCTCCAGCAGTGAAATCATATAACCTCCCCCTCAAGAAAATCTTCCCATACTTCACAGTAAGTCCCAAACCTCGTCACCGTCCTGTCGAAATGCCGTGACTCCAAGAATTGTAAGATGCCGTATCGGCGGAAACTGCCCTCGTCTGCCGTCCTCTCCACTCGGAGTACTCTTTGGCTAAAGGATGGCCACAACGTTTTATTGAAGTCGGTGTAGAACTTCCCCCTTGGCAGAGATGTTTCCCAGTCTGATTCGGATGTTAGGTCAACATCCTCCTCAACATCGTCATTGGCACCGGGGGCTTCCGACTGAGAGTGACTGCTAGCAGCTTGCAGTGAGGACTCCGATGGTCGTGCCTTCTTGGATGGCCTGTCCTCAGAAACCCATTGGCCTCTTCCCTGCTCTTTTCTGCAGCTTGTTTTTCCACGTGGCCAGGGTTTCGGCTGCCCCAAATTCATCTTCTTCTTCGCTCTCAGAGGCTGAAGAATCGGAACCCACAGAAGGCTGGCCTCCCCCTGGACTCACTCCCTCTTTATCCAGCTGATCATAAGAGGTGGAGTCGATGATATCTTCAGTCGACTCACTTGATGGGGGCGTTGGCTGGACCTGGTCTACTTCAGGCGTAGGGCTGAGAGCCTTTGTGGAAGCTGCACTTGTCTCCCCTTGAACATGCGCTTCAGTGGTAATGGTAGCAGGTGCATCCTCTGAAGAATCCGTCTCAGTCTCAGACGATGTGCTCGAGAGGGTAATGGGCTTATCTGGAGTCGATTTGGCCCCTTTGAAACACGAGCTTGTTTGAGGCGGTTGCTTTGGCGAGGCGGTGGAGCAGTAACAGTCGGTGGTAGTGACTTCGTCGATGTCTTCTTCTTCTTCTTCTTCTTTTTCGGCCCCTGTGAATGTTTCAAAGTTGATTTGGGCGCCGGAATTGGACTTGATGAGCTGGAAAAAGGCGTCGGTGAGCTTTGCGGTGGCAGAGGAAGGTTTGAAGGTGACACTGGGACATTTATTGAACCTCCAATCACATGAGTTTGAACTGGGCGTCGTTGTTCTTGCGTCTGATAAAGCGAGCTTAGAGGAAGATCGTCGAAATCAGGGATTGGTGCCGGAATACTTCGGAGAGGAGCGATGTCAAGAACAGTGTCGCTCAATGTTGGGCTGACATTCTGAGGATCTGCACTACTGGGTGAGTTCGACATTTCTCAAGCAAGAATTCGAGCAATTTGGATGAAAAATCGATAGTGAATCGCGATGTAACACAGAGGAGCAGAGAGAATTTTTGGAGAGATAAAATCGGGTTAGGTGCTAGGGTTTGTGAATAAAAGAAATTAATCAGTCAAGTCACTACATATAAACAAGCTTCAACGGTTACATATACCACACACGACTCATGAAAATAGCAGATAGTGGAGTAAATGAAACTTAAAAATAACCGTTAAAAGCCAAATGAAAAACCGTATAGTAGGGATAAGATAAAGCTAAGTCACGATTTTTCAAAGCATGGAGGTTATAAATAGTATATTCACAAATCAATCATACGAGCAAATAGGAGCAAATTGAAGACTTAGTCATACGAGTAAGTACGAGCAGTTCAAACCACGATTCAACCAAAAAGACAACTAAGTCCAAAGTCAAGGTAGAATCAAGAATACTAACCGTCGAGCAACGTTGATGACCACTTGAGACAAATGTAACAAGCTGTTCTTCGAGAATTCTAATGCAAATCTGAGAGACTTTCTAAACTAGACACAAAAACCTTACTAAAACAGTACCAAAAACAGACACAAATAAAGATGAAAGCACAAAATGTAGCAAAATCAAACTGACAGTCACACATGTTGCCCTAACATTTGACTCAACATTCTAATTCCGTAATCCTAGACTTTTCTGCTCAATCCTTCTCAAAACCAGTTCCCTTTATTTCTACCCTTTCACCTCACATATTCAAGTGAATTTACGCACTGCCCTTATACCCTCAGCCTCAAGGTTCGGCTTTTTGTCGCATAGTATACATCGTCACCGCGAATGCCGTGTACCTAAGGAATCTTATTACCAAATACCTATATCTAGCCAAGAGTTTATGAGCATGCTTATACACACCGAGGATTGGCTTTTAGTCGCAATAAGTACATCGTCACAGCGAATGCCGTGTACCTAGGGACGTATTACCAAGAGCCTTTAAAAAGGGATTGGGTTCATTCAGGGACCAGTTAAGAAGAATCAAGTCATTTCACAGGAAAACAGAACAGAATATCTAACCAAAAGTAAAGCAGTAACCATCGAATTTGACATATGCTATGCTGATCCAAATGTTGGACCAACATTCAGACTAACATGTGCAAACCTATGGATTTCTTCAGGTCCGAAAACCTTTCAGAATCCAATGCTTTCGTGAAAATGTCTGCTAACTGATGCTTAGTGTCTATATGATCAATGCGAACTAACTCTTTTTCGACCATGTCTCTCAGAAAATGATGCCTAATATCTATATGCTTCGTACGTGAATGCTGGATGGGGTTCTTAGATATGTTGATGGCACTAAGGTTATCACAATACATGAGGACAGATTCGCATTCTAAACCATAGTCACACAACATGCTATTTAACCACAATAATTGCGTACAGCAACTACCCGCAGCAACATACTCAGACTCAGCAGTAGATAAAGACACACAATTCTGTTTCTTACTGTACCATGCAACTAGATTATTACCTAGGAAGAAACAGCCGCCACTTGTACTCTTGCGATCATCTTCGTCACCTGCCCAATCAGCATCGCTATAGCCTACAAGACTCATGTTAGTGTCTTTGGAAAACCATAGTCTTAAGCTACACGATCCGCTCACATAACGAAGAATTCGCTTAACAGCATTAAGATGAGTCACTTTAGGTTCAGACTGATATCTAGCACATACGCAAACACTATACATGATGTCAGGTCTACTTGCAGATAGGTATAATAAACTGCCAATCATCGAACGGTACAATGTTGGGTCAACATTCTGCCCAACATCGTCTTTACTTACCTTCTGCGTAGACCCCATAGGAGTTTTCATTACCTTTGAAGTGTCCAGCCCGAACTTCTTGACAGTGTTTTTCGCGTACTTCTCTTGGGACATAAAGATCCCGTTGTTACTTTGCTTAATCTGCAAACCTAGAAAATAGGTTAACTCGCGTATCATACTCATCTCGAACGTAGTGTTCATTGCCTGCACAAACTGATCTAAAAAAGACTGTGAGCTCGAGCCAAATACAATGTCATCAACGTATACTTGAGCAATCAAAATGTCAGAACCGACCCTTTTAACGAAAAGAGTACGATCTGCCTCACCTCGTGTGAAACCGAACTCAAGTAAAAATGTTGCTAACCTTGCATACCAAGCTCGAGGTGCTTGCTTCAATCCATATAGAGCTTTCTGCAGCTTAAAAACATGATTAGGATAATGGGGATCTTCGAACCCTTTAGGCTGTTCGACATAAATTTCCTTATCAATGTACCCATTCAAGAACGCACCCTTAACATCCATTTGGTGTAAAGTGATGTTAAGCCAAAATGCTATAGCTAACAAAAGCCTAATCGACTCTAACCTAGCAACGGGCGCAAACGTCTCATCAAAGTCTATCCCTTCTACTTGCGTATACCCCTGAGCTACTAAACGTGCCTTGTTTCTAACAACTCTACCAAGTTCATCAGATTTGTTCTTGAATATCCACTTAGTGCCTATGACATTAATGTCTTTTGGCCGTGGAACTAGTGACCACACTTGGTTTTTTTTCGAACTGCAAGAGTTCCTCTTGCATTGCATTTATCCAAAAATTATCCTTGAGAGCTTCAAGGATATTCTTAGGTTCTATCTCAGAAACAAAGCACTTAAAACGTACCTCAGCGTATACCGTGTTCATGCATACGTTTCTTACCATAGATTTGTAATCTTTGCGTGGTTTGTCTCTGGTCTTCCTTCCTTCGTGCATGTTTCCAATAATAAGGTCAGTGGGTGATCTTTCTGGATCTTAGCAGGCGGATCTCGTCGCAATTCACTGGATCCAACCTCAGTGTTCTGTTCTGCCTCAGATGTTGAGTCCAATGTTGGCTCAACATTGTTATCCGCAGTTTCCTCTGGTTCATCGACAGCTTGTATTGAATCTGAAATATCAACTTGAGGAGACACTTTGCTAACATCAGTAGCATCATCAAACACAATATTCACTGACTCCTGAACGGTCTTCATGCGCAAGTTAAATACTCGATAAGCACGACTATTAGATGAGTATCCTAGGAATATGCACTTGTCACTTTTCGAATCAAACTTAGTCAAATATTCACGATCATTCAGCATGTAACAAAAGCAACCAAAAACATGAAAGTATTTAACCGTAGGCTTCTTTCCATTCAACAATTCATACGATGTTTTCTTAGTACCATGCCTAAAGAACACACGATTCGATATGTGACAAGCGGTATGTAAAGCTTCAGCCCAAAAACGCTTAGAGACATTATTAGAAAGTAACATAACTCGAGCCATCTCTTGTAAAGTTCTATTCTTCCTTTCGGCCACCCCATTTTGTTGGGGCATCTTAGGAGACGAATACTCATGCACAATGCCTTTCTTATCACAAAACCCATCAAAATGCTGATTTTCAAACTCTCTACCATGATCAGACCTAATACGAAAGATAGTAGCACTGAAATTGTTCCTAATCATCGCACAAAACTTCTTAAAGAAATCGAACGATTCTGATTTTTCCCTAAGAAAAAATATCCATGCATATCTAGAAAAGTCATCCACGAGCACATAAGCATATTTCCTACCTCCTATACTATCTACCTCCATTGGACCCATCAAATCCATGTGAATCAATTGAAAACAGTGAGCAGTTTTACAATGTTGGGCAGCCTGTTGATCAACATTATGACTAACATGTGTTTGCTTACCCTTTATGCACGACTCACAAACAACCTTACCAAACTCCTTCAGCTTTGGGATGCCTCTAATCGCATCATGCTTGATAAGTTGCTCCAAGGTTCTGTAGTTGACGTGGCCCAATTTGAAGTGCCAAAGAACCACATCGTCCTCGGCTTTTGATAGTTGGCATACGTCCTTCACACCAGTTTTGTCGCCGACTAGGTAGCAGTTATCACTCGATCTTTTCCCTGCCATCACTCGCACAGAATTGCTGTTAAAAACCTCACAACACTCTTTATTAAACCTTACCTCAAGATCATCGTCACACAGCTGACTTATACTGATCAGATTTGCAACGAGACCGTCTACATGAAGCACGTTGCTCAGTTTAGGAAAGTCGGGCACATTAAGTCTGCCTTTGCCGAGAATTCGTCATTTAGCTCCACCACCAAATGTCACAGATCCACTCCTTAAAGGCATATAATCACTGAGATAATCCTTGGTACCCGTCATGTGTCGGGAACACCCGCTATCGAAGTACCATGAACCTGTCACGTTAGCTCGCAAAGAGGTATAGACTACATGACATTTAGGACCACATTTCTCGAGCCAGACTTTCTTAGTAGATATAGCAGCATTCTGTTTGCTAGAATTTGAAGATGAGCCAGCTGAGTTTTCTCCAGTCACTCCTTTCAACACTGATTTCTCAATGTTGAGCGGAATGTTGGGTGACATTTCAGCCGACATCGACTTCTTTGCAGAAATCTCCCTCTTCAATTTCCAGCAAAATGGTTTTAAGTGACCAGTTTGCTTACAATGATGACAAATCCTTACACTTAGTATTAGCATGCTTAGTACTTGAATCGACAATAGCAATCTCATCACTCGTGGCATTAGACTTAACAAAAACTATTTTAGGCTTATCATGTTTTACGGGTTTTGGAGAACTAAAACCTAGACCTTGCTTATCAAAAATACCAAGAGACAATACCTCATCAAGGGTTGATTTTCCCTTGTTCATTTTTGCAAAGGTCTCATCGGCCTCTTTGACTCGCTTTTGGAGCTTGTCAATCTCTTTGTCCTTTCGTGTTAGAGCAGCTTCCAACTTGTTCATACCATCAGTCAACCGATCAATTAGCTTTTCGTTCTTCTCATTTTCCTCAGTCAAGACTTTCACCGCGGAATGGAGTTGCAAATTCTTCGCCTTCTCTATTTCAAAATGAGCTGACAGCAGCTGAAGGGCTTCTTCACAACTCTCTGTTTCAGGTTCTGTATCATCAGAACTCAAAAGACCATCAAAACAGTTTGAGTCATCATAATCAAAAATAATATGTTTTGCAGATGTCGAGTCAGATGTTGGCTCAACATCTGTTACCGCAGTGAAGCCGATTTGAGCATTTTCATCTTCTTCGTCGTCAGAGAAGGACTGGATAACTACTGATGATTGCTTGTTCTCCTCATAGCATGGTTGTTCATCTTCATCATCTGAAAGGTCGATCCACATGGCCTTTCCATGCTTGCGGAGTGTGTTTGCACATTCGTTGGCAAAGTGACCCCAACCTTGGCATTCGTAGCATCTGACGGACTTATAATTGATATTCTTCTTCCCGTCAGACTTCCCAAATGACTTGCGGTTAGTGAACGGAGGAGCAGAAGATGGTTCAGACTTGACATTCTGACCTTTTCTGAATGTTGGGCCAACATTCTGCACAACATTCTTCTTTTTGAAGTACTTCGCAAATTTCTTCACAACCATGGCCATGTCCTCTTCGTTGTTGGGATCGAACTCAATCAGTTCCTTCGATGGCTGGCTGACCAGTGCAACACTCTTTCCTCGTGAGGCTCTCCTTTGGACTTCGAGATTGGTTTCAAAGTTCTTCAAGATGTTCATCAATACGTTGAAGTCCATATTGGCTAGGTTGTACGATTCCTCGATCGCCGATACCTTCACATTAAATTTTTCAGTTAGTGTACGAAGAGCCTTAGAGTTCAATACCTTGTTTGTCATCGGATCTCCTAGGCTGGCGCACTCGCTTGAAATTGTCTATAGCTTTCCAAAGTACGTGCTAATATCTTCGTCTTCCTTCATTCTGATATTCTCGAACTGGCTAAGAAGAAGACGTAGCTTAGTTTCACGCACACTTGCGTCGCATTCGCAGTACTATTGAAGTAGATCCCACGCGGTTTGCGCAGTAGAACAGTTTTGGATGATTTTAAACATAAACATATCCACGGATGAGTAGATGGCATTGAGTGCCTTGTCGTTGAATTCTGCCGCGTTCCTTTCAGCGACCGTCCACTGCTCAACTGGCTTATCCACGACTTCGCCATCACGATCTCGTGCAGTCTTTGGTGGCGTATAGCCATGAAGAACTGCTTCCCATGCTCGCACATCGTGGACTTGATACACTGCCGAATTCGAACCTTCCAATATGCATAATTGGCGCCGTCTAACACTGGGACTTTGCCGATGTGATTTGAACTTGTAACATCCATTATTCTGGATTTTCACCGCTTAGTAGCGTCAAGCGTATGCTCTGATACCACTTTGAAGGGGGTCCCGTACGAAATGGATGTAAAAACACTAAGTTGTAAACTGATGTTGGACGTGATGTTAGGCTAACACTCACACTCACTTAGAAACGCACAGCGGAAACGATAAGAACTTAGTGACAAAACGGAACTAACACACGAGATGGTTTTATGCAGCAAGTCAAATAACTTGCTGCGTGCCTCAAGGCGCAAATACTCCACAATAAAGATGGATTACAAACTATCAAAAAGGATAGTAAAATAGCCTAGCGAAACCTACGAATCTAAAAGGATTCTGAAAACCTACAAGACCTTCGATCTCTGAAAAGCTAGACTAAACAGAAAAACTCTCTAAAGATGATTCTCGCTCAAACCCGCTCGTTGTTTTTCTCTCGTAAAAAGTCCGTCCTTAAAATGGTTAAGTGAAGTCCCTTTTATATGTCTTCGACTTTGGGGCGACTTCACAAACGACTTGGTAACTTCCCTCAACGTCCACTAACGTCTACTAAGCGTATTTGGTCCATTAGTGACCCTTGGGAGTCGACTTGGTCAGCTCCTAAAGCTCAGTCTTCACTTGAGCTCCAAGTCGCCTATTTTTAGTATGCTCCTTTCCAATTTCGCTCTAGCTTATCCACACGCATTCCACACGGTTTGAACCATTCTAGCTCTTATCCATATCCTGCACAACACTAGAAAAATGCCACGTCATCAATAGAATTAGTTTTGGGCATGAAAGATAAAACTGAGATAGGGAACATTCTCGGCCAACAAATGTTGACTAAAATGTTACCCCAACATTGCTTCTGTTGAAAGCTCAACATCAACAGTAACTAAGAATTTACAAATATAAAACTGAAAGTCTGCAGCAAATAAATATTACTAGGGCCCAGGCGGCGCATAGGACAGATATATCTACATATATATACTCTCCGAATAATGTCACGGCTGACGTAATCATGTTTCTTGTTAATAGTTTTTTATGATAATATGTACGTTAAACTGTTATCTTCATATATAGCTCCAGCATTTTGTGATTTCTATATATACATATACACAACCTTTTGTATTATTGGAAAAAGTATACATTTATTCAACAATCGAAAGCACATGTCACCTTCTTGGCTAGAAATGGGGGCTCGCCTTATCGTTACGAGGTTTCTCGAACGTTTCGTTGCGACGGGTTGCTTAATGTGAGTATATCAATTTAAATAAAAAAAAATTACATCGCAAAGTGTGAGTAAAAAAGAATAAGCATCGTTTATACATTAATTGAAATAAACAGTTTGGTGGAAGAAGGGGGAACTACGTACACCTTCAAAGGAGCAAAGAATTGTTCTTTGAAGGTCGTCACTTTGAGGATACATTCTCCACAGTTCTATTGGAAGGTAATATCAATATGATAAACTTCATCTCCATAAATTAAAACCTTCTTTAATGTTTGTTGAGATCATAAATATTGTAATATGTCAATTTCAGGTTGCGAAAGAAGCAGATTTAGGGTTAGCTGAGGCTTACATTATTGGCGACTTCTCTCTCGTGGATGAAAGTGAAGGTCTTCTCAACCTTTTCTTGGTGAGTTTATTAGTAGAAACTCAAATAAAATAATGCCCAATGATCTTAAAACGATAATTAATATGAATCTCTCTCTCTCTCTCTCTCTCTCTCTCTCTCTCTCTCTCTCACAGATACTAATTGCCAATAGAGAGCTGAACAAATCTAATTCGAAATTGAGCAAGAAAAGGTAAGCAACAACTAACTTAGCTAGGCATTCAGAAATTGAATTGCTTGGCTGGCAAATTATATAAGTATACAAAATATATGTGTAGGGGATGGTGGACGCCACTGCTTATCACATCTGCATTTTCATCTGCAAAATATTTCTACAAACATTACATGAAACAAAACACCTTAAAACAAGCCCGCAGCAACATCTCGATGCATTACGATCTGGTAATATTATAATTTGTAGCAATTTTTGATGATTTGTGAAGTAACAATTGATTCATGAATCATATTGAGTTGTTATATCTTTTTCAGAGCAATGAACTCTTCTCACTGTTTTTGGACGAAACAATGTCGTACTCTTGTCCGGTATTCAAGGTAAAGAAGATATACAATTTCGTATGTTGATCAAAATCAAATTTTTATACAAATTCAAACCTAAATTTTGAAGAGCCCGAATGAAGAATTGGAGGTTGCCCTGTTAAGGAAATACGATCTTCTTATCGAAAAGGCAAATCATCTCTTATCAAAACATTAACTATTTTGAATCAACTTTAGGAGGGCTTTGATCATCTAATTTAATCTCCTCAATAAACTATTTTTTTCAGGCAAGAATAAGTAAGGATCATCACCTCTTAGAGATCGGTTGCGGTTGGGGAGCTCTAGCAATCGAAGTCGTTAAAAAGACGGGATGTAAATACACGGGCATTACTCTATCGATAGAGCAACTCAAATATTGCGAAATCAAAGTGAAAGAAGCTAGTCTACAAGTAAGATGCTATCATATATATTAGGGTTAGTTATTTTTTTTTCGTCCTATAAGTTAAGAGTGACACTTTCAAGACATCAAAATTCAGGAATTGCAATTTCAGAATGGGTCCTACTATTCACACCCTCCTACACCCCCCTATACCACTCTTTACACCCCTTAACACTTGATTTTTGTAATAATAATTTTAAATAATCACATGATTCAAAAAAAATATTTTATTAACTTATTTTCCATTAAATCAATAATATTAATTACATGGACTATTAAAAAATGATTAATTAAGTCATTTTAACCAATGACACATTTAGAACTAGTAAAAATGCTCATGGCCCGCGGGCCCGCCCGCCCCACCCTGGTACTGTCAAATGGGCCTGCGAGCCGTGGGCCCACCAATGTGACGGGCGGGCTGCCATTTATCAGGCCCACCAGAGGGCGGGCCTATGCAGGTAAGCCCGCGCGAGACGCCGGCAGGCCCGCCAAATATCAAATATTTTTTTAAAAAAAATTAATATATAAATGAATCATATAGGTTTTTTATATTTTTTGAGATCCAATTTTTAATTAATCAAATCTAATAATATAAATAAATTTTTATTAAAAAATTAAATAAGTAATTCAACTTCATTAGTTATTCTAATGTTTTTTTAATTTTTTATATAATTTTTTTCATTTTTATTTTTAGGAACGGCCGGGCCCACTAGGCCCCTACCCGCCAGTAGGGCGGGGCGGACTGCCATTTCTCAGGCCCACCAGAGGGCGGGCCAATGCCGGGAAGCCCGCGGGGTCCGCGGGCAGGCCCGCCAAATATCATAAAATATTCTTTTAAAAAATCAATATGTAAATGAATTATATGGGTTTCTATATTTTTGAGATCCAACTTTTATTTTAATCAAATTTAATAAAAAATAATTATTATTATTAAAGAATTTAAATTTGATTAGGCGTAATTCAATTTCATTACGTTTATTTTAATATTTTTTTCTTTTTTTTATATATAATTTTTTCATTTTTATTTTTTAGGACGGGCCGGGCCCACCAGGCCCGTTACCTGCCAGTAGGGCGGGGCGGGCCTTCATTTACCATGCCCGTTAGTTGGAAAAAATTACCTTTTTTAATCGGCAAGTATTTATTTAATATTACTTTACATATTACTTAAATTATTAACATTGGTAAATAATTAATGTTTATTACTTAAATTATTAACATTGGTAAATAATTAATGTTTACTCTACATATTAATTAGGGGGTGCGAATAGAAAAAAGGTGGGTGCCAATAGAATTACCCTTTCAGAATACTATTTTTCAAAATCGAAGTAACTTTTAAGATTTAATAAGCGCTAACTGAACGACACGTCGCATTTCAAAAAGAGTGGTGTTGTACTTAAATTTTTTATTCGATTTTGAAAGTTAGTGTTCTAAAATTGCAATTTTTTTTTGTGGCGTGAGAGTATCACAAACATATAGGACGAAAATAAATGATTAACCTTATTTAACAAATCAGTTAAATTCGAAGAGCTTGCAAGGGATCTTATTACAGCGCCTCGTCGCCTCTCCATTAGGATAAGATTGAACTCGTTCTATGCGATTACCGAGAACTGCCCAAACACGGCGTCGTATACGACAGAATAATTTCATGGCAAGCCAAGAATTTTCTATGAGTGATCATATATATCATTCTTTCAATTTCAAAGATAAATAAATGTTTTTTGTTTATTTCTTTCGACGTGCAGCGAAATGATAGAAGCAGTGGGCCATGAATTCATGGATGAGTATTTTGCTTGTTGCGACTCGATATTAGCAGAAGATGGCGTCTTCGTTCTTCAGGTTTAACTAATCACACATTATTACACACACACTCACACAGATACGATGAAGAAAGACTTACTTCAGGCTTCATCATAGAGTATTTATTCCCTGGTGGATGTTTGCCATCACTTGGCCGAGTAATATCAGCCATGGCAAATTCATCGAGGCTTCGGTAATAAAACCTAATATTTTCAATATTATATAATACGAGTAAGTACTCCAATAATAAGAAAAGATAAATATTTTTTGATAATTGATATATAATTAAGTGTGGAGAATATTGAAGAGAGAGGGATGCATTACTACCAAACGCTCAGATGTTGGAAGGAAAAGTTCCACAAAAATCAGAGGTAATGCCTTAGTGATTACCAATTTTAATATTTATTTTTCTGTATCTTATAAAAATGAATTGAGCAGGCCTTAGTGATTACTTTTAACATTTTGTATATGCTTTGGTTTTCAAACTAAATCATCAGTGAAGTGATAGCACTTGGATTCGATGATCAGAGGTTCCTTAGGACATGGGAATATTCGACTACTGTGCTTCTGGTTTCAAGTCTTCTATCCTAGGAAATTATCAGGTAAATAACTATATAAATTTTAGTAACTACTACTAATATATAATTTTATTCAGCAGCAATAGCACTTTAATCTTTTTGATTTATTACCGTATTGTATTTATCAGATTGTGTTCCGCCGTCCTGGAAGTGTAGTTGAATTTGAGGATCTATTCAAGAATGATCATCCTTCTTCTCCATATTAAGTAGTTTTTAATTTATAAATAAAAGCTCGCATTTTTTCGCTTGCATGGTAATCTTTTTATATGTATCTATTCGTATGTATGTCGTTTCACCAATCGATCAAAACCTCACTTAATGTGCGATGCGATGTATCATTATCCTTGTATCGAATTTCGCTATCTTTCTATTTTATTAAGCTTACAATTTAATCATTTAATACTTTTTTACTTATTCTGATTATATCATAACAAATTAATCTTTTGTTATAGTTTAAAATAATTTATCCATTCTACTCCTTTATCATTTTATAATTATATGCTCACAAATCATTTTTCTTTTAATATATAAAAATAATATTTCATCAAATATCTTATATAACTATAGAAATGTAGGTCTCATCGCTGCCACGTGTCCCTTCACTTAAAAACTAAATTAAAGAATAATAACCCAAAAAATCTCTATGTTAATTTTACAATAACTACTCACCATCAAACAGAAATTTAATAATTTTATTAACATATAATAAATATAGATTGTTAATACCGTGCATTGCACGGATAAAAACTAGTTATAGATTATAAATATATGAAATATAAAAGGGTAAATTCCCTATCAGTCCCCTTTCAAGTTTAAACTTCCTCTTAAATACCCTTCGAATTTTTTCTTCCTGATCAGTACCCATCTGCGAAAAGTTTCCTATTTAGTACCCAAAACATTGAAATGACGGAAATAACCTTCTTTACAATTGCAAAACAATTTTCAGAATATTATACCATGAGACGCGATTATTCTACCAACAAAAGATGTTATTATGCCACAGAAGAAATATACTATTTTACTAATAGACATACTTATTATACCAACAGTGGACATTATCATATCTAGTTAAATTTAAGAGTATTATACCAATAGATGTCAAAATTATACTAAGAAATAAGAGTTACCATACGAATTGATCTTTCGACATTATACCCACAAAGACGAAAATTATACCATCAAAATCCAAAATTTCACCAACAAAATATTCAAAAAATTGTACCTAAAAATAGTTAATTATACCATATGATATCAATATTATACCAGTAAATAATGTAATTTAAGTTATTGTTAAATCTGAAATACTCAAATTATACCACAAAGACCGACAATTATACCAACAAATACGAAAATTTAACCATAAAAGTATTCTGAAAATTATACCAGTAGAGCATAATATTATACCAACAACCAATTTATTACATTATGATGTTTCAATCCAATTTCTGACAATTATACTAACAGAAGTTGATATTATACCAACTGTTTCAGTTATTGTACTTAAAAACACTATATATGAAATTATACTCACAGACATCAACATTATACCAACAAGTCAACTAATTTAATTTCGCTGTATAAAATTAAAATTACAATATTTATTGGTATAATAACGAAAATAGATGGTATAATCTCCTCAATTTCTGGTATAATAGCAAAATTAGTTGGTATAATCTCCAATTTTTCTGTATAAAATTAATATAACTATATTTATTGGTATAATGACGAAGAAAGATGGTATAATAACGAAAATATATGGTATAATTTTCACAATTTCTGTTATAATTGCAAAACATAGTTGGTATATAATTCAATTTCGCTGTATAAAATTAAAATAACAATATTTATTGGTATAATAACGAAAATAGATGGTATAATCTCCTCAATTTCTGGTATAATAGCAAACTTAGTTGGTATAATCTCCAATTTTTCTATATAAAATTAATATAACTATATTTATTGGTATAATAACGAAGAAAGGTGGTATAATAACGAAAATATATGGTATAATTTTCACAACTTCTGGTATAATTGCAAAAAATAGTTGGTATATAATTCAATTTCGCTGTATAAAATTAAAATAACAATATTTATTGGTATAATAACGAAAATAGATGGTATAATCTCCTCAATTTCTGGTATAATAGCAAAATTAGTTGGTATAATCTCCAATTTTTCTATATAAAATTAATATAACTATATTTATTGATATAATAACGAAGAAAGGTGGTATAATAACGAAAATATATGGTATAATTTTCACAACTTCTGGTATAATTGCAAAAAATAGTTGGTATATAATTCAATTTCGCTGTATAAAATTAAAAAAACAATATTTATTGGTATAATAACGAAAATAGATGGTATAATCTCCTCAATTTTCTGGTATAATAGCAAAATTAGTTGGTATAATCTCCAATTTTTCTGTATAAAATTAATATAACTATATTTATTGGTGTAATAACGAAGAAAGGTGGTATAATAACGAAAATATATGGTATAATTTTCACAATTTCCGGTATAATTGCAAAAAATAGTTGGTATATAATTCAATTTCGCTGTATAAAATTAAAATAACAATATTTATTGGTATAATAACGAAAATAGATGGTATAATCTCCTCAATTTCTGGTATAATAGCAAAATTAGTTGGTATAATCTCCAATTTTTCTGTATAAAATTAATATAACTATATTTATTGGTATAATAACGAAGAAAGGTGGTATAATAACAAAACTATATGGTATAATTTTCACAATTTCTGGTATAATTGCAAAAATTAGTTGGTATATAATTCAATTTCGCTGTATAAAATTAAAATAACAATATTTATTGGTATGATAACGAAGAAAGATGGTACAATGACGAAAATATATGGTATAATTTTTACAATTTCTGGTATAATTGCAAAAATTAGTTGGTATATAATTTAATTTCTGGTCTAACGAATTATACTAGTACCAATATATAATTAAAACACGTCGTGAAAGTAACATCATAAATTGATTGATTGATTGATTGATTGATTGATGAACGTATTTCATATGTTGAGTCAACTATTTTCAGAATAAGATGTCGACCATATGTGATATGATTCGACTGATATACAAATCAAAGGATAGAAACGATTCTACATTTCGACCAATTTACAGTGAATCAATCATTGACAAAAGCATATTGACAGTGAATGAAAGATACCAACTGCCATCGAAGAACATAGTTCGTTGTTTTCTACTTGATCCGAATTATCTTTGTATGTTGAGCATTGCATTGGTGACGGTTGCATTAGTTCTACCAAATTATTAGTTCGATCGAGCATTGCATTGCATTAGTTCTACCAAATTATTAGTTCGATCGAATATAATAGTTGTAACGATTGTTTTATAGCAAGAGTGAAAGCCTATGTATAACAATCAAGTTTGTTTGCTAAAGAATATAGTTATAATTCCTTGATGTTGGTATAACAATCAAGTTCAACACTGATGCCCTCGAAGAAACATTATAAACACTGCAATTCTACTAGAAATATAGTTCAACACTGATGTCAATCGTTCAACACTGCAATCATCGATGTTGGTATAACAAACAAGTTCAACAATTGTCCTAAAGAAGATAGTTGTTATTCCTTAATGATAAGTTCAACATAATAACATCGAACCAACTTGAAAAGAATATTGTTATAATTCCTTAATGATAAGTTCAACACAATACCATCTATTTTCATTATTATACCAATAAATATTGTTATTTTAATTTTATACAGCAAAATTGAATTATATACCAACTAATTTTTGCAATTATGCCAGAAATTGTGAAAATTATACCATATATTTTCGTTATTATACCATATTTCTTCGTTATTATACCAATAAATATAGTTATATTAATTTTATACAGAAAAATTGGAGATTATACCAACTAATTTTGCTATTATACCAGAAATTGAGGAGATTATACCATCTATTTTCGTTATTATACCAATAAATATTGTTATTTTAATTTTATACAGCGAAATTGAATTATATACCAACTATTTTTTGCAATTATAACAGAAATTGTGAAAATTATACCATATATTTTCGTTATTATACCACCTTTCTTCGTTATTATACCAATAAATATAGTTATATTAATTTTATACAGAAAAATTGGAGATTATACCAACTAATTTTGCTATTATACCAGAAATTGAGGAGATTATACCATCTATTTTCGTTATTATACCAATAAATATTGTTATTTTAATTTTATACAGCGAAATTGAATTATATACCAACTAATTTTTGCAATTATACCAGAAATTGTGAAAATTATACCATATATTTTCGTTATTATACCATCTTTCTTCGTTATTATACCAATAAATATAGTTATATTAATTTTATACAGAAAAATTGGAGATTATACCAACTAATTTTGCTATTATACCAGAAATTGAGGAGATTATATCATCTATTTTCGTTATTATACCAATAAATATTGTTATTTTAATTTTATACAGCGAAATTGAATTATATACCAACTATTTTTTGCATTTATAACAGAAATTGTGAAAATTATACCATATATTTTCGTTATTATACCATCTTTCTTCGTTATTATACCAATAAATATAGTTATATTAATTTTATACAGAAAAATTGGAGATTATACCAACTAATTTTGCTATTATACCAGAAATTGAGGAGATTATACCATCTATTTTCGTTATTATACCAATAAATATTGTTATTTTAATTTTATACAGCGAAATTGAATTATATACCAACTAATTTTTGCAATTATACCAGAAATTGTGAAAATTATACCATATATTTTCGTTATTATACCACCTTTCTTCGTTATTATACCACTAAATATAGTTATATTAATTTTATACAGAAAAATTGGAGATTATACCAACTAATTTTGCTATTATACCAGAAATTGAGGAGATTATACCATCTATTTTCGTTATTATACCAATAAATATTGTTATTTTAATTTTATACAGCGAAATTGAATTATATACCAACTATTTTTTGCATTTATAACAGAAGTTGTGAAAATTATACCATATATTTTCGTTATTATACCATCTTTCTTCGTTATTATACCAATAAATATAGTTATATTAATTTTATACAGAAAAATTGGAGATTATACCAACTAATTTTGCTATTATACCAGAAATTGAGGAGATTATACCATCTATTTTCGTTATTATACCAATAAATATTGTTATTTTAATTTTATACAGCGAAATTGAATTATATACCAACTAATTTTTGCAATTATAACAGAAATTGTGAAAATTATACCATATATTTTCGTTATTATACCATCTTTCTTCGTTATTATACCAATAAATATAGTTATATTAATTTTATACAGAAAAATTGGATATTATACCAACTAATTTTGCTATTATACCTGAAATTGAGGAGATTATACCATCTATTTTCGTTATTATACCAATAAATATTGTTATTTTAATTTTATACAGCGAAATTGAATTATATACCAACTAATTTTTGCAATTATACCAGAAATTGTGAAAATTATACCATATGTTTTCGTTATTATACCATTTTTCTTCGTTTTTATACCAATAAATATAGTTATATTAATTTTATACAGCAAAATTGTAAATTATACCAACTAATTTTGCTATTATAACAAAAACTGAGTAAATTATACCATAATAATTAGGTCCTCTAATTGTAAACTAGTCTTGTGTATGGGTAGGATAACCAATTGTATTAGTATAATTAGATCTTTTATTGGTATAATAATTGTTAAAATCATTCAGTATTTGTTGGTATAATAACCAAAACTGTTGGTATAATCGTATTATGTGTTGGTATATTTATATGCACATTTAATCAAATATATGGTGGTATATTAAACAAGTTTTTTGGTACGATGTTATACAATGTAATTCGGGTAGAATAGCTAAAACAGTTGGTATAATGCGATCTTTTGTTGGTATAATAGTAAAAAATTGAATGGAAAAATAATAATATAAAAATGAGTTTATTGGTATAATAATTGAATTTATTGGTATAATTATTTGAATATTTGTTGGTATTATATTCCCTTTTGTTGGTATAATATCTGCCGTTCGTGGTATGATGTACAAAGATTATTTCATATATAAAAATTATAATAACACTATTTGTTGGTATAATAATAATAACAATTGGTATAATAATTTTAAATTTGACTTGGTATAAAAATTGAAACAATTGGTATAATATCTATTTTTATTGGTAGAATTATATGTTTGATTTTGGGTGTAATTAGTTGTTTTCATGGTATAATACCTTCTACATGTGATGTAATAATCTGAAAGTTTTTTAAATCCTTAAGGAAGAGTTATTTTCGTCTTTTCAAGCAGTTTGGGTATTAAATAGGAAACTTTTAACAGAAGGGTACTGAACAGGAAGAAATAATTCGAGGGGTATTTAAGAGGAAGTTTAAACTTCAAGTGGTACTGATAAGGAATTTACCCAATATAAAATAACATTTAGTTAATTTGTTATGGGCCGGGCCGTAGCCCGAGAACTATGTGCCGGCCCATTAGTTCCTATACGAAGTGAATGCTTGCCATCTCAAAGAAGCAACCTTTCAACTCAGTGGAGCTCTGCAAACAGAAGGAAATCTACAAACTCCGTTTTGAAGGTAAGGGCCTTTCGTTGTTTTTGTTCCCTACAGTCCACGCACACAAACATTTGCATCAATTTTTTTCCTATGAGTTTATTCTTCTTTAGATTCGGCGGAAACTGTGTTTTAGTATTTGTCATCGTGCTCGCCATGTGTTTGATGTTAATCCTCAGAGATGGAAGTTTCTTCATGAGAGAAACTGTTGCACCCCTTTGCTTGGTTGTTGGAACTTGAACTCTGGGGATCAGTTTCTGTCGATTGGTTTGTATTCGAGCTGGTCAATTCGTCGAAGTTAATTCTCTTTGCATCTTTTCATTGAAGAAAGAAAGCTGCTTTGATTTCTCAATTCTTAAATTCCACGTATTTTTGCTGCTTTGCTTATACTATAAGGTATTTTTCAGTTCCATCAGATTCTTGATGTCTCATCCCATCTCATTCATCAGCTCAAAGGCGTTAATCTTCAATTAAGAAACACAGAGAGAGAGAGAAACAGACTCCTTGTAACACTTTCCGTCGATCCATTTGATAGATAACAAGTATTGTGCTATGCTAGCTTTCAGCAAAGGCTGTAAGATTTTTGCAACAGATGCTTTAAGTTTCCATCTTTAACAGGTAATACAATACTAAGTAAGACATGGGGGAGAAAAAGAAGGCAGGCGCAATGTTGGTAAGGCTTGTCTCGGCAGCAGGGACGGGTTTCTTCTACGTTGTGAAGAAGACGAAGAGGCTTCAATCCCATAACATAAAGCTCGAGTTTCGAAAATACGATCCTCGTGTGAATCGTCATGTTCTCTTCACCGAGGCCAAGATGAAATGACCCGATGAAAAAGGTTTTACCTTTATCCACTACTGTGAGTTATTCATGTTAATAATTTGCCTTTGCTAGTTTCTTAACCTTGGACCAATGGTGTCAGTAGCTGCTGTTTAAGGGATTTCTTGAATCTTGTTTGTCTTAAAATCGCATGTCTTGAAGGGATTATTTGGTTTGCTTTATCTGAGTTTTTCATACTGGCACAAGACAAATGAAAAACTGATTATTTTCAGATTGAATGGAAGCAAAGCCTTCTTAGAAAAATTAACCGAACAACATTGAATTTTCAACGCGAACAACATTGAAAAACCCATTCTTAGAAAAATACTGATAATTCCTACAAAATAAATGAAAAACTGATTCCCTTTCCATTGAATGGAAGCAAAGCCTTCTTAGAATTCGATCCCTAATCAGATTCAAGACTACATCATCAGTTTTCAGATTATTTTTTTCTATCTTACCTGCGTGGAAAAATTAACCGAACAACATTGAATTTTCAACGCGTTCATAGAAAATTCAAATTTTTGTTGCTTCCCACATGAGTAGGGAAGAGTAGACCTTGTTTGCTTGTCAAACCCATTCTCATTAGATAAAGAAAAGGTTATGATCTGCACATAAACTTAGTGAACTACTCCATTTATTGCCAATTAAGAGAAACATATATTTTTAATATTAAGAAAACAAAGGCACAATATGATACATATGAACAGTTGATAAATACCACTTCACACACAAAACACAGTTCTATCTCTTTCCCTACTTTGGTGCTTTCTTGGAGAGAGAGTAGACAGAGAGAAGAACGAGCAAAGCCAGCAACAACAGAACGAAGCGAACAAAGAGACGAAAGCCGACGATCCAATGTGCTTGCAGAAAACGTCGTATTTGTCGCATATCTTTCCCCAGCCTAAGTGCGAGTTTCCCTTCAACGTTGTGTAAGAAATCGATCCTACCTTCTCCTGTTGCTGACGCTACAATTCCTAGCAGTAGCTGCAATAATGGCAGAACTATGTTATATATACTAAAAAGTTATTACACATTACATGGGCTGTTCTTGATTTTCTTCTTCCAATTTTGTTCTTTGCCCATATAACTTACCAGTTACCACGTCAGATACGATGAAGAAAGATAGAGTTAGTTTAAAGATTGCACGAGTTGGCTTGAAGATTAGAGTAGTTAGTTCATATTATTGGGCATTGTGTTCTTTTTGAATGTAAGAAACAAGTTCAGATATGTGTTAGAATTTCATGCAATATGATAATTTTCTTGCTGCGACCAACATTACGAAATGTCTTACGAGTGATGCCAATTGCATTCTTGTTTAAACAATAATTAAATGCTTTAGGTGAGAGATTAATAATGAGAAGAAAGCTTCAACGACAAATATTTACAAGTAGTTACAAGTTACAACTACGACGTATATCTCTTCTTTTCCTTTTGTTTTTCGCTATACACTTGAATACATACAATTACAACTTCGTACGCTAAGTACGGATCTGAGACCAAAATATTTCAATACAAATGTGAACCAAATAGCAGCACAAAACCCTAATATGATGCATGAATACATACAATTACAACTTTCTTTACCGTTTTTCTCTCCTATGAGGCGAAGATAGCTAGGGACAGTCTAATCCATATGCGAATATGATACATTGAATTACTTACTAAAGTAGCCTTTCCCTAAATTTTGAAAACCGTAATATTTCTACGTTTTTTTTTTTCTTTCAGTTTCTTCTCACCGCACTTCCCCGTGAATCGGTTAAGAATAATGAACCAAGATGCATCAAATCTACGTTTTTTTGTGTACTTTCTCACATCTAATGTTGGCTTTATTTCCCATTATTATGGATGAAGGAACATACCGAACTTACTATAGAGGCGTTTGAATATCAATTTTTATTTATATCTTATGATAATTTTACCAAATGCGTTTTATATCGAGGCAACCATCAGAGATAGGGACGGAGATGCTCGAAATCATCGGGCCCATGATGGGGCTTACCCTCCGTCCAGCCCGGCCCGGTAGCAAATAATCTCTATATCTAAATTAATCTAAACATTAGTATGATAATATTTCGTGAGATTATATCGCTATAATCTCAATCACGATTTAATCCGTCCCTTTAAATCATCTTACCTCTCTTATGTGGTGGTGGAATGGAGGCTCGTTGTTTTAAAATAGACTCTCCACTATAATCAATTCTCTCTCCCTTGTTGTAACGTATTTAATTGATATGATTAAGAACTCTTTTGAGATCTTTCTTCTTGTATTATTCTTGTAGAAAAAATACACAAATAAAAAAGGTCCGCAAGACTCCATTATACATATAAATTGGTGTTGCCATTGCACATGCAACGCAACTAATCATTTAACGTAACACTACGAAAACTATTTAAAACTCAAAAGCAAAGATTCTCCTCAATTCTGCTGCTGTCATTAATTGTTCTCTTCATCTTTATCCTCTCTCTCTCTCTCTCTCTCTCCCTCTCTCTCTCTCTTTATTACAGCCATCTCTATCCAATCTGCCGCTAAAGAGAAGCGAAAAATGAAAGGACGCAGCACCATTATTACATCATCGAACCTTCTAACAATCTGCGTGCTACTACTCTCCGTTCACGCAACCATCGGCCGCCGCCGCCGCAACTCCGACGAACTCGCCGGAGAACTCAAAACCTGCCTAACCAATCGCCGCGTGGACAACTTCACAGTATTCCCCTCGCCGGCGTACTTCAAATTACTCAACTTTTCCATCCAAAACCTTCGTTTCTCCGATCCAAAAGCCCCAAAACCAATAGCCATCATCGTCCCTACAAACAAAGAACAGCTCATAGACTCCATTTGCTGCATTCGTAAAGGGCCGTACGAAATTAGGGTTAGGTCGGGCGGGCACAGCTACGAGGGATCTTCTTACATAGGCAGCCATGGATCATCATCTTTCGTGATTATCGATATGATGAGAATCGACCGAATTTCGATAGATTTGGAGGAGGAGACGGCGTGGGTCGAAAGCGGTGCGACTTTAGGTCAAATTTTTTATTCGATTTCTTCGGCGAGCGGTGTTCATGGGTTCGCGGCGGGCTCGTGCCCTACGGTGGGAGTCGGCGGGCATATTTCGGGCGGAGGGTTTGGTTTTATTTGGCGTAAATATGGGCTCGCGGCGGATAATGTGGTGGATGCGCTTCTGATCGACGCTGACGGCAGGTAATAAATTAAATGTTGAATGATCGCCTAAAAATTTTACTGCGTCGGTTGTTTTTGTATTGATAAATCGATTTTTTTTGGATAATTGAATTCAGCCGCCTTTAGAGTTTTAAAATAGGTTTCAGACCATGTCAGTAAAATTATTGGTTAAATGACCCAATTTCTGTAAAATTTAGAGATAAGGACCTAAACTTAAAAAGTGTTATAAAGTGTATATGAACTGTTATCAGATAATAGTTTTGTGTTATTCAGAACAATGAAGTGGTACTGCATAACAATGAAGTTGTACTGCAGAAATCGGGTCCTTAAAATTAAATTTTTTTCCAGACGGGACCTAAATCAAATTTTCGATGGAAATTGAAAAGTTCCCTTTTTTTCTTGTCTAAGTTATCTGATAGGTGGTCGTGATAATTTGTATACAAACCTCTAGTGGGACGTGAAATTTGATTCGATGTTGATTGATAATCGCTTTACAGAAAATGTAAGCTGATTGGATATATGATTTGTATTTATATATTTTATTTTCAACACGTCGATTTGATTTTTGTTTCCCTAATAAATGATGTGGATTTTTTCATTAGATGGTTGTGTACTTGAGTTTTGAATCAGACCTCACAAGGGGTTTAAACTTTCATGGCGCATTAAAAAAATCATCTAATACTCTTATATAAAGAGTTTGCAATTTACATGTTTGAAAACAATCAATTGGTATGTCAAGTGTTTTTATTATTTTACACTTAATATTTTAGTTTATTATAATTTTCAAATAAATTTGCATATACATTGTATGATCTAAACATACTAATTTTAACATTAAATATAACCGAGTAAAGAAATTATCACTTGTATTAGAATATATTATCTTCAACATAAGTATAATTTACATTGGAGCAATAAAACTTGATTGATTAATATATCTTTTTTTTTTGTTAAATTCTTCAAGATTATTGAACCGCGAAAATATGGGCGAAGAAGTATTTTGGGCGATCCGCGGAGGCGGCGGCGGAAACTGGGGAGTCGTCTTTTCATGGAAAATTCGACTGCTAAAAGTGCCCGAGACCGTGACGGGCTTCATCGTCTCAAGGCCCGGACCGAAACCCTATTTGGCCCAACTCCTCGAAAAATGGCAAAACGTTGCCCCCAAACTGCCCGACGAAGTCCATCTATCCGCAACCGTCGGGTCGGGCTTGCCCGAGGCGATAGGCAAAGGAATTTCGGTCACCTTCAAAGCCCTTTTCTTGGGCCCCGAATCGAAACTCTTGGGTATGCTTCACGAGTTTTTCCCCGAGCTCGAAATCACCGAGAAAGACTGCGTAGAAATGTCTTGGATCGAATCGGTGCTTTACTTCTCGGGCCTGGAAAAAAGTAGCGATATTACATCCCTTAATGATCGTTTCGTTCATGGTAAGAACTACTTCAAGGCTAAGTCAGACTATGTAAGAAACCCTATTTCAAAAATGGGGCTGAAAATGGCGCTCGACATCCTCGAGAAAGAGCGCAAAGGGTGCGTCGTTTTCGACCCTCTCGGCGGTGCAATGGAGAGAATAGCGAGCGATTCGATCGCTTTTCCTCATAGGAAGGGGAATATATTTGCGATTCAATACTTAGTTCAGTGGGAAGAAGAAGATCATCGTAGGAGCAAAGATTATTATTACATGGACTGGATACGAGGGTTTTACGGTGCGATGGAACCGTACGTATCTTTTGGCCCGAGGGCGGCTTATATCAACTACATGGACTTCGATCTTGGGATTATGGACTCGTCGAATGCTAGCGTTGAATCGGCTAGGGTTTGGGGGGAGAAGTATTTCTTGGCAAACTACGATAGGTTGGTAAGAGCCAAGACGTTGATTGATCCTATGAATGTTCTCACAAATCAACAAGGGATACCTCCTATGTCTGTTAGGTATCGTGCAAGACCACAAATAATGTAATAATAACACTGTTGGGATCGTAATTTGGGCTTTGTCCCACAAATAATACAAGCTCTTCAAGCCAATATATATAAAAGAGGTTTTACTGTATCCAACTGACTATCGATGAATCTAAAAAGGGATTAATATCACAAAGATTTATACATGCATGGATGAGAAAAAAAAAAACTAATTTTATACACATACATATGTTGTTCATAGAAAAACACTTCCTATCGAAACTCGGACACTCATCAATGGCAAGAAGGTTCAGCGTCTTGATCGTCCGTAGAGTAGCAGTGTCGAGGTTTAGGGTTCAAACCCGAAGAAATCCCTTCATCAGATTCGTTCGCATTCGCCGAGATTAATAACTTGCGATAATGATCGTCGATTTTTTGGCTGTTCTTTACGGTTGGGAGATTTCTAGCGTGGTTTGGCTTTATGGATCCGAGGATTAGAAGGGAGAGAAGAACCGCCATTATTACAGAAAACCTTTTCATGATGAGGAGAAAGAATATATTGCAGTGCTTATGCAATGGAGGTAATAAGATGAGTATATTATGCGCATATTTATAGCGAAAATGGTCGGAACTTCAAAGCCTATAGTTTTCTTAGTGGCGATGCAGATAAACATGTGAATCAATTCAATTTTAAAAGTGCATTTCCTATTAAGGATGGCACTGAAATGAAAGTGTTGTGCCTTTTTGTTCGCTTTTTTACACTTCATTTCCATCTACACTCGAGTGATTTACGTATTATTGTAACATCCACCCAACATTGGAATTAACCTATTGAGTAATTGGGCCAATGGGGGTATGTCATGGTGGTGATTAATTTGTGGAACGATTGAAAAAGTAAAAATAGAATAAGAGGTCCACCGAAGACGATCTTATCGACTCTTTGGCTGCTTTAAAAGTGATGGGAAAAAAAAAGTATTTGGTGATTTCTCTTAGATGGATATGACATTAAATGGTATATGTCCATTATGAAGGGAATGAGTTGGATTCTCCTTTGGCTTTTCCATGTTTGTGTGCAATGAGGGACATATACACATCACTACAAGAAAACATAGATTAGACATGGAAATAGATACGGAATAGGTTACGTGTCTAAATTATGAGTATTAGAAACGGATTCTGACACGGTTTTTTATTTATATTTCAAATAAATTAATGCTTTCCGTGATTAGATACGGAAATGTGACAAAGTTCAGTTTTAGAAACGGTATATATTCGTTTCCAAATTTGCTACGAGAACAACACCTACACACCAGACACGGATAATTCCGTGTATAATCACTCAACAGATATGGAATTTTGGTTTTGGACGCCGAATTTTCCGTGTCTAATATGTCTGTTTTCTAGTAGTAAGACCATGTTGATTAGTCCAGCTAAAAGTCCGAGTCTTCGTTGAAAATAGCCGAGATCGTTCCACCATTTTTCTTCTAAATAAATATTTTTAAAAATTACGTCAAACTTCTTTTGAGTGATATGGCACAGATTATAAAAATTACATTGCTAATATCATATAGTACAGAGCCATTTAGAGAGAAAATTCCTCTTGATTACATCATATGTTAAATTGAAACACTTATGTTTTTTAGTTGCGTATCTCTTAGTATTAATTTTAGGGTTGGAAAATCGAACCTATTTTTTATGTAAGAGATAATGTTGCTAATCGAACACTTGGTCATTTCAAACTTAATAAGTAGGTTAAGAGACGCCTGAATTTATTCGGAGTATGGAACTACAACATTAGTACTGTGTGTGTGTGGGAATATCTTATAACTGGAAAACAAATTAAAAAAGAAAGCTATAGCTTTTAGGTTACTGTAATAACAGCAAAATGGCATCAGCTGTAGCAGTTGTGTACGGACTCCTACTAATCGCAAGAAAAGCAACTAAGAATTTCATCACCAAAGCACGTGGAGTTAGGTATTCAGTTACATTAAGCTGCTCATCCATGGAGAAAAAACTTGACCTCTTCTTCTTCGTTTGACTATGTCCTAATTTCTCCAAGACTCTAACAGAAAGACTTCACCAAATCCAACGTAATAAAGAAAAGTAAAATAAAAGAAGAGTACAATTACAACAGCTCTCTCGCCTATATAAGCCAGGCATCAGGACATTCTTATTCACATCAACACTTAAAAAACATCACCATAAGAAACCCTAGACTGAAACATATCTTCGAAATTCGAATATGGCTCAGTGCTTCTTAGCAGCTACCTACTTACTCGCCACACTAGTACTAATTTCTTGGCCAGCGTACGCTGACGTACTTAATTCATCGTCGTCGACCAACGACGAAAAATGCCTCGAAATCGGTTTAAATCTCGGGTTCTACTTAAACAGCTGCCCCCAGGCCGAACCCGTCGTATTTTCATGGGGTCGAAAGGGCCATTTCTAACGAACCTCGAATGGGCGCTTCGTTGCTTAGGCTTCACTTCCATGACTGCTTTGTCAATGCAAGAATTTTTTTAAACTTATACTTCCCTTGTAATAATATAAAGATGATTTGATCATATAAGTAAATGCATTTAATTATTATTTATTACAGGGATGCGACGCGTCGGTCTTGCTCGACGACGGCCCGAACTTCGTCGGGGAAAAGTCGGCGGCGCCGAATGCAAACTCCTTAAGAGGGTTCGAACTGATCGACGCGATAAAGGCCGACCTCGAATACGTTTGTCCACAGACGGTTTCTTGCGCTGATATTCTCGCGATCGCCGCCCGAGACTCTGTCGTTTTGGTATATGCTGCCATACATGCATATAAATACGCATATATTTTTTCCACACACACAAACACACAATAGTGCGCTCGTCGGTGTGTTTTTATTACAGTCGGGTGGGCCCGGGTGGGAAGTGGCGATGGGAAGAAGGGACGGCTTGAGCGCGAGCAAAGCGGACGCCGAGAATAATCTTCCCGGCCCTAATTCCGACGTTCCTACATTAGTCTCCAAGTTCCGAGACGTCGGCCTTACGCTTAAAGACATGGTCGCACTCTCAGGTAGTGGCAGTAAAATAGTTGAATTTAAAATATACGGTGCAGACGCTTCAAGTTTAATCTTTTAGGTGAAGTGACCATTTTTTTTACATGGTATCAGTGTTCAGACCAAAATTGGCACGGATCCTCGGCTTTTCTAACTTTTTAGGGCTCTTGCTTTTTTCTAAAATGGGTAACCTATTTTCTTAATAGAAAAACAAAAACCCTAAAAAGTACGAAAAAAATGAATCTTCATGACCACATATTAAAAAAAAATTAATGTCTAAGACTGGATAAGAAGGTCAGTCTGTACAGCGAGATGAGGTGTGTCGGAAGTAAAAACATAAATTTAACACGTAGATCTAAAATACGATACATCTTCCTTTAAGCATAAGCAACTTTAGATGAAGTGATCATTCAACATATATGTATAAATTGTCTTATATCCTTACGATCCATCGCAGGCGCACACACCATGGGGAAAGCGCGGTGCTCGACGTTCAACGCGCGCATAAACGGGAACGTCAACAACCCATCGAACGGGCCCGGCGGGCCCACTTCGAGCCCTCGGTTCCTTCAATCGTTACAGCAACTCTGCTCGCAATCCCCAAATGCGGGCCCCATAATGGCGGACCTCGACCATGCGACTCCAATGGCCTTCGACAATCAGTATTACGCCAACTTATTGGCCGGCGAAGGGCTTCTCGGCTCCGACCAGGTTTTGTTGGCCGACGAAGAGACGCGTCTGTTCGTGGAGGCGTACGCCGATGATGTGGATGCTTTTTTCGCGGATTTTAAGGATGCCATGGTGAATATGGGTAGCTTGGGACGTAACGACGGCGGTGAAGTTCGGAGGAATTGTAGGGCTGTTAACGCTTAATTATATGAAATTTAAGAATTTCGATGATCGTTAGGGTTTATAACAATGTGCGACTGTTTAATTTGGGCATTGAGACTATGTTGTAAGGATTCCTTTGCTCGCTTTAGTATCAATTAATCTATGCTTATTACGTAACAGCAGGGCTGTTAATGTTTGATTTTCGTAAAAATTTAAGAATTTCGTGTTGATCTTCGAGGAATGTTAGGGTTTGTAACGATGACCGACTGTGTGATTAGGGCATCGAGTCTAATGTTGTAAGGGTCCCTTTGCTTGTTTTAGTATCAATGAATCTATGCTTATCACGTAATTTGTAGGGCCATGAACGCTTGATTTTCGTGAAATTTAAGAGTTTCGTGTTGATTCTCCGATGATCGTTAGGGTTTATAACGGTGTTCGACTGCGCGATTAGGGAATCGAGTCTAGGATGTAAGGGTTCCTTTGCTCGCTTTAATATCAATGAAACTATCCTTACTACGTATTGTAGGGCTGTTAAAGCTTGATTTACGTGAAATTTAAGAATTTCATGTGGATTATTCGACGATCGTTAGGGTTTATAATGATGTTCGACTGTGTGATTAGGGCATCAAGACTAAATGTTGTAAAGATTCTTTTGCTCGCATTAGCATCAATGGATCTATGCTTACTACGTAACTAGGGCTGTAAAATGCTTAATTTTCGTGAAATTTAAGAATTTCGTTGATTCTTTGACGATCGTTAGGGTTTATAACGACATTCGACTGCATGATCAGGGCATCAAAACTTATGTTGTATGGATTCGTTTGCTTGCTGTGCTTAGTATCAATTAACCTGTGCCTTAATATGTGACCGCCGGAAAAATCAGCGACGAAAATCAGCGTCGATTTCTTGCAATATAAACTAGAAAAAAAAGTCCATATTTCAACCTTCGATTTGCCATCTTTATCCGCCACTTAATTCCACGAAGAGCTATGCAAAAGCAGAGGAAGAAATCTGTTATATCATCATCTCGGCTATTTACGAGAAAATTTCAGTATAATATGAATTTTATGATAATCAGTGCGTGGAAGATGGACATCGGAAGTTACGATAGAGCTGAGAGGGGCGGAGGTGTTGGCGGTGCCGGAGTGGTAGAAAAAGAACTATAATTTGAAATCAGTTATGGTACTCACCGTGGTTGTACACCATAGCAAACTTCTTGAGTTATATATCTTATATATAAATCTTAGGACTTTATTTTTTATTTAATATAAAGATTTTTTTTTTTTAGTTTTGTAACATATATATAATTGATCAATTTATCTTCTTTTTTTCCAAAAAAAATTGATCGTATACACATTGCATTCACTTATTCATTCACACCATGTTTAATTTTCATCCTTTCTTCTCTAGACGGCTTTTATGTGCTAAAACTATCATTACGAAAAAGTCCTGTTATAGAAAAATAAAATTTGTATAAACAAATCAAAATATTGAAATTTGGTTAACACTGCCTTTGTAATTACTATTTACTATTGAAAATTTAAATGAGAAAGTCCTATAATTATCGGTGAGGTGTAACTGATAAAATATCTCAAAACTCCAAAAAGAAAAATAGAGCAAGAGATATTAGCAAATTGTGCCAGCGAAAGCGTTAAACGCTTCTCACTCACGGGAAATAGCCGTTACACTTCCAATCGTTCGTAACGGCTACTTTTATTTTCAAACTTGAGATACTCGTCATAAGCCCTTCTTTGAATAGATCTTAAGAAATCTTCACTCATTCTCTTCTCTCTTCATTTCATTTCGCTGAAGATCTCTCCCCCCATTTTCACGCTAAAGAAACGATTTTTCACCCATTATTTTGCGCCCCTTTCACTCCCTTCTTCTCCAGCACAGAAAATCTGCAAATTAGCCCGAAATCTGCCCAGATTTCGCCTCCTTAAAGACCCGATTTTTATTATCTTCAAGATTATTACATCAAATGGCACCTACGCCGAAATCGAACGTAGTAATAACCCCTTCATCAAAAGCATATACGCCCCACAACCACTCAAAGACTCCTCAATCGAAGCATCGACTCAATTTCAACCTACCACCAAACCCTTCAATGGAACCCGTCGAAGTCATAGGCAGAATCAGAGACCAACCCGATCCGAAAAACAAGCCCGGCCCGAATTCCACCGCCCTACAAATCAACGCCGACGGTAAATCACTGAGGGTAAAAACAGAAATAGGGTACAGAGATTTTACCCTCGACGGCGTTTCCCTGTCTGAAAACGACGACCTCGAAGGGTTCTACAAAAAATTCGTAGAGTCAAGAATTAATGGAGTAAAGACGGGCCAGAAGTGCACTGTGATGATGTACGGCCCGACGGGCTCGGGCAAGAGCCATACGATGTTTGGCTGCCCGAAACAGCCTGGGATTGTGTACAATGCCTTGAAGGCCATACTGGGCAGCGAAGAGGAAGGTGAGGAGGGAGAGAGGTTGCTGCCCGGGAATTTCGTTCAAGTCACTGTATTGGAGATTTATAATGAGGAAATTTACGATCTTTTGTCGTCGGGAAATAATGGAGGTGGGTTTGGCCTTGGGTGGGGTAAGGGAGGCTCTGCTTCGAAGGTGAGGGTTTTTTTTTTTTGGGATTTTGTCTGATTTTGGGACTTAGAATGTAAGAAGGTTTTTTCTTTCTGTGCGTGATAACAGGCGAGGCTCGAAGTGATGGGAAAGAAGGCGAAAAATGCGACCTTTATATCTGGGAATGAGGCGGGGAAGATACTGAAGGAGATTCAGAAGGTGGAGAAGAGAAGGATCGTTAAGAGTACGCTCTGTAACGAGCGAAGCTCTAGGAGCCATTGCATGGTAATAAAAATTGATGCTTTTGCCTCAGACATGATATAAAAAGGGTTCATTTCATTACCTTGAATTTAATGTAGTGAAAGATTACTCTGTCTCTTTTTTGGCAGATAACTGTGGACGTTCCAACTGTTGGGGGACGCCTTATGCTAGTAGACATGGCGGGCTCGGAGAATATAGAGCAAGCTGGGCAGAATGGGCTCGAAGCTAAAATGCAGGTACTGTATTTCCTCAAAATAACGATGAAAAAGCTTATATTTTTTAGCGATGAAAAAAAAAAAGATGAAAACTTTCTCTCCCAAAATGTGCAGACCGGCAAAATCAATCAAGGGAATATAGCTCTTAAGAGGGTCGTCGAGTCGATTGCGAACAATGACTCTCACGTGCCTTTCAGAGACAGTAAACTTACTATGCTTCTACAGGTATTAACCTAAGTATCTACGGTAATATGCATTCGATTCGATGAATTATTATTTGATAGCTGCCGTGAATAAATAAATAGCACACCTTTGATATTTCGACAGGACTCTTTCGAGGATGATAAGTCGAAAATTCTGATGATACTGTGCGCCAGCCCCGACCCAAAAGACCTGCACAAAACCGTAGCAACGTTAGAGTACGGAGCGAAAGCCAAGTGTATAGTTCGAAGCCCTCACACACCAGATAAAGAAAAAGGGGCCGAAGAGTCTTCGTCAGCACTTATCTTAGGATCGAGAATCGAAGCCCTCGATCAGTTCATCAGCAAACTGCAAGTCGAAAATAGGGTCAAGGAAAAAGAACGCAAAGACGCCCAAAAAGAGCTGAAGAAGAGGGAAGAAGAGATATCTCTGCTAAAGATTAAGCTCGCCCAAAAGGGTGCGAGAGAAAGCGAGGAAGAGATCGAATTGAAGGTAAAGGAGCGTACTCAGACGCTGGAGAGGAAGTTAAGAGAATGTCAGAAGATGGCTGACGAATTCGTCGAGAAGGAAAGGCGAAGGATGGAGGAAACGGTGTCGAAACAGAAGAAAGAAATCGAAATGCTAAGGCAGCGTTTGGAGGAAATAGAAAGCGAGCTTCGCCTTTCAAAGGGCGGGGGAGAGGTGGTCGAAGGGGGAGGTTTTATGAAAAGGCTCATGGAAGCTTCGGTTTTCGAGGATTCTGACATGGTCAAATCGATGGATTTGGACCGTTCCATCGACTTAGAACCGAGCTTTGTTCGTGTACCTGAGAGCACTGGAGCTAATAATAACGGCGCCTTTTCGAACCATTATTACGCCGGCGAAGGAATGTATGCTCATCCCAATAAACCATCCTTGACCACTGTGTATGAGGAGGAAGAAGAAGAAGATGAAGAGGAGTATAAAAATGGCAAAGATGGTGACCTCATTGATGAAGTTGTGAAGAAGGTTATTACAGCGCAAGTTTCAGCTCAAAATCCCGAGATTTCCGACGGTGCATCTCGTCAGCTCAGAATTCAGAATATATTCACTCTTTGCGGAAACTACAGAGAGCTTTCTCAGCATGGTAATGAATCTGAGAATAACCTTACGACAGGTATGAAAACAGCGAAGGAAGACGAGAATCTAATGGACGAAAATTCGTCAGACGGGATTGAAGTGTATGTGAAATGGGAAGCTTCGAAAGAAAATCCCGGGAAATACATCACTACCTTGAAGGTTCTGAGGGATTCGACCCTCGCAGATCTGAGGAAGCTGATAGAGATTTACCTCGGTGGAGAACAACAAGCATTCACTTTCCTCGCTCTTAAGGTATTACCACAATAACAAAATTTCTGAGTTTCACTAAAGTTCTGAAGTTACCTTCTTTTCCGTTTCTATGAACAAATAGGATCCTTCTGGCGCGCCCGTGCCTAAAGAGGAAGAATCCAAGACCCAAACGACAAATCTTCCGATATGCAACAATCTACTCGACGGTCGCCTTGCTTGTTTACGTCCGTCGAAGCCAATCGAAGGGCCTCGACACATTCCATTCAGTCCACTAGAGAACAAAATGCTGCTGCCTAAGACTCCAACCTCGAAAAATCTACCAAGTAAAGACGTAGACGAATATCTGTCGCCTACAGTAGCACAGAACTTGAATTCTCCATTTATAACTGTTCGAAGGTATTGATCCATACATAAAGCATGTGTTTTCTTCAGCTAGCTCAGAAGTTTGTAGTATTTTTAAATGCAGTGATGTACTGCTTGTGCATGTGTGATGAGAACTGTGAACAATCGGTTGGTAAACTATGAATGCATTTTCTGTCTCATCTGAACTTAGATGTAACACAAATAATATGAAGAGAAAAGGAGATTAAGGTTACATCGATCAGTTCCATGTCGTAAGAATTAAGGATTTATCCGATCTATCAACAGTTATAAAACCCTTCACAACTGCTTCTTACCAATAATCTCCACATGAACAATGACCGTCTTTAAAATGATGAAACCTCATATTATCCCTTACGACGATTTCTCTACTAAAGATCTTAGACAAGTACTTCGTCGCCGTGTGACAGTCCACGCACACCCGAAGATTCTTTGTCACGCGGATCGTTTTTCCCTGGGGAGTGCTAATGATGCCAAACACTATCGCAAGCCTTTCGCTATGAGTTGACAAAATCTGTCGTTTTTCCTCCTCATTAACATCGTGGAGCACCGTATTCGTGTCTGGGACGTAACCTTCTTTTTCTAACATCTCGTTAATCTCTTCAAGCGCCCGTCTGATTCTTACATGGTCTTCGTGGCTTTCATCGCCTGAGACGAAGACGTGCACCTTGTTCTTCATTTCTATCCAGCTCAGAGCTGCTTTCTTCTTCAACTTCTTTTTATTCGTCGTAATTCTCAGCTTAGCAGCTTCCTTAAATCTCCCAGAAGCTATATAAACATTGGACAAAAGAATATACGCGCTCGTGTTAAAGGGATCGAGGACAAACATTTCTTTTGCAACCTTTTCTGCCATTTCGACGTTCTTATGAACCCTACAAGCTGACAATAACGCAGACCACACAGTCCCAGATGGTGTAATAGGCATGGTAGAGATAAACTCATAAGCTTCGTTCAATTTCCCAGCTCTACCTAAACAATCTGCTACAGAAGCATAGTGTTCAATACGTGGAGAGATAGCATAGTCTTTGGACATGCTTTCAAGGTACCTCTGCGCTTCATGGACCAATCCACCATGGCTACAAGCCGTAAGAACTCCAAGAAACGAAATTGAATTGGGACGAAGCCCTTCCAATTCCATTTGTTTGAAGAGAGAAATGGCCTCGTGGGCGTGACCATTCGAAGCATACGCCATTACCATGGCTGTCGACGAAATTGAATCGTGAAAATCCATTTTATCGAAGATCCACCGTGCGAGCCTTATGTTTCCACATTTCGCATACATGTCCATGACAGAGCTAGCTACGTAGACATTGTCGTCAAACCCTTTCCTAATAATGTAGCCATGGAGCTGTGTGCCCAGTTTAAGAGTAGTCAAATGTGCAGGCTGGCATAATACTTGAAAACGAGACAGCCATGGGCTCGACGCCAGCAAACAGCATTTGCCTGAATAACTTCAGCCCTTCGTCGAAGCTACCATTTTGGACAAATGCAGCTATCATTGAATTCCAAGAAACGTTGTCCTTTTGAGTAATTGAAGCAAACACATTGCGGGAATCCTCCAAGCGTGCACAATTTGCGTACATATCGATCAAACCACTCCCCACGAATACATCTCTGTCTAGGCTGTGTCGAATGGCGTATCCATGAACTTCTCGCCCTTTCATTACATCCGCGAACTGAGCAAAGATTGGAAGAACGCTGGATAAAGTGAACGTATTAAGCTTCAAGTTTAAACTTCCCATTTCCCTCACTGTCGTCAGGGCATCTGCGTAGTTACCTTTTTCGATGTGCCCACCGATCACTGCGGTCCATGAGACAGCGTCTCTAACAGGCATATTCTCGAACACTTCCCCACACTACAACTATTCGTAAGCCCATTGACAGAGTTCACATTTTTATCAGCAACATTGCTAAACCCATCGACGCCAACCGAAGATTCCAGCTTTGCATACATATTCATCAGCGCATTCCCAGTGAAAAGATCACCCTCTAAGCCCAGCCTCACCACACATCCATGCAAAGCCTCACCAAGCGTAAGATCCCTCAAGTAGGCGCATGTTTTCAGCAAAAGAAGGAAACACATTCCTATTTGGGATTTTCCCCGAAGCCTTCATTTTCTTGAAATAATCGACGGAATCCACAAACCTGCCGCTGGAAGCGCAGCATCTGATGATAGACTTCCATGCTTTGTTCGACGGTCGGTCGCCCGATGCGTTGAAGAGAGCGAGGGAGTCCTCTAAGAGGTTGAAGTTGGAGTAGATGGAAAGAACAGTGACAGTCAATTCTTGATGGAACCTGTCCTTTTTCTCCAATTTGACGACTTGGGCGTGGAGCTGCTTTGCTTGCGAGATGGTCTTGACGAGTGATGGATTGTCGAGAAGCTTCCTTACTGCCTCAGCTTGACCTATCATGGGGCTGCGGCGCAGAGTTTTAAGGTTAAGCTCTTGAATGATACTGCATGGGCTTCGTTGGATAAAAGGGAACGTTTCCTATTTTTATTAAACAAAAGTGAACGGACCGAAAGTTACCGAAATACCCCAACTTAAGTAGCATTTATTCGAGTAATTAAAAAATTCGAATTAATTCGAATAATTTTTTTTTAATTCGAATTTATTCGAATTAATCAATTCGAGTAACAAAAAACTCGAATTGAAAAATATTAATTCGAATTTTTTATTCGAATTTTTTTTTTACTCGAATAAGTGCTATTTTTCTATTCGAATGCACTCGAATAATTCGAATAAAATATTCGAATAAATCGTTTTTTTTACTCGAAAACGTCGATTTCAAGCTCAAAAACACGAAAATTCACCCAGATTTGGGGTTAATACATGTAATAATCACGAACCCATCGATTAAAATCTCATTTCGACATGAAATTTCAGTCGAGCAGATCAAAATGATAATCAAACACTTCGATTTTTTTTTTTCAAACACTCAATCCCTTTTTTTTAATTAGAAAACCTAGAATCCCTTTTTTTAAATTTCACACAAAAGTAATCCTATTTAACAAAAACATCCGCATGAAACTAAGGCCACCAAGTGTTTGATGAAATGCCAAAACGAAACCCATACAACTGAAATCCCTCCAGACGTATTATAATAGTACTAGCATTGGGATTTTATGTAAAATAATATAATTTCATAAGATTTTACTATAGACTAGGTGTAGCCCGTGCTACGCACGGGTTATATTTTGTGGTAACATTGAAACAAAGTTCTCCAAATACAGTACGTGAATTGGACATCAAGTTCAAAGAACCTGAGATTTTCTCGTCTGAGTCAGTGACATTTAACTCTTGAGGATTTGCTATATTGGACATCAATTTGATCATAACGTAATATAGTGTCAACCCGTGAAGCAGTTTTACAACATTGATGTTAGCAAAATGTTACATTATCACTTACCATTATATTAAAGAATAGTCGATCAACATATCAGTCTTACAATATTGATGTTATAGACGTCATACAATTTAAGCCGTCAAATTTCGAAGAGAACATAAAATTGTGGGCTTGGAGCTATGTTATTTTTATTACTCTTTGCAGCCTCTCTGTATTATTTTTCATAAGGGCGAACATTGTGTTAAAGCAGCCTCGCAAGAGTTCGTTGATGAAGCAAAATAGCATTTTTGAGTTCGTTAAACTCAAGAATGATGAAATTTTCATTGACACAAACGATAGCGATTGTATTATATGATTATTAAGATTGTTCATTTTGTATGACGGTATCGATTTTGTAACGCTGTTTCGCTAATCAACTATTATAATATGTAAGACTGTTTATAAGGTCATGTTACTCGACGAAGTCTTAAATCCTAACATTAACAACGATTTTACATAATAGACAAAGCCGATCAGAGGTTGAAAGAAGTCTTATCATAATAGACATTCTTCCTCTACTTTCCCACCTGCAAAGAATTAGCTTCTCCTCTCTTCGTCGTCCTCCTCCCCCACCTCTGTAATAGAGGTTGGGGGAGCTCAACTTTTTTTTTCTCAACTTTTTTTCAAGTTTTTTTCTTTTTATTTTTCTAGGAAAAAAAGAATTTTTTGCTCGGCCGCCCCAGTCCCGCCTCCAGCCGCTCATGACCGCCCCCACGCTCTGCTGCTGTGCCTCCGCACGTCCCTCCACCACCGCCGGCTCCGTCGGCTCCGTCGCCTCGCCTTGTTGCCAGCCGTCTTGCTGCCTGCCGCCACCTCGCTGCCTCGCGCCGTCCGCCACTTCCGCCACCTCACCTCGCTGCCTCTGCTCTCCCCGCTGCCAACCGCCACCTCACCGTTGCCAGCCTTGAGGTCCCGTTGTGGGACCTCATCTGTCCCGACCCTCGGTTATATGTATGACTATTAGTATTGTTCATTTTACCGTTGATTCTGTAACGTTGTTTTGCTGGCCGGTGTTACAACATAAGTAAGACTCTTAAAGGTTTATGTCACCCGATGCAGTCTAAAAACACTAACATTAATAAAATTAGAAGAATATAATACACCAGTTCACTACTAATTTGAGGTAGAAAAAAGTCTTATCATAATAGGTTTTTCAATTGCATTGTAAAACAACATATAACATTCTTACTATTGTATATTATAACATTTCAACTACCGATCGTACGACATAAACATTATTGACAACAGTCGTACTATTGTGAGACTGTTTACTATAACTCAAAAAACTGAATATTATAGTGTAACACTATTCCAGAAACGTAAGACTGAGGTTGATTGCAATAATTTAAGAAACATAAGAATGTGTCACTGTTTAAAACAATTTAAGAAACGTATTGTCAGTCATACAATAATCAGTCGTGCAAATACAAAGTCGTACAAAATTGACGTTATTAGTAGTTACTAACTTATAATACAATAGTCTGTCAACCGGAAACTTTGACCCGATATTAGAAATCCGTGGAACCATTGCTATGCTAGTATCAAATGGGATTCACAACATAAGTGAAATAAATTGGAATCTGTAGGATTATGTTTATATATTTAACAAAATCATAAAAAAAAATGAAGCTAACCATATTACAACAATATCGAACGAACATAACTATCTCACTATCTCCAGCAGATTACCGTTGGTAGATATCAATGTAACTACAACTAAAGAATGTGAAAAGACTACGATAAATGAACTTCACATAGCAAGGTATGCAAGAAAGGGCAACAGATTAAATTAAACACGATAGATAAACCACATAACACATCTATGGTTGCAAATAAGTCTTCTCTCCCTCTCTCCCTCTCTCTCTCTCTCTCTCTCTCCTCTCTCTCTCTCTCTCTCTCTTCAAAACCAAGAGGTTTTCCGACTTGGCAGGTATATCCCTAACTATTAATGCCCTAACATCACTACATCAATGAGAAAACACCTTCGAAATCCCTACCTTTGATTTAGATCTAAAACACTAAATAAATCATACAAAAAAAAAAACTTTATAGATTATTCCATTCAGATACTTGAGCCTTTCTGCACAAACCCATATCAGATACTATCTGAGTACATGAGACCGAGTCCTCCTAACCTTAATGTGATAGAGAATTCTAATACCAGATAGATCGCTTAATATAAACAATTTTGATTGATGCCAAGACCGACTCCAGGCGTGCTTCACTCTCTTACTCATTGAACGCGTCTCCAGTATAGCTGCCCAATCCGCCAGCACGATGTAGGAAGAGGCTATGAACGCCACCACACGCCTCTCCGCCATGGGCCACCACGACCTCCATGAAGGTGAAGAGGTACCGTGAAGATGGCGTTTACGGCCACTGTGGTGAACAACACCGTGACAAAAGCGTTGTTGATCCCCTTATCTCCTTGGCTATCTTGTGAACGTTCTTGTTGGTACGTCGTTTTAATCTGAATGACGGTCTCTAGGTTGGTTCAGCTCGTTTGCTCGGACTGCTCCGTACTAAGAAAGGGTTTCTTTTATTTTTGTTAATTCTTCGGACAGAGGGAGAGCTACTGCTATGTCCAGTTTTGTCGTTGTTTAGTGCATTTACGTTAGAATCGGGGAGGTGTAACAGTACGTTAACTATCTGCAAATCATAAGTAAGCGAACATTTGTACTTTAAAGAACGCATTAGCTTCGAAATTAAATTAATGAAAAGAGAAATAAAAATTAACCTCAGCCCGCTTTTGTCATATTTGTCAGGCAGCATGACTATAACTATCACTAATATCAGAAGATACCAAACTCCAACGAATAAAATAAATTTCAATCAAATTTAATTACTATATGTTAATAAGAGTAGCCACTTTACCTGTCTAGAAAACAAAACATGGGACTTAATTTAATAACTCAATATCACAAATAAGCTAATATCATGGTATTTGGAAAAAGAATGCAATTGAGTATCGGTATTAAACAACTATAACATGATTTTAGGGGATTATAAGGGCAACGACAAAACTGGTATCGTTCAAGTCCCGCTTTTCCAAAAGCCCTGCAAGCAGCAACGTCATCTTTGACCATAATCATCTTAGTCGTATTTGTTTATGTTATTTTTTGCTTTACATCCAGCTAAGAAAACATATAGAGTTTTGTGGACGATGTTATATTAAGATAACGATTACCTAAAAAAAGCCACTCCAGTGAGATATCTTTGAGTAACATGAAATACATATATGAAGTGATTTACCTCCATATGTCTTTGGGTTGATGCTTGTTACACTAACAACACCCTTCTGCTCAACGGCCAATCGTAACACATCATAAAACTCCAACGCCTTCTCATCCGAGACAGTACTAGAAACCTCCACACCTCTACACAGAATAAAACATACATAACCCAAGGGGCATAAGGAAAATCATATATGTTCGTAAGAAACATTCTCATACCCGTCCAAAATAACCCTCAAAGCGGACCTCGTCGGAAGACCGTTTTTGTTGGCAGCAATACAAAGGGAAAATTAATAATTCATTTAACGTGCATGGAAAAGACCATTTAATTGACTTACACGGTTATAACCACAACCCAAAAGATGTCTTTTGTTTTTTCATCAAGTGGCGGCAATACATGAGAGTATATTCATTTGCCAAAATTCTTACAGTCAAGCTTTACCCATTTCGCCTATTTCGGTTTGAAAGGAAATTTATATTATCACAAAAGAAAATTGTACGGCAGAGAAAGCGATGGATTCCGTATGAGACACGGGCTTGTCGGACAGTTCTTGGTTCTAAACTGCCCGTGCCTGGAAAATTTGGTTTGATACGATAGGCCTCATCAAGTTCACGACATGTTATCAAGAATGCTTCCATTCTATTGTGTAATAATCTAAAGCTTCACATCTGCACAGATCTTACTGATCGTGGACACAGTCTCAGTGGGTATAATCCTTGCAGAGTCTGCCCCTGAATTATTCGCATTGCAGCCTCAAAAAAATATTGAGTTTTTTTTTGGATAAATAATGTAAGATCGTGTTTATCTATCAAACTGTTAAGCTGTCTGTTTTGGATAAATAAATTTTAACTGTCATATACCCTATTATTAGTTGGATATAATGATGGGATAATTGGAGATAATGAAGGCAACGTATACGTGAGATAAATATACGAATCAATGTTGTATGACTGTTAGTGTCTCACAAATACATCATTGCAAATTGTGAGACCGCCATGGTAATTGTTAGACTGTTGTTTTTCCATATCAATTCGATCCATCTTCGAAAGCAACTTTGTAAATTCTATAATATAAAATTTGATGACTGTCCGCATCCAAAAGCTAGTCAAGTAAATGCACCATATTTAAAACATTCCACATGTACAAAGAAACAAAACAAATCAACGATCTCACAAAGGTTTGATTTTATTTAATTGAGTGACTGCATATTAATCGGGTGACTATCAGATACAATTTATAACTGAAACTAACATTAATAGCCAACAATAATATTTTTCCAATATTTTGCTGACGTGTCGCATGGAGGAGGACTTGAAGTGCTGACGTGTCCTCACGGCAGAGTACCGATCCATCTTTTATATATATAGATTCTACTCTCTATATAATTCCTTCAAGAATAATCGTCTTGTCTAAGGTATGTATTAATTTAATGTAGCGTCTAGTAATCATTACAGATTAAGATCATCACATAGATTATATAGGTTTGCAACCTTGGAAACCTTTACATATGATATTATAACATAATACATAATACATATGATATAATTTGGTTAGTACTAAATATATTATTACAGAAAACTACACGTAGAGAGGAGACACCTTGATCTCCCTCGTATCGTATCGTATCGTACAACGCAGTTAATACATTGAACTCACCATTTAGAATAAAAAAGAACACTCTAAGCAAATAAGGAGAACCATAAAACATATAAAATGTCTACTAAATGAGAAAAGAATTAACAGGAACAAAGAAAAACAAGACTAAGGCTGCGTTTGGATCTAGAAAAACGGTGCAGAAAATAAAATTAGAGAAAAAACGATGTCCATTAGCTTTCCTCCAGTTTCCTTACCGTCCGGTGAAAAAAGATTTTTTCATGATTTTTTGTTTTAAGATTAACTTAAGCTAAATTTTCTTTTCTTTTAGCCTATTTCTCTAATCAACCAAACAAAAAAAGTAGTTTTCGTTTTCCATTTTTTTCTTTCATCAATAAAATTCGTAAACCAAACACACCCTAAATGAGAACAAATTCGAACTATGATCACAAATAACTAAAAATCACTCTATAAAAATGGCTATTATATTCCATCATCAAGAACTTATCTTCCATGGAATGAGTCCCATCCCATAAAAGAGAATATAGTTGCTGAATGGGCCTAAGTTTCATCTATAATAAGGCCCATATAAATAGGCCCACAAGCCCAATCCTTTAGGGGTAATATGGTCTAATCACAAATCTCTTCCTTGGATTCTCATTTCCTTGACGCTTGCTTCTACAGAACCTCGAGAAAAAAAGGACGCTCTGCAGCAAAAATTACAGATAAACTGCAATAGAAAAATAGCAATCGTAGGATTTATCAACAAATTGCATGAAGAAGATATTTTTTTCTATTTGTTTATTCTTTCATTCTTTTCGCCATTTTTCGTCAACTTAGATATCATATATAGGCATAGGCTTCACGTGTATTTGGATTGAGATTGGTTGATTCTAAACCCTAATTATACCATTGCATTGCCCTATTTCGTCGTAAATAGCTTATGTTCTCGAGGAGGGAATTTGTATAAGAGTTGATACCCTTGGGGATTGGCTATAGAAGTGTGTTTCGTTGCATATACGTAAAATTACGTTACGTATATGTGTGCATGGATAAGAGGAAATGGAATCTTGACGGTTTAGTGAAGAATTGAGCATTCAGTCGAACTTATCGTCTTGAGGCTGATACCTCCATTCTCAACAATGGTTGGGAAACTTTCCTCTTCTTTTTTTTTTTTGGTTCAATTGACGATAAGATCGCGTGTTCCATGATTGATAATGATGCGTGTTTACGTGGGTTGAAGTGCCATTTGCAATTGGCGGTGATAAGGGGGGTTATGTGTTAAAAAAGATTGCCTTCGTGCAGTGTCTAAGTATCTCATAACATGGTGTTATGTTCTGTATCCTTTATTGGGAAGAATGTGTTTTTGGGGTTTAATGGAAATTTTTCTTATCTCTTCTCTTTTTTATTACACCCCAGTAACCGTTTACGACTGCTCTGTTGCCTTATATATTTTGAGTGTGTTGGCGTGCATGATTCATGAGTTGTATTTTATGGATAGTTTCTGCATTGGCATTGTTGTAGGATCCAGCTACTATCTTGATAGTATATTGGATACTACAAGTGTTTGGTTTGTGAAATACTATCTTAGTTTGAGGTGTTTTTTGATTGCTTGCGAGGACATTACACTTTTTCTGCACCGAATGGCTTGTTTATGTGAAGTCCTAGAGGATACCTCCTATTCCTCTACTGGCTTTGGGATAATTTGCATGTTTTTCTAGGAAATAGTCGAATGTTCTTGAAATCAGTCTTTTACTGTGGATCGTAGAATGATATAGAGGACAGTCCAGGTGCTGCATTTTTTCACGATAGGTGTCGTAGTCGAAGTGTTTTTAGTAATAATTTGTTAAGTCCTCGAGTACTAATTTCTAGCTAATTGGGCCACCTATCGACATCTGTATGCTTGTTATCTAACATTCCATGCTTGTTATTTTCCGTAATTCCAGTCATGAACTTGCTCGCCTAACTTAAGCTATGTTGTTCTATTGGAGTTTAATAACGGAACTCTTTAATCGCCAATGCAGACTGTTTCAAGTAGCATAGTTGTTGGTTCTCATGTGTGGGTGGAGGATTCAGAAGTAGCTTGGATAGATGGAGAAGTGGTGGAAATTGACGGTGAAGAAATTAAAGTAATTTGTTCGTCAGAAAAAACAGTAAGTAAATAACCATTCACCATTTATAGCATGTGGCATGATCAATTATGACTTGAAACACCCGATCGCACGTTCAATTATATGTCATTTGACGTACTTAATTACTTTGTCTTTTGATTGATAGAACTGCATTTATCTTTTAATTCAGTTGTTTAGCCTTTCTTTCGTTATGACTACATTTGTTTTTCCTTTTCTATATGGTAGCAGCTTCTCTCATCTATTGCTCTTGTATTTAAAAAATTTTAGTGGGGTTATACTGATCACTTACTCGTGGACAAGTGCCAATATTCCAGTTACTTGCGTACACTGTGTAACAGAGTCCATATTTTTGTAATTGTTTACGAGCCATGCAGAGAGCATTGTCAAGTAGTTCAGATTGTTCCATAACTTCCTCTAATATTCTCAAATAATTTAAATGAAGGTCTTAGCTACTGCAGCCAACGTACACCCAAAAAGATCCTGATGCCCCTCCTAGTGGAGTGGAGGATATGACAAGGCTGGCTTATCTACACGAGCCAGGTGTTCTGCAGAATCTGAAATGCCGATACGATATGAATGAAATATATGTGAGTGCTGTTTACGGATTAGCTTCGTGGGAGAAATGTCGGGTCTATCATAAACCATCGACTTCATTATGTGTGTGTATGTGAACTGATGAGACAATTCTGCAGACATATACAGGAAACATCTTGATAGCAGTGAACCCATTTCAGCGGTTGCCTCATCTTTACAGTAGTCATATGATGCAACAGTACAAAGGGATGACCGTTGGTGATCTTAGTCCACACCCTTTCGCCATTGCTGATTCTGCTTACAGGCAATGATTTGCCTTTCTTCCACTCTTCATTTCCATGTGTGATCCTAATTTAAAATTGTTATTTTCAACAAATATATTTTTTTTTTCGGTTCAGGCAGATGATGAATGATGGTATAAGCCAGTCAATTTTGGTAAGTGGAGAAAGTGGAGCTGGTAAAACTGAAAGCACAAAGATGCTGATGCAATACCTTGCATATATGGGAGGCAAAGTTGCAGCTGAGGGACGAACGGTGGAGCAGCAAGTACTAGAGGTTTGTATAAGAACCTATGAGTTATACACAGTTTAAGTAACTAATATACCGTTGAGATGTGTTATACAGATCGAGAAAAAGTCATCGATCCGACTCTATCTAAATTATGTTGTTATTCCTTCTAAAGCGAATTGGTTTGCGATGGAAACCTGAATTTAATTATGGATTAGATCAGTTGATCTCTGTTTTGTTATCACACAGTACTAACTGATCTCTACTCAATCAATGTCCATGTGTTTTGCTTTTAATTCATTTTCATGCAGTTGTTGTCCCACAATCGGAGGAAAATTGTGTCATCCTGCTTAGTATTTAAATCAATGAGACATTCAGCTAGCATTACTCGCTTTTTTAGAATCTTCTCAATTCTTACTTGCTGGTAATTCTCTCCAATGCAGTCCAATCCTGTGCTGGAAGCATTTGGTAATGCTAAGACAGTGAGGAATAACAATTCAAGGTTGGCCATTTTACGATCGACAATGCCTTTTCATGTGACTGTTCTAACTCTTCATGCTATTTGTTTTGATATTTTGCAGCCGCTTTGGCAAATTTGTAGAGATCCAGTTTGACCATAGGGGTAAGATTTCTGGGGCCGCGATCCGAACATATTTGTTGGAAAGGTCACGGGTTTGCCAAATTTCTGACCCCGAAAGAAACTATCATTGTTTTTACATGCTTTGTGCTGCACCATTAGAGGTAAGATACACTTTATAGTCTTTCCTTGTTGTTATCGTTCATCAATCTTTAAAACACATCACATAGTGCGTGCTGCGAATCCTGAATGTCATTTTTACTTCAACTTCACAACTACTATTTCCGGTTCCATGTATCTTTTTTTCCTCCCAACGTATCTACATATGAAGTGAAAACTCGCTGCTGAAGTTCTTCTTATATATTCCTAAAATTTAACATGCTATTTTTTTCATCTCATATATGTTTATACTGATGCCATTTCAAGAGATGATCACGTGGCTTAGGGTGTGTAGCATTAATGCAACATATGAGGTGAAATTATCGTACACTCTTGTTTCACTGATAACAGCATACTGAAAAGTACAAACTAGGGAACCCAAGGACGTTTCATTACTTAAACCAGTCCAATTGCTATCAGTTGGATGGAGTTGATGATTCCAAAGAATTTCTTTCTACCAGAAGGGCCATGGATGTTGTCGGGATCAATTCGGAAGAGCAGGTATTTTATTTGTGTTTGTGTTTGTGTGCATATATTTATGTTTTGAAAGTTCGCTTCACGTTTTAGAGGAAATTTTCCATTTACAGGATGCAATCTTCCGTGTTGTGGCTGCTATCCTTCACTTGGGTAATATTGAGTTTGTAAAAGATAATGAAAGTGATGCTTCACAACCAAAGGATGACCAGTCTCATTTCCATCTGAAAACTGCTTCTGAGCTCTTCATGTAAGTAGCTCCCTAATGTGCTGTGAGAGTTGTGTTGTAATTGTATCTCTCCAAAATTTGTTTCTAAAAACCCTGTCTTAGGTGTGATGAAAAATCTCTTGAGGACTCCTTGTGCAAGCGTGTTATTGTTACTCGAGATGAGACCATAACAAAAAACCTTGACCCAGATGCTGCAGCTGTAAATAGAGATGCTTTAGCTAAAATAGTTTACTCAAGATTGTTTGAATGGTAAGTTAAAATTTAATTATGAAGCTTATGTATCCTAGCAGCATGCACATAATTTTACATCTAACTTTGTTTTCATATCAGGCTTGTCAACAAGATCAATAACTCTATAGGACAAGATCCCCTTTCGAAAATGTGTTAATAGGCGTGCTGGATATTTATGGATTCGAGAGTTTCAAATCGAACAGGTGCTTAACTGGTATGCTTTGTCTTTATATTTTATTGGGGTTAATATCATGTAAAAGCTTTGCCATTGAATTTATTTTCTTCACACTACCATTTCGTCAAAAGAAGTATTTGTCTATTAAGTCCAAAGAATAATTGCATGTTCAAGAGTAGTAAGTTTGAGAGTACGAGGTGGGGTAGCCTGTTTGGCTAATAAGCAGAGATGGTTTTGTTTCCAACAACAATCAATGTGTGACAGGGACGATGAGTCAAACGATATATATAAAATAAGTAGATAAATCTCGCTCTTATACCATCTTAAATTTGAGGATTTCATGCTTAAGCCAGTTGGCGTTAGATAGACTAGCTGCTGTAGTTTATAAACTAGCTGGGCCAACTTCTGAAATGTGAGGCTAATGTGCCCAACACGAAAGAAATTCCTAGTTAAGTTCCTTCATGGACCTCTGTTTAGACTCTTAATGCTGAAGGTTGCAACATGGCCTGAAAAATTCTAGTAAATGAATCTCTAACAAAAACTAGTCCTAAAACTGATAAATAAATTCAGAATCCTGATAAGCTAAAAGTTGCATGAAAAAGCAGTGTTTTCATCGACTTGTATGTGTGGTATTTTGCAATCATTTCCTTCTATTTGTGTACATTAGTAACTAGTGATATTGATGACATATTCGCGGAACTCATATTAGTGCACTAATTTAGAATGAACTTCAGTCTACTTTTTGCATGTTTCTGCTGTTGAAGTAAACAATAATACTTTCAGCAATCTGCCATTTATTTGCATATTTTAAAGGAACATTTCAAGTAGTTATTACGGCTTTCTAATTCTTATGTGTTTTCGTTTAGCTTATCCATGCTACCATGCTCTCTTGCAGCTTCGAGCAATTTTGCATAAATATGACTAATGAAAAACTGCAGCAACACTTTAATCAGGTTCGATATGACGTCTTCTAGCAGTTGTTAAAAAATTTGGAAAGAGTACAATGCAGGATAATCTAAGATTGCCCTGTCAATTGTTCGCAGCATGTTTTCAAGATGGAGCAAGAGGAATATACCAAAGAAGAGATTGACTGGAGTTACATAGAGTTCATTGATAATCAAGATGTTCTCGATCTTATTGAGAAGGTTCAGTTACTATTTCTTTTCTTTTAGTGTAACATCAGCCTTCTCTTTTTTTTCCTAATATCTACCATGTTATTCACTGACACAATTTTATAGTGATAGTTTTAAGCCCATCATGATAGTCAGTTTTCTTATGACTAGATGTTATCATTGTAAATGTTATGAACTAATAGGATTAGAAAATCTTAATTTTCCTGTAGTTAACATTGTAAATTTTGAGGCTGTTGCTTTCTGCCCTTTCTACATTTTTGACATCTTGTAAGGCTTTGTTGAAGTTAAAGTTTTTTTCCTTTTGGCCGGGGTGCAGGCTTCAATTAAGTACCAATGATCTACTATTTCCAATATGTTTGTTCTTGATATTCTCATTGAGCACATCCACTTGCAGTTTCTGTATAAGAATCGTTCAGTCATGTCATATGTTCTTCAATGGAATATTGATCACATATGCATCACCTGTTATTAACAGTTCACTATAATATCATTTCTACAAGATTTTGTCTAACAGAATTTTTTCTTGATAACTTTTTAGAAACCCGGAGGGATAATTGCTCTTCTAGATGAAGCATGGTATGTATATATTCTTTAGAAATTGTTATGACAAGCAATAGATAGGATGGTGGCATCACTCAGTCACTTACTTTAACTGCTTGACTTGTGTAGCATGTTCCCGAGATCTACCTATGAGACATTTGCTGAGAAGTTGTACCAGACATTCAAGGATCACAAGCGTTTTAGCAAGCCAAAGTTGTCAAGAACTGACTTCACCATTTGCCATTATGCTGGAGATGTACAACGTTTTATTTTATGCACTTACGGTATCCAGAGAAAGTTCATTGCAACTTGTTAACTTCATGATGCATGAAATAAATTGCAGGTCACCTACCAAACAGAATTGTTTCTGGACAAGAATAAGGATTATGTAGTTGCTGAGCATCAGGCTCTACTTAGCGCATCATCTTGCCCCTTTGTCTCGGGCCTTTTCCCACCTTTACCTGAGGAATCTTCTAAATCATCGAAATTCTCATCAATTGGCTCTCTATTTAAGGTCCCTAATTTTCTCTTTTGTATTCCTCATCAGCTATTCTATAAATTTCTTCTGTGGAGTTGTATTTTCATCTTCTGATATGTTGCAGCTACAACTGCAAGCCCTTCTCGAGACTCTCAGTGCAACTGAGCCTCACTATGTTCGCTGTGTCAAGCCTAATAACCTTCTAAAGCCATCTATCTTTGAGAATCCCACTGTACTGCAGCAGCTTCGTTGTGGGGTGAGCTCTTTTCTTTCTAAACTATACCGCTCACACAGTTGCGTAAATCATAGCTGCCATTATCGTTTATGTCTGTTGGATTTCTCTGCATGGTCATGAAGTTACTTTAAAATTTTACTTCAGGGAGTTCTGGAGGCAATAAGGATCAGCTGTGCTGGCTATCCTACAAGAAAAACATTTCAGGAATTCATTTCTCGTTTCAAAATCCTTGATCCTAGTGTTGCGAATGGAAGGTAATGATACTAATGTTTATGTTGGACCAAGTAATCTTTTTTTTTTTTTTTATCAAAGCTGTTAAAAACTTTGGTCAATTGTGTGAATGCAAGCCACGATTTTTCAATTGCACAATCTGTTGTCTGGACGACCACGAAAACTAAAAAGCATCTAAAAACTATAATAAGTGATTTATAAGTTTGTTGGTAAATATTTACATGTACCGTTTACATGCAAACTTATATTGTTCTTCTCTGTTCCTTTTTTCTTAGCGTTGATGAGGTTGTTGCTTGTCAAGTCCTTCTCGAGAAGGTTAACCTTAAGGGTTTCCAGGTACTATTGAGTACATTGTGCTTATTGCATTGTGTAAAGAACTCATTAAGGAATTGAGAATGTTACTCTTTTGGACTTTGTTCTTTTTTCCGTGTAGCATCATTTGAACAATGTTCTTTTCATGGGAATTTGTTTCTGGCTAAAGTAGCTTAAGGTTCAGGATCCCACACTCATTTTATCTTCTCAAGTGTCAACTCATAGGCCTGTCTAACAAGCTTTTGCTTTGCTGATGAGCAGACAAAATATAATTCTTGCATCTACTTTGGTTCTACAGATTGGCAAAACGAAAGTTTTCCTCAGAGCTGGTCAGATGGCAGAATTAGATTCGTATAGAAGTCAGCTCCTTTCACGATCTGCTGGCATAATCCAGAGAAAAGCCCGCTCTTACCAGGCGCGAAAGACCTTCATTTTGTTAAGAGTTTCAGCTGTACAGATTGAAGCACTTTGTCGAGGTATAGGTTAAGATTTGGCATATTAGTTTTCATCTTTGAAATGAATGTCAATTGTTAATGGTATGAAGATATTTCCATTCCTTTAAATTCTTAGATAAAACCATATTTCTCGTATTGTCAGGGGAATTAGCACGTCATGTTTACCAGCAGAGGAGAAGAACTGCAGCTGCCTTGGCCATTCAGAAAGATGCGCGCATGATGTTTGCTCGGAATGCTTACGCACTTTTGTCCTCTTCTGCTATTCTCTTACAAACTGGAATGCGTGGAATGGCTGCTCGCTGTGAATTCCAATCCAGAATGGAAACGAAAGCAGCAATTATCCTTCAGGTACTGGGCAAAAACACTTCTGGGATCACACTCCAGATTTACAGCTCTCTTCTTCCTTCTTGCTTGTTTATCAACCTGAATAATATATTTCTTATAAGATGAGTATTGCGGAAGGTCATTGTTAGATTTTCATATGAGAAAAATGGAAAACAAATATTGGGTAAGGAAGCTCCTTTTATTGAATTGTAGTTTCATGTTGATTTTTCCAAAGTTTATGGAAAATCATTTCCGACCATCCTTTATTCACACAACTCATCTCAATCATTAGTTGAAAGCATGTGTAAGTATGTTATTGTGCAGCAGTAGTATCGTGATTGGTTAGTTTTAAAGTCAGTTTTATCTTGACAATGCTTGAAATGCATAATTTTGTCTACAAGTACTTTCACATAGAAATAGCACTAAAGGAAGCTAAGGATTACTGGATGTCAAGTGTGGCCCTTGTTATTGCAATAAAGATGGTGCACAAAAATAAATGTATTGTTGATTTGGCTGAGATTAAAATAACGGCTTCTGTGAAAATGATACTAATTTCCATTGATCCTTTTCCTATGGTTCTGGTTTGAAATCAAAATGTTCATCATCAGCACCGGACTTGAAAATATGCAGTTCGATATCTGAAGTCCCATCTGTATATCTAGCGAACCTGGCATGTTCGTAATTATATGAAATTTTATTGTCTGGCACTTGTAATATGTGGCCTCTCTAGACTCATTGCCGTGGGTACTTGGCAAGCTGTCGGTTCTTGAGGTTGAGGAGGGCTGCAATTACCATTCACAGTGCGTGGAGAGCAAAAAGCGCACGCAGGGAGCTAAGAAAGCTTAAAATGGTAAGGTTCTTAATAATGTTTCAAATTTTCGAATCAAACCTTTTGGTTTCTCATTCTTTGATCTTATGCTAACTAACTTAAAATTGAACTCGATCTGCATTCGGACGCAATCTCACGGGCATTCTAGAAATTTATGTCACATTAGACCAGCTTATAGTTTTTCTGGTTCTAGCGTGCTGAACTGGAGTGGCAATGCTTTCCTGCTTTTGTTCCCTCAATAGCTTACTGTTTTCTGATTCGCATGCTTTTACTTTTATGGTTTGTAATCGTTCAAAGATGACTAAGTTTTGTGATTGAGTCCATCTATTAATTGTTAACTAAAATTAGAGTGTATGTTCTCCCACAGGCTGCAAAGGAAACTGGAGCACTCCAAGAAGCCAAAAGCAAGCTAGAAAAGGAAGTAGAAGAACTAACATGGCGACTACAGTTGGAGAAACGCATGAGGGTAATTGTTTAATCATTTTCTGTTACGATTACGTTGAACATTCTGTCATTGATGCATCACACCACACATTTATATGTCTATCAGATAAATAAATATCTGTCGTTTTTAAGAACTTTATAGCTGTTGAACGTCCTTATAGGCCGATTTGGAAGAAGCAAAACAACAGGAGACTGCAAACCTACAGTCTGCTTTGGAGAAAATGCAGGTTGAGTTTCAGGAAACTAAAGACAACTTAATGAGGGAACTTGAAGCCGCGAGAAGTGTAAGTGAGCAAGTTCAAGTTCGACAAGACGTCCCAGTTGTTGATGATGAACTTGTCAATAAACTAACGTCTGAAAATGAAAAGCTCAAGGTGAGGTCTCACATCAAATCTGTTTCATTACAAATGTCAATAGAATCCTTCCTTTGAAACGTCTGAGGGGACTTGAGTTTGTGATCCAGGTTTTGGTTAGTTCTTTGGAAACGCGAATAGATGAAACAGAGAAAAAGTACGAACAAGCAAATAAACTTAGTGAGGAGAGGTTGAACCAAGCCTTAGATGCAGAGACAAAAATAATTCAATTGAAGACCGCAATGCAGAGGTTAGTACCGCTTACATCATTTGTGTTTAAATCGTACTGAAAGATTGTCTCTCAGCTTCAACGCTATGAGGTGACCTATGTTAGACATGGTTTCATGATATCTTTCTTTCATATAAATTATACTCTAGACTTGAAGAGAAACTCGCTGATATCGAAACTGAGGACCAGATTCTTCGGCGCCAAGCTGTAATGAATACCCCTCTTGGGAAAGCATCTGGACGTTTAGTTCGCCAGGTTGTTTTGTTATCAGTTTTATTCTTGTATTCATTTTGTTTTTGGGTTCTTCATTGTCGGTCATATTCTAATTATTTTGTTTTTTCTTTCTGCAGCCATCAGAAAATGGGGGTATTGTAAGTGAACAAGATTAAAGATAACTGATATAGTTTAACAACTTCTATCATATAACTTCTGAAAATTATTTCTATCGGCTAATTTAATCGTAAATGTGATGTCCAGGAGGTCCAAGCTGCAACACCTGCTAAAAGATTTGGTTCTAAAAGATATGGTTTTGAATCTGAGAGCTTCCGGGAACCCAATAGAGAACGTCAGCGGGTAATCACAACGAAACCTCACAGTTCTGATTCTAAGCCAATATCTAAGTTTGGTAGCATTTCGTGATCTGTCTGTTTTTCTTTGAGCCTTAAACGTCATAAACAAAAACATATGGGGAAACCAGCATGTCGTGATTTTTCTGATTTTAGTTGTGTGTGATGAATGGTTGTTTTTAGGTTGTCATCTTCAATACAATTTAAATATGAATTGAAATTGGTGCTTCTTGACGACTTTAGGAGAACGAAGATGCTCTCATTAAGTGCATGACAGAAGATCTTGGCTTCAGTGAAGGAAAACCTGTTGCTGCATTTACCATATACAAATGCCTACTTCACTGGAAATCCTTTGAAACTGAAAGGACTAATGTGTTTGATCGGCTTATTCAGACAATAGGCTCGGCAATCGAGGTAGTATTTCGTTGAAGTGAACTTCTTGTCCTTCCATTCACCTGATACATGTTTTCAGTAGGAATTTGAAGATAAGAACATATAACAATTGATTCATCGAAGCAGTTCAGTTTCTTGAGATCGACCCTGATTAAACAGTCGTTGTTTTGTTCAGCCAGTTTATCCTTTGCCAAGATATATAACAAATGGAATATAAACGAGTAAAGACTAAAAACTCTATCGAATTTATGGAATCTAGTCACCTTGCACCAAAAATTTTCTGCATTTTTATAGGAATTGGATATAGAATATTGAATTAATATTTGGATATATCATATTTAGATTTGTTTATATATGTCAAGAATCTTGGATATTATGTTCCTAATTATATTGTTGACTCTGCACGAATCCATTACTTCAAGCACTTATCACAACTGGCTACTTTTTTTGGTTATACAGAAGGAAGACGACAATGAGTACATGGCATATTGGTTGTCGAACACATCGACGTTACTATTTTTACTTCAGAAAACTCTAAAGGCAAATTTGTCAACTCCTAGCAAACCTCCACAGCCCACATCATTTTTCGGACGGATTGGCCAAGTATGTCTCGATTGATATATGTTCCTTGAATTTCTATGATGATTTTTAATTTGATACTCTCATAGTTGGATTTTCTTTAATGTCAATTTGCTATGATGATGACCTTTCTCCCAGAGTTTTCGGGGATCTTCTCGCAACCTTTCTATAAGTGGACTTGATGGAGTGCAACAGGTTGAGGCCAAGTACCCAGCTTTGCTTTTCAAGCAACAACTGACTGCTTATGTTGAAAAGATATATGGGATCGTTCGCGAGAATGCAAGGAAGGAATTAGCCTCGCTCATTTCTTCGTGTATCCAGGTAAAGAATGGAACTAAGCGTCTCTTTTTCTTTTCTTTTTTTTTTTTCCGTTAACATTTGATGAACTCCCTGCTTTCATCCATACGAAAAATATTTGTTTGCATTATCTTTTTCCTTGTTCGACTTCTGATTCAAGATTTAACTTATACATACAACTCCAGGCGCCCAAATTATCAAGAGGAAACTCCTTGCGATCCACGAGTCAATCGAGGAACAGCTATTCTCCAGATAGTCATTGGCAAAGCGTCGTCAACTGCGTTGATACGTTCCTCGACACTCTAAAAAATAATCATGTACGTACAAGCTGATGCTATAATCAGTCTGTCAAATGCTAAAAAAGCTTTTTGTTTCGTCTAATAGAAGGTGTTGTTACAGGTTCCACTAGTCCTTATTCAGAGAATCTTCACCCAACTCTTCTCTTACATTGATGTTCAGCTCTTCAATAGGTAGTCCTTGCTCCTTTTATTTGCTGTGTCCTTTTTTGTGTTTTTTGCTTGAGTGTACGTAATATTTTATTGCTGCTTCATATTCTCGCAGTCTTCTTCTACGTAAAGAGTGCTGCACATTTAGACACGGTGAATACGTAAAAGAAGGGTTAGCTGAATTGGAACTCTGGTGCGGACAAGCACAAGAGGTATACTGCAGTTGTAGCTGGCACCATTAAACTTCTATTACTGCGTAAACACACACACACACACACTCATATATATTAGAGTACAAACGATATAGGCTTATGATTCTCTCTTTTTTTTCATTTTATTTAGTTCATGGTTACTATAGATAATATATTGAGCAGATGGTGGTGTTTTCAGTATGCAGGTTCATCATTGGATGAATTAAAACCTGTGAGGCAAGCTGTAGTATTTCTGGTAATCGTTATACATTTTAGTGGATATACGTACCATGGTTTCGACTGTAATATATACGATGAAACATTTATTCGAATATGTCGTTATAACTGTATGATGTACTCGATACTTGTTTGCAGGTCATTCCCCAGAAGTCCCGAATTACATACGATGAACTCACTTCTGATCTGTGTCCTGTAAGTGACAGCTTACCTTAATCTTCCCAGTTCTTGTTGGGGCATAGACAAAAACAACTCTATCGAATGGAAACATTAGAAGAGAAACTGATGATTTCTACATTGCAGGCACTAAGCATTCAACAGCTCTATCGAATTTGTACGCTCTATTGGGATGATAACTATAACACCCCAAGTGTCGATCCAAATGTTCGTTTCTTTTTACTAACTTTTCCTCCTTAAATAAAAATATATATATATATATATATATATTTATGCATGATGTATATGTAATGTATGTTTATTACACAGGTAATAGCTAGCATGAAGACATTCGTTACGGAGGAAGTCGACGGTGACGCAGACAGCAGTTCCTTTCTATTGGATGATAATTCATGGTAAGTCTAAGTACTAAGTAACGCTACTCTCTCTTCGTTTCTTCGCCCAATGCACATCAATGAATTGCATCTCTTTGTTTCTTCGTACGCAGCATTCCATTTTCGGTTGATGAGATTTGCGATTCATTGCGGGATTTAGATTTCAAAGGCGTAAAAGGTGCGCCTCAGCTGATTGAGAATCCCACCTTCGAGTTCTTGAAGTGAAAAGATATGATGGAGATGTGAGTGAAGGGCTGTGGTTTTTGTTACTTATGCTTTGCATTGCCACGTGGCAAAACATATGTTTATGTCACAATGTAAAGTCATTCATATATATATATATATATATATATAGATATTTATATCATTCTTTCTCTGCTATAGATTTAGGTAGTTACTGCTGTAAAAAATGTCAGGTGTAGTTAAGGGAGGGGAAGCAGCAATGAGAACTGTTCCTCCTTCGAGTGGTGGTTGGAAATATATTCAATAATTCAACGAGTTTATTTTATAATATATTCATTATTTAACGAAGTATTGCTCATTAGTATATAATAATTGATACTTGTTGATTTCTGTCTCGAGTAATACCTGTAATGATATTAGTTGATTGATGATATTACAATGAAAATATACCTAGTGATATAGTGTATAAAGATCTTTGAAAAAAAAAATAGTGTATAAAGATCACATGATGGATTGATTCATCACATATATTACAAGCAATTCCAATCTGACATGGAAACCATTTAGATTCGGTGTAGTATAGCATATAATTGAAAAACATTAGAATTTCATACATGATATATATACGTGCAATTATCATTTAATCAATCTTTGTAGAAATCAAGACCCTTTATATTACATTTTTTCTAACAACACTTTCCACTTTTGAGTTTGAATAAACCATTACGATTCAGCGTAGTATATCACACACAACACGATCTATATACATTATCAGCATTATATATATATTATTTCCCACCTCTAATTTCCCACATAACCATAGACCACATTATAACATCCTCTTATTTCTTCCATTATTCTTACAACATTATTATGGGACAACAGAAAACCTCCCAAACAACCCTACAATGCACTTAAGTTCTGATCTTTACTAATATCATCAAACTCTGTATCTTAACAGCCGAAAGTATCATTTCAAAGTACGATGTTGAGATACAGTTTCAGAAAAAAAGATCCAACCGTTAAAGCTGCTTGCAAATCCGCCGACGATGATCTCGGCGTTCGTCAGCTCGGGCCCGACGAAATTTTTTTATTTTTTTCGTATAAATATTCGCGAAACGACTAGATTGTACTGCTACTTCACATGGGGAAGCAAAAAGATGGACTTTGATGTGTTCTTCGCTGGCTGGGCTGAGTTTTGTGAGACGGATGATGGGAATTATTGCTTATGGCTGATTAAGGAAGATGGAATTTACTTGACCAGTGATAGGTTGACACATGTCACCAAGAGAGGAAGTACACGTGGCAGTAGTTGATGTTTAATAATCTCTGATGCAATGAGAACTAATGGCTGATTATATATTTATAGGTTTCACCGTCCTCTTGAGGTGCCAATCAACATATATATGTATTTTATTATATTTCAATTTTCACATGGAACATAACATAAATTTGATGATATGATGAGTAAATAAGAGTAATTGATGAATTCTCAACAATGAACTGTTGAGGAGGAAAGGACGACTGAGTAATAATTAAATTCTTGTTGGAAAAATGGAACAACTGATGTTTTGTTGGAGCAGTAGTAGTTAAGATTGTGAAGGTTTGTCGTAACTTCGTGATAAATAAATAAACAATAGTTTGATTTATTTAAAAAAAAAATTAGATTTACTTTTAGATGTTTTAAAATTTGAGCTTCCAAAGTATTACATGTAAAAGAAAGAGAGAACTTTTCATTAAAATGTTGATGAACTCTTTGATCCTATATGTAGTTTACCTTCTGTGTAAGGTAAGAAGTGAGCATATACTAGAGATTTACAATAAAATCCACCAAGATTCAGCTTAAGAACATCATTCCTCGCCTCAATGCTAATTCAAGCAAGTGACTTTCCGAAAATATGTTTATTCGAAACAACGAAGGCCAGCGAGGACTACAGAAAGACTCGAACAGGACAAGCCAGGTCTTAAGTGATCGATGCATTTAGGATTATTACAATCAGTTAACCAAAGAAAAAAAGAAAATTACCAAATATCTGGGCGAAGCTCGCCTGTAGCTGGTGGCATCCATTTTCCCGAATGGTAAACACTTTCGCCGACTTTCCAACCTGGCACGTCTTTCATGATTCGCGCTTCTTCCTCGAGATATTTCTTCCATTCTTTGACAAATCTTTAATATATATATATATATATATATATATATATTGTATTAGTGAGATTCATAAGAGAAAGATATGTAATGTATCAGATCAGAGATATATTATGGATATAGTTCAAGCATCACCTTTCATCTTCTTCTGCTTGAAGCATAGGCAAAATAGCTCTTCGAGCAGCGTATTTCTCTTCCTTCAATGCCCTGACCGACCCAAAATAGATGGTGGTTAGTATATAGTACAGCATTTCTTCAATTTTATTTAGTGAAGTCAGTAGATATGAAATCAAACTAAAGAATTTGGGTCAACTCTTCGATCAGTTTCAGTAGCAAGAGTTCGACGTGCCTTCAGAATGATGATATTTAATGGACTTGAAGTAAATTGGCTTCTGAAAAAACCTTTCTTTAAGTATGCTCTCGATAGAGTTCTACATGGTTTATAATCAGAAATAAATAGCTGAATCCCAAAATCGATTACACAATATAAAAAGTATAGTTTCATTTCAATTACTCCTCTGCAGCCCAATTACTTGTCAATTCACATAAATCTCAATTAGATATCAGTTGTCCCACACCTATAATGTAAGAATTAGGTAGCACAAACAGTTTTGTTCTAGCTGAAGTAGCTTAATTATCAGCAAATAATCTCTCCCAAGCTCACCCAATCTTCCTTTCTTATCTGAATTTGATTTTACTATCATCCTATCAAGCCGAGCTAAAACATAATTTCTATAGATTCAATCAACTAAAATGGGATCAGACATTCAGCCCTAAAATCACAAAAACACAGCTCAGTCAACCACAATTCGACCATTACATTATTAAATCGAGACTAATCAGCATATCCACCAACTAATTCGAGTAAAAAAAAATCGATTTTACCTTCGGATCTTATTCCCTTTTCCGACCTGGTACATTCCGTACGAGAAAGCACCAAATGCGGCGAGGAATATGGCCATGGCGCTGGGCCCCTTGCTAGGGATGCGGCGGGCGAATCGGACCGGCGCGAAACCTCCCGGCGGCGGACCGTCCTGGAGAACCGGCATGTCCTTCACGCTCGACATACCGCTCTTCTTTCGGATCAAAGCCTCCGTCATTTTCCCGGATAACCTAATTCTCCCTAATTTTCTTCCTTTTGTTTCTGATCTGAGTTCGCTCGGTTTGCATATAATAGGCGAGGTTAATTTGAGCGTAATTACTACTTATTCATGATAAGACATTTTTTTGACTTCACGCTCGACATACCGCTCTTCTTTAGGTACCTAGTTGAATTTTATTTTACTGATAGGTACCTAACTGACGGATTTACCCATACTAAAACTGTTTATTTACAACTTTTACCTGCTTTTCTCATTTCACGTTCGTTCCTTCATAAAAAAAAAAAAACTCACACCCATCTTTCCAAATCGCACGATTAATTCCCAGAGATCGAGCTTGTTCCCTTCGTTCGTCGCGGTATTGCCCTCTGTCTACTCGTTCGTCGTGGTATTGGCCGTCTGAAATCGATAGGTAAGTAATTCGCAGTATTTCCTTCTGTCCACTCGTTCGCGGTATTTCCGTTATCAATAGGCTTGTATCTAGTTTGATTTTGCCATAATTCGTTGTGTTTAAGCAATTTTGGTTAGTGTTCGTAACAATGGATGCGTGTTCTTGGAATGAGATTGATTTGTTGTTCGATTAGGGTTTTTTTGTGCGTGTTCAGATGGGTGGAAAGTCTCGATTTGGGTTGTTTTTTGAATGGGTCGATTTTGATTTTCTCGAATGGATCTATTTTGGTTTTTTGGAATTGGGTCAATTTGTTTTGGTACTACATTATCACTGCTTTTGGTACTTTCTGTTTGGGCAAATTGGTACCCCTTGTGTGAATAAAATGGTACTGCGTGTTAACAGTGGTTTTTCCGAATGGAGTCAATTTGTTTTGGTACTACATTACCACTGCATTTGGTACTCTCTGTTTGAGAAAATTGGTACCCCTTGTGTGAATAAAATGGTACTACTTGTTAACTGGTTTTTTTGAATGGGGTCAATTTGTTTTGGTACTACATTATATTGAATTTGGTACCCTCTGTTTGGGCAAATTGGTACTCCTTGTGTGAATAAAATGGTACTGCTTGTTAGCAGTGGGTTTTTCGAAAATGGGGTCAATTTTTTTTGGTACAACATTATCACTGCATTTGGTATCCTCTGTTTGGGTAAATTGGTATCCCTTGTGTGAACGAAATAGTACTGCTTGTTAACAGTGTATTTTTCGAAAATGGGGTCAATTTTTTTTTGGTACTACATTATCACTGCATTTGGTACCCTCTGTTTGGCCAAATTGGTACCCGTTGTGTGAATAAAATGGTTCTGCATTTGGTATCTATGTAAGAAGACCGTGGATCCAGAGTTTAACCGGCCCCTATTTGGTGACGTAGATTGCGGGGTGCATGCTTGTCTAACCATAGAGGAGTTGTCGACACCCAAGAGAAATATGGCAAAGAAGTAAACATGGATGTGTATCGTGCTTCTATGGCTGCTCGCATTTTACGTGACGAGCGTAGTTGTATGCTGGATCTTTTTCAGTAAGTTTCTTGGATATGCTGTTAGACTCTTTGGAGACTGTGTTGTTTAGTTTGGTTAACTTATTTTTGAGTTGGGGATGGGACTGTTTGGAGACCTATGGTTGTTTATGTTGGTTTTCTTCTGTACTGTGTTGTGTTGTTCTACGACTGTCCGTAATTTATGCAGTACCATATGTTATTGTATGACCGTATCTTATCTTTTACTTACAGAGTACCAGAATATGCAGGTTAACCGTACCTTATATATCGCACATGAAGTACCTTATCTGTTGTACCATTACCATACCTTAAATTTACATGTAGTACCATAACCTGAAATTTTACAGTATCCATATGTATACATATACGATACCCAGATATGCAAGTATATCGTACCGTAACGCTTACATATAGAGTACCGTATTATGCAGGTTAACCGAACCATTACGTAAATATATACCGTACCTTATATATCGCACATGAAGTACCTTATCTGTTGTACCATTATACCTTAAATTTACATATGTAGTACCATAACCTGAAATTTTACCGTATCCATACGTATACATATACGGTAACCAGATATGCAAGTATACCGTACCGTATCGCTTACATATAGAGTACTGTAATATGCAGGTTAACCGTACCATTACATACCGTACCTTATATATCGCACGTGAAGTACCTTATCTGTTGTACACTAAGGTACCTTGTGTTTTACAGAAGGTACCTTATCATTTACCTATATAGTACCATAACCTGCAGGTTTACCGTATCTATAATTACACATTTACAGTATCCAGATATGAAAGTATATCGTACCATTTGTTATACGATCGAAAAATAAGTACATTCCTAATCGAATCGCGTTGTCCTGCGTGATTTTGGCAATACCTAACAATAACGAAATGAAAAAAAATATATGAAAGCCTAATGCGCTGAATTCGCAGATGTAGCACTCACCACATTATTCAAATTATGTTGTAGATGTTCTTGCTTGTATTCTTATACTATAATGAATCATGGTATTCTAAGATTTAATTCATGCGTGCGGGGCGTAATGCACCGAATTTGATCTGAAACGTATTTAATACTATATATTATTGGTCTACGGTGGTTCGAGATGAAAAAGTAATTCGATCGACCCCGAAAATTACTAACCCTAGTATGACGTATCATATATATAAGGGACACCGTACCTTAAATATCTTTGTAGGGGTACCTGTCGTTTTGTTTAAAGCGTACCAACGCAGCCACGGTTGCAGTACCCAAAATTACATATGACATGAAACATTTTATTAAAGTCACTGACATGTCAGATGAGCTGTCTTTTATTATTTAAAACCTCGTATGTCAGATCTGTCCAAACATGACATAGAAAATGTCAGAAATCTGTCCACTCATTACTGAAAAACGTCAGAAAAGTCTGCAATCATTACTGAAAAAAGTCAGAAATTGTCTAATCATCTATCCACATCAACACATGCTGAAATGCTTCGTTTGTGACGGAATATAGCCAAGTCTTAAATTCAAAGTTTTACTTTAATTTATACGGTACCTACTTCTGAAAGGATACAGTACCCTATGTCGTACACTTAGAGTATCTATATTACCTATATTACAGTACCAAGGCTGCGTATATTAACGTACCAAATTGGGATATATTACAGTACCAAATATCCTGGATGCATGCTTCCCGAAATAAGATCTCAGATTGAGATCTTGATACACTGATTTTCTTCTCGGCTTGACCCCCATAAGAAGCACCTTCTTGTTTTATCGTATGCATATATTACGGTGCCAAATGTGCATATATTACTGTACCACTTTTGAATATCGTACGGTACCAAACGGGCATATATTACAGTACCAAACAGGCATTTGCTTCAACGGTACCAAACATGCATGTCGTAGGGTACCAAACGGGCATATATTACCGTACCGATCGCAGCATGTATATACCACATTCGCTGTTGATTTGTGCAGACAAAAGAAATAAAACATTAATTTACGAAATAGTAATTGTAAAAAAATAAATACATTAAGGATTTTGTAATACCTTCTCGCCTTATGGGGGTACTCAGGGTCTCTATAAACAGTGAAGTTACTTTATCGAGTCTGTCATGTTCAAATATCGAAGAATATATGATATCATAAGCTGTGTTTTTTGAAACGCCTTTTCAAAGAATCCCATATTCCGATCAACGGAAGGTTCAGAATCGTGCACTATTATTGTTTAATATAATTAGTATTTCGACTCGAGTCTTAAATGTTTTAATTTTTGAAAAAAACTATTGTCCATTAACAGTCTCATATATCACACATTTTCAAGTTTAAACTTTCTTAGACAAACAAAATATTGATATCGGGCCTTTAATACTATATATTATTTCTGAGAAGATATTTTATTAATCTCAGGTACCCATGACTACTTATTTATTGTAACATTACTTCAAACAATAAAAAGCGTGTAAACTTAAATTAGTGGATTGAGTTAATTTTATATTTTAAACTTTTCGTTTAGCATTAATTATCAAAAAAGTAAAAAAAATGAAAATAATTGAAATTGTTACACGACACAAATAAGAATAAAAAAGTACTAATTGGAGCAACTCTTCTGTCACACCCCACTTTTCTATAACTAGTTTGGCGGATTTTTCGCAACGTAAGCTGCGGAAGACCCGATTTAAAAAAAACACTCTTAATTAATAATTTAATATTATACACTCAATATTTATTTCGCAGACGTCTTATCTTACAATTATCTTAATCCCACACATTAAAATATTTCGAACACACTAATGACACCCTCAGGTCACATCCATGTACGCCCAGCCCTCAAAAGTACGTGGAGTCACCGCCATCAGCCTGCCTTAATCATGACGTGTCTCAACGTCCAACTCATTCGTACCTACAACACATAAAACGTGGAATGAGCTATAAAGCTCAGTAAGTGGAAATATGCATGTATGCACGTGCCAACTAGCAAAAGCATCCGCGCCAGTGCTTTCTAATACTCTCATACACATATCATTCTTATTTCTTTCTCATTTCTCTTTCATTTCTATCAGGGCCCATAGCTAACTTACTACGCGCACCACCATATCACGAGCTCAAATCCTCTACGGATAAAATACGATAGTGGCCCACTCTGGCTAGAATAAAACTAGGGTTTATCTCCAGTTTTATCATTCCCCAGGTCGCCCCTCTATCAAGCGGTCGCCTTCCCTGGCACTCTGGTTTTACTCATGTGTCTCGTCCAGGTCGCTTCTTCCCGCTAACGACAATGACAGTTGCTACACACTGGGTGGCCTACACTAGTTTTACCTAGGTCGCCCTTACCCAGGTCGCTCCTCCTGTCGGACAGTTGCTCCACACTGGGCGGCCTACGCTAGGTTTCCCTAGGTCGCCCCTACCCAGGTCGCTCCTCCTGCCTCACATAATACATTAGACGGCTTACATTCCGTCGTGGTGCCATCGTAGAAGTAGCTATAATATTCGTTCTCATATGATTGTATACTGTGCATACTCATAAATGCAAATCCTCACATATTCCGTGTATGCAATGCTCATGCCATATGAATGATGCCATACATACATACCATGCTCGCCTACAAGCGATAAATGCAATGCACGTTAACCTTCCCAAAATAACATTAAATCCAAACGTGCACATAATATACCATGATATGGTGTACCAACTGGTTTTCCATGTCATAGCAAAATCATAAGTAATAGCTCACCCTGCGATTTCATTATCGTCAGTATGCACCTCACGCAAAACAACCAACACAGGTTGCCACATAATCATATAATGTCACATAATTCACGTCACGTAAAATCACCTCACGTAAAACAACCAACACAGGTTGCCATATAATCACGTAATTTCACATAATTCACGTCACGTAAAAATCATACAACACAAATAATCACGTATTCCACTACAAACATGTAATTTATGTGTTGTAGTTGAGATTTCCACTTACCTGGTATCCTTAGCTTATCGCACGGTTAAATCGCTAACCTTCGAATCCTAATTATAAAAACATATAAAATTATAATTCGTTATTTTAGTTACAATTTCATGAATTATTTAAATTTGAAAACCCTATTTTCTACTTAAAATTTCGAAACCCTAAAATTCCAAGTTTGAATTAAATTAAAAGTACCACTTTGAGACTTATAAAAATCTTTAATTTCATAATAATTTAAACTCGACATAATATCTTCTAAAGCTTTGAAACTTGAATAAAACAAAATCTCGAAATGAAATTCGGTATAGATCTCGACATTTTCTTCGATATTTTCCTTCAACATTCAAAAACCTCAAAACCATACACAAGATACATATCGACATCTTATGTCAAAATTCCACCCAACAAATCTCGAGATCTCCTCACACAAAGACTTCGACATTTTCATAAAACTCAAACCAACTACATATAATATCCTCAACATCACACATCTCGACATTTATCCCATCTAAACATTTCGACATTTTCATCTCCAAAATAAACCATATCGACATCTTAATTTATTTCGACATTATGCATTCGACTTTTTCTTTCAACTCCACAATAAGCTCATGTCGACATTGTAAGTAAAATGTCGAGGTGCATTAGACAAGAATTTCGGTACCAATATATCTAAGACAAGTCTCGACATTTTCACTAATGATCTCGATAGTGACATAATAGAAATCTCGACATCATTCTTTATTATTCAAGGTTTCGACATTTATCATATTATACAATGAATCTCGGCATCCCATGATAATCTCGACCCCACTTCACCTAAGACACACTCGATATTTTCATTCGACATTCCCAAAACTCAAAATCATTTCATCTAAGACACATCATTATCCTACTCGAGTTCCCATATCGACATTTTATAAATCTCGAAGCAACTTACACAAACATCTCGACATTTATATATATATATATATATATATATATCTCGATATTCATTGTTGGATAGATTTCGACATTTTTCCAAATAACACTCGACATTTCATATAATATCTCGACATTTTCCAAATAACACTCGACATTTCATATAATATCTCGACATTTTCCAAATAACACTCGAAACAATACATTTCCAAACCCTACAAAGAAAAATGTCGATATCTCATGTAATACTTTTATAAATGTCGAAACAATTCTACACACACATATCGACATCCTTCCCAAACATTCATTCGATATCTTCACTTCTCAAAAATGTCGACATAATACTCACAATCCCACTTCAACTAACCAATCGACATTCTTATAACATCTTAAAGCCTCTCACTCGACATCTTACTCAACAATTTAATTCGACATTTTCATTCGACTTTTTCAATATTAAACAAACCCTAATCTTTCAAATCACAAACACTATTTACTTCTAAACCCTTAATAACTTTCGATCAAAACCTTAATTGTCAAGAACACTTTAAATATCATATCAAATCTAAATGATGTTCTTCCTTTTCAAAAATCAAAACCCTAAAGAACATAATAAATACTTTGAAACATATTCACGTCTCTCAAAAGTGAAATCTTCTATGAAACATGCGTGCTTATTACTTCCTAAGATCTATCGAATCACAACTAAAACCTAAAATTCTTGGTAGAAATTCGTACCTTCATCCAAGCTAGACAATGAACGTTGTGTTCTTTCTCTCTAAAACTTCTCCAACGTTCATATGGTTCGTATGAGTTATTATTGCATACTTATGCCAACTAATTAAATTATTGTTGTTAGTCATTAAAATAACTTTCTACTTCAACTATTTCCTAAAGTTTTGTTCTTTGTCCATTCCTTACGTGTCCTTGCTAGTTCAATGAAAGTGATGTGTTGCTAACCATTGTCCTTATTCATTTAGCTTATATTAGATTATCATTACTTTAGTTTAAATCGTTTTCTAGTTTCACTTTTAGATTTAGAAATCTGGACTCATTCCTTTCTTAATCATATAATAAGTTCAATGATTAGGACATTTACCAAATATTAATGTTTTATCTCTTGTATTAATTATTCTATATTAACCATGGTTCAACGTCATTTCCATTCTATCATTAACCAAAGTCTCGATATCTATCTTAATAATCTCGACATCTTTCAAACTAAATCTCGAGTTATATAATAAAGGTTTCAAAATGCATCTACATGTACAATATGTCGAGATTTTGGTTTGGGCTTCTTAAAATCTCGAATCCTTAGTCCCAATGCATATATCGACATTCTTAACAACTTACATAAAGATCTCGACCTATTTTAAAATAATGTCGAGCTTATATTTCTGTATTAAATCTCGAGTTTCCATGTAAAAATCCTTACAAATATCGACATCACCTCATATCAACATCTCGATATTCTATTTCCAAATAATGTTGAATATCATATAGTCTCGAAATTAAATAAATACTAACTATAAAATCATATAGACACATAATATGCATGCAAATTTATTGGCCAACAAAGACACCCAAGAAATATTAACATATAAAATACAAAACAAGTTACATGTCACAAACATATATTTCACCTAAAGTCCCAATTTCTTTATTTAAATAATCTACCCAACTTCCTATTTAAACCACTTCACTGCTAATTAGCTTGCAAATCCCGTAGTTTAAATTTTACGGGTATTACATTCTCCCCCCCTTAAAAAGGATTTCGCCCCCGAAATCACGCCAACCGGAGTGAGTCGGGATAGCAAATAAAAAAAAAAATAAATAAATTCGCTTTCAGTTGAGCGATTTGACAATCATCCAATTGTCCCCGAAAAGTATTCCAAAACTTCTAGGCCGATTAGGATTTGTTAAGTTAACGGATCCCAATGTTTCTAGGACAGAGATCGAATGATGGATTCATAAGGTCAGATTATCAACTTATTCGGTATGGAAATATCTACGTAAGGATTTTCTTCGGTCCTTATTGCTTCTCGAAACGGAAAATAATATGGTTCTCTCCAGTATAGTAGTGAACTCATAAATAAGAAATATATACCGCAATAATGAGGCAGATGAGCTGTAAAGCTCGTTAGGTATTATCATTTCTCAGAAAAACACCTATAACTCAACTTAATTCATCGAGGCTGGAGTGATATTCTAACATTCTCAACCAAATTTTTTTTTTTTATTTTTTTTTAAATCTCTTCGAACTCTCAATTGCTGAAAGGGAGTCTATCAACGGCTAACTATAGTTTATTGCGTCTAATAAATAAACCCTATACGATAAGCTTATTCTTCATCTCTAGAGGCTTGGAACAGAGTGCTCATTCATCGGCTGAAGTTCAAATAGGAAATATATTTCATAAAGGAGCCAAGATTATAAGAGTCAATGCAGAATCTTTCTAATCAACTCAAGCTTGGATAATAGATTTTCAGTAGGCACTCACAACAACCGCTTCAATCGCAATTGTGTTACTTTGGGTAGAACTGGGAAAAACGGTTATGAAATTATACTTAGCAGAATTATGAAACACATATATATTACCATTACACTTCTGCTGCGCAAATCGAATATCGAACTTTGAATATGTACAGCTGATAACACTAACAGAGAAACAAACAGAACAAAGTTTACTTGTACGCAATAGGGGTTCGAATCACCGGCTGGAAGAAATAGAGCGGAACTTCATCATTATACTTCAACGAAAGTAATAATATTTAATGAAAAGAGAATATGTCTTCGACTTTGATTTGGTCGGAGGAAAATCTTGTGAGATCATCGGAATATGCATATCCACAAAACTATTAATTACTAACGATTTTGACGATTCTAACTGAGGTAATTCCCTTGTCATCACTTTATATGCAGGAAAAGACTTATAACTCATCTTCAGAAATTTTTAAGTCTTTAGAACAGGAATTCAGGAATTTTATTTAACCTTGTCTTACCCAAAAGATGAATACTCATCTCCTGGGTAATTAGGGGTGATCACTCCTCCCTACAAAATTCGTTTATGGTTTTGTTGAGCATATGTATTAAAACTACGATTCAGACCAATATTCATCTACTACGCTTAAGTATAAAGTATCCTTCCAACTCGTTATTGAATCGTGTGAGTTTCCGCGTCAATAGGTATCTAGTCGCTATACTAGGATAGACGACGAATATTTTTAACTTCGCCTATTGACATAGGAGAATAAAATTGCACGGCTCAGTAATCATAGAAACGGGTTTGTTATTAATAGTCCGCATACTCGTTATCCCCCTAGAAATAACTCCTGTTTTCATAAGGTTCAAATTGAACATTCGGTAAGAACCCGTGAGGGTTGTCCCGATATTGGACTAAGTCCAGCGAAAATAAATTTGTTCTCCCAACGATTTTTTTAACCAAGTTATAGCAAAACATTACTCATGTCGAACTTATCTATTATATTTAATTAAGTTCCGAAATGGGACTTAGTTCAAAATTTTCTTTCAAAAATTAGATAATTATGAAATTCAGTTATTTTCAAAAATAATTTTCGGAATAGATATCGAACCAATCTTCGAATGGCCAGTTCGAAAATTCTTTCGAAAATTCTTTCGAAAATTCTTTCGGAAATCACTTCGTTTCAAAATAAATCTCAAACTTGCAAAACTTGCGAAAATAAACTTCTCCATCTTACGAAAACTTATTTCGAAAACCATCCTTTAAAAATTTAGCATTAATGAAAATCATATCTTAACATTTCGAAACTCATCACAAATTACCTATCATTAGGATCCTTGGAAAGTCGACTTTTGTCAACTTCTCACTGTAACTGTTCTTCGCTTTATGTTTCCCTAAAATCTCCACACCTTCATATTATGAGAACTTATGGAATCCGAACGAACTTAGAATATTCGCGAGCTTATAGACCAGATCTTTAAGCTCGCTTACTAATCCTTGAATTCACTAGTCTGACCCGTTTGTTCTTAGATCAGTTCTGTAAAGTACAATAATACCAAGTCATGTTTGTTCACAGAGAATACAATCCCACTACTTGACTCGCCAACATATTCCCTATGTCCGCTAGTCATTTTCTTGTTACATCTACAATCATCCAAACATATAGGCACGTCATTATAATCACGTAATCACATCAAACATGAAACTTACAGGCAAGGCTGATTCCTCCAGACTTTTGAGCGGCCGTACATGGACTGTCTTCAGAACCTATAACATAAGCTCTGATACCACACTGTCACACCCCACTTTTCTATAACTAGTTTGGCGGATTTTTCGCAACGTAAGCTGCGGAAGACCCGATTTAAAAAAAACACTCTTAATTAATATAATTAATATTATACACTCAATATTTATTTCGCAGACGTCTTATCTTACAATTATCTTAATCCCACACATTAAAATATTTCGAACACACTAATGACACCCTCAGGTCACATCCATGTACGCCCAGCCCTCAAAAGTACGTGGAGTCACCGCCATCAGCCTGCCTTAATCATGACGTGTCTCAACGTCCAACTCATTCGTACCTACAACACATAAAACGTGGAATGAGCTATAAAGCTCAGTAAGTGGAAATATGCATGTATGCACGTGCCAACTAGCAAAAGCATCCGCGCCAGTGCTTTCTAATACTCTCATACACATATCATTCTTATTTCTTTCTCATTTCTCTTTCATTTCTATCAGGGCCCATAGCTAACTTACTACGCGCACCACCATATCACGAGCTCAAATCCTCTACGGATAAAATACGATAGTGGCCCACTCTGGCTAGAATAAAACTAGGGTTTATCTCCAGTTTTATCATTCCCCAGGTCGCCCCTCTATCAAGCGGTCGCCTTCCCTGGCACTCTGGTTTTACTCATGTGTCTCGTCCAGGTCGCTTCTTCCCGCTAACGACAATGACAGTTGCTACACACTGGGTGGCCTACACTAGTTTTACCTAGGTCGCCCTTACCCAGGTCGCTCCTCCTGTCGGACAGTTGCTCCACACTGGGCGGCCTACGCTAGGTTTCCCTAGGTCGCCCCTACCCAGGTCGCTCCTCCTGCCTCACATAATACATTAGACGGCTTACATTCCGTCGTGGTGCCATCGTAGAAGTAGCTATAATATTCGTTCTCATATGATTGTATACTGTGCATACTCATAAATGCAAATCCTCACATATTCCGTGTATGCAATGCTCATGCCATATGAATGATGCCATACATACATACCATGCTCGCCTACAAGCGATAAATGCAATGCACGTTAACCTTCCCAAAATAACATTAAATCCAAACGTGCACATAATATACCATGATATGGTGTACCAACTGGTTTTCCATGTCATAGCAAAATCATAAGTAATAGCTCACCCTGCGATTTCATTATCGTCAGTATGCACCTCACGCAAAACAACCAACACAGGTTGCCACATAATCATATAATGTCACATAATTCACGTCACGTAAAATCACCTCACGTAAAACAACCAACACAGGTTGCCATATAATCACGTAATTTCACATAATTCACGTCACGTAAAAATCATACAACACAAATAATCACGTATTCCACTACAAACATGTAATTTATGTGTTGTAGTTGAGATTTCCACTTACCTGGTATCCTTAGCTTATCGCACGGTTAAATCGCTAACCTTCGAATCCTAATTATAAAAACATATAAAATTATAATTCGTTATTTTAGTTACAATTTCATGAATTATTTAAATTTGAAAACCCTATTTTCTACTTAAAATTTCGAAACCCTAAAATTCCAAGTTTGAATTAAATTAAAAGTACCACTTTGAGACTTATAAAAATCTTTAATTTCATAATAATTTAAACTCGACATAATATCTTCTAAAGCTTTGAAACTTGAATAAAACAAAATCTCGAAATGAAATTCGGTATAGATCTCGACATTTTCTTCGATATTTTCCTTCAACATTCAAAAACCTCAAAACCATACACAAGATACATATCGACATCTTATGTCAAAATTCCACCCAACAAATCTCGAGATCTCCTCACACAAAGACTTCGACATTTTCATAAAACTCAAACCAACTACATATAATATCCTCAACATCACACATCTCGACATTTATCCCATCTAAACATTTCGACATTTTCATCTCCAAAATAAACCATATCGACATCTTAATTTATTTCGACATTATGCATTCGACTTTTTCTTTCAACTCCACAATAAGCTCATGTCGACATTGTAAGTAAAATGTCGAGGTGCATTAGACAAGAATTTCGGTACCAATATATCTAAGACAAGTCTCGACATTTTCACTAATGATCTCGATAGTGACATAATAGAAATCTCGACATCATTCTTTATTATTCAAGGTTTCGACATTTATCATATTATACAATGAATCTCGGCATCCCATGATAATCTCGACCCCACTTCACCTAAGACACACTCGATATTTTCATTCGACATTCCCAAAACTCAAAATCATTTCATCTAAGACACATCATTATCCTACTCGAGTTCCCATATCGACATTTTATAAATCTCGAAGCAACTTACACAAACATCTCGACATTTATATATATATATATATATCTCGATATTCATTGTTGGATAGATTTCGACATTTTTCCAAATAACACTCGACATTTCATATAATATCTCGACATTTTCCAAATAACACTCGACATTTCATATAATATCTCGACATTTTCCAAATAACACTCGAAACAATACATTTCCAAACCCTACAAAGAAAAATGTCGATATCTCATGTAATACTTTTATAAATGTCGAAACAATTCTACACACACATATCGACATCCTTCCCAAACATTCATTCGATATCTTCACTTCTCAAAAATGTCGACATAATACTCACAATCCCACTTCAACTAACCAATCGACATTCTTATAACATCTTAAAGCCTCTCACTCGACATCTTACTCAACAATTTAATTCGACATTTTCATTCGACTTTTTCAATATTAAACAAACCCTAATCTTTCAAATCACAAACACTATTTACTTCTAAACCCTTAATAACTTTCGATCAAAACCTTAATTGTCAAGAACACTTTAAATATCATATCAAATCTAAATGATGTTCTTCCTTTTCAAAAATCAAAACCCTAAAGAACATAATAAATACTTTGAAACATATTCACGTCTCTCAAAAGTGAAATCTTCTATGAAACATGCGTGCTTATTACTTCCTAAGATCTATCGAATCACAACTAAAACCTAAAATTCTTGGTAGAAATTCGTACCTTCATCCAAGCTAGACAATGAACGTTGTGTTCTTTCTCTCTAAAACTTCTCCAACGTTCATATGGTTCGTATGAGTTATTATTGCATACTTATGCCAACTAATTAAATTATTGTTGTTAGTCATTAAAATAACTTTCTACTTCAACTATTTCCTAAAGTTTTGTTCTTTGTCCATTCCTTACGTGTCCTTGCTAGTTCAATGAAAGTGATGTGTTGCTAACCATTGTCCTTATTCATTTAGCTTATATTAGATTATCATTACTTTAATTTAAATCGTTTTCTAGTTTCACTTTTAGATTTAGAAATCTGGACTCATTCCTTTCTTAATCATATAATAAGTTCAATGATTAGGACATTTACCAAATATTAATGTTTTATCTCTTGTATTAATTATTCTATATTAACCATGGTTCAACGTCATTTCCATTCTATCATTAACCAAAGTCTCGATATCTATCTTAATAATCTCGACATCTTTCAAACTAAATCTCGAGTTATATAATAAAGGTTTCAAAATGCATCTACATATACAATATGTCGAGATTTTGGTTTGGGCTTCTTAAAATCTCGAATCCTTAGTCCCAATGCATATATCGACATTCTTAACAACTTACATAAAGATCTCGACCTATTTTAAAATAATGTCGAGCTTATATTTCTGTATTAAATCTCGAGTTTCCATGTAAAAATCCTTATAAATATCGACATCACCTCATATCAACATCTCGATATTCTATTTCCAAATAATGTTGAATATCATATAGTCTCGAAATTAAATAAATACTAACTATAAAATCATATAGACACATAATATGCATGCAAATTTATTGGCCAACAAAGACACCCAAGAAATATTAACATATAAAATACAAAACAAGTTACATGTCACAAACATATATTTCACCTAAAGTCCCAATTTCTTTATTTAAATAATCTACCCAACTTCCTATTTAAACCACTTCACTGCTAATTAACTTGCAAATCCCGTAGTTTAAATTTTACGGGTATTACATCTTCCGAGGGGTATCTATAATCACTATTAGGAAATCTTGTATGACTGCAACAGTGTAAGACCGCGACTTGCATGACTGCGAGCTTGGTAGAACGGCCGGAAATTTCGCAGGAGTGCAAACTTGAGCAAGTGCTCGACTTGCAATTGTTGAGAGACTCCAACCATTTGTAAGACCGCTATATATATCGACTCATGTGAACCTCAAAAAATGTAAGACTGCATAAACGAAATAAGGAATTTGCCAAAACGGTATGTAAAACCAACCAAATTAGCTGCAAAATATCTCTTAAAAATAGATAAATGAAGCTACACTCAAAATGACATGAGGAAAAAACTCAAATGAAGATTTCAAAGCAATAGTTCATGTTATAATAAAAGATATTTGGCAAACATTTAAAGAAAATCAACACGAAAGGATAATCTTACAGTCTAGTGATATCCACCAAATTGGCCACTACAAGTGGAAAATGACAAACCAAAGATAATGAGGATTTCAAAGCAATAGTTCATGCTATAATAAAAGATATTTGGCAAACATTAAAAGAAAATCAACACGAAAAGATAATCTTACAGTCTAGTGATATCCACCAAATTGGCCACTGCAAGTGGAAAATGACAAACCGAAGATACCCCATAACCTTTTATATAAAAGAAACAGGCAAAAAAACAATTAGGTAAAATCTGCAATAAAAACGTCAACAACGACTATCAGCAAAAGAAACACCCACAATTATGTGACAACTCAAGTAGTCTTATGCAACAAAAAGGGTCAACAGAGCAATCTCGAGTTCAAAGCATTATTGCAGTACATAAACCATAATACTGACATTGTTGTCGTCTTGTGGAGCTGCGCATACCACATACCGTAATCGAACGGAGCATTTCGATCTCGAACCGATCGATGTAGGTTTCACGATCTCCATTCATTGACACTGATTTTAGCAGCTTGAACTCTTCTCTTCAGTCTTCACTCTCTTCATTTTGCATGACTCCCACGCGAGCGCACGTGACTGCGCTTCCAGAAACCAATCGTAGAACTATTTTCGGGTTTAAATTATGGATTAATTAAGATGATACTACCTCCTTAACTTCCTCTTCATTGATTCTTCCATCTTCGTTCTTGTCAACCCTATAATTCATACATACGCAACGGATAAATATTAATATGTTAATATAAGGAAAGGATTAAGCGTAGTATGTATATGTCGAAGAACATATCGTAAAACACTTGGTCAATCGAGCATTCTTACAATATTTATATTCACAATAGTCTTCTAAAAATTGCTCCTAAACAGTTGTACAACATGAACATTAAAAATCTTATTATTATGTATTATAATTGGATTTGTAGCACAATCATACTTTTCAATATGATTTGTATTTCAACTCGAGTACTTACTTTTGTAAGTACAATTTTTCCTCAAATGTTTTAGTTTTTGAAGAAACTATTGTCCATTAACAGTCTCATATATCACAAAATTTTCAGTTTAAAGGTTCTTAAACAAAATATTGATATTGGACATATAATACTATATATTATCTAAAAACAGATTTTATTAATCCCAGCCGTCCATGACTACTTATTTATTGTAACATTACTTCAAACAATAAAAACGTGTAAACTTAAATTAGTGAATGGAGTTAATTTATATTTTAAACTTTTCGTTTAGCATTAATTATCAAAAAAGTACACAAAAATGAAAATAATTGAAATTGTTACACGACACAAATAAGAATAAAGAAGTACTCATTGGAGCGACTCGCGAGGGGTATCTATAATCACTATTAGGAAATCTTGTATGACTGCATCAGTGTAAGACCGCGAGCTTGCACGACTGCGAGCTTGGTAGAACGACCGCAAATTTCGCAGGAGTGCAAACTTGAGCGATTGCTCGACTTACAATTGTTGGGAGACTCCAACCATTTGTAAGACCACTATATATATGGACAAATGTAAGGAATTTGCCAAAACGGTATATAAAACAAACCAAATTAGCTGCAAAATATCTCTGAAAATAGATAAATGAAGCTACACTCAAAATGACATGAGGAAAAAACTCAAATGAAGATTTCAAAGCAATAGTTCATGCGATAATAAGAGATATTTGGCAAACATTAAAAGAAAATCAACACGAAAGGGTAATCTTACACGAAAGGATAATCTTACAGTCTAGTGATATCCACCAAATTGGCCACTGCAAGTGGAAAATGACAAACCAAAGATACCCCATAACCTTTTATATTTAAGAAACAGGCAAAAAAAAAAAACAATTAGCGAAAATCTGCAATAAAAAATGTCAACAACGACTATCAACAAAACAAACACCCACAATTATATGACAACTCAAGTAGTGTAATGCAACACAAAGGGCCAACAGAACAATCTTGAGTTCTAAGGATTATTGCAGCACATAAACCATAATACTTACATTGTTGTTGTCTTGTGGAGCTGCGCATACCAGATACCGTAATCCGACGGAGCATTTCGATCTCGAACCGATCGATGTAGGTTTCACTATCTCCATCCATTGATGACATTGATTTTAGCCGCTTGAACTCTCTTCTTCAATCTTCACTGTCTTCCAGAAACCAATCCTAGAACTATTTTCGGGTTTACATTATGGATTAATTAAGATGATACTACCTCCTAAACTCCTCTTCAATGATTCATCAAACCAGTCCTACAACTATTTTCGGGTTTAAATTATGGATTAATTAAGATGATACCACCTCCTAACCTCCTCTTCCGTGATTCATCCATCTTCGTTCTTGTCAACTCTATAGTTCATACATCTTCGTTCTTGTCAACTCTATAGTTGATACATACGTGACGGATAAATATCAATCTGTTAATATAAGGAAATGATTAAGCGTAGTACGTACATGTCGAAGAACATATCGTAAAACACTTGGCCGGTCGAGCATTCTTACAATATTTATATTCATAGTAGTCTTCTAGAAATTGCTCCTAAACAGTTGTACAACATGAACATTAAAACTCTTACTATTATGTATTATAATTGTTGATTTGTATTACAATCATACTTAAATGAGGTTAATAATAGCCTATGTGCAACGGCACGGTCATACAACATAAATATCTTTAATAATCTTATCATAATTTTCTACAGTAAATGCTAAATACAATGTTTGTAACAAAATGAGAAATTGTAACGTAACTTGCTGACGGGTCGCAATGAGGGGAGGTTGAACGGCTGATATGTCGGAACAGGAGACTTATTTAACTCGTTTTAAATATTTTAACTAAAATATTTGTATTAATCGTATATTTTTTAAAGTCGACAACAAAAATCAGCCCAATCCGTGAAGCAGTCGTACGATCGGAATGAAGAGCAGTTGGGTGATTGCGGTCGAGGAAGACATCTTTTCTAATAAAAAGGAGCTCCAATTACTATTTGTAATGTCCTAAATTTTGTATGACATTGGCTGCTGTCAATAATGTTCATGTCCCCTGAAATGTTATGTTATAATATATAATAGTAAGACTGTTATGTGTTGTGGTAATTCAATTGCACGACTGATTATGATAATACTTTTTTAACCTCAAATTAGTAGTGATCGATTGGTGTATGATATTATCCTAACCACTGTTAATGTTAGTATTTTAATACTGTATCAATTAGATTATCTTATTGGAACAGCCTTACAAAATCGATACAATCATACCGAATGAACAATATTAGGAGTCTGCAGAATGAACAATAAAAACAGTGATACTATATATTACAACATCGTTATTTTTCGTGTAAGAATGAAGTTACATCAATTTTTTTTTTTACTTGTGGATCAACATATATTGCATGACTTACTATTGCCTATTCAATATAAACAATATCGAAATATTATGAATTTCATTACAAAATCATCTGTGCATCGCATCGGTGACTAATAACAATCTCTCATATTACACTATGTAGCATTGGATCGGCATTGCACGTGGTTGGTATAATGCTTATACTGCCCGTCACATTCAGCTACCTGCAAATAAACACATAACACAGTTCATTGATTTCACCAACACAATGCTATTTGTTTACTATTTATTTACTAAGTGAAATTTGGAACATATCGTGTTTGAGCAGCAAAAACTGAATATGTATAATGCTTACGCTTCCCTCAATTTCAGGTTCGACCTTTAAAAGTGTAGCCCACCGATCTGATGATCTTTCATCTTGTTGAATGCCCCATGGATCAATTCATTCCACTTACCACTCTTTGATTATATACCGATAACTTCTAACCTGGTCTTGAGGCATGTAAGTCAATGGGCCGAGCTCAGAGATGTGGTGAGATGAGATTCAGTCGAACCATTCTTCTTTTGCATTCTTGTAGGCCTTGTATGGGTGACTTTTTGATCGACCGTCACGGGAAAGTTTCGGAGGATAGGCTAGAAATCTGCAACCATAGAAGAGGATTTCAGACTGAAATATTCCATGCTTCCATTAACATCGTTAAGAGATCATACGATGAGAAAAATTAATAACACATCACTTCGAAAACTAATAAGTGACCAACTTGTTTGACTTCCCCATTTAAACCCTTCACTTGGTAGTTCCCTCTCCAATATCTGAGCAGAAAAAATATCACAGACGGGGAAAATAAATAGTTATCCAAATAACTCAGCGATAACATTTTCGATCCTCATGCCAAGTAACATTACTTTATGGACTCATGAAACCGTCAAGTAAAACGAACAAATAGAATAAATAAAGTAATAAAAAGAAACCGTAAGTTAATGTATGAAGATCCACCCAAACATGTAACCTAATATAAAGAAAATAATTAGCAAAACATTCAAAGTAGAATAATACCCACTAATGAAACTAAACAAAAACGTTAGACAAATTAAAAACGAATGTACAATGCAAGAGGGAACTCACACTTTCCCACGAACGGTCAAGTAAATGAAGAGGAAAACTAAAATCATAATACCAATCACATAATGAACCAAGGCAACAACCCAAACTTCAATCAACACAGAAAATGAAAATGCCTGAACATAGTTGTTGTCCCAGTGTCTGAGAATCTTATTCGAATTAACCAACGTTAACTACTACAAAAAATATTTCTTTATACGACAATTTCCATACTATTTTTGTATGCTATGTCATCAGCAACCAGATTTCATGCTTGCGTTTGCTCTTTGTTGGCCAAAACCAAGATCAACAGACAAAAACAGAGATGTATATAAAGGGTTACCTCAAAGACCGGCATTGAATCCCACATTGCACTCAGTTTTGGCTTTTCTTATCTACATATCCACAAAAGATGGCGATTTCATTTGAGAATAAAACTTGCAAATGTGTGTAAAAAGCCAACACGGCTGTAGAAAATGAGTTCCCATGGACAAATCTAATGGAATATTTATATCCATCATCTTCCACAGGAAATATGCCATGCACATGCTTTATAAACTTTTTGTCATTGAATTAAATAAAGTTATGTGGTTCGGAAAGGAAGATCAAATCGAACCCCAATTGATTTCGGGCATAAGAAAAGTCTATAACTTGCGAGGCATCCCCCTTGTGACTATAACTCTTCTTGCGTAATGGTTCCAGATATGTTTGAGGCACATGCGTCTTCCTTTGAACAAAAGGCAGCAAAACATTCCTATTTCTTTTTTACAAACATATAATTTATCGTCATCATAAGGGCAGACACATCGTACCCGTTCGAACATGGAAGGTGCCGACTGTTTTTATAAGTAGCATGCACCACCTGTTGGGTCCCTTCTGAATGCCACAAACTTTAAACAGTGTTAGCATAGACAGTCTAATTAAACTGTGTAAGCAAATTTTGCCAAGAGAAGATTTCATTCACATGCATAAACGTAACAATTTTTAAACTCCCATCTGATTCTTGCTTTTGGGCCTCTTGTATCTACAAAACTTTCATCTGCTTCTTTGAGCCTTGCAAGACTTTCTCTGGTTCATGTGGCGCTTAGAGAAAAAACTAAAAACAATGAAATAAGTCAACATTTTCAATCACTATTATGACCATTAGCCATTGTACCTTATCTGCAATCCGATGCAAAGAAAAATACAAAAAAGAACGCACCTGCCTCCTAATAATACTCACAGGGTTTATAGCTAGCCACCTAGTCCGTAAACATTCCCCGAGCTTTGCTCCTTTGGGTATGAGGTGCTCCTCTTATTTTCCTTCTGAGGCTTCCGTAGTATATCGACCCCTCCTACGATGACTTCAAGCAAAGCCATATCCTAAAACTGCTCCAGTGGCCAGAAAAAATTACAGCGTGGGACTGGTCGGAACGGCTCACTTGAACTACTAAGGAAACCTCTCCAAATCAGCCTCCACTTCCATCTCAATTTTTTCCTATCAACCGCAACATTAAGGAAACCTCACAAACAATTGATAGACAGGCAAGGAAATACTCAGGCAACATCTAGTCGAAAATCACAAACCTTGGTTCCAATATAGATATACGGTCACCTGTCTTATTATCTGTAACAGCTTGCCTTGAAGTTGATGATGAAGATGAAATCGCAGCCAAACAACCTCCCAATTCTTAGACTCCTTAGTCTCCAAGATTCCCTTCGATCGATCTTTTCGAAAACTAATCTTCTCCTTCGAATCCTTTTCATCCCCATCAGACCAATCCTCCAACGACATGAGATCAGCCGTGGAGTTCGAACAGGCAAAGACCTGCACGACGCCGTATCGCTAACCCTAAACCCATCTTCAGTCTGATGATTCGAATAAGTCTCAGGACCCATCTTATCAGATCTTCCAGCGAAGTCGTAACCCTCGACGAAGACCCCCCCAAACTCAGACACAAAATTGCTGCTGCTCCTCTCGCTAGCGAAGGAAAAGTCAAACCGCCCGCCGAAGCTCTCATTCCTGCCCGACCTCGACCACCCAGCTGCCACTTTACGGTTGCAAACGAATCGAACTTTTTTGGTTCGACTCGCGATTCGATTCGAAATTTTAAGATTCGAATTTGAATATTTAGAATACGAATCCGAATAAGAATATCTTTTTTGATTCGAGAAATATACGAATACGAATATGAAATCACAATATTCGATTCAAAAATTAATCGAATTATTCGATTCGAGTAATATAACATAAAATATAGTATAATTAATATATATTCACATATAATATATGATAACTCACTAAAACATTTAAAAATAATATGTTATAATTCAATATATGTTTAAACATAATTTATTATAATTCAATATATACTTTAAATATAATATTGTTTTTTATTAAATAAAAAATGAAAGATGACTTTGAATACAGATATTCGATATTCGATTCGAATATTCGAGAATATATTCGAATTCGGATAAGAATCGATTTTATGATTCGATTAAATATTCGAGTGTGCGTATTCGTATTCGATTGTCATCCGAATACGAATAGAATATTGCGGTATTCGACTCGATTCGATTCGTTTGCAACCTTAGCTGCCAGCAATCGACGACGCCGGCTGGACCGGGAGAATCGAAAGCCTTCCCCCAATCACGGGCTTCGATGACGTACGAACGATTCTCCTTACCTTATTAATGAAAAAAACTTTTGGTTTGATTGGACTCTTCGTTTTATGAGCATAGTTTAATAAGATATCATTATGGGATGAGCGGTGGCATTATTAGGCTCTTCGCTTGCCTCAATCAAAGTGAATAAAATCATTCATGGGCTGCCACGTCAGCAGATCTGTTCACATACCAATCAAATGCAACGAATTTGGTTCAAGAAAGTACATTGTTTAGCTGCCCCTTGGTCTTCAAGCAATTTCATTGGTTGATAGGGGCTCTCTGTGCTGACGTGTCAGCGCACTATTCAACTTTGGGGGCATTTTGTTGCCACGTGTCATCACAATAGGGTCCCTATCCAACTTTTATAGTATATAGATTATTTTCCTTGTAATGTGATCCGTTGGCCTTGTGAATTTATTTATTTTACATATAAGTAAGGAAAATGACAAATAGAAAATAATTAGTTAATTAATTTCATCTTCTCCGTAGCAATCAACGTCAACATAAGAAGCTTCGTGGGCTTAATTTCAGGATTTTTTTGTTAAATAGGATTACTTTTGTGTGAAATTAAAAAAAAGGGATTCTAGGTTTTCTAATTAAAAAAAAGGGATTGGGTGTTTTAAAAAAAAATCGAAGTGTTTGATTATCATTTTGATCCGCTTGATTGAAATTTCATGTCGAAATGAGATTTTAATCGATGGGTTCGTGATTCTTACATGTATTAACCCCAAATCTGGGTGAATTTTCGTGTTTTTGAGCTTGAAATCGACGTTTTCGAGTAAAAAACGATTTATTCGAATATTTTATTCGAACTATTCGAGTGAATTCGAATAGAAAAATAGCACTTATTCGAGTAAAAAAAATTCGAATTAAAAATTCGAATTAATATTTTTCAATTCGAGTTTTTTGTTACTCGAATTGATTAATTCGAATAAATTCGAATTAAAAAAAAATTATTCGAATTAATTCGAGTTTTTTAATTACTCGAATAAATGCTACTTAAGTTGGGGTATTTCGGTAACTTTCGGTCCGTTCCCTTTTGTTTAATAAAAATAGGAAACGTTGCCTTCTGTTAAAATAACCCCTTAATTTCATCACACCGCATCGATTCGATTATTCACAGTACAAAGCACAGAGATCTACTCCGATACCTACGAGACAAAGTCAAAGTACATATTCTGAATTTCAAGCTTATTTCGCAGGTATTACGATACGAAGTGATTGTTCTTTTCTTCCCTCCCGTTCTTGGCTGTCGATTTTCTTCCCAAATAATTTTTTTTTATTTAAAAAAAGACAACTTTTTGGAGTTAAAGATATGAAATGAAGTTAATTCTATTTCGTGGTTTTCTTTCTGGGTATTTGTCACACTCACATATTCATCACTTTCTTGATACTAAAATGATCAAAAAAACAAACCCAAAACTGAGAAACAGAAGGCGTTGACTTTTTTCATGTAGTCAAGATCTTTTTTCTTGTCTGATTTGGGTATGGGTTGCTAATTTGCTATGTAGTTTTATGGAGCATAGCTTTGATGTACTTCATGTATTTTTCGACATCTCCGTAGTTCTCTTTTTTGTAGAATCGTAATAAAATGGCTCGAAAAATGCTCATCGACGACGGCGTTGCTGAAAAAATCAACGAAGATGGCGCAAAATACGACTTCGATTTATTCGTGATCGGCGCCGGGAGTGGTGGAGTTCGCGCCGCTCGATTTTCCGCTCAATACGGAGCTAAGGTAAGATTTGATGCAATTGCTTATTACGCAGCGTTTAGGGTGCGCTTGGTACGCGGAATTCGAGGGGGAAAAGAAAAGAAAGCGTGTAACTGTAGTACTGTACACATGAAGCGTGACGTACAGCGATTTGATGCATACCATGATATTTTCTTTTTTTTTGTTTTTGTTTTTCCGCATCGAATTCTTCATACCAAACGCACCCTTAATGATTGTAGTAACTTTTTACTTTGTTCGATGAATTCATAGGTCGGAATCTGCGAACTCCCATTTCACCCCGTCAGTTCCGAAGTCGTGGGAGGCGTCGGTGGAACGTAAGCATACTATACGAATATTTTCCTTTGATGATTTTTTTTCGCAATCCATTTTCTTCGTTGCGCCGCATTCTAACATGGTCATAAATTTTTTTCGCCGTCTTAATTCTTGGGTTGAATCTGTAAATTTAATGTAATAACTTCTAGAAATGAAACGAAAATGCAGGTGCGTAATTCGCGGCTGTGTTCCGAAAAAGATTCTGGTCTACGGTTCTTCCTTCGGTCCCGAGCTAGAGGTGAATTTGCTTTCTTTTTTTTGATCAATTCCTTACATTCTTTGTGCTATGTTAGAATTCGTTATTTTCGTTGATGGATCCGGATGAATGACTCCGCAGGATGCGAGAAGTTACGGATGGGAACTGAACGAACGAATCGGTTTCAATTGGAAGACGCTTTTGAAGAAGAAGGTAAGTAAAATTATCCATCACATTCGCTTAGAACAACACTTCCGTTTTGTTGGAATAAAAAATGATACACTTAATATAAAGCTTAAGCTTTTAGCTTAATTGGTCATTCGATATATAGTATCAGAGTTCAGGCCAAACAGGCCCTGCATACGAATTCTCACGACCATCCATTAAAAAATGAAATCAGCCTACACGTTTATATAAAATTTTAAAAAAATGATACGCTCCCCACCCACACGTTTATTGCTTTACTTAGCGTTTTTACGTCCGATTTTTCTTTTTTATTTTTTATTTTCGACTTTAAGACGGAGGAGATAGTCAGACTAAACGGCGTGTATAAGCGCCTTCTTGCGAACGCCGGCGTTAAGCTTTTCGAAGGGGAGGGAAGAGTCGTGGGCCCCAACGAAGTCGAAGTAATTCAATTGGATGGGACGAAGATAAGATATTCGGCGAAGCACATCCTCATTGCCACTGGGAGCCGAGCTCAGCGTATTAATATTCCCGGGCAAGAATTAGCCATAACGTCCGACGAGGCGTTGAGCTTGGAAGAGCTACCAATGCGCGCTGTGATACTCGGCGGAGGGTATTTTATTTTCTGATCATAATACGCAATAACCAAGGATGTTTTAAATGTTCGAGCGCTTATTTTCTTTTATTTTTATCCGTATGAAGGTATATTGCGGTCGAGTTTGCTTCGATTTGGCGAGGGATGGGCGCCGACGTGGATATCTTTTACCGCAAAGAACTTCCTCTAAGGTTTTTTTCGTACTTTATTTCGTCTCCTCTATCGCAAAAGATGTAATGTTTAAGGTTTCCGAGCCATTTTTTTTCTTTTTGAAGAGGTTTCGACGACGAAATGAGACAAGTCGTCGCGAAAAATTTAGAAGGCCGAGGCATAAAGCTTCATCCCGGCGCAACCCTAACGGAGGTTCTTTAGCTGACTATTCGACTCGGCTTCTATTTTGAAAATATTTTTTAGCGAAATTATAACGAGAAAAATGGATCGGTTACATATATTTTTGACTTGTTATCTTTTATTACATTCTCCCCGTCGATTGAAGTATTAAAAAACTTCGGGCAATAATGATACTCAGTTGATAAAAACCGAAGAGGGCGTAAAAGTTCGCACTGACCACGGCGAAGAAATCGTGGCAGACGTCGTGCTCTTTGCTACTGGTAATAAACCCCTGTAATAATTCGTTATTACGCGATAGTTTTATCGATTATCGTACCCAAAGTTTTTGTCATAACAGGTAGGGTTCCAAACACGAAGAGATTGAACCTCGAATCAGTAGGAGTCGAGCTCGAAGCCAAGACTCGAGCAGTGAAGGTGATTTATAATAAGTTCGCAAATAATTTTTCTTTTCGTCGAGTTCGATTATGGTCCTTTGTAATAACTTCACAATTTCCCCGCGTTTTTCTTTTTATTTTTTTATATTCGGCAGGTCGATGAATACTCTCGTACTAATATCCCGAGCATTTGGGCCATCGGCGATGTAACGAACAGAATGAATCTAACTCCCGTCGCTTTGATGGAAGGGACCTGTTTTGCCGTACGCCAAGAAATTTTTATTGTTCATTTATATCGAAGCGCTTTTTTTTTAAAAAATTTCTACGATATCGAATGGCAGAAAACTGTGTTCGGCGATCACCCCACGGCGCCTGATCACGACAATGTCCCTTGCGCCGTGTTCTGGTATTATTATTTCTTTATCCGTCTTATTTTTTTTAAAAAAAATTATTGGCATCGTCGAATTGCGTGTGTTTTATATCGTTATTACAGCATACCGCCGCTATCTGTCGTCGGTCTGAGCGAGGAGCAAGCGCTGGAGAAAGCGGACGGCGACGTTTCGATCTTCACATCATCGTTTAACCCGATGAAGAATACCATTTCGGGGTACGCTTTATGTCTTCAAATTGCTTTTCTTTCATATCGTAAATGTTGGTAGTTATTGAAGCTTTTGTGAGCCATTGGAAATAAAATATATAAAATCAAAATACGATACGCTCACTGCGTTCAGGTTTAAGCTTCTAGGTGATCATTTAAAATGGTACCAGAGCTCAGCCAATAGGTCATAAGTACGAATCCTCACAACTAATCGTAAAAAAGAAAATATAAAAAAGAAAATATATAAAATTAAAATATGATACAGCCTTTAAGCTTAAGCCTCTAGGTGGAGTTTTTATATAACTTGACGTTGTAAATCATATAATACAGACGGCAAGAGAAAACGATCATGAAGCTCGTGGTAGATTCTTCTACTGATAAGGTTCTCGGAGCGTCCATGTGTGGGCCCGATGCACCCGAGATCATGCAGGTACTTTATTTCTTGGCCGTGACGCATAAAACTCGCATTTTTTTCTAATAAAAACGTTCGATTTCGTTTCGGGCGCGTCTCTAAACTCAGGGTCTTGCCATCGCACTAAAATGCGGGGCTACAAAAGCGCAATTTGATAGCACGGTGAGTTTTCTCTCTTTTTTTTTTCGGGCATTTACGAAAAAAACGTCAGTGAAGACGAATTCTTTTGTAAATTGGGATATATTGCGTCGTAGGTCGGTATTCACCCTTCGGCCGCGGAGGAGTTTGTGACTATGCGCTCGGCGACGCGAACTGTTTCGTCTGGTAAGCCGAAGACTGATACCTAAGACCTTATGAGGAAATGATTATTGATGATTATATGTTGGGATTTTTTTCTCTCTTGCATGCAACACTATGCTTCTTGAATGTATTATCATGGGTATTCTCTTTGCTTTTTTAAGTTTCTTTTCGATCTACTAATTTTATTTGCAATAAAATCATACTTAGATTCCTTGTTAATCTTAGAAATGTAAGTTGCTTAAAATGCTTCCACATGTTAACTAACAATTAATTGTTATAAATTTAAAAGTACAAAATAAACATTAAAAACTACACATTATCGCAAACATTAAAAACTACTCATTATCGCATGTTAATTCATCAATACATACTACTATCACACATAAAATTTAACTAGTATATTTAGCACTCAAATGTGTGTGCTATAATAAATAAATATCTCATAATTATCTTAACTAAAAATAGAGGCGCAAAATAGTAATAAATTAAAGGTGGTGGGTGATTTTATTTTAATTTAATAAAGCTTAATTGACGGACCATATTAACTCACCCCTCGGCCTTAATATAATAGAATACATAATTTTATGAACATACAATAATTTTATTTATGCGTATGATTCGTCGTAAAAACATTAAATAGAAATACGATAATTTAAACTAGATGCATCTGTTTTCCTCGAATAATTTGAAATTTCCGAATATTAAATAGATTTTTATGTAGTTTAAACTTAATGTGCCTAGGAGTATAGTATATCAAAATTATAGCCCAATAATATTCAGCCCACTAAAAATTCAATTAGGGGTTTTATTTTTAATCTTCCTCCTCCACACCAATCTTCTCAAAAAAGAAGTCAATCAATGTCTACGCCACCAAGCACCTTTCTACCGCCGGCCGCCGCACGCCGCCGACCTCCACCTTCATAGTTATGATTGCTAAAGAAGGCAAAGCTCAAGTCGCAACAGCGCCACCGCGCGAACTTCATCTGCGCAAATTCGTGGAGTCTCATGCTTCTGAGCTCAGTAGCTTACACTCCATCGTTGCCAATCGCTTAGATAACAATTTTCAATCTAAGAGGAACAAGAGGAAGAGAACCACTGGGCACGATGATCGTATTGCAAAAAGGAAGTACAAGAGTAGGAAAATTAATCTGGGAAATATTAGTGAAGTCAGTCGTTCGAAGGAGGAGAAAGAAAAGATCTCTCGTCGAGTTCGGAGAAATACCGAGCTTAAGAAGAATCTGCCAAGTGGATTTAGTACATCAGGGGATGGGACAAAGAGGCTGAGAACGCATCTGTGGCATGCGAAGAGGTTTACGATGTCTAAACTGTGGGGATTCTATGTTCCTCTTGGTCTTCATGGAAGGTGTTTATTGAGCTTAATTTAGCCATGAATTCGTTCTCTTAGTTCAATTCTTACAAGTTGTGTGAAATCATTTGTTGGTGACTATTTTGAGTAATTTGTATGTGATTTATGTAATGCAGGGGAAGAGGTGATAGGGCTATTTTGAAGAAACTGAAACACGGAGTACTTCTCCACGATGCAAGTTACTTCGGTTGTGTCCAATTGGAGGGTCAAGAGGTTGATGTCTAACTTACCAAAAAGCTATATTTTTCCATGTTGAACATTCGTTGTGGCTTTATATGGTGTCAATACACCATTTTCAGTTCTTTCTTTGGATATTTAGTGGCCCTGCTCTGTTTTGTACTTCTCAGGACACTTTAGTCTCCATCTTAGGTTCTGTCTTGGACCCTTCTCCATCAGTTCATTGCAATGATTCTTCCCAGGATGTTCTCGCCGGCAGGATATCTGAAAGTGCTATGGTAGATGAAGCTTCTTTCACTTTTTAATTTAAATTATTAGTACTGTAACTACTGCTGCTACATTGCCAATGAAATGGGACTTCTGAGCATCTTACATTTTTTTCTTTTTTTTTCCCCAATTTTTACAGCTTCATCACCCTGAAAATTTAAATAGTACGCCTATTGCTCCAGTGACCTACATGTGGAGACCTCCATGCAACGAGGAAAACAGTTGCATCGATGCTAATGATGGAGAAGGGATGATTGGTGATGATAAAGTTAGTCGCCAGCTTTGGATATGGATACATGCTGCTGCTTATAAGGAAGGATATGATGCTTTGAGTTTGGCATGCCAAAAGCAGGTAACTGTGTTTCCAATTTCAGAAAATTGCTATTAATGTTTTTTTTTCTCACTCCTTCTATATCCTCTAAGTAGTGGCGATCGCTGTATGTTTCCTTCTGATATCCACTGTTTCATGGTGTCTCTTTGACATCGTTTGTACATGTGATGTATGGGTATTCCCTCGAAAGCACCTGTATTACTGTTATGAATTTTTTTGGAAGCATCTGTTGAAATAAACTTTTATTGCAGAAGGAGATGTCCAATTGTTCAGCTGAATGTTTTTCCCTTGAGGGACACCTTGGAAAACTAGACTTGATGGGGTCGAAAGTATTTCATTTACTGAAGAAGACTCTTGTCCCTGTTATTCGGTAAGATGGTTGAAGAAGCATTTATTTCTTTAAGTGTTGTTTTGCAAAATTGTAATTTGATCCATATTTTCCCGATGCATCCTAGTTCGAAGAACATTTGGCGTATCAATAAGTGTTCAACTGATGAACATAATGATCAAGAGGGAACAAATATCGTTGAGAATCAACTTGAATCTTTATCACCTGGAGTTTTTACATTGGTTGTGACGGACCCTCGTGAATCTACAAGCAAGGAGAAGTCTGATTCTTCTGAATCAAAATGTTTCGGCTCGTTAAATTGTGATGGAAGTCAACCTATAAACCAAGATGCTCCATTACTCTCCGAACATGAATCCAAATGTCCGAAAGAGTTCATCGAACTGTGGGATGCCAGCAAAGGAGTTTACCCTCCTTTGGAGGAAAGTGTTGTCTGTACAGAGAGACATCAACAACGTAAGAAATTATTTAGTCTTGGTAAAAAAAATGACGAAGCTTCGAATGCTTTGCTCGAAGGCAACTACTCTAGAGCTTGTCCTGTCATGCTCTTGAAAAACAAAATCCACGAAGATCCCATTACAAGGTAAACATCTTTATTGCATCACTCTTATCTCCCATTTTCCTAAACTTCAAACTAGTGAGCTTTTAAAAGATGAACAGTATCTTTAATACATTTCTTTCCCAATTTCTTCTTTTCAGATGTTCCATCATTCTTCCTTTATGTTGGGTCAAGACATTTTGGATTAGTCTCATATCGAATGGTGCAAGCCCCATAGGCCTGCGAGAAAGACACTGGGTTTCTAGTGAGGTTTGTATTTTTTAAACATTCACGGGCGAATCAAATCAGTTGAATGTTAAATTTCATTCCCTTTTTTTGCAGAGTAATTTACCCAATTTTCCCTTGGACTTCCCCGACTGCGATGCGTACAATAAATTTATGGAAAACGAGGCGCTCGAGTCTGAGAACAAAGCAAATCATCGCCCTCTTTGTAAGAGGGCTCCAAAAATCCCAGTGCTCCCTCCATGGAACTGCGTGGAACTAACTTATAAGAATATATGCAATAAACTTAGTATGGAAAGCAAAGAAAACGAGGTTGAGGGATATTCAAAGAGTGAAAAGCCAGGAAATGGAATGCTTGATTGCCACGATTCGTCTTCTGGGATTGTAATAGCTAGGACATCCTTGAAGTCGGGTGCTTTCGTGGGCAATGATGCTATCAACCATTTGCTTCTCAAACACGATGGCGTAACTTCTCAGGTGAAACATAAAGATTCGATGTGCTTTCTTCGTATTCTTGTCCGAGCGTGTAATGAAGGAGTCTTCGAACAAGGAGCAGTAATATGTGCACCACTCGCTGATGATGTTATTCGATGGAAAGACAGGTACTTCTAATTCGTTTCGATTAGTCTTGCGAATAGTTTTTCATCGTACTTCGTTTCTAACAATTACTTGTCAAAACTTGCAGATTAGAAAGAGAAGATAAAACATTTCAAGTTCCTCAATCTTCAGCGCATCCGTATTTTCTGCAACTTCCATCAGGCGACTGGGAACTTCAAGTGCCTAAGAATCCATCTCAATACCAACACTTTAGATGGCCTATCGGTTTTATAACAAGCGGTTTCGTTCGAGGAAGGCAAGATTCTCAGATGTTTCTTGTTTTGAAATAATCGAATGATCATACATTTCGTTACAAATCGAAGCTTTTTTCATCTTCTATAACTGCGACTTGCTGTAATTGGGCCTTGTAAAATGCAGTAAGAAACCGATAGCATTGGGGTTTTGCGAGGCAAGTTTACTCTCTAAGCTCCGTGAGGATCAATGGAAGGCAGTAACTAAAGAGAGGCAAAGGAAGAAGGAAATCTATGTCATGGTAAGGAATCTGAAGTCTACTGCTTATAAACTTGCTCTTGCCACCATTGTCTTAGAACAAGAAGAAAATGATCTCATATTTATGTGAAGAACGTACCAAAACAATATCTCATATTAAGTTAAGGTTTAGTGATACATTCATGTCCGAACAAAGGCGAACGGAGAAAGATGACTCCAAATCATGGATATCTATATAGAAATTACATGAGAGATTTCGACATAGAAACTCATCTATTTCTTGGCACTTTTATTACCACCATTGTCTCCACTCCCAGCTCCTTGAGCGGCCTTCTTTGCCGCCTTTTCTTGAAGCGCCTTAGCATCCCTAAGCACGAAAAACTCTATTTCAGTTCAAAAACTTGGGGAAACAAAAATGTTAACATATACTTTCGACAAAAAACAGTACAAATGGTCTTTTGCAAGAAAAAAAGGTTCATCAGTTCAATGCAAGAGCAGTAGAACCAAATGGAGATGTATCAATTTTCCCATCTTTCTGTGATTTCTAATGAGCAGATTAACATAAGATTCCATTATATCCTTGAAAAGAATTCTGAAGATTTACAAACCATTCTATGTAAGGAAATCCATTGAAATTTCTGACTTAACCATCTAATCTGAACACATATCCAGTCTTACGATAAGGAAATCCCAGCTGGCAAATTGAGTTTCTGGCCCCAAAAAAAAGAAAGAAAAACAGAAAGGAAAAGAAAAATCACCTCTCTCGGCGCTGCTCCGGCGTCAATCCGTCGTCTTTGCCCTTGGCTTTGCCGCCGGTGCGGGCCTGAGCTCTCTCTCTATCGCGATCTCTTTGATTACCACGTTCGACTCTCAGTCAAGGAAAAAAAATCATTCACAAAATCGATTAACGAGAAAATTAGGGAAGCAAAAACATGGGTTACGAGAAAATTAAATCATCCGAATTTAAATTTTTTTTTAAAAAAAATTGATGAATTGATGCTGGGAATGAATCTGATTGAAGGATATGAGTCATGTCGTATGAACTGCGTCTGAGGATTAGATGTATGAACACGACGATCGACGGCTGGGAATGAGAATAGTTTGGGACACAAATGAAGAAGACAACTTGCGCAGAAGCTTCTAGTTCTTGATTTAGGTTTTTATAAAATAGCCCAATATTGTCAACTTCGATGATGTTTTATTATGCCTATCTTTCCCTACAAGTTGACTCTCTTCTCTAATTTTGATGAAATTATACTTCGTTAATTACATCTTACTCAATATCTTTAACCTATTCATCTTTATTTACATATTTATTTACTTGAATTTTCCATAATCACTCTAACCAAGAAAAATAAATAAATATTGTTTTGTGCAAGATGAATGTCATTCTCAGTCCAAACAATGGTACAATAAATTGTAGGTGCTAAATTTCAAATAATGTGTAGGAACATAAGTACAATAAATAAAAAATTAGAAGAGAAAATTGTTCAATAGGTGCTAAATTTCAAATAAGTTGACTCGATTATATAAGAGAATAGATAAGATAATTACCAGCTTTCGGAGGGACAAATTCGTACTACTACGTATTTCAAACCTCACTATTCTTTCCATGGACCCAAATCTACAATAAATTATGGGGCAACCTTCGTCTTTCAGCTAGAGCAGTCAAAACAGGCTGGCGGGTCGGGCTGGCCCGTAGCCCGCCAAAGCCCGCCAACTTGCGGGCCTGGAAAATGAAGGCCGCCCCGCCCAAAATAAAATAAAAATAAAAAGCAAAAAACAAAGAAAAAAAAGAAAAAAATATTAAAATAAAATATTTAAGTTGAATTTATCATGATCAAATTTTATTAAACTTGATTAAATTAAAAATTGGATCTCAAAAAATAAGAAACGTATATAACTCATTTATATATTAACTTTTAATCGGCCCGCCAGACTCAACCCGCCAAAGCCTGCGGCCCGTAGGGCGGCCCTGTGAAATGGCATCCCGTCCCACGGGCCGCGGACCCGTTTGAGAGTACTACTTTCAGCAAATGAAATCTATATTATTTGTTATTTTGGTTGCAAGTCCACACAAATAGCGATAAGAAGGTTGATCTGAATTTGTGACATCCCTAATCTTTGAAACGAGGACATGAAATTGAAAGACGAATTTGAATCGAAATAAAACGAGTCATCCCAATTCCCAACTCCACAAAAAAGCAGCAACAAACACAAAAAAGATGCACAAATAACAAAAAGCAAAAGAGAAATAAACACAAAATCACGCACTAAAGGGACAACTCATTCTTCCATGTACTTTCTTCATTTATATTCTCTATATATTCCATATCCATCGCTTCACACTTACATTACATTGTTACTAATACTACAAACCTCTCTTCAAAAACCTTAAAAACAACATCGATCAATGAACTATTCAGCACCACCGCCGTCGTCGGCCGCACCGCCGCCATTACAACTCAGACTAATATTTCTCACACTGCTAATCAGCTCCGCCTTCACGGTGGGTCCCGCGAGCGGCGCGTCGACGTGGTGCGTGGCGAGGGGAGAGGCCACCGACGAGGCTCTGCAGACGGCCCTCGACTACGCCTGCGCCGCCGGCGCCGACTGCGCGCCGCTGCAGCCGTCGGGGCTGTGCTACCTTCCCAACACGGTGCAAGCCCACGCTTCTTACGCCTTCAACAGCTATTACCAGCGGCGGGGAAACGCCGTCGGCGCGTGCTCCTTCGGCGGAGTTGCAACCCTCGCAAGAACCGATCCAAGTATGTGTAATATAATAATATTGTCGTTCGAATATAACTTCGAATTTCTTTTAATCGAATATCTAAATATCGGGTTATTTTATCAGGTTATGGATCTTGCGTTTATCCATCGTCTCCAAGGTAAGCACTTTTTAGTGGACAGTTTGCTGCTTTGCTTTATTCAAAGTAGTTTGATTTACTCTTTTGACCGTCGTACTTGCCTATATTTTAATATTTCCTTTTCACAAATTATTCAGTTCTTTAATGTCTTTTTTTCTTCTTTTGTTACAGTAACGCAGGAGGATTACTGGCATCGCCCGGCGGTGGAGGCACAATAATACCACCGCCGCCGCCGCTTTTAAGCACCACGACGCCCCTTTACGGCGGAGGAGGGACGGAGGTGGGCCCACCTGGGATTCCCGACTCGCCGGAGAGTAGTGCTTGTTCAGAGGAGGATTTGTCGTTAAAGACGTTATTACCCTTCCATTGTTTGGCCATTTTCTTGTTTTGTATAATTCAAACAATGTTGTAACAATTTGCTTTGCCTTGATCTTTACTTAGATTAGTTTTTAGGACAGTTTTGAGTACTCCATTGCCATAAAATTTAAGCTGATTCTTTTTGTAATAACTGGGGAAGTTCTTCTTGTGATAGATTATACGTAACATCAATCCCATCAATGAAGAACATTTGTAAGGATAAATCATAAACTCAAGAAGGCACGATCAAGTCTGAAGCCATGGTGTTTGATGAAATAAGCATTCGCCTGTAATCTGCTGGTGAAGTCTATTAAGGAAAATAAAAGAATCGCTGAGGAAATTATTGAAAGCTCACTTACTAAATTGTGGATGTTGCCAGCGACTTCTTTGTTAACATTTGAAGAGCAGTTGAGGACGGTTTATTGTACGTGGCTGAGAAGAGAAAATAAAAGACATGCATCTGTGTGTTTTATCAACGTGCGAGTGTGTGTAACTTCTCTTAGAGCAAGAGATAAGAAAAGTTGTAAACACAAAAGCTGTAGAGTGTTGTGAGATCTGTAAACCTGATCAAAGTAATCAATGAGAAGATCGATCCTTGGCCCGTGGATGTAGGCTTCATTAGCCGAACCACGTATATCGCTTGCCTTTTGTTCTGTTATTTGTTTCGAGTGTCAGTTCTTCGATTGATCAAATTCGAACTACTGATTTATATAAACCAAAAACAAGTTAACTCGTAGATTGTCTGATACAAGATCCTCAACAAGTGGTGCGGTGAGCGTGGAACCATCACGCGATGAGTTCAACGAGGTTTGAGATCGAAAAATTTACGGGACAGAATGATTTCAGTCTTTGGAGGGTTAAGATGAGGGCTCTTTTGGTTCAGCAAGGGCTTATTGATGCGTTGAAGGGAGAGACTGAGATGCCTAAAACATTGTCGGATGAGGAGAAGAAATCTGTTTTAGATCGAGCGCATAGTGCGATTATTCTAAGTTTGGGTGATAAAATTCTCCGGCAAGTGTCAAGGGAAACTTCAGCTGCTGGCGTCTGGACGAAATTAGAGAGCTTATACATGACGAAATCGTTGGCAAATCTTTTGTATCTCAAGCAGGCTTTATATTCTTATAAGATGCAAGATGATAAACCGCTTGAAGAACAGTTGGATCACTTCACTAAATTGATCCTAGATCTTGAAAATATCGAGGTCGTGATAGAAGAAGAGGATCAGGCTCTATTGCTGCTTAGTGCTCTTCCTAGAAGCTATAATCACTTCAAGGAAACACTGTTATATGCACATGAAGAATTGGTGCTGAATGATGTGTTATCTGCTATTCATTCGAAGCAACTAAATAAGAAGATTGAGATCAAGCCACAAATTCCAGGAGAAAGTCTAAATGTTCGGGGGAGATCTGAGACACGTGAGGCTAAAAAAAGGAAGCAAGAAATACAGGTCTAAATCTAAGGCAAAAATCAGATGTTACTATTGCCACGAAGAAGGACATATAAGACGCCTCTGTCCTCAGCGAAAGAAGCAGTTTCAGCCCAAAGTAAAAGAACAGGGAGAGGCCGCTGCGGTGTCTGATGGTTATGAATCTGCTGAAGTGCTTAATGTAATAGAAATCGATAAGCATAAGGAGTGGATCATGGATTCCGGCTGCTCTTTTCACATGACTTCGAATAAATCTTGGTTGCGACACTTTACAGATGTTGAAGAGGGTCGAGTACTGCTGGGAAATGACACGCCTTGTGTGATTCGTGGTCTGGGATCTGTGAAATTGAGGATGCACACGGGCAGCGATTTTGTTCTTGAAAATGTCAGATATATTCCGGAGTTGAAGAGGAATTTAATATTTGTGGGAATGCTTGATGACCTCGGATATGGAATAGACACAAGAAATGGAACGATGAAAGTATTTAACGGATCTTTGCTCATAATGAAAGGGATAAAAAGCAACGGTGTTTATTCATTGCTTGGATCGTCTATTGTTGGATCTGTCTCTGTCGCAAGAAATGATGCTGATATTACTAGTCTTTGGCATAAAAGGCTGGGGCATGTTAGCGAGAAAGGGCTTCACGAATTATCAAAACAAGGTCTATTTGGAGTTATCAAGATTGAGAGGCTGAAATTTTGTGAAACTTGCGTACTTGGGAAAGCACACAGGGTAAAGTTCAGCATCGAGAAACATGGTACGAAAGGAATATTGGATTATCTTCACTCAGATCTTTGGGGGCCAGCTTCTGTAACATCACATGGCGGAGCAAGATACTTTATGACTATCATAGATGATCACTCGAGGAAGGTTTGGACCATCATTCTGAAAACAAAAGATCAAGCTTTTGAAAGTTTCAAAACTTGGAAAAGGGCTGTGGAACTCCAAACTGGAAGAAGAGTAAAGGTGCTACGAACAGACAATGGTCTGGAATTTTGTTCAAACGAATTCAACATTTTCTGCGAGGAAGAAGGGATAAAAAGACATAGAACAGTCCCATATACACCCCAACAAAATGGGCTTGCGGAGAGGATGAATCGTACCTTGCTTGAAAGAACGAGGTGTATGTTGTTGAGTGCGGGCTTACCAAAATCTTTCTGGGCAGAAACACTTACCACCGCTGTCTACCTTGTGAATAGGTGTCCGTCGACAGCTATTGATTGCAAAACTCCCGAAGAAGTGTGGACTGGTTCGAAGCCGGATTTGCAACACTTAAGGACTTTCGGGTGCGTCGCTTATGCTCATGTAAGAGGAGACAAACTGGAGTCTAGAGCCATTAAATCAATCTTCATTGGTTACCCTGAAGGTGTTAAGGGATATAAACTTTGGAGTTTAGAACCGGGAACGAAGAGATGTTTTCTGAGTAGAGATGTTATTTTTCCAGAAAACTCAATGGCGAACCTTGAAAGATTCTCAGCTGAAGAGAAGCAGAAGGTGATAGATGGATCTGAATTTCTGGGAAGAATTCATCTTGAGGTGGAGCATTATCAACCTACTGAGAAGCAGAATTATCAGAGTGATGATGAGGTTGCAGAAACACTCCATGAAGACGACGAAAATTCTGATATTGCTGAAATTGAAACAACTGAAGAGCAAACCAGAAACGAGAGGAACTATATGCTGACAAGAGATCGTGAAAGAAGACAAGTAAGGGCACCAAAGCGCAATGGACAAGCTGACGTTATAGCCTTTGCTTTTACCATGGCTGAGGAGATAGGCGAAGAACCAAAATCATACCAGGAAGCAATGGAAAGTGCTGAAAGTAAGCAGTGGAAATTAGCTATGGATGAGGAAATGGGTTCCCTGACAAAAAATGGTACTTGGAAGTTGGTTGAGAAGGCTAAAGACCAGAAGATTATAAGCTGCAAGTGGATTTACAAGAAAAAACAAGAAGCTGATTCGAAAATCAGATTTAAGGCGAGACTAGTGGCTCGGGGATTTACTCAAAGAGAAGGGATCGATTATAATGATGTATTTTCCCCTGTGGTAAAGCAACGGTCGATAAGACTGATGTTGTCACTAGTAGCGAAGTTTAACTTAGAGCTTGAACAACTCGATGTCAAGACGGCTTTCCTATATGGCAGCTTGGAGGAAAACATTTTTATGCATCAGCCCTTTGGATATGAGAAATATGGCAAGAATGAATTGGTCTGCCAGCTAAAGAGGTCGCTTTACGGTCTAAAGCAGAGCCCTAGACAGTGGAACAAAAGGTTCGATCTCTTCATGACTAGAAATAAATTCAACAGAAGCAAATACGATCCATGCATATATTTCAAAGTCTGTGAAAACCAGACGTTATGCTATTTGCTTTTATATGTGGATGATATGTTGATTGCATGTGAGAGCAAGGACGAAATACGAGCAGTGAAGGAACTTCTAAAGTCTGAATTTGAGATGAAGGATCTTGGTTCGGCCAAGCTAATTTTGGGAATGGAAATTATACGTAACAGGGCAGCAAACTACTTGAAATTACAGCAGAAAAATTATCTCATGTCGGTGCTGGAAAGATTTGAAATGGTGAGCTCAAAACCTGTTGTGATTCCCTTGGCGGCTCATCTCAAGCTAAGTAAAGGGACTGATGAAGTGACTGATGAAGAGGAAGCATATATGAGAAAGATACCATACGCAAATGTAGTGGGATCCATCATGTATGCGATGGTATGCACTCGGCCAGACCTTGCGCATGCGGTAAGCATTGTGAGTCGATTTATGGCTCGGCCTAGAAGGGATCATTGGATAGCATTGAAAGGTGTGCTAAAGTATATTAAAGGGACACTGAACAGAGGTTTGGTTTTCAGAGGAAATCAAGAAAACACAGACAGCCAAGACATGATCATAGGATTTGTCGATTCTGACTACGCGTGATGTCTTGATACGAGAAAGTCTCTAACCGGTTATATCTTTACGTCTTTTGGGACAGCTATCAGCTGGAAGGCTTCATTACAAAAGGTAGTGGCTCTATCAACTACGGAGGCAGAATATATAGCCTTGACAGAAGCTGTAAAGGAGGCAATTTGGCTCAAAGGTCTCGTGTGTGAACTCATGATTGGACAGGCAAAGGTAGATGTTTTCTGTGATAATCAAGGAGCTGTGCATCTGGCAAAAGATAATGTTCATCATGAGAGGACTAAACACGTCGATGTGAGGCTTCACTTCATTCGAGAAGTGGTAGATTCTGGGGAGATTCAAGTCAAGAAAGTTTCTACTGATCACAATCCCGCAGATATGATCACAAAACCTGTTCCTAGCAAGAAATTTAATTACTGCCAGGAGCTGGTTGGGTGTGTAAATGCGCCTTGACATTAGCGCATTGAGAGCTAAGGATCTGAGTTTGAGTTGATGACTTAAGGTGGAGATTTGTAAGGATAAATCATAAACTCAAGAAGGCACGATCAAGTCTGAAGCCATGGTGTTTGATGAAATAAGCATTCGCCTGTAATCTGCTGGTGAAGTCTATTAAGGAAAATAAAAGAATCGCTGAGGAAATTATTGAAAGCTCACTTACTAAATTGTGGATGTTGCCAGCGACTTCTTTGTTAACATTTGAAGAGCAGTTGAGGACGGTTTATTGTACGTGGCTGAGAAGAGAAAATAAAAGACATGCATCTGTGTGTTTTATCAACGTGCGAGTGTGTGTAACTTCTCTTAGAGCAAGAGATAAGGAAAGTTGTAAACACAAAAGCTGTAGAGTGTTGTGAGATCTGTAAACCTGATCAAAGTAATCAATGAGAAGATCGATCCTTGGCCCGTGGATGTAGGCTTCATTAGCCGAACCACGTATATCGCTTGCCTTTTGTTCTGTTATTTGTTTCGAGTGTCAGTTCTTCGATTGATCAAATTCGAACTACTTATTTATATAAACCAAAAACAAGTTAACTCGTAGATTGTGTGATACAAGATCCTCAACAACATTCATCAGCAATAATACATTGGCATAAATTCTCACCATTTTTCTTGTTTCTTAGGGCTTATTATCTACACCGAACTTTATTAATCGAAGCGTGTATATTATATTATATCTCTGCTAGTAATACGAATTTAAACATTCGGATTAATAGTTTTGGTGTTGACATAACTGACCAAAGGTGCGAAACCGGAGATCTAACACATCGGTCCATACTAAGGAACACACGCTACACTTAAGTGACCGGTCTAAACTAAGTACGAAGAACTCTACTGCATACCGACTATGGATATCGGTCACGGACAAGATTTCAAACAGAACACTCATACATGCTGGACCGGAATTGATACAGATGGGACACTCGAGAAAAGAGCTTACCAAGACAAAAGGGAAATTTCAGACATTCAATGCAAAACTGCAAGTCTAGAGTGAAGCAGAGGTCAACTAACGCAAAAAAGGAATAAAGCAAAGTGACAAGATAAACTGCAGCACAAACCGGACAGACCCATTTAGGGGAAGTCAATTAATGCACTATTCAGAGTGAAGAGCTTATCTCACAACGGCTTCAAATTCAAACCCAGCTATAAAAGGAGGAATACAAGTTGAAGACAAGCACTTCACAATTCACGAACACTAAGCGATTATCAACGATCTTCAAACACTATGAAAAAGTGAAAAACAAGAGTGAAGTCTAAAGACATAACTGTTCTTAGTTTATGTTCTTTATTCTCCAACGGACTGTAAAAAGCTGTTGAAGTAGGTGGATTGTTATAAACGACTGACTAGGTGATTCACTATATTTAAGCTTTTTTCAGCTGGGTAGGTTGTACTGTGATTTTGTATAACTGAAGATCTAGTGAACCTTCCTTGGGAGGAAGAAGGGGAGACGTATGAGATTTTAACTCCGAACTTCCAGAAACAAACCGGTCTCAAACACATACACGTATTTCATTTCACAATCGGTTTCAATCGTTCAGTATCTTTTTTCGCACTATACTGACCGGTCACTGATTGAATACCAGTCACCGCACAAAACAGCTAATTAAATTGAAAAAGAGTCAAGCGTTTATTCACCTCCTCTAAACGCGTAAACCGATCCGAAGAGTCCATGATAATAGGAAACTAAAACTTACCAACGCCCACCAAATGATTATTAAAATTAAATATCATCTCTCCTTGAATATCTGATGACGTGGCGCCTCTTCCAAAGCTGATACATAACCATATGAAAAGCATCCATGGGCTCCGCCGCCTCGTTCCACCGCAAGTGGCGGCTCGCCGCCACGGCCAAGCTTCTCATCTCGGCATACTTCTCCTCATCCACCCCACCAATCGCCTTCAGAGCACCGTGCGCGCCACGCGCCAGGATTGCCACGTCGGACCATCTGAGGACGTCCATCAGCGGCAGGTCCTGAATCGGACGGTCCACAATCAGCAAGGGAACGCAGCCCACTCCCATCGCCTCCGCCACCGTCGACACACCTCCGCCGCCGTAGAGAAACAGACAGAACTTACTCTTAGAAAGGGCCGTCAGATGGTCCGACTTTCCCGGCCGGTCTAGGACCAAGAAATCGCCGCCGAGCTTGCTCTTCACGGCGTTGACCGTTTCCGAGTCTGTTTTTCCGTCCCAGTTGAGGTAGGCCAGAGACTCCGCCGGGAAACTCGCCGGCGGCGGGGACGACGTGTTGTTGAAGAAGGGAGGGAGGGTGACGTCTTTGTGGGGGATGAAACGGCCGGCGGCGGCCGGGAAGACGGAGATTTGGACGGCGTTCTTCTTTAGCTCGAGTACGTTTCTGTCGCCGGAGAAGTCAACGCCCGAAGGAGACAAGAAGAAGTGGTCTGCGCCTAGGGTTTTGTTCCAATAGGGATAAGAAGTCCTCAGCTGTCTGACCACGCGCCCAAGGGCGCGCGTGGAGGTGACGGCGGGGGAGAAGGGGACGAAGAAGAGGTGGGCTTGGTTTGGGTCGGCGGTGATGAATGGGCTGCGGAGGAGAGAGTCGTAGAAGAGAGAAGCCGCCGGAAAGTCTTGGAAACGGAAGGGGTTTGGTGGGCTGTTGTCGTAGACGAAGACTTTGAGCGTTTTGACCATGTTTTGATAGTCCCGGCGGAGGGTGGCGGCGCCGGAGAGGTAGGGACAGGGCGACGCGGCGGCGCCAGCGAGGAGGAAGAGAGAGAGGAGTAGACTGAGTCGTGGCGCCATTGATTGAAGTCGAAGGATTGAAAGTTGAATTGAAGTTTCTTTGCTCTGTTTTTCTCTTTTAACGATGATGAGCTGTACTTGCGAACACAATCAATCTTTGGGTAGTTGAAACATAACTTTCAAATAATTTTCTAGGGATCATCTATTTATCCGTCTATTTTTATAGTATTCTGACACGAAGTGCTGTTTATTTTTGCCTGCAGCCTCCTATGTTGGAATAATCTTACCAAATAAAACAAAATTGATGAAGTGTTCGGGCTTTTGTCGAATTCTAAAGTTAGTTTTTAGCCCAAATCATCAATGGGGAATTTATCTTTGAATATACAAAGTGAAGTGATATTACAAGTTTTGAATAATCAAAGAAGCTAGTTGATTCAACATTACGGGATGAGGTGATATTTTGAATTTTATTTGGACCATATTGCCCCTGATATTTTAACATTTCATCCTTAATATCCGTGTTCATATTTAAGTTATATAACTAACTATTTTCAATCTTAAAACATATTTAGTAATAACAATATAAAATAATTATATTGATAATTAATAATAGACTTATATATGAACTCATTACTAAAACACTGATCATTATTACATACATATTATTTCACATTATCTAGATGATATACGTACGGTTAAATATGTCATTTACACAAACATCCCATACATGGTTTTCAAGAACGGACCGGTGAAAAGTCTGGTCCAGTTCCTGTTCGGTCTTTTTTTAATTTAAAATAAATAAAAAATTTTTGTTTTAAATAAATTATACCAAATAGAAAAACCAATAAAAGCTTAGCCTAGTGGTAAAGTTGTGGTATGTTACTTAATGGGCTTGGGTTGAAACCACCCAACACCCTGATTTTTATATTTTATAATTAACTTATTAGCTCACTATTTTTTTTATTCGAATTCGACCCCAAGTCATAATTTAAAATACTTGCATTCGATTAATATATAACAACACACACAATTACTTTTATTTAATTTTACCCCTTAATTTATATAATTATAGTTTGAAAAAGTTCATAAAAACATGTATATTTTCCATATTATTTGATTGATTTATATGTAAAAATATATTTATTATATGTAAGATATCGGTTTTACTCTGGTCTGATTTCGGTTTTATACCGATTAAACCACTAAACCTTAAACCACTAAAAATTTCCGGTTCGGTTCGAAAATCCGGTTCCAGAACCTTGATCCCATACATCACCGTAATTAATGAAGCACAATTTCCAATATCACCTTGATATACGAAATGAGATATCACCTCAAAACAAACGCAATGATGACGTATCATCTTCATCTTGGATCACCGCAAACAAATACACCCCAAGGTAATTGACCAAATTTTTTTATTAAAGAGGCCATTTATTTAAAAAGAACTTTGGTCCTATCCCCCTCGAATATCTAAATCTCCAAAATTAAATGATTTTGCATGTCCTGACAACGCATTGAAGTGAAGTAATTGGTAAGAGAACAAACGCGTTGAGATGAGACAAATCATTTCGTAACGTGTGACATACCTCACAACCACGAAAAAATCATCCGTGTACAATACAAACATGTGCGATGGGACGAACTGATAAGGTGAAATGTGTTTGTGTTCAGACGTGCATCATGTACTCGGACGCCAAGTATCTCGAGGTTCCGATGAGGTGAAATAGGTTTGTGAGACTAATAGGATGATCTTTCGTAGCGGTTCCGAAGTCTGACACCTACAGATGTTAAGATGCAAAGAGGGGTTGAATAATTTATTTGCCCCATGCGTCGTGCGACAGTCTGAAGGCAAGTAATTACTTTCTTCCAGTGATTCTTGCAGGGATGTCAAATTATTTCATGGAACTTGGAAGCTAAGTCTCCATGTTTAGTTTTCTGTCACATTTGTCCTTGGTCAGAAACCAACAACACACTGGAGCTTGTAGTTACATGGCCACTGTAACTTGCATCGAAACGATATACAGGATATGTGGTCGATTTCCCGTTCCTAAGGGAATGCAAAACTATTTCGACGTTCAAGATCCATTTAAATCATTTATAAGAAACTTCAAATGGTTCAACATCGTTGTGATTTATAAGAAAATTAGGACATTTCAATAGAATTGACAGGCACCAATGTGGAGCATGTTCACAATTATGTTTTAAAAGTTGTATTACTTTCCCAATCTAGGATCCCCACAAGATTTTTTTTATGCATGGTTTGCCGATACAGTAAGGAATTATAAGTTTCTAAGTATTCATAACTATACTATATCTATACACACACACACACTACATAAATTGACAGACTCCTAGAATTAAGATTGACTTGTATAAGAAATTGAAGCACGATGAGATAATTCAATGGTTGGACATTTTCCTATAATTGCGGTAATGAAGTGATATTATAGCTTTGAACGATGTCGTGAGGTATGTCAATTTATTTTCTGTAATGATTTATTTCTTAAAGTTTTAATTATCGAAATTTCTAAAAAAGCCAGATATGGTGACCTGACCATTGTTGACAAAGCGGAGTTTGCTTTACGCCAGAGCTACCACGCAGTGCTTCTCGTTGGGAGTTTTTCGTTGAAGTGATCCACGAGCTGATCGTACAAAACGCGGGACAGCATATTGATGGCCTACAAAATTTGCATCCCTTTTTAGGGCTAGAAATTAATTTTGCTCCAAAATAAATAATGTCATGTATGTAACCAAGTTGTCCCGACTATAAACAGGCTGAATAACTACATTTCCCATGATCAGTTCAAGAAGGACTACCCCCAAGGCGTACACATCTATCTTCTCGTCGACTTCTCCGTACATCATGTATTCGGGAGCCAAGTACCCGAGGTTCCGATGAGGTGAAATGGATTGTTCAAACGTATAGGATGAACTTTCGGATTGATTCCAAACTGTGAAACCTGCAGATCGCAAGATGCAAAGATGGGTTGAATACTTTCTTTACCTCGTCCGTCGTGCGGCAGGCCCAAACATTTACTTTCTTCCACTGCCATTCTTCTTGGGATTCTTTCACGGATGACAAGAAGCGAAGTCTCCATGTTTAGTTTTCTGTCGAATCATCTGTCCTTGGTCAGAAACCAACGACACACTGGAGCTTGTAGTTACGTGGCCACTGTAGATTGCACGGAAAAATATACAGGATATGTGGTCGATTTTTCGATCCCAAGGGAATGAAAAACTATTTCGATGTTCAAGATCCGTTTCATCATTTATAAATGAAACTTCAATTTGTTTAAGATCGTCCCGATTTACAAGAAAAGTTGACCAATTCAATGGTATGGAAAAGGGATCAATATTGAGCATGTTCTGAATTACATTTTTAAAATTGGATTACTTTCCCAATCCAGGATCCCCGCGAAAAGAATTTTCATTCGTTAATTAGGATTGACTTGTAGAAGAAATTGAAGCACGATAAGGTAATTCCATGGTTGGACAGTTTTCCTATTATTGAGGTAATGAAGACGTATTATATCTTCGAACGATATCGTGAGGTATGTCGATTTATTTTCTGTAATGATTATTTTCACAAGGAGAGGAGAACGCGGAGAAGAGGAAGAAGAGGCTTACATCGAATTGATATACAAGATATGTGGTCGATTTCCCGTTCCTAAGGGAATGCAAACTATTTCGACGTTCACGATCCATTTAAATCATTTATAAGAAACTTCAAATGGTTCAAGATCATAATGATTTATAAGAAATTTTGGGCAGTTCAATGGAATTGACAGGGACCAATGTGGAGCATGTTCAAACTTACGTTTTAAAAGTTGGATTACTTTCCCCATCCGGGATCCCGAAAAGATTTTCTTCATGTGTGGTTTGCTAATACAGTAAGGAACTATAAGTTTCTAAGTATTCATAACTATAATATATATACATATACACTACATACATTGACAGACTCCCAGAAGTAAGATTGACTTGTATAAGAAATTGAAGCATGATGAGATAATTCAATGGTTGGACATTTTCTCTATCATTGCGGTAATAAAGTGATATTGTAGCTTATAACGATGTTGTGATGTATGTCAATTTATTTATGTAATTATTTATTTCTTAACAGTTTTAATTATTGAAATTTCTAAAAAAAAGCCAGGTATGGTGACTCGACCATTGTCGACAAAGCGAAGTTTGCTTTACGCCAGAGCTACCACGTAGTGCTTCTTGTTGGGAGTTCGTTGAAGTGATCCACAAGCTGATCGTACAAAACGTGGGAGAGCATATCATGGCCTACAAAATTTGCGTCCCTTTTTAGGGCCAGGAATTGATTTTTGCTCCAAAACAAATAATGTCATGTATGTAACCAAGTTGTCCCGACTATAAACAGGTTGAATAACTACTTTTCCATTGATCATTTCAAGCATGACTACCCCTAAGGCGTACACATCTATCTTCTCGTCGACTTCTCCGTACATCACGTATTCGGGTGCCAAGTATCCCGAGGTTCCGATGAGGTGAAATGGATTGTTCAAACGTATATGATGAACTTTCGTATCGGTTGGAGCGAGTTGTTGCACGCTTGGGGTCATGGCTGAATCAGTCCTTGTCTTACGCGGGCAGGTGCAGCTGATTAAGTCGGTACTTCAGGCGTTACACGTCTACTGGTCAGGGGTCTTCTTGAAGAAGAAACGAAAAATGGAAGAGGAAGGTGGAAGGTCACGTTGAAGAAGGTGGAAAAAGAAGAACTTTGAAGGGTTATGGTCCTTCCATTGCTGTCTGAACCCGGCGATGGAGGGTGGGTTGTGGTCGGCGATGGTGTGGATGGTCGGCGTTGGTGATGAGGTGGGAGGAAGGTGAAAGGTCGTAGGTTAGAGAGGATTTTCGTAGAGAGAGAAACTAGAGAGAGAAATTTAATCAAAACAGCTATTCCAACCCCGAAAACTTTAAGCTTACCGAAAACTGTAATAATATAATATCAAATGATTCTCATACCCTGCTTTTGGTCATGACAGCCTGGGAGGTGTCGAAGAAACCATCCAAAAAAGATGCTTTGGACGTATTTATTTATGCTGCAGGACAAAGAAATCAACCGTTGAAGATGGAAGGAAAGACTCCAATGGCTAAATCAATTACTATGTCTCTAACGGCTACTTAGAAAATATTGCTATATAATGGGTCCATTCTCATTTTTAAAAATAAGATATGAAATACAAGTTTTTTTCTCTTTTATCTCTACGTGCATTATGAAAAAAAGAGCTTTTGAAGGTGTTCTACGATTCTTCAGCCATTTCTGCTTTGGTGATGCTTTGTTTCAGCCATTTACTAGTTAGCCGTAACATTGATGCATACTAAAGAGAGGTGTATGAATGTTATTTAGTGTTTTTTCTTTAATCTGCCTAATTCCAGGATGAATTGATGAGCAACGAGCAGCTTTTCTTTGGCTTGACCCAGGCATTTCGTATGTTTCCCAAAAAAACCTGTCGTAACTGCATCAGCTTCCTCCAACTCCATGCAGTGTTAGCCGAGACGGTGATGGTCCAATGTGAGCGCGCATGCAAACGTGTTTGTACAACCATTCCACCCAAATCGAGTCAGGCGCTCGAGCGATCACCCTCCATAATAGTTGGATGAGAAGGGCCCTGTTGTCAGTGGCGATCGAACGAAGACCCAATCCTCCCTCAGAAACTGGAAGACAGACGTCATCCCAAGCAACCTTTGGCCGAGGGGCCACCCCACAAGAACTGGCGAAATTTCGACTCCAGGGATCGAACAACACCCTTGGGCAGCAAGAGCACCCCAAACCAGTAGACATTTAACGCTTGAAGTACCGACTTTATCAGTTGCACCCTGCCAGCCGAAGACAAGGACTGATTCAGCCATGACCCCAAGCGCGCATTAACACGTTGCAGAAGCGGAGCACAGTCGCCAATCGTGAGCCTAGACGCAATCAGTGGCACCCCCAATTAACGAACAGGTAATCGACCCTCTCGAAAACCCATCAAAGACTGTAACTGTACCTTTATGCCCTTCGCCCTCCGTGAAAGGTACAACTCGCTCTTATCCAAATTAGGATGTAGCTGTGACGCCCGGGGCCGAAGAGGGCGGGGAGTGATCGCCGGTGCCAGGGTGCACGGACAAGGAGCGGCTTCTGGCAGGCTTCTAGGCGAAGGGGTATATGAACGAACCGATCCGACACCCGAATGAGAGGGAATCCTGAGACTGACAATGTATGGGCGTGTAAGGCTAAGAATCGTATGATAGAATTGATAGTACTACTCATATCACCAAGGTCGACCTACCTTTTCGGGAGTCCATCCGAAAGAACTTCGAAGTTAAGCGTGCTTGACTTGAAGCAATCTTAGGATGGGTGACCCCCTGGGAAGTTTGCCCAGGGTGCGTGTGAGCGAGGACAAAGCACGCTGAAAGGTTAAATGGTGGTACAGTGGGGCCAGACTATCAGTCGGAGTGTGGTGGGCCCAACCCCACAGGTCCCGGTAGGGACGGATGCTACAGTGACACCCGGTATGGGACGGGTCGTTACAGTAGCCCTGATAGCTCAGAGAAAGTCATCAAGGCTTCCTTTAGCACCCCTACAGAAACGGCATCAGCATAGCAAAATAGTAGTAGATCGTCCGCAAAAACCAGCATGGGGAGTGATGTAGACTCGCAAAGCCAGTGGTAGCGAAATCTGGGTTCTGCCTGTATGCGAATTTCGACACATTCAGGTTGATGGAGAAGGTGGGCGTCGTCAAGAAGCTCCGTATCCACTCAATAAACCTCGGGTGGAATCCCATAGCCTGAAGCGTTGCCAATAAGAAACTCCAGTTCCGAAGTGTGAAACCTGCAGAACGTAAGATGCAAAGAGGGGTTGAATACTTTCTTTGCCTCGTGCGTCGTGCGACATGTCCAAACATTTACTTTCTTCCACTGCCGTTCTTCTTGGGATTCTTTCACGGATGACAAGAAGCGAAGTCTCGATGTTTAGTTTTCTGTCGAATCATCTGTCCTGGTCAGAAACCAACGACACATTGGAGCTCGTAGTTACGTGGCTACAGTAGTTTGTGCGGAAAAAATATACACAATATGTGGTCATTTTTCGCTCCCAAGGGAATGAAAAACTATCTCGATGTTCAAGATCCGTTTCATCATTCATAAAAGAAACTTCAAATGGTTTAAGATCGTCCCGATTTACAAGAAAAGTTGAGCAATTAAAATGGTATTGAAAAGGATAATATGGAGCATGTACTGCATTACATTTTTAAATTAGATTACTTTCTTAGTCCAAGATCCCCGGGAAAAGAATTTTCATTCGTGAATTAAGATTGACTTGTACAAGAAATTGAAGCACGATAAGGTATGGTTGGACACTTTGCCTACTGTTGAGGTAATAAAGTCATATTATAGATTCAAATGATGTCGTGAGGTATGTCGATTTATTTTTTGTAATGATTATGTTCACAAGGAGAAGGAGAACGCGGAGAAGAGGAGGAGGAGGAGGCTTACATGGCCACTGTAGCTTGCATCGAAATGATATACATGATATGTGGTCGATTTCCCGTTCCAAATGGAATGCAATACTATTTCGACGTTCAAGATCCATTTAAATCATTTATAAGAAACTTCAAAAGGTTCAAACCGTCGCGATTTATAAGAAAATTTGGGCAGTTCAATAGATTTGACAGGCACCAATGTGGAGAATGTTCAAAATTACGTTTTAAAAGTTGGATTACTTTCCCAATCCAGGACCCCCAAAAGATTTTTTTATGCATGGTTTGCCGATACAGTAAGGAATTATAAGTTTTTAAGTATTCATAACCATAATATATATAAATATATTATATATATATATATAGGAATGATATGGTGCTCACATTATGTGAGCTCCTTATATGGGCACCTGCTGATTTGGCACCGATTCGTGCCAAATCAGCATCCCACTTCAACATCAAATGTGACGTGGCATTAATCAACACGTCTTAGGCGTCATAGATCGACAAATATGATGATGATGTGGCATGATCACGTAGAGTATATCAAGACCACACAACAAGTGCCATATAAGACGTGATCATGCCACATCATCATCATCATATTTGTCGATATATGACGTCTAAGACGTGTTGATTAATGCCACTTCACATTTGATGTTGAAGTGGGATCATTCCTATATATATACACACACACACACACACACACACACACACACACACACTACATACATTGACAGACTCCTATAAGTAAGATTGACTTGTATAAGAAATTGAAGCACGATGTGATAATTCAATGGTTGGACATTTTCCCTATCATTGCGGTAATGAATTAATATTATAGCTTTGAACGATGTCGTGAGGTATTTCAATTTGTTTTCTGTAATGATTTATTTCTTAATAGTTTTAAATATTGAAATTTCTGAAAAAGCCAGATATGGTGACCCGACCATTGTCGACAAAGCGGAGTTTGCTTTACGCCAGAGCTACCACGCAATGCTTCTTGTTGCGAGTTTTTCGTTGAAGGGATCCACGAGCTGATCGTACAAACGCGGGACAACATACTCATGGCCTACAAAATTGCATCCCTTTATTAGGACCAGGAATTAATTTTTTCTCGAAAACAACTAATGTCATGTATGTAACCAAGTTGTCCCGACTATAAACAGGCTGAATAACTACTTTCCCATGATCATTTGAAGCAGGACTACTCCGAAGGCGTACACATCTATCTTCTCGTCGACTTCTCCGTACATCATGTATTCGGGAGCCAAGTATCCCGAGGTTCTGATGAGGTGAAATGGATTGTTCAAACGTATAGGATGGACTTTCGTATCAGTTCCGAAGTGTGAAACGTGCAGATCGTAAGATGCAAAGAAAGGTTGAATACTTTCTTTGCCTCGTGCGTCCGCGACATGCCCAAACATTTACTTTCTTCCACTGCCGTTCTTCTTGGGATTCTTTCACGGATGACAAGAAGCGAAGTCTCCATGTTTAGTTTTCTGTCAAATCATCTGTCCTTGGTCAGAAACCAATGACACAGGAGCTTGTAGTTACGTGGCCACTGTAGCTTGCACGGAAAAAATATACATGATATGTGGTCGATTTTTCGATCCCAAGGGAATGAAAAAGTAATTCGATGTTCAAGATCCGTTTCGTCATTCATAAAAGAAACTTACAAATGGTTTAAGACCGTCATGATTTACAAGAAAAGTTGAGCAATTCAATGGTATGGAAAAGGGATCAATATGGAGCATGTTCTAAATTACATTTTTAAAATTGGATTACTTTCCCAATCGAGGATCCCCACGAAAAGAATTTTCATTCGTGAATTAAGATTGACTTGTACAAGAAATTGAAGCATGATAAGGAAATTCCATGGTTGGACACTTTCCCTATTGAGGTACTGAAGTCGTATTGTAGCTTCAAACGATGTCGTGAGGTATGTCGACTTATTTTCTGTAACGATTATTTTCACAAGGAGAAGGAGAACGCGGAGAAGAGGAGGAAGAGGCTTCAGTTGGAGCAAGAGCTTGTCAATCATATCATCGAGGAGGACGATGACGAGTTCTGAACGAGGGACAAGAAGTGGATATGTTTTATTGCGGTTTTTGTTTTGTTATGGAGTTTGTTACGACATTTTTTTTGTAGGGTTATTTTTTGTATTGGATCGCGTGTTGAAATTGTCGGGTTGTGATTTGAATTGAAACGACTTTGTTTTTGTGTTTGTTTGGTTTCTTGGTTTAAATTTATGAGGGTTTAAATTAGAAAGGTTTATATTAAAGTAATAAATGTGTATAAAATAAAATGCGTGTTTGGTTAGTATGTATATGACGGGATGTGTTTATTTAAATTCATAGAAATTGATGTTTAGAATTGAATTATATAAATAGATTCATGGTTTAAATATAATTGAGAATTAAACACTAAACTCACGTCTAAAAGTACCTAACTCCGTCAACCAAACATGGGTTCGAACCGGTCTGACCCGCAATACCCGGAAAGCTATTTTTTTTTAATTCGAGTTTTTTTAAAATAGAACAAAACTAGAATTCAATCCCATGATCTATAGTAATTTAACTAAAGACTTATCCAGTAGGCTACGACGCTTTTTATTGTTAATAATCCGAACACTTTATATATATACAATAAAAATAAATTTAAATATAAAATATATATCGGGGCGGGTTTAGCAAGACCCGCGACCCGCCCCGGACCCGGCCGGGTTGAGATTTTTCGGACCCGTTACACGCCCCATTACCCGAATAGCAAAAAAACCCGATTCATTAGGGGCGGGTCCGGGTCTAAACCCGCCCCATTGCCATCCCCATATACCAACAATATAACTGAGTGGATTTATATTCAGACTCATTTTGATGATGCAATTAATTTTTAATCGGTATAGTTTGCCATTCGTCAAGATTAGACCAGTCTTATAGGCTCTTAAATGGGCTTCAAGATGAGCTAAAAATACCAATTGGGCTCTTAAATGGGCTTCATAAAATGTAACATAGGCCTAAGAGTCCAAACTATAAGTGGCCCATTAGCGTGTTGACTAAGTCCAGCTGAACCCCATGTCGGTGCAGATATATCCCGTTGCAGGGTCCACGTGGCACGCATCGGTCGAGTCCATCGTCCATCATCCAACGGCGTGAATTAAATGGAAAAAAAGAATACACATTTCCCCTCGTAGGACCATAAATAAGCTATATCGATATAAAAAAATTACGCATAAAGACAAACGGCAAAAACCCAAAACAAGTGAACTTCTGTTCTTCGCCTGTCATAAATTCGTTCGGCGAAAATAAGGAAGAGAAACGAAACTCTCTCTCTCTCTCCCTTCTTTTAAGATTTTTTCCTCCACAGCAATCATTTGTTTCTTCTGCCCCACTCTCTTTTAGCGTTTTAAGGCAGTAGTTAGCTCAAGAAAACAGAGAGAGAAATCGAAGAAAAGAAGGAAAAAAGAATGGGTGCTTTAGATCATCTCTCAAACATGTTCGATTGCTCAAGCGGTCATTCCAAGCTCAAGAAACGCAAGCAACTTCAGGTTTTTCCTTTTATGGTCTTCATCCATATATTCAGAAGCATTTCTTTCTGCTTATAAATTAAAAAAGCATATATTAAGGCTTCAGAATCAGATCTATGGTGAAATATCATACACTTAATATTTCAGACAGTCGAAATAAAGATCAAGATAGACTGCGAAGGCTGCGAGAGAAAAGTTCGAAGGTCCGTGGAAGGTATGAAGGGAGTGAACTCCATAGACATCTCTCCCAAGCAAAACAAGCTAACCGTGGTGGGCTACGTCGAACCAGACAAGGTGGTGGCGCGTGTTGCTCACCGCACCGGCAAGAAGGCCGAGCTCTGGCCCTACGTGCCGTACGACGTCGTCGACCACCCTTACGCGCCGGGGGTCTACGACAAGAAAGCGCCGGCGGGCTACGTAAGGAGGGCGGAGGACCCAAGCGTGTCCCATTTGGCACGTGCGAGTTCGACGGAGGTTAGGTACACTACGGCGTTTAGCGATGAGAATCCTCAAGCGTGCGCCGTAATGTGATTGAAAATCGTCGGTGGTTTTTATCTTATATGTTATGAATTATTAGTGCACTCTTTTTTATGCTTTGAAGTTTGAAGTGTGGTGTGATGTGTATGAACGAACTAATGAAGTGTGATTGATTCTTTCTTACTGTATGAATGATTTCGATGTCGTTCTTATTATGTAATTGATACGATACGAGTGTGAAACTTTTTGTGGCTTATTTGTGAATTATTTCTTACCAAACGCACGTTGTGTGTTTGGTTTGTGCCCCTTTGCTTCTGGCAAAAAGGTGGACATTATTTGTGCGAAAAACCATAAAGTGGACATTTGTAGTTCGAGTTTCGAATTTAAAATCCATTTGGAATCTTTCTTGGCTATCAATGTTGGGTTGAAATTGAGATGTTCTTGCATATGCTATTGTTTGGCGAAACTATGTAATAAAAACATCCAATCAATCCTAGGATAAAATTGGGTTCCACGAAACTAAAATGGTTTCATGTTTACTCGAATTCACATCATCCGAAAAGACAAAGTTGTATGTCTATTGAGGCTCATAAAAAATGAATCGAATTTGCATACCTTTGGTCTCGGTGAATCGTTCAATTGAAGCCAAAGATATGTCAATTGAACTGTATATCTATCTAGCTAGCTAGCTTATCAGCTACACTGCACCGAAAAATACGAGCAGAAATACTAACCATGAGCAGAAATCCGTCATGAGCAATCACGAAAGCGAAGCAATACAAAGATTACCAACAAAATGATATATACTCACCTTGGATCTTTATAGCTACCAGATAGTTCCTTAAGCTCTGAGTTCTGATTTCCAAAACACCGAAGCTCCTCAAATTCACAATCCCCAGCGCATTGACTGCCATTTAATGCAGTTTCTGATTCGTTACACTGCATATTACACGAACTCATCGCACAAATCCCAGGAAGAATGTTAGAACTTGCAATGTTTGTGCTAGGCTTCTTGTAAGGAAAAGATCCAAGCTCTCCTTCGATCCTCCCCCTTACATCCACGAGCAAACACTTCAGCCTAGCTACTTCAGCTTCTAACAAAGCCTGTCCTTGAATCCTCATCATAAGCTGCTGATTCAAAGCCTTCAGTCTGACGACTTCTTCCTCTAGAGATGCAGCCCTGGCCTTCTTCTTCTCACGGTACTTCTTTACAGCTTCCCTATTTCCCGCTGGCCTCTTTCGACCCTTTGCCTCGACAGATTCAGCCGTGTTGGGGATTTCTTGTGCCGAGGGAACGATCTGTGTGTGGACGTGGATGCAAGTGTGTGTGTGGGGATTGTTGGGGCCCGACGGGTTGCAGGCGTGGGCATGGCTGCAAGCTTGAGTTCGTCCTAGGTTGTCTGTGTAAGCTTCTGTGATGCCGAAGGGATCGCTGCATGGCTGTGGCTCGTCGAAGAATCCATCTATCTCGAACGAGCAATTGCTCAGTGTGTTGGTCGAGTCGAAGCACGAAAAGTCTAGTTCTTCGTCGATGTCAGAAAACATATCTCCTGATAAAACATAAAACCAATGATTCTTACAGAAAGGGAAACACACGGAGTTCTTTTGTGATTTTATCAATGGAATTTCGCCTGCTGCTGTTTCAATTATGAAACATACGCTCAGTTACAGAGAGACCACGGAATCCAATTTCTAGCTCGATTTCAAGCTAAACAGCACAAGAACAAATTGAGAAATCGCAAGCTGAGCAATGTACAACAGAACAGAGCTTACACAGAACGAATCGGAAATTGTACGACCACGTAGCTCGAGGCAAAATCGATGGATAAATTTCACAAATTGGAAAAGCAAAAGGCTGAAAACAGGAAAATAGGGCACCGATTGAATATACGAACCAACTTACAATCAATTGACGAAGCCGTTTGAATCCCCCAAATCGAAGAATCTCCAAGCCTTCGGGCGGAATTGAAGAGTGGCGCTGAGAGGACTTATATATAGTGGCATTGGGCGAAATGGAGCCATAGAATGGAACCATAAATGGCAAAAACATTAATGGCAGAATTTCTTAGTCTAGTGCTGAAATTTCAGTCATTACAGAGTTTGGAGAAAAAGAAATAAATGCAGATTATCAGCATTTATTTACACACTTCCTTGATGATAAAATATTTCGATAATCGCTACTCCCTCCGTCCCAAATATTTTTGGACATTTGGTAGTTGGCACGAGAATTAAGAAACTGAATATTTTAAGAATATAGTACAATTAAAAGGTAAAAAATTATATATTTTGACACGTCTTTTAAGAATATTTAATATTATTATATTGATTGTTTGTGTAGTCTTTTTGCTAAATAAAGAAATGTATAAAAGATGTGGGCCGCCCGATTTAGTAAAATGTATAAAATGATTTGGGACGGAGTGAAGAAGTGAAATTTTTAACCTGGATTGCTATTCACCGCCCCCTTTTTCCTAGTCACCGCCCCCTAAAGGGCTGAAAAAGACTTTTTTGCCCTTATGATATTTAAATTAATTTAAAAAGAAAAAACTAACTAAATATATAATTTCGGTACGAAATACTGAAACTACATACACAAATAAATTCGAACGATCGATCGATACGAAAAAAAAATTTGATTTAACATTTTCGGACCGATCGATCGATATTTTCGGACCGATCGATAGATTTTAGGACCGATCGATCGATATTGTCGTAAAAATCATTCGTACGTATATGAATTAGCGAACACGGATCGAAATAGTTTGAAAAAAGTCCCGACCGAACCAAAATTTCGGCCGGCGCTTGGCACGACCGAACAACAATTTCGGCCGCCACAAGGCACGGCCGAAAAATTGTGTTTCGGCCGTGCCTTGTGGCGGCCGAAATTGTTGTTCGGTCGTGCCAAGCGCCGGCCGAAATTTTGGTTCGGTCGGTCCGAAAATGTTAAATCAAATTTTTTTTTTCCGTATCGATCGATCGTTCGAATTTATTTGTGTATATAGTTTTCAGTATTTCGTACCGAAATTATATATTTAGTTAGTTTTTTCTTTTTAAATTAATTTAAATATCATAAGGGCAAAAACGTCTTTTTCCAGCCCTTTAGGGGGCGGTGACTAGGAAAAAGGGAGCGGTGAATAGTAACTCCCTTTTTAACTGAAATGCTCTCTGTCCGGTCACCAGATGTTCTTTCTTAATATATATGACTATTTATAATATAATTCTATAGTTTAAAAGCAATTTTTAATTTAAAATGTTTATCAAATGATATTTTAATTTTGATTTGTATCATATTTAAGTATGTAAAAATAGATAATTTGTGTGTATATAATTAAATACATATTATACTTCTATTCTATAAATTTCCCTTTTCAAATATTTAATCTGGATAAAATTAAATAAATAAAGAACTAGAGGATCTACATACACCAAATTGCTCGTTTTTAAGAATAACTTAGTGCTCGTTTGGTTGATATGTTTATATTTACGAGGGTTTATTTAAGTAAGGGTTTATATAAAACAAATTAATGGGTATAAATAAAATGCGTGTTTGGTTAGTGGATTTAAATAAACACATGTGAGGAGGTGTGTTTATTTAAACCCGTCTACATGGGTTTAGAGTGGTTTTATATAAAACCAATAGTTTAGATAAACTAACGAACCAAACAGACTAACATGCTTTAAACCCAAGTTTAAAATTACTAAACCCCTCAACCAAACAAGCACTTAGTAGTATAATGATTACCATTATACATAGATGTTTAAATTTTCGATCGCTCGATTCGAGCCTATGAGCCTATAAAATGTCGAACTCGATTCGTCTAAACCCCAAAATTGATCTACAGAACATTTTAAGTGCACGATTTATTTACTTATAAATGTCTCCGAAATTACAATGCAAGAAAAAAACCCACATAATTTCCTAGTACTTTCATTTACTCGGCGGCTTCATACAAAACAGATTAGAGAAACCCCAAAATATCAGAGAATACTTTGATCATCCTACCCTGCAAAAACACCATACACAAAGCTCATCATCAGAAATACCAAAGCTAAGAAAAATCGAAAAAACTTCAGCTAAAAAGGCGAACCTTAAATGCAAACACGGAAGAAGTTTGACAGTTTCGAGCATCGTAGGCAACAACCGCCGATAAACCTAACAATTTCACGACAAGTCAAAGGACCCCGTCCTTCATTTATGGCATATAGCAGCTTCTTGTACATAATTTCCTTCCAAAAAGAACAAGGGCAAACAAACATCTCAAAAAACCCGCCCGAAAAACAACGAGGCGATTCCAAGGTTCGAACTATAAAACGGTGTTTGTTACCTTAGACGAGTAATGTGGGAGTTTCAAGTAGTTTGTGCAAGTCATCACACTCGGAAAATCATCGTCAGCAGTAGGCTCGGATGGCCCTCTAGACCCGTCCTTTGCTGCCTTGCTGGCGCTCAAAGGATGCTGTCGTTTAATTTCTCAGGTGTTAGAATGTGTTAGATATTAATGGGGTAATACATAAACCGTAAAAAGCTCACCTTTCTGACGATTGTCAGCTTAGGATTTAAGGCCGCAAGGCCGCCAGATGGAAGCCTCGGAGAGCCCGTGACAAACTGACAAAACGCTCGCTGCTGATTGTGGTTGAATTCACAAAGGATCTCAAGAAGCTGTTCACACACAGTGATTTGATTAACACGTTAAAATTATTTGGATTGGTGAGACAAAAGGGTAATTTTGCATCAATTCTTGTACATATTCATCGATCATTTGACGTACATCCACGATAGTAGGGCTCCTGACGGTATATCCGTGATCAAACTTGATGTGTGAAGCCAGTGACTCGGCCTGAAATTGGAAGGTAAACCAGTCGTATACAAACAGGTGAGAATTGGGGACTTGAAAAAAAAGGGGGATATATGAAGTGAAATTAAGGGAGAACGACCTTCCATAGCTCTTTGTGTCCACAGAGCAGATAGTCTAGTTCGTTTGGCGAAAACATTTGCAGCGTTGAGATGTCGAAAACTTGATTGAATCCATATTTAAATGCTTCGACTTGTAGTGAGATGCCACTCCCGATAGTAGCAGCAACCACAAGGGAAACGTATTCTTCCAAATTGCTCATATTCACCTGCATATATTGTATCAGCATAATTGGTAAAGGGACAGAAAACAAAGAAGATAACTGCAAGCAGATGAACATATGGGATAATCGAGTTACATTAACATCTCCCGACTTCAAAGTAAAATCGGGGTAGCCAGGCACGGAGAAGTCTAGACACAGATCCTCGATTGAAGCCCCATGGAAACGTAATTCATCTTCATTATAAGTTCCTTTAGATTCCATAAACTGTTTTCGCCTGACAAGGGCATGCAGTTCTCGCAAGGTTGTTCCCAACTCTGAGTCGAACGAAGCAATGTCATGCAAGTCTAGGTCCTGCATTAAGTTATGAACTTGGTAATTACTAACCTAAGGTAGAGATGACAGAAGAAATCAACACACAGCAGAAATCATCGCTGAACAAGGAGCATAAGTTTACTTGGTTGAGAAGAAGCTTAAAAAAGGCAGCCGAAAGTGGCAAATCTAAAAGCCTCCCGTCTTGAAAAGCCTTTGCCATAACTTTTCCCAGCAGCCGAAAGTAATCAATCACTTTCGAAAATTGGCTGTCGTTGGAACTATCAGAGCTAGGTGGCCAAGGACGAGGGAACAACCCCAAAGGTGCATGTACAACATCCTTATCTTCCCCCGAAAAAGAAATTCCAGCACTTCCGTAAGCTTCATCGACCACCATTGAGGGTTTTGCAACCGATGAATCTGACCTCCACAGTCCAAGCCCAACTTTCTGTAGGTCATGACTCAAAAGAGTGTAGAACTCCAAAGTAGGACCCAATCCCGTCCCAATCTCACCGAAGTATTCAACTTCAAGAACAGTATTTCGATTGCAACACATCTCCATGACTTTCACTGCAGAATCCAGTATCCTGTTTCTAGAGACACGAACTTTCTGACGCTCTACCCTACTAAGTCTCACCCTTCTATCGTTTATAAAGCTATTACCATCAGGACCTTGCTGCTGCCTCAGTCGATTCAGCGCATGCGACAATCCAAAAGCAGTTGAATAGAAATATTGACGCCGAGTCTCGAATGGAAACAAGAAGGGGCAGGCTTTCATCAGCTGATTGCACCATGAGGGGAGGGACCCACTGCAAAGTGCATGCACGTCCTGAATTTGTCGGGACAATTTAGGAGTAAGCTTGCTACTTAAAAAATCATTTGAAGGAAGCTTTACAGAAGAAGCATTCTTAAGTTCATCAAGGCTCGTAAGTTTCCCCTCAGAAAACCTGTCAATAGCAGCCTCAGCCCTCAACCAGGGAGCTAATTGATTTAGACCTTCTAAAATTCGCAACAGAGCCAGGCATTCGTAAGTGGGATCAGTTCTCTCAAGATCACAAGGGAGCTGACCTCTCACAATACTGTCAAACAATGATAAATGATGCTGGGATCCATCAGCGTAAGAACTTCCACGTGAACTGGATTTTGCAGACCTAGATAAGGGTGCTAAGGAGGAAACCTCAAATCTTTCGGCTTGACTATTTGCTTTCTCGTAAATTATAGTGTGAATATCACTCCAGAACCTGCTTCCACCGCTAGGCATATGATCAATGGCAGCTAAACTGTTACCGTCATTTTCATCCAAAGCTAACTGGGTCTGAATAGCCTGATAAATGGTAAACTGCCTGCTTATCTGCCTCCCACCAGAGGTAAAAGATAGCCTTGAAGGAACACTCGAACCGCTTAAAGAACTTCCCTGCTGATCTCTAAGTCCCCTAACACCTTTTGTATTCCGTGATGCTAGTCCAGTCATAGCTGCAGCAGCAAAGGACATGGCACCCCTTGAACCAAATGATGTTCTACTTGTAAGATCCTTGGATTCTGATCCTCTAACAGAACTACTGGCTAGTGCTTTCTGGATATAACTCCTTAGAGGTGCATCACTATCATCGGAAGATTCATCCAATTCGACGTCATGAACTTGACTTGACCTCCAAAGTGGAATATCATCACCCATTATCTGAAATAATGAGCCAATCAGCCATGGAAAGTATAGCAAATGATCTTGCAATATATGAAATAGATGTTTATACATGTTCACTCTCAGCAATTTTACTGTTCTGTTCCAGGTGGAGGTTACAAGAGATTATGCACAGAGCTTTAACGCACATTTGCTATCTACTTATGACCCAACAGGCAATCTAAGTGTCTAGGAAATCTTCCTCAGAAAATTGGTAACATACACATGAGACATACTTACAATAATGTCAATTTACACAAAACAAAGTAAACAGCTTAACAGAACCACAAAATGAAAATTAGAACATTTCGCATCCACCATTGTCTATATGATATCATATTGCAGAGCTGACATTCACGAACAAGAGAAACTTGGCACCTCAAAAATTCATTTCGAAAAGGATAATAAGAAGAATACAAACCACAAGTAGCTGAAAGTACAACTAAAGAAAACTAAAACATAATTCACATAAGAAACATACATCCTCATCGTCAATGTCAACCTCTTCATCCTCATCATCCATATCATCAGACATATCTTCTTCAATCATCAAAGCGCCATCCATGTCTACTTGTGACATATCCAGCTCATCCTCCTGCTAAATGATTTCAAAGCTCTATAACTTCGAAAAACTTATGGTTAAAAGGTCCGCAAATACTAATAATAATTCCATCCATCGATATTTGCAAATTCACCGTGCGAAACATCATAAAATCGGGTCAGACATACACTAGAAGCTTTTTTTTCTTTGCGCCAAGGTAAAAAAGATACCTTCAAATTTAGGTCCCCATCCACAGCCTTCATCTCATTATCTTTGTACGGAGCAGCTCTTCTACGAGTAGCATTTCTGGTCTGTGGTCCACTTCCCTCATGGGTTTGTTTCAGCACTGCTTTCCCCTTTGCTGTTGACAAGCTAGAACCTTTTCCCAATGACAACTCTTTTTTAGCTATTGCAGTTGAATCAGTAGAAGATCTGGATCTTGCCGAATGCCGCCGTGTACCAGTAGCAGGAGTTGCAGCAGATTGAGATGAAGTAACAGCGGCTGCAGTAGTTGCCACAGAATAAGAGTTCCCGGGAGATGCTGAAGGCTTTTGGCCTTGGCCAGGATCATTTATTTGGACCCGAGGCCAGAGGAATTCTTCAACAGCAGCCATGGTTGCTTAGGGATCAATCAGCACTATATTAGAAGAGTAGTCAAGGAGGGCTTTTTCACCTAGTGCTCTGCAAAGACGAAGCTTGATAGGCTGAGACAGAACACTTCGACCAGAAGACAAGCGAGCAGTTCCACTTCCACCTGAGGAGTGTGATGTATGGCTTAACACAACAGGGAAACGTTCCAACGATGATAGAGCATCCTGAAGCTTTTTCACCAAATATTTCATAGGGATTTCACTCCCTTCCTTTACATTCAGAGAAAGTGAGATAAAAAGGAAGGATTTGTATCTTCCAATTGCTTGATGTCGAAGCTTCGTAAGGGTCTTCTCACATATCTTTTCCTTGGAGAAACACCCACATGTCAAGTAGCGAAGCAGTGATGGAACAACTCCACTGCCGATAAATTCAAAATTTGACATGCCACTATCTCCGCTAAGCTCACTCATTATTTCCCTAATCACTTCAACCATTTCTTCCTCTTTATAAGCAAATTCATCAGCAGATATAATACTGGAAACTTTAGATTTCCCCTTGGATTTGGCTTTCTGATCTCCACTATCCAAATTCAGCTGCGTGCAAAGATTCTTCAACCGGACTAGATCATCTGTAAGCCCAGCTTCAAAACCATCCACAGTTGAAGAAAAATACTTGTCCTTAAACACTTTTGCGTATGCACTCACTTTTGCCAGAAGATCAGATGACTTCATATTTTCGGCAATATTCGGAGATAAACTAGGGATGGGGATATTGGGATCATCATTGGGATTCACAGCGGAACTAGTAGTACCACCTCGCCTTTGATTCCGCGCAGAATGACTCGAGGATCCAGTAACGGAATCATTTTCCTTCTTAATAGGTGATGGCTGTGAAGTTCCACTAGAACCGCACAAGATCAATGCATCAATGGCATGCACAACACCTTCCCTCACAAAAATCCTAGAGAAAGTCCCAGAAAGTTTTTTCATCAAAATATCTGCTATTTGGAGAGCTGGCATTGTGACCTGAGGATCTTTCCTAGCAAGAACTCCAGCCAAGAAACTAAACAACAGAAACAGTTAGGGTTTGAATTGCTGCATACTATACTATCAAGAAACAAATACAACAAGAAGATAGTGCCACAGATACCTTGAGATGTTTGTGATATTATTTAAGGATTGGATCACTTCTGCAGTACTGAAATACGTCAATTTTGAAATGACTGAAAGACACTTGTGACGAACAGGACCACTAACACTGGAACCATAGATCTGAATGCAAAACTAAGACGTGTCAAGAATTTGCAAACCCTTAAGAAAACATAAAGAGGTGTCCATACCGAACACAGACCTGGACAAGCATAGGAAGCAAATCCACACCAAATTGCTGCAAAATCTCAGGCTGGTCTAGTAAAAGCAGTTCACGACTAGACACCCCATTTTTGTTAGCATTTGCATCGTCCTTTCTTGCAGGGTTCCCAGAGCGACCCTCCTTAGGAAGAGATATAATTCCTTCAGGAAGAGGTGGGAGGAGTTCGTTTGCCAGGTTGACTATCTCAAAGATCTGATACAAATCATAGAAAATGGTAAAAAGCTACTATGAAGCTTGGCTACTTATAGAAAAGTTTAATTATCTTGTCCAGCTTCTTGTACATTCAACAGAATAATAGAAACTGGGGGTGGCTTTATGAGAGAACTTGGAAGTGTCCCATCATTACAAGCTGTACACCCGTCCCTAATGTGTTTGGTTTGGTAAAACTGATGAGGAATTTACGCTGAAACAAACCAAGTCAAACAATACTGCCTTACGGACCCTTCAACATGAAACTCACAAACATCCAATCCCACTAAGCATATCACGTTATATGATATTAACAACCTAGGAAATGCACTCAGAGAGAAGAGATGAATCGCATTAAGGTAAATACTGAGATGGCTACTAATCGTTATTCTCATCAAAGTAAGGAAATCACATACCTGCTCAGGCGGTTTGCTTAAAGCAGGAGAAGCCGACACGCTAGAAGGAGAGCTGGAACATGATAACATGCCCTTCAGAATGCCACTGATTCCAAGAAGTAACAGGGCCTTCGCTCCTAAATCAGAACCACTTGCGCAGATGGAAAGAATCCGAACCAATCCCTAAAAACAAGTTATGTCAGATAATAAATCCTCCCAAATACAGTTGACCAGGAGAGGGCGTTCAGTCACCGTATATGTTGATGTGCTGAGGGAAACCTGACCACCTCCAGCATTGCTGGATGAAATTAAGGCAGCTGCCTGAGCTACAAGACCGTGATTGCAGAGATCATCAAGTTTCTCAGTTGATGAAGAAAATGCCTCAGTAATTCGATTAAGACATACGGAAGCATGTTCTAAAAGCTGCAAACAAGACAATATTTGAGTTGACAGAGCTATAGATAGTTCTGGAACTTGGGTCAAAAGCCCAACCCAACGGTACAGTTTCAGATTATGTCTCACCTTTGCATCTTGGTATTGTAAGATATTGGTCAACAATGGCACGGCTTCCATTACAAAATCAGATGCATCTGAAGACAGCTTTCTGCACATGTTCGCAGCAGTTTCCAAGGCCGCCCTCTGAGAGATAATTACAGGAAAATTGTGAAAAACATACTCCAAATGTCAGAACCGGCGACCATAAGCAGAATCAAACATACTATGCTCACCTGTATCCCTGTGGAGAAAAAGTCAATATATGAAAGCACAGCCATAAGCGCACCAGCACGTAAGCAAGCTGTCGGGTGTTCCCGAGATACCTTTTCCAAGGCTCGCAAAGACTGTGCCACGCATTAAAAGCCGTTATATTCAACAATAAATACAGATTACGGCCTTAATCCACAAAAGTGCAACTCAACAACAATAATGAATACTATCATATCAACCACGCCAGCCAATAGATTACCTGTTCAGCCAAGTCCATGTACTCAATAGTCAGAAGCTTAGCAACAAAACATGGAACAGCGCCGTAATGCACCACTGCAGCAGACGAGGAAGGCAGCACATCCACCAAGTGAGTTATAGCCCTAGCCGCGAAAAGCATTATATCGGGACTGTTCTCTTGATTGAGCATACCCACCAGAAGAGGCACAAATGATTCCACCGAAAATGTGCTTAAAGACTCCTCCGTCCCAATTGACAGAATGTCACAGAGCTCCAGTAATGCTACAACTTGCTTCTCTTCTTCACCATCGGCCCTCAGCCCCGACAAAATGTTCTTGAAGCGTCCGCTTTGATGCGAAGACGAACCCGACCCTATTGCCGAGCTGGGGAGCAAATCATCCAACCCAGCACCCAACCTCCTCAGAAAACCGTGAAAACTGCCGCTCGAAGATCCCACTGCAACTCCACCCTCACCCTCAGCGAGGTCGTCGTCCCCATCGAGCAAATCAACGTTTGGTCCTGAGTTCTTGGCTGTTGTTGCTCTAGGCCTAATGTTCAGTTCATTCTGTTTACCTTTGTTACTGTTACTTCCGACGTTCTTATTTGTGCTGCGGATTTTCCCACGCCGTCCACGAGCGGTGGAGCCGCCGGCAGAGGATGGCTCAGGGGTGGAATCCATGATAGCAGTGGCTCGTGAGCGAGTGTTGATAGGGTTAGTGGTTTCAGAGGCGGCTCGTGAGGTGCGCGTGCGCTTGGTGGCTCGTGTGGTTGGACCAGAGGAAGATGCTGACGTTGACTCCTCGGCCCTTTTACGGCTCCGAGTTTCCATACGAGAGAAAGAGCTACAGCTATGGATGGTCCAATCGCCGGCTAGTCGGCGATCGGCGCGTCCATCAATGGGGCCCAATTTTCCACCATATCACTGAATCTCTTTCTCAGTTACATGCAAAAAGCCCAATGAGATCAACACCGATTGAAATCAGCCGAGGGAGGGAGGTACAATGGCGAAACCAAATCGACGGAGAAAAAGAAAATCAAAGGTTCAGCAATAAGAACGAAAATCAAAGACACGGCTACCCTAACAGTGGCAGCACACGGAAGCAAAAACACGAAACGTTACGATACGCAGCAGGAACGATAAAGGCACGTCAAATACTGAAGGAAACCCCAATCGCACGCCTTTACGATTTGTTTCCCATTTCGAAATCGGAAATTCCTCACCTTCAATTGTTTTTGTTACGATTGCTTGCGTTCTTCTTCCTCGGCAATCTTTGATTTATGGGAAGATTGGCAGGCGGTGCTTAGTACGTGTGTATGTTCCGTGTCAAGTGGGCCGAATGTATGGGCTTTTATTGGACTTGTGATTGGGCCAAAAGCCCAATAAAAAGCCCACTTACGTTACTTCTTACGCAAAAAAGAGGACACATGGCATTTAAAGCAAGGGATCGCCTCGACTGTACACATTCCCACAGTTTTGCGATCAGCTCCCAAATTGAAATGTCGAAAAAGGGCATGCAAGGTCGTGAAAGAGACATGTCGGCAAGGATATTGTGAGGGTAATTTAGTCTTTCAACTTGTGATCGTTTTGTATAACGTGTCCACCATTTCAGAGGAGAAATCAAGAAAGTCCATCACTGTGTAGGTGTTGGGAGTTAATTTGAGGTCTCTCAGTAGAACGCAGAAAAGGTAGGTGGAAATCGAGGTCTAGCGAACGATTGAAGCTTGGCGGTGTTCGTAAGCTCGTGGATATGGGTATAATCAGTACGATTCTGGGGTTTTGCGGATTTGGAGTGGGAGTTTCTACTGGCCTTGTGATCGGTTACTATATGTTCATCTACTTCCAGCCAACTGATGTTAAGGTACTCATTTGAATGCCTTTTTGTTTTACTTTGATGTTAAGAATATGGTGTGATCGTCTGTGGTTTAAACTGTTTGGACTAAAAAAGGAGTAGAAAAGACCGACGTAATTAGCTGAAGAACCTTATGTTTCATCGCGTTTTGTAATCTGTCGTTGCTTTGTATGTTGATTGAGTTTATACTCTGTTTTCCAAATTCAATGTGTTTCTGCTAACGCAAGGTTCGATTATGGGCTGGTTATAGCTCGAGTTGTATATTTCTGCTGAAATTTTTACTGTTCTTATACAGCTGATTTTAATGTTGGATGTATTTGCTTGTTGTATTGAAGCGTGATATTAGACAAGAACGGTCGAATTGATGATATTGTGTATTCTCTTCTTAGGCACCTAAAATCAGTCCCTTGGCTGAGAAAGACACTAAGGATTTGCAGCATTTACTTCCCGAGATACCTCTTTGGGTGAAAAATCCAGACTATGATCGTGTAAGTTTTGTGCAACGAAGCAGTTACCTTACCTTTATTGTCTGATATTTATGTTTCTGTCTAAAATCTCTGGACTTCGATGCTTTATGAACTGGAAGATTGACTGGCTGAACAAGTTTCTTGAAGTTATGTGGCCTTACCTGGACAAGGTTTGAGATTTAGAAATGGTTCCATCTTTATTTACTTTGTTTATCGTACTTTGTCTTGAAAAATTGTTGTGCTTGCTTGTTTTAGGCAATTTGCAAGACGGCAAAGAATATTGCTGCTCCCATTATTGCCGAGCAAATCCCAAAGTATAAGATTGATTCGGTAGAATTTGCAGCACTTACTCTTGGATCTCTGCCGCCCACTTTCCAAGGTGACCATGAATTTGCGAGTTGTTCTTCGTATTGTATGCTTCAGAATGCAGACAAAGTTAGTCCAAATAGTAATTTGAATGGCTAAGATGCATTATATGCTTGTAGTTGTAGGATTAGACTAAAGAATTTGCCATATACTGCAAATCTTTAGTAAATTGATTTTGAAAAACGAAAAAGTTGAACAACACTTTCAGAACGGAAGTGCCCTTCCTCCAACACAAAAGCTATCCGTATTTTTGATTGGATATGCATCCCATGTTTTCAAATAAGAGGTGGAATATGGGCTACTTCTGTCATATAGATTTTATTAATGGTTTACGTTCATGGCAGGTATGAAAGTCTATCTGACCGAGGAAAAAGAACTGATTATGGAGCCTTCCCTGAAATGGGCTGGAAATCCTAACATCGCAGTAGCTGTCAGAGCTTTTGGCCTAAAAGCAACCGTTCAGGTCAGTTCTTCTATGAAATGATTTTCAGTCGACTGTTATTTCCGATTTAATAATCTTCATGAATTTTGCAGGTGGTAGATTTGCAGGTTTTTGCTCAGCCTCGAATCACCTTAAAGCCCCTCGTTCCCAGCTTTCCGTGCTTTGCAAAAATCTGTGTCTCTCTTATGGAGAAGGTTGGCGATGCCACTTTAATGAAAATCCATTTTCTCAGATTATAAATAATTCTTCTGTTGGCCTTTCAAAGAATTATATACCTCGACTTCATAAATTACATACAATATCTTGAATTTTGTTTCAGCCGCACGTTGACTTTGGATTGAAGCTCGCCGGGGCCGATCTCATGTCAATTCCCGGGGCGTACCGGTTTGTTCAGGTACAACAGTTGAAATTATCTGTGTTAACCTTTTTGAATGAAATTCATTATAACTTCATTAAATGTTACGTCTAATTTACATGAATCTTATCAAAATAACTATGGCAGGAACTCATCAAAGATCAAGTGGCTAACATGTATCTCTGGCCTAAGACCCTCGAAGTTCAAATTCTTGACCCATCAAAGTACGTCTCTACACCTTAATGATATTCGAAAATCTTTTCTTTTCATCCGTAACTTTTGTACAATAACATCAAACACTCTTCGCCCCGCAATCAGAGCCATGAAGAAGCCCGTCGGAATTCTCCACGTTAAGGTTCTTCGAGCGACGAAGCTAAGGAAGAAAGACTTATTAGGAGCCGCCGATCCTTATGTAAAACTAAAGATAACAGAAACAAAGGCACCCTCGAAGAAAACCACAGTGAAGCACAAGAACTTAAACCCCGAGTGGAACGAAGAGTTTTCGATAGTCGTAAAAGACCCTCAAACTCAAGCCCTCGAGCTCATGGTCTACGACTGGGAGCAGGTGCCCTTTTTTTTTCAAAACGTTAGTTTTTCGTTGCAAAAAAAATAAATCTTTCGAATTTATTTTTTACCTTTTGATAGGTGGGCAAGCACGACAAAATGGGGATGAACGTAGTCCCTCTGAAGGACCTTCCCCCCGACGAGTCGAAGCTCATGACCTTAGATCTTCTCAAGAACATGGACGCAGACGACAACCAAAACGATAAGATGCGAGGGCAAATCGTTGTCGAATTGACATATAAGCCCTTCAAGGAAGGCGACACGGCGAAAGACTCCCAGGACGATACTGCAGTTCAGAAGGCTCCCGAGGGTACGCCAGCTGGCGGGGGCGTTCTCGTCATTACTGTTCATCAAGGTCAAGATATCGAGGGGAAGCATCACACGAACCCTTATGCCCGCGTTATTTTCAGAGGGGAGGAGCGCAAAACTAAGGTATGGAGTTATTTATATGGGATGTTTGGTGCTAAATCTGTTTAATTTTGGGGCATTTGTGAAATTTTTTGAAAAATGTGGGTCACACAGCAAGTGAAGAAGAACAGAGATCCAAGGTGGGAGGAAGAGTTTACGTTCACTTTGGACGAGCCTCCTTCGAAAGAGAAGCTTAGAGTCGAAGTACTTAGCACCTCCACAAGAATAGGCCTTTTGCATCCTAAGGTAAATTGCCTTCTTTTCTCTCGTTTCTGCGCTTTTTAATTTAGGTTTGTGTTTGGATCGAGGAAAGTGGTGAGGAAAAGAAAATTAGAGAGAATTATTTTCATTAGTTTTCCTTTCCTTTTCCAAAGTGAGGAAATTATTTTTCCATGATTTTAGCTTAGTTTTGTTTTATTTCCTCACCAATTTCTTTAAACCAAACACAACCTTAAGGAAAGACTCGGGTTTTTATTAGAAAATTGAGGGTTTTAGCTTAAAACCAATTGGTGATAGGCGGATTTGCTTCTTTGATACATTAATGGAGTCGGTGAGTTGAATTATAGAATAGAAGTCTCAATAGTTTCAGAGATCTCTATAGTTAAACAGCTACCGACTTGGCTTAATACGATGATTCTTCGAAGATCCTTGAAAGCATTTATTGATTACATCCTCGTCTTTCTTCTGTTCGAGTTTTACAATTTTCCGGAAAAAAAAAAATCTTCAGGAAAATTTGGGATACATAGATATTCCCTTGGCGGACGTAGTTGCGAATAGGAGGATAAATGAGAAGTTCCATTTGATAGACTCGAAGAACGGAAGAATTCAGATAGAGCTTCAATGGCAGACGTCTTGAAGAAATCGAAGTATTATGTCTATGAATATTCTGTCAAGATTATCTTATCTATGGTTCTATCCTTCCTAATTTCAATGTTCAGTGATGTGTGTCTTCTTAATCTAAACGGTTGAAGGGAGTCTTTTTCTGTAAATTTAATAAAAGTGTGTGAGCATTGTGCTTTGGTACTTCTAAGTTCTAACTACCATTTTTTTACGACGTTAGTTTGCCCATGGTATTTAGTTCGGCTTTTTTAATAAAATAAACCGAAAAAAATAAAACATTAATCAAATAAACAAGAAAATGTAAAGTATTAATAAAATAGCGAACTTAGTAAGAATTTTATACGAGTTACTTAACTCGTATAATATTAATACGAGTTATAAGTCCAGCTGGAAAAATTCCAGGTGGACTACACGTGACGTAACTCGTATAGAATTGATACGAGTTACAACTGTAACTCGTATAAAATTCATACGAGATAGATCTGTTTTTTAAAAAAGCCCCAGCGACCATACGAACAGACGAAGACGAAGACGAAGCAAGAAGCCGCCTCCGCCGATCCTCAACGACCCGCCGCCTCCGCCGAACCTCAAGGACCCGCCGCCGACCGCCCCCCTCCGCGACACGCCGGCCCTTGCTCGACACGCCACCCCGCCTTGACGATCCGCCGCCACGACTCGCTGTGCTCCGCGTCCGCCGCCGTCGACGTCTGCTGCCCGCCACCGTCGACGTCTGCTGCCCGCCGCCGCCCCGGCTCGACGAGGTCCTCCGCCTCGACAAGCTGCCCCGCGAACCGCCATCCCGCCTCGACGAGGTCGCGCCGAAGCCACCTCGACCCGCCGCTTCCATCCGCGTCCCGCCGCCGCCAGCCGCGCCCCTCCGCCGCCAGCGGCGTCCCGCCGCCGCCCGCCGCAGCCAGCCGACCCCGCAGGCCGCCTTGACCCGCTGCCGCCAGCTGCGTCCTGCCGCCCCGCCTCGACGAGCCGCCGCCTCTACCCTGCTGGCCCGCCTCGACGACCCGCCGCCTCGATCCCGTGACGATTTACGTGCGATTACGTCCGGTGAGCGATCCCCGTTCGTCGTTATATTTATTTTTTATTTTACGAAGTATTTTATTTTATCGTCGATATTTTTACAATAGTCAAAAAGGATTGATTTATTTATACTTGTTTTTTTACTGTAGATGGATTTAGATTCTTATTACGAGCCTTTTGATAGTTCGGTTTTGACTATGCAATCAAATCACCGTAGTAAGGATTTATTGTTAGATGGGAGTGCGATAGATAGGATTATTAAGATTAGGTCCTTAGAAAATGTTGTGTGGGGTACGAGAGAAGCACCAAATGTTCTACATGGTCGCTTAGCACCGTGTATTGCTACTCTCGTTGACGTGATACTCACGTCTAGCAACCCTGATCGAAAAATCGTCGACGGCACGTTGTAAATGTTTTTTACTTGGAAAAATCATACCTCGACAAAACATAGGGTTATCTCTGTCATAAAACTCCCCGTAACCACCGTAGTCGTCACCACCAGGAGGTGGCATTTGGTACGTTTGGAAAAATGGGACGGACTGAAACAGCGTTGGAGCAGCAGAGTCCAGCGGAATGGTATCATCTGGCACATCGTCATAGTTGTTCCCGTCGTCCTCGTCGGGATCGAGTAACTCGGACAGTGGATCCTCATCGTCCGCTTCCGAATCACTAACATCAACGTCTTCATCTGGGCCCGCCTCGAAATCTGGCTTCGGTTCTGACATGGATCCCGGCATACTGAACGGAACACCAACCGCCGGCATCTCCAGAGAGACATTACTGAACCCTGCCGTAACTGAGACAACGTCGGGAAAATCCAGACAGGTATAACTCGAAGAACCAACTTCAAAATTCCGATGAGGCTCTTCGTTCAAATCAAAACTTGAATTTTCAACTACTTCAACAAAAACCTCAACACAATTGTTTTCCGAATCGGGATGGATGAAAAATTGTAAATCGTTGTCGTTTGAGATTTGGAATAACTGATGAAAGAGGCGGGAATGTTGGAAGAGTTCATTTTTTGCCTGGACAATTAACGAACAACAACTGCTATCAGCACCCGTAATTTCGAACAACAACGACATAAAGTCCGAAAAACTGGTGTTGCGACGAATTCGCCTATACGCAACAGGACGGATACTATATTTAACGATAGAATCGGATGATTGAATTATTTCACCGCCGAAATATACTACAACTTGTATACGATTTGACACCATTATGTGTTTGTGTTTTAAAAATCGAAAGGGTTGGGGGTTATAGAGAAGTAACTCGTATTTGTGTTGTGTTTCTAGGAATCGAAGGGGTGGTTTATATAGAGAAGTAACACGTATGTACTAAATACGATTTATATGGTGCCATGCAAGTCGCTCGTAACTCGTATGTATTAAATACGAGTTACTCGAATTATTGCATGAATAATTGCAATAATTGAAGTAACTCGTACATGTTACTAACGAGTTAATCAGAGCCATGCAACGTTGGTCGGTCGCGGACTATAACTCGTGCGAATATAATACGATTTACTAACTCGTAATATTTCTATACGAGTTACTTAGCTGAAGACTGGCCACGTCAAGTCAGCGGGGCCGTTCACAACTAACTCGTACCCAAATTCTACGAGTTACTAATTCGTATAAATTCTATACGAATTACCTTGCACAAGAACGCCACGTCAGGTCGCGGTCCACCTTGTCGACCTAATTCGTATCCATTTTATACGAGTTAGTAACTCGTACAATTTGGGTACGAATCTCGCTATTTTATTAATACTTTTCATTTTCGGTTTATTTCGTTAATGTTTTATTTTTTTCGGTTTATTTTATTAAAAAAGCCATTTAGTTCTCTATTACAAATCATGGTCTGCTTTGAACTATTGATACGCGATTTCATAATTAGGAGGGCTTAAAATTGTTAAAAGTTATCAAATAAAAGTGAGGGGTGATAGATAGATTATACTTGTTTAGTTAAATATGGGTTACATAAATGAATATTTTGTGAATATATCTAGGCCCTCAATGTTCGCTACGATTTAAGGAAATTAATTAATTTTCTCTAAACACATTCTACACAAGTACACGAAATAAAACATATAATACACGTACATGAAATCTTGCATGTTCAGTTGTTTTGTGTTTGACGTGTGTTTCTATTTTCTATTTACGAATTCGTACCGACACTATTCGACGCATACAATAATATTGTAGTGCATTCTTTTATTTTTATATCTATTCTTATATTTTATTAAGCCTCATGGCGATGGTTAAATGGCCTCAAATTCGGTCTGTCTAAATTGCTTAATTCAAGGAATAAAATTACTAAATCAAATTAAATCAAAAATAACCACCCACTAACTATTTCATAACTTACGTTGAACACCTCTTAAATTAAATGGTAGACCGTATATTGTTAAGAAATAACATTAAATATTAAAAAATCACGCACTACACAATATTTTTATATTTCCAAATTTGTCCTTCTATTTTTAGTATTATTTCATATAAATATACATAATATTACATAGCACACACGTGTGCCAAAATACTAGTGTTACTTATATATATACTCTTACTAGTTTTTTACCCGTGCAATTCACGGTATTAAAGATAAGATATAAATAGCATTGATAAAACTGTCAAATCCTGTCAATTTGATAAATAATCTTTTATTATCTTAATTGTTGAACTACAATTTTACTCTTAACATTTTACGACAATTTATCCTTAATTTAAAATTTTATTTTCTGAATAACTTCATTATTAATATTAAACCTTCAAAAAATATAAAAAAAAATTTGAATGATCAGACATTGGGTTTGCTAAATATACTAATAATATATAGTTTATGTAGTAATATATGTTGGTCCAGCCAGCCAAAGGCGATGCCCACCAACAAGGACCAAAGAAAAAAAATAAATAATATTATATTATAATATTTTTTAATGAACGGTTTATATTGAAGGGCGACGCGGCGCATTCCTGGCCACCCGTTTCGAGCCGTCCAGAAGAGATGAAGACATCTATAAATAGTCTGAGGATTCTTCAGTTATTATCATCACAAACTCATTCGAGTTTTACTATATAGAGAGAAGTAGTTCGAGTGAATTGTGAGGTTATCAGTTCAGGTAGAAACTGATAGGGTTCCACATCCACAGAGAGGTGTGAGGTAAACACGAGTGGTAAAAGTGAGATAGTAAAAATTCGAGGGTTGTAATTTTTACTATAGTGAAGATTTTGCCGACTCGGCCGTGGTTTTTCCCTCTTTGTTAACAGAGGGTTTTCCACGTTAAAGTTCTGGTGTTCTTTCTTACCTTACGGTAAATTTTATTTTTACCGTGGTAGTTACTGTGCGGGTCCCACCAAATTTACCCCGTGAGTCCCACTTCTCCCGATCGTCGTACCGAGCCAAACCGAGACCTGTTCCGCTGCGGGGCCCACTGACCACCGCGGGGCCCACCACCATTCCCAACAAGTGGTATCAGAGCGTGATAGTATTCTGAATATGCTCTGTGGTTGCAGCTTTGACTGATCTTCCACATCAGAAAAGATACTAGTAGGTTGCTGGTAGATTTTGACGTCCATGGAGAACAACGGAGGAATGATCAAGCTGACAGTAACGAATTACTCCATATGGAAATCAAGGATGGAGGATTACCTTTATTGCAAAGACCTCCATGATCCGATTGAAAATGAAGGCAAGATGCCTGAAGACGGGAATGCTGTTCAATGGAAGAAATTGCAAAGAAAGACGCTAGGTGTGATCCGCCAATGGGTGGACATTAGCCTCTACAACCACGTCCGAAATGAGATAGATCCCCACGAACTCTGGACAAAATTAGAGGGTATGCACGAGGTGACAAATGCGCTGAGCAAGGTATTCATGATCCGAAAACTCATGAATGTGAAGCTGAACGAGGGACGATCAGTTGCTGAACATCTCAATGACTTTGAGACTGGTAACTCAACTCACAAGTGCCGGTCTAATCCTTGATGATGAGCTACAAGCATGTCTACTACTGGGATCTCTATCTGATAGCTGGGATACGTTGGTGGTATCGCTCACTAATTCGGCACCAAGCGGTAAAGTCACGATGGAGATGGTGAAAAATAGACTCTACAATGAAGAGTTGCGACGAAAGGATGCTGCCAGTACCAGTTCGGGAAATCAGGCCCTTGTCACGGAGAATAGGGGTCGGAGCAAGAGTAGAGGACCAAAAGGATACGACAAGTCAAAAGATAGATCCAAATCCAGGGAGATGAGGAAGTGCTACCATTGTGGAAAAATTGGCCACTTACAAAGCAATTGTAGACTTCTCAACAGAAAACAGAAACAAGATGATGACAAGAACACGTCTGCAATCGCCTCCAACGATGGTGGAGATGTTACTCTGGTGAATGAAGCAGACTGTTGTCATGTTGCGGATGCAAGCACCGAATGGGTAGTGGACTCTGGTGCCTCCTACCATTGTGTTCCAAGGCGTGAATACTTCTCCACATATAAGGCGGGAAACTTTGGAACTACCAAGATGGGTAATCAAAGTGTTTCTAAAATAGTGGAGATCGGTGATATTTGTATCCAGACGAGCGTAGGGTGCACATTACGGCTGAAAGATGTGCAACATATTCCAGACCTGCGTCTCAACCTGATTTCTGTGAAGGTGCTGGACAACGAAGGATACTATAACGAGATGGGGAATGGCAACTGGAAACTCACCAAGGGATCGTTGGTGGTAGCGAGAGGAAAGCTATGCTGCTCGCTGTACAAGATGCACGCAACGATATGTGATAACCAACTAAATGCAGTTGAAGATGATGCTTCTCCAAATTTGTGGCACAGACGACTGACACACGTAGGAGAGAAGGGGTTGAATGTCTTGGCTAGAAAGTCCCTCATACCAGTAGCCAAGGAGAAAGCGCTGAACCCCTGCAATTATTGTTTATTTGGGAAGCAACATAGAGTTTCATTCGCGAAGAACTCAACCAGGCGAATGAAGAAGTTGGAGTTGGTACACTCTGACGTATGCGGACCCATGGAAGTCGAATCTCTGGGAGGCAGTAAATATTTTCTAACCTTCATTGATGATGCGTCTCGCAAGACCTGGGTATATCTGTTGCAGACGAAGGACCAGGTGTTCTATTATTTTAAGAAGTTCCATGCGATAGTGGAAAGAGAAACAGGAATGCCGCTAAAGTGTCTACGCACAGATAGCGGTGGTGAATACATCTCTCGGGAGTTCAGAGATTATTCCACGAAGCATGGCATTAGGCATGAGAAGACAGTTCCTGGCACTCCTCAGCAGAATGGTGTCGCAGAGAGGATGAATCGAACCATTATGGAGAGAGTCCGAGCGATGCTCAAAATGGCAAATCTATCTAAGTCATTTTGGGGGGAAGCTGTCAACACTGCAGTCTATCTTATCAACCGACTATCTTCATCGGCGTTGGATTTCGATATACCAGAGAAGGTGTGGACCGGTAGAGACATCTCATATTCACATTTGAGAGTGTTTGGCTGCAAGGCGTTCATGCATGTGCCGAAGGAACAAAGATCGAAGCTCGATGATAAATCGAATCCTTGCATCTTTGTTGGGTATGGAGACGAGGAGTTCGGCTATAGACTTTGGGATCCAAAGAAGAAGAAGACGGTGCGAAGTCGCGACGTAGTATTCCATGAGCATGAGATCATGAGCGACTCAGATGTGGACGTGACGAAATCCACAAGTGACGGTGTAGACGATTATACACCAGTCAGCATTCCATTTGACGGTGCCACGGAGGAAGGAATGCAGCAATCAGAACCTGAACCAGAAGAGCCAACCATTGATGATGATGAACCTGTTGTAGATGAACACACTGAAGGTAATGAGCAGGGGGAGCCTTCAGATGTGCAAGAAGCAGTTGAACCTCAGCTGAGAAGGTCAACTAGGGAACGCCAACCATCTACAAGGTATCCGAGTTCTGATTATATTTTGATTACTGACGAGGGGGAGCCAGAGAGCTTCCAGGAAGTACAATCTTGTAGGGACAAAGATTGTTGGACAAAGGCCATGCAAGAGGAGATGGATTCTTTGAAGAAGAATGATACGTACGAGTTAGTTCGATTGCCAAAAGGAAAGAAGACGCTCAAGAACAAATGGGTGTACAAATTGAAGAAGGATGATGGCAAGCTGGTCAGATACAAGGCTCGATTAGTGGTCAAAGGTTTCACTCAGAGGAAGGGATCGACTTTGACGAGATATTTTCACCGGTCGTGAAGATGAGTTCAATCAGAGTCATACTGGGACTAGCTGCTACCATGGATCTTCACTTGGAGCAACTCGACGTGAAGACCGCATTCTTGCATGGTGATCTAGATGAGGAGATATATATAGAACAACCCGAGGGGTTCGAGGTTAGAGGTAAAGAGGACATGGTCTGCCGGCTGAAGAAAAGCTTATACGGACTGAAACAAGCTCCACGGCAGTGGTACAAGAAGTTTGATTCTTTCATGGTGCATCAGGGGTTCAAGAGAACAGATGCAGATCCATGTGTTTACGTCCGGAGATACTCTAACGGTAAATTTATCGTTCTTCTCCTGTATGTTGATGATATGCTAATTGTCGGACAAGATGTAGAGATGATTAGCAGGTTAAAGAAAGATTTATCAAAGACGTTTGACATGAAGGATTTGGGTTCGGCAAAGCGGATTCTCGGAATGGAGATTACCCGAGATCGAAAAGCTGGGAAATTGTGGTTATCCCAGGAGCGCTATATTGAACGAGTTCTAGAGAGGTTCAATATGAAGGATGCTAAGCCAGTTAGCACGCCACTTGCCGCTCACTTTCAGTTGCGAAAGAAATCCAGTCCATCAACAAGTGAAGACGGAGAAGATGTCCCAGATGTTCCATATTCATCGGCGGTCGGAAGTTTGATGTACGCCATGGTGTGTACGAGGCCAGATATCGCTCACGCAGTTGGCATTGTGAGTCGATTTCTATCGAATCCCGGGAAGTCACATTGGGAAGCAGTGAAGTGGATCATGAGGTACCTGAGAGGAACTTCCAAATTATGTCTAACATTTGGAAGTGGTAAATTTTTTCTTACAGGCTATACGGATGCTGATATGGCCGGTGATCTCGACAGCAGAAAGTTAACGTCGGGATACATATTTACATTCTCAGGGGGAGCTATCTCATGGCAGTCGAGGTTACAAAAATGTGTTTCTTTATCAACTACTGAAGCGGAGTATGTTGCAGCAACGGAAGCTGGCAAGGAGATGCTCTGGTTGACGAGATTCCTTCAGGAGTTGGGAATTCAGCAGGAGGAGTACATAATATTTTGCGATAGTCAAAGCGCTTTGGACTTGAGCAAGAATACTATGTATCATTCGAGGACGAAACACATCGACGTTCGTTATCATTGGCTCAGACTGGCTATAGAGAAGAAAGCGTTCAAGCTGGAGAAGATCCACACGGACAAGAATGTTGCGGACATTCTGACGAAGGTTATTCCCAAGGAGAAGACAGAGTTTTGCGCCGGGCACGCCGGCATGGGCTATCGCTGAGGCGGTAGGAGATCTTCCCCGCAAATAATGAATGAGGCTGGAGGGGGAGAATTGTTGGTCCAGCCAGCCAAGGGCGACGCCCACCAACAAGGACCAAAGAAAAAAAAATATTATATTATAATATTATATTAATGAACGGTTTATATTGAAGAGCGACGCAGTGCATTCCTGGCCACCCATTTCGAGCGGTCCAGAAGAGCTGAAGACATCTATAAATAGGCTGAGGATTCTTCAGTTATTATTATCACAAACTCATTCGAGTTTTACTATATAGAGAGAAGTAGTTTGAGTGAATTGTGAGGTTATCAGTTCAGGTAGAAACTGATAGGGTTCCACATCCACAGAGAGGTGTGAGGTAAACACGAGTGGTAAAAGTGAGATAGTAAAAATTCGAGGGTTGCAATTTTTACTATAGTGAAGATTTTGCCGACTCGGCCGTGGTTTTTCCCTCTTTGTTAACAGAGGGTTTTCCACGTTAAAGTTCTGGTGTTCTTTCTTACCTTACGGTAAATTTTATTTTTACCGTGGTAGTTACTGTGCGGGTCCCACCAAATTTACCCCGTGGGTCCCACTTCTCCGATCATCGTACCGAGCCAAACCGGGACATGTTCCGCTGCGGGGCCCACTGACCACCGCGGGGCCCACCACCATTCCCAACAAGTGGTATCAGAGCCTGATAGTATTCTGAATATGCTCTGTGGTTGCAGCTTTGACTGATCTTCCACATCAGAAAAGATACTAGTAGGTTGCTGGTAGATTTTGACGTCCATGGAGAACAACGGAGGAATGATCAAGCTGACAGTAACGAATTACTCCATATGGAAATCAAGGATGGAGGATTATCTTTATTGCAAAGACCTCCATGATCCAATCCAATATACAGGAATAGTAAAATAATTGTGGGTTTTCAATAACACGTCCCAAAATTGTGTTTGCCTAAACCTATACACGTTAGTTTAGATTTATTACGTATAAACTCATATAGTATATAAACCTATGAACCAACCAAGTACGAATATGTAATAAGCTCATACTTAGAAAGCTCATCAAGCTTCCAATTAATTAAATAAGCACCGCATATATGTGTACATATGACCACATGGATTTTTATTATGGCTAAACACATATGCTCATCAAAACCCATGTGATTAGCAAATAGCACAAAACACCCTATGATTTATTTAATTACGCGCCTCTTTACCCTAGGGGTGAGCATTTAACCCGTCGGAGCGCCCCACCCAATCGACCCAACCCAGTCCAGACTGCAAGTGTCTGGTTAACAATTTGATGGGCTGGTTTGGATTTTAAAAAACAAAACTGCATATTTTGCAATTGAGTTTGGTTTTGTATTTATAAAACCGTATAAAACCGCACCCAATCACATTTAAAATATAATAAAATTTTACTATAGTTTATTCAATAGTTCACAAAGTAACAGATATAACTCGTAATAGTAATGAAGGTCAAAATTATTAATTTTTTATTATTGATACAAGGACATCGACTCATCATAACATGATGCGTAAAGCAAAGTTCTGCTTTTTTATTAAAAAAATAAACATTATATAGTGAAAAAATGTGTCTATCCAATGCAACCCTCCTTTATTCGGATTTGGAATTAACAACTATAACACTAGAAGTTTATAGAAGGCGAGCTAAAATGGTTGTTTGCTTTGTCGAAGACGATGAACGGTTATTCAAAGAGGAGAGAACAATTTATTGGTTGTATTTGAAAAATAAAATAATATTAAAATTGTTTAACTTTAAAGATAACTTTTAAAAGGAAATTGTTGGTATTAATGTTCCGTTATTCGAAATGTGAAAATATTTCTACATACTTTTTGATAATTTTATTTTTACTAAAGTAATATTATTATATTATTTTTTAGATTATTTATTTAAATAGGTTTATTCATAGCATATATTAAAATTTAAATCATAACTGATACTATGATAATATATTAGGAAATTTTGTATAGAGTAATATAGGAAGAGGATGATTGGAGTTTAAAGATACTGTTCATACTCTACATATAGAGATATTGTACCGTAACAACCCTATATATAACGAAATGGTTGGAGATGACCTTAGAGAATAGTCTTTAATTTTGATGCCCGAGACCGCCTCCGGGTAAACGTGCATTTTTTTAAAGGGTAAGTATTGCTATAATTACAGTCGCATTTAGTTTTTATACTCTGATTATGCAGTGTGAAACGAATTTGAACTCCAATTATGAACTATGCGATGCACTGACTTTCAGCGGGACTAATCTTCATGGTTCGTTGACCTGTCTTATAACTTACATTTATTCTATTAGATAAAGGGTTTGTGGTGACTATGAACTATTTGGTCTGTCACTTATTTGCAATTTAGTCCCCCTATTACGTTAATTAATTACTTTAATAATTTTCATTATTTATTATACTTATATTTCTACCCTATACATTATGTTTCCCTTTATATAGTTAAAAGATTATATTTCATATATTAGACACTGAAAATAATAAATCTCAAAATCGGGGGTATTACGCATAAAGTGTGTGAGAAAGTATTAATATCTATAATAGTCTTTGATATGCTATCCAACATGTCATCAAGATAACTAAAGGGACAGAGCCCTTTCTAACATGACGATTTGTAAACTAGTCATGGAAAATTGATTGGATGCGTCGAAAAGGGACAGACTTGAGTTGTTGTTCGTATCGTAGGCTTGTTTAAGCAAAAATTTATTACCCAATGACTCGATTCTATTGCAATGCAATGTAATATTCCACGAATCGTCGGTTGGTGTGGCGATTCTTTATCTGCAATAAAATCCCATGAAAAAACACAAATCCAAAGGGCAGCACTTCAAAGAGCTCCTCTCTCTACAATCCAATCGATAAAGAACGTACAATATTTACATGCAAAATTCCCCTTCTCTCATCGAAAGCTACGTTTCGATGCGTTGTTTTTCAGTACGACTCAACATTCTCGAGGCGTACATATGGACGGAGATTCATCGCTGGAAGAAAAAAAATATAAAAAATTTAATACCATACTTGTCATTACTTGGAGTAATCCGAGCTGTTCAGCGTAATAAAATGAGCCTCTTCCAAGCTTTTCGACTGATCTTCGCTGTACCAAGTTATGCTCCCTACACAGAAGAATTATAACCGGTTCGAATCCAATACATAACGTCATAACGTACAAACTGAGGGGTTTATGTATAATTTTACCAATAGCAGCAGTTGGCTCGTCTTCTCTTGTCATGTGGAGTATGACCGTCCCCGTAAGAACGATAACGAACCCGCAAATCTCTGATATTACGCTGCTTGCATCTTGTCCCGACCAGTCCTTCACATGTAGGAAGAGAACGATTTCATAAAAAGATTGGCGATTGTCCACATATTTCGATCGGTTTCTTTTTTCGTATACCTTAAACATGATCACGTTGGCGATTATGGTGAGGGTCGTGAACATGACGTAGTATATTGGAGATACGATCGCCGTGTTGAACGTGTCTAGTGCCTGATCGGAGACATGTAAAAAGCAATAATGTAATGAAGCTCACAGAAAATCAGAGGCATGACTTGACCAGCTTACCTTGTTCAGATAGTTCAGCTGCGTAACGACGAAGATCACTGCGATCGTAAAGAAGAACCAAGTCTGAGGATAACCGAATTGATTGACGCCCTCTAAGGTAAGCTTTATCGCAATTCCAATAGCCTTAATGCTCACAATCTGAAACAACGTAGGCATCACTACCAGAAACAAGGGTGCTTAAATTTTATTACAAGAACTCGGAGAATTTTACCGTTAGGGCGCCCATTAAGGAACATATCCCCAGGTAAATCAGGATATTCGTCTGCCCATATATTGGCTCGAAGTGAAGCATTAAGACTAGCACTATGGATAGCGAAGCTGCCGAGTAGATCACAAACGCTGTAGACGTAAAGAATCCATGTCAGGTGATAACAATTGCTATAAGCAAAATCAAAAAGAAAAACGATTGAAGAGAGATATGAACCTGGTTGGGTAGCCAAGCTCCATACTTCTTGCAAAGAGCTCGGCGTGTGTTCTTGAGGAGCGTGGATTACGATTATTACAGAGCCCACAATGCAAGATAGGCATCCTAGGATTCCCATCTGCTTCAACCTTTCCTTCAACAGAAAGTGTGCTAGGACAGTGCTTTTTAACGACGTAAGAAAAAGGTTTAGTTAGCATATAAGTTGTCTGTTCGATTGATCATCAGAAATTTTCGAAAAATACCTCACGATGATGCTTAAGGCGCCTAACGGTGTGACGAGAACGGCGGGGGCGTAGATGTAAGCCACGAAATTCGCCGCCTCTCCAACAATCACTGTAAAAGAAACACAAATCAAGAATTATAAAGATTGAACATCCTTAATTACTCCAAGCAGCAATCCAAAGAGAAGATAGGAAGAAGAAAAACAAAAGTATGATCGCACAAATTACACACTTGTTATCATTCCAGCCCACCAAAATGGTTCTAACAAATATGTGTAGCCTCCAACGCCTGCAATACTAACAGCAGATATGGTGATTATCCGTAAGAAGAATTAAGATTCATTACATAACTATCGAATATCCTCACACAGAATCAATCGGGCGATATTTCTCTAAATTGAAAATTGACACACAGAGGTTAATGAACACGTACCTGCTCGAGTACCAGCTGCGCCGGCGCGCCTTAGACCTTTCTTCTTCAGAATAAAACTCGTACCAATGAACAAACCAGACAACATCGCTAGAATCAACCCTCTAACGTTGTCCGAAACCCCCATTTTTTCTTCGTTCGTACAAAAAAAAAAATTACGAATCAACCAACCTACGATCAATCTGAACTAGCAATACTCAACTATGTCCGGCGATTACCCAGAAAAGATACAAGATCAAGCATACGCCGGCGAAGAGATTAGAAATCCAGGGGAGCTGAAACAGCTAATAGACGCCGGCGAAGCTTGAGTTGACTGCCTTCACTGCTTCCGAGATTCAACAGAGATTTCACTGCAGAGAATATGAACGATGAGCGATGATTGCTATCGCTGTTTTTTTTTTCCCGGAAACGATAGCTTTAATATCATAAACAAAAGTACACGGGCTAAATAGCCCAAGAGGTCTCTCCAGTAATATCAACTTGGAAGAGAAACAAGGCTCATACGGAGCAAATAACACCCAACAAAAACGAAAAAACCGATAGAAAACAAAGATTCACTATCTAAAAACACGAGAACTAAAGAACATATCACAAAAAAGGCTGTTAAGCCTAATTCACGACACTCTTCATTTTACTCGGGCCATTTGACTACGAATCTTGCATTCATCGGAAATGGCTCCACCAAGGGAGAATGGGGCTCCAACAAGTGGAGAAAGAGCTCCAGGCTCGAAGGCCGGGAGAAAGAGCTCCCGACTTTAAGTCGAGAGACACATGTGGGTAAACGGCAGTGATGGCGAGGAAAGGTGAAAGGGAGCGGCGGCAGCTGCGATGGTGGGTGGTGAAAGCGGGGAAGCCGGTAGAGCGGCGTAGCAGAGTGCGGCGGAGCAGAGGGCGGCAGTTGGCAAGCGGGAGAGCGGAGGCGGGCGTAGGCGACCGGGCGCCGATGGAGTCTCGACCTTCGCGACTGACCACACGGCTGGCGTCGCTGTTGGTGGCGACGGAGGCGACGAGGTGGCGACGGGCGGCGATGGAGGCGGCAGCGGTGCTGGCGGTGGCGGCAGCGGTGGGCTGGGGTCGAATTTTTTTTTTTTTTTTTATATATATATATATAAGACAGAATAGAAACTACAAACTAAAATAACAAGTAGATCTCCCCCTACCTCCACTAATGGAGGAGGGGGAGGGTGGCGGCTGTTTTTTGGGTTGAGATTAGGGTTTCAAGCGCGAGAGAGAGAATTGTAGAGAGAGAGAGTTTTTGATGATTGCTATCGCTGTTATCGAAGGGAAATTGAGCAGTCAACGGCTCTACATCGCAGGTATATGCCAAGCTGTATTATCGAATTTCTCTTTTCGTTTTTCTTACTGTGCATTTCTTCGTAAAGGTAAAGTTTTAATAGATTATATGTGATTGGTGGATGTTTAACGAAGGTGGGCCCACGCGCTTAGCTGTCGATGATTGAATGATGTCAAATCAAAATCGTCCCGCGGCATTCTTTTTGTAATAAATACCGACAACCATCAATTTGCATCATAAAAAATTATAAATTTACAATTATTTTTCAACTTAATAGTTTATATAAAGCTACGTACGGATGAAAACTGTGATTAAAGAGACAAAATGGGTAGGTTTCGCATGGAGTACGTGTAATGTACGTGTTTATGTAATTGTAGACTGCGGGTCGCTGTTTCGGTTCGGGTTTGAAACAGGTCGGGTCGGTTCATGGATCGGTAGAACCGTATCCAGAGATTCATATTCTCTGCATACTGGTTATGTTTTGGTTTTGTTAGTTCGGTGGTTGTTGCCATGGTCTTGTTTCAGTCAGTTTTTTTTTTTCGTTTCGAATTTACGAAAATATTATTTTTAAAAAAATCAAACGGTCAAGACAGCGTGATCGTTGATTGGCAACTTTTGCGAGATCTTGGCCGTATATTTCAAATAAAAATAAATTAAATGCGGTTATGACATATGCTTACAGACATGATTTAGGACAGAACACTCGAATAGTATATAGTATACAATTTTTGGTTTGGATTTAGCGAAATCGATGACCACGTCTAATCATATCATTACGGTTTGGTTCCAATTTCTGAAACTAGATGAACACATCTCGATAGAATTACTGCTCTAAATGAGCCAGTGCCATTTTCTGAACGTGGCCCCGTTCTTATAGCATATGTAGGCACAGATGTAATATAAATATGTAATAATATAAAGCAGTAATCGAAGAAGATCAAAGCAAAGAGAAAACCAGCAAACTTTCTATATATCTGATATATCATTACACAAGATGAGATATATAAGCCTACGTATGGATAAGCATAGCAGTTTCTTAACTGCTATTATAATACACAACTGCCATTAATATTTAAAATACTAGAAAACTACTTTTCACTAATTATGATACTCCCCCTTAGTGAAAAGTCTTCCATCAACAATCCCAAGCGCCTTGCAAAATAGTTCGAACTTTGCGCTACCGAGAGCCTTGGTAAAGATTTCGGCAACTTGAGCTTCGCTTTGAACCTTCAGCAGCTGAATTTCTTGCATCAAGACCTTCTCACGAACAAAGTGATAATGTGTTTCGATGTGCTTCGTCCGAGCATGAAACACGGGATTCCCAGCAAGCTTGATAGCACTTTCGTTGTCACAATAGATCAATATAGGATAATCCAAAGCAAAGAAAATATCCTCGTTAAGCTTCTTAAGCCATATGCATTCCTTAGTAGCCAAAGTAGCCGCTACATACTCCGCTTCACAACTAGAAAGAGCAACGGTGTGTTGCTTCTTACTACACCATGAGATCGTCGCTGAAAAACAGTAACCTGTTGTGGAACGCCGATCATTGACATCGCCGGCCCAATCCGCATCGACATAACCAGCCAACGAGAATGAAGCGTGACGCTTATACCATATCCCAATATTCAAAGTGCCTTTCACGTATCGAAGGATCCTCTTCGCTACGATGAGATGATTCAATGCATGGTCTCTCCATAAATTGAGAAATAACCCCAACAGCGTAAGAAATATCCGGTCGCGTAATAGATAAATAAAACAAGCTCCCAACAAGTTGCCTAAACGGTGTAGCGTCCTCCAATAATTTTCCTCCGTCTTTGGTTAACTTCATATGTGCCTCCATGGGAGTAGCCATTGGCTTCGACGCTGTCATATTAAAACGAGCTAGTAAACTTTCAGCGTAAGCGCTTTGAGAAATGAAATACCCCTCTGATCTTCGAACTTCAAGGCCGAGAAAACAGCTAGCTTCTCCAAGATTCTTCATCTCGAAACGAATAGTTAAAGCATCACGAAGACATCTTATCTCGTCATCGTCGTCGCCGGTGATGATCATATCGTCAACATAGAGAAGAAGCATAGTGCACTTCGCTGAATTTTTCTTGATAAATAGACTTGAATCTGCACTTGAAGATTTGAAACCGCAAAATTCAAGATATTGAGCAATCTTGCCGAACCAAGCTCTTGAAGCTTGTTTTAGACCATACACACCTTCCTCAGACGACAAACATAGTCGGGAAACTCCTTTGAAACGAATCCCTGGGGCTGCTCCATAAATACATCTCGATCTAATTCGCCATAAAGAAAAGTGTTCTTTACGTCAAGCTGCCATAATACCCAGCTTTTGTGAGATACCAATGAAATGATCGCCCGAACCGTTGTCATCTTCACAACCGGGCTAAAAGTCTCGTCGTAATCTTCACCATATCGTTGAGAAAATCCGCGAGCAACCAATCGAGCCTTATATCTGTCGATAGTTCCATCGATCTTCTTCTTTAACTTGTAAACCCATTTACAAGTAATTGATTCAACATTCTTTGACTTTGGAACGAGCTCCCACGTGCAGTTTTTATTTAACGCCAATATTTCTTCGTTCATCGCTTCTTCCCATTCCGTAACGCCTTTAGCTTCTTCATAAGATTTCGGCTCGTTTGCGTATATATCTCCCGCGGCAAAGCAAGACAAAGAAGAAAAATGATTCAGTTGTACCTTATAGTCGTTCAAATAATCGGGTTGCTTTCTTTGTCTAGAAGACCTCCGAGACGCTTCTTCAATAACATCATTTTGCTGAAAATCATCTTCAACAAAAGTATCATCGCTTCCGTTTCCATCGGATGTATTTTCGCCTATGAACGGTAGAAGGCTGCGATTATCTTCAACTATATCAACGGCTGAAATTTCGTCGAAGACAACATCACGAGAAACTATAGCTTTTCTCGATTCCAAGTCCATGCATCTCCACCGTTTTCTGTGAGTATCATAACCAACAAAAATACAACGGCTAGCCTTCGGATCAAGTTTGGTCCGATTAGCTTTAGGAATATGAACATAGCACACCGAGCCAAAAACTCGAAAATAACTCAGATTGGCTTTACGAAGATATAGCGCTTCAAATGGCGACGAATCTGTCCCGGGCCATGGCGGAAGGCGATTAATGACATGACACGCCGATAAGAAAGCCGCTGCCCATAATTCCCTTGGAAGCTTCTTCGCATGTAACCACGATAAGCAAACAGAGGTCAGATGCGCCAATTTACGTTCAACAACTCCGTTTTGTTGCGGAGTATCCGGACATGTCATTTGACGTCGAATACCATGCGCCTTGCAATAATTTGTAAACAGATCCGAGATAAACTCCCTCCCCCACCCCCCACCCCCCCCCCTTATCGGTGCGCAAGCAACGTATGTGCAGCTGAAATTCTTTCTCCACTTGCTCCTTGAATTCACAGAATTTAGAGAAAGCCTCATATTTATTTTCCAAGAAGAACGCCCAAGAAAATCGAGAAAAATCATCGACGAAAACCATGGCGTAACGAAAACCAGAATAGCTGGGCGTCCGAGTCGGCCCCATTAAATCAGCATGCACCAATTCCAATGCGACTTAAGCTCTATTCGTCGAACTCGGAAAAGGAGGCGATGAGATTTTCCAAATTGGCAACCAGCACAAACCACGTCGTCATGAATCTTCCCAAAAAGAGGAATCCCGTCGAGAAGTTTCTTCGTCGAAATTTTATGCAAAAGCTGATAGCCAACGTGCTCCAGGCGAGCATGCCAAAGAGTCGCACTAGTATTTTGACTTGTCTTCTCAATATATGCGTCACTTGCCGACAACACATATAATGAATCCTTCCGCTTCCCCGTAAATAAAACATCACAATCGAAATATTTTATATTAGATATTATTTTCACATCAGACGGACCGAAAAGAACATACCTCCCAGCGTCTGCAATCTGAGAAACTGAAGCGAGATTTTTCTTCACCCCGGTACATGATAAACGTCATCAAGAGAAACATTTTTCTCTAAGCCGAAATGTCCTTCCTTAACAACCGGATGCAAAGAGTTATCAGCCATCACAATAACTCTTTTTCCTTTATGCGGACGAATGTCGGACAATAGATAATCATTTCCAGTTGCATGATGAGAACAACTGGAATCAACGATCCAATCCTTGCTATAGTCTATCGAAGCATTAGCATGCGATTCTTCATGTTGTGTAATGGCATTCATTATACTTGGCTGCTCAATGTCTTCAATAAAGAAACATTGATCCCACTTGACTTGATCGCTTTCATCAGCTTCGTGCGCAACATTTGCCCTTTCGCTTTTGAGTTTTACACGACAGTTCCGTTGAATATGACCTGGTTTGCCGCACCTTTCACACTTGATTTTCACCGTGCAATTGCGCTTAATATGTCCCGGCTTTCCGCATCTATAGCAATTCTTCAAAAAATCTCGAGATTAAGATTGCCCATCATTTTTGTAAGGTTTGCTGCCACTAGAACAATCCTTCGAGATAAACTTACCCTTTCCTTTGTCCTTTACGTAAAGAGCGTCTTCCATTTGAGAAGCGGGCTGCTTAGTACCTCCCGACATTTGCTTCACTAGTGCTTCCTGATTTGAAAGCAAATTCTCCATTTCAATGATTGAATGTTGCGTGGCCCACCCTTGTATAGAAGAAATGAACGGCATAAACTCCTTCCGAAGTCCGCGAATGAGATATCGACGTAGACGAGCATCACTCACAGCGCCCTCCGTGTCCAATTCTGAAATTTCAGCGCACAAGGCTTTAACTTTCAGAAAATACTCCGGAATCGAAAGATTACCTTGAATCATTCCAGCAAGTTCGTTTTCTAGAAATTGCAGCCTCATGGTGTTCTTTTGAGTGAACAACCGGTCAAGAACTTGCCACAATTCCTTCGGTGAATTAATGTCACGAACATGCTCAATGTACTCTTCGCTGATCGACGTTCGCAAAGCAAATAAAGCCTTGCCACACTTGATCTTCCACTTCCTCCGTGCCTCAGAATTTTCCGGCGTATCCTCTGGAATTTCGACGTCATCACCAGAAATAAGATCCCACAAATTCTGACCCTGTAGATAAGCCTCCATGCATAATCGCCAGTAACTGTAGTTGTCACCGACAAGCTTTTCCACAGAAATACTGCTACTACCACCGTTCATCTTCACACAGGAATAATATCAAACACCGTTCATCTTTGGCTTTGGAACGAGCTCCCACGTGCAGTTTTTATTTAACACCAATATTTCTTCGTTCATCACTTCTTCCCATTCCGTAACGCCTTTAGCTTCAGATCAAAGCAAAGAGAAAACCAGCAAAACTTTCTATATATCTGATATATCATAGTTCTTACACAAGATGAGATATATAAGCCTACGTATGGATAAGCATAACAGTTTCTTAACTGCTATTATAATACACAACTGCTATAAATATTTAAAATACTAGAAAACTACTTTTCACTAATTACGATAAAATAAATTTAATTTTAATATTAATTGTATTTTTAGCCATTTTTATGATTTATATAGTATATTGGGCCATAAAATGAAGTCTGAAAATTCACTCAAAGGACTGAGCCTTAAAATGAGGCCCCAAATCTGTCCCAAAAAATTAAGAGTCCTGCACAACAGGTCAGGATGCACAGTCCCAAATCTGGTCCTGAAATGAGCCAATCATGACTCTATATAGGGTTGCAAACGAATCGAACTTTTTTTGTTCGATTCGCGATTCTATTCGAAATTTTAAGATTCGAATTTGAATATTTAGAATATAAATCCGAATAAGTATATTTCTTTTATTCGAGAAATATCCGAATACGAATATGAAATCACAATATTCGATTCGAATATTAATCGAATTATTCGATTCGAATAATCTTATATATTTATAAATTTAAATAGGAAATATTTATGGCATGAAAAAGATTTTTAAGAATAAATTAAAGAATAATATTTATAAATTTAGAAGTTTTGTTTATTTATAATGGTAAAGTGTAGAATTAACTTCCACTATAAATTACAAAATTAATATTTATGTGTAAATAATTTCCTTTGATTAACTGCATTCTTGAAATAAAATGTAATAAATTAAAACTTGCATTATTATTGATGAAGAACAAAATTTTAAGAAATTGTACAATTTCTAAGGTTTTTCCACCCTCAAAGGGGGTGCGGTGCCAATACATAATATTAGAATTCAATATATATTTTAAATATAATAGCATTTATATTTTTATTAAATGTAAAGATAAATCCATAATCGAGTATTCGAATATTTCCGAAAACGTATAAGAATCGATTTTATGATTCGATTAAATATTCGAATATTCGTATTCGATTGTCATCCGTGAATATAATATTGTGGTATTCGACTCAATTCAATTCGATTCGTTTTAAACCCTACTCATATACTAGGCTTGAGCTCAAACTCAATAACTAGCTAATGGAGCTAAGCTCGAGATAAAAAAAAAATGAAGAAAAAAACGAGAAAGAGAACTCTTGTGAGCTGCTCAGAGTTTTTCATTTATCGCTATTAGCGGGCCCAATTTCATGAAGTCGAGTAGAGCTTCAGTAAGCTTACTAGCCGATTCAACTCATCTTTCATCCGTAGATAGAACATCGAAATTCAGATAAATCTCCTGTGCCAAAAGTGGGCTTTTAAGATTATATTACGGACAAAACGAAAGGCCGAATTAAGGTTTTGAAAGTTGAAACCCCTGTGAGCGTTCGTTTGAGCCATTTCTTTTCTGACCGAGAAAATACGTTCATATCATTTCCACTGTTATGGATAAGGTTAAATGTCTCTCCTCTCTGAGTTCACCAAGTCAGACCTTAACCATTACACAAAAGCTCAGTAACGAAAGCAAACGAACTGTAAAAGCAACACAAAGCAAGTAAACAAATGGCCGATAGGGATCAAAATCCTCTGTTAACAGTCATTATTTAATCAAAAGGATAAGCAAAAGACTCTCCTTTCACAGCGAAGAACATCAAAGCACACTCCTTTTTCTACCTCTCTACTAACCCAAGACAAAGAACACCACCCACCTACCTTACTAAGCCCAGAAACAAGACCAAGAAACTGAAAGATAGATACGAACACAGTAAGAACAGATAACGATGATGACATCAGCAGATGACGTCATCACACGACCACCCAAAAGGGGTCGCCGAAGATCTAAGAGAGTTGACCGCAGTCGGCGATCACAACGGGCTTGGAGGTCTTCCCGGAGCCCGACCCGACCTTCTCGATCGCCTTGACGACGTCGTATCCCTCGACGACTTGTCCGAACACAACGTGCTTGCCGTCGAGCCACTCGGTCTTAGCGGTGCAGATGAAGAACTGAGATCCGTTGGTGTTCGGGCCGGCGTTGGCCATGGAGAGGACGCCGGGGCCGGTGTGCTTCTTCGCGAAGTTCTCGTCGGCGAACTTGGCGCCGTAGATGGATTCGCCTCCGGTACCGTTTCCGGCGGTGAAATCGCCGCCCTGGCACATGAAATTGGGGATCACGCGGTGGAAGGTGGATCCCTTGAAGTGGAGGGGCTTGCCGCTGCGGCCGCCGCCTTTCTCGCCGGTGCAGAGTGCGCGGAAGTTCTCGGCGGTCTTGGGGACGACGTCGGCGTAGAGCTCCATCACGATCCGACCGGCGGGCTGCCCGCCGACGGCCATGTCGAAGAAAACCTTAGGGTTCGGCATTTTTTTTCGATCTAGCTTTTGATTTGCTTTGAGAGGTGTGTCTGTGTGAATGAATTGTACTTTGTTAGGGTTTTTTAGGGCTTATATATTGCAGGCGGTGCGAAGGAGATGATTACGACCGTCGGATGATGACACGTGGCGAGATCATGGGTTTAACGTGACATTTGTGGCTTAAGGTTCACGCAGCGAGGATATGCTTTTTCTTTAGTGGGATCTTTTATTAGAAAAGATAATTTTTAATCGGCGAAGGAGATCAAAAGTAGTAAAATAAAATCATCTTATTCTAATTTTAGTTTTGACTTGCCTACCCAATTGTGTATAATCCAACTCCATTTAAATTTTGACAAGTACCATCCTACACACTACCGCATCCATGTTAAAACATTAACCACCCTGATTACCTATTGTTAACTTTATAATATGTCATGTATCATTTATTAATAATCGTACTTTTTCGGACACGCTATGCGTGTGCATATAATTTCATATATTATGTTGCTTTTAATTTTTAGATTTATTATATATTGTCGAATTGATGAAATATAATTAATGACTATATAAAAGAAAATAATGTTTAGGTGGTGTAAGTATAATAAATAAAAAAATATAAAAGTAACATGAAAATTATTAAAGTAATAAAATAAAAAATAGAAGGGTTAAATTGAAAATAATTATGGCAGACCAAATATAGCAGTTTATAGTCACCTCACACTCTTTATAAATAGTATAGAAGTATAGATAAGGCTCAATTTTATTAAGAGTAAGGATGGCTATAAACTCTTGATCAGTCAATTAAAAAATTAATAATGAATAAGAAAATCATGAACTATCAATTTATTATTTTTAGTTAATTACTAAATTTAGTTATTTTAATAATAATTTCAATTAGTTATTTTAAATTAACATAATTTAATATTATATATTTATATATATACACACGTCTCAACGTGCAAATACATTTAACGACGGTTTGACTAAATAAATATCGAGCGGTGATGCGACGTCGTTTGGGACACAATCTTAGTAAGAATATTCGATTTGTAATGGGCCAAAGCCCAATGAGAAGTAGAAAGCAATATGCTTCTTTGTGGCCTATGAAACCCATAAAATCATGAAAGAACTTGTGAAAAACGATATATTTCTATCCAAACCCTGAAAAATAAATAAATAAACAAACAAATCGTAGGCCATACAGCCCAAAACATGAAATAGAAAAGAGAATTCAACTACAGTTTCTGAAGATGGAGAAAGATCCTAAAAAAAGAGAGAGAAAAGCCCACACTCTTCTCTCACCTTGACGATCTCCCTCCAATCTCCACAGCTTTGTAGTAAAAAAACATAAAAAAAAAATAACATCACCTCTATCTAAATTAATCATGGAAGATAGATAGAGACCTAAAAACGACCTCTTCGCATGGAATGAATAGCCCCATTTCATGAACAAATCCAAATTCTTCCTCAGCTTCTCTAAGAAGGCTTTGAAACTCAGGGCAGTTCAAGAAAGAGATAGGGACAACGTATCTGCTTCTGTTCTTACCAACGTAAACCACAAAGTGTCCCTTTGGAACATCTAAGGGAAGCGCATGTTCTTCAACAACGTTGTTGTTGATGATTCCATGATGTTTCTTATTATTGCCTAAGCTCGAACACCTTTTCAAGATTTGCTTCAACGATGTTTTTTGTGCTAACAAATTTGTTTCTTGATGGCCATTCTTGAAAATTATTTCCTGTTCTTTTCTTTTTTGGATAGTGAGAGATGGTAGAGAAAGAGTATATTATGTGATGCTTGAATTGTTTATGGAGAGAATTGGCAAAAGGGAGGTTGAAGGTATTTATTGAGAGAGGGTGGGGCTGGTTTTAGGGCTTTAGTGTACTTTATGAAAGGACAAACGTTGGACCAAAACCCTATTTATTACAGTATTTTATGCGTTGGTCTTCGGCACTGTGGACCTTTTTTTTTATTTCGTTGAACGATTTCACTCAATCGACTATTAGCTTACGCTACGTACAGAATGTGATTAATCTCCACGAAACGTGTTAATATCCTCACAATTATATGCAGTAATGAAATTAAATTTATCCCAGCTCGAATCGACTATGAGCTTATACGTTTGGATAATAAGACTAATATTTGGGGCAGATGAAAATGTCTCACTCAACATAAAAAAAAAAAAAATCAAGATTTCGATTAAAATCTATAGACCTTCAACTTAAGATCATGGACGATGAAGCTTTTGTCAAAGGAAAAAAAGAAAAGTATATCTTTATTAGTTTCTTGAGTTGTAATGGTGACGCGTGTTTGTTAAGATAGTCACGTGTGAGGACATAGTGTCCCACATCGATAAATGCAAAGAAGATAAATGGGTTTATAAGCTTGACGTGCCACTCCTCTTAAACACCAATTGGTTTTAAGAAGGAACCCCATCAAGCTTATATCGGGCACCCCTTCTCCGTGTGGCGCATGTGCGTGGGCCACGATGACGGATAAATTACCAGAGGTCTGGCCCGTATTTCTACAGTGTTCATGTGCCAACACAAACATAGTAAAGCATCGACAAGTACTTACGTATCAAGAACCTTTATAAGAATCAAAACTAAGGAGAGCCACATAATGATATGGTTTGCATGTTCCATGGACGAGAAAAGAAAACTATAATATATATGTATATATATATATATATGTATAATATATTTTATATTCATCAAAAGACGAGTTCAAATTACATCAAGCCGATATCTATCGCTATACCCGATCCTTGTCTTGTGTTTTTTTTGTCTTGCTCTATTTTTCTTTTGCCCAAATAAAATGTCTCAATGAATTGAAACTGATTTCTCCAAATAAACATTTCCATTTTGAAATTAGACACATGGGTAGCTTTGAGCATTTTCTTACAACTTTTCAATCTGATAAAATTGTTGAGCTTTAGAAAAGCCTTTTCTTACACGGTAAATTGCTAAACTCCACCCCACGTTCTGAGACTTTAAAAGTGGGATATGATATGAGAAACTATTAAATGGATGGAAATTATTGTGGTCCATCGAAATACTGTTGCTCCCAAATATGTACATGTAATATTAACCTAATGTGTACGATCACCTTTTGTTAGGCAGATTTATCCAACCTTGATCTGATTCATAGAATTAGTATTACCTTAGACGATGAATTACCGATGTGAAGAATCGTAATACCACTAGACGTGCTGTAGAGTTTGACGGCGAGATACGCGCAGGGTTCTTCAGCAAAAGACGTCAACTCAATAATGAATCAGTAACCCTAAACAAAGCATTGTTTAGGGTATTTATACATAAGCCTTAATGGGCTATTGGGCCCAATATAACTAATATACCCACAAGTCAGGTATATTTACAATTAGGTCCTAGCTTAGAATAAACTACAAGATTAAGATAATCTATTTTAATTGAACACAATAAAATATTCCTAACAATCTCCCCCTTTGTGTTCAATTTGCAATTCGGCGCTGGTTATCTTCGCCTTGTAATCGTCCTGAGTCCTCAAAGAACACATATCGGAGTTGTGTACGCGAAAGCATTTGCATGCATGTTCTTCTTCATTCACCTCCTCCTTTATCTTGTCTTGTGACCTCTTCTTTAGGAGATCCAAGCTCATCGTCTGATCTTCTCTTCTTGTGTTCCAGGCTGTTTGTTGGATCGTCTCTCTTGTGTTCGATCTCTCCCCCTAGATAGTCACCACTCCCCCCTACGTTTGTTCAACCTTTGTTGGATTGAGGAGTTCTCTTTAAATTTGGAGAGACATACACAAGTCGAATCTTCTCTTTAGGTGTTCCAGCTCTTCCTTCACTTGTCGCAACTCCCCTACATTTGTTCAACCTTGTGTTGGGATTGAGAGTTTTCTTTAAACTCGAAGAGCTGTATACGAGTCTGCAGCTTTGATTCTTGAAGTCCATTCCGAAGTTGTTGGCCGTATCTTATCATTTGAGTCCGATCTCTCCGTTCGATTTCAGCTCAACTCCCCCTACGTTTGTTCAACCTTGTGTTGTGATTGGGGAGTTTCTTTAAAATCAGAGATTCGTACATGAGGCGAAAACTTCAATTGTTGGACTCTGTGGTCTTCGCTTGATTCTTTGACGACGTTTGAGATTTGGCATTTTCAGATCTATATTGCACTTTCGTCGTGGTGTTGCTCCCATTTTGCTTTAGTACTCCTCCCCCTCATGAAGATCGAGCTAGGGAGATCGTCATGCGATAGGTCAAAATGGGGCATCGTCTTTGGCAAGAAGATCGCGTCGTCGGGACAAGATGCTGGAGTTGCATTTTCAAAAAAATGCTTGGCCTCCTTCAGATTTTCCCCATCAATTGCATGAGAGCCCGTTTTCAAAGTGGTACGCGCGGCGGAAATGGTAGGTGCTCAGGTTGGGTAATAACCTGACAGAGCCACAAAGGCAATCCGTCGACACGACTTCAGAGTTAAACTTTGAGACGTGGCCTGTGATAACAGGGCTTTATAAACCGGGGCCACATAGGCGTCCCGTTAGCATCAGTCTAGGAGGATAGCTCATAGGTGACGGCCTGAAACCGTTGTTGTTTTGATGTTGCAACGGCAGGACTTCCTTCCGATCATCAAGCATGTCGCAGTAGGACATGTCTATGAAAGTTCTGATCTGGTCACAAAGTCCAGATAAGAAAAAAATGTATGTGTCCTAAAAAGAGATATAAAAATATTTGGATGTTGAGGTCACACTAGACTCGATGTGTTCAATAAAATTCAGTGGTGTTGGGCTGACTACCACTTAGTTCAATATCTCCTGCTTCCAAGTGAAGCAGTGATAGATTTCTGATAAACGTATTATAGTACGTTTATCATAGTATTTAATTGGCTCATAATAGAGTTTTCGTAGTCATTTTATGCACTTATTAACCCTATTTCTACTTGTTTTGGTATTATAAGGCTTTAGGACGAGTTTCGGGCGAAAAGGAGCGAAAACGAGGCAAAACGGCGCGAAAACGATGAAAACTGGTGACGGTCACGGCCGTGACACCTAGTGCACTTGGCCGTGACACATGTCAGAGAGTTAGACTGAAGACGGTCACGGCCGTGACACTTCTTGCACCACGCCGTGACCCATAGCAGCAGCAACATTAGAAAATTCATATCTCTCAATCTAGACCTCGGATTGAGAATCCCTTTGGTCAGAATGAAGATTGGCAAGTCTTCTATCTATGGTTAAAATTTCAGGTCAATCGGACATCGTTTACCCCTTCATCCGAGAGAAATACGAAACTGCCGCAAAGCTGTTGAGAGGGTCACGGCCGTGAAGCTACTGCACCAGGCCGTGACGAGCGGCAGTGAGCTCAATTTTTGTCCAGAGAGTGTCACGGCCGTGACCTATCTTGTCCCAGGCCGTGACAGTGTCGAATTTCACTATAAAAAGCCCAAATTCGACCCAGAAAGGGAGGAACTGACCAGAGATCAACCCTAATCCCTCTAGAGACGAAAAATAGCACAAAAGAACACAGATTCGCGTCCCGGAGCGCAAGAGACGGATCATCGACGAATTCACGCCCAATTTAGCGAAGAACGAAGAATCATCAACGCTTTCATCACAGATCATCCGTATATCAAGATAATGAATTCTTCACCTTTATTCCTTATTTCTTTCGCTGTTTTCCCGTCGATTATGCGTAGCTAATTCCCCTTGGTGTTTGGGATTAGATGAACGCTAGGATGTTTCGTAGTTAAGACTTATGATTATCGTGACAATGTGTTTGACTATTTATCGTTCTATGAATTTGTTTCGTTACTTTAATATGTCTATGTGTTAAAGTAATCGTATGGAAAAACGTTTAGGGCGACAGCTAAACAACGTTTAGGCCGTTCGTAGAAGATAGGAATCGAGTATAGGGCGAAAGCAAATACTCGATCCTCGCCGTTAGTAATTACTGAATTTTAGATCCCCGCGAGCGTTTAGGGCGACAGCAAACTCGCGAGCGGGTAGGAAAATTACTGCGATCTAGTCAAAATCACGTAGGAACGATTTTAGTGTCTTAACCGATAGCACCTAGCGGGATTCGAATCCCGAGCACATCTTTATTATCTGAAGCTTCGTATCAGTTTTAAGCGTCTTTGAATCTCTAGTTGAGTTAGATATAATCTGTTAGGTTAAGTCATAAAACAATCTGCGTATTTTATTAGGCTAAATATCGAGTCGATAGGTCACTACTAGTACTTGATTTATTCCTTGTGTTCGATACTCGTTTACTCACTTTACTGCACTACAAACGATAGGTCCACTGCCTATCGCACGTCGGTGATAGTAATTAGGTATTCGTTTTAATTATTACTTGTCGCACTTTTCATTCACACACCACGTGTCGATCAAGTTTTTGGCGCCGTTGCCGGGGAATAAATTGATATTAGGAACACCGTAGTTCGGTACTTTAGCCACTTTTATTTGACGTTTTCTTTTGCTTTTCACTTATTGCGTTATTTGTGCTATTTGCGTTATTTAATTTCCTACGTCACTATTAGTTTCGTATTCTTTTCGACGTATTTAGTTATTTCGTTGCTAATTTTGTTTTTCCCTTATTGAAGGTATGACTCAGCGGTGAATGACCCGAAGCCATCCATCGGGTCCCATCGTTGACGCAGACCCTGATTTTGAAAGAAAGTTGCGAAGGAAGCTTAAGTACGACACTGAAGGAGCTTCCACTAGCTCTCAGGACCATTTAGTTAGCTATTCAGAGGATAGTTCGCAAGAATCGACCCAAAACTCTCGTGTAGAGGCATTCGTAGACAGCCCAAACACGGAAGTAACCATGGCGGACCACCGAGTGCCCGTCCATCACATTCCAGAGGAGGAGCCATCACTTCAGGACCTCCTAAAGAATGCCGCGCTAGGCGGTACCGAGTCGGCGATTGTCATTCCGCCGATAGAGAACAATAACTTCGAGCTGAAACACTCTTGGCTTCAGATGATCTTTCAGACGGCCCAGTTCGAGGGCAATCCAAATGACGATCCTTATTCCCATCTGAAGGCGTTTCTGACGGTGACCGACACCATCAAAATCAATGGTGTCCCGGGCGATGCAATCAAATTGATGTTGTTTCCGTTCTCGCTCAAGTTCAGGGCGAAGGACTGGTTAGATATGTTGCCGCCCAGGTCGATCACTACCTGGGAGGAGATGCGAGCCGCCTTCATCAACCACTATTTCCCACTGTCGAAGGTGCTCAGACTAAAAACGGAGATCTCTCTGTTTCATCAGAAGGATTCAGAAAACCTCTACGAGGTTTGGGAACGATACAAGGCGCTATTGAAGAGATGCCCACAGCACGGGATGTCGAAGGCAGCCCAGATCAACCGGTTCCACGAGGGGCTCAACGACCAAACTGTTCATATGCTAGACGGAGCTGCGGGAGGAGGACTCGTGAAGCTCAACGCGACCGACGCTTGGAACCTGATTGAGGATTACTCGAGGAATAGTTTCATGAGGGGCAATACGAGGATGAAAACTACAGGAGTATTTGGAGTGAGCGAGGAGACGGCCACAAATGCAAAATTCGAGGCGCTTCAGCAACAGATCGCTGCGACAAACTCTCAGCTGCAGACAGTCATCGGCGCACTACTCCCGAAGTTCGGGCAGACTCAGCCCGTGAACGCCGTGACGACCACCGCACCGACGCAGCACACCCCATACGTGCCATTGTGCGGGATCTGTGGCGTAGCCCACGAGACATCGGAATGCCAACTTGGGCAATCATTGGAGCACGTAGACTATATGGAAAATTACCAAGGTGGCCAGCGAAGTTACCAGCCCCGAGCGCAGTACGGGAATCAGAACAACCAGGGGCAAGGACCGCCGGGATTTCAGCCGAGGTCGTCTGGATTCCAAAACGAGCCGCCACGACAGTACCAGAACGCGCCCGCAGGAGGATCCGATGATATGAAGGAAATGAAGGATATGATGAAGACACTCCTCACGAATTTCAGCAGCACCACCGCAGCCCACGAAAGCCGAATGACAAAGATGGAGGAGTACATGGAGGCGAATGACATCCGTGGTCAGAATACAGACGCCTCGATCAAGAGGTTGGAGCAGCAAGTGGGGCAATTAGCAAAGCAAATGGCGGGGCGAAATCAAGGATCACTCCCGAGCTACACCGAGACAAACCCCAAGGAGTATTGCAATGCGGTAACCCTGAGGAGAGGGAGAGGATTACAAGAAGCTCCCACCAAGCAGAATTTAAAGGAGAAAGTCGATTTCGAGGGCCACGACGAGCCAGAAGTGGAGGAAAGCAAGAGCGACAGAGTCGAGAAGGTCAAGGATGACGAGAGAAAGACGCGACCATTCGTGAAGCCGTATCAACCAAAGATCCCGTACCCAGCTCGGTTGAGGGAAGTTGCATCTGAAAAAGAGAAGGTTCAACCTAAAAAGGAGGAGGCTACACCCGAAATAGAAAAAGCGAGGGAGAACGAGCGACCACCAGTGATGCCGTACCAGCCGAAGATTCCATATCCAGCACGGTTAAAGAAGGACAAAGACGAGGCGCTGATTGGCAGATTCATGGATATGTGCAAAGAATTACATATTAACTTACCGTTTGTTGAAGCTATTGCGCAGATGCCCAGTTTCGTTAAGTTCCTGAAGGACTTGCTGACGAACCGACGGAAGCTCGAACACGTCTCCACGGTATACCTACGAGGAGAGTGCTCGGTGATACTCCAGAGCAAGATACCGAAAAAGCTCAAGGACCCAGGGAGTTTTACTATTCCTTGTCGTATAGGTGATTTAGTTGTTGAGCATGCTTTAGCTGATCTAGGCGCTAGTATAAATTTAATGCCGTACTCCATGTTTAAGCGCTTAGGATTTGGTGAACCACGACCCACTAGAATGAATATTCAACTGGCCGATAGATCGTTAAAATACCCTCTAGGTGTTATCGAGGATGTTCTAGTTAAGGTCGATAAGTTCGTTATCCCTGCTGATTTTGTGATCTTAGACATAGACGAGGATGAAAATGTTCCATTAATTCTAGGTAGACCATTCTTAGCTACAGGCGAGACCATGATAGATGTTAGGAATGGAACATTAACCTTGACAGTAGACGGTGAAAAAGTTACGTTCAATATGACTGACTCGATGAAAAAGAGCAACGAGCAAGATGATAAATGCTATTTCTTAGATGTATTTGAGCACGATTTTTTCTTTTCCGTGCAAGGTCTGTCACAGGTCAGCAAGCATGATAGGCACACGATTATGGCAATTGATAAGTGTGGGGAGGAGATCGACGAACCCATCATAGCCATCGACGAGAGCATCGAAGAAGTTAAGGACAAGAGCCCAGTCGAGGAGCGACCGCCACTAGAGTTGAAACCGCTGCCCGGCGAAAGGCGACACCTCCAAGGTATGGATGCAGGCGAGGGAAACTTAAGCAAAAAAAAGATGATGTACCTCGACTTCCAGCCACCCTAAGCGAACGAAAGCACGTCCGGCTAAAGACGGTAAAGGAAGCGCTTCTTGGGAGGCAACCCAGGCTTTATCTATCTAGTATTTTTTTATTTTGTCTATTATTATTATCATTCATGTTTTTTTTTTCTGTTACATTTAGTTTTCCTTTTAGTCATGTCAGGCATCACGAGTCACGATACGACAACCATCAAGCGTTTAGTCACGACCACGTCAACATTTTTCGTCAGGGAAGTTTCGTTCTCTTACACCTACTTTTCCCTTCCGTTTATTCAAATTTTACGTTGAGGACAACGTACGGCTTAAGTGTGGGGAGGGGAATTTAGGTTGAAAACTTACGTGAAAATTTTTAATTTTTTATGACGTGTCTGTGAGCTATAAATTTCGTTGAAAGGCATGAATTTATTGAATTCAGGCACGATTTTTGCGCATTATCTCGAGTTAGACTGCATTATTATGAATTCTTGTGAGCAATTAGGATATGCATGACTGATCGAATCATGTCTGCCTGAATAGATGTAGCACTGTTTTGAGAGATCCGTACACATAACCCTGTTTCGTGTGAGAGTTTGAGCCTGACGAGCTTATGCTCATTTTTCTTGGTTGTGTGACGTGCCTAGTCTATATCTCTCTAGAACTTGCCTGTCTGATGCGTGTTGAAACTATTTTGGTGTGTTAGTGTGAAAATGATGAGGGCAATAGGAATCAAGTCCAGGGCCAAAATTTTCTTAACCATGACGAACCCCATTAGTTAGCCACGTTGAGCCTGAGCCTATTCGTTGCTTACCTCGTAAATTATAAGAGCCACTGACCCGAATAAGCCTCCAGAGATTATCTGAACCTGAGTTGATTAGAATAAAGCAGAAGTCAAACTTGAAAGTTACTGTTCCAGTGTTTGATTTGATGTTCTTCTCTGCTATTCGTGAAATGACTCGTCCCTTACTTGACCGTTTTCTGAAATGACCCGATCCCTTGCATAAGCCTGCCCATAAACCTTTTGGCAAGATATAGGTTTTGGTAATAAGTATCCCTAGGTAAACGGCATTCGCTGTGACGATGTACTCTTTGCGACAAAAGCCGAACCTTGATGTTTTTAGGGAATAAGGGCAGTGCGCAAAAGTAGAGCGTAACTAAGGTGAAAGGGCAGAAAATGAAAGGGAACTGAGTCGAGAGGGTCGGGCAGAAAAGTCTAGGATTTCAGAGCGAGAACGTTGAGTCTTATGTTGGGACGTGCGATTGTCTGTTTGATCATGCTGTGTTCTTTGATAATTTTTGCTTAAGTGTCCTAGCTCTAAGATTAAGTGTTCATTATATATGCTTATCGCTTCATGATTATTCGACCCGTTTCCCCAAAAGACCCTCAGATTTATGCTTGCCACATTAAGTAGTAGAGATGCGATTAGCTTGCAAGTTTATGGTAGGGGCGGGACTAGTGCACGAATTGAGCGATTCACTATATGCTAGCCTATACACTGAGTAATTTTGAGCGAATCCCATGTGAGATATGAGTCTCGATTGGCAGTGCGAAGGAAGTTTAGGTAGACAACTGCAAGTCATTAGTGTGATGTCCATAATTGTTCGCTTGATTTCGTTTCATGTTTTCTAGCTTTGATGATAAATTGCGAACAATCGTGCCGTTATCTTGATTTGTACCTTCTCTGACTTTCAATTTACTTGAGGACAAGCAAATGCTTAAGTGTGGGGAGGTTTGATAAACGTATTATAGTACGTTTATCATAGTATTTAATTGGCTCATAATAGAGTTTTCGTAGTCATTTTATGCACTTATTAACCCTATTTCTACTTCTTTTGGTATTATAAGGCTTTAGGACGAGTTTCGGGCGAAAAGGAGCGAAAACGAGGCAAAACGGCGCGAAAACGATGAAAACTGGTGACGGTCACGGCCGTGACACCTAGTGCACCTGGCCGTGACACATGGCAGAGAGTTAGACTGAAGAAGGTCACGGCCGTGACACTTCTTGCACCAGGCCGTGACCCATAGCAGCAGCAACATTAGAAAATTCATATCTCTCAATCTAGACCTCGTATTGAGAATCCCTTTGGTCAGAATGAAGATTGGCAAGTCTTCTATCTATGGTTAAAATTTCAGGTCAATCGGACATCGTTTACCCCTTCATCCGAGAGAAATACGAAACTGCCGCAAAGCTGTTGAGAGGGTCACGGCCGTGAAGCTACTGCACCAGGCCGTGACGAGTGGCAGTGAGCTCAATTTTTGTCCAGAGAGTGTCACGGCCGTGACCTATCTTGTCCCAGGCCGTGACAGTGTCGAATTTCACTATAAAAAGCCCAAATTCGACCCAGAAAGGGAGGAACTGACCAGAGATCAACCCTAATCCCTCTAGAGACGAAAAATAGCACAAAAGAACACAGATTCGCGTCCCGGAGCGCAAGAGACGGATCATCGACGAATTCACGCCCAATTTAGCGAAGAACGAAGAATCATCAACGCTTTCATCACAGATCATCCGTATATCAAGATAATGAATTCTTCACCTTTATTCCTTATTTCTTTCGCTGTTTTCCCGTCGATTATGCGTAGATAATTCCCCTTGGTGTTTGGGATTAGATGAACGCTAGGATGTTTCGTAGTTAAGACTTATGATTATCGTGACAATGTGTTTGACTATTTATCGTTCTATGAATTTGTTTCGTTACTTTAATATGTCTATGTGTTAAAGTAATCGTATGGAAAAACGTTTAGGGCGACAGCTAAACAACGTTTAGGCCGTTCGTAGAAGATAGGAATCGAGTATAGGGCGAAAGCAAATACTCGATCCTCGCCGTTAGTAATTACTGAATTTTAGATCCCCGCGAGCGTTTAGGGCGACAGCAAACTCGCGAGCGGGTAGGAAAATTACTGCGATCTAGTCAAAATCACGTAGGAACGATTTTAGTGTCTTAACCGATAGCACCTAGCGGGATTCGAATCCCGAGCACATCTTTATTATCTGAAGCTTCGTATCAGTTTTAAGCGTCTTTGAATCTCTAGTTGAGTTAGATATAATCTGTTAGGTTAAGTCATAAAACAATCTGCGTATTTTATTAGGCTAAATATCGAGTCGATAGGTCACTACTAGTACTTGATTTATTCCTTGTGTTCGATACTCATTTACTCACTTTACTGCACTACAAACGATAGGTCCACTGCCTATCGCACGTCGGTGATAGTAATTAGGTATTCGTTTTAATTATTACTTGTCGCACTTTTCATTCACACACCACGTGTCGATCAAGTTTTTGGCGCCGTTGCCGGGGAATAAATTGATATTAGGAACACCGTAGTTCGGTACTTTAGCCACTTTTATTTGACGTTTTCTTTTGCTTTTCACTAATTGCGTTATTTGTGCTATTTGCGTTATTTAATTTCCTACGTCACTATTAGTTTCGTATTCTTTTCGACGTATTTAGTTATTTCGTTGCTAATTTTGTTTTTCCCTTATTGAAGGTACGACTCAGCGGTGAATGACCCGAAGCCATCCATCGGGTCCCATCGTTGACGCAGACCCTGATTTTGAGAGAAAGTTGCGAAGGAAGCTTAAGTACGACACTGAAGGAGCTTCCACTAGCTCTCAGGACCATTTAGTTAGCTATTCAGAGGATAGTTCGCAAGAATCGACCCAAAACTCTCGTGTAGAGGCATTCGTAGACAGCCCAAACACGGAAGTAACCATGGCGGACCACCGAGTGCCCGTCCATCACATTCCAGAGGAGGAGCCATCACTTCAGGACCTCCTAAAGAATGCCGCGCTAGGCGGTACCGAGTCGGCGATTGTCATTCCGCCGATAGAGAACAATAACTTCGAGCTGAAGCACTGTCAGGAACCAAAACCTCATATCATAATTTCAAGCATTTACATAGTTTCATGCATTCATATAAGTTATTTTAAAAATAGACATATAGATAGAATAAGGTATTTAAAGTATTACAGTTCTAGGTCCTCAAAGAGATAGAAGTGAATATTACTAAAGATAGAAATTTCTAGAGTTTTCTTAGGTTTTGAAGAACTTTATATGTGCACTAATTAAAGTGATTAAATAAATTAAGAAATTTAATAATAATCTTGAGATCCTTTAAAATGGAAGAAATATATAAATAAATTGAATTATAACAAGAGAAGAGATTAATCTAAAAAGGATTTCAAAACCTCTCAATCAAAGTTTCGAGATTTATTAAGAATTTCGAAATTCTTCAACTAAGATCACGGGATTCCTTGGGTTCTCGATAGGGACCTTACGATAACTTAAATAATTCATGGAACTAGATATTAGTCTTGAGATTTGAAATTAATCATTTAAGGAAGTTTCGAGACTTAATAAGAATTCAAAATAAGGATTTTCGTTACTTAAAGATTCTTGAAGCTTAACCTAGTATTGGAATCATACAAGAAAAACAATTTAATAATAGAATGAAATGTATTAGATAAAATAATGATTGATGAGTTAGGATAAGTGTCGATGTCATTTAACTATTGTTACACTCAATCATGAGATAAGGACGAAAGAGAATAAGGAAAGTAACTCATTATATCAATGAACAGAAACTTTAACGTAGAGAAGGGAGATCAAAATTCATTGGTTTATCTATCAAACCCACCTTGGAAAGCAAACGAAGAAACTCAACTTTGATTAAAGCAGCTAAGGAAGGTCAAGAGTCGGATAAGGGCAAGGACAAGGTCGCTTAAGCAAGCGGAGAAAATAGGCGAAACTTGTGAGTATGATTGCGACATGTACCTTATGTGCTTTATATGCTTACATGTTTTATGTGGATTAATTGATTAGTACGTGATATATGTGTGCTATTTATAAATCGACGTGAACTATGTGACCGTAACGTGCTCTTATATGATTTATGTGTCATATAAAGTATTTTTATAGATTGCATACATATAAAATAAGGGAGAAACCGTTATGACTGCTACGACTACAGATGGTATGATACGGATGCTACGGCATATATCCCTACAAATCGGGGGATCTTACAGAGTCCTGTACAGGCAACACGTATCCCTACAAATAGGGGGATTACGACATGGTTACAGAGTCCCATGCATGGGCGCCGACTGGGCGTACAGTACAGTCTAGCTAGTCTATAACGGGAGTATCAAAATAAATGGACATATAGAAATGGCATGGTTACAATATTGATGAAAAGGAATGGACTACTGTTTATTTTATTTGTTACTTGTATTAATTAACATGTTGCGATCATACTCTGAATCGGTGTCTTCACAGTTGTGTAGATAATTAGCAGACGGCGTAGAAAGCATATCATAGAGCATGGATTCAAGGTTGGCCAACTACGCTCTCCTCCTGCTCCCCTCTGGTTCATCGTTAGCATATAGAATAGAAACGGCTTTAGACTGTTACATTTTGTGACTCGTATGATAGGTACATTATTGTGAACGGAACTAGATCGGATGTACGCACCCGTTTTTGTTAAAGAAAATGGTTATGGAAATCGCGAAAAATTTTATACGAATATTTAATTGCTGCGTAAAAAGATAATAGGAAACGGGGCGCTACATGTAGTGGTATCAGAGCCTAGGCTTTAGGTTCTGTAGACATTTGCATAGTAGGTACATGTTATGTTTGCCCTTAAACTTTTCTTGCATATATAGGCAAAGGGCAATAGGCGAACGAACGCATTTAGAACATGATGAACAAACAATAGAGGGAGGAGGAAGAACGGCCGTACCGGAATCCCATTCATCTCATACTCTTAGACAACATGAATCCGAACACCCCCTGACAACTCCCCGAGAACGACGATATGATAAACTAAGGAAGATGGGTGCTGTGGACTTCATGGGAACGACAGATCCTGCTGAGGCAGAAACATGGTTGAAAAGAACAGAAAGAGTGTTCAACATGATGCAATGTACACCGGAAGAAAGATTCGACTATGCTGTCTCACTTCTTCAGGGACATGCATACGAATGGTGGGAAACTGTCCCAGATAGTATGGTTCAACCCCCAGTGCTGACCTGGGAAGATTTTCTGAGAGAGTTCAGCGATGCTTACATGCCTGAAGTTTATAAGGATCAGAAAGAAAAAGAATTTTTAGAACTCAAACAAGGAAATCGGTCTGTAAGCGAGTATGAAGTACTATTTAATCAGTTGTCTCGATACGCTTCACATATGATTGCAGTTGAAAGAAATAAGTGCCGAAGGTTTGAAGCTGGACTCCGTTATACTATTAGAAATCGTATTACACCATCAGATATGGAGTCCTATGGGAAACTGAGGGCGGCGGCTATTCGCGCCGAAAGATTAGAAACCGAATCAAGAAACTTTCAGAGTAACAAAAGAAGACCAGGAGAAGAATCGTCAAGCGGGAAGATGAAAAAGATGTATAGTGCACCAAGATCAATGAGCACGCAAAGTAGTTCTGCAAAGGGCAGTACAGGCGGAATGAGACCGGTTGGACGAGGGATTCTACAGACCATACCAGCATGTGAACATTGCGGGAAAAATCATCCGGGCGTTTGTAGATGGCTCACAGGCGAATGTTTTCGATGTGGGCAACGGGGACACTTAGCAAGGAATTGCCCAACATTACAAACAGAAACCACAGTTGAACAATCAAGGATTAGCGGAAATTATACGAATCGCGGAAGAGGAAGGGGTCGAGGACCGTTTAACACAAGTTCTGGAAGAGGAGGTTCAGGAAGCCAGACTTATAGGCCGCCAGCACAAGCAAGAATTTTCACCATGACTCGTGAGGAAGCTAAAGAAGGATCACACGTGATTACGGGTAAATTATCTATCTGTGATATTGATGCATATGTTTTATTCGATCCAGGTGCCACTCATTCATTCATGTCACGAACATTTGCATCATTATTACCTGATAAACTCGAACCCCTAGAAGAGGAATTGTATGTTCGACTTCCAACGGGTGAAGTGGTTACAGTGAATGCAGTATACTTAGAATGCAAAATGGTCAGTAGAGGGACAGAGATGCGAGCAACCCTATTTGTCATTCCTTTAATGGATTTCGACGTAATATTAGGCATGGACTGGTTGTCAAGATACCGGGCGAAGCTTGACTGTTTCAAAAAGGAAATTGAATTGACCCCTACGGATCAAACCCATATAATACTTAAGGGGGAAAAGAGCGTACGGACGGCATATCAAATATCAAGTTTAGAAGCTTCTAAGATGATTAGTAAAGGATGCGAATGGTATATAGCCTATGTTATAGATGCGCAGTTAAGCGGATTGAAAATAGAAGATATTCCGGTAGTCAGTGAATATCCCGATGTCTTTCCCGAAGAGTTACCGGGGTTACCACCCGATCGAGATACGGAGTTCACTATTGAACTTCAACCAGGCACGGCACCAATATCTATTCCACCGTATCGAATGGCTCCGATTGAATTGAATGAGTTGAAGGTACAGTTGAAGGAATTACTCGACAAGGGTTATATACGGCCAAGTGTATCACCGTGGGGAGCACCCGTTCTTTTCGTTAAAAAGAAAGACGGAACGCTCAGATTGTGTATCGACTATCGGCAGTTGAATAAAGTAACGGTGAAAAATAAATATCCGTTGCCTCGGATTGATGATCTATTTGATCAGTTGCAAGGTGCTAGGGTCTTTTCAAAAATCGATCTGAGATCAGGGTATCACCAATTGAAGATTGCGGATAATGATATTCCAAAGCCTGCTTTTAGGACCAGATATGGGCATTATGAATTTCTAGTTATGCCCTTTGGATTGACGAACGCTCCTGCAGTGTTTATGGCGTTGATGAATGATGTCTTCCGACCCTACTTAGACCAGTTCGTGATCGTCTTTATTGATGATATTCTAATATATTCCAAGTCAAAAGAGGAGCACGAAGAACATTTGAAGATTGTACTTCAGATTTTACGGGAAAGGAAGTTATATGCGAAGCTCTCGAAATGTGAATTTTGGTTAGATCAAGTAGTGTTTCTAGGGCACGTAGTCTCTGGTAAAGGTATCCAAGTCGATCCCAGTAAAATTGAAGCAGTGATCAAGTGGGAGAGCCCTAAAAATGTAGCAGAAGTTCGTAGTTTTCTGGGATTGGCCGGATATTATCGGCGATTCGTAGAGAATTTCTCACTGATAGCCGCTCCAATGACGAAGTTATTACGTAAAGGAGTTGTATTTAAGTGGACTGATGAATGCCAAAGGAGTTTTGAAGAATTGAAGGAACGATTAACAACAGCTCCTGTACTGACTATTCCATCAGGTACTGAAGGTTTTGTGATCTATAGTGATGCGTCCTACCAAGGACTAGGATGCGTGCTAATGCAAAATGGAAAAGTAGTGGCGTACGCATCTCGACAGCTGAAGCCATATGAAACATCTTACCCAACTCACGACTTAGAGTTAGCGGCTGTGGTGTTCGCACTAAAGATATGGCGACACTACTTATATGGTACGACATTTCAGATATTTACTGATCATAAAAGTCTGAAATATCTATTAAGCCAAAAGGGATTGAATATGAGACAGAGGCGGTGGATCGAACTGTTAAAGGATTATGACTGTACTATAGAGTATCATCCTGGAAAGGCTAACGTCGTTGCTGATGCTTTGAGTCGGAAATCGTATGGTTCCGTCTCTTATTTATCGATTTGCTCTTTCTCAAGTTTGATTGATCTCAGAAAGATGAATACGGAGATGAAAGTAGAAGATACTGGTGCTATCTGTGCCTCGATAGTAGTTCGACCTATCATGTTAGATCGAATCAGACAAGTACAGTTTAAAGACGAAAAGCTAGTTAAGATTGCTGATAAAGTGAAACAAGGGTTAGGGAAGTCTTTTGTAATAGATGATAATGGAACTTTGACAATAAATGGCCGTATATGTGTTCCTGATATCGATAATCTTCGACAAGAGATAATGGAAGAGGCCCATACCGCTCCTTATGCTATGCATCCAGGCAGTACGAAGATGTATCGGACCCTTAAATCTCATTATTGGTGGCCAAGGATGAAGAAGGATGTGGCCGAGTACGTTTTGAAATGTTTAACGTGTCAGCAAATCAAAGCTGAACACCAAGCACCAGTGGGTAAATTACACCCTTTACCCATACCTGTTTGGAAATGGGAACGGATAACGATGGATTTTCTTTATGGGCTTCCTCCAACGACTAAGAAAAATGATGCTGTGTGGGTAATCGTCGACAGGCTTACGAAATCAGCTCATTTCTTGCCATTTAGATGGGGTTCTACGTTAGAATACTTGGCAAAAAGATATGTTAATGAAATAGTTCGGCTACACGGGGTACCAACTTCTATCGTATCTGATCGTGATCCCCGATTTACTTCCAGATTTTGGGGAAGTTTACAGGAAGCGCTCGGAACTAAATTACATTTTAGTACGGCATTTCATCCACAGACGGACGGACAATCAGAAAGAACGATACAGACATTGGAAGATATGCTTCGAGCATGCGTAATCGAGTTCAAAGGATCATGGGATGATTATATAGCGCTAATGGAATTTGCCTATAATAATCAGTTCCATTCAAGTATTGGAATGGCTCCGTACGAAGCCTTATATGGCCGGAAATGTCGAAACCCAATTTGTTGGGATATAGAAGGAGAACAAGTACTAGAAGGGCCAGATTTAATTCAGGACACAATGGAAAAGATTAAAATAGTTAAAAGTCGATTAAAAGCGGCCCAAGACAGACAGAAAAGTTATATTGATCAACACCGACGAGAAATGGAATACGAAGTTGGAGAAAAAGTATTCTTGCGAGTATCTCCATGGAAAGGGGTGTTACGATTTGGAAAGAAAGGAAAGTTAAGTCCGCGATATATTGGACCGTACGAGATACTTGAAAGAATTGGACCGTTAGCATATCGATTAGCACTGCCACCTGAACTTTCACAGATACACAACGTGTTCCACGTTAGTATGTTACGGCGATATAGATCAGATCCTACACATGTTCTACGTGGCGAACCGATGAATATTTCTGAGGACCTTAGTTACGTAGAAGAACCGGCAGAAGTCCTGGAATATGCTGACAAACAGTTACGACATAAAACGATTCCAATGGTAAAAGTACGATGGAAAAATCATTCGGCTCGTGAAGCTACGTGGGAAACCATAGAACAAATGAAGACCCAGTACCCATGGTTATTACCTGAGACAGGTACGAAATTTCGAGGCCGAAATTTTTTTTAAGGGGGGGAGAATTGTCAGGAACCAAAACCTCATATCATAATTTCAAGCATTTACATAGTTTCATGCATTCATATAAGTTATTTTAAAAATAGACATATAGATAGAATAAGGTATTTAAAGTATTACAGTTCTAGGTCCTCAAAGAGATAGAAGTGAATATTACTAAAGATAGAAATTTCTAGAGTTTTCTTAGGTTTTGAAGAACTTTATATGTGCACTAATTAAAGTGATTAAATAAATTAAGAAATTTAATAATAATCTTGAGATCCTTTAAAATGGAAGAAATATATAAATAAATTGAATTATAACAAGAGAAGAGATTAATCTAAAAAGGATTTCAAAACCTCTCAATCAAAGTTTCGAGATTTATTAAGAATTTCGAAATTCTTCAACTAAGATCACGGGATTCCTTGGGTTCTCGATAGGGACCTTACGATAACTTAAATAATTCATGGAACTAGATATTAGTCTTGAGATTTGAAATTAATCATTTAAGGAAGTTTCGAGACTTAATAAGAATTCAAAATAAGGATTTTCGTTACTTAAAGATTCTTGAAGCTTAACCTAGTATTGGAATCATACAAGAAAAACGATTTAATAATAGAATGAAATGTATTAGATAAAATAATGATTGATGAGTTAGGATAAGTGTCGATGTCATTTAACTATTGTTACACTCAATCATGAGATAAGGACGAAAGAGAATAAGGAAAGTAACTCATTATATCAATGAACAGAAACTTTAACGTAGAGAAGGGAGATCAAAATTCATTGGTTTATCTATCAAACCCACCTTGGAAAGCAAACGAAGAAACTCAACTTTGATTAAAGCAGCTAAGGAAGGTCAAGAGTCGGATAAGGGCAAGGACAAGGTCGCTTAAGCAAGCGGAGAAAATAGGCGAAACTTGTGAGTATGATTGCGACATGTACCTTATGTGCTTTATATGCTTACATGTTTTATGTGGATTAATTGATTAGTACGTGATATATGTGTGCTATTTATAAATCGACGTGAACTATGTGACCGTAACGTGCTCTTATATGATTTATGTGTCATATAAAGTATTTTTATAGATTGCATACATATAAAATAAGGGAGAAACCGTTATGACTGCTACGACTACAGATGGTATGATACGGATGCTACGGCATATATCCCTACAAATCGGGGGATCTTACAGAGTCCTGTACAGGCAACACGTATCCCTACAAATAGGGGGATTACGACATGGTTACAGAGTCCCATGCATGGGCGCCGACTGGGCGTACAGTACAGTCTAGCTAGTCTATAACGGGAGTATCAAAATAAATGGACATATAGAAATGGCATGGTTACAATATTGATGAAAAGGAATGGACTACTGTTTATTTTATTTGTTACTTGTATTAATTAACATGTTGCGATCATACTCTGAATCGGTGTCTTCACAGTTGTGTAGATAATTAGCAGACGGCGTAGAAAGCATATCATAGAGCATGGATTCAAGGTTGGCCAACTACGCTCTCCTCCTGCTCCCCTCTGGTTCATCGTTAGCATATAGAATAGAAACTGCTTTAGACTGTTACATTTTGTGACTCGTATGATAGGTACATTATTGTGAACGGAACTAGATCGGATGTACGCACCCGTTTTTGTTAAAGAAAATGGTTATGGAAATCGCGAAAAATTTTATACGAATATTTTATTGCTGCGTAAAAAGATAATAGGAAACGGGGCGCTACAAGCACTCTTGGCTTCAGATGATCTTTCAGACGACCCAGTTCGAGGGCAATCCAGATGACGATCCTTATTCCCATCTGAAGGCATTTCTGACGGTGACCGACACCATCAAAATCAATGGTGTCCCGGGCGATGCAATCAAATTGATGTTGTTTCCGTTCTCGCTCAAGTTCAGGGCGAAGGACTGGTTAGATATGTTGCCGCCCAGGTCGATCACTACCTGGGAGGAGATGCGAGCCGCCTTCATCAACCACTATTTCCCACTGTCGAAGGTGCTCAGACTAAAAACGGAGATCTCTCTGTTTCATCAGAAGGATTCAGAAAACCTCTACGAGGTTTGGGAACGATACAAGGCGCTATTGAAGAGATGCCCACAGCACGGGATGTCGAAGGCAGCCCAGATCAACCGGTTCCACGAGGGGCTCAACGACCAAACTGTTCATATGCTAGACGGAGCTGCGGGAGGAGGACTCGTGAAGCTCAACGCGACCGACGCTTGGAACCTGATTGAGGATTACTCGAGGAATAGTTTCATGAGGGGCAATACGAGGATGAAAACTACAGGAGTATTTGGAGTGAGCGAGGAGACGGCCACAAATGCAAAATTCGAGGCGCTTCAGCAACAGATCGCTGCGACAAACTCTCAGCTGCAGACAGTCATCGGCGCACTACTCCCGAAGTTCGGGCAGACTCAGCCCGTGAACGCCGTGACGACCACCGCACCGACACAGCACACCCCATACGTGCCATTGTGCGGGATCTGTGGCGCAGCCCACGAGACATCGGAATGCCAACTTGGGCAATCATTGGAGCACGTAGACTATATGGAAAATTACCAAGGTGGCCAGCGAAGTTACCAGCCCCGAGCGCACCCCAATCTGGCGTACGGGAATCAGAACAACCAGGGGCAAGGACCGCCGGGATTTCAGCCGAGGTCGTCTGGATTCCAAAACGAGCCGCCACGATAGTACCAGAACGCGCCCGCAGGAGATCCGATGATATGAAGGAAATGAAGGATATGATGAAGACACTCCTCACGAATTTCAGCAGCACCACCGCAGCCCACGAAAGCCGAATGACAAAGATGGAGGAGTACATGGAGGCGAATGACATCCGTGCTCAGAATACAGACGCCTCGATCAAGAGGTTGGAGCAGCAAGTGGGGCAATTAGCAAAGCAAATGGCGGGGCGAAATCAAGGATCACTCCCGAGCTACACCGAGACAAACCCCAAGGAGTATTGCAATGCGGTAACCCTGAGGAGCGGGAGAGGATTACAAGAAGCTCCCACCAAGCAGAATTTAAAGGAGAAAGTCGATTTCGAGGGCCACGACGAGCCAGAAGTGGAGGAAAGCAAGAGCGACAGAGTCGAGAAGGTCAAGGATGACGAGAGAAAGACGCGACCATTCGTGAAGCCGTATCAACCAAAGATCCCGTACCCAGCTCGGTTGAGGGAAGTTGCATCTGAAAAAGAGAAGGTTCAACCTAAAAAGGAGGAGGCTACACCCGAAATAGAAAAAGCGAGGGAGAACGAGCGACCACCAGTGATGCCGTACCAGCCGAAGATTCCATATCCAGCACGGTTAAAGAAGGACAAAGACGAGGCGCTGATTGGCAGATTCATGGGTATGTGCAAAGAATTAAATATTAACTTACCGTTTGTTGAAGCTATTGCGCAGATGCCCAGTTTCATTAAGTTCCTGAAGGACTTGCTGACGAACCGACGGAAGCTCGAACACGTCTCCACGGTATACCTACGAGGAGAGTGCTCGGTGATACTCCAGAGCAAGATACCGAAAAAGCTCAAGGACCCAGGGAGTTTTACTATTCCTTGTCGTATAGGTGATTTAGTTGTTGAGCATGCTTTAGCTGATCTAGGCGCTAGTATAAATTTAATGCCGTACTCCATGTTTAAGCGCTTAGGATTTGGTGAACCACGACCCACTAGAATGAATATTCAACTGGCCGATAGATCGTTAAAATACCCTCTAGGTGTTATCGAGGATGTTCTAGTTAAGGTCGATAAGTTCGTTATCCCTGCTGATTTTGTGATCTTAGACATAGACGAGGATGAAAATGTTCCATTATTCTAGGTAGACCATTCTTAGCTACAGGCGAGACCATGATAGATGTTAGGAATGGAACATTAACCTTGACAGTAGACGGTGAAAAAGTTACGTTCAATATGGCTGACTCGATGAAAAAGAGCAACGAGCAAGATGATAAATGCTATTTCTTAGATGTATTTGAGCACGATTTTTTCTTTTCCGTGCAAGGTCTGTCACAGGTCAGCAAGCATGATAGGCACACGATTATGGCAATTAATAAGTGTGGGGAGGAGATCGACGAACCCATCATAGCCATCGACGAGAGCATCGAAGAAGTTAAGGACAAGAGCCCAGTCGAGGAGCGACCGCCACTAGAGTTGAAACCGCTGCCCGGCGAAAGGCGACACCTCCAAGGTATGGATGCAGGCGAGGGAAACTTAAGCAAAAAAAAGATGATGTACCTCGACTTCCAGCCACCCTAAGCGAACGAAAGCACGTCCGGCTAAAGACGGTAAAGGAAGCGCTTCTTGGGAGGCAACCCAGGCTTTATCTATCTAGTATTTTTTTATTTTGTCTATTATTATTATCATTCATGTTTTTTTTTTTCTGTTACGTTTAGTTTTCCTTTTAGTCATGTCAGGCATCACGAGTCACGATACGACAACCATCAAGCGTTTAGTCACGACCACGTCAACATTTTTCGTCAGGGAAGTTTCGTTCTCTTACACCTACTTTTCCCTTCCGTTTATTCAAATTTTACGTTGAGGACAACGTACGGCTTAAGTGTGGGGAGGGGAATTTAGGTTGAAAACTTACGTGAAAATTTTTAATTTTTTATGACGTGTCTGTGAGCTATAAATTTCGTTGAAAGGCATGAATTTATTGAATTCAGGCACGATTTTTGCGCATTATCTCGAGTTAGACTGCATTATTATGAATTCTTGTGAGCAATTAGGATATGCATGACTGATCGAATCATGTCTGCCTGAATAGATGTAGCACTGTTTTGAGAGATCCGTACACATAACCCTGTTTCGTGTGAGAGTTTGAGCCTGACGAGCTTATGCTAATTTTTCTTGGTTGTGTGACGTGCCTAGTCTATATCTCTCTAGAACTTGCCTGTCTGATGCGTGTTGAAACTATTTTGGTGTGTTAGTGTGAAAATGATGAGGGCAATAGGAATCAAGTCCAGGGCCAAAATTTTCTTAACCATGACGAACCCCATTAGTTAGCCACGTTGAGCCTGAGCCTATTCGTTGCTTACCTCGTAAATTATAAGAGCCACTGACCCGAATAAGCCTCCAGAGATTATCTGAACCTGAGTTGATTAGAATAAAGCAGAAGTCGAACTTGAAAGTTACTGTTCCAGTGTTTGATTTGATGTTCTTCTCTGCTATTCGTGAAATGACTCGTCCCTTACTTGACCGTTTTCTGAAATGACCCGATCCCTTGCATAAGCCTGCCCATAAACCTTTTGGCAAGATATAGGTTTTGGTAATAAGTATCCCTAGGTAAACGGCATTCGCTGTGACGATGTACTCTTTGCGACAAAAGCCGAACCTTGATGTTTTTAGGGAATAAGGGCAGTGCGCAAAAGTAGAGCGTAACTAAGGTGAAAGGGCAGAAAATGAAAGGGAACTGAGTCGAGAGGGTCGGGCAGAAAAGTCTAGAATTTCAGAGCGAGAACGTTGAGTCTTATGTTGGGACGTGCGATTGTCTGTTTGATCATGCTGTGTTCTTTGATAATTTTTGCTTAAGTGTCCTAGCTCTAAGATTAAGTGTTCATTATATATGCTTATCGCTTCATGATTATTCGACCCGTTTCCCCAAAAAGACCCTCAGATTTATGCTTGCCACATTAAGTAGTAGAGATGCGATTAGCTTGCAAGTTTATGGTAGGGGCGGGACTAGTGCACGAATTGAGCGATTCACTATATGCTAGCCTATACACTGAGTAATTTTGAGCGAATCCCATGTGAGATATGAGTCTCGATTGGCAGTGCGAAGGAAGTTTAGGTAGACAACTGCAAGTCATTAGTGTGATGTCCATAATTGTTCGCTTGATTTCGTTTCATGTTTTCTAGCTTTGATGATAAATTGCGAACAATCGTGCCGTTATCTTGATTTGTACCTTCTCTGACTTTCAATTTACTTGAGGACAAGCAAATGCTTAAGTGTGGGGAGGTTTGATAAACGTATTATAGTACGTTTATCATAGTATTTAATTGGCTCATAATAGAGTTTTCGTAGTCATTTTATGCACTTATTAATCCTATTTCTACTTGTTTTGGTATTATAAGGCTTTAGGACGAGTTTCGGGCGAAAAGGAGCGAAAACGAGGCAAAACGGCGCGAAAACGATGAAAACTGGTGACGGTCACGGCCGTGATACCTAGTGCACCTGGCCGTGACACATGGCAGAGAGTTAGACTGAAGACGGTCACGGCCGTGACACTTCTTGCACCAGGCCGTGACCCATAGCAGCAGCAACATTAGAAAATTCATATCTCTCAATCTAGACCTCGGATTGAGAATCCCTTTGGTCAGAATGAAGATTGGCAAGTCTTCTATCTGTGGTTAAAATTTCAGGTCAATCGAACATCGTTTACCCCTTCATCCGAGAGAAATACGAAACTGCCGCAAAGCTGTTGAGAGGGTCACGGCCGTGAAGCTACTGCACCAGGCCGTGACGAGCGGCAGTGAGCTCAATTTTTGTCCAGAGAGTGTCACGGCCGTGACCTATCTTGTCCCAGGCCGTGACAGTGTCGAATTTCACTATAAAAAGCCCAAATTCGACCCAGAAAGGGAGGAACTGACCAGAGATCAACCCTAATCCCTCTAGAGACGAAAAATAGCACAAAAGAACACAGATTCGCGTCCCGGAGCGCAAGAGACGGATCATCGACGAATTCACGCCCAATTTAGCGAAGAACGAAGAATCATCAACGCTTTCATCACAGATCATCCGTATATCAAGATAATGAATTCTTCACCTTTATTCCTTATTTCTTTCGCTGTTTTCCCGTCGATTATGCGTAGATAATTCCCCTTGGTGTTTGGGATTAGATGAACGCTAGGATGTTTCGTAGTTAAGACTTATGATTATCGTGACAATGTGTTTGACTATTTATCGTTCTATGAATTTGTTTCGTTACTTTAATATGTCTATGTGTTAAAGTAATCGTATGGAAAAACAGCTAAACAACGTTTAGGCCGTTCGTAGAAGATAGGAATCGAGTATAGGGCGAAAGCAAATACTCGATCCTCGCCGTTAGTAATTACTGAATTTTAGATCCCCGCGAGCGTTTAGGGCGACAGCAAACTCGCGAGCGGGTAGGAAAATTACTGCGATCTAGTCAAAATCACGTAGGAACGATTTTAGTGTCTTAACCGATAGCACCTAGCGGGATTCGAATCCCGAGCACATCTTTATTATCTGAAGCTTCGTATCAGTTTTAAGCGTCTTTGAATCTCTAGTTGAGTTAGATATAATCTGTTAGGTTAAGTCATAAAACAATCTGCGTATTTTATTAGGCTAAATATCTAGTCGATAGGTCACTACTAGTACTTGATTTATTCCTTGTGTTCGATACTCGTTTACTCACTTTACTGCACTAAAAACGATAGGTCCACTGCCTATCGCACGTCGGTGATAGTAATTAGGTATTCGTTTTAATTATTACTTGTCGCACTTTTCATTCACACACCACGTGTCGATCAATTTCGCGGCTCCCCGTGATTTAGTGAAACATCGGTCTGTTGGGAGATCGATGAGTGGGTAAGGCTCGGTTGTGCATGCGCCTTTGGACCAGATGAGGCGACTTCTACCCGAGAGCTGATAGAAATCAGCTCCTGCACCTATGTGGGATGGTCCGAATGTTGTGTGAGGTAAGGGATTTGTGTATCATTCGCTCAGCAGTCTTGGAAAGAATTTCCAAATAGGTGTAGCTCTATGAGTTTGAGATCGTCACTAACACTCGGCTATGTTCCGGGGATAGGTTCAGTTTGGTCTGACTGAACCATGGGAACTTGAAATCCATACATCCGGTACGAAGTGATGCATGCTTCTTGATTTTGGTCAGCGGTTCGGAGCAGGTCTGTTGAGGTCATTCCCGAGTTAGCACTAGAAGCCACCATCTCCTTTTGAAGAGAGTTGACTGTTGTAGGCTTGAGATTCGTCCTTGAAGTTTATCTTTGGAAGACAGGGGAATTCTTTTGAAGCAAGATTACGAGAGTATGAGGCCTTTTCTTTTCTTTTTTTTTTTTTTTGGCCTTTCCTTTTCTTTTTTTTTTGTTTTGTTTATAAATATATATGTATTATCTTATTAATAACGTAATAGTAACTATATTTATATTATATATATATAGATATAGATAAATATTTATATATATTTTTTATTCCTCCCCCTCAAATCATACTTATTAAAACTGAATTACTCCCCCTCAAAAGATGCATATTCGGATTAAGATTATCATTCGAAATTCTCTTTCCCTAAGTTCACACATTAGAGTTCGCTCCCCCTCAAAATTTAATTATTGCTCCCATTAAGACTATTATAAGAGTTGCTTCTCTTTAAAAAAGAGTAGCTCCCCCTCAACGCATGCACATTTAAACATGTAAAATCTCTCCCAATTTAAATAAGCGTGAACGTATTAATTTATTTTCAAAGCAGATGCAACTAAAGAATTATTGTTCTTTAAAAATGCATTAGAATGTACGTTTTGCTTTTTATCGCTCTAAGCTGAAATAGGTATTTTGTGCGTCAGGTCATATGCATACAGAAAAATTTAAGCTCGAAAATTCTTTAAGATGCATGCATAATGAGAATGTACCTATAACATGGTATGAATGCATTTCAGCTCATGTATGCATGTGAAAATTTGGAATTTAAAGTCTTTCTAAAACATGCATAACTATAATGTACCCTTTAGTTTCAAAGTAGGTATATAGTCTTTTCGTTTCAATATGCATGCCAGAAGTTTAACTATGGAATGCATATATAGAATTTACCTACGTTTGGTTGCTCGCATCGCTAACCAGTCGCGTCTGTGGAGCAACCCGAGATGCCATATGCGCTGGGATGTTTGGCTGCCCTCATCGCATACCAGTCATGAGTGTGGAGCAGCTCTATTTGCACCTACTCTTACTCATGCTGGGATATCTGCAAAATATTATCGGGACTTTGGTACCCATTTTTGAAAGGGTCCTCCCTTATTAGCAGAAAACGAGTTAAGCACATAAGGTGTCAAATCTTGTCCTAAATCATCCATTAATGTAGCTTTACGTACCCATTTAGGACTAATCTGACACGGGTATGACATTTCAGCACAGGTGAACGTGTTATTCGAAGAAGTTTTGAAAATTTTCTCCGAAGCCAGTCGCATAAGATGTTTCTCAGACTTAACATGGACTGAATATTTCAGGAAGGTATAAGAACATATAGAATTATAGGCATTGTTAGTACATGAAATGTTCTTCCTACGTGGAGTGTTCACACGATTCACATCAAAATGATGATTTTTCTTAGAACTTTGCTTACTAGAAAGATAAACATTTTTGGATGGGTAAGCAATTCCACATCTATCATTCTTTAAAGAAAGAGATGTTTTGGAGGCTTGAGAAGTTTGCTTGCTTGAGCTTGAAACTTCTTCTTTGCACGCTTCTTTTTTTATAGGAATGGGAGAGGAAAACTCTTGAACATTTTCGACTTTTATTTTCGCAGATAATTTTGCTTTTCCTTTCTCCTTCCTAATTTTCATTTGTTCCTTAGCTATCTTTAAAGCTCGACTTTTACTTAACGTTTCAGCTGCAGTCAATATTGACTTAGAATTATTCTTATCATGTAAAGCTCTAGTCGCCAGAGACTTAGAATTAGTAAAAGTTTTCTCTGTTTTAATTTTAGGAACAAAAGCGTCAAATTGAGTTCCTTTATCCTGCTTAGACAATTATATTTCTATAGAAGGATTATTTGGGACAGGTAAGGGCAAGGAATTTTTGAGATTTGATATCTCCTCTAAAAGTTTTTTTCTTTTCCGCTCGAAAGCCTACTCTTTCCGATTCCAAGGTTGCGTTTAATTCGGAAATTTTACTGGCAACCTCCGGAATTTCCAACCACGAGATAGGTCTTTTACAATGTAAACTGTCTTCCCCGTCAAGCGCTGAAAAAGAATTTTGGTCGACTAGCTTCCCAATAATTGTCTCTAAAGGGATAGGTCTAGTGTACCATTTATTGAGGTATTTAAAGATAATCTCATAATGTTGAGTGGCTACATTCCACTCAGTTGCTATGAGTTCTAGACGATTTAGCTCAAGTACTTTATGCTTTAATTCCTTAATTTCTTTAGCTTGTTCATTCATTTTCTGTTCCCAATTATACGGCATATATGACATATTGAAAGTGGATATTGAAAGTTCAGTTCTAGAATTATTTAGGTTGGATATGGATGTTAATCGTGTTGATCAGCTAAATCTTAGATCTCTAACTCAAAAAATCAAATAATGTTAGAGAAAATATACGAAATAGGATAAGCGCAATATGTGATTAAGATTATTTAATTAAGATTTATTTTGACAGATAGGGAAATAATAACAAAAATTGCAATTAGGTTATTATAGATATGGAATTTCGAGATGTTTAGATATAAGTGGTGATTTCGAAGAGCATCGGTGAGGATTAAATTAATTTTCTCGAATTGACTAACGGATTAGGAAGAGATATCGAGATCTTTAAACTTCGATATCTAAGTTCTGGTTTTTCGAAATGTGGCTTCTCGAGTTATTCCTGTGAGCAAATGATAAATTTCAATTAAAAGGTGATCTCAAGATAGGATGTCGAGATAGTAAGTTGAAAATTTAAGCCTGATTTCGACAAAAATCATGATTTCGAGTAGTAATATCGAATGAATAGATATCGAATGAATAGTAGATTTCGAATGAATAGTAGGTATCGAGTGAATAGGATATCGAAGGGAATTACGAAAAGTTTTGAGTTATGAAATGAGATTATAGATGTCGAATGAATAGGATATCGAGACCTTTAAGTTGTAGAATGAATTTCGAAGTGTGGCTTCTTGAGATGATGGTTGTGATATCGAGATCAAAATCGAGAAAGAAGAAAAACAAACGTAGAATTTTAATTAAAGAAGATCTCGAGAGGTATATTCAAATGTTGAGTAGCAAAAATGTCGAGAACCTTATAACTTAGTAAGCTGTCGAGATCCGTGCCAAATTCCAAGCAAAATGTCGAGTCCCTTATATCCTAGGAAAATATCGAGGCAAATATCGAGATCAATGTAGAGGAGGATTTCGAGCAAAATGTCGAAATAGATGTCGAGATGAGCAATTTGGGTCAAAAGATCTCGAGAAGGAGGATTTCGAAGTATCCAAAGGAATCTGTTCGTGGTCAAACCTGTTCTTCGGCTGGAAAAAGAAACTGATAATTTCGATCAAGAATTACGGGAAGGCAGATATACACCTATGCGTTCTTCAGAAGCCCAGAAAAATATGGGAATTTGGACGAGAAGGAATTGATAATCTTTGAAACACAGAGCGAAAGAAAAATAAAAAATTCAGAACCGAGAAAAAGAATATCAGAAGATTTCGATGAATTTGATCCACGATTTCGGCTCTGATACCACTTGTTAGGCCGATTTATCCAACCTTGATCTGATTCATAGAATTAGTATTACCTTAGACGATGAATTACCGATGTGAAGAATCGTAATACCACTAGACGTGCTGTAGAGTTTGACGGCGAGATACGCGCAGGGTTCTTCAGCAAAAGACGTCAACTCTATTAATGAATCAGCAACCCTAAACGATGTATCGTTTAGAGTATTTATACATAAGCCCTAATGGGCTATTGGGCCCAAGTTAACTAATATACCCACATGTTAGGTATATTTACAATTAGGTCCTAGGGCAAGAATAAACTACAAGTTTAAGATAACCTAATTTAATTGAACACAATAAATTATTCCTAACACCTTTCGTATAGCACATGAATTCCATGTTACTCTCTGCAATAAAACAATAGATAATGAGAAGCCCTAAATCAGAACATGTTAGAAAGACAAGAGAATGTGAGATCACAATGGGCTTCATAAGAATATGTCCCACATTATGAACTTTATGCAAAGATGTCACGGAGAAAGGATAAGGGGCAGTTTTCCTTTTCGAGCAACAAACTACAGCGGATGAGCTCGAAACTGTGAAAATTATTGGGCCTAACATTGGCCCACTTAAAAGAATAGTTGGCCCACATAAGTTGATGGAGTTTCATCCTTAAACCAATTGGTGATAGGTGGAGTATCCCGACTTATAAGCTACTCAATCTCTACTCAATTATCCGATAAAGGGACACATGCGACTTACTAGGGTTTATCTATTTAACATAAACAGAAACTGAAACTTCTTCGAAGAATTTGGGAACTTAGATTTATAACAGGAAAGTATTTTTATTGTATTGTATTTGTAATGGCCTTCTGCTAATTTTGTATAAAGAGTTCATAACTTGCATAGCGCGAGTTATGGGCCTATGATCACTGAAAGCCCATAACGAATTGGGCTAATTGATAAAAAAGAAATTAGTTGGCCCAATGGTTGCGGGCCCCATTTTTCTAATGCAATTGTGGTTATCTGTTGTAGTTAGAGCATGCAAAATAGCCCGCGGGCTTAGATTCTGGCGGGCCTGAACTGGCTAGACCGCCAATACTAAAAATATATAATTATTAAATATATATTTATATATAAATTATATAATTTTTTTATATTCTTTGGTAAGATTTATAATTTATTAAAGTTAAAAAATAAATTAATTATATTTCTGAAGTTGAATTAGATTAAATATATTTTTTGATTTTCTAATTTTATTCTTATTTTTTTAATTATGCGGGCTAAGCCCTCCAGGCCCGCGGCCCGCCAGTGGGCGGGCACGGGCCACATTTTCTTAGGATCGTCAAATGGCGGGCTAGCCCGCCCCACCGGCCTGTTTTGACAGGTCTAGTTGTCGTTCGACATTTTGACGAATTTCAAATCTAAATTTCCCTTGGTTTATTATATCTATCATTTTAAATCCACAAAGACTACGATATTTGAATTTATGAGCTTAGTAAAACAAAAAGCTCTCTCTCTTCTAAAAACTCTCCGTCCGAAACCTTCCCACCAAAAGAAGAAAACCCTAGTTCACAACTAGCTGCCACCTTCACCTAGCTTCCACATTCTCCTCCACCTCCACCATTGGAGGTGGGGAGCTTTCATTTTCATTCTCTCTTTTTTTTTCTTCTTTTTTCTGATTTGTTTAAAGAAAAAGAAAGCTTTAGAATTTCTGCCTCCAACTCCGCACGCCGCCTCCACCGTCGCCGTCTCAGCTCACTGCCTCCCCCGCCACCGCCGTCTTCGCCTCTGCCACAGTCGCCTCCACAGTCTTCGGTCGTCGCCTCCGCCTCACCCACAACCTCCACTGCCTCGGCCTCCTAATCAGCCTCCCCGTCTCCGCCGTTTCCGCCTCAGCATCGCTGCCTCCGCCTCCGCCACCGCCCCGCCGCCTCCGCTCGCCGCCGTTTTGCCACCTCGCCTCGTCGCCTGCCGCTGCCCTGCCCGCCATCTCCCCGACTCGCCGCCTGCCGCCTCCCTGACACCGGCACCGATCAGCTTCCCTGCACCGCCCGCCCGCTCCCCACCCTGCAGCCTCGCCGCCCCACCCGCTCCCTCCCCGCCCCGTCCGCCGCCTCCCTCGTTTCTCTCGAACTGCGAGTCGGGAGCTTTTTCTCCCTTGTGAAGCCTCCAGTCCGATGAGATAAAAACCCAGAAGTCGATGGCCAAGTGAAAGGGAAGAGTATCGTAGATTTAGCTTAATAGCTTTTTCTGTTATAGGTTCTTTAGTTCTTGGTCGTAGATAATGTGTTTTGTTTTCTGTCGGTTTTTTGTCCCTTGTGGACCTTTTCTCCCCACATGGGAGTGTTGTTCCCCCATTTTGGGGTTGTGCTGTGCTCGTTTGTCAGCCTTCGTTATCCCGGTTGACGATGTACCGGTGAGACCCTTTGGGCTATTTAGCCCCTATATCTTTGTTAATTTATACAAGCTATCGTTTCAAAAAAAAATTATGAGCTTAATATTTATTGTGCACTCTCGGGTATATAAAATATATAGCACTTCTCAAATGCGTCATAAAGGATGTTTGCTAAATACATGTCATACACCGAATTGTAAGTATTAGAATACTATTTCAAGCAAATTAGCTCAGTAGATCTTTTTACTTTTTTTTTTTTAAAAAAATATTCCCTTCACCGGTCTCTCTAAAGTTACAATTGAAATAAGATAAGATATTTAATTTAGAATTTCAAAGTAAAGGGCAACGGCACATGTGGATTCACATGACTTTGTTTTCCAACTCATAATCAAGAATTTAGGCTCGCATATGTTCAAGTGCAGAATACCCTACCAATTACTACAACAAACGGCAGGAATCTCTAATAAATTATACGACATAGATTGAATGCAAGTGGATTGAAGCAAAAAAACTTCTTTAGATATTTAATGAAGTATATAAAACGATAAGTCGAAATTTCCTAAATTTGTAAACAATGACCATTATTTATTCAAGTCATTTGTTATTTGATGGTTCTTTCGACTTGCTTTTTTCTTTAGTTACGATTTCTGAGTCAATACATGAACTTAACTAAATGAGGCCGTAAATCTTGACTTAATTTAATCGTATGATGTGAAAGTCTAAAAATGAAAAATGGGTTTCTTTTCGTATGGTTTTCATATCCTTGTGACTTCGTACAATTTAGATTACTCAAATTATACAAGATTGGCTCGACAAACTTATTATATATCATATTAAATTTTAACACAGAATACAAATATATCATGGCTTCATTTTTCTTGATTACCGGCCATTGCCTGCACATTCATGGTATCAGTTAGAGGACACCAACTTGGACTTGTAATTTTTTTTAATAATATATGCATATGCTGATAAGATCATCATATAAATTATTACTCACTCAGATAAGTTAATTTAATTTATTTCGAACTATATCTATATTATAGTACTTACCTTGTACCAACACGATGGTACGCGGAAACATGGCAATAATTATAAAGTATCTTTCTAAGCATTGTCATCAAACACAATATAAGTCAATCAAAGAGTAAACCTAAAAATCATATAAACCCTAAATCATAATTATGTGCTCTCAATAAATTCTTCGTACTATTAGTATGAACGTTGTCTTCTTTTTCAAATGTGTCACGACATGAGAGTTACGGTACATTGCAAGTGTCCGTTTCAGTACACCGTTTCTATTTCTTGAAATATTTCTTGGGCTCCAACGCATTGATTTGAGGTTCAAAGTTTTCGACTCATTTTTAAGTTATTGTAACTAACGACATAAATGATATCGTCCTCTTGGTTCTTGTCGCGTTAAAATTTTACAAGTTGGTCATTTTATACACCAATAGTAATATTTATGAAGATGCATTAATCAACAAGGAAATTGACATAAGGTATTGAATCCCAACAAAATGACACCATGGGCCAACGAAAGTACTACGGCGGACCCTTCAAAGCCCTAAATGAAATCCTATTACCTTCGATTCAAGAATATCAAGAGATTAAATTTCATTGCTTCGATCCTAACAACAAATACATTGAAAAACCTTGGTAATAATAGCCATGTGATCACTTTGATAATTTGTAACGCACAAAAATTTACAAGTTTCTCCTTGTTTTATATCATATTATCTACTTGATAGGAATAAAACATTAATATGTTATAGTTAGCAATAGCATAATAATAAAAGATTTATATATGTATTTTTTTAACATGAAGTACATTCATTGCACAAACACAATACTTCCAAGTCGTACTTTTTTGTTGCGAGTACCTTAAAGTGGTAGGGCACTCATTGTTGTGCTACAGATCAGTCAAAACCATGTGACAAATTGCCAATTTACTTCCATTAGATGTGCTCCTACCAACTTTGCAATTATTTTAATTCGTTCTATCTTCACTTGCTCTTCACTAACATCTTTCTCTTTCTCTCTATATATAGGAAAATCATTTCTTGCAAACTCACAAGTCACATAGTTTCATACAAATTTATTACATCCATCTAAAGCTTGGAATAATGAAGTTAGCAGGGAAAATACACACGAAGAACAAGCTACGTTCTCCGAAAAAAGGGCTCCTAGGAATTTCGACGAATGGTAATAACAATAGGTGCATCGACGTTCCAAGGGGCCATTTAGCGGTATACGTAGGCGAATCTTACAAGAGATTTGTGATGCCAATCTCTTATCTAAACCACCCTTTGTTCCAAGAATTGTTGCACTTATCAGAAGAAGAGTTTGGATACAACCATCCCATGGGAGGTCTAACGATTCCATGCACCGAGGATTATTTTATGGGTCTCATCACTTTGTTGAGTAGTAGTCCATCTTCATATTCTTGATCTCTCTCTCTCTAATTATATATAGAGTACGTAGTATAGGCATTGTAATTTTTCTTTGGATCGCCATGTCCTGCTTAGGACTTGAAATCAAATGTTCAAATGTAACTTTTGTAGTGTAATACAATAACTTGAAGTTACTTTTTTTCAAAAACAAGGGTTTCCTAACTCCAAATGATTAAATAAACTATCACGGATAGATATTGATGAATTGTAACTCACTTGTTCAAGAAATCTTATATGGTTTTTATTTAGACAGTATTAATATATAACATTTGAATATATGCATTTGGCCAGTCCTTGCTGTAATAGACATAACATTGTTTTAGTGTGCCCGTCCGTGGGACCCAAACAATGGCTATATGATATACTCCCTCTGTCCCTGTATCTTTTGGACATTTGATTTCGGGCACGGTTTTTTAAGAAATTAAATATTTTAATAATATAGAGGTAGAAAAGTGTATGGGTGTGACACGTCTTTTAAGAATATTTAATATTATTATATTGATTGTGAGTGATAGTTTTTTACTAAATGTGGAAATGCATAAAAGATAGTGGGACGCCCGATTTAGTAAAATGTACAAAAGTTACGGGACGGAGGGAGTATATACTTTATTTTTCCAGTGTATGATAAGAAACATTTAGGACACACATGGTCAAAACCGATGCGTTTCATAAGATCACTTCACATAAAAATTTTAAAATATATAAGGAGTATCATATTTAATATTTTATTTCCAGAACTCCTCAGGTCTAGTCTAGTAGTTTCGTTGATTTCTTGGTTTTCGGTAATTTACTTTTGGTTTATGTATGAGTGATATCACAACACATATTTCTTTAATCAGGCAATATTCTGGAGACTGTAACTCCCAAGAATCTGAACTGTTTTTCTGTCCTTTTTAATAAAATATTCAGTTAACTGATTTCAACATATATTTCTCATTTTCCTAATCAATTAAGCCGTTGAGTCTTTATTTCCAAAAGGCAAACTATATACAGAACGTAGTAGAGTAGCCATGTGACATTTATGAAATCCATGCTATAGTAAATCATTATAAGCCAAGATAACACTTCATGCGGTATGGGCGATATATATCTATATCATTATGTATATATTTCTGGCGACTTAATTTAGTTTTCATTCTTCCACCAAAATAATTAAATTAGTGATGTAAACTTCACCAAACGTGGCAAATTGATCAGTCATTGATGAGCTGCGTCGTTATCTTTGTTGAATGCATGAACAAATAGACGAAGATAAAAACCGTGGGCTTGTAATAAGGTATTGAGTGGGGAAATATGATCGCAACAACTTGGGAAACAAAGATAAATATATATATATATATTATATATATATATTATATATATATATATATTTATATATAATGACATAATTTTTTAGGCCGCAATTTAGGATTAGCATACAACAAATTAGTTAGCATTATAGGGACAATAACTTTCAAAATTATTCAACTTTTATGGACATTATACATTGAAACCTTTGATTTCGCCCCAAATTCTGGGGTTCTGCCATATAATTTTAGGATTACCACAAATCTAAGGGTGCATTATACCGACAATATTTGAAAGTTAAGCAATTTTGCGACCAGCTTATAATGTTCCTAAATTGTTTAATTTTGAAAGTTAGTGTCCGTATAATGTCACCCGCTAAATTCTATATCCCTATAATGTCAATAAATTGCAGGACTGAAAAAATAATTAACTATATATATAGATTTGCGTGAGCACCATAAGCAAATCTCTCATTTTTTTTGCTTCTTTCGATTCCCAATGCCGTCAACACCTTATTACTCACATGTGGACGACATATATGTGGCTTGGGATCCTCTTATAATTAATATTTTTTTTAGTAATTTATTATGTTGTGGATGTAAATATATATTCGTTGGATATTTCCTGCTCCCATTACTTCAAAACACCATTGTTATGTAGTGTCACCTCAAAAACGTCAATTCCTCATCATCCAAGTTTAATAATGTATACATATACTAAATACTCGAACTCAAAACCATGGGTAAAATGTATCTATATATATATATATATATATATATATATATATATTATATGTTGGTCGAAAAATATTGGAAAAGCTATGAAAATCCACACAAGTTGAGGGGAACATGGATCATGAACCCTGACCTAAATTATGCATGCAGAACAAGTTAGCAATGCTAGTAAGTTGTAAGGATGGTGAGTGTAACTTAGGTCCTACATTTATTACATGGACCCTTCTACGGTCTATGAAAATGTCAAAGAAATTAAAAGCCTTTCAAACTCTATAAGTAAGCCATCATAACATTAGAACTCCATCAAACCAAAACCTAAAAACAATCCAACGACACTTTCTCCTTCTAACTTGAAATATTATTACATATATATACATATACTTGTTATAAATGGGGTTAATGCGATTTCATACTCTTGATAGCCATGCAAAACACATAGCTCGCCACCCTTATTCAGCTTCTTCATCGCCATCTTCATCTTCGAGACTCGATGAGTATGTTCCAAGGGGTCACTTGGCAATATATGTAGGAGAAACTATACAGAAAATTAGATTTATTGTCCCAATTTCGTATTTGAATCACCCAATATTCAGAGATCTTTTGAAGAGTTCTGAGGAAGAATATGGGTTCGATCATCCAATGGGAGGGCTGACTATTCCATGCAGTGAGAATGCATTCAAGAATGTTACTGCTTATCTTGATCTTGAGTTTCAGCAGGCCAAAGAAAAGAGGAAATACAGAAATACATACAGTAGTAATTATAAATGAAACAGCATTTTCGATAGGTCTTTTTCGTGTTTGTCAAATATGTGTAGTTGCTGTAATAGAATGCAGTCAAAGAGTGTAGCCTTGTGAGCTGCAACTATCTTTTTCTTATTGAGCGGAAATGTATAATCTACGAATTTCAATTTACACGCAAAGTAGATATGAAAGACTGTTCTTGAGAAAAAAAAAAACCCTATTTTTCAAAATAATACTTCATCAAAAATGTCCAACAGTTTTTTTTTTTGGCTTATTTCCAACAAAATATAGAATCGATTTTGTTAAGTTAAAAAAATTATATATATACTCTTAAAAAGAAATTATTTAAGAAAATTCAAACAAAAATTTGAACCATCAAATCGGACAACCTTCAAGATCTCGAAGTAGAATTAATGACAACCATACTAATTTTTTTTCTAACCAGTGATTCATTTTCCACATTTCAAAAACAGTAAGTATGGCTATGGGGAGGAATATAATATATTCAGCATATATGAGCCGGAGATTTATATCAACTGTATTTCACACTTCATTTAAATTCTGACAATCAATAATATAACAAATGAGTCACGGCATATGTTTGCCAAGTGAAAGAAAAATCTAAAAAACGCGGGCCGAAATAGTACAAATAAAATTAAATATCCTCGACAGAACCTGAATCAAGTTGTTGCAATAAAATATCATGAAAGCGAAATAACATCGTCACGTCCTAGCAAGGACATGTGCTGCTAACCCCATAACGCGTGATGATGATAAGAAGAAAATATTTGATATAATAGACTATAATATCAAGAATAGGCCACTCATAATACAAGTAAAAGGGAAGAATTCGGATCACGCCCATTTTATGTTTCAGTAACAGTTCAGACCCATGTCAGAAAATGCATTAGTTTTAAGGACTCATTTTCTTCAGAAACACTTCATGGCTCCCCTTTATCACTTCATTACTCTGCAGTAACAGTTCATTGGTCTGCAATAACAGTTAATGGGTCTGTGGTACCACTTCATGGGTCTGTGATACCACTTTTCATTGGTCTGTGGTACCACTTCATGGTCTGTGGTACCACATGGGTCCTTATCTCTAAACGAAAGTTAAAATGGGTCTTTATCTCTAAATATAACTTACATAGGTCCTTATCTTTAATTGAAAATATGTTTTGGGGCCTGACCCTAAATTAACCGCAAATATAAAATATATCAAAGAACTTGAATACAAGGGGCGGTAGTCAACAACTCTAACAACCTTTCAATACTAATGCAACTTGCAACAGATAACTATTACAAAGGGTCAGAACATGTAGGGTTTTATAAATACGATTAGGGTTTTCGAATACATAGTGCACGGATAAGAAAGAATGAATACCTTATTATTTTTTATGACAGCCCATGTGCCACTAGCTAACTTAGGTCCCTCTCCAAAATAAGCTTTTATAGCATTATATGTATAAATAGAGGACTCATTCAACACTTTCCAGTATACAAGTATCATACTCATCATCGAAGTAGCTTTCAAGATCGAATTTTTATCTCAATCGAAACAAGAAAAAGAGAAGCCATGGCGAGTCGTTTCACATCTATGATAGCAAACACCAAGCAATTCAGCAAGTTTCAGTCTATCCTTCATCACAGAAATCACGGAGGAGATGTACCCAAGGGTCACCTTGTTGTTTACGTAGGCGAAAATCATAAGAAAAGATACGTCGTTCCATTGTCGTACCTGAAAAACCCTTCTTTTCAAGATTTGCTTCATAAAGCGGAGGAAGAATACGGATTCAATCATCCTATGGGAGGTCTAACAATTCCTTGCAGCGAAAACACCTTCATCAAACTTGCTTCGACGATGCACTAAAAACGATGTTATTTTTTGCTATTCTTTACTGTATTTAGAGAAGTATAGGTTTTACATTGTCTTTCATCATCTGTAATAAGAATAGGAAAATAATTCGGTATTTATAAAAGGGTGTTTGCAATTTCAGTTGAAGCAACTTTCTGTCCTCAATCTAAAAAAGCAACTTTCTAAAGGCAGTACCAACGCTATGTAATATTTTTTTATGAACTAGCTCTGCAAGCCGTGTAAGAACTAATAAAGAGCTATTGAATATATTGCATAGTTTTCTTATGAAAACAAGGAAACAATTTGGTGTTCATTGTCATGAAATTAGAGGGAAAATGGAGTTGCACTATAATCCGAAAGTTCGATTAGTCATCTATGTTTGTTCCGGTGTTGGCGTCTGGTCGGTGGCGCTCGTAAAACTCGGACAGAGTTTCGGCTTTATACGTCGAAGTCGAGGCACGTACGTCGTACGCTTTCCGTAAGACGTTATTGTCCCGTATTTCAGTGCCTGGGGTTGTCGCAATACGTCCCGAAGATACAACGACTTCAGGAATTTCGAAACGTCGCACACCGTAACGAAATTATCGGGCGAATCTACTAAAGACTCGAGCCTTTCTTGCTTTTCTATTACTTTATTATGCCTAAGGAGATGCTGTCAACTTTTTAGGAAATGCTGGGAGTGAATTGAATAATTTTTCATTCTGTCAGGGGACCTATATATAGTTTCTGAAAAGCTGCAGGGGTCAATTCGCGAAAAGTCATAACTTTTCAGGTTGACCTCCTTTGACTGGGCCGAATCTGTAAATAGGATAACCTTTGGCCAGGGGTCAATTTGGGAATAGTCACAACTCTTGGACTGATACCCAATACCCTTCGATCAGCCACATCACAACGCCCAGTCAGCACCAGATCAGCGCCACGTCAGTTCACGTCAGTCCGCGTGTCAGTGACACGTCATCAGCCGCCACGTCATCAATTTTTATTTTTATTTTATTTTATTTTTTCTTTTTTTTTAATTTGGGCTGGCTTTACTAATTAATTTCCCATTCACCCGATATCGGTTTTGAGCAAATTAATATTCGTTTGATTCGTCTCGAAACGTAGATTCGTTTCAACGAGTTCTCGTTTCGGTGACCGACGTCTTCTCGATTTAATAAAATCGTTTCAGCTCTTCTCTTAGTGGGCTAATTACCCACACTTGGGCCCAAGGCCCATTAGGCTTAAAACTCAACAATCCCCCACATGAATGGAAATTAATGTAAATGCAATGCATGCTGACTCTTGCAAGAAAGTCCCGACGATCCATCACTGCATCAGGATAGGTAGCTTGTGGCTTTGAACCTTCCCTAGTGAAATACTATCGGATTTACTCGCTGCTCAGTGAACGTGATGTCTTGAACTGGCGGCGTTTTGTGTAAACCAAGACAACAGTATACACACAGTGATGAATCTGATCTCTTTTCGATTCTCACGTTGTGTCCGTTTCGGCCGTGGACCATATCTCCGGTTCATAAGTGTTTCCATTGAAGCGGCCCCACTTCACACTTATATAGGTGACCGACTATTAGGACTTAATCTTGGAGTAGCCCGAAATACTCCACCAATTTGGTATAGTCATCATTAAAAGCATATGTGCTTACCCTAACCACACGTCATCGGGAAATTACTTGGGCAGCTATCGAGAATGGACTTTATTAGTTTCCAAGTATACTACTGAACTAATCGCAGCTTAATTGTCTCATTGAACCAAGTTCGTGGGATATCCACTCATCGAGGTTGAGTTACCACTGTTTTCGTTCTTTGGTGTGTGGATTTTTAGTCCCATTCCCCTTACTGCGTTTTCTAACTGATCTCTAGCTATGCCTTTTGTCAGCGGATCCGCAATATTTTCCTTTGACTTTACATAGTCGGTGGAAATTATTCCGCTAGAGATAAGCTGTCTTACGGTGTTATGTCTCCGACGAATGTGCCGAGACTTACCGTTATACATACAGTTCTGTGCCCTGCCGATAGCCGTCATGCTGTTGCAGTGAATCATAATTGCTGGCACAGGTTTACTCCAACACGGAATATCCTCCAGAAAGTTTTGAAGCCATTCTGCTTCTTCGCTGGCTTTATCTAGTGCGATGAACTCCGACTCCATCGTGGATCGAGCTATGCACGTTTGTTTGGAGGACTTCCAAGAAACTGCTCCTCCACCAATGGTAAATATATAACCACTCGTGGATTTGGAGTCTTTACTATCAGGTATCCAATTCGCATCGCAGTACCCTTCTAGTACCGCGGGATATCTTGTGTATAGTATGCCGTAATTAACAGTGTGCTTCAGATACCTTAACACTCTTCTTAGTGCTACCCAGTGGCTACTACCCGGGTTACTCGTAAACCTACTTAGTTTACTAATTGAGTACGCTATGTCAGGTCGAGTGCAGTTAGATAAATACATCAGACTGCCAATCATACGAGCGTATTCGAGTTGTGATACGGGCTCTCCTCTATTTTTGGCTAAGTGTACATTAGTGTCCACAGGTGTCTTAGCCGGAGGATCATCGAAGGCGTTAAATCTCTTTAACACGCTCTCAACATAGTGAGATTGTGTAATCACAATTCATTCGGACGTCTAAGAGACATTTATTCCCAAAATGACGTCAGCCAAGCCCATATCCTTCATACTGAAATAATTTTTCAGCATATTCTTTGTATTCACGATTATTCTGTGACTGCTTCCCATGATTAGCATGTCGTCTACGTAAAGACAGACTATCACAAACTCATCGGGTGTGCCTTTTATATAAACGCATTTATCACACTCATTAATCTTAAACCCATTCGACAACATCGTCATGTCGAACTTCTTGTGCCACTATTTTGGCGCTTGCTTAAGCCCGTAAAGTGACTTCACGAGTCGGCACACTTTATTTTCCTGCCCGGGTACAATAAACCCTTCGGACTGCCTCGTATATATTTCTTTCTCGAGTTCCCCGTTTAGAAAGGCCGTTTTTACGTCCATCTGGTGTATCTCGAGGTCATACAGTGCTGCTATAGCGATCAAGACCCGTATGGATGTAATCCTTGTCACGGGTGAGTAGGTATCGAAAAAATCGTACCCCTCCTTTTGGTTAAACCCTTTAGCTACTAAACGAGCTTTGTATTTTTTGATTGATCCATCGGTCTTAAGCTTCCTTTTAAGGACTCATTTGCATCCTAAAGGCTTGCACCCCTTTGGGAGGTCTACCAGCTCCCACGTATTGTTTTGCATTATGGACTCAATCTCGCTATTCACAGCTTCTTTCCAGAACGGAGCTTCTGGACTAGACAACGCCTCTTGCGAAGTCCGGGTTTCATCATCTAACATATACGTTAGGAAATCAGGCCCAAATGATTTGGCCACCTTTTTACATTTGCTTTGTCGTGGTTCCTCGTTTTCTTGAGGTGAACTCTCCACAGCATTGTACGTTAGCTTATTATAGCTTACTTCTTTCATTTCCTTATTTGGAAAATATTCTCGAAGAATACAGTGTTCCTCGACTCAAATATCATCCCTGCGTTCATTTCAGGGTTTTCTGATTTGTGCACTAGAAATCTATATGCACTACTGTTATTAGCATATCCAATGAAAATGCAATCAACAGTCTTGGGTCCTATCTTAACCTGTTTAGGTTTAGGTACTTCGACCTTTGCTAGGCACCCCCACACTTTCAGGTAACTGTAGGACGGAGTCCTACCTTTCCATAGTTCGTATGGAGTTTTTTCTTTCTTTTTGTGTGGCACCATATTTAGAATGCGGTTTGCCGAGAGGATTGCTTCCCCCCACAAGTTCTGAGGTTGCCCAGAACTGATCAACATAGCATTCATCATCTCCTTAAGAGACCTATTTTTGCGCTCAGCAACACCGTTTGACTGAGGTGAATAAGGCGCAGTTGTTTGATGAATAATGCCGTGCTCTTGGCAAAATTATTCGAACAGCGCCACGTACTCTCCTCCTCTATCACTTCGAATTACTTTTATTCGTGAGTTTAGTTGATTTTCAACTTCACTCTTGTATCTTTTGAAGGCATCAAGAGCCTCGTCCTTGCCACTTAACAAATATACGTAGCAAAATCTCGTGCAATCATCGATAAAAGTAATAAAGTACTTTTTCCCACCTCTAGTCTGCACGAACTTCAGATCACATATATCAGTACGGATCAATTCTAGAGGCGCGCTGCTTCTCTCAACAGAGAAGAACGGTGCTTTGGCCATTTTTGCCTCGACACAGACTTCACATTTTTGTTGTGAGTCGACTTCCATTTGTGGAAGCAGGTTTAAACTTATTAACTTTTTCATTTTATTTAAACCCACGTGTCCTAATCTATGATGCCATAAATTGGAACACTCAACCAAGTAAGATGAACTTTCTTTATTATTATTAGCGAGCTCAATCTCGCGTATTACATGCATTACATTCATCTTAAAGAGCCCCTTCTCGAGGTAGCCCTTTCCTACGAAATGACCGTTTTTGGTCAGTACATATTTATCGCTTTCAAACACCTGCCTAAATCCGGCTTTGATCAACAGGGAGCCGGACACCAAGTTCTTGCGGATGTCTGGCACATGCAGCACGTCCACAAGAGTAAGTTCCTTGCCCGAGGTCATCTTCAGCACTACCCTCCCTAGTCCGACGATGTCAGAGGTGGCTGCGTTGCCCATAAACAGCTTCCTGCCTGAGATAGGGATGTAGGTTGAAAACATCTCCTTATCAGAGCAGATGTGGCGAGTCGCTCCAGAGTCGATATACCACGACCTAGGATTGTCTACCACGTTGGCCTCGTATACGACGGCGGCTAGGTCCATCTCGGTCAGGGTCCCCAGCTTTGCCTCGGTCAAGTGAGCTTGGTTCTTTTTGCTCTTTTTCTTCAGCCGACAGTCATTGGCCATATGCCCAGGCTTGTCGCAATTGTAGCAGTTGCCCCTAATTTTGTTCGGCTTCTGCTGTGTCGTATTAGGCCTCTTGCGCTTTTTGCCGGTGCTAGATTCGGCCAGGTTCGCACGTACCTCAACACTGCCCCTTTTGTTCTTGGCCTCGATCGTTCGATTATCTTCTTCGATTCGAAGCCTCACGATCAGGTCCTCAAGCCCCATTTCCTTACGCTTGTGCTTGAGGTAGTTCTTGAAGTCATTCCATAGGGGCGGCAGCTTCTCTATTATAGCAGCTACCTGGAAGGATTCGCTGATCTGCATATTCTCCGCGTGTATATCGTGGATTATCAGTTGCAGATCACGGACCTGGTCCAACACTGGTTTGGAGTCGGTCATCTTATAGTCCAAAAACCTGCCGACAATGAATTTCTTCAGTCCGGCGTCATCGGTTTTGTACTTTTTGTCCAACGAGTCCCACAACTCTTTAGCAGTTTTAGCTGCTGCGTAGACGTCGTATAGGGAGTCGTCCAAGGCGTTCTAAATGTAATTACGACATATGAAATCGTTATGATTCCACGCGTCCAGCGCCGCCTGTTGTTGTGCGTCTTCTTCGGGTGCGTCGTCGTCAGCCGCGTCGTTGGCGTTCACCTGGGGTGGGAGCTCTTTCAGAAAGCGCACCAGGTTTAGGGTCGTGAGATAAAACAGCATCTTCTGTTGCCATATTTTGAAGTCGGCGTTGAATTTCGCCGGCCTTTCGGCGTGGTTGCTTCCCGTCAGCGGCACGGCGGTGGGAATATTTGCTATTATCGCCATCGATCAGACAGAATAACGTCTTACGATTGTTGGTTCCGGTGTTGGCGTCTGGTCGGTGGCGCTCGTAAAACTCGGACAGAATTTCGGCTTTATACGTCGAAGTCGAGGCACGTACGTCGTACGCTTTCCGTAAGACGTTATTGCCCCGTATTTCAGTGCCTCGGGTTGTCGCAATACGTCCCGAAGATACAACGACTTCAGGAATTTCGAAACGTCGCACACCGTAACGAAATTATCGGGCGAATCTACTAAAGACTCGAGCCTTTCTTGCTTTTCTATTACTTTATTATGCCTAAGGAGATGCTGTCAACTTTTAGGAAATGCTGCGAGTGAATTGAATAATTTTTCATTCTGTCAGGGGACCTATATATAGTTTCTGAAAAGTTGCAGGGGTCAATTCGCGAAAAGTCATAACTTTTCAGGTTGACCTCCTTTGATTGGGCTGAATCTGTAAATAGTGTAACCTTTGGCCAGGGGTCAATCTGGGAATAGTCACAACTCTTGGACTGATACCCAATACCCCTTCAATCAGCCACATCACCACGCCCAGTCAGCGCCAGATCAGCGCCACGTCAGTCCACGTCAGTCCGCGTGTCAGTGACACATCATCAGCCGCCACGTCATCAATTTTTATTTTTTTTTCTTTTTTTTTTTAATTTGGGCTGGCTTTACTAATTAATTTCTCATTCACCCGATATCGGTTTTGAGCAAATTAATATTCGTTAGATTCGTCTCGAAACGTAGATTCGTAATCTTTCAACGATTTCTCATTTCGGTAACCGACGTCTTCTCGATTTAATAAAATCGTTTCAGCTCTTCTCTTAGTGGGCTAATTACCCACACTTGGGCCCAAGGCCCATTAGGCTTAAAACCCAACAATCTACATAATGCACAAGCATAACGAAGATAATGGTTTAATTTGATTAATTATGTATTTTGGTAGATTCATTTACAGTGAAAATGATTTAAAAAAACCAATTACATTACGGTAGTTATTCACTTCAAGTCAGAAAATGAGAGTGATTTCGTTTCACCTTATATTAAAATTTTCACTTTCAAAGTATTTATTAGTTCCTCGTCCAGTCTAATCAGATCTTAGTCAAATATAATTTTCTCGCAATATATATCTTTTTTATTAAAAAAAACATTGCTCAATAAACCAGTGGTAAATTTATGTATATGTGTGTGTATATAAAATTGGGTAGAACATTGAATATACCAATTTGGAGAGTGAGCAGATCATGAACCCTGGCCTAAATAATGCACGCAAAAACAAGTTGGTTATTGTAAGGGGTCTATGTAAACTCGGTCTACATAATAAAAATAAATTTAATATCCTCACCATACATCAAGTTGCATCAATAATATCATGATAACGAAATAACATCGTCACGTAATAGCAAGGACATGTGCCGCTAACCAACCCCATATCGCGTGATGTTTCTAATAAGAAAAAAAAAGAATAAACATAATAATATATATCAATAATAGTATACGCATAATAAAACAATTAAAATCCACACTAGAACAACCTTTCTCCAATATTATTGCAACTTGCAAGATAATATTGCATTTCAAAGGAGAACATGTAGGGTTTTCTTATAAGTAGGATTCCCTAAAACATGTATATGGAGATAAGTGAGAATACCTCAGCTTACTATTTTTCAGACAGAATCCATGTGACAATAGCTAATGTAGGTCTGGCCAGCTTTTCTTGCATCATAGATATAATAATCTATAAATAGATGACATATTCAAGACTTACTAACATGCAAGAACAAACATCATCATAAATACATCAAAGAGAACATAAACTAGCTTTCAAGATCCTTAGAGATTATCCCTCTATCAAAAAAAAAAAAAAAAAAACTGAAGCAAATGGCGATTCGTTTCGCATCCATGATAGCGAATTCCAAGCAATTCAGCAAATTTCAGTCCATTCTTCATCATAGAAATAAGGCAGGAGATGTACCCAAAGGTCACCTTGTTGTCTACGTAGGCGAAAATCAGAAGAAAAGATACGTCGTTCCATTATCGTACCTGAAAAACCCTTCTTTTCAAGATTTGCTGCACCGAGCGGAGGAAGAATATGGATTCAATCATCCAATGGGAGGCCTAACAATTCCTTGCAGCGAAAACGCCTTCATCGAACTTGCTTCAACAATGCGCCAAAGGCAATCGTGAAGTTTTGCTTGAACTTAAGAGTGTGTACCCTCATTTTTTTTGTTCGTGTTCTTACTGTATTTAGAGAAACATAGATTTACGTAGGCTTTCATCAGCTGTAATAGGAATAAGACAGAAGATGGCATATATAAAGGGTGTTATGCAATTTCAGTTGAGTATAGAACTTATGACATCCAGTCTAAAAACATCTTACTGAACGCATTGATATATTCTCTGTAATAATTTTCATCAACTACTAAGTGCAAAGTGCTGATGAAGAAATTATGAGAAATATACCAATTTGCGTAAAGCTGCTTAAAGCTGTTCATGTGCACCACTTGCCCTGTACATAGCTTTCTAATGGAACAAGTTTTAAAAGTTGGTATATAGTAAATGGAAATAGAGGAAAACGGAATTTCACTAATCTTAAGTTTCTATTAATGATCGAACTTACACGGCTTAGGGGCATAAGTACATGAATTGATCGTGCCCAGATAATGGTTTAATTAGATTAACATACATTGCTTGATCTTTACAGTATAGAAAATGATCACAAAACCCCATTACTTATCGTAAACTATTCACTTGATGTCAGGAAATGGGAGAGATTTTCGTCACATCTTACCATAAGTAAGTGTCTTAGGATCCGTGCTTATCAGATAATGTGTATAATTATAAATATACATATATATATATATATTAATTATTATATTATAATGTTCAATCTTGATGATATCTTTTCAAATATATGTATTTGTATCCGTGTCTCTGTGTGTGTGTGTGTGTAGAATTGGTAGAACATTGAACATATCAAGTTGGGGAAACATGGATCATGAAGCCTGACCTAAATAATGCATGGAGCAAATGTAAGGATTGGTGATAGATAAGTGTAATTTAGGGCCTACAGTTATTACATGGAGCCCTACTGTCTGTGAAGTCCAAACAACTCCTCTATTCATCTTGAATTTGAAATATAGTTACCTACACAAAACCCCTTGCAATTATAAAATCAATCGGATATTAATGATATTTCATCCTCCTTTTTAATCATGGCCAAACAAATAGCTCGACGCCCTTCAACACCATCGTCGTATTCGAGATTTAAAATATTCCGAAGTTCACTTGGCTATAAATATTGTTGGAGAAACTATACGCACCGATTTATTATCGTCTCACTTATTAGGTATTGGATCAACCTATTGAGAATAATAATTCTCAATATCATATCCCATTGATTATTCTCAATTAACCATTGTTTCAAGATATTTCGACGATCGATGATCCAAATGCAAGAATGTTATATGTTACCGCGCCTAATCTAGATCTTAAGTTTCAGCAGCCCACAGAAAATTTAAATAAAAATATAAAACCACGGTCTAAATAATAAAAAGTCGAAATTTAATGCCCTCAACATAACCTGTTGCATCAATAATATCATGAAAACGAAATAACATCGTCACAACTAGCAAGGACATGTGCAGCTAACCACATATCGCGTGATGAAGATAAGAATAAATCAATAATACACCAAATATCAAGAGTAGTTTCCTCTTAATAAAATTAAAATAGCCAGAGAATCAGTATACGCGCAATGTGTTTTCCACACACAAGAATTAAACAACCTTTCTCCAAGACTCTTACAACTTGCATTAATATATGTAATCTATATATAGAGTACACATTCAAGACTTACTAGCAGGCAAACATCATCATAATCATCAAAGAACGTAAAGCTTTCAAGATCCTAAGTGTTTATCCCTCGATCGAAAAAAAAAAAGAAGACATGGCGAGCCGTTTTGCATCTATGATAGCGAATGCCAAGCAATTCAGCAAATTTCAGTCCATCGTTCGTCACAGAAATCACGGAGGAGATGTGCCCAAGGGCCACCTTGTTGTCTACGTAGGAGAAAATCAGAAGAAAAGGTTCGTTGTTCCATTGTCGTACCTGAAAAACCCCTTCCTTTCAAGATTTGCTGCATAAAGCGGAGGAAGAATATGGATTCAATCATTCCATGGGAGGTCTAACAATCCCTTGCAGTAAAAATGCCTTCGTCAAACTTACTTCGACGATGCAACCCCCAATTTACAGGAGTTAAGAGTGCAAAAACCTCATTATATTATGTACTTACTGAGTTACTGTATTATATTTATAATTTACATAGGCAGTTAGTAACTGTACAAGAGAGCATAATAATAAATCGTATTTTGCAATTGTGAAGGCATTGACCAGCTCACTTAAACTACAAAAGATTAAAATCTTAACTAGACTGTTTGCTACAATACAAGGAGAATTCAGATTAAATATAATCTAGCACCATTTTTTTTTCTTTCGAAAAACTAGTATTTCGTGAAAACTTGTTTTTATTTGCAACTCATATAAAAAAAACTTATTAAAGAAGAATAGACTGTTTGCTAAATCAAACAGATCGATTGATACAAAGAAAAATCCGTCTAAGTAGTCATATATATTTATTTTCAAATAATACATTTTGAAACTCAACCGAAGAAGTAATGATCTCTTTGTTTTTTTACAATCTCTTAACTTCACCAACCTTAACAACGACGACGAACACCACCCTATAAACCACAACCATCCCAAACAGAAAAGCCAAGTCGACCCACTTAGACCATCCCATCTCCACCTGCAAAATATCCCTCAGAACACTCTCACCTTCAACACCGCCCGAAAACCTAAGCCCCTCGAACTCGTTCTTGTAAAGCCCTTGATAAGCGTATCTACGTGAAAATATAATATATCAAATTGATAAGTATCAAAGCTTAGGGACCAAACAGATTTTGAGAACGAACCCTCACGACTACTCATTTAAAAAATTTATGCTCTAAGGCTGAAAAATAAAGCCTAAACATTACGGTCGTTGTTAAAATATAATATACACACTTAACAAGTAGCTAGCACACCCTCTTCAGGTTTAAAGTTTTAGGTGAAGTGATCATTAAGCAGTACCGTGGCGAGTGATCATTCAGCAGTACCTGTGGAACGCCACGTAATACATGGGAAACTTCCAGAAGATTCTCGGAAGGTCCTTGGGCAGCTGAAAAAACCCTCCGCTCAGCATCATCAGACCTTGAACACCCGCGCCCACTATGAGGCCCATCAAGAAATCGGGCATGAGGCTCGCCACGATCATCATTAGGCTCTCGACGAGGGCCATGCATGCGAACAAAGTTAACGTGAAGTACAAGAATTGCAACTTTCCTCGGTTAAGGCCAGAAAGGAAGTATGTTATTCCACTTGGTACTGCAGATATGAGAACTAAGAACGGTGCTGAGGAGATAATGTTGGCGATGACATATGCTGAGGCCTTGTAGTGACCATTTAATCGATCTCGCCTGAAAACCTGCATTATATTTATCTTGTGTTAGTGTAGCAGAAAAGCACTACGATTAGGGTTCGTGTTAGGGTGTGAATGGCAACGTTTAAATCTTCTACAAAGGAAGGGAAGCTTCCAATTGCCATTATAGTTAGCAACGATGCCACGAACATGAGAAGCGATCCTCGTTCCTGTAATAATAATACAAGAATTACAGTGGTTTATCTATTATGACGAAAAGTATAGTCATATGATAGCGCATGTTTTACATTAATGGAGCTGTTGTTAGTGCCCAAGTTGTAGAAAACACTCCCAAGGCCAAAAGCCATAGCGATATAAATGGTTAGCCTCAGCCAATAGTAGCCGAGATCACGGTACATGTTGGTGAAAGATCGTTGGGTGAGAACGATGCACTGTGTTAACAAGTTGGCTTGGTCTTCCTTTCCTTGATCAGTTGGGCTCCATTTCTTAATTAATCATGTAAAAGAAAAAAAAATTGAATTCTTAGTAATGAATAAAAATTGAGCAAAAAGATAGTGTTAAGCCATCTTCTGAGTCCTCTTTTACATGTTTTCTTATCTCCGAAATCGATTTCTTCGTTTGCACACCAGCATCTGAGGAAGTATATGAACTGCTTAGCATGTTTATTACATTTTCGGCTGTGATATACTTTCCATCCCCATATTCAATAGCCTTAAACAAAAAGAAAAGAAGAAGACTCAGTAACATGTTTATGACATTAATCAAGCTGTAAGGATATCTCAAATTCATATACCTCATCAAAGTCAGTATTGATCAATTTAAGATAGTGATCGGCAGGATTTTCCAGAGTTGGACAAGCAAATCCGTTTGTCGCAAAGAACTGTTCTTTTGACAAACAACTTCAAATCATCACAATGATAAATACCTCTCAAACTTAACAAAATAGAATGCAATTATTTACAACCCTACTCACCTTATTTGCTAAGCAAGAAGGGCCAAAGTAGACAGTTCTCCCACATGAAAGCAGGCAAAGATTGTGAAGGAGCTTAAAGACTTCGCTAGTCGGCTGGTGAATGGAGGACACAATCGTCATTTTGTATTCGCGTGCAAGATCAACTATTCTTTTCATCACAAAGTACGAAGCTGCGCTGTCGAGTCCACTCGTTGGTTCATCGAGAAAGAGACATTTCGGTCTCTTTAGGAGTTCTAAGCAGATGCTCACCCTTCTCTTTTGTCCACTACTAAGGCCCTTTTTCGCAGATCTTCCAATTCTCGTATCGATGCAATCATGCAATCCCATTTCTCTTATGGTCCTCTCTGCAATTTCCTTCTTCTGCAGTTTGGACATTTTCGAAGGAAGTTGAAGCTGAGCTGAGTAGTAAATGGCTTCTCTAACTGTTAATGTCCATGTGAGGGTATCTTCTTGTGTCACATATGCCTGAAAAATAGTACAGAACACGAATGAATAAACAGATACACAACCCAAACTAAATATTCACCGATCAGCGTAATAGTGAATTACCGATGTTCCATACGCAAGCTTTTGTTTATGACCATCGATCAAGATTTCTCCTTTTTGCGAAGTTCTCGAACTTAATCGTCCTAATTTATATACATATATTTGATTTCTCAGAAATGAATTAAGATCATATATATGGAGTTATATTTATCGAGTAACTATTTTGTTACCTGCCAACGCATCGAGTAGAGTGGATTTTCCGCAACCCGAAGGTCCCATGATAGCTAAAACTTCACCTGGACAAGCATATCCTGTGAGGCCTTTAAGTATCGATTTTGATCCTTTATCCCTTTTGTAGATTGAACTTGAATTAATAGTCACCCAAAGATCCTCCCAAGTCAAGTAAATTCCATTATTACCAGCTTGTCGGGTATTCAAATGATGTTTCTCAAGATCGAAAAGATAACCTAAAGTTTCGATGTATTCGTAATTTGATACTGCGGAAGAAGCCATGCATGCGAAGAAGATAGGTGTGTACTTGATATCTCATGCGTGCATGTGATGTTTATAGTGTTACAATAATTTATTGGTCTTTGAGACGACGAGCATTGATTGTACTAATAATTGAAGTGCTTAGTTGGTGTAATGGATTAATTCTGTGGATGATGGAAAGGAGTTCCCAAGAAGCGTCACGTTCCTCATATGAAAGTATATGACTTAGTCATAAAGTAGTAACTATCGATTTTAATATATAATTGTAAAACATGGATGTTACGTCCATTGAAGATAATGCCAAATTTAGGGGTGACTTGGTTTTTCTTTCCTTATAGAGACCACTTAACTAATCTTCAAAATCTTTGGCGTCTTTTGCAGTGAGCTTGTCACGGGAAAAATATGGGTTGTGGCTTCATATGTAAATATTTTTCCTTCCTATGTTTTTTTTAACTAGATAAAAGGTTGGGGTAGTTTTTGAGATTATTTGTCCCATGTCGAGAAACCAACTCCGACTAATTACATAAATTACGATGTCTCTTTTCCTATCACCAATTTGTTTTAGGATGAAACCCTTCATTTATAAACCTTCTTCTCTAACAGGATTGTATGAACACACACGAATAGAATTGAAATCAACACAAAATATGAATTCTACTCCACGGAACCAAGGAAATAACTTCTGTGATTATCAAGCATTATAAACCACAATTTATCAATGTTGTCTTGTTTCAGTACACACACCCCCAGGATATTATTTTTTGAATCTCTCTTCTACCTAGTTGAAGATAAGGTTATAGCGATTTCTCTGCAAGCAAACTTCATTAGTAACTTTACTTTTTCATCGATTTATTAGATACTTTGATGGACAATTTCAGGTGAAGAAAAATGAGTTAAAGATCGTCGATGCTTACGAGACAAAATCCGCTCTTTTGATGCTTTACTCCACAATTATAGAACTTTTCAAATAAGTTGAACACAAACTCGGTACTCTGAAATAGTTATGGATATTTATTTCAGTTAAAGATGAGGCATTCTTGCCCTAGGCAACATTTCCTTACCCTAACGCATGCGTCTATTAGATAGATGAATGCGAGATAAAATGTTTGCGTTAAATATTTGAACAAAAACTTAGGTTGTATATTAGAAACCTTATTTAGGTAATGAGAGTGACCTTGGCTGAAATTGGTGCATCACCTACCTATCTTTTTCACATTAACTAACTGGAAAACAGAAGTTTCAAAACATGACAATTGCTGGACCCCCTTCAAGCAACATGGAAATTAAAATTAAACCGACGACTAATCAATCTCTACCAGCAATAAATGTAGCGCTTGAATGGGATTTGTACTATTGGTCACTCTCCATAATTCTTGCACATCTTTTTCCTTCCTATTTTATGCGAAGCACGTTATTGTTAGTTATGAAAGCAACATCGTACCATAGGTTAGGTATTCTCTATGATTTAGATCTTGTCTACGCGAGAAAAAAAAAAAAAATTCCTCATTTTCGTTTTACTTCCTATCTTTGAAATAATATACTCTGAATCATAGGTCAGAACTAAAGCATCGGATCGAATTCTTCTTTGGTATCCCTTCCGCGAGCAAAAAACTGATATTTAAATGTGGTATTAGGTAATAATGATGTGACTTATTATCCAGTGGAGCGAGGTTAAATCGACTCAATCAGATATGTAAAACATTAAGCATATATCAATTGATTTTAGAATAGAAATATTGGTTTGGTATGCTGATAATTCAAATTTTATCAGTGCAAAAGCAATATATCAGTCCAAACTGAAATCATGGGAAAGTAATTATATAATACAGTTCAAAACAATTAGGTCAGATGAATGCTAAAAATCTGAGTTTGGCTGAGTTAATGCATCACCTAATTTTCTGTCTGTACTATGTATGAGAAAATTAATGTTACGCTTCAAAATGGCCGGAGCCACGTTCTCTCATCAACATGCCTACATATTTTGTATTATTGCTTACCCTTCATATTTTTTCTTCATGCCTATGTTTATGATTTATCGTAAGCTTCTAGAAAAGCACCTTATGATGATTTAATATAAACGAATTGATATTAAACCACCTTATCAAATATGTAAAACAAATCAGCCATTGTGTTAGTTTAATCATATAATATTGGTCCCTGTAATCAACTTGGAGGCATCCACTGGTTGGAAAGATAAAATCAACTTAATTCAATCAAATAGGCTGATTGACCTCGTAATATCAAATGATTTTAGAATGAAAATTTTCAATATAATCCTAATATGATCAGAGCGTTTGGTTTGGTATGCCATGGTTGACTCAGGGTCATCCAAAGATAAAATCGTTCAAACTCTATGCAAGAATCATATAGATGAATTTGACCTAATATTAATTAGTTTTTCGCATGTAACCACACTTCTAATAAGTATTCTATTTGATTTTCTACATTGAGTAAGTTGGGATTGTTTTCCTATAAAATGGGATATATGACGTGTTCCAACACGCTTCTTCTCACTTGTTGCATGATTTTTAAGACAAATGAATGTGTATATTAAAATAAGTGACGTTAACAAAAATTACAATACGCATATGAAAGCCGATATGACGTTACGTTCGTTAATTGGATAAAATTATGTATGATTTATACATGACATAGGCTAGATTCAATATCTCGTTACAAATGATAATGAAGAGCGAGCAATAAAACATGTAACCCTTTTTATATTGTAATATAAATAGGTGAAGATCTCGATCAATCTTTTTCAATTTTTTAATTAATCTGAGAACATTTCTTACAAACTTGCTAGTCATCGGAAGCGCTTGGTCTCATATGTATTATTAGGTATAATTATAACCCGTTCACATCTGTAAGGACAGATCGCAACTTGCAAGACTTGTTAAAGTCAGCACAACTTTCCTATTGAAGAAGTAAAAGAATGCTTCTTTAGGCCAAACATCAATAAACTTATTGTACAAATATGAAATATATATTGTGTACGTAGATATTTCTAGAAAAGCAATGTTTGCTCTCTTTATGATTCTGTCGATGGAAATGATGTGGTTCTTAGCTTTGTTCTAAAGAACCACAAGTTTTATTCTTGTTTTCTTATTACTACATATTTCAAGATAAAGAAACCATGGGAAACTACAGGAACTCTAATTGAATATGCTTCCATATATATTGTTAAAACAAGAAATTGATTTGCCTCAAGGTCTTATGGTGTTTGGGCTATTGACCCCAACAACTTATTAGGTTGTGAAGCCCTTGACTTTCGTTGCTAGGGAAATTTGACATCATATTACATGTGAAATATATCCAATATTCTCATAACCCAGATAACCCAAACTACTTATATACTTTAAAATCATACAAATGAAAGAAATAACATCTTCTCTATCTCCTCATCTCACCAACCTTAACAACTAAGAAGAAGAAAACCCTATAAGCAAAAACCATCCCAAATAAAACAGCCAAATCCACCCACTTAGACCAACCCATCTCCACTTGCAATGCATCCCTAAGAACACTCTCGCCTTCGACGCCGCCCGAAAACCTAAGCCCTTCGAACTCATTCTTGTAAAGCCCTTGAAACGCGTACCTATGGAACGCCACGTAATACATTGGAAACTTCCAGAAGATCCTCGGAAGGTTCTCGGGCAGTTGAAAGAACCCTCCGCTGAGCATCATCATTCCTTGAACGCCCGCGCCAACTATGAGGCCCATCAAGAAATCGGGCATGAGGCTCGCAACGATCATCATTAGGCTCTCGACGAGCGCCATGCATGCGAACAAAGTCACAGTGAAGTAAAAGAATTGCAACTTTCCTCGGTTAAGGTCAGAAAGGAAGTATGTTATCCCGCCTGGCACGGCAGAGACGAGAAGTAAGAAGGGAGCTGAGGAGACAGTGTTTGCTATTACGTAGGCTGATGCCTTGTAATGACCGTTTAGTCTGTCTCGCCTGAAAACCTGCGTTTTAATTTGTATTGATCATAGGCATTTAGCGAGGAAATCAAAATTAGGGTTTTTAGGGTTTGTGCTTATGTATGTTGTGAATATTGATGACCTTCAAATCTTCTACAAAGGAAGGGAAGCCGCCGATTGCCATTAATGTTAGCAGTGATGCCACGAACATGAGCAGCGATCCTCGTTCCTGTAATAAAAGAATCACAACTCCTTAGAAATTTGATATTTTGACGATACATATATATACATATATATATATATATATATTATGGTTGGATATACATTAATGGAGCTGTTGCTAGTGCCCAAGTTGTAAAAAACAGTCCCAAGGCCGAAAGCCATAGCAATGTAAATAGCTAGTCTGAGCCAGTAGTAGCCGAGATCACGGTACATGTTGAAGAAAGATCGTTGAATGAGAACGATGCACTGTGTATACAAGTTGGCTTGGCCTTCCTTTTCTTGATAAATTGGGCTCCATATCTTTAAAGTATGTTCAGAAAATAATTTGAAAATCGTAGCTGTGGATAAAATTGAGCGAAAATTGAGAGACTCTTAGTTCTTACATGTTTTCTTATCTCAGAAATCGACTTCTTCGTTTGCACACAAGCATCTGAGGATGTATATGAACTGCTCAGCAGGTTTATTACTTCCTCGGCTGTTGTACACTTTCCAGCTCCATATTCAATATCCTTAAAACAACGAAAGGAAAAAGAATAATGAGCCAATAACATGTTTTAGGGAATTGCTCATGCATGGTGTAATAAGGAAAAATTCAAACTCATATACCTCAACCTCATCAAAGTCAGTATTGATCAGCTTAAGATAGTGATCTGCTGGATTTTCTAGAGCTGGACAAGCAAATCCATTCGCCTCAAAGAACTGTGTTCTTGTAATAAACAACTTTTAATCATCACACATAGACACCTCAAACGTAACGAAAAATAATATAAACATCACACATAGACCTCAAACATAACGAAATAATATGTTGCAGCAACCACTCACCTTATTTGCCAAGCAAGAAGGGCCAAAGTAGACACTTCTCCCAGACGAAAGCAGGCAAAGATTGTGAAGGAGCTTAAATATTTCGCTAGTCGGCTGGTGAATGGAGGACAAAACCGTCATTTTGTATTCACGCGCTAGATCAACTATTCTTTTCATGACAAAATACGAAGCTGCACTGTCGAGCCCACTCGTCGGTTCGTCGAGAAAGAGACATTTCGGTCTCTTAATGAGTTCTAAGCAAATGCTGACCCTTCTCTTTTGTCCATTACTAAGGCCCTTTTTAGCAAATCCTCCTATTCTCTTATCGATGCAATCTTGCAATCCCATTTCTCTTATGGTCCTCTCTGCAATTTCCTTCTTCTGAGATTTGGACATCTTCGAAGGAAGTTGAAGCTTAGCTGAGTAGTAAACGGCTTCTCTAACTGATAGTGTCGATGTTAGGGTATCCTCTTGTGTCACATATGCCTGAAAAATTTGTACAGAAAACAAATGATGAATAAACAAGATGCTCAACCACATGTAATGAAACATGAAACAAAAATAGTCACCAAATCAGATTAATTGATTACGAATTACCGATATTCCATATGCAAGCTTTTGTTTACGACCATCGATCAAGATTTCTCCTTTTTGCGATGTTCTCGAGCTTAACCGTCCTGATTTATATATATACATATATGTTTCGTTTCTCGCATGTGACAAGCATATGAATCTGTAAAATGAAATGAAATCACATATATATAATCATTTATCGAATTACCAGCCAACGCATCGAGGAGAGTGGATTTTCCGCAACCCGAAGGTCCCATGATAGCTAAAACTTCACCTGGAAAAGCATAACCAGTGAGCCCTCTAAGAATCGAATTCGATCCTTTGCCCCTTTTACAGATTGAATTTGAATTAATATTCACCCAAATATCCTCCCAAGTCAAGTAAATTCCATTGCCAAACCTTCTGTGTAAGATCGAGTTTTGTGTCGTAAGTGTTGTTTTTCAATTCGTGTTTTTCAAGATCTAAAAGGCAGCCTAAAGTTTCAATGTATTCATAATTTGACACTGACGACGAAGCCATGCATGCAGAAGAAGGTAGGCTTATTACTTGGTACATCTCATTGCGTGCATCTGATGTTTATAGTGTTGTAAGAATTTATGAGCTTTGAGATTGAGCATTGATTGTTCTAACCACTTGAAGTGGTTGGTTGGTGTGGTGTAATGGATAGCTAGATTCTTTGATGATAATGAAGAAAATGAGATACCATGGAGTGTCACGTTTCGCGAATTTAATCTCGTGACTTAAGACAAAGTAGTAATGGTAGAACATGGAAGTTACCTCCATGACGATGATGCCAAAACTTGGGCTTTACACTAATTTATTGTTACAATACCGATGTCTTTACCACTATTTAATCATCAAATCCTTGGCGTTTTTGGCAATGAGCTTGTCACGGGACATAATTTCAAGTTAAAACTATGGATTATGGGCTTCAATAATTTTAAATACTTTTTGGTTTGCATTGGCATCTTTATAATTTCGGACCACAAAGTATAGCGGTTTCGATTTTATGTCAATGTATTTGGTTATGCAAGACTTCATATGACGGACAAATTTGAATTTTGGTAATTGTTTAGAACAAAATAAGTCGGAAAACATCTTACTGGGGCTGAAAAACAAACTTTCGATCTAGTAATTTAAAATTGGTTGTAAAATTCAAATTTATTTTCACACATGTAGTTTGATTTAGTTTTTCAATTATCAAATATAGTGATAGAGATCGAAACTGATATAATTAATGACATTTTTGTTTGTCCTTTTACACTATATATAAAAGTTTTACTTAGTTGTTTATATTAACTGGTATTTTCTTAGAGTTATACCTATGTTATTTCTTATTATTAGATAAAAATAATCGAATAAAAGCTGAACTCAAACTCCTCGATACTCGTTAAAAGACCGAACATACTCTTGCCCTTGACCCACATTTATCTTTTATCCTATCCCATGCCTCTATTTGATATATGCAATGCAACTACCGATATTAATTCAAATCTGACAACGGCTAGCATATATATATATATATATATATATATATATTGCTCACTGTGAGCACCTTATATGGGCACCTGCTGATTTGGCACAGATTCGTGCCAAATCAGCATGCCACTTCAACATCAAATAGGATGTGGCATTAATCAATACATCTTAGGCGTCATAGATCGACACATATGATGCTGATGTGGCCTTGATATACTCCACGTGAACATGCCACATCAGCATCATATCTGTCGATCTATAATGCCTAAGATGTGTTGATTAATGCCACATCACATTTGATGTTGAAATGACATGCTGATTTGGCACGAATCGGTGCCAAATCAGCAGGTGCCTTTATAAGATGCTCATGTAAGGTGAGCACCATATCATATATATATATATATATATATATTTCTCTATATGTTCAAATAATGAGCCACATATGTTTTTTATACTAATAGCCCACCTGCCTAGTGGCTATCAGTGAATGCATTTCCAATCATCTTAAGTGAGTCTATCAAATATGAATTTGTCTTTAAAGTGGTTTATATATTTATATGCGTAGTTTTGCAAGCCTTCGAAGTTTACTTGGCTCTCATCAAGGTTCCCAAGGTTACCCTAAAAAACTTGAATAGTTATAATAAGGTAATAGAATCAACTCATATCTTAAACTTATTTACGAAACAATAGTGTTTGGTCAACCATCATCGATCAAATAGGTCAAGCCAATATATTTGGCGACCTTTTATTTAAACAAAAACTGACATTCAACTATATATACATTCGTCCCTAGGGCTTGACCAAAGTGATTCGATCGCGACATCTCCTGCACGAGATCTTGAATACTCGAGAGAGAAAAAGAAAAAACTATACTTATGTTCAACTAATTTTTGAAAGGTGAATCTACATAAAAAAAAAAAAAACTTATTTGTATAAAAACTTTGCAAGTCAGTACCCCTGTAAGAAATTTTTTATATAAGTACCTGCTTCACTGTGTGTACCATTTTCCCATTCTTGACCTACTTTTTTTTATATATGTATTACGTACCACGTCACGCGTTTATATGGTACCTTTATACGTTTATATATGGTATCTTAATGTGTTATATGATGTACCATTTTCTTCACTGTTGTTATGTACCACAATACGTTTCTCTATGGTATCTAATGTGTTATATGACGTACCTTGTGGTGGGACGGGTACCGATGTGCAAATAATTTATTCTAAAGCTACCTACATATAAAAAAACACTGACAGTGTATTGACTTGCAAAGTTTTATGTAAATGAGTATTTTTATGTAAATTCCCCCATTTTTTAAATTGAAATAAAACCATGACAGATAATAACATAATAAAAGACAAAACTATATTTTTTAGATTAAGACAGTTGAATCAAATTACATCATCTTAATAATACTATTTTATGAAGGGCTATTTAAGTTTCAGGCCCCCTTAACAAGTTTCAATAGAAATCAGGCCCTATACGTATTTTAAATAGTTAGAAGGACCCAGGTAATGTTTATGTTAGGGATAAGGACCCAATCCCACTCAATTGACTTTTTTACCCATATTTTTTCCGGAAATTACATCAAATCTGCCATTACCCTTCACTGATGCAATTGCTATTGAGAACTGAGAAATAGCACGTCAAACCCATGATCTCGAACCGAAAATCATGTCAGATAACCGATGAAATCCCGTTATTAAGGGGCGAATTAGGTGAAAACGATGTACTTTGTCGTGGGTCATAATGATAAAGTGCGAATAATAGATGTTAATCATCGAAAATTACGAAACCAAAATCCAAAAATCAAGTGAAATCTATACGTTGATGATCAAATAAGATGAAATTCGACTCAATTTCATACTGGGTCTTAACACTAACCATACATTTCGGCAAATCGACATGAAAATTTCGAAAATCAAATTTTCCTAATATTGAAACATTTGATAGTCGGTATCACTTTATGCCATTATCATACCACTTCTGTACTGTCATAAAACACTAAGTTTTGCAAGAAAAACAACTAACACGTATTTGAACTAATTCTATTTTCATACCACATCCCATGTAAATTATACCACTTAATAATATTTTGGTAACAATTTATACTCCATTCGTAATAAAAAATAAGAACATTGCAGAAGCTTCTTGGTCCTATTACCGTTTCCATTTTTATACAATACCACATCACATGTAAATTATACCACTTAAGTATAGTTTGGTACCAATTTATACTCCACTCGTAACAAAAAATACCGAGAAGCTTCATGGGCCTATTACTGTCTTCATATTTATAAAATACCACATCACATGTAAGTTATACCACTTAAGTATAGTTTGGTACCAATTTATACTCCATTCGTAACAAAAAATAAGAACATTCCAGAAGCTCCATGGGCCTATTACCGTCTCCATCTTTATAAAATACCACATTACATGTAAATTATACCACTTAAGTATAGTCTGCTACCAATTTATACTCCACTCATAACAGAAAATAGGAATATTCCAAAAGCTTCATGAGCTTATTATCGTCTCCATCTTTATACAATACCACATCACATGTAAATTATACCACTTAAGTATAGTTTCGTACCAATTTATACTCCACTCGTAACAAAAAATAAGAACATTCCAGAAGCTCCATGGGCCTATTACCGTCTCCCTCTTTATAAAATACCACATCACATGTAAATTATACCACTTAAGTATAGTCTGGTACCAATTTATACTCCACTCGTAACAGAAATAGGAACATTTCAGAAGCTTTATGGGCCTATTAACGTCTTCATCTTTATACAATATCACATCACATGTAAATTATACCACTTAATAATATTTTGGTACCGATTTATACTCAATTCGTAACAAAAAATAAGAATATTCCAGAAGCTTCATGGGCCGTCAAACCGTCTCCATCTTTATACAATACCACATCATATGTAAATATACCACTTCAGTGTAGTTTCGTACCAATTTATACTCCATTCATAACAAAAAATTAGAACATTCCAGAAGCTTCATGGGCCGTCAAACTGTCTCCATCTTTATACAATACCACATCACATGTAAATTATACCACTTCAGTGTAGTTTCGTACCAATTTATACTCCATTCATAACAAAAAATAAGAACATTCCAGAAGCTTCATGGGCCGTCAGTGAATATGGTCTCTCCATCCTTATAAAATACCACATCACATGTAAACTATACCACTTAATAGTATTTTGGTAACCATTTATACTATCCTGGTAACAATACATTACGAAACAATACTACATTAATTCGTTGTAATACCAGATAAAAAGTTAACTGTACCATATTAATGGTTCGAATAATTTCGTAAATAAAAGTTGGTTTTTTCGGTTGTAGAAGAATGAAAATCATGGAAATATTAGATTTGATGTATTTAAACTACCAAGTTCCTTGATTTTGTCACGTTTATGCAAATATGATGCAAGTAGTCAAGTAATGAGGTTTTGATCATGTAAAATGTACACCAATGCAAGCCATAGACAACTATATTTACATCACATTGATATTTACCATTATGAATTACAACAAATGTATCCTAACCAACATTATACGTCAATCATATAACAAATCTTACGATAGTAAACCCTTAATCGTAATCCCGAAAACGTTTACCCAAAGCCCCGATACTCTAAAACACAAAACTAGAAACCCTAGCGCGTAAACCATCATCTATAACATATAAAGTGTTTCTGGTACCACATCATTAAATGAATAAATACTACATAAGATCCCGCCCAAAATAATACCGAGATTCAGCTTTCCCGCCCAAAATAAAGTGACTTGTTTATTCAGTACTATTTACGCAAATGCTTATTCTTATCGTAACTATACCACTTTACGCCTCTATTGTACCAAATCTTGTGGAAATTATACCACTTACGCCTTTCTGATACCACATAATGAACACTCATTTAAACTATTTTTAGAAATTATTCCTCACAGATCTTAAATCTGACGACGTAATATCATTGAGATCGTCGAGTACACAACAAAATTGATTTTGTGCCCAGTATGCTAAAAAATTTACGGCAAATCGATCGTTGAAATAGTTTTTTTTTCCATTGATACCATTTGCATAACATCTGGAAACCACTTCTTATGGTATTTATACCACTTTACGCTGTCTTAGTACCTCATCATATAAAAGTAATACCAAATTAGAATAAGTAATATCCAATACCAGTTCGGACTTCGAGTAATGCTTCTTATCGTAACTATACCACTTTACGTCTCTATTGTACCGTATCTTATGGAAATTATACCAGTTACGCCTTTCTGATACCACATAACGAGCACTCATTTAAACTATTTTTTCTGGCGATTTCATTTTCAGTTCGTTAATCTTGAGGGATGAACGATTGAGTCACCACTAAGGCGCGACGTAATTTCCAAGTTATGGGTCTCTTGAATTTATGCATATTAGCTTTAATTTCGATAAAAAACATGCTCGATTTATCTTATTTGCGTAAATAAATTTCTAAAAATTATTCCTCACAGATCTTAAATCTGACGGCGTAAATATCATTGAGGTCGTCGAGTACACATCAAATTTGATTTTGTGCCCAGTATGCTAAAAAATTTACGGCAAATCGATCGTTGAAATAATTTTTTCCATTGATACCATTTGCACAACATCTGGAAACCACTTCTTATGGTAGTTATACCACTTTACGATGTCTTAGTACCTCATCATATAAAAGTAATACCAAATTAGAATAAGTAATATCCCGTACCAGTTCGAGTAACGCGTCTTATCGTAACAATACCACTTTACGCCTATACTGTACCGATTCTTATGGTTTGTATACCACTTTATGCCTTTCTCATACTACATAACGAACACTCATTTAAACTATTTTTTTCTGGCGATTTCACTTCAGTTCGTTAATCTTGTGGGACGAACGATTGAGTCACCACTAAGGCGCGACATAATTTCCAAGCTATGGGTCTCTCCAATTTATGCATATTAGCTTTAATTTCGACCAAAAACATGCTCGATTTATCTTAGTTGCGAAATGAATTTCTAGAAATTACACCTCACAGATCTTAAATCTGACGACGTAAATATGATTGACATCGTCGAGTACACATTCGACTTGATTTTGTGCTCAGTATGCTCGAAAATTTACGGCAAGTCGATTGTTCAAATTAGTTTTTTCGATTGATAACATTTGATTAACATCTAGTAACACAATATAGCGATATTATACCTCTTTATATAACACCTACAAGGGCATTTTTGTCAAATCGTAGATTGTTTCCTTTACTTTGAATTTAATTTAATTTGGTCCTTAAAACTATATTTAATGTGAGGAGGGCCTGAATTCAAAACCAAATTTACGATAGGGCTTGAAATAGAAACGTCCCTTTTATGAAATAGTTATGTTAAAGTAACTATCATGAAATAGCTCAAGTGATTAAATATAGGCGACTGTTTTGAACGGAAACTTACGTCGCTGACATATGCAACTATTTCCTTATGTTGATTGAGCTGGAAATTAATGAATCACCTACCTATCTGTTCGAAAGAAATTAATCACATTAAATACTCTGAAAAACAGTAGTTCCACTTATAGCATTCCTATTGCTGGAGCCACTTTATTGACTTTTAATCTGTAGAAGTAAATGGAGTCATTGACTATGTTTCGTATTATTGATCAATTCTCCATAGTTTTGATATAGCACATTTAGTTTCGCTTTTATTGTAAATTGATCTAAAGCCACCTATTTTAGTTAGACTATGTTTATCCATGACCTTCACAACCGGTCATGAGAATAAAATATTAATTTCTCTCTCCTCCACATTCACAACCTACACCTCAACAATTTTTATACTTTATCAACAACCCAGCACAACCTATAATATTTATTTTTTGTAATTATTTTTAGTAGTATTTGAATGTTTGAAAATAGATTACATTATATGATATAAAATTTAAATACTTTGGTTATTGGAGATAGAAAAATAATAATAATTATGATATATTATAGAATGTAATAGAAAAACAGATAATTTGAAATTGTGACTCAAAATGTAGCAATATTAGTCTCTATTTGTAGAGAAAAAAAATCATACATTTTGGTAAAAAAATTAAAGTAAAATTTTAATAAATAATTAAATGTATCATAAAAATCAATAAAAACCACAAACAATTTTGAAAACTGTGCACACGGTTGGTGAACCAGGTTGGTCCACCAACCGGGTTGTGGGATGTTGTGGGAATATTTACTTATTGATTTATTTTATTTAATTATATTGCACAACCGGTTGTCCGGTCATTGATAAACATAGTGTTATCAAAATAACAAACGCATCGTCGGTTAGAAAATCGCTTTCGTAATGCAAAATAGATATTTTTGTGTTTCGACGGTGATGTTTTTATACGCGGAAAAAGATTGCATGCGATTTTAATAATGGATAGTTTTTTGCTATTAGGTGATACGTATCTTGTTTAATATCCCCGTGGAGAGATTACATAAACACAAATAGATACTTCCAATCCACATTTAGAAAAGAAATATGTTTAGCTGATAAAAAGATGTAGTAATTCCAAAAATTTTAATGCGTATCACAAAAAAAAAAAAAAAAAAAAAACAGTCCTATACATACCCAGAAAATAGATATTATAACAGCTACAGTGCAAAAACAATCAGTGAAAGAACCATTTTCGCTAAAATATTATTAAACTCATAAAGTATTTGTAGAAACTGCATTATATTTTAACTTATTATATTTTATTCTATCACAGATTGATTCTTTCTTATTAAGGTTTAAAATTATTGAGAGATCTTTTTATTTTAATTTTATATACCATATTTAGTATGGCTTAATTAATGGATTACTTGTCTGTCTACGAGAAATCAATGTTATTAATATCTTCGGAACGAAGATTCTAGGGATGGCAATGGGCGGGTTCGGGGCTGGTAATGAACATACCGTCCCATACCAAATTCTCGTTCTTAATACCATCCCCATTAATTCACCGCTTATGATGAGTTGGTTCGGGGATGGGTAATCACTGTTCGGGGATCGGATTCCCCGTTGGTATTTGGGTTCCCCATATTCATGTATATCCAATAAATTAAGTTTTTTTGCAACAAAAAAAAAATAAACTAAGTAATATAGATAAATTAATATGTGAAATACGATATTGGAGTATAAAAAAATTGATATAATATGTTATTGAAATACGAGTGTATTGTGAAGAATATATATTGAGAGTAGAATTTTTTTTTCTTTTAAATACGATCCTTAATATAAAGGATGGTCTTTGAAATTTATTCAACTTAGTTTTTCATAGTATTTATTAATAAATCTAACCGGAGAATGGTGAATCACCATTTGATTCAAACGGGGCCGGATACGGGGCCGCGAATAGGTGGGAAACATGATTACCATCCCCATTCCGTCCCGCTCATTCACCCACGGGGAATCACCGTCAATTCTCCATCCCCATTTTGACTGAGGATTCCCCGTCCAATAGCATCGGGTCCCGACGGGGATGGTTCACCGTGGGAATTTGCCACCCCTCGAAGATTCGCACCCAATGATCACTCATCAGCAAATCTTTTTAAGGGACCCTTGGAGTGGAGTTGGAGCATAGAAGAAAACAAATTTTATAGATACTTAAAGATATGGGGAACTACAGAAAAATACCCATTTATTGGTAAGTCAGTACCCACTCAGTGTTTTTTATATGTAGGTACATATTAATAAATTTTTTGTACATTGGTACCTGTCCGCCGCAAGGTACATCATATCGCACATTTAGGTACCATGAGAAACCTATTGTGGTACATAATACATTAAGAAAATGGTACACATATAACACATTAAGGTACCATATGGAAATGTATACCATATATGAGTACCATATAAATGCGTGACGTGGTACGTAATACACATATAAAAAAGGTACGTCAAGATCGGAAAATTGGTACACACTGTCGAATGTGTACTTATATAAAAAAATTTATGACAGAGGTACTGACTTGCAAATTTTTTATATAAATGGATATTTTTCTGTAGATGCACCTTAAGATATATAGTGTGAGAAAGTCACAAGGAGAAGCACAATTTATTGCAATGTACCCCGAGACAATGTATTGTTCTTTTAGACAAATTGCACTATAATTTTAATGGAATATTTAGCTCTTGCATTTAGGAGCACTGGTTTGGAAATATTGTACCGTGTCAAAAACTAAATGAAGCGATGTGGCTAGTGCAATCATTCCTATAAGGACAAGCTTTCAAAGTATGCCGACGAGAAATCTTAGATGTTTCGGAAAAATCGATGATTTGGCCTTATTTATGAACGTCTTTGGAAACGCAGTGGTTCATGGCTTTTGTGCTAAAGAAGCAAAGTTATTTATTTATTTTATATTTATTTTTTTAGTATATGATAGAAAAGAATAGGAAGGATATTGACAAGGGGCAATTAGGTTTCAGCCCCAACGTGAGTTTCATTTAGGTTTCAGCCACATGTCAGAAAATGTTTGCGTTAAATATTTGAACAAAAACTTAAGGTTGTATATTAGAAACCTTATTTAGGTAATGAGAGTGACCTTGGCTGAAATTGGTGCATCACCTACCTATCTTTTTTACATTAACTAACTGGAAAACAGAAGTTTCAAAACATGACAATTGCTGGACCCCCTTCAAGCAACATGGAAATTAAAATTAAACCGACGACTAATCAATCTCTACCAGCAATAAATGTAGCGCTTGAATGGGATTTTGTACTATTGGTCACTCTCCATAATTCTTGCACATCTTTTTCCTTCCTATTTTATGCGAAGCACGTTATTGTTAGTTATGAAAGCAACATCGTACCATAGGTTAGGTATTCTCTATGATTTAGATCTTGTCTACGCGAGAAAAAAAAAATAAATTCCTCATTTTCGTTTTACTTCCTATCTTTGAAATAATATACTCTGAATCATAGGTCAGAACTAAAGCATCGGATCGAGTTCTTCTTTGGTATCCCTTCCGCGAGCAAAATGTTTGACTTAAGTGTTTTCAGTACCAATTCATGGACCTGCAGTACCACTTTATGGTTTTCAGTACCAATTCATCGTTCTGTAGTACCACATCATCGTTCTGCAGTACCACTTCATTGTTTTGTAATAACACAAAACGATAGTCCGAAACCAGTTCATATACACTTTATAACACTTGCGTAAATTTTAGGTCCTTATTTCTAAATTTTACGAAAATCGGGTCCTTAACCCTAAATATTTTCTGACAGGGGCCTAAAACCTAACTTAAAATATCATTTGAGGCCTGAAACTTAATTATACCTATTGATAACTCTTTGTGGAGGTGAAAGTTCGGACGAGCCAGCCTGCCGGCCCGTCCCGGATTGAGCGGGCTGCCCGATTGTTAGCGGGCCATGTTGGGCTGGCCCGAAATTCAACGGCCTAAGAATCTTAGGCCCAAACCCATTGTGTGATGTGCCGGGCCAGCCCGTCGGGATAACGGGCCTAAAATTTTAATATTTTGTTTTTATATTTCAAACTCTTTTATTGTTTTAAAAAATACTTATATTTTATACCATTATACCCAATATTACAAATATAGTTATAAAAAATCTTATACCCCAGAATTTCATCAAAATATTGTTTTTTTACTTATCAAATTGAATTTTATAAATATTATAATTGAATTTTATAAATATTATATATAGAAAACAAAGAAAATAAAAAAATTTAACGGCCCCTCAGCCCGCCGGGCCTGATGGCCCGGGCCAATAGGCCCGATCATATTTCGGGCTCATCATAATTAAGCCCAAACCCGGTATTTTAGGGGCGGGCCAGGTCCCAAGGGCCACGGCCCAAATTTTCAGTTCTACCACTTTGAATATGTTGTTCATATTTGTTCTTGAGAGGGTCCATCTTTAACACCTCTGGTATCATAAATATGGCAGACCCTAATACTGTCAAAACGGGCCTGGGCCCGCAGGGTGAGCTCTGAAATTTTAGGCCCGCTTGGAGGCGGGCCTGGGAGATCAAGCCCGCGCGGGCCGCGCGTAGGCCGCCCAAAAATAAAAACATATAATTATATTATATAATAGATTTACTAATAAATTATATTGATTTTTATGTTTTTGAATTATGATTTATACTTTAATAACATAAAAAAAATTAATATTAAATAAGTTGATTAAATTAGATATATTTTTCAGTTTGGAATCTTCATTGTTATATTTTTTTTCAATTTTTTTTTTATTTTTTCCTTTTCTTTATTTTTTAAAACTGGCGGGCAAAGCCCGCCGGGCCCGCTACCCGCCTGCAGGCGGGGCGGGCAAGCCCGCCCCCGCTCCGCCAGCCCGTTTTGACAGTACTAGCAGACCCTAACAAGCAACTTCAAGTAGCAATCAACGGCATATGTTCTCCAATCACAATCCCATTTGACGCACGGTCGACACACTTCATCGCACCATGATGTTAGAGTGAAGACGGCGATAGACACGAGAATCGAACTAAATATAATTTTATTGGTCACGAACCAAGAAAACGAAGAACAAAGACGTTTTCCTAATAGCAAAAACCGAGAGATAAACTCCGGCTCCCGATTCTTTCCTCAAACCCCATGATTGCCTTCTACGAGACTGACGCCTATATGTAGGATTGCAAATTAATCGAATCTTTTTGTTCGATTCGAAATATAAGATTCAGAAGAATATTTTTATTCGAATAATTTTCGAATACGAATACAATATAGCAATATTCGATGCGAATCTTTTTCGAATATTCGATTCGAATAATAAATATATACTATATATATATATTAAATAATAGAATATATTATAAATACTTGTAACTAAAGTAACATATCAATATGAATGAAATGCTTAAAAGAATATATATGGCCCAAAGTGAAAAGCCACATGATTTAAATGAAAATAGTTAAACAACTAAAACAATTAAAAGTAAAGCAAGCCCTAGACGGATTGAATAGCTTCTTTCGTATGATGTATTGGATAAACTAATGATATGTTTTGCTACGTTTTTCATTATATGTCGTAACCGCATATTTCATCCACTACATATTTTATGTTGCTTTCTTTGTCTTTTAAACAGTGTTTTAAAAAGCGAAATATAGCGCGTGTTAACACGCAATAGCGGAGTTTTACATTGAAACGCGACGAAGCGTTAAAAAAAAGCCTAAACCTTACAATTTATTACTACGAGGAGAGAGATACTATTTGTGGCCATGAGCTGTAGGGGGTGTTTGTTTTGGGGTGATCCTCCAAAACATCACCGTAATCCTCTCGTCGCTTTATCATCACCATGTTTGTTTAGCCTAGGTGATGAGTGATCATCGTAATGACAGATCACCTAGGTGATGAAAATGGGGTGATATTCTACCTTTTGGATCACCCCAAAAAAGCTAGGTGATCTTACATCACCGTGATGGGGTGATCTTTCAAATTTGTATTGGGACGATATTACCCGTTATATTAGCATTTATACCTAATATATCATATTCATATTTTAAATTATATAATTCGATATTTAAATCTTAAAATAATATATTTAATAATAAATAATTATATTGAATAACTATACGAAAAACTTATTATTCATTTTTAAAAAATTAAACTCGATATTAAAATAGTAATCATTATTATGTAAATATCATCCACATAATTTATGCAATATCACCCCACACATCACCGTGACTAGACAAACACAATATTCTAATATCACATTGATATGCAAAATGAAATATCACCCCAAAACAAACACAGTAATTATATATCACCTTGATCCACATCACGGTGATATTCACATTACCGTGATGTGAGTATCACGGTGATGTTGGATCACTGGAAACAAACACCCCCGTAATGATTTAATAGAACGCGTACAAACTATTCATTTTGGTTCTACTTTTTAAAATTTTCTATTACTTTCCACCTAATTAAACCGAATATTTAATGTAATTTATATGATAAAATAAATAAATTTTCTAATTTATTCTTTGTTTAAAAGTGATCATAAATGACATGCATATCTTATATTTTCGTTATCCATAAGAATATTTTTTAAAAACCGCATTTTCTAAGATTAGATTGTTTAAAACTTTACTTGTTATCTTTTTTAATATTTTGAAATTGTTGGAAGCCGATGACATGACAGTCATTTAGATATAAAAAATTCTATTATAATCTTATGTAAAAGTAACTTTCTTAATATATTTTTTTATATTTTGATTGATTGGATATATACTAATTAGGTTTTATAACTATACCTTGTTAAAATTATTTCATTGCTTCATCTATAATATTATGTTTCTTGGTAATTATACTAATAGTATAGATGTTATTTTTTTTAATTAAAATTGGCTTGCTCGAACTACTCACGCAAACGCTACGCTATTTACGCTAAGCGCTGTTAGAACAAAAACGCGACGTAGTGCGCAACACGCGTTTTAAAACATTGCTTTTAAATACATGTTTTATGAAGAAAAAAAATTATTCGTTTTATCAAAATCGAATATGAATCAATTTTAGTATTCGAATAATAAGAGAATACGAATATTAATATTCGAAAAATAAAAGAATACAAATAGAATATGGTGGTATTCGAGTAGACTCGGTTCGTTTGCAACCCTACCTATATGTAATGACTAAACTAAATATTTAGACTCCTAATAAATCTCAACTATCTAAATCTAAATCAAATCTAATTAATTCAAATTGAAACTACTAATAAATAAAACTTACTATAATAATAACTGATTCGTAACACATAACAAGTTCCATAAGCTAACGCTCCAATCAACCTGCTCCCCATGCTAGAAGTCATCTGTTCAGACAAAGGCAATGAAATTGGAAACAGGTCTTTACCAGCATGTGGCTAATCTGCCAGAAACAAGCGAAAGGAAAATAAACTCACGGCTTTGTTCGGAAATTCAACTACGTTTTTACCATGCACATGCAGCGAAATATACAGTCTAAAAATCACAACTTAATTAAAATCATCAACGTAATTAAGACCGCCCCAAAAACCAAGATTGACTTGATCGAACGAAGAGGTAGTCAAACTTGCCAACTTGACTTACACTAAACTTCCATTGTAGTCAATAAAAACAACTCTTTTTTTATACGAACTTCCCAACCTTTAATTTTCCAAAAAAGAAAATTCAATTGACGTGCCACCCTACCCAACCCACCACAGGGCGGTGTCATTTATTTTGAACATAGCTGAAAAATGATACGGTGGGAATGCTTTTTTTTTTTTCGGTCTAGAAATTATTTTCTGACGTACATCGCCAAATGAAAAACAGAACAAGGCTAAAAAATGAGGTAAAACTGAAACCAAGATAAGCTACTCTAATTGACTTGAGAAGGTAATTCCTCCTCCTCCATGGAAGCAAGAACTTACTGGTATTCGCCTTCGCTCTATGAGACGACGTAGGATCTCGACTTTCAGATCCTACGGAATATCCGACCATTTCTTTTCTTCCCAGCGACGGAATCAGAGGTGGGTCAGAGGGATCGACGGACCCCCCGGCGGCCGGCGCTACAAGGGTGGTGGTTGATGGCGTCGACATTGGTATTATTATTGTTAGAAGATTCGTATAAGAGGAAGAAAAGAAACCTAAAATTGTCCTCTTAGTGCTGGGCTGAATATTTTATTGGGCTATATCCTAAAAATAATAATTATTACATAGGCCCATTCCAATTAAATTTATCTATTAATATTCGAAATTTCATTTGTTCGACAATCAACTTAAAATTAAAGAAACGAATTACTTAAATTTTATTAATAATATTAATTTTAATATAACTATTCTCTAATAATTTAATAAATTAATTTATTTAATGTATTACTCTCTATATTAATTTACTTCTGTTTAATATTTTATGATGAATGATATTCTTAAATAATATTAACAATAGTTTCATTACGAAAAGATTATGTAATTTAACCATGATTTTGGTGCAATTTAAAATTATTAGCAAAAAGACGTATATTTACATTTTATCATTTTGAATTAATTTAAATAATTTGGATTTTATTTTTATTTAACCAAAATATGTTTCGTTACATTATATCATTATAAAATTTATTTTCATATATAAACTAAGAAAACGTCATTTTAAAAGCAATTTCTCGACTCTTTCAAGTTACAATTTCTGATTATGTCACTATTATAATATGTTATTTCTTCTTGTATATGTGATAGACACATTAAGATTTACAAAGAGCTTATCGTTTTTATTAGTTTTGTTTACAAAGTTATAACTCACTGCACTAAATAATTTGAGGAAGATTACTCAGCCTCAGTGAATCCTGTCTTCCTTTGATAAGAATCAATACAATACTATCTTGAAAGGGTTCCTCCTCCGAATGAAATTCAATGGGATCCAAATAAACCATGTTTTTCATCCATAGGAGATCCCAAGTGCCGGGATCGATCGAAAGTTTGATTCTATCTGAACTATTCATTTCCAAAAATAAGAATATTCTCATTGATCGCGAGCGTGTACGTTTTAAATAAATGTTCGTGCAAGTACGTCAAGTAATAATTAGAACAATATGTTATAACTATCACCACGCGCGATAGGCAGTGTACGCATAGTTTGTAAAATAGCTATAGCGAGTATCCGAATATCGAACACGAGGAATAATCTTGCTTACTAATAATAACCTATCAATTCGATATCTAGCCTAACAAATGATTGAGATTTTTATATTTGAACTAAGTCACAACAACTTAAACTAACACAGAAAAATAATCAAAACACAACTAAAGACTTAAGAGTAACTTTGAATAAAAGGAATGTGCTTGGGATTTCGAATCCCGCTAGATATCGTCGATGAAGTCGTAACTACCGTTACCACATGATTAGTGACTATGTCACGATAATTCCTACTCGTTTTCAACTTAGCTTTTGCCCTAAATGATCACGAGAATATATACTAGTTTATCTAAGGTGAGGGTCGACTATTTACTTTCGCCCTATAGTCGACGCGTAACGTTTACGATAGAACGAACCGTTATTTAGCTTTCGCCCTTAACGGTCTACTAAACGTCACACCAACACATATACATGCCAAACGTGATTCTCAAAACAATACATAGACATACTGAATCGAATAAAAGCTGTCATAAACGATACAAAGCCATATCATGTGTTCACGAGTATTTTACGTCCAAACTACGGGGCTATCTAGCGTTCTTCTCATCCCAAACACACAAAATGATTAGCTACTCATAATGAAGGAAGAAGCCACGAAATGTATACGAAACAAAGCAGAGAAATACATAGATTCTTCCCTATTTAACGGTCGTGTGGTCCTCAAAATAAGCCGTGTTTGATTAAAAATAGTGATTTGTGCTCCATGTTTACGCGGTTCGTCCCAAATATCGCCTCATGTACCTTTGACATCAGAATATGTAAAATTATGAATAAATGCACGAGACAACTCACATAAACCAAATATTAAACTTGAAAATGCTGGAGATAAACGAATGAAAATGCGTTTATCACTCATTGAATGAAAAGAGAAAGAGATATGAAACAAGTAATTATATTGATTACAATATGGAATTAATTTTCATCTGTGTAATAAGCATCTATGCAAAACGTATCTAAGACATTTTGAAGATTAGATAACGGACTAGACGCTGCTTATTATTGTTTTTTATATTTATTCTTCGATTCTTAAGTTACAATGTACATTTTGTCATTGATAACAAGAATATATATGCTAAAATGTATTAACAAAATATTTTAATGACTATATGAAGAACTAGACGTTTCATATGATTTCAATGTATACTTTGATCTAATTTATTGTTTCTTCATTAATTACAATATGCAATTTATTATCAGGTATAAAATAAACATATTATCTAAAACGTATATAAGAAATCTTCACAATATTACCACGTACCTAATCTTCACAATATTACCACAATATTACCCCAAGTTACAACTTCTGGTTCCGTCCCTGTTTTCTTCCCTCTCTTCGTCTTCTTTCGGTTGCAGCAGATCTGACACAACAATTCAGAAGAACGCTCGAAGAACACCGCTCGATGTCGAAGGCTCTCATGGCAAAACTCAAGCGACAGTAGGTTTTTTTTCTCATTGTTTTATATTATCCGTTTGATCGTCTACTAAACATATCGTCTGATCAGTCTAAGTCAAGAAGGAATTGAACGCAGTAAGATAGATATGATTTTGTCACTGATGGAGGAAGAATCTGGTATCGACTGCAACTCAAACTCATCGTATATCAAGCACGCATTTCTGCCAAATAAGAAATTAGGTTAGTTTGTGGTTGAGGATAAATTAGGTTTGTTATATTATATATTTACACTTGATCGATTAAGATTTATGATGTTGTGTCAAAATTTTAGGCAGGGGAGGCTTTGGACGTGTGTCTGCGGCTGTAGATACATGTTTGATGCATTACGCTATGCTGTGAAGAAAGTCCCCCTCTGTGATGAACTATACAACTAGAGCATGGGGTAAATTTTAAGATTTCCAAATATTTCATGTAGAAATGGTTGGTTTTATTTTAACTTCTTATTATATGTTTTCCTCGCGTTTGATAAATCTACTTTTCTTTGTTTCATACTGTGTGATATTAAGATTTGTTTGTAGGTTTCATACTACTGGATCATGTAACTATTCTGTTGAATTTGACAGCGTAGCTGTGTGGTTCTATTTGTGTGTATAATGCTCTCTATGTGATCAAATTGATTTTTGATGATCTTTGGAAGTTGGGCTTATGATTTAATCTGCCACTCGCGAATTTGCAGCATGTGTTTGGAAACGGTTGAGGAATGTATAAATAGGGAGTCAATAATATTTTCATTAATCAATTTTAAAATAAACAATTGTTTCGTCAGAGAAGCACAGAATTGACGGTTCTTAACCATCCGTTTGTCCTGCGGTATTTTCAGGTAATACCTAAACTGTTTTAGTTCGTTAAACCTTTTGCTCCCTCCCTCTATCTCGCCTTCTCATGTTCCCCTTTTCTTGACAGGCTTGGGTTGAGGAAGACTACGATGTCTCCCCTGCGAGTTCGGGATCATCGAGCGGCCTTGACACAAACGCTGCAAAACAATGTCTTTACATTGCGATGGAGCTTTGCCCGAGGTACCACTGAACATTAGGATTGTTAGGATCTTTAAGAGTAAATAACTAGGGGTATTCATTATTTGGGTGACCAATTAACCCGCCCTATCCATTTGAATCCGGGTTACTCAGTTTGGTTAATCGGGTCACTCGAATTATTAAATGGGGAAATGGTTGGGTGGGATAAAAAAGTTAGGGGCTCACCCGAACAAGATCCTTTCTTTAACTTAAATATATATGAACATATCGTGACTTCTAGGGTTTGACAAGTGTTGCTTTTCGAATCATGGTGCTAAAAGACGAAGTCGAAAGTATGGATAGCTTCCGTGCGTGGAAGTACTTTAAGCAGCTCCTTGAGGGGTTGGTTGTGTATAAATAATATATTAATACTTATAAGTGCGTATTGATAAATGAATAGTAACTTTTGTCGTAATCTATTTCGATTGATGATAGCCTATTTATCCTATTTTTCGTAATCATTACCTACTTATCGTATTATTCATCTTTCTCGCGCTATTTGTTTGTTTCAGGCATCAGTATGGCCCACCAATTATCAAACCTCTGAATCCCAAACACTTGGTTGTATGGTGAAATGGACGACTCACTAGAACCCTAATTTTTACTTCAAATGGGCGTACTTGAAGAATATGCTCAATGAGTTAATCATTTAGCTAGAATGTCTCACGACAGCTAAGTTACGGGCCATATGAGCCGTATCTTTTGTTATTAATATGACAACATGAGTGATGAGGATCCGTAAATTTCTAAAATCCTAATATACATAAAATGAAAAAATCCGATGAATGAGAGATAAACACTGGTCGCATAATTTATGCTGTATGTTTCTTTGATTTTTTTTCATGTGCTTAGCTTGACGCAGAAGCACTCGATATTGGATTATTAAATCATACTTTCGAGAATTGCTTTGCTCTCCAATCGAAGTCTACAATCTTAACTTTATTGGCTCATTATCCAATCATCAATAGGTTCTTTCTCCTTTATAAACTTAGGAGTATCAATCAGCATAATTGGTAATAATTTCTATCCTGTAAAGCCACTTGTAAATGATAGAGAAAACCAAAACATTGACAGCTTATATCATAATTGTTAGTTGACCATTATTTTGAGCGTTCGTTGTTAATTTCATTAATTTTGAAAATGATTCATTGTATGTACCAGATTTAACGATTTCATTATGTTGGAACTCTTTCATTCCTTCGAGTTTACGTTCAATCTAATGTGTACTCTTACTTGTTTCAATTAGACGATTATTTGTTGACACCTAAACTGTATTGATGACTATTAAATAATAAGTAGATAAAAGAATAACATTTGGGAGGATAAAAGTGGGCATTTATTGATGCGCCTTGTGCGCGGCTAACAAAATTCTAGTATATATATATTTATATATATATATAATCAAATAATGTAAATAAAATAAACGCCGCCACTGAGGTGGGGATTACCGCAAACCTCGTGGGCTATTTTATATATATATATATATATATATTTATATATATATGTGTGTGTGTGTGTGTGTGTGTGTGTGCATGTATATAGGAATTTTATGGTGCTCACCTTATGTTGGCAACCTGATGATGTGTTACCGATTCGTGCCATTTCAACATCCCATCGACATCTAAGGTTGTGTCGTCTTAATTAACACCTTCTAGTTGCCATTAACTGACATTACGAATGCTGATGTAGCATATTGAAGCGATATATTTCATTGACCCGTAAAATGTTATGTAAGGCGTCAATATGCCACATCAGCATCCGTATAAAATAATATACATATACTATTTATTCCATCCATCTACCATTTGTTCCATCCATCTGCTATTTATTTCATCCTTATTTTATCAACCACTCTATATAATATACATCCATATAATTATTTCATAATAAAGGTAAGTTTTATAACTATTTAAATGAGATGTATTTGGAGTAGGGGTGTTCATTCGGTAATAACCGAACCGAACCGAACTTTCGGTTAACCGAAAGTTCGGTTCGAGATTTTCGTAAATCGGAAACCGAACCGAAACAATTCGGTTCGGTTTCGGTTTTTACCGAATTTTTTTCGGTTCGGTTCGGTTAACCGACCAAAAACCGAATTTTTAATAAAAAAAAATAAAAACCAATAATATTAATATGATTTTAATTATATATTTTTATTATCATATTTTTATTTGTATAAAATTTACATTTACCCCATATTTTCCGTATTTTTAGTAAATATATTAATTTTATTTATATTATAAATATATATTATCATATATATATATATATTTGAATAAATTTATGATTTACCTAATATTTTCCATATTTATTAAATATGGTGGGTATATTATTAATTTATTAAATAAGACATATAAAAATATATCATTATATATTTTATATAATAATATATATGTATTAAAATTAAAAAAAAAGAATTCGGTTATTCGGTTCGGTTCGGTTTACCGAGGTAAAAAACCGAAACCGAACCGAATTTTTTTCGGTTATCAAAATACAAACCGAAAACCGAACCGAAACTCTTCGGTTCGGTATTCGGTACGAACCGAAACTTCGGTTTCGGTTCGGTTCGGTCTGTTAACCGACATTTGAACACCCCTAATTTGGAGTCAAGACATCGAGATACAATGTTGCTATATGCCAAACTATAAGTACGTTTAGATAATATTTTGATCAAAAATAAAATAATATGAAGTATCAAACTATCTATTTATTCGTTCAAAATTTTATTTTGGGACGTTTTTATATCAGGCCCTAGCGTAAGTTTGCTATCGAGTTCAGGCCCCATTCAGATAAAATATAGTTTTAAGGACCAATCTTGACGAAAATTCAAAATAAAGGACATAAACACTGATTTGACGAAAATGCCCCTTGTAGGTGTTATATAAAGAGGTATGAATTGCTACTATTATGTTACCAGATGTTATTCAAATGGTATCAATCGAAAAACTATTTCAACCATCGCTTTGGCCTAAATTTTCGAGCATACTGGGCACAAAATCAATTTTGATGTGTATTCGATGATATCAATGATATTTACGTCGTCATATTTAAGATCTGTGAGGAATAATTTTTAGAAATATCATTTACGCAATAAGATAAATCGAGCATTTTTTTATCGAAATTAAAGCTAAATACGCTTAAATTCGAGAGACCCATGGCTTGGAAATTATGTCGCGCCTTAGTGTTGACTCAATCATTCGTCCCTCAAGATTAACGAACTGAAAGTGAAATCGCCATAGAAAAATAATTTAAATGCGTATTCGTTATGTGGTATCAGAAAGGCTTAAGTGGTATAGTTTCAATTCGTTTCGGTACAATAGTGGCATAAAGTGGTATAGTTATGATAAGAAGCATTACTCGAACTGATACGAGATATTATTCTAATTTAGTATTAATTTTATATGATGTGGTATACAAGAGCCGTAACGTGGTATAGAAACGATAAGAAACGTTACTCGAACTGGTACGAGATATTACTTTTTCCATCTGGTATAATTTTTGTAATATATGGTACAAGAGAAGCATTATGTGGTATAGAAGAGGTTTAAAGTTGTATAACAACGTTAACTGTTACTTATCTCATTTGGTATTAGTTATATAAGAAGCGGTACCAAAACAGAGAGAAGTCGTAAAACAGATCGTAAAGTGGTATATTAGATACATAAAGTGGTATAGCAACGAAAACTATTACTTATTCTCAATTGGTATCAATTTTATAAGATGCGGTACGATAACAGCGTAAAGTGGTATGACAACCATAAGAAGTGGTACTGAATAAGCAAGTCACGCTGTTTTGGGCGGGAAAGCTGAATCTCAGTATTATTTTGCGCGGGAACTTTTGTGTAGTATAAATTGGTACCAGAAGTGGTATGATAATGGCATAAAGTGGTATTATAAACACATAAAGTGGTATAATAATGGCATAAAGTGGTATCATATACGTGTTAGTTGTTTTTCCTGCAAAACTTAGTGTTTTATGACAGTACAGAAGTGGTATGATAATGGCATAAAGTGATATAACTACCATAAGAAGTGGTTTCCAGATGTTATGCAAATGGTATAAATTGAAAAGTTATTTCAACGATCGATTTACCGTAAATTTTTTACACATACTGGCATAAATCAATTTTGATGTGTATTCGACGAATTGAAAGTGAAATCGCAAAAAAAATATTTAAATGAGTGTTCGTTATGTGGTATCAGAAACGTGTAAGTGGTATAATTTCGATAAGATTAGGTACAATTGTGGCATGAAGTGGTATAATTTACATGTGATGTGGTATCATATAAAGATGGAGAGACCATATTCACTGACGGCCCATGAAGCTTCTGGAATGTTCTTATTTTTTGTTATGAATGTAGTATAAATTGGTACTAAAATACGCTGAAGTGGTATAATTTACATGTGATGTGGTATTATGTAGTATATATTCCTGTAATAATGTGGTACCAGAAACACTTTATGTGTTACAGATTGCGGTTTATGCGCTAGGGTTTCCAGTTTTTTTGTTTAGAGTATCGGATCTTAGGGTAAACTGTTTCGGGGTTACGATTAAAGGTTTATTGTCGTAAGATTTGTTCTATGATTGATGTATAAAGTTGTTTATGATATATTTGTTGTAATTCATAATGGTAAATATCAATGTGATGTAAATATAGTTGTCTACGATTTGCATTGGTATACATTTCACATGATCAAAACATCATTACTTGACTACTTATATCATATTTGCATAAAACGTAACAAAATTAAGGAACTTCGTGTATTATACATCAAATCATATATTTCCATGATTTTTATTCCTCCACAACCGAAAAAACAACTTTTATTTACGAAATTATTCGATCCATTAATATGGTACGATAACATTTTATATAGTATCAGTACGACTTAATGTGGTATCGTTTCGTAATGTATTGTTACCAGGATAGTATAAACGGTTACCAAAATATTATAAAGTGGTATAATTTACATGTGATGTGGTATCATATAAAGATGGTGAGACCATATTCATTGACCGATCATGAAGCTTCTGGAATGTTCCTTATTTTTTGTTATGAATGGAGTATAAATTGGTACCAGATTACGCTGAAGTGGTATAATTTACATGTGTTTTGGAATGGTATAAATATTGATCCATATTCATCGATGGATCATGAAGCTTCTGGAATATTCTTTATTTTTTGGTATGAATGGAGTATAAATTGGTACCAGATTACGCTGAAGTGGTATAATTTACATGTGTTTTGGTATGGTATAAAGATTGATCCATATTCATTGATGGATCATGAAGCTTCTGAAATGTTCTTTATTTTTTGGTATGAATGGAGTATAAATTGGTACCAGATTACGCTGAAGTGGTATAATTTACATGTGTTTTGGTATGGTATAAATATTGATCCATATTCATTGACGGATCATGAAGCTTCTGGATTGTTCTTTATTTTCTGTTATGAATGGCGTATAAATTGGTACGAGTGTAGTATAAATTGGTACTAGATTATACTTACGTGGTATTGTTTACATGTGATCTGGTACCATATAAATTGGTTCCTATTTTATGTTACGTGTGGAGTATAAATTGGTACCAGGATATACTTAAGTGGTATAGTTTACATGTGATGTGGTATTTATAAGATGGGGACGGTAATAGGCCCGTGGAGCTTCTGGAATGTTCTTAGTTTTCTGTTACGATTGGAATATAAATTGGTACCAGAATATACTTAAGTGGTATAATTTACATGTGATGTGGTATTGTATAAAGATGGAGACGATGGCCTATGAAGCTTTGGAATGTTCCTATTTTCTGTTACGAGTGGAGTATAAATTGGTACCAGAATATCCTTAAGTGGTATAATTTACATGTGATGTGGTATTATAAGATGGAGATGGTAATAGGCCCATGGAACTTCTGGAATGTTCTTATTTTTTGTTACGAATGGAGTATAAATTGGTACCAAACTATAATTATAATTTACATGTGATGTGGTATTTTATAAATATGAAGACGGTAATAGGCCCATGAAGCTTCTGGGTATTTTTTGTTACGAGTGGAGTATAAATTGGTATCAAATTATACTTAAGTGGTATAATTTACATGTGATGTGGTATTGTATAAAGATGGAGACGGTAATAGGCCCAAGACGCTTTTGCATTGTTCTTATTTTTTGTTATGAATGGAGTATAAATTGTTACCAGAATATTATTAAGTGGTATAATTTACATGTAATGTGGTACGAAAGTAGAACTAGTTCAAAACGCAAAATAGAGTAAAAAAACAGAAGCAGAACAATCATTCAAAGCACTAAAAGTGCTAAACACAGTCAAAACACAATCAGAGCCATCATTCGACGCCGTTCTTCTTCCCAACAACTTCCTTCTTCCTCTTCCGGCCACTTTCTTGCCGATCGACGGGGTTCTTCTTCGGAGCCATCGCAAGATTCGTCGATGAAGTGTCGAAATCGGTCGGGTTTCGTCGATTAAGGGTTCAGATCTGTAGAAAATTCTTCGGGTTTTCTCGATGAAGGCTGGAAAGCTAACTTTAGGGTTTGTGTACTGAAAATCGATTTTTAATCTCAGCGTATCTTATTACAGATCATAATACCACTTCATTCTTAATAAATACCACTAAATAAGATTTATGTACCACTTTATAACACGTGAGATTTAGTCTAAAAAGTCTGATGTAATTTCTGGAAAAAACAAGGATAAAGGTGTCTTTTCCGCCTGAATTGGTCCTTTTTCCTAACGTGAATATGAGCTAGGTCCTTATTCCTGATTAAAACAATAAAAGGGCCTGAAATCTACTTGAATTTGTTAATAAGGTCTGACATCTAATTAGCCCTTTTATTTTGCTGAACAGACGAATACTTTTCAAACGCAAATCTTGTGTTCATATATCGAGAGTCATTATTAAATCATAGACTCAATAACACTGTCACGTGAAGAGTACTTGATTCTGTCCCATCATAGAAGTCTATAGTTTGCCATTTGTTTAGACATATGTAGCATAATTCGGTCTTTTTGGTCTAATAAAAATATGGGTTTAGATGATTTAACATAATTCGGTCTTTTTAGTCTAATAATAGATAGATATACTGCAAGTAGAGCCATTGCGATAGTTTCCTTCTTGTTTATATCTGGTTCTATGATATAGAATATGAAGCAAATCGTCTGAAACTTAGGATGCCATCTCTCACTATATTACAAGAGACGAGCCGTAAATGGGGCTATATTTTGATTGTGGGCATTCTAGAAATAATTATAATCTTATAAATTACATGTAATGTGTAATAAACCAACGTAAAACATAAAGACGTAAATGAGCAGGTTATCCATCTTATATATAGTGGATGCTGAAAAATTAAATTCAGACATGATTAATAACGCCATTTTCAAGGGTTAATTAAAGTTCAGGCCCCAATAGCATATTTAAGTTTGGGTTCAGGCCCCACTTGAATTTAATTTAGGCTAAAGGACCTAGTTTTCGAAAAGTTCAGTGAAAACTACCTAAAGGCTGCAAAAAGACATAAATATCCCTGACATATGCGAAATTTACCACAGGATACCTAAATGATCCGTTACAGCTGTCGAGATAATTATAACAGTTTTGGGCTTAAAAAAACACTTCCATTCATTTGGATAACAAATTGTCTGTATTGAGTACAATATCGCATATATTTTGTAATAACTTTATCAATTATAATACCAATACTAATAAACGAATAAATCAGACGAAAATACCTAAATGATGCATATTTAACTCGACATATGCCAAATCGACGAAAAAAATACTTAATATAAATGTGATGATATAAGACCCGAAGATATCTCCACGATTGTGATGATATAAGGTGAAATTATCGTTAATTTGATCATAAGTGTTGATAAATTTCAGATATTAGTGACGTTAATTGTGAGAAAATAAATGTTTTCCGTATAGCAGAAAATACCACGTTTCTTTTAATAAATAACAAATCATGTTGCAAAAGTAACATATCATTCAAAAATAATACCGCTTCCTGCAATAACACATTCCTTACACTCAATCGATCGAAAGAAGAAATTCATGTTCCAAATTTGATCCAATCTCGACGTTACTAACAGCACAAAGTTGTACCGGCTTCAATTTTTAATGGGTCTTCATACTCAAAGAGAATTTTCGAAGTTCATAAAGCACAAAAGCTTCAAACACAATTCGGAAATTTCATTTAATACGGTGAAATCTCGACTTTAATGACCAGATAATGTAAATTCGACACAATTTCATCATGGGCCTTAGTTATCGACAATAATTATTGATGTTAATCATGGAGTAATGAAGAATTTTGATGAGATCTAAGCGGACGTTTGCTAATTAAAATGGTTACTGAATAACACTTCATGCTTTCTGGGTAACAATTCTTGGAACAATAATACCATATGTCTTGATGTTTATAACAAATATTTCGGCAAAACGAACATATAGTGAGAAAATAATAACGACCCGTCACCCGTAAATAACACATGTTTAGTGCCCCCAAAATAATGGTTTTAAGCTGAAAAAACATACGTTTAATAAGCTGAAAAATTCATGTTTGAAATTCGATCCAATCTCGACGTTACTAACAGCAAACGTTGTATTGACTTCAATTTTTCATGGGTCTTCATAATTAAAGAGATTTTTCGAGATTCATAAAGCACGAATGCTCCAAACATACGTTTAATACGGTGAAATCTCGAGTTTAATGACCGAATAATGTAAATTCGACACAATTTCATCATGGGCCTTAGTTATCGACGACAATTATTGATGTTAATCATGGAATAATGAAGAATTTTGATGAGATCTAAGTGGTAAACGTTTGCTAATTAAAATGGTCACTGAATAACACTTCATGCTTTCTGGGTAACAATTCGTGGAACAATAATACAATATGTCTAGATATTCATAACAAATATATCCGCAAAACGTAACATATAATGAGAGATTAATAACGACTCGTTACCCGTAAATAACACGTTTGCCAATAAAAAGTTGGTCGGTAACATTTTCTTTATTCTGAGTAACAATTCACGCAATTTGGGTAACATTTCGTTAAGAACATTCTAGGAGTTTGTAGAATGTCAGAGATATTAACAGTACAATAACACATTGCCTGCAAATAATACCACATATCTGATAAAAAAATAACAATATACGCAATATTTATAACAAATTTGTAGCTACAAGTACCACAGAATAGCTAATCAATGCCACATTACTATTTCGATTAAATTTCGTTCATAAATTCATTTCGTTCGGTTATATAAGATTGAAATTCATAGAAATAGATGATATGATGAAGCTAAATCACAAAATTTCTTTAAAAGACGCGTTTTGCGAATGTTGATATCAATATGTGAAAGTTGAGATAAAATATCATGTATAAATATAGCTATTCCTTCACAACATACACTAGTATCTCTTTTAATGAGACATAACATTACGAATTTTATCACAAACGTATTCAAAGTTTAAAATTAAACCACAAATATCATTTTATATGTCGTAAATCTGTATTTGATACATTCTCGAAGTTATTTGTTAAGGAATTTTAATAGGATGGTTCGTTATCGTCACCAGTACCAGATTGCCCGCATTTAATACTACATGTTTGCTATAAAATAACAATGCAAACCTAGCGAATAACGTGTTTACAGATTATGATACCACATAATAGGTTTCCAGTACCACATTACTAATTCGATTAATTTCGTTCATAAATGCACATTGATCGAGATTTACAAGATTAACAACTTGTAAATGTATGATTTGATCCATTTATCACACCAAATTCCTTTAAAAGCCACATTGTTCGATGAAGGTGGATGATAGTGAAACGAGCCAGCAACTTGTAACACATAAACAACGTTCAGTAACATAATTTAAGTAACGCGGTAACAGTTAAATAGTTTTTAGTAACACAGCTCGATACCATATTGCCAAAATCCCCAAATCCTGCTCAAAACCACAAATCCCGCCCAAAATTTACCATGTATCGTAAATCCGTTTAAAACCCATATCTTTTGGAGCATTAACATGTTTACAGCTTGGGTTTATTGTTGCGAATGCCACCAACAGTTAAATCCATACACACATAACCCTAAACCCCAGTACGATAACGGCAGCAATTTGTAATACATAAACAACGTTCAGTAACATAATTTAAGTAACCGATAACAGTTAAATAGTTTTTAGTAACACGGCCCGATACCATATTGCCAAAATCCCAAATCCAGCGCAAACCCCCAAATCCCGCCCAAATCCACAAATCCCGCCCAAAATTTACCATGTACCGTAAATCCCCAAATTCCGCCCAAATCCCCAAATCCCCCAAATCCACAGTAATGTTCATTGTTTATTTAGTAACAACTCATGTACTTTTAGTAACACTTTCGATAGAACAAGTAACACTTATATTTTATTTAGTAACAGTTCCACGTCAAATAAATCGAAACAGGTCTGCTAAAAAACATACCACATCAATACATATGAAAACAAAAGTAGGCCGTAGTATAACACTTCAGATAAAAAAAAGTAAAGGTTCGATTTCATATAGTAACAGTTCCATGCCAAATTATCGAAACAGCCTGCTAATAAAATACCATATCAATACTTATGAAAAACAAAAGGAGATCAGAGTATACCACGTCGGATATTCCAAGTAACTTTTGAGGTAGTAACAATTAAGTGCCCCAAATTATCGTAACAGGTCTGCTAAGAAAAATAAAATAACACATCGATGCTTAAAACAAAAATACATCATAATATACCATCTTAGAAAATCCAAGTAACGTTTCTATTTCATGAAGTAACAGTTCTGTGCCAAAAATTATCGAAACAGGTCCGTTAAGCAAAATACCACAACAATACTTTTGAGAAACAAAATTAGGTCATAATATACCAAAAATGACCAAATCGATTATAAGTTACCTTTTGTATCATGATACACTTTGTTCGTACGTTTATAACACGAAAACATAAATCAGTAACAAGAATGCATAAAATAGTAACACTTATTCCAGATGAATCTATGCCTTCCATATGACCACTTTCACACAACGTACGTTTCAAAATTGATGAGGTGACGATTGTTCAAAATTGACAGAGCCTATGAAATGCCCAAACGATGGGTACCTCGAATACACAAAGATTAGCTGCAATTGCTACGAAAATATAGTTCGATTTGGCCCGTTTTTTCTCAAATTTCAAACCGTATAAAAATTCATCAAAATTCATACATCGTACTTCAGCAATATCAGATAAATCCTACGTGAACAAGTTGAAATTGATTGGTTGATGGGGTAGTCGATTGTGCTTGATTCTGCGAAAACTGGGTTTCGATTAGCCGAATATATATAAAAATGCATAAAAAAACAGTTTACTATCGGGAAGTAACATTTTATCAGTTTAAAGTAACGTGTTTGGTTATTACGGTAACAAGTCGTCAGATCTATGTAACGTAAATATCGCGTCGAATACCACTTCAGAGAACCCTTTACGAAGGGTATTTTAGTAAAAATATAGTTTGGGCCTTTACCTTTGAATTTTTTAAAAACTCGTCCTTTAAACTAAAGATTATTCTGACAGGGCCTGATCACTAAATTGAAACTTTTCTAGGGCCTGATCCGTAATTGCCCCTATTTTCAACCCATCGGATATAATTCACTGCCTAAGGTCTCCTAATATGAAAGTTACTCTTTAACTTTATCAAAATTGATTTCAATTTTTCACCGACATAATATATTTACGAATCACATTTGAGTATCCCCGTCGTAATTGGCACTTTGAATATTATTATCTTGAAGTAGACGAAAATCATAATACGTAACTGATGTTTCTAAAATTTAGTAGCCAATCTTCTTATTTCAGGTGTGACTATGACAAGAGGCTTTGTGTTGGATTATAAATTATAATATCTAGCAATCTAGTTTTGATGAACACAAAACTTATTATTGTGTTACTAACATATTTCATTAAGTTGTAGATGGGCTCGGTTCGAAAACCAGATATCAAATATGAGCTCAGGGCGAAAAACGGGTCGGTCAACTGCGAATCAACATTGATGGTCAATGCGGTCAACGACAGTCAAACCGGTCTCGGTCCCGGTCTCAGACTGGACTAGACTGACCGGTCTCGGTCTGAACTAGTTGGTATCAGTCAGTACTGGACTGGTCCGGTTTCGGTCTGGACTGGTTGGTCTCAACTGGACTGGACTGGCCGGTCTCACACTGACTGGTCGGTCTCAGGTTGGACTAGCCGATCTCGATCTGGACTGGTCCGCTATCAGACTGGTCCGGTCAATGACTGGATTGACTGGTCAACTACTGCACTGATGTACAAACCCCTTACTGCAGCAGGTACAAGCGACTGAAGCTGACAGCATTGACCAGATGAAGACAAAAGCTTCCAACGGCTAGTTTAATGTGTCTAACGGCTATATCAAGTTTGGGAGGCCATAAATACACAACACTAAAACTAAATGGGCAACACAAGGATCCTAGAGCAAACAAGCACGCATTCAAAGAGAGATCCAAGAGATAAGAACAAGAGCAAAGAACACACAATCAATAGAGTTCTTCCAAGTGTGTGGGTTACAAAAGAGAGAGAGCTACAATGTTCAAACCCACACACCTCACTCACACAAAAGAGAGATGGGCTTAAGTAGATTAGTTGAGTGAGAATCTGTGCACAAAGACGTAAAACTATGTGATTTGTAGTCTTTGCACGTAGACGAAAAAAAAGGTGGCTTTCGTAGGGTCGCGGCCTACGATTCGTAGAGCGAAATAACTCTACCGGTGGACTTTAAAAAGCTAATGGTAGAGAGAGATTCCGGTCGACTTTAATAGTGGCCGGTGACGGTGGACTCTAAAAGGCCGCCGGTGGTTGAGCGGTAGGAAGTTTAGTTAGCAGAATATAGCTTAGGAAGTTATATTGTGTAAGTCTAGCTATGGAAGGTGTACGACAAGATGTTGTAAACCGAGTCTTCTAGTGAGAGTCTTCCTTGCGGTGAAGGGGGAGACGTAGGAGTATTGAGACTCCGAACTTCCATAACAAATCGTGTGTCCCTTGCATTGCATTCATACATATAGCATATGCATTGTTGAAGCATTTTAAGTGTTCGATAAAATACTTCAAGCAAAATCGGTTTTCAACATGCATTGTTTGAAGTGTTTTTAAGTATCTTTCATAAAACCGATTTAAGAGGATTAACTCGAGTATTTTTCACTTGGTTTAAAATCCAAATTCGCTTAATCTCTCGATGCTCAAATATTTTCAAGGGCTCGAGTTATTGCAACTCAAGTGTTTTAAAAGTTTTCAAAAGTGTTTATTCACCCCGTTTAAACAAATAAAACGATTCTAACACTTTGTGAGGTCCATAGTCCCATATTTTACACGTATTTCTAACCAATTCAAATCAAATTCCTATGATTTCATTCTTTTTACATGGCGGTTTATTTTTAGGGACGTTTTGAATTCAGGCCCCCTATTTTTTGCAAATAGAATTCAGACCCCTGTCAGAATTAACTTAGTTTAAAGGACCTATTTCAAAATTTTAGTTAGAATTAAGGTTGTTGGACGAAAATACCCTTATAAAAGAATAGTTATAAAGTGGTATCCAGCGTACATGAAGTGGTATACAGTGAAACATAACAGGAACTGGTACTGTAGATCCATGAAGTGGTACTGTAGACCCATGAAGTGGTACGGGTGAACAGTGAAGTGGTACTGTAGACCGATGAAGTGGTACGGGCGAACAGTGAAGTGGTATTGTAGACACATGAAGTGGTACTGGTGAACAGTGAAGTGGTACAAACATTTGTTGACCCATGGAGTGGTAATGTTGACCAGAGAAGAACTGGTACGGGGAGACCCATGAAGTGGTACTGTTGACGAAGAGAAGTGGTACGTCATTTTATATACCCATGAAGTGGTATTGTTGAACGGAAAAGTGGTACAATACCACTTCATGGGTACAAACACTAAAGAATTTTGCTGTACCACTTCTCCGTTCAACGATACCACTTCATGGGTCTATAAAATGTTGTACCACTTCTCTGCGTCAACAGTACCACTTCATGGTCTCCCCGTACCAGTTCTTCTCTGGTCAACAGTACCACTCTATGGGTCAACAAATGTTTGTACCACTTCACTGTTCATCAGTACCACTTCATAGGTCTACAATACCACTTCACTGTTCACCCGTACCACTTCATCGGTCTACAGTACCACTTCACTGTTCATCCGTATCACTTCATGGGTCTACAGTACCACTTCATGTACAGTGTATACCACTTCTTCATGGTTGAAGAAGGCGATGGCAATTCTGTGTAATTTCCGCATAAATGCAAGGGCAAATGCATCATTTTTTTCAAAATTGGTCCTTAACTCTATGACCAAACTTTAAATAGGTCCTTATATCTATTTCAAACATTATTGGGTCCTAAAATCTAATGAATATATGTTAAATGGGCCTGAAATATAATTTGCTCTTATTTTTATATGGGTCTCCGATTCCATTATTGACCATTAGAAGGATCCGATGAGAATTCAAAATTGATTAGTGCTGCTTTTGCAGTGTCTTCGAATTAGGATATTATAATTTATAAATGCGCAATCATTACTCGTATTTTCTATTTTTAGGGTTTATTTTTATAACGAAATTTGAAATAAAATAAAGATAGTATTATCCTGAGCCATAATCTATTATTATCAGCCGCCTTCCTCTACTGTAACTTTTAATTCTTGTTTATTGCCTTTCTACTACATTTCCGGTCAAAATATAAGAAGATTCCCATGTTATGCAAAGGGCGATGAACCTTTTACTAGCCGCCTATTATTAAAACTCTATATATATATGCGCTATTACACTCTTCTTCATTACACAGGCTCAACATATACTGATCATATTGCACTTAAAACTCTCAATATACTCATCATAAAAAAATGGCGTCCACCACCTTCTGTAGCTTCAGAATAAACGGCAGTCGACATGGGACGACGAAAAAAAAGATCAGCCCACAGAAGTACTACTACCATAATGCGAAGGGACTCAATAGCTTGATGTTCACAAAGCAAGTGTTCTATTTCCACCACACTTTAGTTGTTTTATTTCAACTAGTGTCTTCTTTAATGGTTGTAATTTTCAAGAACTGCTATCTCATTGATCACCTACAGCAGGAATGTTTCATTACCATCAACTGCTCCAACATATCTTGACAAGGCTAGTCTTGGATTAATTTCGGGTTCGAATAAGATTGACAATCGACGTAGGCTCGTAATAAAATCGAAAGCAGTAGAAGAAGCTGAAAAAATAGACGATATCATTGCTTCCGTTGTTGAGAATAAAGGTGGGAAAGTAGTAGAAGAAGAAGAGGAATTGTCGAGGGCAACTTTACTATGGCGGGCAGCGAAAATACCTATGTATGCTGTTGCTTTGATGCCTGCAACAGTAAGTTTCATCGTTAAAGTTTTCATATGCATGATTAAATTAATCATATTGGTTGATGTTTAAGATAATATATATGTGTATATATATTATATATATATATATAGGTGGGAAGTGCAGCAGCATATTGGCAATCAGGAGTTTTTTCATGGGGTCGTTATATCGGAATGTTGGCTTCTTTTATAATTATTAATATTTGGATTAAGCTAAGGTAAGGAACATACCAAGACGAGCATTCTTACCTTAAACCACATGAAATAAGTTTCTTTTTCAACATAATATTTATGCTTCATTAGTTACGTTTTTCATATATTCGTGTAAAACATATACAGCAACGATGTGTATGATTATGACACTGGAGCTGATAAGGACAAGAAGGAGTCAGTGGTCAATCTATTCGGAAGGTAATAACATATATGTTGTAATACTAATCATGTCAACTGTAGACTACGACCATGATATGCAAATTCATTTAAATTTTTCACTTCACTTATGTTTTTTCTACAATATAGTCGGAATGGTATCAATTTCATTGCGTGGTCGCTTCTCGCCATTGGCTTCGCCGGCTATTCTTGGATTGCACTAAAAGCAAAATCTGCCCTCTCTTTAGTTTATTTAGCATCTTCAGTGTTTGGCTTCTACCTTTACCAAGTACGTATATATATCATTAATTTATTTTTGTTAATTATCGAAGCTATAATCTAAATAGTACTTGCACATGAATCTAACCCTAAATCTCTAATTTATTTATTACAGTGCCCACCTTTTCGTATGAGCTATTACGGTGTGGGAGAACCATTACTCTTCTGGGCTTTTGGTCCAGTCTCCACCATTGGTTTCTATTTACTTCACAGCAGAGGAAGGTAAATTGCTTTAGTTATACTTATTACATAAAATATTGTAATAATTATTTTAAACCTAGCAAGAATATCCACCATAACTAACTGACAAGAGCTGTTAATAATACAGTGAATTGCCTATTACGAGCACAGTTTCATGGCTCTCAGTTCTTGTGGGATTAACTACAGCTTTGATCCTCTTCTGCAGTCACTTCCATCAGGTTCTTATCTAGAAATACTGTTTTAATTTTGTTTTTTTTCAAGAAAACAAGTGGATTTTTGGGATTTAGTATCATAATTATATCTTGATGTTTTCAGATAGAAGGTGACAAGGCGGTCGGAAAAATGTCTCCTTTGGTGAGACTTGGAACTGAAAAGGCTTCCCATGTTGTAACATGGTCTGTCATGGGACTCTATTTGGTTCTGTTCTCTTTAGGATATGCACAAGCACTTCCTTTTGCAAGTATCGTAAGTATCCTATTGCACCTCCAAATAACTTTTTGAAACATGTACATTATTAAAATGAGAGAATTTTTATATATCTATATATATTTTAAATCATCTTTTTTTTTTGGTTTTGTATAAAGCTTCTCGGTGCCATGACAATACCCGTGGGAGTTTCACTAGTCAACTTTGTGCGGAATAACCACATGGTGAGGACTATGAATTCATCAATTCTATCGATAATATATACAGTAATTCTATTAATGTTGATACTTAAATAGTATTATTTATTTATGTAACTTGTGCAGGACAAATCGAAGATCTTCATGGCCAAGTACTACGTTGTGAAATTGCACACTATATTTGGGATGGCTTTGTCAGCTGGGCTTGTCATCTCTAGATTGATGGCCAAATATATTCCTCAGGCTATTTAATTAAATTTTTATATTTTTACATTCCCGGATAGAGGAAATTTTAATTATTCATGTATGCTTTCATTTAATGACCTTAAGATAAATATCAAATTTAAAGTTTGGATATCTTGGGGTTGGCATACAGATCATGAATGAGTTCTTATTGGAATATTCTAGTAGACTAGACGTTGATCACGTGCGATTCACGGTATTATTTTTCGTCCAATATAAACACAATTTTCAAGTTAATATTTTATTCGCCAAGTTTTGTCACACACATCAAAATTTTATTGTGTAATATAAATTTTTTCCATAATAACTCTTAACATTTTATAAAAACATATTCTACAGTCGTGCAGTCTTACAATGTTTTAAGTAATACAATTTGCTAGCTGTTCATCGTACGTCTAACACGATAAGTTGATATTGATGTCACAGTTATGTATATCTACTAATAAGGAAGATAAAAAAGACTTATCAAGTGTAGAACCATAGCTTTTGGAAGCAAATGAAACGAATTTCTTTTTGACGATGACCTCTTTCTCTTCATCATCGTCGGTAGAATTCTGAAAATCAGCCTCAAAATCACCAGCATCAAAATCATCGATTTATTAGCAAATTTAGCTAATAAAATACTGGCAAGAAAGAAAATGGGAATAAAGTTGAAAAAAGGAAGGAATATTAAAGGAATTAAGTAAAATTACCAGTGTAAAGCTTGAAAGATGTAGGCAATCATCTCTGCTTGATCACCACCAAATCTCAGAATTATTCTAATTGTACAAACCAAGATCGATGATAATCAGTTTCCCCCTTTTATTCCTGCATATTTGGAAATCAAATTTAATAAATCACATCTAGAAAAAGAATGCTGTGCATTCTTCAGGCAATACAAAGTCCTTAATTATAAATACAAATTTTCAAATATGTTATTTTATTATTGAGTAGATATTTTTTTTGAATTTCACTATTTTAACAGAGTAATTGTAATTATAGCCAATGTACCCAAATTCACTTCCATCAATCTTCTTTTAGCTTGAGCTTCTACACTACCGGCGATACAAATTATCATCGATCAGAAATTTGTACTCGCAGACTTACAGTGAGAGAGCGAATCTATTTTAAGAAATTTGTGTCAAAATAAGCCTAAGTATTCCTTCGAAGAGTCTCACAGTTTTACAATTTTGAAGTCATCGCTGCAACATTACATACTTGCAGTCGTACCTTTATGAAAGAACATTACATTATTGTAATAAAACTTCCAGTCACACAATTGGCAAGCAGTCATACAAATTAGTAGTATCCCACTGTTGCTTATAAAGCCGCGGTCGCGCAAATTTACAGTCTTACAAATTGTCTACCTTACGAAGTCATTTTTTAATTTTAAAGCCAAGTATTTATTGCTTTTAGATACCATAACTGTATGCGGCTAATGGATAATATTTGGGACCATCACACACGTATAATATGATCAATACTATATATGCAACTCTTTGAATTATAACAGGTTCTCCTCAAGAAAATAGAACTGCAAATATTTTTTTTACCGCCAACATAGATACCCAAAACTTCTTGGTGTATCGCAAAGTTTGAACAGACTGAATATAATATATTACAATATAATATACGGGAATCAACACATAAATACCTGATAGGAAATAAAAAAGCCACTTCAGTCCCTTGTCAGACATCTTTTTAAGCTAGGTACCCATTTGAATAAAAAACTTACAGATAGGTACCTAATCACGTAATATTACCAAAATACCCTTATTTGTTGATTTACAGTTTCATTTCAGTTTTTTTTCTCTGCAAAATCAAGCTCCATCCCGCCGTCGACGTGTTTCTTCTTGCCGACCACCTCCTTCCGCTCGTGCCGGCGCCGAACAACGATCGACGAGCCTCTTGAACGTTGGGTTCTCGAAATTGGGTCTCAATTTTGCTAGGTAAGCTTTTATTTTGCTTTAGGTTTGGTTAATCGATTGCACTCGTTTGTTCAACGTTTAGCCCAAATCTGGAGCTGAATGCGATCCAAGAACTCGATATATGGGTGGGATGTTAAGATTTGATAGTTATTGATGCTAATCCATCGTGATTTTGGATTTTTTTTATAGGACTGTTACGACGTTACCATTTGTTATGTATATTACGTACCATTTGTTATGTTTATTACGTACCATTGTACATGTCTATACGGTACCAAGATGTATGCGTACGCAGTACCATAGCAAACTATACAGCCGTACCATTTATACATGTTGCCATATTATTTGAAAATATGCCGTCTACAAGTTTGGTTAGTGGCGAAACGTTATTTGCATTGCGTGAGTATAAAAAGGGATTCATTCTTAGTCACGATCAATGACGCGACGACGCACGAGATGAATGCTCAAACCGATGATGGTAATTTTATTCGTGACCCGGACATTCGTATTCTTCCCGGTCGCCGAAAGACGCGGAGGATTCCTTCTCAGGTAGATAGAACATCCAACAAGTGCAAAATATGTGGGAAATACCATAATAATCGTCGTATTTGTAGAGAAGCCGTATCAATAGAACATCCAGTGTCAATAGGATACGGACATTGTTTTTGTCTAAATGATGCCAACAAGGTACTGTAATATATGCCAATTTGGTACTGTAATATATGATAACAAGGTACTGTAATAAAGGCCAGTAAGATACCGTAATATATGCCAACAAGGTTCTGTAATATATGACAACAAGGTACATTAATATATACCAACAAGGTACTGTAATATATGCCAATTTGGTGTTGTAATATATGATAACAAGGTACTGTAATAAATGCCAACAAGGTACCGTAATTTAAGCCAACAAAGTACTGTAATATATGACAACAAGGTTCAGTAATATATACCGTAAGATATGCAAATTTTGCACTGTAATATATGTAAATTTGGTACCGTAATATATGCGTGTTTGGTACTGTAATATATGCTAGTTTGGTACCCTACGATATGCACATTTGGTACCCTACGATATGCATATTTGGTACTGTAATATACCATTGATACCGTAAGATATGCCAACATGGTACTAATATAAGCGAACTTGGTACTGTAACATATTCCAATTTGATACGTTAATATACGCAACTTTGGTACTGTAATGTAGGTCATTTAGGTACTCTAAGTGTACAACATAGGGTACTGTATCGTTTCAGAAGTTGGTACCGTATAAAATAAAGTAAGACTTTGAATTTAAGAGTTGGCTATATTTCGTCAGAAAGAAAGCATTTCAGCAGATGTTGATGTCGATAAAGGAATAGACAATTTCTGACTTTTTCTGTAATAATTGCACACTTTTCTGACATTTTTCTGTCATGAGTGGACAGTTTTCTGACGTTTTCTCTGTCATGAGTGGACAGAGACTAACATACAAGGTATTAAATCAAAAAAGACAGGCCATCTGCATGTCGGTGGCTTTCATAAAATGTTTCATGTCATATGTAATTTTGGGTACTGCAACCGTGTCTGCGTTGGTACGCTTCAAACAAAACGACAAGTACCCGTACAAAGCTATTTAAGGTACGGTGTCCCTTGTATATATGATACGTCATACTAGGGTTAGTATTTTTCGACGTCGATCGAATTACTTTTTCATCTCGAACCAACGTAGAACAGTAATATATAGTATTAAATATGTTTCAGATCAAATTCGGTGCATTAGGCCCCGCACGCATGAATTAAATCTTAGAATACCAAGATTCATTATAGTATAAGGATACAAACAAGAACATCTACAACATAATTTGAATAATGTGGTGAGTGCTACATCTGGAAATTCGGTGCATTAGGCTTTCATATATTTTTTTCATTTCGTTATTGTTAGGTATTGCCAAAATCACGCAGGACAACGTGATTCGATTAGGAATGTACTTATTTTTCGATCGTATAACAAATGGTACGATATACTTTCATATCCGGGTACTGTAAATGTGTAATTATAGATACGGTAAACCTGCAGGTTATGGTACTATAAAGGTAAATGATAAGGTACCTTCTGTAAAACACAAGGTACGTTAGTGTACAACAGATAAGGTACTTCACGTGCGATATATAAGGTACGGTATATATTTACGTAATGGTACGGTTAACATGCATATTACAGTACTCTATATGTAAGCGATATGGTACGGTATACTTGCATATCTGGTTACCGTATAGTACGTATGGATACGGTAAAATTTCATGTTATGGTACTACATATGTAAATTTAAGGTATGGTAATGGTACAACAGATAAGGTACTTCATGTGCGATATATAAGGTACGGTATATATTTACGTAATGGTACGGTTAACCTGCATATTACGGTACTCTATATGTAAGCGTTACGGTACGATATGCTTGCATATCTGGGTACCGTATATGTATACGTATGGATACTGTAAAATTTTAGGTTATGGTACTACATGTAAATTTAAGGTATGGTAATGGTACAACAGATAAGGTACTTCATGTGCGATATATAAGGTACGGTTAACCTGCATATTCTGGTACTCTGTACGTAAAAGATAAGATACGGTCATACAATAACATATGGTACTGCATAAATTACGGACAGTCGTAGAACAACACAACACAGTACAAAAGAAAACCAACATAAACAACCAAAGGTCTCCAAACAGTCCCATTCCCAACTCAAAAATAAGTTAACCAAACTAAACAACACAGTCTCCAAAGAGTCTAACAGCATATCCAAGAAACTTACTGAAAAAGATCTAGCATACAACTACGCTCGTCACGTAAAATGCGAGCAGCCATAGAAGCACGATACACATCCATGTTTACTTCTTTGCCATATTTCTCTTGGGTGTCGACAACGTACTCCTCTATGGTTAAACAAGCATGCACCCCGCAGTCTACATCGCCAAATAGGGGCCGGTTAAACTATGGATCCACGGTCTTCTTACATAGATACCAAATGCAGAACCATTTTATTCACACAACGGGTACCAACTGGGCCAAACAGAGGGTACCAAATGCAGTGATAATGTAGTACCAAAAAACAATTGACCCCATTTTCGAAAAACACACTGTTAACAAGCAGTACTATTTCGTTCACACAAGGGATACCAATTTACCGAAACAGAGGGTACCAAATGCAGTGATAATGTTGTACCAAAAAAAATTGACCCCATTTTCGAAAAACCCACTGCTAACAAGCAGTGCCATTTTATTCACACAAGGAGTACCAATTTTCTCAAACAGATGGTACCAAATTCAATCATAATGTAGTACCAAAACAAATGACCCCATTCAAAAAAACCAGTTAACATGTAGTACCATTTTATTCACACAAGGGGTACCAATTTTCTCAAACAGAGAGTACCAAATGCAGTGATAATGTAGTACCAAAACAAATTGACCCCAGTCGATAAAACCAATGTTAACAAGCAGTACCATTTTACTCACATAAGGGATACCAATTTGCCTAAACAGAGAGTACCTAATGCAGTGATAATGTAGTACCAAAAAAATTGACCCCATTCGACCACTTTTGGCAAGCAGTACCATTTTATTCATACAAGGGGTATGAATATGCCAAAACAGAGGGTACCAAATGCAGTTACGATATAGTACCACAACAAATTGACCCCATTCGAAAAAACCAAAATCGACCCATTCCAAAAAAACCCCAAATCAAGCAGCCATGACGAAATACACGCACAAAAAAACCCTAATCGACCAACAAATCAATGTCATTCCAAAAACACGCACAAAAGAACCCTAATCGTGACGAAATGCGACCACTTACGGTAATACTGTGAATGACTTACCAATCGATTTCAGAAGGGAATACAACGACGAACGAGTGGACAGACGACGTAGAATCTGAAGCCAAAAAAACCCGGGTCGATTTCTGGCAAGCAATCACGCGGTTTGGTTTGGGGCTGTGCGATTTTTTCTCTTTTTTAGGAGCGATCGAACGTGAATTAAGAAATAAGGTAAGAGATGTAAAAAACCAGTTCTAGTAGGGGTAAATCCGTCAGTTAGGTACCTATAAGTAAAATAAAATTCAACTAGGTACCTAGGTTAAAAATTACACTGACAAGGGACTGAACTGTTTAATTTTTATTGATGTAGGTATTTAAGTGTAGAAGCCCCTATAATATATCATAATATTACATTATATTAAAATATAATATATTATTACAATGTAATGTAATGTACTGAAAACTGCTTGAAGTCCCGCAAAGTTCTATTCACATATTTTAAGACATTAAGAGTGATTAGATTTTTCTTTTTCATCTCTCTCTTTTCTACCTACCGTGCAAGAGCTTCCGTACATGCAATAGCTAGCTGCCAGCATGTTCTTCACTGGGTGGAGCACGTCTTCGAGCGAGGGTACGTGCCCATCTTTGATTGCGTAGATCCCAAAAATCTATAAATAAAGATAAATTACTCTCTACTCTGTATATACTATATATACTGTAAAGTATTTCGAATTAGGTTGAGAGTATTTACCGTCCCAATCGAAACACCACAGTCGTCAGTCGAGATTCTTAGCCTAATACTCCTTAAAAAAACAATCAACACAAAATCCCATGTCAACTTTTCGACAGACTATAGTTAATAAACAAAAAATAGTTTACGTTCGAGATTCTTACTTGAGAAGGTTAGAGGCTATTACCTCGTAGAGATGAGCATAAGCCAGTTCAAAAGATAACTGTAGGCAAATGATGCCCATTTGATCAAAGATCGTGTTTGACTCTCATCAGTCATCTAAACCACTCTTCTCACTGAAAAATAGCTGTCTTGTCTCCTATCTGTCGCTTGTTTCCTCATATGTTATGTAGGAGAATGAGGCAAGCTTTCGTCTATTTGCCAATACTTGTGCCCTGATCACTAACAGGTAGATGATATATCTGCAAATTGTATGATCAAGAAAAAAGGTAAAATAATATATGGGGAAAGAGACGAAAATTTGATTTGATGGACATAATAAATATATACCTCGCGGAAAGGGTTGAGTTCTTGCTTTTCCAAAAAACAATGCAGCCCATAATATCATGCAGATGAAGAAGAATGGGAGAACCAAGGACAAAGAAATAAACATAAGCTCATTCACCGTGGATAACTGACCTTAAAGTAAAAAAGAATCACAGAGCAGAATTTGTTAAGAGATATATGCACCCAAAATCGACCAATTGCCCTGTGATTCAAAGTATTGCTGGAAAACTGAAATCTAAGGCTAAATTTGAACGGAAGTCAATTTGCATGATGTACTCCACTGACCTTTATTCCATAGTAACATAGGTCATCGATCGGTTGTGATGTAAAATAGATCCAATTCATTAGTGTCGCAAAGACGCAAACGTACAGAAAAGCGACAAATACGCCAAAGAAATGTCGTCCCACAAATCAAGAACGCCACCGCTCCACTCGGCTTTGCCGACAGCGACGCAAGTGATATCGACCGACACGGACTCACTTGAGCCCCCAATTGCACAACCTCTGTACAGAAAACAGTATACACATAAATGGGTCACAACTGAACTCAACTGGAAGAGCTAAGAAGCTTCACGAAGATTAGAACAACCCCATGATTGTCTTTGGTGTGGTCAGAGGTCCCCGAAGCTATATTCGTAAGTGCCCAAGCTAACTATGAAATAAACCAAGATTAAATTTGGATGTGATCATACGAATAGCATGCACTCCTTAAGATGTAATTGAACATAGTCAGTTAGCGCAGTGTATACTTGAAGTTGTGGATCACTGGAAGAGCTAAGAAGCTTCACGAAGATTGGAGCAGCTCCATGATTGATCACAACTTTGGTGTGGTCAGATGTCCCCGAAGCTATACTCGTAAGTGCCCAAGCTGCCACAAAATATGAAATAAACCAAGATTAAATTTGTACTGTGATCATACGAATAACATGCACTCTTAAGTTGTATTTGAACATAGTCAGCCAAGTGTATACTTGAAGTTGTGGATAATCATCTCGTGCTAGAAACTCCACAAATCGAGGAACAACTCCAGACTGAATCACTTCCGCAATTGGGGGGGTTCCGCTCTGTTCAACATCATAGGCAATTATCAAATAAGATCACACGAAACTAAAAGTAAAAACTTCCACCATAAGCAAGTATAAATCAGAGTGAGAAACAGTTACGACTGATATAATAGTTCGGCATCCATAGCTGGGAGACTCTCTAACTGAAGTGGTGAAATGCCAAAAGAACAAAATCCAAGATATTGATATCTTTCGTATATGGGAACCTCAAATACCAATGAAGAACTACCAAATATAAATGTCTCTAGTTCTTCACAAATATGCAACTAACGAAAGCTAAAGATTTTATCACTTCCTAATCGATCAATCATTTCTTTCATTACCCAAAAGATTCTCGAATCAACACAGACCGCAAAAGGGCTAAACTTTGTAGGTACTGTGACCAGATCCAAGCTTGTAAACTCAAAACAATCAGCTGAAATAACCCAGCCGTCCAAAAACTGCTTATGTAATAACGAAAGAATGAGTTAATCCTCATAAGCAAACGGGCATTTTATAATGAGCAAGAAAGGTAAAACGTAAAATCTGAGTATGAGAAAATATTTCTGAAGAAATTTGGTAATAGTGACCTGGCCATCCATGCCCTTGATGCCAGCTTCGGCATCTTGAAGAGTAGCATATTCGACGAAACCAAACCCCTTTGAATATCCCGATACTCGGTCTGTCATCACTTTAGCTGCCACCAAAAGAGATAAGCGGACGAAACAAATTCATAGCATGAAGTTATAAATAAGCTAATAGTCTTAAGAAAAAAAGAAAGGATACTCGAATGAGCATACCGTGAACGACTTCTCCAAATTTAGCAAAGGCAGTGCGAAGACCTTCTGTTGTCGTCCTTTTACTCAGCCCTGAGAGTAAGAAGCAAGTACAGAGCCGTTAGAAATTCGGTTTGTAAGCGAAAGTAGAATAGCCCTTAAAACTGAAGAGGGCAGACATGTAAGCAAGGTTGTCGATCTTATGAGGAAGTTACCGAAAAATAAGATCTTTACACTGGTGAAGTAAAACTATCAATGGTGGATCTGGGAAATTCGAGTCATAGTTCATACATATAATAAATGAGATCTTTTGGAAATTTCTCTGCAGCCGTTTAACAAATAGTGGACTATTCGCTGTATTTTCACGCACAAGCTTTGATAAGAACTGTATGAACTAATAACTGCTTCGCGTCTTGTAAGACCCAACTTTTTTGCAGTAATTTTGATTAAGGTCAGCTCAAGCAAGCATATGCCATAAACAATAAAAATAAACATCAGCCTTTGGGCATACCAATCATAACAGATCAAGCAAATGTATTCAAAAAAAAAAAAAAAAGAACAGCGAAGCTTGGAACCCGTAATCAAGCAAACAAAGAACAGCAACAAAATTAATCGGGGACCACAAATTAAATAGAATTCAAAAAAAGGGTGGGCGCAGTGCTTGTTTGGTTTGGTGGTTAATGATTTTAAAGGTGGGTTTAAGACATGTCTGACTGTTTGGTTCGTGGATTTATCTAAACCATGAGTTTATATAAAACCACACTAAACCCATGTACACGGGTTTATATAAACACACCTCCTGATACGAAGAGATTAGTAGAGGATTCAGCTTTCGGTGGTTTCTCAACTTTGGTCTGAGGGAAATTAAAGGAGAAGTTAACTGTTGCTTGAAACTCTTGACCCTCCCGGCACTTTTTCAAAAGATTCTCTTCCCTCTTGCTCTTTCTGATCTCAACTATGCTGTCCTCGCGGCGGCGGCGGCCCTCGTCAGCATCCACCGCAACCTTGTACTTGCTGCGGCGGACCTCCGTCCTTGCGTTAGGTCTTAACGACATCCTTTTTGTCACAGAAATAGAAAATTAGAGCAAAAAGCAAAACCAGATGGAGGTGAGAAACAAAATGGGATGGGTTTGTGGGAGAGCTTAGTACCGTGAAAAGAAAGGCCACGACTGTTCATCTTTCTTAATTGAATAATTTTTGTGACTGTTCAGCTGCTTCTTAAGGGGGTGTTTGTTTTGGGGTGATCCTCCAAAACATCACCGTGATCCTCTCGTTTACCACTTATCACTGTGTTTGTTTAGTCTAGGTGATGAGTCATCACCGGAATGATGGATCACCTAGGTGATGAAAATGGGGTGATATTTCATATTTCAGATCACCCCAAAAAACCTAGGTGATACGGACGAGAATGCCCCTCCTATTTAACATTATTACTTTATATGCCATTATAAATATAATTACATGATTAACATAATTAAATCTTAAAAATATTTCAGTTATTTAAAAATATTAAAACTTATATTTAAAAAAAGTATAAATATAAATAATGCTTATAAATTGAATGTATATTTTAATATATTAATGATTATCACATAAAATATCACCTTAAAAAAATTTAACACATTATTTAAGTCATATGTATAGGGTCAAATATGACATTTATACAACACCCTACACATCACAGTGATTAAACAAACAGAATACATCAATATCACGTTGATCTGCAAAATGAAATATCACCTTAAAACAAACACACTGATGACATATCACATTGATCCACATTCCGGTGATACATCACCGTGATGTGCGTATCACCGTAATGTTGAATCACCTGAAACAAACACCCCCTAAATGAGTACAGTGAATCAAATCAATGTAATATCATTAATTCTCCGGCGAGAGAATAGCGTATTATATAGTGCAATCGCCCCAAATAAAATATAGAGTCATTCCTACAACGCCATGTCAGCACTTCTATACAAAATCCAGCCGGAACCCACCTATATAATCTAAGAATAGTTATCAGAATTTGATCCCTGCAATATGATTGGATGGGAGGGGACACCCTTGCACACGTGTCAGATCAGGAAAGAGACCATCCAACTTTTATATATATATATATAATAATTAATTTTCCATGTGTTTTCTGTCACTGGGTTTTCGACGCAACTTGTGGCGACTGAATTTCCGTGGAATTTTTCGGTCGAAATAAATTCTCTAAATGTAACAAAATATAAGTTGGAGTTCACTTAAATATATAATTACATTAAACATCTGCAATATATAAATTAAGGTAATCATACTCACCTTTATCACGAAACTCTAACGGTTTCGGATCGTCTGTGCCACAACAGTGTTCCACCATTGTATTCCATCAACCATTCTCCGACAAGTGTTAAACACAGTTGACCAACTGTACACTTGTCGCAATTTGGTTGGTGGAACACTAGATTGGAACACCAATCTGGAACAGAGGATTCATTCTAAACTCTAACATCCTTATTCAATGAAAACCCCGTTTCAACTATTATTACACATTTAAATATTTATGGCAGTCTATTAATACGCATTTATTTCCGCTCGTTACATTCGTAGGGCAAAAGTGTTCCATATAAATGTTTATCTGCTTCGCGTCATTACATTTCCCAGCAGCAAACATCAATGCCGACAAATATTTACTTCTCTTTTCTAACAACTTTCTCCAGAGGTATATGAATAAAAAAGGTCAAACCATATAGCAGAGAAGGATTTATTTACATAAATGATCAGTTGCATGCATATATATTTACCCAACTTATTTTAGCTATTAGCTATTTGAATTTCATTCCATTATATTAATTATTTATATTAGCTTGTTAATATCTTTTTAGGGCAAATGAAGATGTTTGCAGTTCTGTGCTCTCTACTTCTTGCAGGTTCGTGCTTTATGTAGCCCTATGAGTGGTCGTGAAAATTCATACATATAACCTCTTTTGGTCTGAGCTCTGATACCATATTAAAATAACCAATCAACCTAAAAGCGTAAGCTTGTAAGAAACATCATCATATTATAATTTATCTACTTGATTTTCAACATTAACCTACAATAGTATTGTATTTTGTCATTTAGGTCAAGCTATCGCATCGCCGTTTAACTCGGGATATGACTACTCGGCAAGCGTCGAAGTGAGAAACTCAAAATCGCAATTTTCACTACACTATAATAATTAAATGTATCCTTTGTCTTGGCGTTTTTCATGTCATTTTAGTTCGTTGTTAGCATCTTATCTCTAATGCACAGTGTCTGCCCGAGCCTATGTATCCTCAATACGACGGTGGCCTCTTTGCCAACCCAGGTTTTGATGCTAGTTTTGGAGATTGGTTCGTTAGCGGAAATGCAAAGATTATGGTTCGATCGAGTAAATCGGGGAATAATTATATGGTGGCGTATGACAGAACAAAGCTCGACGATAGTTTCGCCCACTCGGTTTATCTCCAAAAGGGCATCTTGTACACATTTTCAGGTAAAAGAAAAGCATGTATATGAACTATTTTTCCTTATAATTTGAGTCTCACTCATTGCTTTTCTTTTTATCACAGCGTGGATGCAAATCGACGAGGGAAAAGAGATCATTACAGCTTATGTTTTAACGCAAAAGTCCGAACACTTAATCATAGGATCTGTAATAGCAAAATCTGGGTGTTGGTCCATGCTTAAAGGAGGGTTTACTGTCGAGGACGACATGAAAGCTTCAATATACTTTGTGGTTCGTCCCATTACCATATTGAGTAATTTTCTTTTATAAATTAAAAAAACCTTCTTTTAATGCTATATATTTGCTTAATTTCACATCGTTGCAGTGCAAAAACAATAGCTCCGAACTATGGCTGGACAACGTTTCCTTAAAGCCATTCAGAAGAGAAGAATGGAAAGAACATCAAGAACACAGCATCAACTCTGTAAGGGTTTTCTTTTACTTTTGTTTTTAAAATAAAGCTGAGGAGTCCATATAGATGCACGTAGTAATAAAAAACTCGAATTCAGTTTCGCAAGAGAGAAGTGATAGTTCGTGTGACGAACCAAGACGGTATCAGACTGCAAGGCGCGAACGTAACCCTAACCCTAATCAAGCCCCACTTCATGCTCGGATGCAGCACGACGGGCGCGATCGTCGAAAGCAAGGGCTACCAAGATTGGTTCGTAAAGAGGCAATTTCCCGTGACAAGCTTTACGAACGAGATGAAATGGTACTACACAGAACGATACAAAGGCGTAGAAAACTACACCGTGGCGGACGCAATGGTCAACTTCTTCAAGAAAAATAGAGTTTCCATAAGGAGCCACACTGTCCACTGGGCCGCCCAAAACGCAAATCCATACTGGGTCCAAACCCTTCCCCCGAAGGAGATCCTAAACGACGCGATCCGACGGACGGGATCGGTCGTGTCGAGGTACTTGGAGGACGTAATAGGGTGGGATGTAATGAACGAGAATATGCACTATTCGTTCTTCGAGGACAAGTTAGGTCGCCCGAACGCCTCCGCCATGTTCTACCAATTGGTCCGTGCGATTGCGCCCGAGACATGGTTGTTCTTAAACGAGTACAACGTTTTGGAGTACCCAGGAGATTTGAAATCGATTCCTTGGAAATACGTGGAAAATGTTGAGGAGATTAGGGCTTTTCCTGGGAACGAGAACCTGACTCTCAGGATAGGGCTTCAAGGCCATTTTCTGTTGAAGCCCAACGTTTCACACATTCGAGCCTCGCTCGATTTGCTCGGTTCTACCAAGATGCCCATATGGTTTACGGAATTGGATACTCGACGGGGCCCACATCAGGTTAAATTAATTAGAGGTTTTGTTTTCTTGATATTTTCATCATCTACTTCATAAATTCAAGGGTTATATAACATGTGTCCAATGATAGCTCGACCTAAAAGGAAGTGCATCATTTTTAATTTTGTATATATCATATTTCCATTACGCCCCTCACATTTAGACTGATTTCTTTCTTTATCTGGCTGTAGAAGCGTAATTTTGAGATTCACACCCATGACTTCTTGGCCCAGGCTCTGATACCATTCCGAATGACAACTTCACAGAAAAGATTAACATTGAAGGAACTTTACCAATTTTTTTAATTTTATACATCATATTTCCGACAACAGGTCGAAGAATTGGAAGACGTCCTAAGGGAAGCATACTCACATCCATCGGCCGAGGGCATCGTAATATGGGGAAATTGGAAGCCGAAATCGTGCAACGAGACGTGCATATCTTATTTCAAGGACAACAGTACGGCGAAAGGCGTCCTCGGCTGGGCTTTGCCTCAGGGTTGCAGTTCTATGTGCCTCTTCAACAGCACCTTCGGAAACACACCAGCTGGCGACTTGGTCGATCGGTTACTCACCGAGTGGAGGACAAAAGAAGTGAAGGGAAATACTGACAAGGACGGCGTTTTTCGAAAACGGGTTTTTCACGGAGAGTACGCATTGAAATATTCGCATCCCCTCGTCGGAAACGACGGCGGGCAGAAGACGTTTAGCGTGACGAGCGATAACGGTCAGCCGTTTGAGATATCTGTCACGCTTTGATTTATCGAAAAGGAAGCCGTTCATAATCTTCAATAATCTTCAATAAACAAGATTGAAAACAAAAAAGGAAGCCCTAGTGTATGTAGTAACTGATATTGCATACTTTTGCAAAATTTTATGTACTTGACTTAGTTTGGCTATATGGGGATTGCACAAAAGCAAGCTGAGAGATTTTCTCTCCATATTTCTAATTTGCGAGGATCTTTCGTCCCATATATTTTTTGAGTGGTAATCTATATTTGATTTTTTTTTTATTAAGAGAAAATAGGGTTCCGATATTAGAAATGGCACCGTTTTAACGAATGTTATTCGTCATCACCTTAGTCGTTACCTTTTTTTTATTATTTGCCCTGTGCTTGAATCGATAAAAGTGTATACTAGGAACGTGGAGACTTGTACGATTAAGCTTGATCAAGAATCAGCTGATTCTTTATGACAGGAAAAATAGAATGAAGTATTAAATAATAAAATATATGCGCTACCACTTTACCAGTATAGGAGCTTCTTTACCCATATGCCTGCTTGTATCTTTCCAAAGAAGTTATAATGGTATATATTCGATACTAGATTTAGATAGTTGATGTAACCTATGAGTAATATGATTATCAAATCAAGCAATATGAAAACTCTTGCACGTTGTTGTGCGAACGAGTAAGTAAAGTAAACGCGTAATGTAACAAATCACAGCTCATAACCCCGCGTTTTCTGACCTAAGCTAAGGCAAACACAATAAATAAAGTAATTAATTCATATAAATCTCCACCGTCCAAACGCACGTCGAGGTAAACCAATCCAACGGCTCATAACACATCGAACGATAATCTCGAATCCCCACTCCATATATAAATACCCCTTTCCACGTTCTCATTTCTTACAAGCAAGTAAAAGCAGCGTAACTGAAATAATAATATCAAGAGTCGCTTTCCTTTTATTCCTTTTCTTTCACACAGCAATGGCCGCCGTTTCTAGGTTTTTCTCAGTCGCCGTGGTAGCTGTGCTTTTGGCCGCCGCCGCCGCACAATCGCCTCAGTCCTCGCCTTCGCCGGCGCCGGCGCCGCCTATCCACGAGATTACCGCCCCTTCCCCCGCGCCTGCACGTCACGAGACCGCCCCTTCGCCCAAGGAGGCTCATCACACATCTCCTTCGCCAGTGGAGACTCCGCCTTCGACGGTGTTGCCACCGTCGTCAGGCCACTCTCCGGCGAAGGCGCCGGCTCCGAGCGGCGCCGTATCCAACGCCATTGGTTATGGTGCCGCCTGCGTGGCTTCTTTTGTGGCGTTTGCTGTAATGGCTTGAGCTGAGCTTCCTTCGTTTGGCTTGCTTTTATTTATTTATTTGTTTATTAATATACGTACTTATGTTTTGAGATGTTACCGAGTTTGTTTATGTATTCATCGTTGTTATTTTACTGTTATTTTGATATAATTACTGTTTTTTCTATTATATTGATTCGCATTTACCGGGTTAAAGATATTTATGGAATATTTAATATTATGAAAATGTGAGGTTAATAATAGGCAATACTATCGCTAGAATAATTACTCTTTTTCCTATGGGTATGGATTTTGATATTGAATAATGTGGATATTTTTCTAGCTGCTAAGCCTTGCGAACTTGGCTAATTTTTAGGTTCGAATTCCATAACCTTTTATGTCAAGCTCAAGCTTATAAACAGCTAAGCTGGAGCTCGATTTATGAATTCGTTTAGTTGACAAGGCAAGCTCAAAGCTCGAAATTTAAGACTTCAAAAATAAAAAAATAAGAAAAATACTAACGAGCTCTTGAGCTTCTCAATAATGTTGTAGTGAAGTTCGAACGCGACCTTTTTAATGTATCACGAATATAAATATAGGAGGATTGAAGTATAGATGTGTCATAGACACATTGAATACTGTCATATTTGTACTTTGTAGGTATTTACATGGTTTTTTGTGTTTAAACCTTATTGAACGCTCGGTAATAATGAGTAGAAAAAGTCATGTGTCACATGCTTAACTATTTGGCACAATTAACCATAATAAATGCTCACTATATGTTTAACTATTTGTATTATTCACCATAACCCATGCCGAACGAAATCAATAAACCAAAGAGAAGATAACAAAATCATTGAAAAAAACTTAAAATCAACAATAACGCTAATGACAAAAATTACAGCGAATGAAGCCCTTCGTTATCGCCGCCGCCGCCGACTTCATTACAAGAAACAAAAACCCTAATCATTACCTTACTTTCCAATTCTTCTCAACTATGACGAAATCTCCTTATTATTACCATCATCGTCGTCCTCCCAACAGCAGAAAACTCCTCAAAGTAACCTCATCGCCAAGCATCCCAAAATCATGCAAGAATCCATGCGATTCTTTCAAGAACAAGTCTGGCTTTTGCCCCATCGCCTGCGTAGGCTTATGCTTCGACGTTTGTAAGCATCCTCAGCCCATTTCTTCGGTAACAAAATCTCACGCCCCATCAGCAGCCCCTGGCCTGTCGCCCCGGGCCAACAAATCTCCCTACCTTTCTCGGAATTTCATCATTTTTATCGCTTTGGTTATCGCCGTTTTCTTGTCCTTAGTTGCCTGCGCCGCCTTCAAATTGTACAAGAAGCATAGACGAAGGCGAAGGAGGTCGGCGGGGGCCCAAGACGAAGATCGACAAAACCCTAATAATGACGATAACCATGAAGAGGTATTAGGCGTCGAAGATGATGGAGATTATGGGCCGGAGCTCGATAATCCCATATGGTACTGCTGAATGACTAGCTGCTTCTTCACCTAAAAGCTTAAGCTTTATTATATATTATATTTTCAATACGCCCCCTCATGCTAAAGTGATGGGGCGAAGCTTAATAATCTCATAGGATACTATTGAACGATTGAACACTCACCTCATAGCTTAAGTTTTATGTGGAAGCGTATCATTTTATTTAAATTTATATATAATTTTTCAATATGCCCCCTTAGTCTACGATGATGGAGATTATGGGCCGAAGCTTAATCCCATATGATACTATTGAATGATTGACCGCTTTCACCTAATAGCTTAAGCTTTGTAGGCAACATCAATTTTAAAATTTTCTATGTTTTGAACGCGCCCCCTCTGTCTACGATGATTGAAATAGTGGCCCTCAATTTTCTATATTATGTTTTTTAGGTTTATATATTATATTTACAATACAGCCCGTCACATTCAGGCTGATTTCTCTATTTTCAACAGGTACATTCGAACCGTCGGGCTGCACCCGTCGGTGATCGGCTCGATCGCGGTGGTTCGGTACGAGAAGGGCGACGGGCTCATCGAGGGCTCGGGATGTTCCGTGTGCCTGACCGAGTTCGAGGACGGCGAGAGGGTCAAGCTTCTGCCCAAGTGCAGCCACGCCTTTCACACAGAGTGCGTCGACACGTGGCTTGGGTCCCACACTAACTGTCCACTTTGCCGCGCGCCGGTGGTGAACGGCAGCGGCGGCGGCGGCCTGGAGATGCAACCGCCGCCGATGCGGAGGATTGCGATCGGCCGTGGTGCGGAAGACGATGACGTCATCATCGAAGATGACGTGGCATCGCCTCCGTGTAACAGCGGGGATGAAGAGGTTGTTAAGACTTAGGGTTGGACGGGAATTATGAGGCGGGTGTCGAGGGTTGGGTCGTTCTGGAATTTAGTGGAAGATGTCGGAGATTGTAACGACGGCGGTTTCCGGGAAGTATCGATTGTAAGGTGCCATCGGTGCGTCAAGTCGTCGTGAAATCGTAATTAAAATAATTTTTTTTCGATGAATAAGTTGGGAAATTGGAGAGTGTCAACTTTGAGAGTCCGTTTGAATGTGTTTACTAGAATTCCGCGAGGGCCGTTTGTTTTTTAAATTTTTGTGGCCCCGTTCTTGTAGCATGTGTAGGCCCAAAAGTAATATAAATGAATATAGTTTTAATATTTGTTATATTTCTAGGTCCATTTTAATGAGTTATATAGTATATTGGGCCATAAAATGGAGTTGAATTTTCAATTAGTGGGCTGAGCCTTAAAATGGAGTCCCCAAATAGGCCCAAAAAATTTGGGACCCTGTGCAACTGGTCGGGATGCACATGCCAAATTCGGCCTAGATTCATCACCTTGGATGGATGTGCTCAATAAAATATTGAAAAATTAAACACAAATAAAATATATATTTTTCTATTTTAAAATGTTGTATTAGTAAGATGAGGTTGGACGGTTAATCAATCAAAAATTCCTAGTGGGTGATTTTATCTTAAATTTATTATGTGTAGATTAAATAATATGAAGTAATTGACAGACCAAATTACAATTCAATTTATAATTTTTTTATCCACCTATTCTATTGTACTAGTGTCTGCCCGTGCAATGCATATGGACTTTGCAACAAATTTAAGTATAACTAGTATTTTGGCACACCCGATGTGTGTGCTTGACTATATAAATCTATAATATTACTTTGAAGTAAATTTTAATAGGTGAAATTATAATGTTGAATTAATTTTATATTATTTTTAAGAATTAAAAAATGATTTTAAGGATGTAATGATGATAAATTTAAAATTAGGGGTAGAATAGTAATTTGTGGTTGCCAAACCAAATCAATTTGGGAGCAGTTACTATAAGTCTTTTCTCCCTTAATAAAATAGAAAGACTATCCGAATGCAGTATTTATAATCAGCTTCTGTGGTACGCGAGAATTATTTTATCTGCAATTATAAGCAAAGTAAATTAATCAAACATATGAATTTTTAAGTACGGTGAAATTGATATTTGTCGGTCATACACCACATTGAGTGAAAATTATGGTCAAATATTCTGCTCAATGGTGTCCTATTTGGGCTGAATTAGCTGGCTGATCGTTGATGGGCTTTCAGTTATATTTGGGCTTTCATTTGTTTAAGGCCCAAAGACATTTCAATATTTGATTTGTAGAATATATCACGTGACCATCACGTGCTCCCGCCCATAAGGCATTGGCAATCTCCCGCTCCAAAACCATTTCAAAATATCCTCACTCAGTAAATAGACGATTCGAAATCGAAGAACCCTAATCAAACTCAAATCAAATCAATCTCCCAACGGCTCGCTCGCAAAAGAGAGAAAACAATGGAGAAGTACGAGAAAATTGAGAAGGTCGGGGAAGGAACGTATGGAAAAGTGTACAAAGCCAAGGAAAAATCGACGGGTCAGCTCGTGGCGCTGAAGAAAACGAGGCTGGAGATGGACGAGGAAGGCATACCGCCGACTGCTCTCCGCGAGGTTTCGCTCCTGCAAATGCTGTCCCAGTCGATCTACGTCGTGCGATTGCTCTGCGTCGAGCATGTTGAGAATAAGAATGGGAAGCCTCTGCTCTACCTCGTGTTTGAATACCTTGATACCGATTTGAAGAAGTTCGTTGATTCATATCGCAAGGGGCCGAATCCGAGGGCTCTGCCTTCGGAGATGGTTAGGAGTTTTCTGTATCAGCTGCTGAAAGGTGTGGCGCACTGTCATAGTCATGGCGTTCTGCATAGGGATCTGAAGCCGCAGAATTTGCTGCTTGATAAGGAGAAGGGTTTGTTGAAGATCGCGGATTTGGGGCTTGGCAGGGCGTTTACTGTGCCGATGAAGAGTTATACTCATGAGATCGTGACGTTGTGGTATAGGGCCCCAGAGGTATGAGCTTTTCTTCTTTTCTTTTAATTTTTTAGTTTTTCTGTGATTGACTTGTGTTAATTAGAGATGGCGATCACTGTTTTCATGCCTCTTTCTTTTAGCTGGTGTTGTTATATAGTGTCTGGTTTTATGATGTTAGTTTGTTGTGTTTTAGAGCTTGTTTGCGTTTACATATTCGAATTTGGATGAATAACTCGAAAGAAAATGTTTCTCCACCACCCCAAAATGAATCAGCTTTAGATCGATCAAACTGATTCACTTCAAACTTGTTGGGTTGGGTGCTAGATTTGAATTTTTCCTCAAACTCCCCGTATCTGGATGGACTTGTTTGACTGACTTGAAAGTCTTTGTTCTGAGTCCAGTCTACCTAGTGAAGTGCAATCATAAAAGAATCTAGTTTGCTTTTTCTTTCTGATCGCTCCTGATTAAGCTAATTTGTACCTATTTCGGGAGGTTGTTGCACAAGTTCGTAACTTTTCAAAGCCTACTCAGTAGTCAGTTGTTTTCTACTCTAAGCTAAACCTTTCACTGCAGCTAGACACAACCATCTTCTATAATGATCTACATATTGTTATATTAACTCACTGTGTGTGAACACTTGGGGTTTTACTATTAGGTCCTTCTTGGCACCACCCATTACTCTACAGCCGTAGATATGTGGTCGGTGGGCTGCATTTTCGCCGAGATGGCAAGGAGACAAGCTCTGTTTCCAGGCGACTCAGAATTTCAGCAGCTTCTGCACATCTTTAGGATGTTGGGAACTCCCACGGAGAAAGACTGGCCAGGGGTCACTTTACTGCGCGATTGGCACGTCTATCCCAAATGGGAATCCCAAGGCTTGGCACGTTTCGTCCCTTCTTTAGAACCCGAAGGTGTAGACCTTCTGTCAAAAATGTTGAAGTATAATCCTGCCGACAGAATCTCTGCTAAAGCAGCCATGGATCATCCCTACTTCAATGGGATGGACAAGACTCAGTACTGAGAGTCAAGGGGGTGTGGTGAGTTTGCGCTGTATTTACGTCGTTCTTTATTTCTATATTTCACGTGGTGTGTTCGTCTGAGATTGTTGCGTGTGGTTATAATATATCTTTTACAAGGTTTGTCTGGCTACGTTGTCACTGCTATTTCATCTATATAAAAAACTTATGTTTATTCATTATTGGTGTGCATTCAGTTTCTTATTACACAGTAAGGTCTAGAATAGAACAGGCAAATGCTATTACAGCCCAGGCACATGACAACACAACTGACTACAAACTAGGACATTTTCTTATTGATTATTCGATCATACATATCAGCTAGCATAACATAAGTAGTGAACTCCAAGCTTTTACGGGTTTCCCACGTATGGCGGCGAAGGATTGAATGGAATGAATGGATAGAACGGGTTCGAAGAACTTCCGCCATTATTGTTATTGTTGTTATTTCCAGGAAAATTAGGATTCTGTGGATCATATGGATATGGAAATAACGGAGGGAGAAAGGCGGGATTTCCAGGGAATATCGGGAAAGTAGGGAATGGGGGGATTTCGGTGTTTGGTGGGCTTAACAGACGACGATTCGCAGCTTCCATGCCTTGGATTGAAACCATAACGAATAAGATCAAGAACAGCCTCGAAAAAAGGCTCAGCATTTTCGCTTCGATTGAAATATCTATTATTTGGATTTCTTGATGATTTGTGAGGATATGAAGGACTGGGCAAGGACTTATATATAGTGGAGTGGAAAGAAATTGAATTTTGGGTTTTGTGATGTGTAATAGATTGAATGGCTATTGATCAACATTTTCCGGCTACTACCATCTTAATGGCCGTTTTTATATGGTTGAGAAGGGATTATTACATCTTTCTTGGTGTAACTGTAATAAAGGGTACAAATAGTCCAAGATGGTTTTGTAGGGTTTGATGTTCTATGATTGACTGGTCTATCCTCTTGCCCACCAAGAATTCTCACAGTTTGTAAGCTTCAATGCATCTCATAAATTGTATTATTTTTTATCATATGAGCTTTGAATTATATGATTAGCTTCTAAAATTGTGTAGTCATCTGCGAAATCAAATCAGTCAAAGTATAAAACAGTTGGCCAAAAGAACCAAAGAGAGCGTAAAGAAAATTAATGTGGAACCTCACCTCCACCACCTACATGGCATATTTGATTCACCAAAAATGCAGGAATTAACATCTGAAAGATGCAGACATGTCACCTCATAGTGTTCGTACTACGACTAAGTTCTGTCCTAAGCAAATCTGAACCTCACTGTCAGCTATGGAAGTTCTCAGTTTCCAGCAGCAGTAATCCTCTTGATTTCTATATCGAGTCTACACAAACATAGAAAGTCAAGGGAGTAAGTGGGATCGATTTAATGACCTCATTATCTATACTCTTATATAAAGATTCTAGGAGGAATAAAAAGCATCTATACTCTTCTGTATGGAAGTTCTCAGTTTCCAGCAGCAATAATCCTCTTGGTTTCTGTATCAAGTCTACATAAACATAGAAAGTCAAGGGGGTAAGTGGGATCGATTTAATGACCTCGGTATCTATACTCTTATATGAAGAGTCTATGGGGAATAAAAGTGGTAAATTGGTCTGTCAAAATTGACCAATCAACTACTTTAATTACTATCAACAAATAAAAAACATTAAATCATAATAACCCCTCATTCTGTTTTTAAAAATCAATTATTTAAAAAAATTAGTAAAGCACGTAGCTTTAAAACTAATAATAATCAACTCATTCTATTTTTAGTATATAATTTATTAGAATAATTCATTAATAATTATATTTTTGCACACACATATTGTAGATTTATAGGTTATGCTAAAAAAGTACTAGTAGAGATATTATGGTTGTAATCCAATTAATCCATGAACGGACTCCCAATTTGGGCTCAAACATAAGATCGATCCATAATGGGGGAATATAAAAATATAAAAACAAAATAGAAGGGAAATAAAAAAAAAAAAGGAGATATTGGTTTGTCAAGTTGCCACTTCAAGTGGGTTTGAGCATCATCGTCCGTACATCCAAAGATAGTCAAATCGATTCGATTGGACACTTTAATAAGGCCGTGTGGGGCCTGATCCATCCATCCAGCCCATTTTCTTACATGTTTTTTGTGTGCCATGTTTTCATCGTACGGACAGGTTCAGCATCACATAAAAAATCATTTCCATTATCCATATTATTTTATTGAATATTATCTGGTGTTTCGATGATCGCAGTACATATCAAATTTTGGGGGTCAGGTCATGTGTCTCTTTTAAGAGAAATTATAATGTATTTATTTATTTAATTAGGTCTCCATCCAAAGCAACTAGACATAAATCTCAAACTCCAAATAATACGTGACAACCTCAGCTTCCAGCCTGGTACAGAAAAAAAAATGATATTATTGATAGAAACAAATCTTTCTTTTTAATATCAGTTTTAGTTTGAGGCGATTTTTAGTTGACTTGAGGACTTAGAGTAGAGGTGTTATTGTTACATTATCTTTCTACTTTAATACCTATCGAACTTCTTCAAAGGAAAATATCGACAACTATATTTCTTGCTTGCATATATTTTGGTCTTGATGTTTGCATTGATTTTGGATCTTATTCAGCTTTTATTCCTGCTAAACACTACACGATATAGATGTGCTACTAGTTATTATATGTATAAAATGAATACGACGAATGTTTCGAGACCATTGTATATATATGCCGACGACGATAATAAAACCCTTTGGAAAATATTATTTTATGCAACTATATAATAAAATAAAGGACATTTTTTTTTAAATTTCCCATAAAGCTAATATCAATAAATAACTGCACGGTTAACTTTGCTGGTCCCCTCCTCTCCACTAAAGGGCTTTATTTGGCTGTACTGACTGACGCAAGATGCAATGTTTTGTCTATGGTATAATCTCATCCCTTCATAAAACGAACTAGAAATTGATTTTTTAAGGTTGATTTTCTCTATGGTATAATCTCTTTTCTATTATATATAATTACTAGGTTTGGTGGTCTTGCCTTTTTTTTCTTCCTCGTATTCTACTACAGGTATGATGTCATTTGCACAGTATTACATCCATCTATCTTCAGTCTTCTTCACAGAACCATTTAAAGAGTTCCTCTTTTTCTTACCATTTATACAAAGATTCGTTCTATCTACTTTAGCCTTAGATGTACGTGAATGGAGGGTTTTCTCTTTTCCCCAAGAATTCGTGTTCGTACTTGTATATATATGCTCTAAAAGAATGAAAACCCCCCATAATTCTTGTACTTTCTGAGCTAGTGTGTTTATCGATATATATTGCTCTTTTTCCGAATTTTTTTTTTTTTTTTTGCAGTTTTGCTTTGATTTCGAACAATGGTGAGGCAGAAAATTCAGATCAAGAAGATCGATAACTTGACTTCAAGGCAAGTGACGTTTTCGAAGAGGAGAAGAGGGCTTTTCAAAAAGGCTCAAGAACTCTCAACCCTTTGCGATGCTGAGATCGCTCTCATGGTTTTCTCAGCTACGGGCAAACTCTTTCACTATTCTTCCTCAAGGTCTCTCTCTCTCTCTCTCTCTCTCTCTCTCTCTCTCTCTCTCTCTGTAGCTCGAGCCGTAGACATAGGCAGGCACACAGAAACTAGGTTTTGAGGTACCTTTCTATATGAGTTGACTTTGTAACCATTCTATATTAAGATCGTCGATTATATACTGGATATAAGACGAAAACATTCCCTAATTGTGTGCTTAAAAAGGGTTTCAGATTTGAAGTTGATGATAAATTGTTATATTATTACATGAAATCTTGATCATTCGTACGTATCCCCAGAAATGAGTTCTTGATCTATTTTATTACTTGGAGATATTATAGCATAGAGTGCTGTGTTGGCAACTGTTCCTTTTCTTTCTCCTTGGTACTTCTCAAGCCTCAACCACATACTCATAAATCAAATCAGTCTCAGAACCATTTGTCTGACTTTAAATGGTAAAGATTCTTCATTTTAGTTCACTAAGTTTCGATTGGTACTGTAATAGTGCTTCTTAATCTCGATCAAGATCTAGATTGCTCTCTTCAAAAGTGACATGAAGAAAATTGGACCAGTTAAAGTTAGGTATGAAAGACATTAGTCAAGACGATTTATTGGAAATAACATATATAAAATCCATATGATCCACCATCTTCAAGCTTAAACATTTAGGTGGAACGATCATTCAGCTCTAATATAATGTTTAATGGCCGCTTAACCTATGAATTTTTGCTCATTCGACACAAATTATGACTAGGATAAGAGCATTTACTAGCAATTGTTCTTGTTAGCATGTATAAGTATCATCTCTAACGCTGTTTTTTTCTGAACAATTTGATTCATCTCTTTCGCAACGTTTGATTTAGGATTTTAGGTTGTACATTCTAGTTATCGCAATCATGGGAAATAAATTAATCGTAGAGTAAATATTCGTCGACAACATGTATACGTAGAAATGTAACCTATGATTTTTTTTTGTGTTGTTGTGTGAAGCATGATGGAACTTATTCAAAGGCATAACCAGGACCAGAATGAGAAGTCGAGCAAAGTTGGACAACCCGACGATCTCCGTCCGCAGGTAAGAATCGATTAATTTTTTGCGCTAATATAACGAAGCGCTTAAAAGTATCGGAAGGGCAAGTGACTGTATCAAATGCTCGTTTTCCATGGAAATATTCCAATCCCCTTTGCAAATGAAACTAAACGAATAATAATTTAGAAGCACGATTGTGTTCGATTTAAATCGTCTACTGTGTTTTGGATAATCGTAGGTAGGACGTGGAGATACTTCGAGGCTTGGGAAGCAACTCGCCGCTCTGACTAGCGAGCTAAAGTATATACAAAAATTAGGTTTTTTCATTTACAACACATTAAGAATATTGTCGTCTGAATTATTTAATCGCCGACGAATTACTATTTGGTGTGGAAAAAAGGCATCTCACGGGCGAAGATATAGAAGGTCTCAGCATGAGCGAACTGATGAGGCTCGAGAAACTCGTACAGACGGGACTCGACCGAGTGGAGAAATCTAAGGTGCGCTTTTTTTTTTTTTACATTTTTACAGTAACGCTCATCGAATTTAAATTTGATGGTTCCCTTTTCATAACGACAGAACGAAAAGATTTGGAATCAGATCGGCGAGCTCAAGGCGAGGGCAAGTATCTGAAAAAAACCTAAAATTAAAACTTCCTCAAATATATTTAATCCTTCAGTTATATTACATTATCATTCCTATATATTAATCTCAAATACTCGAATGTAGGAATCGAAGCTAAGGGAAGAGAACGCCGTACTGAAAGCAGCAGCTGTCGCCGAACCAAGCGTAAAAAAAAAAAAAAAAAGCGTTTTCAGTTCGTATACAGCGCTTCCGATTATTTAGCTTTAGCTTAACTAATAATAAACGTTTTCGCGCGCGATTTTGCAGATGCATGGAAGTACGAGAAATAACAATGTGGTGAACATTCAAGGCAATTCTTCCTCGGGGTCGGTCACGAACTCTCATCTAGGGCTTGCCCATGTATATCCCGAGGATGATAATAGCATCTCTGATACATCACTCAAGCTGGGGTATGTATGAATATATGCATCTATATATGTATATATAATGTACCTAAAGTTTCAAGCTTTAAAGCAATCCCTATCTGTGTTTTTATTTCATCAAGATTGTATGTGAACTAAGAAACACATTCTTGAGGCTGCCTTGATCTTGGTTGATTTATTACAATATTGATGATATGCAGTTTACCGTAGTGAGAGAGAGTTCTTGAAAAGAAGTGAAGAAAAAGGGTTCTCAAATTCCCATTTGGTTTTCTGAGTTTAGGAGTTTATGAGAAACCTCCTATATTGTTTGCTTTGTGAACTTCTTATTCCTATGCGATGGTTGTCGTTTTATATTGAAGGAAGAATTCGCTATGTCTTTAGTAAAATTGATGTTATAATAGTGTTACATCCCATAATTCATTTTCACGTATGAATGGATTATTAACTTCCAGTTCCAGCGAAACTAGTCATCTTGGGTATTGTACCTTTTGCTAAGCCCTGCAAATACAATGTACATCGTACCTTTTCTTTTTTCTTTTTTTTTTTTTTTTCAGACGAAAGTTTTATAAATGAGAAAAAAATTTACAATGGGCTAAAAACCCATAAAAAAAAGTTTAATATGGTAAACAAGATTCGAAGTTTACACAACCTGAAAATTCTCATCAAGAGAGGAAAAAATGCAACCTGAAAAACAGGATCCAAAGTAAACAAGATTGGAAGTTTATAACAGGAATTAAACAATCTATGTCATATTAGCATAAAGCACTATAATAATGATTATTAAGTCAAGATTTGCAGTTCTCTTCACTTCCTCAATTTCTACTTCAAAAAGACCTTCCATAATTAGGGTGTGGGGGAGAATTGTATTTTTCTAAAGTGTGGTAAAAGATTTTATTAATCAAACATTGTTAAAAGCGCTATATCAACCAAACAAGAAACGCTTTCTCTTTGGTATTTATTGAAGTAAGCGACTTTGATTCATAGTTTTTTCAAATTCTGATGAGAAACGCCACTGTCTAGAATTCCAAGGCAAATCCACGGCTTCCTACGTACGATAATATGCAATCAATCAAATTCGTTTTACCAAAGGATAGCTTACGATAGAAAGTGCCCTTTCGCCTTCTTCCTATAGCAGCAGACGACAGTTTTCGGATTCAAAACTTGGCAGTTGCGCAATGGGAAAGCGTAGGAAAGCAGTCGATCGCCGCGAAGATGGCGTCATCACTATCGCCGACGATAGATACGCCGTGTACGAGTTCTGCGGCGATGACGTTCTTGTGGAATCGGAGTCTCGCAAAAACCTAGCAAAGTATGGGACCAAATCCCCTGTTAAAAGACCGACGGAAAAACATCCCGTCGATAAATACATGTTCATCGAGTTCTGTAAGTGGAACCGATGGCTGATGTTTTTTTTTTGTTTCGTATTTCACTTAATTTGATGCTCTGTTGTGGCTTTGGTTTCTGTGCTCGTCGGTTTCCCAATTTTGAAGGGATTTTTCAGTTTCCGTATTGCATTACTCAAAACTGCCAGCATTCGAATTTCAATTTTTATTCCCTGTTGTGATTATGGTATTGTCATGATCAGAAGTTGTTTCCTCGTAGTTTTTTTGGAGCGAGCTGAGACTGGAGTTGCAGTTGTTATTTTGGTTTAGTTCATGTGTTTTACGAGTCAACTACGACGATGAATTGTTTTGGCTGGTTATTTTGCAGTCGCGAGAGGAAATGATCAAGGACGGAGTAGCTCTTCAAATGAAATGCCAGATGTTGAAGTTATTGAGGATTTGTCAGTAAACAGAACTCCTATCATTGACGTTGCTGCATCACAGAATTCGTTCAGCTGTAAGTTGACGGAGAGTTCGTTACTTAAATCTTATGATATTGCAAGTCCTTCTTGCGGGGTGAATTCCGAGGTACATGGAGTCATAAACAAAGCGGAGACATCCTCTAGCAAAATACATGTAAATTGTACCGAATTCATCCTAACTTTTTCATTAGTTTTAGTAGAAATGTTTGCATTCAGTTTCTTATTATTAGCTTTCTTTTACTTGTAGAACAATGTATGGAATATTGATTCTGATGACTGTGAGCAAATGGAATTGAGAGAATCAAGTTCTCCTTCTGATTCATTCATCAGTGAAGGTTCGTATTCTGTATTCTATCTCGATGCATTTTTCTTCATGTCCATGCATGTGAAACATCTTTGGCCTTTTTTTTTCAGGATTATTTGATAAACTTTCATCAAAGTGCAAGATGGATGCAAATCATAATGTAAGTGTTTCAACGGTTAAAGTAATCTGAGATGTTGAAGTTTTGCCATAGGCAATTGCAGACTCAATTAGTGAGCCCTAGTTATAGTATCCTTTCCTAATCACTGAGCTGTTAATTGATTGGCTACAATACAGTTTATTGGAAAAACATTTTAGGTGTTAAAGAGTGCACAATGCTCTTACTATTTGTCAATTTTCTCAGCCTGAGATAGCTGTTTATGAATATTTTCTGTTCCTTTTTTCCTTATGGCAGAGAACAGTTGTCGAGATCCATCCCAAATACATTAAATTTGAGGGAACGTATTTTACAGAATGTACGATGGCTTTTTCTTCCAAATGCATCAGATTGCTAGGATTGTCCCTTTGTGGGGAGAGGATGCCTTATTCTCAGGAATGGTCAGCCTGTGATATCTTGAAAATTGAGTATCAGCACTGTGAGAGTGTGAGTACAGTTATTCTTCCAATATCGCCTTACCTTGATTTCCATCTAAACAAAAATGAACAAACTAAATTCATCTGGAATTGCTAAACATAGGTTAAAGCAGATGTTTTGAAACTCCATCTGAAGTGCAATGCCGAAGTGGACAAATCCTCGGCTGGAACTTCAGGTTTGCACATTTAGTTTTATTGTCACAATACGGTTCTGGAACTTATATTAACGTGTTCTCTTTATGCTTGATTATTCTAACTAAACTATTGCAGTGCTTAACAAGGTTTACACGCTTCAATTGCATAGTTTCAATAAGATTTGTTCATTATTCAGTTTTTAAGGCTATTCAGGAAAATTGGTTATGAGCTTTGGGTGAACAACATAATTGACAATTAAACATATTAATATGGTTTTGTTACATGATTAAAACATTATTATGGTATATGCAGGAAGTTTGCAATTGGAAATTGTTGTTCTTGATGATCACCAGTGGGCCAAACAACGAGAATTAATCAAATCTCTAGATATAAACTATCAATCTGCTTGGGAACCAGTTGTCAAGTGAGTCATGTGTTTCCAAGTTCTTTTCCACTCTATCGTTCATTTTTTTTAAGGTTAGGCTTCTATGTTCTGAAATTTCTGTCTGTTGCAGTCCGTAGTAGTGAGGACATAAGTTATCAGTATTGTTGAATAAGTTGTCATGTATAATGTGTGTTTATCATATAATGCCATCAAATATGGGATTTCTTCGTTGTTTAAACTTCAATGTCAAATTATTTAAGTGTGATCTTTCATACAGAGGCACATATATATAGATATATTATGGATGACTGCTGAACCATTTTTTATGCATGTGGTGTTTTTTTCTATGTATTTCCAATTTTACTGTTTGGTTGTTTTGTTGTATGATGATAACCATCTTCATCTAACCTTTGGTAATTCTTTCACTGGTCAGTCAGTATAATCGTTCCAGTGTTCAATTATATGCAGCGAATGTCTTTCAGCCAAATCTTTTGATGACATAATATATCCAGAAGGGGATCCAGATGCTGTCTACCTGAGTAGAAGGGATATAGAATTTCTAGAGCCGAGGATGTTCATCAATGACACCATCATTGATTTCTACATTAAGTGAGCTATGCGTGAAAAAATTACCCACCCCTACTTATTCCAATTCTAACCTGTTTACCATATATATACATATCTCTGATGTTGATAATTGATATCATCAGAAAAGTTGATGAGAGAATATGTCGAAGTTTGATTGGACCTTTTCAAATCACAGGTATCTTTTCAACAAAATCAAGCCCCAGGAGCAGCATAGATTCTACTTTTTCAACACCTTTTTCTTCCAGAAGCTTGCTTTTCTGGGCCGAGGCTCATCAATGGATGTGGGAGGGAGGGAAGCTTTTCAACGTGTTCAGAAATGGACGAGGAATGTTGATATTTTTGAAAAGGATTACATATTCATACCGGTAAACTTCAGGTATGAGACACGCTTTGCAACTCACCAATATCGAAGTTGGTATCTAAACTTTCTTTCCTCTTGATAGCCTGCATTGGAGTTTGTTTGTCATCTGCAATCCTCGGTTACTGGCTGATGTCAGAGGTTTGATATATCTTTCGGAAGTATTTCTTCACATTTCATTTTGTTATTATATTCCTTATAAATTTTTTCTGTCATTGTGCAGCCAAAGATGTCGACCATGTCTTGAAGTTTCCGTGTATTCTACACATGGATTCTATACGAGGGAACCATAGAGGTTTTGAGAATCTAATCAGAACGTAAGTTGCCATCACCTTCTGACGAAGACATGAAAGCCTTATAAAAGGCTAATTCCTTTTGTTTTAACCTAGCATATAACTTTGCATTCGTCATCATAACTTCATTTAATATAACTGGCCAAGTAAATTAGCTTCTTTACTTATTGAAATACTCCCAAGTATTTTAGATCATTGCATTATGATTGCCTGCGTTTTGTCCACTGAGCCCTTTGCAACGATTTTGTGTTTTGTCACGGCAGCTACTTGTGGAAAGAATGGAATGATCGGCATACTACAGAAGAAGTCTGTATTATGAATAATTTCATTAATTTGAAATTTTCTGCTCCACAGGTGCGCGGTGGTCTGCACAATTCATGTATTTGTTTTGTTCAAGTAATTTAGTTTCCAATGGATAAAAATAAAGTAAATAAAGATACTACTATGATTCTGTTTTAGCTCCTATGGGCTGATTATTTTTTTTTCCATTTCTATTAATTACATTGTATTTTTCCCAGTTGCCGCAGCAAGATAATTTATTCGACTGTGGCCTTTTCTTGCTTCATTATGTTGAGCTTTTCCTGGAGAAGGCAATGGATTCTACTTTCTCAGAACTTCTTGAAATGGTAAAGCATGTTCCATTACCCCCTTTTAAGTTCAAACCTTGCGTCTGAAATCTTGTATAACTCAGCCACCTTACAATCTTATAATCTCAACAGCTGAACAATGATTGGTTCCACCCTGTTGAGGTTTCTCTCAAAAAGCGCGATCAAATCAGAAAATTAATATGCAGAATTTCCAAGGAAACTACCCGAAGGAAATTGATGCCTGTTTCTAGTCCAAGTAAGGGAGCCAATGATGACAGCGATGATGATACTGAAATTATTGATCAGCAGTTTTCTCCTTGTAAGCAGAAAATGGTTCCAATCGATCAGTTCGACGGTATGCATTTACCAGCGGAGGTACTGCTCGACATGTGTTTTCTGTTTATAGATATTATTCCTTACTCGAAATTTGATTTCGTATTTATGGATTAAGCTAATGCATTTTGGAAGTTTACAGCAGGAAGAGGCACTTGAAAAGCAAACAACTTCTCCTCCAATAAACATCCAAAGCTGTTGTAACTGCACAGAAGATATTGAACTCTTATTGGGATGTCCTAAAAAGTCTCCTATGATAATCGACGTGCCTAACGATGATGAAGAGATGCTTGCCGGCGATTCTCCAACGTCGGATGAGAATCTAGATCAATGCGTGGTTGAAGATTCTGAGGAGGAAAATGAGGTGCAATGCATTTCAAGAAAGGATTGTGTGCCCTCTTCTTCTTCTCCTTTTACTCATTCACCCTTTTTTAGAGGTATGAACGTCCATATTGTAAATGATGACTAGCTTAGATTAAAGTTGGTGACTTTCATAATTTTGTAGATGAAAATTTGAAGGACCTTTTAAGGTTTCTATTTTTGTAGCTAAACTGAAAGATGTTAGTCGGCAAAAAATCCACTAAATCTTTTAAAGGCCGTGAATGGAAATTGGAATTATTGTGACATGAATGATGAAATTGGAAATATTAGTGCTTGACTATTGTTCATGTGATTAAGGAGGCTAGGCCAAGTTGTAACGTGTGTATATCTGTATAGACAATGACTTGGACAATAACTTAGCAGCTGCAACTTGCGTATGTTTGCTCAGACGAAATAATATCAAGTACTATACTATTCCATGGAGTTGTTCATTCCTTCGTTGATCATCGTAATAGAACATAAAAATGGAAGACAAACACACACAAACATTACAAGTTTAATTTTTCATTAACAAACCAGTCTTCAAATGCAACTCACAAGAGGAAAACAAACATTAAGAAGAGGAGAGTTATTTACCTTTGAGAAAAGCTAGCGCGGAGATGGAAGAGAAGAAGTCGACGCAGTTTGAATTGCAGAACTACGATCGGTGGTAGTCGTCGTTGTTACCTCACTAGCCGTGTAGTACATAACCTTAGGCATCGTTCGAGGTATCGTATTAGGAAATAACTGCGCTTCAAAGTTAAGGACGTGTTTGGCTTCCCTTATTTTAGGCCTACAGCTGCTGTCTGGGTGAACGCACCACAAGCCTACGATCAATAGATTCTTCATTTCTTCTTCATCGAAATCGCCACAGAGCTTGGGATCCGCCGCGTCGAGCACATTCCCCGCACCATAGAGATTCCAAACAAATTCGACCAATTTAGTCACTGTTTGCTGTTCAACCTCAATAGGCCTTTTTCCGCATGCTATCTCCAACAGCACCACTCCGAAGCTATAGACGTCGGATTCCTTGGTCGCCCTTTCTGTAGTGAAGCTCTCTGGAGCCATGTATCCCCTCGTCCCTGTTGGAAAAATAAATTATATAAAATTAAAACATGATAGCATTCCTTCAAGTTTAAACTTGTAGGTGAAGTGGTGATTCAACATAGTGTCAGAACTCAGGTTAAGAAAATGAATCAGCCTAGATGTGACGAGACTATATTGGAAATAAAGTATATAAAAATTAAAATATGATGCACTCCATTCATTCAAGGTTAAACATTTAGGTGAAGTGAAGTGCTGGTCATTTAAACATGCCTGCAATGTAGGTCGTGTGGGACCCCTTCTCGTGGTCGACTGACCTCGCCAGTCCGAAGTCTCCGAGCTTTGCGTTGAAGGTCGAGTCGAGCATTATGTTGCTCGACTTTATGTCTCTGTGGAGTACGCACTGCTCGCACTCTTCGTGGAGGTAAAAAACGGCCGAGGCTAACCCTAGCGCAACTTTATACCTAACCTCCCAAGAAAGGGGTATTAAATCCCTTTTAAAGAGGTGATAGTCTAAGCTTTTGTTGGACATGTATTCGTATACTAAGAGTAGGTCTCCCCTACGATGGCACCATCCTACGAACTGCACCAAGTTCTTGTGCCTCAATTTGCAGATGATCTTCACCTCCGAGGCGTACTCCTTTAGCCCTTGTTTGGATTGACTCGAGAGCCTCTTCACTGCCACGTACGACTCAGTTTCTTTTAAGAAGCCTCTGTAGACCTGCCCGAACCCTCCTTCACCGAGCTTCTGCTTCTCCGAGAAGTTGTTCGTTGAGAGCGCCAGCTCGTCGTAGGTGAACTTCTTCGGCCCGCTTTCCTTTTCGAATTCGTCGTCCATGTGAGAATCTTCGAAGAGATCAGCCTCTTCGTCTTTGTTGTGGTCTGGCGATGGCCCCTCCTCCTTTCTGGGATTGATAATCTTCTTCTTCTTCTTTACGTAACAACAAGTTATTACGACAACGGTGATAAGAGTAAGCAGTATTGCCAGGCCTGAACTCAACCCTAGAACTAATCCTCCTTTTTTCTTGCTTCGTGTGCCACCAACGGCCACAGTACCATCATCAACAGTTGTTGGCAGATCGCTGGAAGTGAAGTTCCAGTACCAAACCTTGTGAATCTCGTACCCATTTCCAACGGACGCGGAGAAGCCAACTGTGACATATTCGGGCAGTTGATCTCTAAGATCGACCACGTAGCTGAGCTTACCATAAGTTTGCGTAGCGCTCGTATCTTCGCCATCCCACCCACTAAAATTGACGCTGAGCGTCATGGTAGTCGAATCGTACGCAATCCATGCGTAAGTCAAATCTGGAAACATGTTACCTACATTATTTGACCATTTTATGGCTTCGCTAGGTGATAAGTTAGGATTTTACGAACACTTTAGACCCGAAAAAATTGCGTAATTCCATAGTTATATGTCTAAATGTCAAGAAATATCCTATTGTATGTTACTTTTTGTATTTTACAGGTAACAGAGCTAAAAGGGCCAAAAATCGGCCCAAACTACGAGAAGTCCACGAGCCCAAATAACAACCAAATGATTCAGATCCATTAGCCAAACTTCGGCCCATAATATAAGCCCACATACACATAAAAACAAGGAGTGAGAGAGCTAGAGACAAAACACGATCGAACTACACCCAATATTGAAGAAAATGACCACGGCTCTTTAAGGTCAAAGCATATGGGTTCATGAAATGACAAAATAAGGAAGAAAAGATCAACCCAAGCAGCCAAAGATCAATTTGTGCGTGGCTCAAGGCAGCTCAAATCTTGAAAAAAACTGCTCGCATGCTAGAAAACGGCGTTGATATCTTTTTGTCGAGCACTCATACTCTATTTAAGCAGACACACCACAAACAACTCTCAAGGATAAAAAGGGGGTAACCATCATACCACGGAACTTACTTTCGGAGGGGCAGCGAGCACCCTTTTACACCGAGAGGTCGAGGGCTGCGAGCTGCTGTGTTCAATCTGCTGGGCAGCTGCAAGTTTGGAGGTTTCTGCGAGAGGTTGAGCTGTTTTTAGGGGGCTGAGAACGCACACATACCGAGCTAAGGTCGCGAGGTGGAGCAGGTTGAGAAGGCGCGTTGGGGCTGAAAAGTTTCTGGGCTGCTGTAATTTGGAAAAGCAGCGAAGATAGGCGGACTCGAACAAGCGAAAATTACCCAGGCGGGAGGTGACGATTCGCCCACCACCCGTTCGACGGAAGTACTGTGAGGGGCGTAATTTTCTATCTTTCCTTTTCCCGTGTTGTTTTATTTATGTGCTTGTTTAAACCGTCGTTGCTTTCGCTAATTAATATGTTAGCGTAAGTCGTTTTGTGGTTAATGCCTTATTAGGCCGGATTATGAACTCATATTAATGTTATCGTGCTTTATTTAATCGTATGTGAAAGTTATGTGTTCTTCGCTGAGTTTAATGCCTGCGTATGATTGATCGCCATATGCTTGTTTTATTGATTGGTTTATGAGACCGAGAGGTGATTAGATCGATTGGAATTAAAGTGTTGAACACCACGACGTAAAACCGACCAGAGATGGAATCGGTTTCGTCCGTGTGGTTTCCGAAACTTTAGGCGTTGAAAGCGCCTAAACTCGGGGAAATTCATAAATCCGAATGCGTGCGGGGTAACTACAGTCATATATAAATATAGTTGATTGGTTCATTCTCGCATAGGGTTGCTATACACGCGAGAGCGGGTAGCACGTATGATAGGAATTTCTACCTTAACTTAAATCGTATTGATTAGATAAAGTCGATTGCATGAAGACGTAGAATAATCCGTGCCGAAATATGTGCTTTAACCACGTTTGTCGTCAATTAATATTCGTAATCGTTTTATAGCTGCTTATTTGTGTTTTAATTCAAGAAAAAATACATATAAAAATATTTATATAAGTTAGAATTATATTTTAGAATTAATCGAGCTATCCTCGTGGATCGATACTCGGATTTACGTCCGTTTTATACTACTTGCACGACCTAGTATACTTGCTAGTATTCGAGCGTGTCAAGTTTTTGGCGCCGTTGCCGGGGATAGCGGTAATATTAATTTTAAAATATATTCTGAGTTTTAGTTTAAACAATTTTATTTCTATTATTTTTAGTATTTTCTAAAAAAAAAAAGAGTTTAAAAAATATTATATTAAAAAATAAATATTTTATCTTGATTATTATTATCATCATTATTATAATCGTTATTATTATTATTTTTATTCTGTATTGATTTTATTAGCCATGTACAATCACTCCTATTATTCTTCTAAGGCAGATCTACCTATATATGGAGAAAATGAGGTTAACGACAATATTGCAGCAAAGTTTGAGGCGATTCATCGGAGGATGGACGAGATACAATTTCAGCGCTCACAGGCCACGCGTCGTGTTCATAACAGTTGGGATTCAAACGTATTCTACGAGGATCATTACTGCGAGGAACCGCGAGAATTTCATTATGAGCGATTTGCTTCACCTAAAAAGGAGAAAGCTGCCTGGGAGATAGCTTTTGAAAATGCGATAGAACAGGACCGTAGAGCTGAAGAGCGACACCGGAATTTCGATGCTACTTTTAACGAAAGTGCTAAACAGTTAGAAGCATCAATGCGGAGTTTAATGGCCCAAGTGGAGAAGCTAACAATTGAAGAATCTGAATGCGAGTCAGAAGCGCTCTCGAGCCACACAGAGACATATCCAGAAGAAGCCATCCAGTTGGTTTGTGGAAAGACGCTAGAATCAGTGCTGGAACCAAATGAAGTTGACGATGAGATCGAACCTGAAAAAGTCGATCAACCCGCAGAGGCTATTGCAGATTTCGTTCCATCAAAGCCGAGTCCTCCACCAATCGGGATTCGACGGTCATTTCCAACAACGTCACGAAAAGAAAAACAAGATGATTTGTTATCAAAGAGCAGCAAAATTGACGAACAAAGGATGGTAATTCTCACCGAAGAATGTTCAACATGGATACAGAAGAAGCCACAAAAGCTTAATAATCAGGGGAGTTTTTATATTCCGCGTTCTATTGGGGTTCCTTTGTTCTATAACTTATGTTATATAAGTATTAGCATTGACGCGGCACCTCTTTCATTTTTTAGAAAATTGCGACTCGGTGAGCCAAAGCCTGCCTCGACGATTCTCCAAATAGTAGATAGATCGATTACACGTCCACGAGAAACTGTACTGGCAAAATATTCTACGTCTTTCAGGGGAATAGTATCTCGAGAGAATACCAGCAAACTGAAAGACCTCCAGCACAACAAGGAGGACCAAGAAACTTTCGACCCAATTTTACGAGATTTTATGAAATCAACAGATTACTCGAAGAGCATGGTCATGGAGGAATTTGATAAGACGTTGGTGATCGTTGATTTTTACATTATTTGGGATCCGAAAGTCGACCTACGGAGAGAGTTTAAAGACTGCAACCACATGAAGTTATATCACTCCGAGATCAAACTCCTCTCCAAAAAGGTGAAATCAAAATGTTCAGCAATTCTTCTGAACATACAGAATCGTCGACCATCAATGCGAACATGAGTCGAGCTATCGACTATAAATAGCGCTTCTTGGGAGGCAACCCAAGTACTATCTACGCATTTTTTTTTTCATATTAAAATCTTATATCTATTGCATCGTATCTTAAGTGTGTTTTGCTTTTGAATATATTTTCACAATTCGAGTCTCGCGTGCCGTCTAGTTTGTTTCCTTGCAGGCTCAAAGTCAGTCCGGGGGTGGTTTGTTCGCAGAGCTAGCTCGATCTATGAAGGAACCAAAATCTTCTCACGACTCGTCTACATCGATCAACGGATTATTCAGGGCAGTGTTACTTAAACTCTCTATTTGCTTTAAATTTTTACACATTGAGGACAATGTGATAATTAGTTTGGGGGTGGGGTGACACATGCTAGATATTATATGATATCGATCTCTTCGATTTACTAGTTGGTTTAACTGATCAATGTTAGGATTTGAACGTCACTTGTGAAAACTCCTGTCAATGATGAAAATTTTTAAAATTTTCCTTGTGTCGAGATAAGATTCCGCTAATTGAGTGAGAAAGTCTTGCATGTTAATTGTTTTGATATTAGCATGATTATCTGATCACATTGATTGCTTCAGAAGACTAGTACGTATCATGAGACACAAACCCAGAAAATATTGTGAGTTTTGAGCCAATAAAAAAATTTGAGCAATACAACACTTGCTCGATGTGTTTTTCATGAGTGTCACGCATGGTTTGAATATTTTCGAACTTGCTCTGTTATGCATGTCAATATCATGGTGTGGATTTTTGTGTACGAAAATGATAAAGGCAATTAGGATGAGTCACTGGCCTAAATATCTCCGTACCCGACATAATTATCAATTAGTAAGCCCTTTGAGCCTTATTAGCCTTATTCTTTGATTAGGAGCCACGATATTTAGCCACTTTATCCCGTTATTTTATCCTTCATCCTCAAACCCATTGTCAGCATGTTAGCTTACTAGTCGCTTCAGACTATTGAGTCTATTAGTTTAGAGGAAAGAATATTACGGCTTGTTTTATCTGGTTGCGGTATTTATTTTACTTATTTGAAAAAAAAAAGAGAAATTTAAAAAAAAAAGAGAGAGAGAAAGAGAAAATAATAGTATCGAAAAAAAAGAAAAAAAAAGAGAAAAAAAAAAGAGAAAAAAAGATATATATTAGAAAAAAATATTATTTGAAAAAAAAAGGGTAACAATAGATTTTTAGAATTATTTTCTTGAGTTCTTAGTTATATTTTGAGTTGTTTTTATAGTAGTATGAGTCTCCATTGTTTGAGTCGTATTTTGTGCTATAGAGTATAGACGGGGAAAGCGATTTAGTAACTAACATGCTTGACCATATTACCTCACTCATCCCATATGCCACACCCTTATTACCCTGAGCCCCATTACAGCCTTGATAAAGACCTTTTGATTCGTTCACGATATCTACTAAGTGAATATGATGTGATATATTTGCAAGCTTAGAGTAATATCATTCTATGGCGTGAGTTGAGCGCTTTTATACAGATCCCATTAAACACTTCGAGCGAATTGAGCGATCCATGTGAGAGTTGTCACTTGATACGTGTTACGATCTGGAAATATTTTTGTGCTATGATATGATTGCGAACTATCGTTTCATGTCCCGTGTTCAGCTGGATCATTCATTAGTTGATGACGATTTCGACCGATTGTGCTTTTGCTTTTCTGAGAATAAACATGAGCATTCATTTAGTGACGTCGAAAAATCCTAACTCGATTTAGTTTATTCCGCTTTTTCGATTGAGGACGATCGAAGCTAGTTTGGGGGTTGTTGATAAGTTAGGATTTTACGAACACTTTAGACCCGAAAAAATTGCGTAATTCCATAGTTATATGTCTAAATGTCAAGAAATATCCTATTGTATGTTACTTTTTGTATTTTACAGGTAACAGAGCTAAAAGGGCCAAAAATCGGCCCAAACTACGAGAAGTCCACGAGCCCAAATAACAACCAAATGATTCAGATCCATTAGCCAAACTTCGGCCCATAATATAAGCCCACATACACATAAAAACAAGGAGTGAGAGAGCTAGAGACAAAACACGATCGAACTACACCCAATATTGAAGAAAATGACCACGGCTCTTTAAGGTCAAAGCATATGGGTTCATGAAATGACAAAATAAGGAAGAAAAGATCAACCCAAGCAGCCAAAGATCAATTTGTGCGTGGCTCAAGGCAGCTCAAATCTTGAAAAAAACTGCTCGCATGCTAGAAAACGGCGTTGATATCTTTTTGTCGAGCACTCATACTCTATTTAAGCAGACACACCACAAACAACTCTCAAGGATAAAAAGGGGGTAACCATCATACCACGGAACTTACTTTCGGAGGGGCAGCGAGCACCCTTTTACACCGAGAGGTCGAGGGCTGCGAGCTGCTGTGTTCAATCTGCTGGGCAGCTGCAAGTTTGGAGGTTTCTGCGAGAGGTTGAGCTGTTTTTAGGGGGGCTGAGAACGCACACATACCGAGCTAAGGTCGCGAGGTGGAGCAGGTTGAGAAGGCGCGTTGGGGCTGAAAAGTTTCTGGGCTGCTGTAATTTGGAAAAGCAGCGAAGATAGGCGGACTCGAACAAGCGAAAATTACCCAGGCGGGAGGTGACGATTCGCCCACCACCCGTTCGACGGAAGTACTGTGAGGGGCGTAATTTTCTATCTTTCCTTTTCCCGTGTTGTTTTATTTATGTGCTTGTTTAAACCGTCGTTGCTTTCGCTAATTAATATGTTAGCGTAAGTCGTTTTGTGGTTAATGCCTTATTAGGCCGGATTATGAACTCATATTAATGTTATCGTGCTTTATTTAATCGTATGTGAAAGTTATGTGTTCTTCGCTGAGTTTAATGCCTGCGTATGATTGATCGCCATATGCTTGTTTTATTGATTGGTTTATGAGACCGAGAGGTGATTAGATCGATTGGAATTAAAGTGTTGAACACCACGACGTAAAACCGACCAGAGATGGAATCGGTTTCGTCCGTGTGGTTTCCGAAACTTTAGGCGTTGAAAGCGCCTAAACTCGGGGAAATTCATAAATCCGAATGCGTGCGGGGTAACTACAGTCATATATAAATATAGTTGATTGGTTCATTCTCGCATAGGGTTGCTATACACGCGAGAGCGGGTAGCACGTATGATAGGAATTTCTACCTTAACTTAAATCGTATTGATTAGATAAAGTCGATTGCATGAAGACGTAGAATAATCCGTGCCGAAATATGTGCTTTAACCACGTTTGTCGTCAATTAATATTCGTAATCGTTTTATAGCTGCTTATTTGTGTTTTAATTCAAGAAAAAATACATATAAAAATATTTATATAAGTTAGAATTATATTTTAGAATTAATCGAGCTATCCTCGTGGATCGATACTCGGATTTACGTCCGTTTTATACTACTTGCACGACCTAGTATACTTGCTAGTATTCGAGCGTGTCACTAGGATTTACGGAGTTTACGTCTATCCCGACGTGTGGTATAGGGAGCAACGCTTCCCAATCATCCTTATACGTATCGAACTCTACAGCGACAAACCTCGAAAGCTCGACGTTGCGGTCAGAATTGATTTTTGAAGAACTAACGAGGCCAAGGCCGCCGCCCGAGGATTCGTTAGGAATTTCGGAGCCAACGGGGGCTAAGAAGAAAGAGAGTCCATCTCCGTAACTACTATTGTTTTCTGAATATATGGCGAAAGTGAAGAATGTTTGAAAATCTGCGATTTTTCCAGAATTCTTGTCCCATAAATGCAACGGGTCTGCATATGTGGCTCTGCCGACATTTTGCCTAGACTTCATTCCGTCGATGGTCTCATCGACTGTGACCCGAATTCCATCACCTGTCGTCCGATAAGCGTCTCCTGAGAATTCTACATTACTATAATGGTTGCTGGAACTGGGATCGACGCTGAAGTTTAGACCAGCAAGTGTTGGAGAAGGGAAGAAGAAGAAGAAGAACAAGGACGAAAAGAAGAAGAAGAAGAAGAAGAAGAAGAAGAAGAAAGAATTAAGAATTGAAGCCGAAGAACTAATAAAAGCAGGCATATCAGTTATGCTACTTTTCAATATTGATTATGCGGTGAATGTTTATACCAACTTTTATCTATATATTCGATCTCTTCTATCTTTACTATATATGACTTGTTCGATTCGACTGTTATTCAAGTTGATAATAAGCACCAATTTGCTGCCAAGAGAAGAAGACTCGTTGACCCTAATTCATTAATAATTCAACCACCAACCCAAGAGAGGTTTTAAGCAAATATTATTTATTAGATTGAAACTCCTCGCTCAGCATTAATGAGCGACCTCCAACTTGTTTGTTTAGAGGTCGAAATAAGCATTGAATTCTCGTTCATCTTCGTTCTTCACCGAACAACCAATCAATGGGAGAGGACCCCATCGTACTTATTATACATTTGAGTGAGTCAATAATTGGCTTCTTCTGCTGAGACTTCAGTTGTAACATGCAGCAGCATCTAAACAACAAATGTTCATTCTTTCCGGGCCTCAAAATTCAATATTGCGCATGAGATTTCTAAGAATCTTTTCGATGTTCTAGCTGGGCCAGCTCTTGGTGAGGTTCAATGGAACACTTTGGAAAGAATCTTTTCGATGTTCTAGTAAAACTCGGACAGAGTTTCGGCTTACTACGTCGAAGTCGAGGCACGTACGTCGTACGCTTTCCGTAAGACGTTGTTGCCCCGTATTTCAGTGCCTCGGGTTGTCGCAATACGTCCCGAAGATACAACGACTTGAAGAATTTCGAAACGTCGCACACCGTAATGAAATTATCGGGTTGGTCGAACCGGTGCGCCCCATCAACCCTAATGGGTCTCGCCACCTCATCATCGTCTAGTCATATCCACGTGTGCGCCACGGTAGAGCCACATCGCCATTTATGCCCACGTGTCACCGACACGTCATTAAGCCCGCCACGTCAGCGATTCTGTCACGTCATCGCAAAACCGCGCGCCACGTGGCCGACACGTCAGCGTCCCGCCTTGTCACCTAGCCGCCACGTCAGCATCAATGCCGCTTCACCGGAACATAACTTTAAGTCCGGGTTTGGGCTTGGGCTAGCGGGCCACGTGCGAGGGCTCGGGCCGGGCTCGGCCGTGGGCCATTGAGCCAACCTCCTTGGGCTCATCACTTGGTTAATACGTAATGTTGGGAAAACATATATAAAGAGGAGAAACTTGATGTGTCTAACCAATGTGGGACACCAAGTTCCCTCTATTTTCTTTTCCCATTTATTTTATCTTTATTGGGCCGGACTTTAATAATTAATTTCTCATTCACCCGTCATCGGTTTTGAGCAAATTAATATTCGATAAATTCCTCTCGAAACGTAGATTATGAATCTTTTATTAATTTCGATTTTCGACTAACGATGGATTCTCGATTTAATCTCGAAACGTGAATGCTACATACACACAACCTAGATGCTATTTGATAATATCTTTTGAAGAACTTAAATTTTTGTGACATGAAATTGGAAATGTTAGTACTCGACTGTTGTTCATGTAATTAAGGAGGCCATGCCAAGTTGTAACGTGGATATATTTTGAGACAATAAATTAGTAGCTGCAACTTGCTAAGGCCATCTCCAACAGAAAAACCCATTTATAAACCCATTAAACTCATTCTCAAACTCAAAAGAATATTCTTAGAATATTCTATCTAATCAACTTTTACAACTTTTCTATATTAATCATATATTTTGTCAAATTATATATTAGACCACAATATTATTTTAATTCGATTGGAAAATTACGTAATTTTTTTATAAATTGATAAAAGGTACACATAAAAGCTAATAAAATAAATAATTATTAGAAAATAAAAATTACAATGGACAAGCTAAAAATTGGAGGAAGTGATGTTGGTCTGTCTGACTATTGAATATATGTTGGTGTTTTAATAATTTATGTATTGTTTATTATTTTATGTGTGTATGTTATTTTCTACGGCATGTAATGTATTGTTATTTTCATACTAGTATGTTATTTTATCGTTTTCTTTCAGTGACAATATTTTTAAATTTTATAATTGTGTTATTTTACAACTCATAATTAAAATTAAATAAATTTAATGATTGCTTCGATAATAATAGTAAATGATAATAATAATAATAATAATAATAATAATAAGATTAATAAAAACAACCACAATAAAATAACCATAAAAACAATGATGATGATAATAATAATAATAATAATAATAATAATAATAATAACAATATAATAATAATAGTAATGATGATAAATAATAAAAACAACCCATAATAATAAGACTGAAAATGATTAAAAATATTTTTGGTCAAAAATGTAATTTTACCAAATAGGACTTTAACATAATTAAGTAACATTATGAGTCAAAAATCTAATTTTATTAAACTTTTTGGTTTGTGAATAGTACAAATGCAAAAATGGGTTTAAAAGAAAAAAAAAAAACCAATCAACGCATTATGCGTTGTTCTTTAGAGTTCGGTTGGACCTTTTTCTTCTACCCATTTTGGGTTTTGCGTGTCGGGTGGAGAAGGCCTAACACGAAATAATATCAAGCAGTTACACTATTCCATGGAGGAGTTCATCGATAATCATTTCATCAGTACAGTAACAAAACATAAGAATGGAAGACATACATACAAACATTACAAGTTTATTTTTAATTAACAAACCAATATTCAAATGCAATTCACACGAAAAACAAGCATTAAGAAGAGAACAAGAGACTTACCTTTTTGAACCACCAAATAGACCAACAACACATATGAGTTGAGGATGCAAACGAAAAGCTACCGCGGAGATAGAAGAGAAGAGGAAGTCGACGCAGTTTGAACCGTAGAACTACTATCGGTGGTAGTCGTCGTTATCTCACCAGCCGTATAGTACATAACCTTAGGCATCGTTCGAGGTATCGTATTAGGCAACAATTGCACTTCGAAGTTTGCACTATTGGCCTACAGCTGCTGTCTGGGTGCACGCACCACAGCCCAACCATCAAAAGACTCTTCATTTCTACTGCGTTGAACTCTCAGAATAGCTTGGGATCCGCCGCGTCGAGCACATTCCCCGCACTGTAGAGATTCCAAACAAATTCGACCAATTTAGTCACTGTTTGCTGGTTGATCTCAATAGGCCTTTTTCCGCATGCTATCTCCAACAGCACCACTCCGAAGCTATAGACGTCAGATTCCTTGGTGGCCCTTTCTGTAGGGAAGCTCTCTGGAGCCATGTAGCCCCTCGTCCCTGTTGGAAAAATAAATTATATAAAATTAAAATACGATAGCATGCCCTTCGAGTTTAAACTTGTATCAGAACTCAGGTTAAGAAAAAGTAATCAGCTTAGAAGTGACGAGATTATATTGGAAACGAAGTAAATATAAAATTAAAATATGATGCACTCCATTTAATCAAGGTTAAACATTTAGGTGAAGTGAAGTGAAGTGAAGTGTTAATTCATTAAACATGCCTGCAATGTGGGTCGTGTGGGACCCCTTCTCGTGGTCCACCGACCTCGCCAGTCCGAGTTCTCCGACCTTGTTTGATGGTAAGGAAGAGGACCGACAACGGAAAAGAAGGAAGAAAGGGGAGCGGAATGCCACTCGACAAGAGGCAATGACAATTGAAAGCCCTTGTTCCAGCTTAGAAGGAAAAGCACTGCACTGTAAGAAAAAGAAAGGGAAGGTACACACCTTACTCGACTTGAGGGTTCAAGTCCCTCCTTCCGCTCCTGGCTTCGTCGTTTAGTGGTTACGAGTGGAGTACATAAGCCCCTGATGGTTGCTATGCTATCTATTTGTGAATCAAGTTCGAAGAAGATCTCAATCTATAATGAAGAAATGATAGTAGCTCGTTGTTTTATAGGCTTTATCATATTCAGACGGAAGAGTTTAGGAAAGCAGAACTCGCATCTGCTTCCTAGGGAAAGTAAGTAAGCTAATTTCTTGGAAAGTGCTTTCGATCCGGAAAGTGGATTGACAAAAGAGATTAGGGATAGGTAAGATTTTTTCCATGATTAGAGAGATGAGATTTGAGCAGTTTTCATGCCAGCAAGGGAGTCGGGATAGATAGGACAGGATAAGGTAGGGCCAGGGCCAGTTCCCGGTCTCCTTATGCTGTAACAAGTGTTGGAGCGAAGGCATTTTCCAAGTTCTTCTCGACTACCTATCTACAATTGGCCTATCGATTCTGTAGACTCTTCCTTGTGAGTTGCCGACCTGAGCCCGAACTCGCTTAAGGGGAAAAAAGTAGGCAACTTAAGACATTAGAGTCGCTTCGCTCCTACTTCTTTTCGATATGGACTCTTACTACGAATAGTTCTTACTGCTTGCCTTTCAATGCCCGCCCTTTATCTTGCCTATGCTTTGTATTTATTACTTAAAGCACTGGGAGAGAAAAAATGTTAAGCATCTAGTTTGTGATAGCTCCCAATTGAAGTACCAGCCCCAGGGTTTAGACTATCAGTGCTTTGAGTGTCATCTCATCTGCCCTCCTCTAATCTTCTGTCTCTTCGAGCTGTACAAAAAAAAATAAGTTGTAGGGATGAAATTTGTGATATTACTTATTCTTACCTAACGAGTTACTTACTCAATAGATCATCTAGTATCATGAAGAAAATCTTTAGGAAGCGAAGCAACCTCTTCTCTTTGCGGGACTCCTTCTTAGGACGTGAAAGCATTCCATCGGGCTTCCAACGAACCTTAATGAACAATCTGATAGGTTCTTAAATGAAGGTGAAAATAACAAGAATGAACAACCCACTCTATACAAGACTAAGCATGAGGCTAAGAAAGCTAGGAAACGAATTCGCTGTTTGAGGAAGAGTGGTGCTATTAACATAGCTCCCGATTGAGCGGAGTGACAGCTTTGTCTTTCCTAGAGAAAGTCCCGTTCCCCATTTAATGAATACTAAGGTTTTATTGGACATGGCATAGCCCTCTCATTGGCTTATAATGTGGAGGAGATGTGATTCAACTGTCATCATCATGATTCGCCGCTGAGAATCAATTCTCAATTCTATGCTATTTGATTTAATAGTTGGTGTTGTGCAGGTGGAATGGGGACCTTAACCATCCTAGGTTTCTCGGGAAAGTTAGTGGAAAGTTAGGCATCTTCCCAAACATTGCCAGCTGATTTAGCGAGTTGAACCCGCTGGACCGAAAGCTTGATTTCCGTGACGAGGAAAGAAAGCAAAAGCAATGAAAGAGGCCAGTGCTTCCTACTATGACTTTGAAGCCCGGTCTCAGAGTCGATTAGGTAGGGCGAGCATCGCCACTAGATAGGCAGGGAGCAGCTCTCGGATAAGTATCGGAGATGGAGCAAACTCCTCCCAGCACCCAACGGGCAAAAGTGGCAATTCGCTAATATTATGCTGGCAACCGTATCCGGAAACGACGATTAGTGGATATTGGTACGGATAAAAATGAGAGTCCTGCAACTAATAAGCACAGCAAACAAAGGATTGGGGATTCAGTGCTTTGCATTGAAGGTCGAGTCGAGCATTATGTTGCTCGACTTTATGTCCCATTGAAGGTCGAGTCGAGCATTATGTTGCTCGACTTTATGTCCCTGTAGAGCACACACTGCTCGCACTCTTCGTGGAGGTACAAAAGGGCCGAGGCTAACCCTAGCGCGACTTTATACCTAACCTACCAAGAAAGGGGTATTGAATCTCTATTAAAGAGGTGATAGTCTAAGCTTCTGTTGGACATGTATTCGTATACGAAGAGTAGGTCTCCCCTACGATGGCACCATCCTACGAACTGCACCAAGTTCTCTTGTGCCTCAGTCTGCTGATGATCTTCACCTCCGAGGCATTCTCCTTTAGCCCTTGTTGGGATCGACGCGAGAGCCTCTTCACCGCTACGGACGACTCGGTTTCTTTTAAGAAGCCTCTGTAGACCTGACCGAACCCTCCTTCCCCGAGCTTCTGCTTCTCCGAGAAGTTGTTCGTCGAGAGCGCCAGGTCCTCGTAGGTGAACTTCTTCGGCCCGCTTTCCTTTTCGAATTCGTCGTCCATGTGAGAATCTTCGAAATGATCAGCCTCTTCTTCTTCGTCTGCCCCCTCCTCCTTTCTGGGATTGACATTCTTCGAAAGGGCTGCATATCGATTTTGCAGTGCTCCTTTTTTATTGATTATGTTGTGAATGCTTATACAAGCTTTTTTTTTTCTATACATTCGATCTCTTTTTCAGTTTTTAAGATGCAACACACTGTACTCAAGGATTTGAAACTATTTTTTTTTTCTTTCGGATTGACAATCTTAATGTTAAGGGTATATCACGTTTCAGGCCCCAAAAATATTTTAAAATAGATTTCAGACCCTGTCACAAAAAGGTTTAGTTTTAAGGACCCTATTTCTGCAGTACAACTTAATTGTTCTGCAGTAACATGGCCGGATTTGGGCGTGTACAACCAGGCCTGTTGCACAGGGCCCAAAATTTTTGGGGACCGTTTTGGGGCCCCCAATTATGGTCCAAAATACATTAATTAAATTTAAAGTTAAAAAATTATGCCCAGATCCATTAATTAATAAATTTGGGCCTTAAAATTATATTAAATTATTAAATTTATATATTTTTTTAGATTAGTTTTGGGCCTCTCTATACTTGCATGGAGGGCCACATAAAATGAAAATCCGATCATGTGCATTACCACTTCATTGTTCTGAAATAACACAAAACGATCATCCGATACCAGTTCGTATACACTTTTATAACACTTGAGTGTACGTCTAGGTCCTATACAACTGTTATAAAGTGTATATGAACTGGTATTGGATGATCGTTTTGTGTTATTCCAGAACAACGAAGTGGTACTGCAGAAATCAGGTCCCTAAAATTAAATATTTTCCTGACAGGGCTTGCGTTCTAAATTCTGGAATTCAAGCCCTGACATGGGCCTGAATGAAAATTGCCTCTTGTATTAATGACTTGTCCGATTCGACTGGACCAGTTCCATCAGGTTGTATGTGGGTAATAAGCATCAACTTGCTGCCATGAGAAAGAAGACTCATTGACCATAATTCATCAATAATTCGCATGAAATCATTTGTCCCACAATTACTGTCCCCCTCTATATCCTAAACGATCAGATCCGTTAAATTGTAAATGGTTCAAAAATTTTCTTTTTTATTTATTAATTATTTTAATTCTATATTTCACCAAATCATAAAAATCATCCTTATTTCATGTGATTTAATACGATAAAAATAAATAAACACATTCAATTTATTCCTTTTTTATGCTGATCAATTTGATATCCATCATACATTTTTCGATAATCATAAAAATCATTTTAACAAAATGGGACAGCAAATGGGATCGGGATTGTGGGACATATTATTTCAACCGTCAATAATTCTACCACCAACCCAATGGCAAGGGGGTTTTAAGCAAAGATTAATTAATTAGAAGAGGCCATGCAAGCTGCGTGCCGTTATTATTACGTCAGTAGTTGGTCCGATCGGCGACATGAGTTTGAAAACTCCTCCTCACTCTGCATTAATGAGCAGCCTCCAACTTGTTTTTAAGAGGTCAAAATAAGAATGGATTTGATTCATCTTCTGAAGACAAAGCCGCAGATTTGATAAGAGTTTTTTTATAGATGAGACAAAGGCTAAGATCGAGTGTTTATTAGCTTAACTCTTTTCTCAAGACCCTTCTCCAATCGTTCACTACATAATATAGAACTAAAATTCTCTAGTCAAATATAATAATAGCTTAACCAAACAACTAGGTGACTTCCCGACTTCTTTGACTAAATGATGTGTTTCAATATGCCGTTTGCTTCATAATCATTATTGAGCTTATTTCCAACATCCTCCCCAAAGTTCAAATCTCCTTTGCACGCATCCCAAGCTTTGCTTTGAGCTTATCAAACAACTCCAGCGGCAGCGCTTTCGTGAGGATATCGGCTATCTGCTCTCGGCTTGCCACATGCGTCATCTCCACTTCTCCGTTCTTCACGTGCTCTCTGATAGAGTGGAATCGCACGTCTATATGCTTACTACGCTCGTGATGGACGGGATTTTTTGACAGCTCGATTGCCGACTTATTGTCTATCCGGATCTGAGTCGCCTTCCCTTGTGGGAACCCAATTTCCTTTAAGAGCTTCCTCAACCACAACGCATGAGATACACAAGCTGACGCAGCCACATACTCTGCCTCGCACGTCGATAAGGTCACAATAGGCTGCTTTTTTGATACCCAAGTAAAGGTTGTACCTCCTACGAGAAATGCAAATCCCGTCGTGCTTTTACGATCATCTCGATCACCACTCCAGTCGCTATCCGAGTACCCTATCACAGCAGAATCATTAGAACCATGATAGTATAAACCATACGACTGAGTCCCCTTGATGTAGCGCAGAATTCTCTTTACAGCATTCCAATGCATCGCCTTCGGTTTTTCCATATAACGACTTACTAATCCTACGCCATATGCAATATCTGGTCGGGTGCTTGTGAGGTAACGCAAGCTTCCTACCGCACTGCGATAAATTTTCTCATCGACAGCCGCACCCTCATCGTTCTTCGATAGCTTAGTTCCACATTCGACAGGCGTCCTTGATGGATTACATTCAATCATGTTGTGTTTTTCGAGGATGGTTCTCGCGTATGCTTCTTGCGAGACAAAGAACCCCGATCCGTCCTGTTTCACCTCTAAGCCCAAGAAAAAGGACATCAGCCCCAAGTCTGACATTTCAAGCTCCTTCTTCATTTCTTCTTTAAAATCAGCGATCATAGCTTCGTTATTTCCTGTAATAAGTATATCGTCAACATAAAGGGCTACCAATAGTAAATCACTTCCCTGTTTCTTCTTGTAGAGGGCGTGTTCGTAGGTGCATTGTTCGAACCTACAACTTTTGAAATAAGCATCTATGCGAGTGTTCCAAGCCCTCGGAGCTTGTTTTAATCCGTACAAAGCCTTTTTCAGTTTCAGGACTTTGTCGGTGTTTCCAGTCTTTATAAATCCAGGAGGCTGCTCTACATAGACGTCTTCGTCAAGTATCCCGTTCAAAAACACCGATTTGACATCCATTTGCTGGATCTTCCAATTCATGCTTGCCACCAATTAGATCAGAAGTCGCACCGTCTCCATTCGAGCCACGGGTGCAAAGACCTCGTCATAATCAATCCCTGCACGCCCCTTCGCGACAAGCCTCGCTTTATACCTTACCACTTCTCCTTCGGAGTTCAACTTCTTTTTGAAAATCCATTTGACGCCGATAGCTTCGTGGTTGTCCGGCAAGGTGGTTAGTTCCCAGGTTTCATTCTTCTCAATTGCTTGTATTTCTTCTAGCATAGCCATCCACCAGTTTTTACTCCTAGAGGCTTGTTCCAACGTGATTTGTTCTGCATCAGCCATGAGACAAACAAGGTGCAGCTCCTCTGCTTCAGGGTACAGCTCTCGTACACTTCTCGTCCTTGCATTCCTGGGTTCTTCCTCTTCACCAGACAGTGTTTGTGGAGTTTCGATTGCAGCAACCGACATTTCAGCTTCATCGGGATCTGCCATAAATGTCCAGGTTGGTGTTTTTTCGCTCTTCGACGAGTTCCAATTCCACGAACTATTTTCATCGGCACTTGCGCGTACGCAACGCTGCCGAAAACTCTAAAGTGTCCGGCTGATGTCTTCACCCCGCACCAAGCTTCTTGAGGAGTCATTCTTTCCAAGCTAGACGTCGGACTCCTATTTTGTATATATACTGCACACCTCGCAGCTTCTGCCCAAAAAACCTTCGGCAAGTTTCTGGTTTTCAGCATGCTTCGTACCGTGTTTAGAATCGTTCGATTACGCCTTTCCGCCACTCCGTTCTGCTGGGGTGAATAGGGTGCCGTCAAGTTCCTCTTTATACCATTTTCGTCACAATAAGTGACAAACTCCTTTGATGTATATTCTTCTCCTCGGTCCGATCTCAACGTCTTGATACGCTTTCCACTTAGATTTTCGACTAGAGCCTTGAACTTCTTGAATGTTGGCAGAGCCTCAGATTTCTCCTTTAGGAAATAGATCCACGTCCTTCGTGAGAAATCATCGATGAATGTTATAAAATAACGGTGATCTCCAAGTGATGCCGGTGTAATCGGCCCACATATGTCCGTGTGAATTAGCTCAAGCACGCTCTTCGCCCGGTAGTTGGACTGCTTTGGGAACGGTTTCCTCGTGCTCTTCCCTAGCGCACAATCTTCACTGAATTCACCGTTCGTCTTGATATCGGGTATTCCTTTCACCAGCACATCTTTTTTCAGCCTCTTCAATCAATCAAAACTTAGATGGCCATAACGTAAATGCCATAGCCTTGTTGTGCTTTCAACGTCCATCTTTAAGCACTTTTCTTGAACACAGTTTAGATCGATTTTAAACAAGCGGTTTCTGCTCATACTTACCCGAGCGATCAGCCGGTTGCTTTGATCTCTCAGCGACAGATTCTTGTCCATCATTACCACCGAATAACCTCGTTCCAGCAGTTGTCCTAGGCTGAGGATATTGATCTTCATGTTTGGCACATAGAAGACATTAGAAATCGATCTCTTTACTCCATCCTTGCATCAAATCAGCACGTTACCTCGTCCTTCAACAGCCACCTTTGACGTGTCTCCAAAAGAAACAAGTCCAGCGACACTTCCTTCCAAATCAGAAAACAGGTGTTTGTAACCACACATATGATTACTCGCTCCTGTGTCCAAGTACCATGTTTGTTCATCGCCCGAGCTTGACTCTTTGCTTGCTAGGAGTACCACCTCGTCGTCGGTCGTTTCCTTCTCAGCGAGATTCAGATTTTCGTCTACTTTCTTTTTGGACCTCTTGCAAAATGTCCATGCTTTCCACAATTGTAGCAATCAACGTTTGGTCGATTTGAGTGACCTCCTCGGTCTCTTCCTCTTCCTCGACCTCGACCTCTTGGGTTTTGTTGGTTTGATTGCCCTTCGTCGTTGTTATTTCCTCGACCGCGACCACTTCCATGACCACCACGACCACGTCCTCTTCCTCGATTGTAGTTCGTATACAACGCCTTATCCTCCTTGATGGTCGCCTTTGCTTGCAAAGCCTCTTCTAGTGTCTCTTGTTTTTTCTTCTTTTTTCGCTGCTCATGCGCTTCGAGTGAGCCCGACAGTTCATCGACCTCATCGTTTCCAAGTCACGAGATTCTTCGAATGCACATACGACATTTTCGAAATCGTTCGTCAAGGATCGCAAGATTTTCTCCACCACTCGAGTGTCTTTGAGAGTCTCATCGTTTCTTTTCAGTTGATTTGCAACTGTCGGTATCCGAGTAATGTACTCGGAGACGCTCTCGCTTTCTTTCATCTTCATCATCTCGAGTTCTCCACGAAGCGTTTGCAGCCGCACTTGCTTCACTCGATTAGCGCCTTTGTATGCCGTCTCTAACGTGTCCCACGCTTCCTTCGATGTGGTGGCCTCCGCTATCTTCTCAAAACCAGCTTCTATCTATTGACTGATAGATGATATAGAGCGCGGTTTTGTCTTGTTGTCGAGTTTCTTTCAACGTCTTCATTTGCGCCGCTGAATATCCGGCCGTGGTCTCTGGTTCGGTATGCCCGTTCTCGACGACCTCCCATACGTCTTGAGACCCGATCAATGCCTTCATTTGAATGCTCCAATTCTCGTAATTGGACTTGGTGAGTTTCGGGATTGGAATTTGGCCACCGGTTACTCCCATACTCGCCATTAGCTCTGATACCAATTGAAGACAATATAATAGCCGCAGATTTGATAAGAGTTTTTTTTATAGATGAGACAAAGGCTAAGATCGAGTGTTTATTAGCTTAACTCTTTTCTCATGACCCTTCTCCTAGCGTTCACTACATAATACAGAACTAAAATTCTCTAGTCAAATATAACAATAGCTTAACCAAACAACTAGGTGACGTCCTGATTTCTTTAACTAAATGACACGCTCAAATACTAGCAAGTGTTTAGGTCGTGCAAGTAGTAAAATGGACGAAGTCCGAGTACCGATCCACGAAGACAGCTCGATTAATTCTAAGATAATATTTCTAATTCTAATTTAGACTAAGGGAATTTTTATATAATTTTAATGATTTGATTAAAAGAAATAAAAGACGCAAATAATAAAATAACCGCAAATAAAATAGATGAGGATAAAGCAGTTGACGACGACGTGATCAAGACACATGCTCAGCACGAATTTCATACGTCTTCATGCAATCTAATTTATGTAATCAATATGAATCATAGTCAAGGTAGAATTTCCTAACATACGTGCTACTCGTTTGTCCCGCAATAGCAACCCTACGTAAATAGAGAACCAATCAACTATATGTCTATATGACTGTAGTTCTTATACGTGCATTCGATCTTTATGAAATTCCCCGAGTTTAGACGCTTTCGGCGCCCAAATTATCGGAAACCACACTACGAAACCGAATTCCATCTCTGGTCGGTTTTACGTAGTGGTATTCAATGTTGTTCTAATCGGTCTAATCACTTAGTCCGTCTCATAAACCAATCAATAATCATACGCATGGAGGCCAATCACACGCATGCACATGAAGCACAAACAAAGAATACATGACTTGAATCATGTAATTAAATAAAATAAGAATAGCATTAATACGTTGTCATAATCCTGCCTCACACGGCCTCAATCACAAAGAAATTAGCCTAGTAATATACGAAAACGACAATGAATCAAAAGAAAACATTATCGAAATCGAAATATTAAAAGGTAAGAAATTCGCCCTATTTCGGTGCTCAACTTGTCTTGCTCTTGGCCGTCATTCGCCTCTTTATTTTCAGTTCAGTCTCTAAGCACCTTCGCTGTATTCGCTTGAGGCTCTTTTATAGGAAAAGCCTCCGTATCTTTTCGCATATTTGAATATTTATATTCAAGATTTCCCATCAGAGATCAAAATAGTTTATTCGACTTTATTCTTTCTTCAAATTCGTCCATGTAGCATCACTCTGCCTCTCTCATGCGTTATTCTTGGGAAAATCCTTGACTTATTCTTCACGCGATTTTGTCTCCAAAAATAGGAAAATCTGCTAAAATTGCAGGTACGCCCCAATTCTTCTGAAAATTACAAAAAGGTCCCCGAAGTGCTAAAGGCATATGCATGGTAGCGCGATAGTCCTTTTTATGTTGAATCTTCCCGCTTTCATCTATTTCACTCTAATATCGGTCAAACAAGAGATAATGCACGTGAGCGTAGGATATCCAAGTATATTCGAATGAATAATGGTCTTTTACGTGGTACAAATATAGTGTAAAATCCTAACTTATCAACAAGTCCCAAACTAGCTTCGATCGTCCTCGATCATAAAAGCGGAATAAAACCAAATCAAGTTTGGATTTGAAAATATCGATCAATGAAATTCTCCCGTTTCGTCTCAGAAAACGTAAAAGAATGTCGAGATAATCATCAACTAATAAGTGATCTAGTCAAAACATGAAGCATGAGGTAATAGGTCGCAATCTTATCATAGCATAAAAGACGTTTTCAGAATCATACAACGCATCAATCCACAACTTTCACAATGATCGCTCAAGTCGCTCGAGGTGTTTTCAAAGGGATCTGTATAAAGACGCTCAATTCACGACATGAAAAGATATAACTCCATGCTTGCAAATATATCACATCATAGTCACATAGTAGAAGTCATGCACGAATCAGAGGGTCTTTCATCAAGGGTTGTAATGGGGCTCGGGTTTTGAAATGTGCGTCATATAGGAAAGTGAGCTAAAAGTATCAAACGTGTCAATCATCGAATCGCTCTTCTCACTACTTATTTCGCTCTTCTAACGTCGTGCCTATTTTTCACTCGACTCGTCCTTTTTTCTTTTCTAGCTCTTCTTGGCTCGCTTTTTTTTTTTCGCTTTGCTTTTTGTTAGCGCTTCTTTTTTTTTTTTTTTGCTTTTTCTTTCTTTCTCTTTTTTTTGCGCTTTTTTTGCCAATCCCCTCCTCTTTCTTTTTCGAACCAGCCATTCCTATCTTTTTTTTGTACGTCTTATTGAAGGGAGAGGTTTCTAGTCCGCTGCAATATTACGACGAGAGAGATCTATATCATAGGACGAGTTCATAACTAACATGCATCGACGATTAGCTCCTTCTCAACCAACAATCCACTTTTCACGACATCGATAAATTAACACATTGATACGGGTCGTATAGGCTAAATTTGAGGCAATCAGACTAAGTATCTGGGCTCCAAATCAACAAATAAGTCAAATAAGGCTCAAAGGGGCTCCCTAAGTGGTAAATACGTAAGGGAAATATTTGGGCCAATGACTCATTCCTAATGCCCTTATCATTTTCGCACATAAAAATCCACATAATAACCATTGACATACATAAGAGAGCAAGTTCAAAAATATTCAGTCCATGTGTGTCACATAAGAATAAACACCGAGCATAATGAGTTGCTCTGAATTTATCTCTGAAGGCTCAAGAACTCACATATATAACTAGATTTGTGCTTCATGATACGCAATATTCTCCTAAAGCAGTCAATGTAGCCAATAATCATGCTAATATCACGACAATGCAACATGTAGGACTATCACACTCAATTCATCGAATCATATCACGACATGGTAGAATTTCAAAAATTTTCATCATTGACAGGAGACTTCACAGATGACGCTCAAATTGCAACCTTCATCAGTTATACCCACTAAAAGACCGAAACACGTCGATACCTAAATCTGTAAGTATTAAATCTAGCATGTGTCACACCCACCCCCAAACTAAATAGCACATTGTCCTCAATGTGTAAACTAAAATCAAAGAGAGAGTAAAAGTGACACTGCCCTGAATTTACGTTGTCGATAGAAGACTTGATTGCTCCACAGTAAACAAGCGACCATTGCGAACGGGCAACCCCCAAACTGGTTATGAGCCTGCGAGAAAACGCGACTAGGCGGCACCGTTAGAGCGAATTTTTTATTAGAAAAATAAAGTGCATATAGTAGATAGGAATAATATATATGCATGGGTTGCCTCCCAAGAAGCGCTGTTTTTATAGTCGTGAGCTCGACTCACGAATCGCTTATTCTGGTGGATGATCGAGGTTAATCGAGTCTTTTTTCCATACATCTCGATCGTTGTACACCTTGGGCTCCCCTCTTCCCGGCGAAAGTGTCTGTATCGTCGCGTAGGGTTGAGGGTTCTCCTTTTTTCGCCATACGTAGATGCCACCCTCTGTGTAATCTTTCAGACGACGCTTCTTCTTTTTCTTCGGTGGAACCACCTTCTTGTTGGATTTAGAACCATTGCTCTTTTTAGTCCACGGCATCCACCTGTTAAAGTTCAGCACAGAAGAGACTAGGTTATGGTTAGATTTAGCTGTGTTCCCGTTCGGCGCATCTACTCGAGCATCAGCTTAGTGTTTTGGCGGTCCTTCAGCTTGCTGGTATTCTCTCCAGACAAGTTGAAGACTCATAACACTTATAAGCACAAGGGTCAAAGATATCAATAAAGGAACAAGAATCATTAGTAGGGCGTTTCATAGATTTGTAAACATCGAATTCCACTTTATCGTCCCCTACTTTCAAAATAAGTTTACCGTTACCGACATCAATGATAGCTCTTGTCGTGTTTAGGAACGGACGTCCAAATATCAACGGGTGATGATCGTCTTCTTCCATATCCAACACAATAAAATCAGCCGGGAAGTAGTGCTCTCCTACTTTCACAAGTACGTCTTCCATGATTCCTCGTGGATATGTCATTGATCTATCAGCAATCTGGAGGATAGTCGATGTGGGTTTCGGCTCGCCAAGTCCCAATTTCCTAAATAATGAAAGTTGCATTAAATTAATACTCGCACCAAGATCACATAACACGTTATTAAATGTAAGAGATCCAATAGAACAAGGAATAGAGAAACTCCCTCGATCCTTAAGCTTCGGTGGAAGCTTCTTCTATAATACAGCTGAACATTCCTCGGTGAGAGCTATTGTTCCGTCTTCTTGTAACTTGTTTCTCTTGAATAGTAGCTCCTTCAGGCATTTGGCGTACTTTGGCATCTGCAACAAAGCCTCAATAAAAGGGATATTAACTTCAAGTTTCTTAAATATATTAATGAAACGATCAAAATCTTTATGATTCTTCCCTTTTCGTAAAGCCGCTGGATATGGAGGTTGAATCTTTATCGGTGGAAGTGGTTGGTCTTCTTTTCCTCCAAGAGTGAATCTGGCTCGTAGTCGACTTCTTCGGCCCGCTTGTCCTTTTCGTAAACCATAGTGTTCGTGGTCGTGACTTCCCTCTGATCGGATGGCTCTGTCTCTATTGCTTCCTCCACCTCCTTGGTCTCTTGGAACGATTCAAGCTTCTTTCCACTTCTTAGTTCAATGGCATTCGTACTCTCGAGGGTTCTTTTCGGTGTCGCTCAGAGGTGTGCCAGGCTTGCGCTCGGCCATCGTAGTTGAAAGATGTCCCATTTGGATTGTTAAGTCTTTTATTGCAGCCCGTATATCTTGGAAGCCTTCCTGAACTCTCCCTTCTAGACCATTAAGTCTTTCCTCCGTTTTGCGGTTTTGATCGCCTTGGATCGCCACCATCTTTTCTAAGGCTACTTCCCAGTCCGCTTTCGATTGTTGTGGTGGCTTCTCGTAGTGCGAGTTTCCGTAGGATAGGTTCGGATTATTCCTCCAACTTGGGTTGTACGTGTTCGAGTAGAAGTTCCCTTCTCTCGACTGGATATGGTTCACCTCCTCGGGGTTATTGGCTTGCATTGCGTCAAGTCTCCGGTGTATAGCCTCAAATTGCGCTTCCAATGAGCTACTTATCTCATGTACTCCAGCAGCACAACGGTCCAGATCTTGCTCAATATATCTGGCGGGGTAGGTTGCAATCCTCTCAATGGCTGCAAGTGCATCTGCATCATCGAGCTCCATAAAGTTCGTGTTGCATCCTCCGTCGACGATGCGCTTGTTCTGCGTGCCAAGTCCCAAGAAGAACGACTGCATTTGAACGCTCAAGGGTATACTGTGGTTCGGGCATTGCCTGAGAAGGTTCTTGTATCTACTCCATGCATCGCTCAACGTCTCGCCCCCTTCTTGCTTGAAGTTTACAAGCTCGCTCCGTATCTCGCTAGTCCTCGAAAGTGGGTAATACTTGCCTAAGAAGCACTCTACCATCTGTTCTCAGCTAGTGATGGATGCGTGAGGCAGTGAAGAGACCCACTCTGATGCTTTCCTACAAGAGAGAAAGGAAAGAATGTAAGCCTTATTACCGCAGTAGATACCCCAGGATACTTAATAGTTCTGCAAATTTGTTGAAATTTGGTGATGTGGGCATTGGCGTCCTCATTAGTTAACCCATGGAATTGCACCGCTCCTGTCACCATATGCAAAGTCACCGGCTTGATTTCGAATTGATTGTTAGGTCCTTCGGGTATCACTATTGGGTCATTATCGTGGAAGGGGCCTGGAAGCGCTCGACTTAGTAGAGTGGGTCGTGGAGGAATCTCATGGTGTTCTTGATTCTCCATTCTTTGTCTACGGTTTCGATTATTGCAGCGACACGTAGCTTCGATTTCGGTGTCAGATAGTAGTGGTTCACTACTCGAACTTCGTGTCATACACCAATTGAAGTTTCTCCGAAAGAAAATAAAAATCAAAGTAAGTGAATCCAATAAAATAAAATAAAATAAAAAAATAATAAAAATAACTAAGATAATAATAAACGATTACTAAGAAAAGAAAACTGAACTAAAACTAGAATAAATCCTAAAAATAATAATTCTGCTGTCCCCGGCAACGGCACCAAAAACTTGACACGCTCAAATACTAGCAAGTGTACTAGGTCGTGCAAGTAGTAAAACGGACGAAGTCCGAGCATTGATCCATGAAGACAGCTCGATTAATTTTAAGATAATATTTCTAATTCTAATTTAGACTAAGGGAATTTTTATAATTTTAATGATTTGATTAAAAGAAATAAAAGACGCAATAAAATAATCGCAAATAAAATAGATGAGGATAAAGCAGTTGACGACGACGTGATCAAGACACATGCTCAGCACGTCCTACGTCTTCATGCTATCTAATTTATGTAATCAATATGAATCATAGTCAAGGTAGAATTTCCTAACATACGTGCTACTCGTTGTCCCGCAATAGCAACCCTACGTAAATAGAGAACCAATCAACTATATGTCTATATGACTGTAGTTCCTATACGTGCATTCGATCTTTATGAAATTCCCCGAGTTTAGACGCTTTCGGCGCCTAAATTATCGCAACAATTTTGTGTTTTGTCACGGCAGCTACTTGTGGGAAGAATGGAATGATCGGCATACTACAGAAGAAGTTTGTATTATGAATAATTTCATTAATTTGAAATTTTCTGCTCCACAGGTGCGCGGTGGTCTGCACAATTCGTGTATTTGTTTTGTTCAAGTAATTTATTTTCCAAAAGATAAGAATAAAGTAAATTAAGATACAACTATGATTCGTCCTACGAGCTGATTCTTTATTTTTTTTTCCATTTCTATTAATTGCGTTGTATTTTTCCCAGTTGCCGCAGCAAGATAATTTATTCGACTGTGGCCTTTTCTTGCTTCATTATGTTGAGCTTTTCCTGGAGAAGGCAATGGATTCTACTTTCTCAGAACTTCTTGAAATGGTAAAGCATGTTTCATTACCCCCTTTTAAGTTCAAACCTTGCTTCTGAAATCTTGTATAACTCAGCCACCTTACAATCTTATAATCTCAACAGCTGAACAATGATTGGTTCCACCCTGTTGAGGTTTCTCTAAGAAAGCGCGATCAAATCAGAGAATTAATCTGCAGAATTTCCAAGGAAACCACCCGAAAGAAAGTAATGCCTGTTTCTAGTCCAAGTAAGGGAGCCAATGATATTACGGAATGATTTCCGTCTGTAAATCAATGTAAATGAATGTACTTTATTCACATACCATAGTTAGGGTCAAAGATCTCATTTTACGGAGATAATCACTCCCCACTGTAAATGTAATCAACTGTATATATCTCTAATCCAAAAACAGAGACGGACAAGGAATTGAGTCCCTCTGATTTCTTCCTCCAAACATTCTGTTTTATGACATGGTATCAGAGCAAGGCAATCTGTGATTTCTTCCTGTTGCCTTTCTTTATTATTATTTTTTTTTTGCGATGAACACTGATGGAGGCAAAACTACTCAGATTTCCAAGACTGTCGACGGTGGTGAACCTGTCATCCGGCACAGGACAATTTCGCCGTATGATCTTACCGCCAACGACTATCCCGGGGCTTCAATCACTCATGTTCAATTGCGTGGAGAGAGCAATTACGAAGAATGGTCCAAGGCCGTCCGAACTGCGTTACGTGCCCGGAAAAAGTTTGGATTTATCGACGGATCCATTCCAAAACCGGCAGAGACGTCTCCAGACTTCGAAGATTGGTGGGCTATCAACTCGTTGCTTGTCTCGTGGATCATGAATTCAATTGAGCCCGGGTTTCATTCAACAATTACGCACAATGAAGTTGCGTGTGATTTATGGATTGATATTCGCGACTCTCTGTCTCTGGTGAATGGGCCGCGAATTCAACAATTGAAAGCGGATCTCTCCAATTGCAGACAGAAGGGACTCTTCATTACGGTGTATTACGGCCGTCTGAAGAAAATATGGGATGAACTTGCTTCCTATGATGCTGCTGCGGTGTGTTCTTGCGGCCGGTGCACCTGCAATCTTGCTGCCGTCGCCGAGAAAAAGGTCGAGGAGGAGAAGCTTCATCAGTTTCTTTTGGGCCTCGATGATGTTGTTTACGGGATTGCTCGATAAAATCTTCTTGCTCAGGATCCGCTGCCTCGATTGAAGAAGGAATATTCCACCATGGTTCAGGAGGAACGATTGCGTCTCATGTCGCAATCCAAGGAGCTTCCGTCCGAGACCATGAGCTTCGCCGTTCAATTTGCTGCTGCTGTGTCTTCTCCAGTGCCGTCCAGTGGAGAGATTGTGGCGTTTGCTGCGTCTGCTGGTCAGAAAAAATCACGGCCGTGGTGCTCGTTCCAAGTCTCCGTCCGCCGGCTCTTCGGAATCGTCACTTTTCTGCACCAATTGCAATCGGTCTGGGCATGACATCACGACCTGCTTCAAGATAATTGGATACCCGGAAGGTTGGGGCAAGGGACGTGGAGCTGGTCGCGGCAGAGGACGCAACAATGGTGGACAGGCGCGCGGCAGTGGTGGTGGCTTCGCGGCTGGTTTTGGTCAATTTCCAGCTTTGGCAAATACGGTGGTTGTTCCAGTTAATTCATCTGTTGCTGCGCCTGGGGTTGAGTCTTCGGTTGTGACTGGACTTTCTCAAGACCAGTGGAGTTCTCTTATCTCCCTTTTGAATGTGGCTAAACCTGGTTCGGTTCCGAAGTTGTCCGGTAAGAGTATTTCTTCCGATTGGATGTATGATTCGGGAGTAACGCGTCATATGACTGGTTGTCTTACATATTTTGACACTGTGCATGATATTAATGGTGTTCCGGTGCAACTTCCGAATGGGGAAATTATTTTTGCCATGAAAGCCGGGACTGTGATGCTCAGTGGTCGCGTGACACTAAACAATGTTCTTTATGTGCCTAGTTTGAAATGCCATTTAATTTCGGTCTCTTAGTTATTAAGAGATACTGCCTCTGTTGCTCACTTTTCGTCTAGTGTTTGTCTCATACAGGACCCCACTTCGAGGACGCTGATTGGACGGGTGAGCAAAGGGAGGGGCTTTATTTTTTCCGAGATGTGGAGATCGTATCTGCTGCGGCATCTTCTGGGTTTTCTACGGTTGATTTATGGCATCAACGTCTCGGGCATCCGTCTCCTAAGGTGTTAGCTTTGCTTCCTTCTGTTGGTTCTATCAAGGATAGTAGTTGTTTTAATAAGCCCTGTGATGTGTGTTTTCGGGCCAAACAAACTCGGAATTCCTTTCCTGTTAGCACTACCAAAACTACTGAAATTTTTCAATTGATTCACTGTGATTTGTTGGGGCCTTATCGCGTTCCCTCATTTTCGGGTGCTAGATATTTTTTGACCATTGTTGATGATTTTTCGAGAGCTGTTTGGCTTTATTTGTTGGTTGACAAAATGGAAGTGTCTCTGACGCTGCGTAATTATTTTGTCATGGTTGAACGTCATTTTAAGAAATCAGTTCAAAGTGTTCGCAGCGATAATGGCACTGAATTCATGTGTATGACTGATTACTTTCGGGAACATGGTATTTTACATGAGACTTCTTGTATGGGGTCTCCTCAGCAAAATGGTCGCGTGGAGCGCAAACACAGACATATTTTGAATGTGGCTCGAGCTTTGCGTTTCCAGGCCCACTTGCCGATTGAATTTTGGGGTGATTGTGTTTTGGCTGCCAGTTACTTGATTAATCGAACCCCGTCTTCTGTTTTAAATGGAAAAACCCCCACTGAAATTTTATATGGTCGTCCGCCTTCTCTTTTCCATATCCTTGTTTTTAGATGCCTTTGCTATGTTCACAATCAGGATCGTCATGGTGATAAATTTTCTAGTCGCTGTAAGAAATGTGTTTTTGTTGGATATCCATTTGGAAAGAAAGGATGGCGCGTGTATGATTTAGAGAGTGCATCTTTCCTTGTTTCCCGAGATGTGGCTTTCTTTGAAACTGAATTTCCTTATATGACTATGCCTCTGGATACTCCTCCGGCTCCTGTTGTTGAATCCGGTCCTATTCCTATCGAAGAAGATGAATTGGATCCTCCTTTGGATACTTCTGTTCCCACTGAACTTATTTCCTCTGATTCATCATCTGATCCCCCATCAGCCGGGGGGGGTTCGTCAACTCCTATGCAACAGGAAGAACTTCTGGGTCGTGGGCATCGAACTAAGTATCGTTCTACTCGGTTGAATGATTTTCTTGGTCATACTGTTACTTCTTTAAGCCCCTCTCCTAGCTCATCTTCTTCACCAGTTTCCTCAGGTGCGTCCTATTCTATTCAGCACTATGTCAATTATGCTTCTTTTTCTTCACCACATCGAGCATTTTTGGCAAGTATTACTGCAGGTGCTGAACCTCAGTCTTTCTCGGAAGCTGTTAAAAATCATCGTTGGAGAGATGCAATGCATCAGGAAATTCAGGCCTTGGAATCTAATGGCACATGGATCATTGCTCCTCCTCCTCCTGGCAAACGCGCCATCGGGTGTAAATGGGTCTATAAGATCAAATATAACTCTGATGGTTCTGTTGAGCGTTACAAAGCTCGTTTGGTTATCTTGGGCAATAAGCAGGTTGAGGGACTTGACTACAATGAAACTTTTGCTCCCGTTGCGAAAATGGTCACCGTTCGCACCTTGCTTACTGTCGCTGCCGCGAAAGGTTGGGAACTTCATCAGATGGATGTTCACAATGCATTCTTACATGGCGATCTGTCTGAGGAGGTCTATATGAAGTTACCGCCTTATGAAGTTACCGCCTGGTTTTTCTTCTCCTGCTTCTGGCGGTGTGTGTCGACTTCAATGATCTCTTTATGGCCTCCGTCAAGCTCCTCGATGCTGGTATGCCAAACTTGCCACTTCCTTACATCAGTATGGTTTTCAGCAGTCCTCTTCTGATTACTCTCTTTTTCTCTTCCGACGTGGTTCTGTGCAGCTTACAGTGCTGGTCTATGTGGATGATCTGATCCTTTCTGGCAATGATAGCGCCGCTATTCGCTTGTTTAAAGATTATTTGAGACGTTGCTTCCACATGAAAGATCTTGGGATACTTAAATATTTTCTTGGCATTGAGGTGGCTCGTAATTCGTCTGGCATTTTTCTTTGTCAGCGCAAGTATGCTTTAGATATTATTTCTGAAGTTGGTCTTTTGGGTGCTAAACCGGTCGGCTTTCCCTTGGAGCAGAATCATCAGCTTACCTTAGCCACTGATCATCCTTTGTCTAATCCTGAGAGTTATAGACGTTTGGTTGGTCGCTTGATTTATCTTGCGGTCACTCGTCCTGAGCTTTCCTACTGTGTTCATACACTTGCTCAGTTTATGCAGAAACCTCTTCAGGTTCATTGGGAAGCTGCCCTTCGTGTTGTTCGTTATTTGAAGGGTAATCCGGGTCATGGCATTCTTCTTCGCGCTGATTCTGATCTCCAATTATCAGGATGGTGCGACTCTGACTGGGCTAGTTGCCCTTTGACTCGGCGTTCTCTCACTGGCTGGTTTGTGCAATTGGGTACTTCTGTGATCTCCTGGAAAACCAAGAAACAACAAACCGTAGCACGATCGTCTGCCCAAGCTGAGTATCGGTCTATGGCATCCACTGTTTGTGAGTTGAAATGGTTAAAAGGGTTGTTAGAATTTCTTGGCGTCTCTCATCCTCAGCCTATTCGCCTCTATTGTGATAGTCAGGCTGCCCTTCATCTGGCTGCTAACCCTGTTTTTCACGAACGAACAAAGCATATAGAGGTCGATTGTCATTTTGTTCGAGACGAAGTTGTGAAGGGTACTATTCTTCCTAGTTACGTGTCCACACATGTGCAACTCGCAGATATCTTTACAAAGGCTTTGGGAAAATCTCGGTTTGATTACTTTCTTGGCAAGCTGGGCATTCGAAATCCTCATGCTCCAGCTTGAGGGGGGTATTACGGAATGATTTCCGTCAGTAAATCAATGTAAATGAATGTACATTATTCACTTACCATAGTTAGGGTCAAAGATCTCATTTTACGGAGATAATCACTCCCCACTGTAAATGTAATCAACTGTATATATCTCTAATCCAAAAACAGAGACGGACAAGGAATTGAGTCCCTCTGATTTCTTCCTCCAAACATTCTGTTTTATGACAAATGATGACAGCGATGATGATGCTGAAATTATTTATCAGCAGTTTTCTCTTTGTAAGCAGAAAATGGTTCCAATCGATCAGTTCGACGGCATGCATTTACCAGCGGAGGTACTGCTCGACATTTGTTTTCTGCTTATAGATATTATTCCTTACTCGAAATTTGATTTCGTATTTTTTGGTTTTGGCTAATTCATTTTGGAATCTTATAGCAGGAAGAAGCACTTGAAAAGGAAGCAACTTCTCCTCCAATAAACATCCAAAGCTGTTGTAACTGCACAGAAGATATTGAACTCTTATTAGGATGTCCTAAAAAGTCTCATACGATCATCGACGTGCCTAATGATGATGAAGAGATGCTTTCCGGCGATTCTCCAACGTCGGATGAGAATCTCGATCAATGCGTGGTTGAGGATTCTGAGGAGGAAAATGAGGTACAATGCATTTCAAGAAAGGATTGTGTGCCCTCTTCTTCTTCTCCTTTTACTCATTCACCCTTTTTTAGAGGTATGAACGTCCATATTGTAAATGATGACTAGCTTAGATTGAAAATTGGTGACTTTCATAATTTTGTAGATGAAAATTGGAAGGACCTTTTAAGGTTTCTATTTTTGTAGCTAAACTGAAAGATGTTAGTCGGCAAAAATCCACTAAATCTTTTAAAGGCCGTGAATGGAAATTGGAATTATTGTGACATGAATGATGAAATTGGAAATATTAGTGCTTGACTATTGTTCATGTAATTAAGGAGGCTAGGCCAAGTTGTAACGTGTGTATATCTCTATAGACAATTGACTTGGACAATAACTTAGCAGCTGCAACTTGCGTATGTTTGCTCAGACGAAATAATATCAAGTACTATACTATTCCATGGAGTTGTTCATTCCTTCGTTGATCATCGTAATAGAACATAAAAATGGAAGACAAACACACACAAACATTACAAGTTTAATTTTTCATTAACAAACCAGTCTTCAAATGCAACTCACAAGAGGAAAACAAACATTAAGAAGAGGAGAGTTATTTACCTTTGAGAAAAGCTAGCGCGGAGATGGAAGAGAAGAAGTCGACGCAGTTTGAATTGCAGAACTACGATCGGTGGTAGTCGTCGTTGTTACCTCACTAGCCGTGTAGTACATAACCTTAGGCATCGTTCGAGGTATCGTATTGGGAAATAACTGTGCTTCAAAGTTAAGGACGTGTTTGGCTTCCCTTATTTTAGGCCTACAGCTGCTGTCTGGGTGAACGCACCACAAGCCTACGATCAATAGATTCTTCATTTCTACTTCATCGAAATCGCCACAGAGCTTGGGATCCGCCGCGTTGAGCACATTCCCCGCACCATAGAGATTCCAAACAAATTCGACCAATTTAGTCACTGTCTGCTGTTCAACCTCAATAGGCTTTTTTCCGCATGCTATCTCCAACAGCACCACTCCGAAGCTATAGACGTCGGATTCCTTGGTCGCCCTTTCTGTAGTGAAGCTCTCTGGAGCCATGTATCCCCTCGTCCCTGTTGGAAAAATAAATTATATAAAATTAAAACATGATAGCATTCCTTCAAGTTTAAACTTGTAGGTGAAGTGGTCATTCAACATAGTGTCAGAACTCAGGTTAAGAAAATGAATCAGCCTAGATGGGACGAGACTATATTGGAAATAAAGTATATAAAAATTAAAATATGATGCACTCCATTCATTCAAGGTTAAACATTTAGGTGAAGTGAAGTGCTGGTCATTTAAACATACCTGCAATGTAGGTCGTGTGGGACCCCTTCTCGTGGTCGACCGACCTCGCCAGTCCGAAGTCTCCGAGCTTTGCGTTGAAGGTCGAGTCGAGCATTATGTTGCTCGACTTTATGTCTCTGTGGAGTACGCACTGCTCGCACTCTTCGTGGAGGTAAAAAAGGGCCGAGGCTAACCCTAGCGCAACTTTATACCTAACCTCCCAAGAAAGGGGTATTAAATCCCTTTTAAAGAGGTGATAGTCTAAGCTTCTGTTGGACATGTGTTCGTATACTAAGAGTAGGTCACCCCTACGATGGCACCATCCTACGAACTGCACCAAGTTCTTGTGCCTCAATTTGCTTATGATCTTCACCTCCGAGGCGTACTCCTTTAGCCCTTGTTGGGATCGACGCGAGAGCCTCTTCACTGCTACGTACGACTCGGTTTCTTTTAAGAACCCTCTGTAGACCTGCCCGAACCCTCCTTCGCCGAGCTTCTGCTTCTCCGAGAAGTTGTTCGTCGAGAGTGCCAGCTCGTCGTAGGTGAACTTCTTCGGCCCGCTTTCCTTTTCGAACTCGACGTCCATGTGCGTATCTTCGTCGAAGACATCAGCCTCTTCTTCATCTTCATCTGGCGATGGACCCTTCTCCTTTCTGGGATTGATATTCTTATTCTTCTTCTTCTTCTTTACGTAACAACAACTTATTGTGACAACGATGATAAGAGCAATCAGTATTGCCATTCCTAAACTCAACCCTAGATATAGTCCTCCTTTCTTGCTTCTTTTGCCACCAACGGCCTCAGTACTACTACTACTATTACTACTACTACTACTAGTATTATTATTACTGCTATTACTACTACTACTAGTATTATTATTACTGCTATTACTACTTACTGGCGCAGGACTATCAACAATTGTTGGCAGATCGCTGGAAGTGAAGTTCCAGTCAAGAACCTTGTGATTCTCGATGTAATCTCCAACAGACGCGGAGAAGCCAACCGTAACATACTCGGGCAGTTGATCCCTAAGATCGACCACATAGCTGAGCTCACCATAAGTTTGAGCAGCGGTCGAATCTTCGCCATCCCACCCAGTAAAATTGGCGCTGAGCGTTGTGGTAGTCGAATCGTACGCAATCCATGCTCGAGTCCATTGTGGATTCATCATACTAATATTATTTGACCATCCTATGGCGTAGCTAGAATTCACGGAGTTTACGTCTATCCCGACGTGTGGTCTAGCGAGCGATGTTTCCCATTCGTCCGTATATGTATCGAACTCCACGGCAACAAACCTCGAAAGCTCGTCGTTGGGGTCAGAATTGATTTTCGACGAGTCGACGAGGCCAAGGCCGCCGCCCGAGGAACCATTGGGAATCGCAGAGTTGACGGGGGCTAAGAAGAAAGTGAGCCCATCTGCGTAACTACTATTGTTTTCTAAATATATACTGAAAGTGAAGGAAGTTTGAAAATCTGCGATTTTTCCAGATTTCTTGTCCCATAAATGCAGAGAGTCTACATATGTGGCTCTGCCGACGTTATGAAAAGACTTCATTCCGTCGATCTTCTGATCGGCTGTGACCCGAATGCTGACATCTGTAGGATAAGCGTCTCCTGAGAATGTTACCTTATTATAATTGTTGAAGCGATTGACGCTGAAGTTTAGACCAGCAAGTGTTGGAAAAGGGAACAAGAAGAAGAAGATGAAGAACAAGGACCAAGAGAAGAAGAAGAAAGAATGAAGGATTGAAGTCGAAGAACTAATAAAAGCAGCAGGAGTCTGCATATCGATTGTGCTGTGAATGATACGAACTTTTATCTATATATTTTCGATCTCTCTTTCAAAATGGTAATACACCGTTCGATACTGCTGTGTCGGTAATCAGCAGCAACTTGCTCCCAAGAGAAGAAGACTCGTTGACCCAATGGCAAGGGAGGTTTTAAGCAAAGACGATTAATTAGAGGTCCACAAGTGTCGTCATCTGTTATTTATTACATTACATATTGAATTGGACGTCGACATGAACTTGAAAACTCCTCCTCACTCAGCATTAATGAGCTTCCCCCATCTTGTTTGGTAAGAGGTCGAAATAAGAATGAGTCAGCACTTGTAATCATTGGAGATGTCCCCATCGTACTCATTTGAGTGCAGTCAATAATTGGTTTCTTCCGCTGATATTGGGGTATTTTAGCTAAATGACCTCCTCTCATATAGTCTCATATAGGGGTGTTCGTTATTCGGTATACCGACCGAAAAAACCGAAATACCGAAATTTCGGTACAAAACCGAACCGAACAAAAAATTCGGTTCGGTATTCGGTTCTTAAAAAAAAAATTCGGTATTCGGTAAATTCGGTTCGGTACAGATTTTGAATTTCGATAAATTCGGTATACCGAATTACCGAAATTTTAAAATTAAAATATATTTTATTATATTAATATTGAAAATAAAATTAAAATTATATTAATATACATATTAATTTAATTTTTACCAATTTTTTATTATTATTATTTAAATTTCGGTAATTCGGTAAAAACCGAATTTACCGAAAAAAATTTCGGTAAATACCGAATACCGAACCGAGATCGGTACCTATTAGGGGTGTACCGAAATTTCGGTTCGGTTCGGTACGGTATGTACCGAACGAACACCCCTACTCTCATATTCGTTTTGGGTGACTGACCTCCATTTTCTGTATAGACACCTGTACCCTTACTAACTAAGGAGAAAGTACTATAATACCCTTACTTAAAGGTAGTTGGGGACATTAATTACAATTAAATGATAAAAAGTGTTAAAAACGAAAAAAAAGATAAAAAGAAAAAAGCAAGGAAACAACGACGATTTATTCACCATGAGACTCCTTGTGAAGATTTTCAGCATTAGAGCTCTAAGAACTCACGCAATGACGTCTGAATTATAAGTTATTTTCCTTCTTCAGTTGTTTCGCACATTGCCGAGTATGTTTCTCTGTTATTTGGGTGTTTGAGGGTTGTTGATTTCATTGGTACTCACATAGCCTAAGAGGTTCACACAGTCGGCCATTAAAAGTTGATTTGTAATCCGTTGATGAAGGTCGCGTTTTAGATAGGGTTTTCAGAGTTTAAATCGTGAAAAAGAAAGGATTCTCAGAAATTAGTTCGAATGGAAGAGAAAGGGTTCTCAGAGTTAGACGGGTTCTCCGATTTAAGCCCACGTCTGAGGACCCATCTAAGATCTGAGAACCCGTTAATGGTCTGAGAACCACCTTCATAATGTGATGGGTTCCCAGATTTTTATGGGTCCTCAGATCAGTGACCACTTCTGAGGACCCGTATAAAGTCTGAGAATCCAACACACACAATTTGAAAACAACAGTTTAAACCTTTACTCGACTAAATATGATTTTCTTTTGAAATTATAGGTTTTGTTGAAACCACAACTTTATCAGGATGATGACTTCGCCTGTAAAGTCGTCATCACCGCGGATTACGTGAGGGTCTGTGAACGTAAATGTGATTTGTTCAACTAAATATGATTTGCTTGACGTATAATCAATTTCTCAAACCAAGCCGAGCTTCGGGAAATATTGGCATCACAGTTTGGCCACGTAATCTATGCTGGGCCACGATTCAAGTAGAAACCAGTGAAAACCCTAACTAAGCACTCAGATAAAACAAATAGTCTCAATATTAATGTATATTGAATTTCTTAATAAAAATTATAATAATCCATTTAAAAGTAGAAACCATTGAAACCTCTAATTAATTTATTATTTAATTTTTTTCTTGTATGAGAAGTACTCAGATAGAACAAAGGGTCTCAATATTAATTTATGACTGAATTTCCGTATAAAAATTATAATTCATTTAAAAGTAAAAATCGATGAAAACCCTAACTAAACACTCAGATAAAACAAAGGGTCCCAATGTTATTGAATTTCCGTATAAAACTTATAATAATCCATTTAAAAGTAGAAACTAGTGAAAACCCTAATTAAATTATTATTTAAATTTTTTGTCTTGGACAAAAAGTACTCAGATAAAACAAAGGGTCCCAACATTATTGAATTTCCCTATAAAACTTATAATAATCCATTTAAAAGTAGAAACTAGTGAAAACCCTAATTAAATTATTATTAAAAAAAATTTTCTTGGACAAAAAGTACTCATATACAACAAAATGGTCTCAATATTAATTTATGACTGAATTTCCATATAAAAATTATAATAATTCATTTAATCATTCACGAGTGAGTTAAAGATCACTTTCGGAAATAGTAAGACATGTCATAACTGTCGCTGTCACTGTCAGGAATCATTCATGAGTGGATTAACTCTTGACTGGAGGGAACACAGAGTCTTTACGGGTTCTCTGATAAGAAACAAATACAGAGGACCATGTTGATTACCTGAGGACCCTAGGCAAATTACGGTTGATTTTTTACGATTTGGCGTGTCTAGAGGCGGTTTTAGTGTCCAATCTTTGGTGGTTTAGTGGTTTGCATCGGGGAGATAATATATGTCGTGAAACCTCGGCTTATTAAATTTTGAGTTAACACGTTATGTTGAGTGATAATGAGGTATGATTGTATGAATAATGTTCTACAACTTTCGTATTATTTTCGATGTTCCTCATTTTTTTTATTGACGACGCAATTGACTTACCATTAATGGTGGAATGTTTTCATGACGAGTGGTTCATTCCATTAAATTGTTTCGGGGTTCAAAATCGTAGTCAAAGTTCGTTTGATCGAAAGGGTCCTCACAAGTCGCACAGGTTCTCACAACAAAATTTCAAAGCCGAGTACCTTTTCTTTTCCTGAGTACACAATAATAACCCTTTAACATATATATTTTAATGATGTCGGAACTATCGCTTTCTCTGTTAGAGAATTAACGGTCACTTTCAAAAACAGTCAGACATGTCAAATCACTGTCAGGAATCATTCACGAGTGATAACGTCAATGGCGGGTACTTGGTGTTATTACGGGTTCTTTGATATGAAACAAATACAAAGGACCCTGTTGATGACCTGAGGGCCCTAGGCAAATCACGTTTGATTTTCTTACGATTTGGCGTGTCTAAGGAAGGTTTTGGTTCAATCTAGGTGGTTTAGTAGTTTGCATCGGGGAGATAATATATGTTGGGGAAACCTCAGCTTATTTAAAATTTTGAGTTAACATGCTGTATTGAGTGATAATGAGGTATGAGTATGAGTAATGTTCTACAACTTTCGTATTATTATCGATGTTCTTCATTTTTTTATTAACGACGCAATTGACTTACCATTAATGGTGGAATGTTATTCATGACGAGCGGTTCCGTCCATTAAACTGTTTCAGGGTTCAAAATCGTAGTCAAAGTTCATTTGACCGAAAGGGTCCTCACAAGTTGCACAGGTTCTTACAACAAATTTCAAATATGAGTACCTTTTCTTTTCCTGAGTACCCAAACCCTGAAGCTGTGCAAACTCTAAAACCTTAAAAATAAAAAATATTAAACCACAAAACCCTATATAAAAAAACCCTAGAACATTACAAAACGTAAATTACACAAAAACCTTAAAACCCTAAATATCCTGGAAACCAAAAAACACACCACAAAAACCTAGAAATTATACAGAGAACCTAGAGGTTCTCAGATAAATAACGGGTACTCAGGAATCATTTCATATCTAACCTAGGTTCTCACATAGATAACGGGTACTTAGGAATCATTTCATAGCTGGGTATTCGTTATAAAACTGAGAACCCGTATTGAAAAACCCAAAACTAACCGAAATTTGATTATGAATTTCATCAAGACGGGAATGGCTTCGTTAAAATTAACTCAACAAATAGCAAACCCACTCAAAGTTATAGTTGACGGACGAAAATCCGAAAAAAAATGACTTACGTGCGAGAATAATGTGACAAATTTCTTTGTTGAACACTCGACTTCAGCAAACCGGAAGCTTTTCTGAATTTTGTTTCTCCAATCGATGGTTGTTGGGGCCATAAATGATCGTTCTTGCATCATTAGTACCGATTTAGTGCTTGTGGTGGTTGTACCGATTTTGTTTCTTTTTCTTTTTTTATTTTTTTTGTTTATATATTTAATCGATGATTAGTGTTCAGCTAATTAAGTTATTTAAACGGAGGTCACTTGACCAAAAACTTACAGTCAACGAGGTCATTTTGCAAAAACTTACTCAATCCAAGGTCATTTAGCTAAAATACCCCTGATATTTTCACTTGTAACATGCAGCAGCAACTAAGCAACAAATGTTCATTCTTTCTGGGCCTCAAAATTCAATATTGCGCATGAGATTTCTAAGAATCTTTTCGATGTTCTAGCTGGGCCAGCTCTTGGTGAGGTTCAATGGAACACTTTGAAAAGAATCAACAGTAGTACCATACCATATGAAGCCTACGTTAGGACGCATTGTTTTGCACTGTGTGCTTCTAAATTTAGACCTTCTACTTCTAATCTACATACAATCATAAAATATTTGGATTACAGGGAAAAATCCCAACGCCACTTAAAAAAAAGCAAGAGGGCTTGTACTATTGTGATGTTATTTGCATTCTTTGCTAGATTAAATTCGGGAGTTATTTGATTTGTACATCCGCATATTATTGATCAAGAACACTAAATTATGTTAACATGAAATCAAAATACAAGAAGCATATAACATTATTCAGTGAAAACCACTCAAACAAGCAACATTGATCATTACAGAGACAGAGACAACAACAACATAGAGGTCATAGATGCATTAAACGAAATCATAGCCATTCGCACTCCTCTAAGACAACAATTCATGGAAACCAATTACCTCGTACATGCTAAGCCTCTTCCACAACATCAAAAAGCAAAACCGTTCTTCTAATTCCAACTTCTATCATAGTTGGAACAAAATATAAAATAAAAGAAAGGTTTACTTTACATACGCAGTGAAGCTATGAGGTATAAATCTCTTCACAGTCGGAAGGGTGATCATAATTTTCATGGTCGAAAGCCATGAAAACAAAAAAGGAAAGAAAGAAACCCTTCTTTAAAAACGAACCCTCATAGAAAATTAGCTCTCGAAAATGGTGAAGAAATAGCTTGCATGATAGCTTGGTAATTGGAAAAATATATACTAATTAATAATAAAGATTGTCAAGAGCTCCGTGTAAGCTCTTCACCAATTGGCTCATATTCATATTGAACTCTTCATCCATCTGCCGTAAATAAAAGGAAATTTCACCATCTCAATACGTATTATATATACATGTATATATGTAATTATGGATATGGTTTATTCGTATATATTGCATTAATTACCTGAGCAACGATGCTTAGACTGAGACCAGAATCTCCAAAGCTCATAGAAGAACTGTTGACAACAGTGAGATTAAGCTTCTCAATCTCAGCAACGACTCTCTCAATAGCTCCCTTCTTTTTCTGACTATGAATGCTAATAAGAACGTCCTTATTGCAAATCCTAGCTTCGATTTCTGGGAGAAATGACTGATCAATAGTAGTCACAGAACTATCGCTCGACGTCTCATCTAAATAATTAGGGTTATTACAAGCGTTGTCGTCATATCTCTTCACATGGATTAAACGAGGTTTCATGGTTTTGATCCTTTTCGTTTTATCCTCGAGCGACTTCACTTTTTCTTCGAGTTGTTTTATGTACTCAACAGCACTTGCAAGAATCGTAGCTTTGTCCATCTGCACATATATATATGCCACAGAATATTACACAAACCGAAGATTAAGTACCGACTGTAATGTAAGAATGTGTAAGTACTTGTAATTACCTTTGAAAGTCCTGGGACTAGTCTAGACAAAGAGATCAACCTCTCGTTAATCTTCTCCCTCCTTTTCCTCTCGGCTAAAATATGTTCTTTTGACTGAGAAATTGGCCTATTAATCCCTTCACTATTAACCCTAATATTGCTGCTGATGATTCTCGGCTTCTTCAGCGTACTGTCGTTCTTATTTTCGAGAGAAGAACTATCGAAAACCAACAAAGAAGGAGAAGAAGATGATGACCATGATATCTCTTCTTTAGGCCTCATTATTTCCTCTTGGTTCTTCCTTGGACTTACGAAAAAGCTTGTATTTTGCTTCTTTGTTTGCGGCCTACCACTCGTTATTACAAATGGATCAAATTGTTCTGCCGAGCGTTTGATGTTAGAAACCTGAGAATTTTGCTGCTGTTGATGTTGATGAGAGTTTATGAAATCTTTATTCTGAGCATCGATGATCGAAGTTGTCCAAAAGCTCGGCTCTTCAAAGGTGCTTAGGTTACTAAGCCATTGCTCGAACAGCAACGATTCATCCATTTCCTACACACATGTAAGTCTCAAATTTAGTCGGTAATAATTTCGTTAAGATGTAAAACTGTTGGATGCTGTAAATTCTTGAAGCTCCTTTGTTTAGGAGTTTGATTTACCTACCCTTGAAATCATAGTAAGAAAATCTCTCTCTCTCTCTCTCTCTCTCTCTCTCTCTCTCTCTCTCTCTCTCTCTCTCTCTCTCCACAAAAGAATATATGGGATTTTGCTATACAATGAAATCATCTATTGATGTGCCATTATTTATAGATCCATCACAAGCCTATTACATTCTAGGAAAAGTCGTAGTTGGTTTAATGCTGATGTGAGCTGGCTTTTACTTACCAATCATTTCGATTTTCGAGGGTGTGCAATATAATATCAATCAACTTGTAATAACTAACTCATTTTTTATGCTTGCTAGTGTTTGTATAAAATTTCAGAAACAAGAGCATGAGAACGAAGTTACGAGGATATAACTCACCTGAATAATTTTCGAAATATTATTATTTTATTACATAATTATGGATGCCAATAATGATATGCATATTCGTTTCTAACTGAGGAGTGTAGAGAGTACCGTGACGTTCTCTTTCTCCAGAGAATCTTGAAAAGTATACGTCAAATTTCGATCTACGATAACTATACCTGATAATTGCAAAAAAAAAAAAATATTGATCACTAACTTTATACGTCTATTTGAATCTTCCATTACTTTCCCGACAAAATAAGCTGGAAATCCTATTTGGATGCTTTGGAGTATTTCCTATCCACCTCGCTGCTGGCAGGAAAAATCGGTGTTAAACCATTTTACTTAAAAAGTTTAAGCTTGAAACGAGTGTATTATAGTTTAACCTTATACAGTTTCTTTTTTTGGATGTGAGAATTCATACCGATGATTTAATATATTTTATTTCCAACATGTTATTCTCACATCTACATTGATTTACTTATTTACTTATTATCTAGCCTTCTTGCATGATTTTTTTTTTTCTTTTTACGGGTATTTGTGAGGATTCTTATCATAATTTCGTGTTTAAGTCAACGACCCACATTGGGGACTATACTCACATTTTTTAAGATTAAATATCCGTATTTATCGGAGGGGCTAAGATATGCAAATCTTGATTACATTAATATTTTAATATGCGGGCACGTTTCTTTTTATTCCTTTCGTCGTGATTCGTGAATATAAAAACAAAATATAATCTTCTCCGTCCAAATATAATACACGAAGGACAACTACAGTACACCTAATTGGATCAATGTGAACGAAAATTATTTTATATATTTGCAATCAATAATTAAAGGAATATTGTTTCATTAGAAGAAAAATCAAGAGTTCACACTGAAAAACATTTAATTGTTATTTAAATGAATAAAGCAACAAAGTGCTTGAGCAATAACAAGACTCTAATAATAACATATGCTAACTTTTTAGCAGTAAATGTGAACTTTAAATATTGTTTTCCAATCGTCATGCTGTTAGCTGTCTTACACAATTCCAGGTCATAAGAGTAATTAACAAATGTATTATTACATCGATACAACACAATTAATTAGACAGCAATGATGTAATACAAGATACGATGCGACACTTCAGCGAGATTAGATTTTTAATTATAATTATTTACTCAACTTGTCATTTATTATTTATCCACTCAAACAAAATTAAATATAGAAGGTTATCTTATCTGTAATTTTATACTGGCAGGATTATTAATTTTGTACGTTAAGTTTAATATTTTTCATTTTAGATCGTAGTACTCCATGTCAGCATCCAAGGGGAACTGATAATTTCAGTGGCAATCAAATAAAATTTTCTGCTTACTTTCTCGGAAAAATGATGGAAATTTAAAATTTTTGAGTGATCCAAAATTGAAAATCAATATGCTACACCTAAAATTTGTAATATACGAATATTAGATTACAGCGTAAATGGGAACATATAGTTGTAGTATGCGTCGTAATCAACAAAAGAAAAGCGAAAATGATTATTAAAACAAAATTTCATCATAAATGGGTCACTATTGGTCGGTTGTTAGAAGTTTTCAACATTATACTCAATGATGTTTTTCAAGCCTCAAGAGTTTCTAGAAAAAAAAAAGTGACAAATGCTTTAGAAAGATAACTGCGAAGACATTATTTTTAATTTCTAATGGTTAGACTTCTGATAAAAAGTTATGTGAACTATAGAAGTTTCCATATAAAAATATGATTATCGTGAATCTGAAATATAAGCATTAGACAAAAATTAATGTTTCCTATGATCCTATCCCCAACTGTAGCCCGTTAAGACTTTAATTGACTACACAAGATAATGATATTTTATGATCATAAAATTCAACACTGCGTTGATCTATGGTGCTTCTACACTATTAAATAAATAAACTATACTCTTTTTTCGTGATATCCAATTTGTTGAGATTACAATTTGGGCTTTGTCCCACATCGAATAAAGCTCTTCAAACCACGATTAGACCTGTCAAAACGGGCCGGCGGGGCGGGCCGGCCCGTAGCCCGCCAAAGCCAGTCCACTGGCGGGGCGGGGCGGGCTTAAGAAAGCTAGGCCCGTCGAAAATTCTAATTTTTGAAAATATGTATTTTATATTGTATTACAATTTTGTAATATATTTCATGATTCATAAAATTTATTATATTTAAAATTTTACATCAAAATAGTAAAATACGAACGAAAATACACCGAAAATTCATTTAAAATTTTAAATTGCAGTAAATTGCAAAATAAAAAATAAAATAATTTAAAAAAATTAAAAAAATAAAAAATTAACCGGCGGTTGACTAATCGGCAACCGGGGACGGCTAACTGTCAACCGCCCCCGGCCGGTTAGGTTACGGTTAGTCCTAACCGCCGGTTACGGTTAACCGGCGGTTGGGCATCTCTAAGCGAATCGAATGATAGGTCTATCTCAGGCCCTTTACTTAGAAAAGATCCTGAAACGGTTTTGAATGGATGAATCTAAGAAAGGGTTCTTGCCAATGCGACATGGGATTCATCTCTCGAAATCCATGTGTCCTCAAAGTGAGGAAGCAAGGATGGAAATGAGTGAAATTCCTTATGCATCAGCAATAGGTAGCCTAATGTATGCAATGCTATGTACGCGGCCTGACATTGCGTATGCTTTGAGCATAGTGAGTCGATACCAGTCTAATCTTGGTAAGGAACATTGAAATGCAGTAAAGAATATCTTCAAGTACCTTAGACGGACTAAAGATATGATACTGATTTATGGAAATGGAGAATTAGAGGTGGATGGTTATACCGATTCGGATTTTCAGTCGGACGTGGATGACCGAAAATCTACTTCTGGTTTCGTCTATACGCTCAATGGTGGAGCAGTGTCTTGGAAAAATTCTAAGCAAAGCACTACTGCTGATTCCACCACTGAGGCGGAGTATATTGCAGCCTCTGAAGCAACAAAGGAAGGTGTTTGGATGAGGAAGTTCTTAGAAGAACTCCAAGTTGTTCCAGGCATAGTGGACCGCCCGCTACCATTGTGGTGCGACAATAGTGGGGCAGTAGCGCAAGCCAAGGAACCTAGGTCTCACTCAAAGTCCAAACACATAGAAAGAAAATACCACGTGCTGCGTGGGTTCGTTAAAGAATGGCTACATAGCTGTGCAGAAAATAGCCACCGCGGATAACGTGGCGGACCCATTCACTAAGCCTCTCTCACAGGCAGTGCTTGATCGACACCTCCATAAAATGGGGTTACGATATCATAGCGCATGGCATTGAGTACAAGTGGGAGATTGTTGGGGATGTGCCCTCGGAATGCCATTCGAGGATGTAATGAATGGGGCATGTATTTAATAATCGATGTATTATTCGCTATATATTTGAATAATGTATTCTTATACTATGAATGGAATTTATATTTTATTATTTATTCTTTCAAAGGCATATTATTTATTTACCTATTAAGTCTTACTAGGCATCCGGTGAGGTAGTAAATAAATAAATCTCATATATCGTGAGTTTAGTCACCGATTCTCATGGGATGAGAGCGGGGCACCGGTGAGCTATTAGCCTCCGATATTAACTAAGTCCATAAGTCTTAGACCTCAGTAGGGTGACTGAGCGTCAATTACGACTTATTTGTTGACGACTCTTATATGGTTGTGCCAGCCATTCGCTTGGGAAGCGGGAGGTCGTAACATTGGTATAAGTTGAATCAGGGGATTAACTTGTACTTGGACACGACTCGCAATCGACGATCACATGGGCCTTATCGTTACTCTGGGTAGCGTCAGTGATCGATCGATTGACTATAGTAGTGTGTGTGGACCTTAGACCAAAGGGTCTTTGATGGAGTTGACTTCGGAGTCTTGATTTGTCACTAGTTTGCTAGGCCCGTCTTGTTCGAAGACGAACATGGGTCGGCAAGCGACATGCGGGCTTGATAACGAAGGGTAACTGCCGTGCTTAGACTATCGTGAGGGATTCACTGTCTCGTTAGTAACCGAGATATGTGTCCTATGCATATTCGGGGACAGGAAATTACGAAGTCTTCGGCCGAAGCTATAAACTGACTTGCGTGGGACGTAAGGGCAGTTTAGTAATTTCGCTAGTCACGAATTAGTCATAGAGTCGAGTCTAGCGAGTTTGACGTAACCATGACTCTCACTCGACCAGGACATTTGTGAAGGGTCTATACGTATGACGATAATGTATAGCCGGTTCATAGATCGAAGATCGTACTCAACACGGGATCTATTCGGTACCGCAGGATTGGCTAGGCGCTTACCGATTTCTTGGATTCCTCCCTTGCCGGGTTCGAACCAAGAGACTCGGGCTTAAAAATGATCACTGTGATAATGCCTAACTAATATGAGATGTAAAATGATTTAACGGTCTTAGAGGCGTTAATAAAATATTAAATATATGTTTTAGAAACTATATTTATATGGACAGAAATTTACGGAACGAAAATGGTAATAGTTGAAGCGTAAATAGGGTTCACAATGACGAGCAAGGCTTGTCACGTTTGTGAAGCCCATCTGCAAAGTAGCAGTAGCTTCAAAAATTCATATCCCCCAATCTAGACCTCGGATTGAGAATCCCTTTGGTCAGAATCAAGAATGGTGATTCTTTTAACTATGATTAAAATTTCAGGGCAATGCTGTCAAAAGCGTCACGGCCGTGAACGTCTTGCACGTGGCCGTGACGACCGGCAGTATGCATTCCAGAAGCTGCCCGACAGTGTCACGGCCGTGACACTTATTGCCGAGGCCGTGAAGGCCTCCAAGCAACAGTCACGGCCGTGACAATGGCCGTGACGAGTCGCAGAAAATGTCCAATGATGAGTTACGGCTGTGACGAGCTTGTCTGAGGCCGTGAACGCGCATCAAAATGTCATTTTCTTGGCCAAACCTAATCCAATTTCGTTTGTTCTTCTTTTGCTATTATTGTGGGACAATATCTAGTCATTAGATGATATAATTCGAAAGAAATAATGCAAAGATGAGTCATGTAGGACATGATTTCATTTGATTGATCTTAAAGTCATTTTCTAAGTTGGAAATGGACTTTGATTAATATTTCTTGGAGAAATTTCGTCCATTAGATAATTCCATACATTCTCACACTAAAACTTGAGTTTAGAGAGTGGTGAGAGCTCCTTAGGTTGTTCTTAGAGAAAACCCTAAGTGTGTTTGAGTTTGTAGTAAATCAAATACACTAAAACACATCCCTATAAAACATTCTTCACTTCCTCCAGCCATCCTTGGGGAGGTGAAGTCTGTGGCACGTCACGGGATCGGCGTGACTCTCTTCGGCACAGTTCGTGAGCTACGGGAGCTAAGGATCTTCGCGACGAGGGTAAGATCCCTATTCCTTTATACGTATCGAACGTGCAGTTTTCTTTATTTAACCGAGTATCCTGGGGAAACCGTATGGGGAACCCGGGAAAAATTTTTAAATTCCGCTACGTCCGGGGCAAGGCCTCGGGTCACCCGGGGTTTCCCAACAATAACTTCATTTGATATAATTGGCCAAGTAAATTAACTTCTTTACTTATTGAAATACTGCCAAGTATTTTACATTATTGCATTATGATTGCCTGCTTTTTTTCCACTGAGCCCTTTTCAACAATTTTCTGTTTTGTAAAGTAGCTACTTGTGGGAAGAATGGAATGATCGGCATACTACAGATGAAGTCTGTTGAATATTTTGAAATAAAGAAAATAAAATATTAAAATATTATATGACTTAGTCGAAGAGTCGTATCCCTTCGTAGGAAATAATTAATGAATTGTTATATCACTTCAATGAAACATTATATCTGTTAAGTTATCTCTTTTGAGAAAAGACAAAACAATTCGAGTTTTGGCGAATAGATGCACCAATTCAAAAGGAACCTCTCTACAACTATAAATACTTGTGTTCTTTCTTCTGCAGAGAATCAACTCAAGCAATCAAATCTGCTCACCAAAAGAATTCAGTGCATACTTAGCTAAAGCAAAAGCGCAGTACGTGTTTCTTTGTATCCTGAAGGTATTCGATTATTCTCTCGTTTGCTTTGTAGAGAGCAAAAATCACCTTTAGGAAAGTGGCTTATAGATACACGCCTAGAAACAGATTATCTCAAGTTCCTGCAGAATTCCAAAACTTGAAAGAAGACGAAGTCTTTTGATCGCTACAGACCTCATTTTTCACAACAATCTAAAGGTGATTATTTGAACCTGTTTCCATGGCGTCACTCAAAGAATTAGCAAGCAATTTAATAAAGCTCGATCGCTTCGATGGTGGGAGCTTTATACGCTGGCAAAAGAGAATTCATTTTCTCTTAATTTCGCTTCAAGTAAGCTATGTTCTCAACACCCCAAGGCCCGAAGAAAATCTTGAAGAAACTATCGCCGATGCAAGGAGAAGGCAAAAGTGGGATACTGATGACGAGATATGTCGGGGACATATCTTGAATGCTATGAGCGATGCACTCTTCGACGTTTATCATATTGTAGCAACGGCAAAAGAATTATGGGAAAGATTAGAGACAAAGTATCTTCAGGAAGACGCTACAAGTAAGAAATTTATTGTCTCACGTTTTAATAATTTTAAGATGGATGATAACAGACCAGTTATGGAGCAATTCGATGAGATTGAGCGTATGTTGAATAATTTTAATCAACATAAAATGGTCATGGACGAGACAATTATCGTCTCTAATGTCATCGACAAGTTGCCCCCTTCGTGGAGAGACTTTAAACGAAATCTAAAGCATAGTAAGGAAGATATCTCTCCTGAACAGCTTGCAAATTCTCTTCGAATCGAAGAGGAATTTCGCAAGGAATTGAAAACACAGGAAAATGAGAAGGAACAGACCAACTCGAAAGTGCTCGTAGTTGAGGATGGTAATTGGAACAAACCTTCAAAGAAAAGGCAATTCCAAGACAAAAATGCTACAGAAGTTCAATAGTAACAAGCGAAAGAAAGGAAGTTACTATCACTGTGGAAAACCAGGCCATTACAAAAATGAATGTCGTCTCTTGAAGAAGGGAAAAGCGAATGGCGCATCCTCTAAAGCAATAGATAACCTAGTCGCAGTCATATCAGAAGTAAATATGATTGAAGATGACGACGAATGGTGGATCGATTCAGGAGCCACCCGCCATGTTTGCAAGAATAAACAAATGCTCAAGAACATGGAAGCAGTGCCTGAAGGAACTGTCCTCTACATGGGAAATGCTACGGAAGTCCCCGTTCTTGGAATAGGGAGCATAGAGATTGAATTTACATCCGAAAAAAAGTTAACACTAAATAATGTGTATTATGTGCCGGAAGTAAGGAAGAATCTAGTATCGGGTAGTGTTCTGAATAAATTTGGCTTCAAACTAGTATTTGAAGCAAATAATTTTGTACTTTCGAAGGGAGGATTGTTTGTAGGAAAGGGCTACTTGTGTAACAGAATGTTCAAGTTGAACATTTCCAATAATAATAAAATTAGTTCTGCTTATATCGTTGATTCTCCAGACTTATGGCATAATAGATTAGGACATGTTCATTATGGAAGAATTCGTTGCATGTCAAAACTAAATATGATTCCGCATGTCAAAACTGAATAACACTTGTCGAACATGCATGCTAACAAAAATAACTCGAAGTTCTTTTCTGAAAGTAGAAAAAACTTGAAAATTGTTAGATTTAATTCATTCAGATGTATGTGATTTGCATAGAACTCCTACAATCGGAAATAAAAAATATTTTATTACTTTTATAGACGACTGCAGTAGATATTGTGTTGTCTATTTATTGCATTCTAAAGACGAAGCTCTTGAAAAATTTAAAATTTTCAAGAATGAATCGGAATTACAACGTGAAACGTTTATAAAACGTTTAAGAACTGATGGAGGTGGAGAATACTACAGTCCATCATATTTTGAGACAACGGGTATAGTCCATGAGACTATTGCTCCATATACTCCACAACAAAACGGAGTGGCAGAACGCAAAAATCGTGTTCTAACGAAGATGATAAATTCTATGATGTCAGCATCCGAACTAAATTCTGGGTTTTGGGGAGAAGCATTGCTAACGGCATGCCACATCCTCAATCGAGTTCCTAATAAACGGAACAAAGTAACTCCTTACGAAATCTGGAACAAAAGAAAACCTAACTTGAGTTATTTCAAGGTTTGGGGTTGTCGAGCAATCGTTAAGGTTCCAGGACCCAAAAGAAAGAAACTGGGTGAAAGAGGTATTGAGTGCGTATTTATTGGTTATGCACAAAATAGCAAAGCATATAGATTTTATGTTACGGAACCTAATGACTATATATCGGTTAATACCGTAATGGAGTCATGTGATGCCATTTTCGATGAGCAACGATTTAAGTCAATACCTCAGATTAAGGACGAGTATACATAAAAATATCTCACTAGATGATGTAATAGAACGAACCGATGGACAACAAGATGTTGAAATTCGTCGAAGCAAACGTGCTCGAAAAGCTCGTGATTTCTGTTCTGATTTCTTTAGGTTTCTTGTGGAAGGAACAAGAGAAAGCGTTACCAAGAAGTCCCATTCTGTTATAACATAGAAGATGATACTCAATCATTTGAGGAAGCCATGAAATCACGGGACGTCGCTTTCTGGAAAGAAGCAATAAATGATGAAATGGATTCAATTTTGGGAAATCAAACGTGGATTTTGGTTGATCCACCGCTGGGCTCGAAACCTATTGGGTGCAAATGGAAATTCAAAAAGAAAACTAAAGTCGATGGTACGATCGAGAAGTTTAAAGCTCGATTAGTAGCTAAGGGTTTCAGTCAGAAATCAGAAATCGATTACTTCGGTACTTATTCTCCAGTGGCGAGAATGTCTACAATACGACTGTTAATAGCAATGGCATCCATATATAAACTTATTATTCATCAGATGGATGTTAAGACGACTTTTTTAAACGGAGAGCTGGATAAAGAAGTTTACATGAAACAACCGGAAGGGTTTGTTATGCAAGGCCAAGAGCACAAAGTATGTAAACTAATAAAATCATTATATGGTCTGAAACAAGCGCCAAAACAGTGGCATCAAAAGTTTGACCAAACGGTACTTGCTAATGGTTTCAAAATAAACCAAGCGGACAAATGTGTCTATAGTAAGTTTAATGGAGATAAAGGAGTTATAATATGCCTCTACGTTGATATGTTAATATTTGGTACTGATTTAGATCAAATCAGAGAAACCAAGCAATTCCTATCGAATAACTTTGCCATGAAAGATATGGGTAAAGCAGATGTTATTCTTGGGATAAAAATCCTAAGAGGGGATGAAGGGATAACACTTACTCAATCTCATTACATTGAGAATGTATTGAGAAAATTTAATCACTCTGATTGTGTTCCCGCATCTAGTCCGTTTGATCCAAATATAAAGTTGATCAAACATATCGGAAAACCAGTATCGCAGTTGATGTATTCCAAAGTGATAGGTTGTCTGATGTATGCGATGACATGCAAAAGACCAGATATAGCTTTTGCGGTTGGAAAGCTAAGTAGATACACGAGTAACCCGAGTGATGCACATTGGCATGCAATCACAAGAATTTTTAAATATCTAAAGAAAACTAAGGAATATGGCATATGCTATGGTGGATATCCTTCAGTTATAGAAGGATATTCTGATGCTAGTTGGATAACTGGCAGCGGCGATCATGCAAGTACTAGCGGTTGGATCTTTATGCTAGGCGGAGGTGCGATTTCTTGGAGATCTAAGAAACAGACTTGCATAACAGATTCAACTATGGCATCTGAATTTGTTGCCCTTGCTTCTGCAAGCAAGGAAGAAGAATGGCTACACAATTTACTATTTGAATTGCCATTATTGGAAAAACCAATTGCACCTATTTCGATTCATTGTGACAGCGAAGCAACTCTTGCGAGAGCATACAATCATGTTTACAATGGAAAATCAAGACATATCGGAGTACGGCATAGTTATGTAAGAGATTTCATTTCTAATGGTGTGATTACCATCGATTACGTGCGATCAAGCAATAATCTCGCAGATCCATTAACAAAAGCTTTATCACGAGACGTAGTCAACAAGACGTCTAAGGGGATGGGTCTCAAGCTCATTAAATCGAAGTCACCCGTGGTGGAACCTCAACCCGAGACTTGAAATACCGTCTAAGTCTCGAGTTCAATGAGTCAAAGTACATCATCAGCGTGATTTGGAGTGCTACAATATATCATGCATCCCAAGTTTAAGTAGCACTTGTTGCCCGTTAGGAAAAAAGGTAGGTTGAGATTTGATCTCTTAATAGGTCTATAGGCTGTATTTTAATTTTGCCGGATATCGAATGACGGGGGTATCTTGATAGCTCTACCTATGTGAGTGTAAAAGTTCGACCGCTTAAAAGAAGTTCAAGAGCTTGACTTCGACACACTCATGAAGGATACTGGACACAAGGTCTATAATGTGTCGCCATAAATGAATGTCTGGTGGTGTGAGAAATCAAATGTGTGACCGACTCTACAGGTTGTCAGTATGAATAATTGGTTCAAGGCTGTATCCACCATTTTATTCAGACCTCTTGTATCGAGCCTTCACTAAGCGATGGTTCAAATCTTTTGGAACACCATTATCTATGCATGAGATTTACAGATTTGTTTATCGTTAAGGAGAGTTTCCTTTATATTGAAAATGGCGGGGGATTGTTGAATATTTTCAAACAAAGAAAATAAAATATTACAATATTATATGACTTAGTCGAAGAGTCGTATCCCTTCGTAGGAAATAATTAATGAATTGTTATATCACTTCAACGAAACATTATATATGTTAAGTTATCTCTTTTTAGAAAAGACATAACAATTCGAGTTTTGGCGAATAGATGCACCAATTCAGAAGGAACCTCTCTACAACTATAAATACTTGTGTTCTTTCTTCTGCAGAGAATCAACTCAGGCAATCAAATCTGCTCAAACACACGAATTCAGTGCATACTTCGCTAAAGCAAAAGCGCAGTACGTGTTTCTTTGTATCCTGAAGGTATTCGATTATTCTCTCGTTTGCTTTGTAGAGAGCGAAAATCACCTTTAGGAAAGTGGCTTACAGATACACGTCTAGAAACAGATTATCTCAAGTTCCTGCAGAATTCCAAAACTTGAAAGAAGATGAAGTCTTTTGATCGCTACAGACCTCATTTTTCACAACAAAGTCTGTATTATGAATAGTTTCATTAATTTGAAATTTTCTGCTCCACAGGTGCGCTGTGGTCTGCAAAATTTATGTATTTGTTTTGTTCAAGTAATTTAGTTTCCAATAGATAGAAGAAACCATACCTGCTCTCAATTAAACTCCTCGTGGATTCGTTACTGGAGTTTTTTCCGTTGTACCATAATCCATGGTTCCGAGTTTCCCCAGTAAAATGCATGTCCTTTTTACAAACAAAGTAAATAAAAAGATACAAGTATGATTCTGTTTTAGCTCCTACGAGGTGATTCTTTGAAATTAAATTTCTTTTCCATTTCTGTTAATTGCATTGTATTTATCCCAGTTGCCGCAGCAAGATAATTTATTATTGTATTTATCCCAGTTGCCGCAGCAAGATAATTTATTCGACTGTGGCCTTTTCTTGCTTCATTTTGTTGCCCCCTTTTTAAGTTCAAACCTTGCTTCTGAAATCTTGTATAACTCAGCCACTTAGAATCTTATAATCTCAACAGCTGAACAATGATTGGTTCCACCCTGCGGAGGTTTCTCTCAAAAAGCGCGATCAAATCAGAGAATTAATATGCAGAATTTCCAAGGAAACCACCCGAAGGAAATTAACGCCTGTTTCTAGTCCAAGTCTGGGAGCCAACGATGACAATGATGATGCTGAAATTATTGATCAGCATTTTTCTCCTTGTAAGCAGCAAATGTCCAAATCGATCATTTCAACGTTATGAATTTACCAGCCAAGGTAATGCCCGACATTTGTTTTCTGTTAAAAGATATTATTCCTTACTTGAAATTGTTGCGAAATGGACAGCGAAACGATATTGGAAATAACTGTGAGGATTAAATGGACACGGGAATTTACGTAGAAAACCCCTTTATAACTTGGGGTAAAAAACCACGGGTGAGGTAGAAATTTATTACTGGGGTAAACAGGGGTTACAACCTCTCAATCTATAAAGGAGAAACGATCTCTCTTTATAGTCGGAGCAAATACCGAACAAATCCTCAATTTTTCTCTACCCTCTATTTCTTTCCTCTCTCTATTTTCTTTCTCTATTGGTTTTTTTGGTGTATTTTTAGCTTAAGCTCCATAGCCTATTTATAGGCAAGAAACTTAACAAATTAGGTCATGGCTTACATCACTTAATCATTATAATATTAATATAACTAAATATATATTATTATTATTAATGAGGTAGGTGAAGTGGGTAGGTGGCAACCCACTTTTAATCAGAAATTTGATTTCGTTTATTTGGGTTTTGGCTAATTCATTTTGGAATCTTATAGCAGGAAGAAGCACTTGAAAAGGAAGCAACTTCTCCTCCAATAAACATCCAAAGCTGTTGTAACTGCACAGCAGATATCGAACTCTTATTTGGATCTCCTAAAAAGTCTCCAATGATAATCGACGTGCCCAACGATGATGAAGAGCTGCTTGCCGGCGTTTCTCCAACGTCGGATGAGAATCTCGATCAATGCGTGGTTGATGATTCTGAGGAGGAAAATGAGGTACAATGCATTTCAAGAAAGGATTGTGTGCCCTCTTCTTCTTCTCCTATTACTCATTCACCCTTTTTCAGAGGTATGAACTGATTGTTTTTCTTTCTTCACGTAAGAGATCTTTGAGAGTGAACGGAAGTGTTTTTTAAGAGAGTGGAAAAGCAGAGAAGAAAGGTTACAGCAAGATCATCTTTATTTCTTGAACAACTTCATTACATCATTTTGTACATAAAGTAGAGTTGAAAACTAAAGACAAAAGTGTCAACATAAACCCATGCTTTGACTACCTAACACAACATCAAAGCATGGTCATCCAAGATTTTTCAAAAGAAAATATCTACCCATCATTTATCTTATGGAAAAAAATTAATATATTTATAAATATTAATATGAACGTTCATATTGTAAATGATGACTAGCTTAGATTGGAAGTTGGTGACTTTCATTAATTTTGTAGATGAGAAATGGAACGACCTTTAACTGTTTCTATTTGGTAGTTAAAATGAAAGATGTTAGTCGGCAAAAATCCACTTACTCTTCCAAAGGCCGTGAATGATACACAACAAGCTAGCTGCTACTTGATAGATACTTTAAAGAATTTGAATTATTGTGACATGAAATTGGAATTTGGAAATATTAGTACTCGGCTATTGTTCATGTAATTAAGGAGGCCAGGTCAAGTTGTAACGTGGATATATCCGTATAGACAATGACTTAAAAGACAATAAATTAGCAGCTACAACTTGCATATGTTTGCCCAGACGAAAAATATATCAAGCAGTTATAATATTCCATGGTGGAGTTCATCGATAATCATTTCATCAGTACAGTAACAAAACATAAAAAATTGAAGACAAACACACACACGAACATTACAAGTTTAAGTTTTAATTAACAAACCGATCTTCTTCAATGCAATTCACACGAAAAACAAGCACATTAAGAACACGAGACTTTACCTTGGAGATTATGAGGATGCAAAATAAAAGCTAGTGCGGAGATAGAAGAGAGGAGGACGCCGACGTAGTAGTTTGAACTGTAGAGCTACTATCAGTAATAGGCGTCATTATCCCAGTACTGCTAGCACCGACGAAACGGCCACAATAGGCATCTTAGTGAACAATAACGCTTCCGAGTTAAGGATGTGTTTGGCTTCCATTATTTTGGGCCTGCAGTTGCTGTCGGGATGAACGCACCACATCCCTACCATCAATAGTATCTCCATTTTTCTTCATCGAACTCCCCGCATAGCCTGGGATCCGCCGCATCGAGCAGCTTACCCTCACCGTAGAGATTCCACACGAAGTCGACCAATTTAGTCACTGTTTGCTTGTCGCCTTCAATAGGCATTTTCCCGCACGCGACCTCCAACAACACCACTCCAAAGCTATACACGTCGGATTCCTTCGTGGCCCTTGATGTAGTTAAAATCTCGGGAGCCATGTAGCCCATCGTGCCTGTTGGAAAAAATAAAAAAAGTATATAAATAATTAAAATATGATGTCATCCCTTTTCCCTTCAAGTTTAAACTTGTAGGTGAAGTGGTCATGGGAACGAATCATCACGAGGCATCAATGTTTTTTCTTAAAAAAAAAGAAAAAATTACACGTCCAAGACTAGATAAAGAAAGAAACCAGCGTAAAAGTGAAGTGTTGGTCATTTAACATTATGCCTGCAATGTTAGTCGTGCGGGACCCCTTCACGTGGTCCACCGACCTGGCGAGTCCAAAATCTCCGAGCTTTGCGTTGAAGGTCGAGTCGAGCATTACGTTGCTCGACTTTATGTCTTTGTGGAGTACACACTGCTCGCACTCTTCGTGCAGATACAGAAGGGCCGAGGCTAAACCTAGGGCTATCTTGTACCTATCCTCCCAAGGAAGGGGTGTCAAATCTTTGTTGAAGAGGTGATAGTCTAAGCTTCTGTTGGGCATGTAATCGTAGACTAAGAGTAGGTCGCCCCTACGATGGCACCATCCTACGAACTGCACCAAGTTCTTGTGCCTCAATTTGCTTATGACCTTCACCTCCGAGGCGTACTCCTTCAGCCCTTGTTGTGTTCGACGCGAGAGCCTCTTCACTGCTACGTACGACCCAGTTTCTTTGAGGAAGCCTTTATAGACCTGCCCAAACCCGCCCTCTCCTAGCTTCTCCTTCTCCGAGAAGTTGTTCGTCGAGAGAGCCAGCTCGTCGTAGGTGAACTTCTTCGGCCCGCTTTCCTTTTCGAACTCGACGTCCATGTGCCTATCTTCGTCGAAGACATCAGCCTCTTCTTCATCTTCGTCTGGCGATGGACCCTCCTCCTTTCTGGGATTGATATTCTTATTCTTCTTCTTCTTCTTTACGTAACAACAACTTATTATGACAACGATGATAAGAGCAATCAGTATTGCCATTCCTAAACTCAACCCTAGATATAGTCCTCCTTTCTTGCTTCTTTTGCCACCAACGGCCTCAGTACTACTACTACTACTAGTATTATTATTACTGCTATTACTACTAATACTACTACTAGTGCTACTTACTGGCGCAGGACTATCAACAATTGTTGGCAGATCGCTGGAAGTGAAATTCCAGTCTAGAACCTTGTGATTCTCGTATAATCTCCAACAGACGCGGAGAAGCCAACCGTAACATACTCGGGCAGTTGATCCCTAAGATCGACCACATAGCTGAGCTCGCCATAAGTTTGAGCAGCGGTCGAATCTTTGCCATCCCACCCAGTAAAATTGACGCTGAGCGTCGTGGTAGTCGAGTCGTACGCAATCCATGCTCGAGTCCATTGTGGATTCATCATACTAATATTATTTGACCATCCTATGGCGTCGCTAGAATTCACGGAGTTTACGTCTATCCCGACGTGTGGTCTAGCGAGCGATGTTTCCCATTCATCCGCATACGTATCGAACTCCACAGCAACAAACCTCGAAAGCTCGTCGTTGGGGTCAGAATTGATTTTCGACGAGTCGACGAGGCCAAGGCCGCCGCCCGAGGAACCATCGGGAATCGCAGAGTTGACAGGGGCTAAGAAGAAAGTGAGCCCATCTGCGTAACTACTATTGTTTTCTAAATATATACTGAAAGTGAAGTAAGTTTGAAAATCTGCGATTTTTCCAGATTTCTTGTCCCATAAATGCAGAGAGTCTGCATATGTGGCTCTGCCGACGTTATGAAAAGACTTCATTCCGTCGATCTTCTGATCGGCTGTGACCCGAATGCTGACATCTGTAGGATAAGCGTCTCCTGAGAATGTTACCTTATTATAATTGTTGAAGCGATTGACGCTGAAGTTTAGACCAGCAGCAAGTGTTGGAGAGAAGAAGAAGAAGATAAAGAACAAGGACGAAAAGAAGAAGAAGAAAGAATGAAGGATTGAAGTCGAAGAACTAATAAAAGCAGGAGTCTGCATATCGATTATGCTGTGAATGTTATACGAACTTTTATCTATATATTTCGATCTCTCTTTCTTTACAATACAGTACATGTACTTCAGAATTTGAAACTATTTTCGGATTGACAAATCTTTATAATATGAGGAAAGGAAATAGTAGTTAGTACACTGTTCGATAATGCTGTGTTGGTAATAAGCAGCAACTTGCTGCCAAGAGAAGAAGACTCGTTGACCCACCAACCGAATGGCAAGGGAGAGGTTTTAAGCAAAGACGATTAATTAGAGGTCCACAAGTGTCATCATCTGATATTTATTACATTACATATTGTTAAAATCGAGCCAAAATCAAGCAAGACCATTCTCAGCTGGAGGACAAACTGTTCGATTGGTAGAAAAGCCACTCAAGGAAGAAAAGGCGCGTAAGACTAAATGAACGTTTCAAAGGAAGGAAGCGATTAACTTATAGAATCGCCCACTGCAGCGACGACTTCAGCCAAGACGTTTTAAGCCAGCTCAGCAATCTATCCTTTAAATATGCGCGCGCGAAGTGTTTGTTAGATAGATCATCTAATTTTCACATACATTCAGTTCAGTGTATGTTTTTCAGTAGTTCTTCGATCTTCTTGATTTCTGGTGTAATCGATCGATGCATAGAGCACGATCTAGGGTTGTAAAGTCATCAGCGTCAATAAGAGTTGGATCCGTTCGGTTCGTGGACGTAGGATTGATAAAATCCGAACCACGTTAATTGCTTGTGTTTCAACAAACATCAACTCGCACACGCAAATTTCATATGGTATCAGAGAATTCCTGCAATTCTGCGCGCGTTCAGATTGATTTTGCACTCAAAGATTGACGAGGAACAGAGTTTGAGACCAAGATGAGTACAGAAATCCCAAATCCAACCACAAACACAGTTTTAAATCAGACCACAGGTATGTTTTCATCTTCCAACGATCCCTTCTTCTTGAGTGCGAATGACACGTCAGGGCAGCTCCTAGTCCATGAGCAGCTCATAGGAGATAATTACATGACCTGGAGCCGTGCTATGATCATTGCACTGATTGGGAGAAACAAAGAGGGATTCGTTATGCTGACTTGAAGGCACCAGCCGCAACTGATCAAGACAAGGTAAATGCTTGGAAAAGGAATAATAATATAGTCATTTCTTGGATTCTTAATGCTGTTTCGAAGGAGATTTCAGCAAGCATACTTTATAGCACAACAGCCCGCGAGGTATGGGTCGATCTTCAAGAAAGAATCGGGCAAACTAATAGGCCGAGAATCCTGCAGCTGAAGAAAGAATTAGTCAACCTCGAACAGGGATCAAGCAATGTTGCAGCTTACTACACTAAGCTTAAGACACTCTGGGATGAATTGGCAAGCTATAGACCTCCCTGTCAATGTCTCTGTGGTGGAGTGAATCCAATCAAGGCATATCTTGAGGAAGAATACGTCCTTACCTTTCTAATGGGGTTGAATTATACATACTCACAGGTCCGAGGGCAGATTCTCCTCATGGATCCCTTCCCCTCTATCAACAAAGTATTCTATTACTAGTGCAAGAAGAGAAGCAAAGGTCCATGGCAGCCGGAAATTCTAGGGTGATTGACGATCAGATTAGCAATCTGGCCATGCTAGCTGCTAAGGGAGAGTATGAGAACTCAAGAAGGGGAACATGTTGGCAAAGGAAGGAGACTGCTAAACCATTCTGCACCCATTGCAATAAGAAGGGTCATACAATGGAAACTTGCTACCAACTGCATGGGTTCCCACCAGGATATAGACAGAGTGCACGTTTCAAAGGAGCAAGAGCCAATCAAGTTCAGATAGAGCAGGGCAGCAAACAGGGGCAGCAGAGCAGTCAGACTGGTCCTTCCATGGCTGGTGATGCACTGGTCCAGTTGAGTTTAACTCCTTTCCAACTGCAAAGTCTGAGGACTTTGATTAACCAGCCTTTCAGCAACATGCCATCAGAAGGAGCAGATCAGGTGCAACAGGGTGAAAAGGTTGCAGGTCTGTGCCTATCTTTTAATCTGCCAAAATTTACTAGGACTGATTTCTGGCTAGTTGATTCAGGTGCCACAAGGCACGTGTGTGGTGATCTAAATATGCTTTATGACTTGCATGATATCAAAGAATCTAAGGTAATTCTGCCAGACAACTCTGTGATCTGGGTAAATAAGGCAGGAACCTATAAGCTTAACAGGTTTATCACCTTAACTGAGATTTTGTATGTGCCGCAGTTTGCTTTCAATCTCATTTCTGTGAGCTATCTGGCAATTAATAGTGATTGCATTTTTAGTTTTTCATCTGATAGCTTCCAGATACAGGGCCCTACACACCAATTGATTGGCAAGGGTGAGCAACAAGCTGGCCTCTACATCATTAAGGCAGAATCACCTGTTTTTCATGAGCAGTCTATTTTTCTTAATAAGTTGTCAGGGGAGATCTGGCACAGCAGGCTCGGGCACCCCACAGATAAGGTTTTAGGAATTCTAAGGAATAAACTGAGGGACAGTAGTGATATCTCAGATTCATGTTGCAAAATTTGTCCCCTAGCTAAGCAAAAGAGAAGTTCTTTTCCTAATAAAAGTAAACTTGCTTGTTCTGTTTTTGATCTCATCCACTGCGATGTATGGGGGCCATTTCATGCCCCATCCCACCTAGGACATCAGTACTTCATAACTATAGTAGATGACCATACCCGCTTTACTTGGTTAATCATGCTCAAACACAAGTCAGAGGTGCATCCCGTACTTAGTTATTTCATAGCTTTGGTTGAAACTCAGTATAAAACTAAGGTCAAAACCGTGAGGACTGATAATGCCAAGGAATTTAGTCTTGTTGATTTGTTTAGAAGTAAAGGAATCATTCATCACTTATCATGTATACACACCCCACAACAAAATGCAGTCGTAGAAAGAAAACATCAACACCTTTTGAACGTGGCTAGATCTCTGTATTTTCAGTCGGGTGTGCCCATTGAGTTGTGGTCTGAATGTGTGTTAACTGCCACTTACTTGATCAATAGGACACCATCTGTGAAATTAGGCAATAAGAGCCCTTATGAGCTGCTTTATCAGAAACCATTTGATTATGATTATCTTCGAGTTTTTGGATGTCTATGTTTTTCCTCTACAATAGCAGCAGGTAGGAGAAAGTTCGATCCGAGGGCAAGACAATGTGTGTTTGTAGGATATCCCAATGGCATGAAGGGGTACAAATTAATGGATCTGTCTACAAAAGAGATCTTTATTTCACGAGATGTGAGCTTTAAGGAGGATGAGTATCCCTTTCACTCTCAACAGTCTGTCCCACATCAGAAAGATCCTTTTGCTGCTCAAGTTCTGCCCAGACCCTGTATACATGTTCCTGAATCAGAGGCAGCTTCTCAACCACCCTCAGAAACAGGTTCAACCACAGCAGATGAGGAACTGTTACCAGCAAACGACCTAGGACCCGAAGCTGATGCAGTAGATGCAGATTGCTCCCATCATCCTGAGAATCACAGTGAGGTTCCTCAAGAACATGGAGTACATACCAGGGCTGGTAGGGAATCAAGAAAACCAGCTTACCTCAAGGACTACCAGTGCAATGTCTGCCATGAGAAGCAGAGCCTCTACCCATTATCTCAGCATTTGTCCTATCAGCATTGTTCATAGCAACTTCAGGATTTTATCCATAATGTAGCAGTAGCAGAGGAGCCAAAGAGCTTCTCCCAGGCCATTAGATCACAGGATTGGGTCCAAGCCATGAATGATGAATTAAGAGCCCTTGAGGATAATCACACTTGGACAGTTCAGCCACTACCACCAGGCAAGAAAACTGTTGGCAACAGGTGGGTCTACAAGCTGAAATACAATACCTCGGGGCAGATAGAAAAGTATAAAGCCCGTTTAGTGGCAAAGGGCTATGATCAGAAGGAAGGTGTGGATTACTTGGACACCTTTGCCCCGGTAGCCAAACCTAACACTATCAAGATAATCATCTCCATGGCAGCCAAGCTCGGCTGGCAACTTGCTCAACTTGATGTAAGTAATGCTTTTCTCAATGGTGAGTTGACTGAGGAGGTTTTTATGGATCTGCCTCAAGGTTTAGGGCAGGCTTATGGTCGCAACTGCTCCGGGAAACTCGTTTGCAAACTTCATAAGTCCATCTACGATTTGAAGCAAGCATCGAGGGAGTGGAATAAGACGTTCACTGATGCTGTGAAACGATTTGGCTTCGTGCAAATCGAATCTGATCATACTCTTTTCATTAAAGGTTCAGGTGCTCAGGTTCTCATACTGCTGGTTTATGTTGATGACATAATCCTAGCAGGGGCGGCCACTGATCAGATACAGCAAGCAAAGGATTTTCTCAGTTCTTGCTTCAAAGTTAAGGATTTAGGAGAGCTGAATCTTTTCTTGGCCATCGAAGTAGCTCGGCATGCTGGGGGTATATATATGTCACAGAGGCATTATACTTTGCAATTATTGGAGGACACAGGTTATCTGGATGCAAAACCACTCTCCACGCCCATGAATCCAAGCCAAAAGATCACAGCTAGTGATGGGGAACTACTGTCGAACCCTTTTCAGTATCGTAGGTTGATTGGGAGGTTATTATATCTTACATTCACACGGCCAGATATATCCTTTGCCGTACAGAAATTGAGCCAATACATGGCATCACCTCGCACAGGCCACTTAATGGTCGCACACCACCTGTTAAGGTACCTGAAAAACTCACCAGGCCAGGGGATTTTTATGGCAGCTGAACACAATTTCAACCTCGCTGCTTTTTCTGATGCGGATTGGGGGGCTTGTAGAGATACAAGGAAGTCAGTTACTGGTTTCTGTACCTTCTTGCGAAGCTCATTAATCACCTGGAAGGCTAAAAAGCAAGCTACAGTGTCCCGCTCTTCGACGGAAGCAGAATACAGGGCATTAGCCTCCACAGTTGCTGAGATCTTATGGATCAAAGGTTTGCTTACTGAGTTGAATATCAACAGGGGTCAAGTACCAGTGGTGTATTGTGACAATCAATCGGCCGTTAAGCTGGCTATGAATCCAAGATTTCATGAGCGCTCGAAGCACATAGAAATCGATTGTCATTTCATCCGGGATCACATCGCAAGAGGGACAATAAAGCTACTTCCAGTCCGATCTGAACATCAACTGGCTGACATATTTACGAAGTCACTCACGGGCCCAATATTACAGCAACTCATGCTCAAGATGTCTGTAAGAAATTTGTTCCATCCATCTTGTGGGGGGCTGTTAAAATCGAGCCAAAATCAAGCAAGACCATTCTCAGCTGGAGGACAAACTGTTCGATTGGTAGAAAAGCCACTCAAGGAAGAAAAGGCGCGTAAGACTAAATGAACGTTTTAAAGGAAGGAAGCGATTAACTTATAGAATCGCCCACTGCAGCGACGACTTCAGCCAAGACGTTTTAAGCCAGCTCAGCAATCTATCCTTTAAATATGCGCGCGCGAAGTGTTTGTTAGATAGATCATCTAATTTTCACATACATTCAGTTCAGTGTATGTTTTTCAGTAGTTCATCGATCTTCTTGATTTCTGGTGTAATCGATCGATGCATAGAGCACGATCTAGGGTTGTAAAGTCATCAGCGTCAATAAGAGTTGGATCCGTTCGGTTCGTGGACGTAGGATTGATAAAATCCGAACCACGTTAATTGCTTGTGTTTCAACAAACATCAACTCGCACACGCAAATTTCATACATATTGAATTGGTCGTCGACATGAACTTGAAAACTCCTCCTCACTCAGCATTAATGAGCTTCCCCATCTTGTTTGGTAAGAGGTCGAAATAAGAATGGAATTCATTCTTCTTCGTCTGCTTCACCAAACAACCAATCAATGGGACAGGATCCCATCGTACTCATTTGAGTCAGTCAATAATTGGTTTCTTCTGCTGAGATTTTCATTTGTAACATGCAGCAGCATCTAAGCAACAAATGTTCATTCTTTTTGGGCCTCAAAATTCAATATTGAATGAGGTTTTATTAGAATCTTTTCGATGTTCCAGCTGGGCCAGCTCTTGGTGAGGTTCAATGGAACACTTTGAAAAGAATCAACAGTAGTACCATATGAAGCCTACGTAGGAGTTAGGACGCATTGTTTTGCACTGTTCCTTCTAAATTTAGATCCTTCTAGTTCTAATTTATATACAGAATCATAAAATATTTGGATTACAGGGAAAAATCCCAACACCACTTCAAAACAAAGCAAGAGGGCTTAGTTTGTACTATTTTGATGTTATTTGCATTCTTTGCTAGATTAATTTCGGGAGTTATTTGATTTGGACATCCACATATTATTGATCAAGAACACTAAATTATGTTACATGAAATCAAAATACAAATAAAAACATATATTATTGAGTGAAGACCACTTAAACAAGCAACATCGATCATTACAGACAAGACAATAAGATAGGTCACAGATGCATTACAAGAAAACGTAGCCACTTTTACTCCTCTAAGACAACAATTCATGGAAACCAATTACCTCGTACATGCCAGGCCTCTCCACAACATCAAAAAGAAAAACCCTTCTCCTATTCCAACTTCTTATATCATATGGAAGAAAAAATACCAAGAGAAAGGTTTACTTTACATACGCAGTGAAGCTATGAGGTAAAAATCTCTTCACAAAAGGGGTGATCATAATTTTCATGGTCGAGAGCCATGAAAACAAAAAAAAAGAAAAAAAAAAAACCTTCTTTAAAAACAAACCCTCATAGAAAATTAGCTATCGAAAATGGAGAAGAAGTGGGTTGCATGATATCTCAGTATTTGGCAAAAGTAGATACTATTAACAATAAAGATTGTCAAGAGCTCCGTGCAAGCTCTTCACTACTTGTGTAATGTTCGTATTGAAATCTTCATCCATCTGCAGTAAATATAAGGAAATTAAAACCATCACAAACGTATTATATACTTGTACATATCCAAATAGGCAAAATTAAAAAAATGGGTCACTAAATTTACCATTTTTTTGATTTTGGGTCACTATGTTTGCCAGTTACAAAACTAGATCACTAAGTATGTATATAGTAACAAAACTAGGTCACTAAGGGGGTGTTGGTTTACTGTGATCCAACATCACGGTGATACTTACATCACCGTGATGTGGATCAAGGTGATATGTCATCACTTTGTTTGTTTTGGGGTGATATTTCATTTTGAACACCAATGTGATATTGAAATATTGTGTTTGTTTAATCGCAGTGATGCATGGGGTGATGTTGTGTGATGTCATATTTAACCTTATGTATATAATGTAGTAGAAGTGTTTTAATATGTTCATTTGAGGTAATATTTTTAGCGTGATAGTTATTAATATTTTCAAAATCAAGTTTTAATTATTAGCATTAATTATAAGCATGTTATATAATCAAACAATAGAATTATTATATTTTTTAGGCTTTAAACATAGATTTTTAACCAATCATTAATTATAAGTATTATATATAATTCTTCAATATAAACTTTTTATTTTTTAAACTTTGATAAATTAATCAATTATTAATTATAAGTATTGTCTATAATCCTTCAACATGATTTTTATTTTCTTAAGCATCAAATATAAATTTTTTAATATTTAAGTATATTGGTTACGTAATTTAAAATAGAAATAACGCTATATAAGTAATGAGTATTAAAAGATAACGCATAGTTTTATCCAAAGAAATATTGAAAACATCACACCATCACGGTGATGGAGGATCACCCTGCTTTGGGGTGATCCAAAAGCTGGAATATCACCTCGTTTTGATCACTTCGGTGATCCTCTATCACGGTGATGACTCATTAACCACGCTAAACAAATGCGGTGATTAGCAAGCGATGGAAGGATCACGATGATGTTTTGGAGGATCACCCCAAACACCCCCTAAGTATGTATATAGTTACAAATTTGAGTCACTAAGTATGTATATAATAAGAAAAAAGAGGTCAGTGACCCAATTTTGTTACTATATACATACTTAGTGACCTAGTTTTGTAACTGGCAAGCATAGTGATCCAAAATCGAAAATTGGCATACTTAAACGACCCATTTTTATAATTTTCCGTATCTAAACATGGATGGTTTATTCGTATTCATTAATTACCTGGGCAACGATGCTTTTATTGAGAGCAGAATCTTTACAGCTCATAGAACTGTTGACAACAGTGAGATTAAGCTTCTCAATCTCAGCAACGAACTCTCTCAAGAGCTCCCTTCTTTTTCTGGCTATGAATGCTAATGAGCACATCCTTAGTGCAAACACTAGCTTCGATTTCTGGGAGAAATGACTGATCAATAGTAATCACAGAATGATCGCTTGATGTCTCACCTAACGAATTAGAGTTGTTATTACAAGGGCTGTTGTTATATCTCTTCGCATGGATTAAACGAGGTTCCATGGTTTTGATATTTTTATTCAATTTCACCTCGAGAGACTTCACTTTTCCTTCGAGTTGTTTTATGTACTGAACAGCACTTGCAAGAATCGTAGCTTTGTTCATCTGCACATATGTCACAATAATAATATTACACAAACCCTAGATAAATTCCATGACTGTAATGTAAGAATGTGTTGATGGTAAAAGAAACGCCAAACAATAACTGTCGCACGATTATAAGAACAGCGGAATAAGCTTTCCCAACTCGCAAGAATCCGAAATAGCAATATTTGGTAAATGCAAAGCACGAATATCAATCAAACAAGAGACACCGATTTTAACGTGGAAAATCCCTCAAATCAAGGGCAAAAACTGTAGATATAATCCTTGTGATTCACTTTCCTTAATTAGCTTAGGCTTAGTTTAGGAGAATATACTTAACTTAGGAGGTGATTGTGTTTAGGCAAAATTAGTGGCTTGATTGTAGGAATTTATTAGTTTCCTTGTAAACTATTATTTAAGGAGTACAGAGGCTACAGAAACAGTAGTCAATTTAGCTTCACAAATCAATCGTGTTTCACTGTGTTAGCGTGAGTTCAATTCCAGCAATTGGTATCAGAGCCATGGGTGATGAAAGCACGAAAACTGTGGGTGATAAAAGCAACAAAGCCGATGCATCTGGCGTCGTGATCCAGCGAGTGATTCATGAGGTGGGGGCGGAAATAGCTATCCCGTTCTCACCAAGACCAATTACTCCGATTGGGCACTCATGATGAAGGTGAAGTTGAAGGCCAGAGGGCTATGGAACGCCATCGAGAAGGGCACTACCGATGAGCAGGAAGACATGATGGCGCTCGATGCTCTGGTGAGTGCGGTCCCACCCGAGATGGTGTCGACGATCGGCTCAAAGGAGACGTCCAAGGAGGCTTGGGGCGCGATCGCGACCATGCGGATCGGAGACGATCGTGTGAAGAAGGCAACGGCGCAGCAGTTGCGTCATAAGTTCGACCTCGCCACGTTCAGCGACGGCGAGACCGTTGAGGAGTTCCGCGCTACACCTCAATGGCATGGCGGCGCACCTCACCACGTTGGGGGAGGAGATGGAGGAAAAGGAAATCGTAGCCAAGATGCTACGAAGTCTGCCTCCCCGCTTCAAGCAGATCGCGATTGCGATCAAGACCCTGCTCGATCCATCCACCATGACGGTCGCCGATCTCACCGGGCGATTGCAAGAGGCGGAGGAGGAGTTGAATGGACCCCCGGCGTCACTACAGCACGAGGGCAAGCTGTATCTCACTGAGGAGCAGTGGGACGTGTTGGGGATGTGCTCTCGGAATGCCATTCGAGGATTTAATGAATAGGGCATGTGTTTAATAATCAATGTATTATTCGCTCTGTATTTGAATAATGTATTCTTATATGTATCAATGAAATTTATATTTATTATTCATTCTTTAAAAGGCATATTATTTATTTACCTATCAAGTCTTATTAGGCATCCGAAAGACAGTAAATAAATAAATCCCATATATCGTGAGTTTAGTCACCGATTCTCATGGGATGAGAGAGGGGCACCGGTGAGCTATTAGCCTCCGATATTAAATTAGTCCATAAGTCTTAGACCTCAGTAGGGTGACTGAGCGTCAATTACGACTTATTTGTTGACGACTCTTATATGGCTGTGCCAACCATTCGCTTGGGAAGTGGGATGTCGTAACGTTGGTATAAGTTGAATTAGGGAATTAACTTGTACTTGGACACGACTCGCAATCAACGATCACATGGGCCTTATCGTTACTCTGGGTAGCGTCAATGATCGATCGATTGACTATAGTAGTGTGCGTGGACCTTAGACCGAAGGGTTTTTGACGGAGTTGACTTTGGGGTCTTGACATGTCACTAGTTTGCTAGGCCCACCTTGTTCGGGGACGAAAATGGGTTGGCGGCGACATGCGGTCTTGACAACAAAGGGTAACTGCCGTGCTTAGACTAACGTTAGGGATTCACTGTCTCGTTAGTAACCGAGACATGTGTCCCATGCATATTCGGGGACGGGAAATTACGAAGTCTTCGGCCGAAGCAATAAACTGACTCATGTGGGACGTGGAGAGCAGTTTAGTAATTTCGCTAGTCACGAATTAGTCATAGAGTCGAGTCTAGTGAGTTTGACGTAACCATGACTCTCACTCGATCGGGACATTTGTGAAGGGTCTATACCTACGACGATAATCTATAGTCGGTTCGTAGATTGAAGATCGTACTCAACACGGGATCTATTTGGTACCGCGGGATTGGCTAGGCGCTTACCAAATTCTTGAATTCCTCCCTTGCCGGGTTGAGACGAACCAAGAGAGTCGGGCTTAAAAATGATCACTGTGATAGTGCCTAACTAATATGAGATGTAAAATGATTTAACGGTCTTAGAGACGTTAACCAAATGTTAAATATATGTTTTAGAAACTATATTTACATGGACGGAAATTTATGGAACGGAAATGGTGATGAATGAAGCATAAATAGGGTTAACAATGATGAGCAAGGCTTATCATGGTCATGAAGCCCGTATGCAAAGTAGTAGTAGATTCAAAAATTCATATCTCACAATCTAGACCTCGGATTGAGAATCCCTTTGGTCAGAATCAAGATTGGTGAGTTTTTTAACTATGGTTAAACTTTCAGGTCAATCGGACATCGTTTACCCCTCAATCGGATCGAAATACAAAACTGTCGCAAAGCTGTCAGGGATGTCACGGCCGTGACAACCTTGCACGTGGCCGTGACGACAGGCAGTAGGCGACCAAAATGCTGCCCGACGGTGTCACGGCTGTGACACTTCATGTCAAGGTCGTGAAGGCCTCCAGAAGACAGTTATGGCCGTGACGGAGGCCGTGACGCGCGGCAGAAGCTGCCTAATACTTGTCACGGCCGTGAAGGGTCTTGCAAGAGGCCGTGAACCGACAGTTTTTGGTCAAATTTGATCCAAATCAAATCCAATTTCGTTCCTTGTTCTTTTGTTATGATTTGTGGGACAATATCTAGTCATTAGATGATAAAATAACAAGAGAATCGAACAAAAATGAGTCATGTAGGACATGATCTCATTTAAACAAATCTAAAGTCTATTTCATGATTTAAAACTTGGTTTTACAATTATAGATTTGGGATTTTCGTCCATAACAAGTTCATAGGCTTTCTCACACTAAACTTAGAGATTTTAGAGAGAAGCTAGAGCATTTGGGGTTGTTCTTGAGAAAACCCTAAGTGTTTGTGAGTTTTAGAAATCACATACACATATAAACATCTCTATACAATACTCCACACCATCTCTAGCCATCCTTGGGGTGGTGTAGGTTTACGGCACGTCACGGGGTCGGCGTGATTCTCTTCGGCACAGTTCGTGAGCTACGGGAGCTAAGGATCTTCGCTACAAGGGTAAGATCCTTATTCCTTTATACGTGTCGATCATGCAGTTTTCTTTATTTAACCGAGTATCCTGAGGAAACCATATGGGGAACTCGGGAAAAATTTTAAATTCCGCTGCGTCCGGGGCAAGGCCTCGGGTCACCCGGGGTTTCCCAACAGGACGCGCAACGAAAGAAGCGAGAGGCGGAGAACCACTCACGCGGTCGTGGCGCGAACAGGGGAGGCGGCCGACGCGGGCGCGGTCGTGGGCGAGCTGGCGAGTCATCAAGTGGGCCGGCTACTTCAAACAAGCACGCAGGCAACGAGTGCCGAAATTGTGGAAAGCTGGGCCATTGGGCCCGGGAGTGCTGGTCGAAGCCCAAGAAGGCGCAGGCCCATGCAGTCCACGAAGAGGAAGAGGCCTCACTTTGTCTCGCAAAGTGCTCCCCCATTCTCTCCCCACCGACGCCGCAATCGACGTCGTCCGTGGCCCAGATCGAGATCCGCGAAGAGAAGGTGTTCGCACAGCTCGGGGAAGAAGAAGAGGAACAGGAGGCGGAGACGTGGGTCCTGGACTCGGGGGCAACCAACCACATGTCCGGGTCTAGGACCGCCTTCTCGAAGCTCGACGTGGCGGTACGAGGCACCGTTGCGTTTCGGCAACGACTCGGTGGCACGCATTGAAGGGCGGGGCACCGTCATCTTTGTGTGCAAGAACGGGGAGCTCCGTTCATTCAACGGCGTCTACTTCATTCCATGATTGACGACGAACATCGTGAGTCTTGGCCAGCTCGACGAGGTCCGCTACAAGATCGGGATTGAAGATGGCGTGATGCGGATTCGGGAGCTCGGCGGTCAACTATTGGCAAGGGTGACGCGCGAGGCGAACCGTCTATACCTTCTTCGGATCAAGATAGCACCGCCGACGTGCTTAGCGGTGCGCGGGCGCGGCGACGAGGTGGCATGGCGCTGGCATGATCGCTTCGGCCATGTCAACATGGCGGCGCTCCGGAAGCTAGCTCGGGAGGAGCTGGTGCGCGGACTGCCGGAGATCGAACAGGTGGATCAGCTGTGCGATGCATGTCTGGCTGGGAAGCAGAAGCGCACCCCATTTCCGGCGAAAGCGGAGTATCGTGCGAAGCAGCGACTTGAGCTTGTGCATGGCGATCTGTGCGGGCCAATCACACCAGCAACCCCAAGCGGCAACAGGTACTTCTTGTTGCTCGTCGATGACCTTAGCCGTTATATGTGGGTAGCCACCATTCCTACGAAGGATCGTGCCGCGGCTGCCATCAAGGAACTCCAAGCACGGGCCGAAGGGGAGTCCGGGCTGAAGCTGGGGGCACTTCGGACCGATCGTGGTGGAGAATTCACGTCGATCGAGTTTGCGGAGTACTGTGCGGGAGAAGGGATACATCGCCAACACACTGCACCATACAGTCCGCAGCAGAACGGCGTGGTCGAGCGGAGAAACGGGACGGTGGTGGCGACAGCGAGGAGTATGCTCAAGGCGAAGGGGCTGCCGGGCTGGTTCTGGGGCGAGACTGTGACCACCGCAATCCTCAACCGATGCCCGACGAAGAGCGTGGACGGCATGACGCCGTTCGAAGCATGGCATGGGAAGAAGCCGGCAGTGCATCACTTGAGGACGTTCGGCTGCATCGTCTACGTTCGGAACACGAAGCCGCAACTGAAGAAGCTCGAGGATCGTGGAGCCAAGATGATCTTCATCGGCTACGAGCACGGCTCCAAGGCGTATCGCGCCTACGACCCTATCACGAAGCGTGTCCACGTGACGCGCGACGTGGTATTCGACGAGGGAGCACAGTGGGAGTGGGACTCTGTACAGGTCGATGGCAAGCCGAACGACAACGACAACGTGTTCACGGTGGAGTACTCGATCGCAAACCAGGGACCTTCGGTGGCTGATGGCACTGAGGAGGCACCTGGAACCACAACTGAAGAGGATGAGTTGACGCCGCCGGCATCGCCTCATGGTGGTGGAGGAGCTGTACCTACGGGATCCAGCGGGGCACAGGAGGTGGAGTTCACCTCACCGCCGAGCGACGTCGACGAGCACTTGGACGCCGACCACGACGACGACGCCCCTCTTCGATTTCGGAGAATCGACAACACATTGGGCCGGCTTCGCCGCGTGGCTTCGTGCCACGGGCACTGGTGACGGAGGAGCTCCACGCCATGAGTTCCGACGAACCTGCGTCGTTCGCCGATAGGGGTGAAAGATGAGCCGAGCCGGCTCGTGAGCTCGACGAGCCGGCTCGATAAAAGCTCGGCTCAAGCTCGACAAAAATGAGCTCGAGCTCATTTATGTTGAGCTCGAGCTCGAGCTCATTTAAGTCGAGCTCGAGCTTGAGCCCAAACATAGTGGCTCGCGAGCTCGTGAACAGGCTCGCGAGCTTTTTCTTTTTTTTTTTTAAATTTTTTATATTTTTATATTTTAATAACAATTTATATATTATTCTTTATTTTTTTAAAAAATTCGTTTTTTTTAAAATTTTATATTAATTTATATTATTTTTACAAATTTTTTTATTAAAAATCTCGATTTTTTAAAAAAAATTATATTTTTTTGTATTTTTATATTAATTTATATTATTTTAATTAATTTAAAATTTTTTTTTATTAATGAGCTCGAGCTCGAGCTCGAGCTCGATGAGCTTTGTGAGCTCGAGCTCGAGTTCGAGCTCATCTGGCAGTAAACGAGCCGAGCTCGAGCCGTGAGCTGAAAAGCTCGACGAGCTCGAGCTCGAGCTCGAGCTCAGCTGTAAGGGCTCGAGCTCGAGCTCGAGCCCAGAAAATGAGCCGAGCTCGGCTCGAGCTCGGCTCGTTTACACACCTATTCGCCGAGGCGGAACGCAGCCCCAGCTGGAGGAAGGCGATAATGGAGGAGATGGACTCGATTGAGGACAACCGGACGTGGTCTCTCGCCGACCTCCCGCCGGGCCGTCGGGCGATTGGCTTGAAGTGGATCTTCAAGGTGAAGAGGGATGTGCACGGGGCGGTGGCCAAGCATAAGGCGCGCCTCGTGGTGAAGGGTTACGCACAGCGGCACGGCATCGACTACGACGAAGTGTTCGCGCCGGTGGCGCGGCTGGACTCGGTGCGCCTGATCATCGCCCTCGCAGCGTACGAAGGATGGGAGGTGCACCACATGGACGTCAAGTCGGCGTTCTTGAACGGAGACCTGGAGGAGGAGGTCTACGTCGAGCAGCCGCCGGGGTTTGTCATCACTGGCAAGGAGCACAAGGTGCTCAAGCTCTGTACGGGCTGCATCAAGCGCCGCGCGCGTGGAATGCGAAGCTGGACAGTACGCTATTGTCGTTCGGCTTCAGGAAGAGCCCGTCCGAACACGCCATCTACATCAGACAGAATGACGGTAAGCAGCTGGTGATCGGGGTCTATGTCGATGACCTCGTGATCATCGGCTCGAGCGACGGCGACATCAAGTCATTCAAGGAGGAGATGGCGGCCGCATTCAAGATGAGTGACCTTGGCCTTCTTCACTACTACCTCGGCATTGAAGTGAAGCAGGGCGCGAGGGGGATCTCGCTGAGCCAGGGCGCCTACGCTGGCAAGATCCTGGAGAAGAGCGGCATGGCAGGATGTAACCCATGTCACGTACCCATGGAACCGCGCCTGAAGTTGAGCAAGCTCAGCACAGAGCCGCCGATCGATGCGACGGCATACAGGATGTCGTCGGTCGTCGGGAGCTTGAGGTACTTGGTCAACACTCGCCCCGATCTAGCGTTTGCGGTTGGCTATGTGAGTCGGTTCCTGGAGGATCCACGCGAGGATCACCTCGCAGCTGTGAAGCGCATCCTGCGCTATGTGGCTGAGACCCAAGATTGGGGACTCTGGTTCGGTAGGAGGGAGAAGGAGGAGCCTTATCTGACAGGCTTCAGCGACAGTGATTACGCCGGGGATGTTGATACAAGTAAAAGTACAACTGGCGTGATTTTCTTCCTCAGCGGCAGCCCGATCACCTGGCAATCCATGAAGCAGAAGGTGGTGGCTCAATCCAGCTGTGAGGCAGAATATATTGCAGCTGCTAATGCTGCTTGTCAAGCATTGCGGCTCGCTCGTGTGTTGTCCGAGGTGCAGGGAACAGCAGTAGGGGCGCCAATGCTAAGGGTGGACAATAAGTCCGCTATTGCTTTGATCAAGAATCCTGTACTCCACGGACAGAGTAAGCACATTCGAGTGAAATATCACTTCGTTTGGGAGGCTGCAGAAGAAGGCTTGATTGGTGTAGAGTTCATCAGAAGCGAGGATCAGCTGGGCGACATTCTGACGAAGCCGCTTGGAAGGGCCAAGTTTCATGAGCTACGGGGTAAGATCGGCCTGATCAACATCAACGGTGGACACAAGGCTTAGGAGGAGATTGTAGATATAATCCTTGTGATTCACTTTCCTTAATTAGCTTAGGCTTAGTTTAGGAGAATATACTTAACTTAGGAGGTGATTGTGTTTAGGCAAAATTAGTGGCTTGATTGTAGGCATTTATTAGTTTCCTTGTAAACTATTATTTAAGGAGTACAGAGGCTACAGAAACAGTAGTCAATTCAGCTTCACAAATCAATCGTGTTTCACTGTGTTAGCGTGAGTTCAATTCCAACAAAAACCACGGGTCTTTCTGACCACCAAAGCAAGCTCTACTATAATCAATATAGTACAGAGAGAGTTACAATCGATTGCTAACACAAGCACGATCAACGAATCAACCCCAAAGTGACAAGCTTTAACATGAGAGACAAAATCGAAAACACCCTCATAAAGAACAGCCACAATACGAGCCCAGTAACTCAAGCCTCAGACAACGAAATCAAAATCTGATAGGGGGATTTGAAGAGCCACGAGTTATGAACCTGCTGACCAAATTTCAGCCCGATCCGACGGTGGACGAATCCGCAATGACCAGATCTCTAACGCTGCAAAAACAGTGACGGAATTGCTTTTATGTCTTTTGATCTCTTTGATTTTTGTTGATTCTCTATCCTTCACCTCTCTACTAGCCACCAACCATGATCTCACTATTTATATTTATAAGTAGACAAGTGGGGCTTAGGATTATTTGCCTTTTTCTTTCTTCACGTAAGAGATCTTTGAGAGTGAACGAAAGTATTTTTTAAGAGAGTGGAAAAGCAGAGAAGAAAGGTTACAGCAAGATCATATTTATTTCTTGATGAACTTCATTACATCATTTTGTACATAAAGTAGAGTTGAAAACTAAAGACAAAAGTGTCAATGATAGACATTGATACCTCGATAATTCGATGCCTTTTTAACTTAGAATTTTTCGCGTCTAAGTTGAGGTTCGAGACCGGCAATAGCTTGGCTCGGCCCAAAGCCTTGCTACTCAGCCTTTCACTTTCTTATGTTTGCGTGCGGAAATAAGCGTCGAGAGATCGCTTCGCTCACCCCAAACCCAACGTACTCGGTCCCTTTTGATAAAGTTTGGCCTCGGACTTAAAGCTCTCGTGTTTGCCTCACTCGATCTCACACCAACAAGAAACGAATAAGACAGATGACACAAGATTTACGGGAAAACCCACTCCAAACTCAGAGTGGGGGAAAAACCCGGCACGAGCTTAAAAGACTCGTATAATAAGCTGCTTGTTTACAAAACTCGCCTAGCTTATAGGAACACTCGCACAACACTTAATGTATTACAAGTTACTACATCAAATTTTTCATACTTGGCAAAATGCATTCTAAGGCCTTTTATAGACTCAAGCCAAGCCAACCTCCCATGTGCATTGATTGAATCTCGCCCATGTGAGGTGTTGGCTTGACTACTTGGCCATGTGCTTGAAATGGCTTGGACACAAGGAATCTCGCCCATGCTGCCCATGTTCTTAGTGGGACACAAGGAATCTCGACCACTTGGGACAAAGGCATGTTGCCCATGTTCTTGGTTGAGTCATCAACTGCCCATGTGATTCCAGCCTGTTAAAGCCATCTTTTAACCATGACATGCCAGCCTGTCACATGCACATCTTTCGTCCATGTGGTGCCAGCCTGGCTCATGCACAAGCCATGTCAATCTGTCTAAGGCCCGCATGCCATGCTAGCCTATCTGATGCCATCATGCCGCGAGCAATGTCGCTGGCCATGTCGGGCGCGCGCGCAAGTGGCTTCCGCTAGGCTCGTGTGCTGACTTGTTCCGCAATCAGGCACAATTCCGCGCGCGCGTGTTGTCCACGGCTTGGCGCGTCTGCACCGAATGCCCACTCAAGTCCATCGAGCTGGCACTTGCCACAAGCTACGTGCGCCGAGGCTAAATCCGTCTTAGCGTCGAGTATGTGCGAGCGAATTGCCCATCTGCCTTTCGGCCAACTCATGGGTCATGTTCGATTGTGGCCAGACCTACCCATCTGGCCACTCTGCCCAACAGATCATTTCTGTCGAACATATGTCGGGGTCTAGGCACCACCGAGTCCGGCCGAGTACTGCTCGGCCGCCGTTGACCGAGGTCAACGGTCAAGATCCGTTAACTACATAACAATTCTCCCCCACCTGAATCAGCGACGCCCTCGTCGACGATCCCGGGAGCTGGTTTTCATGGAATTTCTTCAAGAAGCTTACGTGGAACACTGGGTGGATTCGATACTTTGGTGGAAGCAACAATCTGTACGCCACCTGGCCGACTCGGTTCACGATCTCGAAAGGCCCATCATACTTTGGCAACAAGCTCCATGCGAGCGGTTGAGCTTTCCACTTGGCCTTCATTTGAGGTGAAAGTTTTACCCAAACTTTTTCGCCCACTTCGAAGGTTACCGCCCGATGTCCTTGGTCGTAATACTTCTTCATCCGTCTACCAGCTTTGGCGAGGCTGTCTCGAGCTTCAGCCCACAACAACTGTCGCCCTCGAGCAAACTTGTACGCCGGTGGACAATCTTCTGCAGCTTTCCACATAGAAAGATTTTGAGGTGTTAAAGGTTGGAAACCATAAACTACCTCGAATGGACTTTTTTCCGTCGCTGAGGATTTGTGGAGATTGTAGCAAAATTGAGCCGGGTCAAGTAAGCTCGTCCAGTTGTGTTGGCTGGCCGAGATGTAGTGCCGAAGATACTCCTCAAGGAGTTGATTGACTCGCTCGGTCTGTCCATCCGTTTGTGGGTGATAGCCTGAAGAAAATCGCAGTTTTGTGCCAAGCCTTCGGAACAGAATCGTCCAGAATCGGCTTGTGAACCTTACATCCCGATCACTAATGATTTCTTCTGGCATCCCAAAATACTTCACCACATTTCGGAAGAACAGGTCCGCAGCGATGTCGGCATTGCACTGAATAGGGGCCGCCATAAATATCGCCATTTTGGAGAACCGATCCACCACGACTAAGATGGAATTATTTCCTTCGCTCTTTGGCAACCTGATAAACGTATTTTAATACGTTTATTATTGTGTTTATTTGGGTTATAATAGGATATTTTTGGTTATTCATGTATTTCTTGGCTCTATTTACACCCATTTAAATATTGTAGGGTCTTCGAATGGTTATCGAGCGAAAAGGAACGAAAACGAGGCGAAAATCCCCGCGAAAACGGGAAAAATGAAGCTGCCAGTCACTAGTCACGGCCGTGACTTCCCTTACAATAGGCCGTGAATGACGGCAGTACGCACAAGAAAGGCTTTCACGGCCGTGAAATACGTGCAAGAGGCCGTGAATCTCGGCAGAATCGACACCAACTTTACACTGGGACAAGTCACGGCCGTGACTAAGTTGCAAGAAGCCGTGAACGACGGCAGAGACTTGAAAGAGGTCAAGTCACGGCCGTGAACCTCATGTCAGAAGCCGTGAACCGTGGCAGTGCCTCAAGATGGAAGTGCCTGTTGATCGTCACGGCCGTGACACTTTGTGCGGAGGGCCGTGAATCACGGCAGTAAGTTCAACGTATGGAAATTCAAGACCTTCACGGCCGTGACACCTCATGCAAGAGGCCGTGACCTGTACGAGAGAGTCAATATTTAGGGTTTAAGCCGCCGTCACGGCCGTGAAGCGTGTTGCAAGAGGCCGTGACTCATGCCAGAAAGTCAAGAAATAGGGTTTTTAGCCGCCGTCACGGCCGTGAAGGCCCGTTAAGAGGCCGTGAACGTGCCAAAATTCAGGGTTTTAGCCCATTTTCGAAGCATAAAAGGGAGGCACTACTCAGAACTCAAGAGAAGAACTCCATAGGGACGAAAACTTAGAGCAAAGAAGAGAAGGAAGAACACTAGAAGCAGCCCCGTGATTCGGAGAAGCTCAAGGGACGATCCAACAACGTAGCCACGCCCGGTCGATCGAGGAACGAGAGCTCCACCTCAAAAACGCCATACTTACTTCTTAGGGAAGTTTTATGAGTTCTCTATCTTCGTTTCCCTTAAATCTCGTTGTTGTTATGCCTAATATGAGTAGCTAATCCTCTTGTGTGTTTGGGAGTAGATGAACGTTGGGCTATGTTGTAGTTAAGACGCAGGATAATCGTGAACACGTGTATTCGACTATTTATCGATCTATGATATTGTTTCTTCGTATCAATATGTCTATGTGTTGATATGAATGTGTGGTATATCGTTTAGGGCGACAGCTAAATAACGATTAGGCCGTTCATAGACGTTAGGATTCGAGTATAGGGCGACAGCAAATACTCGATCCTCGCCATCTAGTAATCGCTAAACTTAGATCCCCACGAACGTTTAGGGCGACAGCAAATCCGTGAGTGGGTAGGAAATTACTGCGATTTAGTCGATAATCACGTCGGAGCGATATTCCGTAGCTTTAGCCGACAACACCCTTCGGGATTCGAACCCCGAACACATATTTGTCACCTTAAGTCACTCTTACTATTTCTAGTTGTGCCTCCTTGTTTTCCAACCCTTTAAGTTGCTTATTAAAATTAGTTCATAGTATAAATCAATCCCGTTATTTACATAGGCTAAATATCGAGTCAATAGGTCAATACTAGTAATCAATTTATTCCTCGTGATCGATACTCGGATATTCACTATAGCTATATTACAAACGATAGGTACACTGCCTATCGCGCGTGGTTTTAGTTATAATATATTCGTTTTAATTATTACTTGACGTATTCGCACGAACATTTATTTAAATATACACGCACGCGATCACAACCCAACAATGAAGTCCATGGAAATGGAACGCCATGGGCTAGCCGGAATAGGCAACGGCTGCAACAAACCTGCTGGCTTTGTACGCTCGGGCTTGTCTCGCTGGCAAATGTTGCAAGTACGAACAAAGGCCTCGACATCCTGCTCGAGTTTTGGCCAATAGAACTTGCGAGAGATTAGGGCCATCATGCGCCTAACTCCTGGGTGACCAGCCCACTGCGGCTCATGGTGCTCTTTCAAGAGCTCATTCCGCAGTCTCCCGACAGGTACATAAAATCGTTTGCCATGCGTGACCAACAGCTCATCTTCAAGCCAGTAGCGTTTCATAAGCCCTTCTTTCACCTGGTCCTTGAGCTTCACGTAAGTTGGATCGTTCTCACTTTCGCGTCGGATGCGGCTGACAAAGCTGCTCGCGACTTTGCTTATTACGGCCACCGTGTTGAGGTGAGGCTGGCGGCTTAGTGCATCAGCAACTTCATTCTGCCGTCCAGGCCTATGAACCCAATCGAAATCGAACTCCCCAAGAAACTCTTGCCATCGTGCCTGTTACGGGGTTAGCTTCTTTTGAGTTTTGAAATAAGTGTTTGCCACATTGTCAGTGACAATCACAAATTTAGAGCCAAGAAGATAGTGGCGCCACGCTCCGAGGCAAAGACCACGTGCGTGACAAGGTACGGGTCATATGAATTTTTGGTGATGCCTTTTGGGTTAACTAATGCCCCTGCTACATTTTGCAATCTGATGAATGATGTTCTATATGAGTTTTTGGACAAGTTTGTGGTCGTCTATCTTGATGACATCGTCGTGTATTCGACGAGTTTGGAGGATCATGCTAAACATTTGAAGGTTGTGCTGGAAACCTTAAGGAAAAATCGACTCTACGTCAAAAGGGAGAAATGCGAGTTCGGTAACACCAGGATCAATTTCTTAGGCCACATGATCGAAAATGGTCAGATCGAGATGGATAAGGCCAAAGTTCGAGCTGTGATGGAATGGCCACGACCAAGCACCGTTACGGAGCTGCGGTCCTTCCTGGGTGTTGCGAACTACTATCGACGCTTCATCAAGGGGTATTCAAAGGTTGCTTTGCCCCTGACGGACCTCTTGAAGAAGGACGTGAAGTGGGATTGGAGTCGTAGCTGCGAAGAAGCCTTCGAACGACTCAAAGCTGCATTGGCCAGCGAACCTGTCCTGAAGCTGCCTGATTTTGAGCAGCCATTCGAAGTCCACACTGATGCGTCTGATAAGGCACTTGGCGGTGTACTTGTGCAAGGGAGACACCCCATTTTCGTGCATTATTTGAATCAATTACAAGTATTAATGTTAAATTTACATTATTGATAGTTTAAAAATTTATCGGGATCTATTTGCTAAATCCACAAAGATTTGGGGGAATTATGCAATTGTTTTTATTTTTAATTTTTGAGAGCTACTAATCAAGTTGGACAAACGAGCTTTCTGAGTGGAATTTATTTCCTTGAAACAAGGAAACACGATCAAGACAAGAAAAAAAAAAAAAATGAAGGGAAAAACATCTCGTTGCCAACATTGACCCACTCTCTGCTGCGATAATTCCGTAAACGATCGAGATCTTCTGTCCATTATATATCTCATTGTGTGTACGAATTAATTATATTGCTGACATGAAAATTTTAATATATTGTAATTAAAATAAAAGAGATAAAATATTCGAAAAATGAAAGATTTACGTGTAAGTAGAGAGAGAAAAAAATTGTGGACCACATAATTTTCTCTCTTTTTTTAACGTGAGTGTCTCACCTATATCTAGTATTTTTTTCTTTCTTTTTTATAGCCGTAAGCAACATATATTTAGTATTTTTTTCTTTCTTTTTTATAGCCGTAAGCAAAATATATTGGTCGGCAGTGGCATGTAATGGGACAGAGGATCCCAAGTGCCAATAAATGGAGGAGGGAGGTCCGAAGGAGCATACCTACAAAAACGAGAGGGGATCTGTTGTTTTATATTTTGGTGTGGAGGATCGAATGTTTGTTGTGTGAGAGGAGAAACAGTATTTTTCAACAGAGGAAGAAATCTCTTCTTTCACTTTCTGTTTTTCGGATACATCATATTTAGGATAGGTGCCTTTTTTAATTATCTGTATTACACGAACTCACAAACTCACGCACTGTCTCTCCTTTTTCTCTCACCCACTCACAGCTCACTACAATTCTCTCCATACGTTATACAACATGCAAACACACCTATATATATAATAGGTTAGGTGTAGTAGATGGATAGGATAAGATCAATAGCATATCTTATACTTTGACTACATATCTCATTGTTGAAATTAGGAAAGGCTGCACTGATTTTCCTTTGCATGCGCACATCTCCTTTAGCTGTTGTATCTGGACTTTTATCTGTACTTATTATATCACGTTGGTTGCTTTATCATTTGTCGTCTTCATTTTTCAAAATCTTCGGCCCCTAATTTTCAACTTATCCCACTTTGAGATTATTATCTAACAAATTCCCCCCTTAATCACAAAGTGTGTGGGTTTTTTTTTCTGATCTTTAAGTTTGAGCCGTTTTCGTCTATCATACGTTGCGGCTCGCAATTTGGCATCTTTAATTGACTTCGTAATTATCTCCATATTTGTTGTCCAGCCGTACTCGCCAGTTACTAGAAAGTTTGGTGAGTCGGCGACCTTATCGTAGACGACCATCTCTTCTACTTCTTTAGTTTCGTCGTCTAGCTTCATCTGCTCTTTAGTGATGAAGACCAACTTCATTTTATCGTATTCTTCCAACTGCACGACTGCATATTCGTCGATCGCATCAACCACGTGCAAAACTTCGTAGCATTTCTTCTTCATGCATTTGAGGAACGGAGAGTTCTCTACGATCTCTTTGCCTTCATCGATGATGTAATAAATATAGGCATGTTTTTCCTCCGTCTTCGTGACGTAGCCCGTTAGGCTCATCGGCTCGTTGCCAGGATCTGGCGCGTCAAATCCTTCATACTCTTTCTCGTTAATCTCCTCCGTGGTGGCGACCATGTACTTCTCCGTCTCGTTGTTCTCGAGCACATTGCTTTTATTTACGACCTCCTCCGCGACTTCTTTGCGATTTTCGCCGTTCTTTTTTTTTTCTCAGATTTTGGTTATCATCTACCGCCTCGAGGGTCTCCTTGTTCATCGTCGCGATTTTGTCCTTCTCGTCCGCTTTTAATTTTCCGACAAGCTTGTACTTGTCGTTGCTTCGGGTTTTCAATTTGTTCATGTAGGCCTCAAGGCTGTCTCTCGCCTTGATCCACTCCTTCACTTCTATGTCTTTCTGGCGCGCTTTTTCCTCGTTGAAGCGCTCCATCTCTTTAGGGCTGACCTCATTAGGTTCTACGATCTTCTGTCTGCCGACTTCTTCGTCAGTTTTTCCCATGGCCTCCGTCGTGGCTACGCCGATCGTCTCTTTCACGCCGCGCTTCTGGTTATCTCTCCGCATGGCTTCTTCATCATGCTGGGGAGTTGGCTTATTTCTCGTCTCTTCTCCGGCATCAACACCGTTCTCGGCTATCGTGTTGTATTTCTCCGTGGCTTTCTTATTCGCCTCGTGAGTTTTATCTTTAGCTTCGTCCGACGATGCATGCATGGCGTCGTCGACCTCGTTCTTCATCTCCCGGGCATTCACCGATGCCCTCATGCCGATTTTCTCGACTTTCTCAGGAGGTTGTCGTGGCGGCGTTTCTTTGACCGCCTCCTTTTTTCCGAGCTCTTCTTCTCTTGGAACTCCTTTTTTCTTTTCTTCTTCCACGGGCTCCTCGACCTTTGAATATATTTCCTCCTCTTCATCGCCATCGGCTTTCATCTTTGATGATTCGCCTTCTTCTTTTGTCGTCTCGGGTTTTAGTGGTGGTTCGACTTTTTCCTTTTCCACCACCGGCTCAGCATGATCTTTATCACGCTCGCTCTCCACGACACGAGCTCCCTCTTCTCGTACGGGTTCGCACTCGACGTTCTTCTCGTCCTCCTTCGTCGTTGCAAGTTCGCCTTGTTTTTGTGGCTGAACTTGGTTGGTGTAATCGGCGTCTTTATACGCTTTCTCCAACAGATCCCAGGCTTCCTTTGCTTTTCTCATATCGCCTATCTCTCTGCTACAACAGGTACCTTCTATGGCATAGTAGATGGTGAGGATCGCGATATTATTTTGTGTGAAAGGAGCTCGCCAAGTCTTCTGTTGCGATCTTATATACCCCGTCGTATCGGGTCGGGTATCTCCGTCTTCGACGATTTTCCATAAGTCTTGCTCTTCAAGCAAAGCCTTTATTTCTACGCTCCACCTTTCGTAGTTATTCTCGGTGAGTTGCGGAACTAACATGTGGACATCTGCTATCCACCTCGACTCCATTGACACCATCGGCTCTGACGACATCATCGGCTCTGTTGGCTCCATTGGCGCTGGCGACACCATCGGCTCTGATACCAATTTGTTGTTTTATTAAATATAATATCGAACGAGGAGGGTGAATTGAACAATATTTGTGTGTGAGTGAGCCAAATATTGTAAGTGTCAGTACGTTAAGAAAACGAAAGAGAGAACAAGAAAATTCATTGTCCTCATATCTTATTTCACACGTCAGTACAAGATCTCTCACACACAAATATTGTTCAATTCACCCTCCTCGTTCGATATTATATTTAATAAAACAACAGGATCGAACTGGACCATCAAGCAAGAACCTCTCCACTCAACGTGCACACCTTACAAGCCGAGCTCTTCACCTTTCAAGCACCCACCTCAAGGAGGCACCTCACCAAAAGCAAACACCCCACGGCTGAGGTAGCAGGCAGCTTCAAGCAGGCAACACATCCTTACTATCGCTACCATCGACCCAAACACCAAGCACCCACCTCACCTCAAGCACACATCTCACGTCCCGGCATCTTAATGCACCTCTCTACGCTCGAACACCATCACAGCACAGCTGAAAAGATTGAAGCAGGCAGCTCTCATGTGGCTGAATTATCTCAGAGCTGAACTAAAAGGGAAGACAGCTGCAGCTTCGTCGGTGCTCACCACCCCCTCGACGAAATCACTCAACGACGTACGTTCATAGGGCGGCGGGCAACTGAAGCTCACGCAGCGCTCACACGTAGTGGAGGGCAGCGGTACGCACACGGGCTGAGAAGAGACGTGAGGCAAGACCTATTCGCGAACGGGAGACATTGACGGACGCGACGTGATACGAGCCAAATATCAGGGAAGAAACCATGTCTTCATCGTTGATATTTACGTATTTCCATCGTTAATATGAATAGCTAAGTTTATCGTGTCCTTGGGATGAGATGAACGCTAGGTGACGTAAAATACTCGTGAACATGCAATATTGGCTATTTATCATTTATTTTTTTCATATTAATATGTCTATGCGTTGATTTGAATATCACTTCGATATGTCTATGTGTTGATATGATTTAGTGGTAATATCGTTTTAGGGCGACGGCTAGAAAAACAATTAGGCCTTTCATTTTGTACATAAAGTAGAGTTGAAAACTAAAGACAAAAGTGTCAACATAAACCCATGCTTTGACTACCTAACACAAGATCAAAACATGGTCATCCAAGATTTTTCTAAAGAAAATATCTACCCATCATTTATCTTAAGGAAAAATATTAATATATTTATAAGTATTAATATGAACGTCCATATTGTAAATGATGACTAGCTTAGATTGGAAGTTGGTGACTTTCATAATTTTGTAGATGAAAAATGGGACGACCTTTAACTGTTTCTATTTGGTAGTTAAAATGAAAGATGCTAGTCGGCAAAAATCCACTTACTCTTCCAAAGGCCGTGAATGATACGCAACAAGCTAGCTGCTACTTGATAGATACTTTAAAGAATTTGAATTATTGTGACATGAAATTGGAATTTGGAAATATTAGTACTCGACTATTGTTCATGTAATTAAGGAGGCCAGGTCAAGTTGTAACGTGGATATATCCGTATAGACAATGACTTGAAGACAATAAATTAGCAGCTACAACTTGCATATGTTTGCCCAGACGAAAAATATATCAAGCAGTTATAATATTCCATGGAGGAGGAGTTCATCGATAATCATTTCATCAGTACAGTAACAAAACGTAAAAAATTGAAGACAAAACACACACACGCACATTACAAGTTTAATTTTTAATTGACAAGCCAATCTTCAAATGCAATTCACACGAAAAACAAGCACATTAAGAACAAGAGACTTACCTTGGAGATGATGAGGATGCAAAATAAAAGCTAGAGGGAAGAGAGGAGGACACCGACGTAGTAGTTTGAACTGTGGAAGAGCTACTATCAGTAATAGGCGTCATTATCCCAGTACTGCTAGCACCGACGAAACGGCCAGAACCAGGTGTATAGTACATAGCCTTAGGCATCTTTCGAGGTATCTTAGTAGGCAACAATAGCGTTTCCAAGTAAAGGACTCGTTTGGCTTCCATTATATTGGGCCTGCAGTTGCTGTCGGGATGAACGCACCACATCCCTACCATCAACAGTGTCTCCATTTCTTCTTTATCGAACTCTCCGCATAGCTTGGGATCCGCCGCATCGAGCACATTCCCCGCACCGTAGAGATTCCACACGAAGTCGACCAATTTAGTCACTTCTTTTTTACTAACCTCAATAGGCCTTTTACCGCATGCTATCTCCAACAGCACCACTCCAAAGCTATACACGTCGGATTCCTTCGTGGTCCTTAACGTAGTTAAAATCTCGGGAGCCATGTAGCCCTCCGTGCCTGTTGGAAAAAATAAAAAAATATATAAGTAATTAAAATACGATGTCATCCGTTCAAGTTCAAACTTGCAGGTGAAGTGGTCATTAGGCAATGGGAACGAATCATCACGACCATAAATTTTGTAAAAAGAAAAAATAAAAAAGTACACGTCCAAGACTAGATAAAGAAAGAAGTCAGCGTAAAGTGAAGTGTTGGTCATTTAACATGCCTGCATTGTTGGTTGTGCGAGACCCCTTCACGTGGTCCACCGACCTCGCCAGTCCGAAATCTCCAAGCTTTGCGTTGAAGGTCGAGTCGAGCATTACGTTGCTCGACTTTATGTCTCTGTGGAGTACGCACTGCTCGCACTCTTCGTGTAGATACAGAAGGGCCGCGGCTAACCCTTGGGCTATCGTGTACCTAACATCCCAAGGAAGGGGTCTCAAATCCCTCTTGAAGAGGTGATAGTCTAAGCTTCTGTTGGACATGTATTCGTAGACGATTAGTAGGTCGCCCCTACGATGGCACCATCCTACGAACTGCACCAAGTTCTTGTGCCTCAGTCTGCTTATGATCTTCACCTCCGATGCGTACTCCTTCAGCCCCTGACCCGAGAGCCTCTTCACTGCGACGTATGAATTCATTTCCTTGAGGAAGCCTTTATAGACCTGCCCAAACCCTCCTTCCCCGAGCTTTTCGTTCTCCGAGAAGTTGTTCGTCGAAATCGCCAGCTCGTCGTAGGTGAAATTCCTTGGCCCGATTGCCTTTTTGAATTCATCGTCCATGTGCGTATCTTCGTTGAAGAGATCAGCCTCTTCGTCTTTGTTGTCGTCTGGCAATGGCCCCTCCTCCTCCTTTCTGGGATTGATAATCTTCTTATTCTTCTTCCTCTTTACGTAGATTATTGCGACAACGATGATAAGAATTGGTATTCCCAGGCCTAAACTCAACCATAGAACTAATCCTCCTCCTTTCTTGCGTCGTTCGCCACCAACAGGTGGCGGAGGACTATCATCGACAGGTGGCGGAGGGCTATCGTCGACAGATGGCGGAGCACTATCATCGTCGACAGGTGGCGGAGGGCTATAATCGACAGGTGGCGGAGGACTATCATCGACAGGTGGCGGTGGACTATAATCATCGACAGGTAGCGGAGGGCTATCATCGACAGGTGGCGGAGGGCTATCATCGACAGGTGGCGGAGGGCTATCGTCGACAGGTGGCGGAGGACTATAATCATCGACAGGTGGCGGAGCGCTATCGTCGACAGGTGGCGGTGGACTATAATCATCGACAGGTGGCGGTGCGCTATCATCGACAGGTGGCGGTGGACTATCATCAACAACGTCTGGCGCAAGACTATCAAGATCAACAGCCCAAAACCTAGCATCAACAACTGGCCCAGGAATATCAGCAGCCCAAGTACTAGCATCAACAACTGTTGCAGGCAGATCATTGGAAGAGAAATTCCAGTAATAAACCTTGTGTTTCTCGTGCCCGTTTCCTACTGACGCCGAGAAGCCAACTGTGACATACTCTGGCAGTTGAGCTCTAAGATCAACCACATAGCTGAGATTGTCGTAATTTTGAGCAGCGTTAAACGCGCCACCAGGCCACCCCGTAAAACTGACGCTGAGCGTCATGGTACTCGAGTCGTACGAAATCCATGCTTCAGCGTCTGCTCCAACCGTAATATTGTTCGACCATTTTGTAGTTTTGCTGGAATCCACGGAGTTTACGTCGATCCCAACGTGTGGGATTGGGAGAGATGTTTCCCATTCGTCCGTATGAGTATCAAACTCCACCGCCACGAACCTCGAAAGCTCGTCGTTGGGGTTAGAATGGATTACCGATGAGTTGATAAGGCCAAGGCCGCCGCCAGAGGAACCCTCGGGAATTGTTGAGCCAACGGGGGCTAAGAAGAAAGATAGCCCGCCTGCATAGCTACTAGTGTTTGGTGAATACATCCCGAAACTGAAATGAGTTCGAAAATCTGCAATTTTTCCAGATTTCTTGTCCCATAAATGCAATGGTTCTGCATACGTGGCTCTACCGACCTTCTGCATGGACTTGATTCCATCGCCAATCTCATTGGCTGTGACCCGAATTCCCTCATCTGTCCGATAAGCGTGCCCTGATAGTGTTACCTTATTATAATTGTTGCTGCGATTGACGCTGAAGTTTAGACCAGCGAGTGTTGGAAAAGGGAAGAAGAAGAAGATGAAGAACAAGGAAGAAAAGAAGAAGAAGAAAGTATGAAGGATTGAAGTCGAGGAACTAATAAAAGCAGGAGGCTGCATATCGATTATGCTCCTTTTTTTTATTGATTATGCCCCAGCCCCAAGAAAAATATGTATATATATATATATATATATATATATATATATATATATAATAAATGAATTGTTCGTATTAAACGGCGACGCGGCGGATTCCTGGCACCGGTTTTGAGTGGTCCAGAACTGAGCGATGCGGCAGATTCCTGACCACCGTTTTTGGGAATCAGATCCTCTATCCCACTTTTTTGTGCCACTTTTCAAAAACATCATTAAACATTATTCTGATTAGTGTTAAAACACCCGTAAATGACATTATATCATAAATACTATTAAACCAAATGCTAAAAAAAAAAATTTCAGTATAATGTACATTTTTCTATTGTACGTTTCAATATATCATATATTTTTCTCTAGCATAATCATAGGTGTTATAAAATTATTTTTTTTGTGTTTTAGCATTTGGTATAATAGTATTTATGATATAATGTCATTTACGGGTGTTTTAATACTAATCGAAACAATGTTTAATGATATTTATGAAAAGTGGCACAAAAAGTGGGACAAAAAAAGTAGGTCAGGAGATCTGAAGACATCTATAAATAGGCTGATGATTCTTCAGTTATCGTCACCCCAAAATGAGAGTCTAGAGTGAGAGGTAAAAGATAATCCACCTTCGGGTAGATAAGTGTGAGAGCTGGTGCAGTTTTACTGTGGTAATTGAGGATGTGTACAAAAACATTACCCTGGTGGGTAAGGGGTCTCGGGTTTTGGGTTTAAACACGAGTGTTATTTTGTACGTTGTCATATTCTCAAATATAGTAAAACTATTGTCTCTCCGTGGATGTTGGCGGTATTGGCCGCACCACATAAAAATCTCGGTGTTCTTTCGGTGTCATTTCAACTTTACTTAATTTTTCGATAAATTGTCGTGGGGTCCAAAATACAACTACCGCTGGAACGGAATTAAATATTACCGGTAAACCCCAACAAATGTTTCACTCACTTTTTATCTATAATACTCGATCTCTTTTACTATTTTCACAATGCATGCAGTAGATGTACTTCGTTCGGATTGACAATCTTTATAATATGAGGAAGGGTATTCTTGTTCGATTCGACTGGCGCTGTTTAAGTTGCATGTTGATAATAAGAAGCAACTTGCTGCCAAGAGAAGAAGACTCTCGTTGACCCTAATTCATCAATAACTCAACCACCAACCCACTGGCAAGGGAGAGGTTTTAAGCAAAGATTCATTAATTAGAGGTCCACAAGTGTCATCATCTTGTTATTATTACATCACATGAATTTGTCGTCGACATGAATTTGAAAACTCACTCCTCATTCAGCATTAATATTAATGAGCTTCCACCATCTTGTTTGGTAAGAGGTCGAAATAAGAATGGAATTGATTCGTCTTCGTCTTCTTCACCAAACAACCAATCAAATGGAACCTCATCGTACTTATTATACATTGTAAGTGAGTCAATAATTGGTTTCTTCTGCTGAGATTTTCATTTTTGTAACATGCAGCAGCATCTAAGCAACAAATGTTCATTCTTTCTGGGCCTCAAAATTCAATATTGCATGTGATTTGTAAGAATCTTTTCCATTGTTCTAGCTGGGCCAGCTCTTGGTGAGGTTCAATGGAACACTTTGAAAAGAATCTATACCATATGAAGCCTACGTATAGGAGTTAGGACGCATTGTTTTGCACTGTTCGCTTCTAAATTTAGATCCATCTACTTCTAATTTATATACAGAATCATAAAATATTGGATTACAGGGAAAAATCCCAACACCACTTCAAAACAAAGCAAGAGGGCTTAGCTTGTACTATTTTGATGTTATTTGCATTCTTTGCTAGATTAATTTCGGGAGTTATTTGATTTGGACATCCACATATTATTGATCACAACACTAAATTATGTTACATGAAATCAAAATACAAGAAACATATAACATTATTCAGTGAAAACCACTCAAACAAGCAACATTGATCATTACAGAGACAGGCAACAACATAGGGTCATAGATGCATTAAAAGAAAACATAGCCATTCGCACTCCTCTAAGACAACAATTCATGGAAACCAATTACCTCGTACATGCCAAGCCTCTTCCACGACATCAAAAAGCAAAACCCTTCTTGTAATTCCAACTTCTATCATAGTTGTTGGAACAAAAAAGAAAATAAAAGAAAGGTTTACTTTACATACACAGTGAAGCTATGAGGTATAAATCTCTTCACAGTCGGAAGGGTGATCATAATTTTCATGGTCGAAAGCCATGAAAACAAAAAAGGAAAGAAAAAAAAAAAAAACCCTTCTTTAAAAACGAACCCTCATAGAAAATTAGCTCTCGAAAATGGTGAAGAAAGTAGCTTGCATGATAGCTTGGTAATTGGAAAAAATATATATACTAATTAATAATAAAGATTGTCAAGAGCTCCGTGTAAGCTCTTCACCAATTGGCTCATATTCATATTGAACCCTTCATCCATCTGCAGTAAATAAAAGGAAATTTCACCATCTCATACGTATTATATATACATGTATCTATGTAATTATGGATGGTTTATTCGTATATTCTAAATTACCTGAGCAACAATGCTTATACTGAGACCAGAATCTCCAAAGCTCATAGAAGAACTGTTGACAACAGTGAGATTAAGCTTCTCAATCTCAGCAACGACTCTCTCAATAGCTCCCTTCTTTTTCTGACTATGAATGCTAATAAGAACGTCCTTATTGCAAATCCTAGCTTCGATTTCTGGGAGAAATAACTGATCAATAGTAGTCACAGAACCATCGCTTGACGTCTCGTCTAACGAATAAGAGTTGTTATTACTAGCGTTGTCGTCATGTCTCTTCTTTGCATGGATCATCAAGCGAGGTTCCATGGTTTTGATCCTTTTCGTTTTATCCTCGAGCGACTTCACCTTTTCTTCGAGTTGTTTTATGTACTCAACAGCACTTGCAGAATTGTAGCTTTGTCCATCTGCACATATATGTCACACAATATTACACAAACCCTAGATAAAGTCCATGACTGTAAATGTAAGAATGTTGTATAATTTTAGATACCTTTGAAAGTCCTGGGACTAGTCTAGATAGAGAGATCAACCTCTCGTTAATCTTCTCCCTCCTTTTCCTCTCAGCTATAATATGTTCTTTTGACTGAGGAATTGGCCTATTAATCCCTTCATTATCAACCTTAATATTGCTGCTGATGATTCTCGGCTTCTTCAGCGTACTGTTGTTCTTATTTTCGAGAGAAGAACTATTGAAAACCAACAAAGTAGGAGAAGAAGATGATGACCATGATATCTCTTCTTTAGGCCTCGTTATTTCCCCCTTGGTTCTTCCTTGGACTTAAGAACAAGCTTGTATTTTGCTTCTTTGTTTGCAGCCTACTACTCGTTATTACATATGGATCGAATTGTTCTGTCGAGCGTTTGATGTTGGAAACCTGAGAATTTTGCTGCTGTTGATGATGATGATGAGAGTTGATGAAATCTTGGTTCTGAGCATCGATGATCGAAGTTGTCCAAAAGCTCGGCTCTTCGAAGGTGCTTAGGTTACTAAGCCATTGCTCGAACAGCAACGATTCATCCATTTCCTACACACATGTAAGATCTCAAATTTAGTCGGTAATAATTTCGTTAAGATGTAGAACTGTTAGATGCTGTAAATTCTTGAAGCTCCTTTGTATAGGAGTTTGATTTACCTACCCTTGAAATCATGGTAAGAAAATCTCTCTCTCTCTCTCCACAAAAGAATATATGGGACTTACGCTATACAATGAAATCATCTATTGATGTGCCATTATTTATAGATCCATCACAAGCCTATTACATTCTAGGAAAAGTCGTAGTTGGTTTAATGCTGATGTGAGCTGGCTTTTACTTACCAATCATTTCGAGGGTGTGCAATATAATATCAAACAACTTGTAATAACTAACTCATTTTGATGCTTGCTAATGTTTGTATAAAATTTCAGAAACAAGAGCATGAGAACGAAGTTACGAGGATATAACTCACCTGAATAATTTTCGACATATTATTATTTTATTACATAATTATGGATGCCAATAATGAGATGCATATTCGTTTCTAACTGAGGAGTGTAGAGAGTACCGTGACGTTCTCTTTCTCCAGAGAATCTTGAAAGGAAAAGTATACGTCAAATTTCGATCTACGATAACTATACCTGATAATTGCAAAAAAAAAAAAATATTGATCACTAACTTTATACGTCTATTTGAATCTTCGATTACTTCCCGACAAAATAAGCTGGAAATCCTATTTGGATGCTTTGGAGTATTTCCTATCCACCTCGCTGCTGGCATGGAAAAATCGGTGTTAAACCATTTTACTTAAAAAGTTTAAGCTTGAAACGAGTGTATTATAGTTTAACCTTATACAGTTTCTTTTTTTGGATGTCTGAATTCATACCGATGATTTAATATATTTTATTTCCAACATGTTATTCTCACATCTACATTGATTTACTTATTTACTTATTATCTAGCCTTCTTGCATGATTTTTTTTTTCTTTTTACGGGTATTTGTGAGGATTCTTATCATAATTTCGTGTTTAAGTTCTGACACCATACTAATAACTTTAGCTTAAAGGTTTAAGCCATTTTTTTTGTTAAGTTTGATGTTATTTTATTGCTAGGGGCTTTCACAAAGCGATCTCATCACTTGGCTGTATAAATTTGAAAATTTCCAAGTGGGAGAAAAAAATAATCTAACTTACTATACGCGTCAACGACCCACATTGGGGACTATACTCACATTTTTTAAGATTAAATATCCGTATTTATCGGAGGGGCTAAGATATCCGTATTTATCCGTATTTCTTACATTAATATTTTAATATGCGGGCACGTTTCTTTTTATTCCTTTCGTCGTGATTCGTGAATATAAAAACAAAATATAACCTTCTCCGTCCAAATATAATACACGAAGGACAACTACAGTACACCTAATTGGATCAATGTGAACGAAAATTATTTTATATATTTGCAATCAATAATTAAAGGAATATTGTTTCATTAGAAGAAAAATCAAGAGTTCACACTGAAAAACATTTAATTGTTATTTAAATGAATAAAGCAACAAAGTGCTTGAGCAATAACAAGACTCATAATAACATTTGCTAACTTTTTAGCAGTAAATGTGAACTTTAAATATTGTTTTCCAATCGTCATGCTGTTAGCTGTCTTACACAATAGAAAATTTCGTATTTCCAGGTCATAAGAGTAATTAACAAATGTATTATTACATCGATACAACACAATTAATTAGACAGCAATGATGTAATACAAGATACGATGCGACACTTCAGCGAGATTAGATTTTTAATTATAATTATTTACTCAACATCCACTCAAACAAAATTAAATATAGAAGGTTATCTTATCTGTAATTTTATACTGGCAGGATTATTAATTTTGTACGTTAAGTTTAATATTTTTCATTTTAGATCGTAGTACTCCATGTCAGCATCCAAGGGGAACTGATAATTTCAGTGGCAATCAAATAAAATTTTCTGCTTACTTTCTCGGAAAAATGATGCAAATTTAAAATTTTTGAGTGATCCAAAATTGAAAATCAATATGCTACACCTAAAATTTGTAATATACGAATATTAGATTACAGCGTAAATGGGAACATATAGTTGTAGTATGCGTCGTAATCAACAAAAGAAAAGCGAAAATGATTATTAAAACAAAATTTCATCATAAATGGGTCACTATTGGTCGGTTGTTAGAAGTTTTCAACATTATACTCAATTATGTTTTTCAAGCCTCAAGAGTTTCTAGAAAAAAAAAAAGTGACAAATGCTTTAGAAAGATAACTGCGAAGACATTATTTTTAATTTCTGATGGTTAGACTTCTGATAAAAAGTTATGTGAACTATAGAAGTTTCCATATAAAAAATATGATTATCGTGAATCTGAAATATAAGCATTAGACAAAAATTAATGTTTCCTATGATCCTATCCCCAACTGTAGCCCGTTAAGACTTTAATGACTACACAAGATAATGATATTTTATGATCATAAAATTCAACACAGCGTTGATCTATGGTGCTTCTACAATATTAAATAAATAAAATATACTCTTTTTTCGTGATATCCAATTTGTTGAGATTACAATTTGGGCTTTGTCCCACATCGAATAAAGCTCTTCAAACCACGATTAGACCTGTCAAAACGGGCCGGCGGGGCGGGCCGGCCCGTAGCCCGCCAACTGGCGGGGCGGGGCCGGCTTAAGAAAGCTGGGCCCGCCGAAAATTCTAATTTTTGAAAATATGTATTTTATATTGTATTACAATTTTGTAATATATTTCATGATTCATAAAATTTATTACATTTAAAATTTTACATCAAAATAGTAAAATACAAACGAAAATACACCGAAAATTCATTTAAAATTTTAAATTGCAGTAAATTGCAAAATAAAAAATAAAATAATTTAAAAAAATTAAAAAAATAAAAAATTAACCGGCGGTTGACTAACCGGCAACCGGGGACGGCTAACTGTCAACCGCCCCCGGCCAGCTAGGTTACGGTTAGTCCTATGGACTAACCGTCAACCGTCGATTACGGTTAACCGACGGTTGGGCATCTCTAAGCGAATCGAATGATAGGTCTATCTCAGGCCATTTACTTAGAAAAGATCCTGAAACGGTTTTGAATGGATGAATAAGAAAGGGTTCTTGCCAATGCGACATGGGATTCATCTCTCGAAATCCATGTGTCCTCAAAGTGAGGAAGCAAGGATGGAAATGAGTGAAATTCCTTATGCATCAGCAATAGGTAGCCTAATGTATGCAATGCTATGTACGCGGCCTGACATTGCGTATGCTTTGAGCATAGTAAGTCGATACCAGTCTAATCTTGGTAAGGAACATTGGAATGCAGTAAAGAATATCTTCAAGTACCTTAGACGGATTAAAGATATGATACTGATTTATGGAAATGGAGAATTAGAGGTGGATGGTTATACCGATTCGGATTTTCAGTCGGACGTGGATGACCGAAAATCTACTTCTGGTTTCGTCTATACGCTCAATGGTGGAGCAGTGTCTTGGAAAAGTTCTAAGCAAAGCACTACTGCTGATTCCACCACTGAGGCGGAGTATATTGCAGCCTCTGAGGCAGCAAAGGAAGGTGTTTGGATGAGGAAGTTCTTAGAAGAACTCCAAGTTGTTCCAGGCATAGTGGACCGCCCGCTACCATTGTGGTGCGACAATAGTGGGGCAGTAGCACAAGCCAAGGAACCTAGGTCTCACTCAAAGTCCAAACACATAGAAAGAAAATACCACGTGCTGCGTGGGTTCGTTAAAGAATGGCTACATAGCTGTGCAGAAAATAGCCACGGCGGATAACGTGGCGGACCCATTCACTAAGCCTCTCTCACAGGCAGTGCTTGATCGACACCTCCATAAAATGGGGTTACGATATCATAGCGCATGGCATTGAGTGCAAGTGGGAGATTGTTGGGAATGTGCCCTCGGAATGCCATTCGAGGATGTAATGAATAGGGCATGTATTTAATAATCGATGTATTATTCGCTATATATTTGAATAATGTATTCTTATACTATGAATGGAATTTATATTTTATTATTTATTCTTTCAAAGGCATATTATTTATTTACCTATTAAGTCTTACTAGGCATCCGGTGAGACAGTAAATAAATAAATCTCATATATCGTGAGTTTAGTCACCGATTCTCATGGGATGAGAGCGGGGCACCGGTGAGCTATTAGCCTCCGATATTAACTAAGTCCATAAGTCTTAGACCTCAGTAGGGTGACTGAGCGTCAATTACGACTTATTTGTTGACGACTCTTATATGGTTGTGCCAGCCATTCGCTTGGGAAGCGGGAGGTCGTAACATTGGTATAAGTTGAATCAGGGGATTAACTTGTACTTGGACACGACTCGCAATCGACGATCACATGGGCCTTATCGTTATTCTGGGTAGCGTCAGTGATCGATCGATTGACTATAGTAGTGTTTGTGGACCTTAGACCAAAGGGTCTTTGATGGAGTTAACTTCGAAGACGAACATGGGTCGGCGGCGACATGCGGGCTTGATAACGAAGGGTAACTGCCGTGCTTAGACTATCGTGAGGGATTCACTGTCTCGTTAGTAACCGAGATATGTGTCCTATGCATATTCGGGGACAGGAAATTACGAAGTCTTCGGCCGAAGCTATAAACTGACTTGCGTGGGACGTAAGGGCAGTTTAGTAATTTCGCTAGTCACGAATTAGTCATAGAGTCGAGTCTAGCGAGTTTGATGTAACCATGACTCTCACTCGACCAGGACATTTGTGAAGGGTCTATACGTACGACGATAATGTATAGCCGGTTCATAGATCGAATATCGTACTCAACACGGGATCTATTCGGTACCGCAAGATTGGCTAGGCGCTTACCGATTTCTTGGATTCCTCCCTTGCCAGGTTCGAACCAAGAGAGTCGGGCTTAATAATGATCACTGTAATAATGCCTAACTAATATGAGATGTAAAATGATTTAACGGTCTTAGAGGCGTTAATAAAATATTAAATATATGTTTTAGAAACAATATTTATATGGACGGAAATTTACGGAACGAAAATGGTAATAGTTGAAGCGTAAATAGGGTTCACAATGACGAGCAAGGCTTGTCACGTTCGTGAAGCCCATCTGCAAAGTAGCAGTAGCTTCAAAAATTCATATCCCCTAATCTAGACCTCGGATTGAGAATCCCTTTGGTCAGAATCAAGAATGGTGATTCTTTTAACTATGGTTAAAATTTCAGGGCAATGCTGTCAAAAGCGTCACGGCCGTGAACGTCTTGCACGTGGCCGTGACGACCGGCAGTATGCATGCCAGAAGCTGCCCGACAGTGTCACGGCCGTGACACTTATTGCCGAGGCCGTGAAGGCCTCCAAGCAACAGTCACGGCCGTGACAATGGCCGTGACGAGTGGCAGAAAATGTCCAATGATGAGTTACGGCTGTGACGAGCTTGTCTGAGGCCGTGAACGCGCATCAAAATGTCATTTTCTTGGCCAAACCTAATCCAACGTTTGTTCTTCTTTTGCTATTACTGTGGGACAATATCTAGTCATTAGATGATATAATTCGAAAGAAATAATGCAAAGATGAGTCATGTAGGACATGATTTCATTTGATTGATCTTAAAGTCATTTTCTAAGTTGGAAATGGACTTTGATTAATATTTCTTGGAGAAATTTCGTCCATTAGATAATTCCATACATTCTCACACTAAAACTTGAGTTTAGAGAGTGGTGAGAGCTCCTTAGGTTGTTCTTAGAGAAAACCCTAAGTGTGTTTGAGTTTGTAGTAAATCAAATACACTAAAACACATCCCTATAAAACATTCTTCACTTCCTCCAGCCATCCTTGGGGAGGTGAAGTCTGTGGCATGTCACGGGATCGGCGTGACTCTCTTCGGCACAGTTCGTGAGCTACGGGAGCTAAGGATCTTCGCGACGAGGGTAAGATCCCTATTCCTTTATACGTGTCGAACGTGCAGTTTTTTTTATTTAACCGAGTATCCTGGGGAAACCGTATGGGGAACCCGGGAAAATTTTTTAAATTCCGCTACGTCCGGACAAGGCCTCGGGTCACCCGGGGTTTCCCAACAATAACTTCATTTGATATAATTGGCCAAGTAAATTAACTTCTTTACTTATTGAAATACTGCCAAGTATTTTAGATTATTGCATTATGATTGCCTGCTTTTTTTCCACTGAGCCCTTTGCAACAATTTTCTGTTTTGTAAAGTAGCTACTTGTGGGAAGAATGGAATGATCGGCATACTACAGATGAAGTCTGTTGAATATTTTGAAATAAAGAAAATAAAATATTAAAATATTATATGACTTAGTCGAAGAGTCGTATCCCTTCGTAGGAAATAATTAATGAATTGTTATATCACTTCAATGAAACATTATATCTGTTAAGTTATCTCTTTTGAGAAAAGACAAAACAATTCGAGTTTTGGCGAATAGATGCACCAATTCAAAAGGAACATCTCTACAACTATAAATACTTGTGTTCTTTCTTCTGCAGAGAATCAACTCAAGCAATCAAATCTGCTCACCAAAAGAATTCAGTGCATACTTCGCTAAAGCAAAAGCGCAGTACGTGTTTCTTTGTATCCTGAAGGTATTCGATTATTCTCTCGTTTGCTTTGTAGAGAGCAAAAATCACCTTTAGGAAAGTGGCTTATAGATACACGCCTAGAAACAGATTATCTCAAGTTCCTGCAGAATTCCAAAACTTGAAAGAAGACGAAGTCTTTTGATCGCTACAGACCTCATTTTTCACAACAATCTAAAGGTGATTATTTGAACCTGTTTCCATGGCGTCACTCAAAGAATTAGCAAGCAATTTAATAAAGCTCGATCGCTTCGATGGTGGGAGCTTTATACGCTGGCAAAAGAGAATTCATTTTCTCTTAATTTCGCTTCAAGTAAGCTATGTTCTCAACACCCCAAGGCCCGTAGAAAATCCTGAAGAAACTATCGCCGATGCAAGGAGAAGGCAAAAGTGGGATACTGATGTTGTAATTGAACTCACGCTAACACAGTGAAACACGATTGATTTGTGAAGCTGAATTGACTACTGTTTCTGTAGCCTCTGTACTCCTAAAATAATAGTTTACAAGGAAACTAATAAATGCCTACAATCAAGCCACTAATTTTGCCTAAACACAATCACCTCCTAAGTTAAGTATATTCTCCTAAACTAAGCCTAAGCTAATTAAGGAAAGTGAATCACAAGGATTATATCTACAATCTCCTCCTAAGCCTTGTGTCCACCGTTGATGTTGATCAGGCCGATCTTACCCCGTAGCTCATGAAACTTGGTCCTTCCAAGCGGCTTCGTCAGAATGTCGCCCAGCTGATCCTCGCTTCTGATGAACTCTACACCAATCAAGCCTTCTTCTGCAGCCTCCCGAACGAAGTGATATTTCACTCGAATGTGCTTACTCTGTCTGTGGAGTACAAGATTCTTGATCAAAGCAATAGCGGACTTATTGTCCACCCTTAGCATTGGCGCCCCTACTGCTGTTCCCTGCACCTCGGACAACAGACGAGCGAGCCACAATGCTTGACAAGCAGCCTTAGCAGCTGCAATATATTTTGCCTCACAGCTGGATTGAGCCACCACCTTCTGCTTCATGGATTGCCAGGTGATCGGGCTGCCGCTGAGGAAGAAAATCACGCCAGTTGTACTTTTACTTGTATCAACATCCCCGGCGTAATCACTGTCGCTGAAGCCTGTCAGATAAGGCTCCTCCTTCTCCCTCCTACCGAACCAGAGTCCCCAATCTTGGGTCCCAGCCACATAGCGCAGGATGCGCTTCACAGCTGCGAGGTGATCCTCGCGTGGATCCTCCAGGAACCGACTCACATAGCCAACCGCAAACGCTAGATCGGGGCGAGTGTTGACCAAGTACCTCAAGCTCCCGACGACGCTCCTGTATGCCGTCGCATCGATCGGCGGCTCTGTGCTGAGCTTGCTCAACTTCAGGCGCGGTTCCATGGGTACGTGACATGGGTTACACCCTACCATGCCGCTCTTCTCCAGGATCTTGCCAGCGTAGGCGCCCTGGCTCAGCGAGATCCCCCTCGCGCCCTGCTTCACTTCAATGCCGAAGTAGTAGTGAAGTAGGCCGAGGTCACTCATCTTGAATGCGGCCGCCATCTCTTCCTTGAATGATTTGATGTCGCCGTCGCTCGAGCCGGTGATCATGAGGTCATCGACATAGACTCCGATCACCAGCTGCTTGTCGTCATTCTGTCTGATGTAGATGGCATGTTCGGACGGGCTCTTCCTGAAGCCGAACGACAACAGCGTACTGTCCAGCTTCGCGTTCCACGCGCGCGGCGCTTGATGCAGCCCGTACAGCGCCTTTCGGAGCTTGAGCACCTTGTGCTCCTTGCCCGTGATGACAAACCCCGGCGGCGGCGGCTGCTCGACGTAGACCTCCTCCTCCAGGTCTCCGTTCAAGAACGCCGAGTTGACGTCCATGTGGTGCACCTCCCATCCTTCGTGCGCTGCGAGGGCGATGATCAGGCGCACCGAGTCCAACCGCGCCACCGGCGCGAACACTTCGTCGTAGTCGATGCCATGCCGCTGTGCGTAACCCTTCACCACGAGGCGCGCCTTATGCTTGGCCACCGCCCCGTGCTCATCCCTCTTCACCTTGAAGACCCACTTCAAGCCAATCGCCCGACGGCCCGGCGGGAGGTCGGCGAGAGACCACGTCCGGTTGTTCTCAATCGAGTCCATCTCCTCCATCATCGCCTTCCTCCAGCTGGGGCTGCATTCCGCCTCGGCGAACGACGCAGGTTCGTCGGAACTCATGGCGTGGAGCTCCTCCGTCACCAGTGCCCGTGGCGCGAAGCCACGCGGCGAAGCTGGCCCAATGATGTTGTCGATTCTCCGAAATCGAAGAGGGGCGTCGTTGTCGTGGTCGGCGTCCAAGTGCTCGTCGATGTCGCTCGGCGGTGAGGCGAACTCCACCTCCTGTGCCCCGCTGGATCCCGTAGGTACAGCTCCTCCACCACCATCGGCGGCGTCAACTCATCCTCTTCAGTTGTGGTTCCAGGTGCCTCCTCAGTGCCATCAGCCACCAAAGGTCCCTGGTTTGCAATCGAGTACTCCACCGTGAACACGTTGTCGTTGTCTTTCGGCTTGCCATCGACCTGTACAGAGTCCCACTCCCACTGTGCTCCCTCGTCGAACACCACGTCGCGCGTCACGTGGACACGCTTCGTGATAGGGTCGTAGGCGCGATACGCCTTGGAGCCGTGCTCGTAGCCGATGAAGATCATCTTGGCTCCACGAAACTCGAGCTTCTTCAGTTGCGGCTTCGTGTTCCGAACGTAGACGATGCAGCCGAACGTCCTCAAGTGATGCACTGCCGGCTTCTTCCCATGCCATGCTTCGAACGGCGTCATGCCGTCCACGCTCTTCGTCGGGCATCGGTTGAGGATGTATACCGCGGTGGTCACAGCCTCGCCCCAGAACCAGCCCGGCAGCCCCTTCGCCTTGAGCATACTCCTCGCTGTCGCCACCACCGTCCCGTTTCTCCGCTCGACCACGCCGTTCTGCTTCGGACTGTATGGTGCAGTGTGTTGGTGATGTATCCCTTCTCCCGCACAGTACTCCGCAAACTCGATCGACGTGAATTCTCCACCACGATCGGTCCGAAGTGCCCCCAGCTTCAGCCCGGACCCCCTTCGGCCCGTGCTTGGAGTTCCTTGATGGCAGCCGCGGCACGATCCTTCGTAGGAATGGTGGCTACCCACATATAACGGCTAAGGTCATCGACGAGCAACAAGAAGTACCTGTTGCCGCTTGGGGTTGCTGGTGTGATTGGCCCGCACAGATCGCCATGCACAAGCTCAAGTCGCTGCTTCGCACGATACTCCGCTTTCGCCGGAAATGGGGTGCGCTTCTGCTTCCCAGCCAGACATGCATCGCACAGCTGATCCACCTGTCCGATCTCCGGCAGTCCGCGCACCAGCTCCTCCCGAGCTAGCTTCCGGAGCGCCACCATGTTGACATGGCCGAAGCGATCATGCCAGCGCCATGCCACCTCGTCGCCGCGCCCGCGCACCGCTAAGCACGTCAGCGGTGCTATCTTGATCCGAAGAAGGTATAAACGGTTCGCCTCGCGCGTCACCCTTGCCAATAGTTGACCGCCGAGCTCCCGAATCCGCATCACGCCATCTTCGATCCCGATCTTGTAGCGGACCTCGTCGAGCTGGCCAAGACTCACGATGTTCGTCGTCAATCGTGGAATGAAGTAGACGCCGTCGAATGAACGGAGCTCCCCGTTCTTGCACACAAAGATGACGGTGCCCCGCCCTTCAATGCGTGACCGAGTCGTTGCCGAAACGCACGGTGCCTCGTACCGCCACGTCGAGCTTCGAGAAGGCGGTCCTAGACCCGGACATGTGGTTGGTTGCCCCCGAGTCCAGGACCCACGTCTCCGCCTCCCGTTCCTCTTCTTCTTCCCCGAGTTGCGCGAACACCTTCTCTTCGCGGATCTCGATCTGGGCCACGGACGACGTCGACGAAGTCGCCGTCGATTGCGGCGTCAGTGGAGAGAGAATGGGGGAGCACTTTGCGAGACAAAGTGAGGCCTCTTCCTCTTCATGGACTGCATGGGCCTGCGCCTTCTTGGGCTTCGACCAGCACTCTCGGGTCCAGTGGCCCAGCTTCCCACAATTTTGGCACTCGTCGCCTGCGTGCTTGTTCGAAGTAGCCGGCCCACTTGATGACTTGCCAGCTCGCCCACGACCGCGCCCGCGTCGGCCGCCTCCCCTGTTCGCGCCACGACCGCGTGAGTGGTTCTTCGCCTCTCGCTTCTTTCGTTGCGCGTCCCACTGCTCCTCAGTGAGATACAGCTTGCCCTCGTGCTGTAGTGACGCCGGGGGTCCATTCAACTCCTCCTCCGCCTCTTGCAATCGCCCGGTGAGATCGGCGACCGTCATGGTGGATGGATCGAGCAGGGTCTTGATCGCATTCGCGATCTGCTTGAAGCGGGGAGGCAGACTTCGTAGCATCTTGGCTACGATTTCCTTTTCCTCCATCTCCTCCCCCAAAGAGGTGAGGTGCGCCGCCATGCCATTGAGGCGTAGCGCGAACTCCTCAACGGTCTCGCCGTCGTTGAACGTGGCGAGGTCGAATTTACGACGCAACTGCTGCGCCGTTGCCTTCTTCACACGATCGTCTCCGATCCGCATGGTCGCGATCACCCATGGCTCTGATACCAATTGTTGGAATTGAACTCACGCTAACACAGTGAAACACGATTGATTTGTGAAGCTGAATTGACTACTGTTTCTGTAGCCTTTGTACTCCTTAAATAATAGTTTACAAGGAAACTAATAAATGCCTACAATCAAGCCACTAATTTTGCCTAAACACAATCACCTCCTAAGTTAAGTATATTCTCCTAAACTAAGCCTAAGCTAATTAAGGAAAGTGAATCACAAGGATTATATCTACAACTGATGACGAGATATGTCGGGGACATATCTTGAATGCTATGAGCGATGCACTCTTCGACGTTTATCATATTGTAGCAACGGCAAAAGAATTATGAGAAAGATTAGAGACAAAGTATCTTCAGGAAGACGCTACAAGTAAGAAATTTATTGTCTCACGTTTTAGTAATTTTAAGATGGATGATAACAGATCAGTTATGGAGCAATTCCATGAGATTGAGCGTATGTTGAATAATTTTAATCAACATAAAATAGTCATGGACGAGACAATTATCGTCTCTAATGTCACCGACAAGTTGCCCCCTTCGTAGAGAGACTTTAAACGAAATCTAAAGCATATTAAGGAAGATATCTCTCCTGAACAGCTTGCAAATTCTCTTCGAATCGAAGAGGAATTTCGCAAGGAATTGAAAACACGGGTAAATGAGAAGGAACAGACCAACTCGAAAGTGCTCGTAGTTGATGATGGTAATTGGAACAAACCTTCAAAGAAAAGGCAATTCCAAGACAAAAATGCACAGAAATTCAATAGTAACAAGCGAAAGAAAGGAAGTTGCTATCACTGTGGAAAACCAGGCCATTACAAAAATGAATGTCGTCTCTTGAAGAAGGGAAAAGCGAATGGCGCATCCTCTAAAGCAATAGATAACCTAGTCGCAGTCATATCAGAAGTAAATATGATTGAAGATGACGACGAATGGTGGATCGATTCAGGAGCCACCCGCCATGTTTGCAAGAATAAACAAATGCTCAAGAACATGGAAGCAGTGCCTGAAGGAACTGTCCTCTACATGGGAAATGCTACGGAAGTCCCCATTCTTGGAATAGGGAGCATAGAGATTGAATTTACATCCAGGAAAAAGTTAACACTAAATAATGTGTATTATGCGCCGAAAGTAAGGAAGAATCTAGTATCGGGTAGTGTTCTGAATAAATTTGGCTTCAAACTAGTATTCGAAGCAAATAATTTTTTACTTTCGAAGGGAGGATTGTTTGTAGGAAAGGGCTACTTGTGTAACAGAATGTTCAAGTTGAACATTTCCAATAATAATAAAATTAGTTCTGCTTATATCGTTGATTCTCCAGACTTATGGCATAATAGATTAGGACATGTTCATTATGGAAGAATTCGTTGCATGCCAAAACTAAATATGATTCCGCATGTCAAAACTGAATAACACTTGTCGAACATGCATGCTAACAAAAATAACTCGAAGTTCTTTTCTGAAAGTAGAAAAAACTTCAAAATTGTTAGATTTAATTCATTCAGATGTATGTGATTTGCATAGTACTCCTACAATCGGAAATAAAAAATATTTTATTACTTATATAGACGACTGCAGTAGATATTGTGTTGTCTATTTATTGCATTCTAAAGACGAAGCTCTTGAAAAATTTAAAATTTTCAAGAATGAATCGGAATTACAATGTGAAACGTTGATAAAACGTTTAAGAACTGATAGAGGTGGAGAATACTACAGTCAACGCAAAAATCGTGTTCTAACGAAGATGATAAATTCTATGATGTCAGCATCCGGACTAAATTCTGGGTTTTGGGGAGAAGCATTGCTAACGGCATGCCACATCCTCAATCGAGTTCCTAATAAACGGAACAAAGTAACTCCTTACGAAATCTGGAACAAAAGAAAACCTAACTTGAGTTATTTCAAGGTTTGGGGTTGTCGAGCAATCGTTAAGGTTCCAGGACCCAAAAGAAAGAAACTGGGAGAAAGAGGTATTGAGTGCGTATTTATTGGTTATGCACAAAATAGCAAAGCATATAGATTTTATGTTATGGAACCTAATGACTATATATCGGTTAATACCGTAATGGAGTCATGTGATGCCATTTTCGATAGGCAACGATTTAAGTCAATACCTCAGATTAAGGACACGAGTATACATAAAAATATCTCACTAGATGATGTAATAGAACGAACCGATGGACAACAAGATGTTGAAATTCGTCGAAGCAAACGTGCTCGAAAAGCTCGTGATTTCTGTTCTGATTTCTTTAGGTTTCTTGTGGAAGGAACAAGAGAAAGTGTTACCCAAGAAGTCCCATTCTGTTATAACATAGAAGATGATACTCAATCATTTGAGGAAGCCATGAAATCACGGGACGTCGCTTTCTGGAAAGAAGCAATAAATGATGAAATGGATTCAATTTTGGGAAATCAAACGTGGATTTTGGTTGATCCACCGCTGGGCTCGAAACCTATTGGGTGCAAATGGATATTCAAAAAGAAAACTAAGGTCGATGGTACGATCGAGAAGTTTAAAGCTCGATTAGTAGCTAAGGGTTTCAGTCAGAAATCAGAAATCGATTACTTCAATACTTATTCTCCAGTGGCGAGAATGTCTACAATACGACTGCTAATAGCAATGGCATCCATATATAAACTTATTATTCATCAGATGGATGTTAAGACGACTTTTTTAAACGGAGAGCTGGATGAAGAAGTTTACATGAAACAACCGGAAGGGTTTGTCATGCAAGGCCAAGAGCACAAAGTATGTAAACTAATAAAATCATTATATGGTCTGAAACAAGCGCCAAAACAGTGGCATCAAAAGTTTGACCAAACGGTACTTGCTAATGGTTTCAAAATAAACCAAGCGGACGTGTCTATAGTAAGTTAATGGAGATAAAGGAGTTATAATATGCCTCTACGTTGATATGTTAATATTTGGTACTGATTTAGATCAAATCAGAGAAACCAAGCAATTCCTATCCAATAACTTTGCCATGAAAGATATGGGTAAAGCAGATGTTATTCTTGGGATAAAAATCCTAAGAGGGGATGAAGGGATAACACTTACTCAATCTCATTACATTGAGAAAGTATTGAGAAATTTTAATCACTCTGATTGTGTTCCCGCATCTAGTCCGTTTCATCCAAATATAAAGTTGATCAAACCTATCGGAAAACCAGTATCGCAGTTGATGTATTCCAAAGTGATAGGTTGTCTGATGTATGCGATGACATGCAAAAGACCAGATATAGCTTTTGCGGTTGGAAAGCTAAGTAGATACACGAGTAACCCGAGTGATGCACATTGGCATGCAATCACAAGAATTTTTAAATATCTAAAGAAAACTAAGGAATATGGCATATGCTATGGTGGATATCCTTCAGTTGTAGAAGGATATTCTGATGCTAGTTGGATAACTGGCAGCGGCGATCATGCAAGTACTAGCGGTTGGATCTTTATGCTAGGCGGAGGTGCGATTTCTTGGAGATCTAAGAAACAGACTTGCATAACAGATTCAACTATGGCATCTGAATTTGTTGCCCTTGCTTCTGCAAGCAAGGAAGCAGAATGGCTACACGATTTACTATTTGAATTGCCATTATTGGAAAAACCAATTGCACCTATTTCGATTCATTGTGACAGCGAAGCAACTCTTGCGAGAGCATACAATCATGTTTACAATGGAAAATCAAGACATATCGGAGTACGACATAGTTATGTAAGAGATTTCATTTCTAATGGTGTGATTACCATCGATTACGTGCGATCTAGCAATAATCTCGCAGATCCATTAACAAAAGCTTTATCACGAGACGTAGTCAACAAGACGTCTAAGGGGATGGGTCTCAAGCTCATTAAATCGAAGTCACCCGTGGTGGAACCTCAACCCGAGACTTGATATACCGTCTAAGTCTCGAGTTCAATGAGTCAAAGTACATCATCAGCGTGATTTGGAGTGCTACAATATATGATGCATCCCAAGTTTAAGTAGCACTTGTTGCCCGTTAGGAAAAAAGGTAGGTTGAGATTTGATCTCTTATTAGGTCTATAGGCTGTATTTTAATTTTGCCGGATATCGAATGACGGGGGTATCTTGATAGCTCTACCTATGTGAGTGTAAAAGTTTGACCGCTTAAAAGAAGTTCAAGAGCTTGACTTCGACACACTCATGAAGGATACTGGACACAAGGTCTATAATGTGTCGCTATAAATGAATGTCTGGCGGGGTGAGAAATCAAATGTGTGACCGACTCTACAGGTTGTCAGTATGAATAATTGGTTCAAGGCTGTATCCACCATTTTATTCAGACCTCTTGTATCGAGCCTTCACTAAGTGATGGTTCAAATCTTTTGGAACACCATTATCTATGCATGAGATTTACAGATTTGTTTATCGTTAAGGAGAGTTTCCTTTATATTGAAAATGGCGGGGGATTGTTGAATATTTTCAAACAAAGAAAATAAAATATTAAAATATTATATGACTTAGTCGAAGAGTCTTCTGTTAATTGCATTGTATTTATCCCAGTTGCCGCAGCAAGATAATTTATTCGACTGTGGCCTTTTCTTGCTTCATTATGTTGCCCCCTTTTTAAGTTCAAACCTTGCTTCTGAAATCTTGTATAACTCAGCCACTTAGAATCTTATAATCTCAACAGCTGAACAATGATTGGTTCCACCCTGCGGAGGTTTCTCTCAAAAGCTAGTGCGGAGATAGAAGAGAGGAGGACGCCGACGTATTACTATCAGTAATACGCGTCATTATCCCACACCGATGAAACGGCCAGAACCAGGTGTATAGTACATAGCCTTAGGCATCTTTCGAGGTATCTTAGTAGGCAACAATAGCGCTTCCGAGTTAAGGATGTGTTTGGCTTCCATTATTTTGGGCCTACAGTTGCTGTCGGGATGAATGCACCACATCCCTACCATCAACAGTGTCTCCATTTCTTCTTCATCGAACTCCCCGCATAGCCTGGGATCCGCCGCATCGAGCAGCTTACCCTCACCGTAGAGATTCCACACGAAGTCGACCAATTTAGTCACTGTTTGCTTGTCGCCTTCAATAGGCATTTTCCCGCACGCGACCTCCAGCAACACCACTCCAAAGCTATACACGTCGGATTCCTTCGTGGCCCTTGATGTAGTTAAAATCCCGGGAGCCATGTAGCCCATCGTGCCTGTTGGAAAAAATAAAAAAAAGTATATAAATAATTAAAATATGATGTCATCCCTTTTCCCTTCAAGTTTAAACTTGTAGGTGAAGTGGTCATGGGAACGAATCATCACGAGGCATCAATGTTTTTTCTTAAAAAAAAAAGAAAAAATTACACGTCCAAGACTAGATAAAGAAAGAAACCAGCGTAAAAGTGAAGTGTTGGTCATTTAACATGCCTGCAATGTTAGTCGTGCGGGACCCCTTCACGTGGTCCACCGACCTGGCCAGTCCAAAATCTCCGAGCTTTGCGTTGAAGGTCGAGTCGAGCATTAAATTGCTCGACTTTATGTCTCTGTGGAGTACACACTGCTCGCACACTTCGTGCAGATACAGAAGGGCCGAGGCTAAACCTAGGGCTATCTTGTACCTATCCTCCCAAGGAAGGGGTGTCAAATCTTTGTTGAAGAGGTGATAGTCTAAGCTTCTGTTCGGCATGTAATCGTAGATTAAGAGTAGGTCGCCCCTACGATGGCACCATCCTAGGAACTGCACCAAATTCTTGTGCCTCAATTTGCTTATGATCTTCACCTCCGAGGCGTACTCCTTTAGCCCTTGTTGGGATCGACGCGAGAGCCTCTTCACTGCTACGTACGACTCGGTTTCTTTTAAGAACCCTCTGTAGACCTGCCCGAACCCTCCTTCGCCGAGCTTCTGCTTCTCCGAGAAGTTGTTCGTCGAGAGCGCCTGCTCGTCGTAGGTGAACTTCTTCGGCCCGCTTTCCTTTTCGAATTCGTCGTCCATGTGCGTATCTTCGTCCAAGTGATCAGCCTCTTTGTTGGGAAGTGTGTGCCAAGACCTCGCCGGAGATAGCCGGGAAATCGCCGGCAAGAAGGCCGGACGACCACAGTTGAAGAAAGCTGAAGAACTGAAGCTGAAATATATGCTCTGATGTGTTTGAGCAGCGATTAATGAGGGTCGTTGATCTGCCTGCGCGCGCGATCTGATGGTTAGCATTCAAAGTGCCAGATTTAACAGGGGACGTTGGATGAGGCGCGAGATGATGATCAACGGACGAGATTAATCGCGGAAGAAGTGCTCAGCGATTCTATAAGTGAAAGCAGCGACTCTAGTATCAGCTGAGATCAACTGTGGACCGTCGGATGCGATGAAGATAGATCGGACGGCTGGTAACGATCGTCCGAAAATTAAACCTGAAGCAAACTCTATAAATACCAGAATTGAGTGTTCGACGAGGTGACTTTGAGCTCTCGTAACTTTCTCTAGGGTGCGATTTAGAGAGAGTGGTTAACTAGGGTTTTGTAGTAGGCGTGGAGTACTGTAAGATCCTAGTTGGTGATTAATCGAATCGGAGGCTCTGTTGGTCCGTGGACGTAGGCAAAGTTGCCGAACCACGTTAAAATCTCTGTCATTTCTTTTGTTGTTTTTTTTGGTTCTGTTTCGCAACAATTCAAGCTGCGATTGCTTGAATTGATCCGATCGATCGGTGAGCGCGTATTCTCAGGTCAGAGGCGAGTCGATCGGCGGTCGTAGCTCAACAATTGGTGCGGTGAGCGTGGAGAACGAGCTGAATCTCCCCGTGATGGCTGCGACGCGACTCGAAATGGAAGTCTTCAACGGATCGAATGATTTCGGTCTCTGGAAATTGAAGATGAAGGCGTTGTTGACTGAGAAAGGTCTTGAGGAGGCGCTCAAGCCTGATAAGGATATGGAACCGAAGGATATGACAGCAACAGCTAAGAAGAAATTGAAAGAAAAAGCATTCTCATCTCTGATATTGTGCTTGTCTGATAACGTGCTTCGGCGAGTTGCAACTGAGACGTCAGCCGAGGATCTGTGGAAGAAGCTAGATGCTCTGTATATGACTAAGTCGTTGGCTCGCAGGTTATACCTTAAGCAAGCTCTATACAAGTTCAGGATGGTGAAAGAGGAAGCTCTAGATCAGCAGATTGATAAGTTTCAGAAGCTGATAATCGATTTACAGAATATCGGGGAAGTTTTGAAGGATGAAGATCAGGCACTTCTACTTCTGTGTGCGCTGCCATCAAGCCTTGAGCAGTTCAAGGATGCACTCTTGTATGGAAGAGAGAAGCTAACAATGGAGGATGTTATGTCAGCTCTCAGCTCGAAGCAACTAAACACACCTAAGCTCACTGAGGTTAAAACCGAGGCTGATTTGCTTTTGGTACAGAATAAGTCGAAGCACTGGAAGAAGAAATGCAAGGAGAAGGAAGTCAGTGAACCTAAGAGGTGTTACATTTGCAACGAGGTAGGCCATTTCAAGAGGTTTTGCCCAAGGAGAGGAAAACAGAATCAGAAACCACATGGAGGAACTTCTGATTTCTGCGAGCATTGTAGCTATGAATCTGCCGAGATTCTGACTGTTTCTGAGGCTGAGGAAAGAGAGGAGTGGATACTCGACTCTGGTTGTAGTTTTCATGTAACCTGCAACAAGGATTGGATGTTTGAATTCAAGGAAACAAGAGGAAAATCTGTTAAAACTGCAAATGGTGAAACCTGTCAGATTTTAGGTGTTGGTGCTATGAAATTCAAACTGAAATCAGGCGGCTTAGGGATCCTGAGAGATGTTAGATTCATACCTGATATGAGGAGGAATCTTATCTCAATTGGAGAGCTAGATAACCGAGGTTATACCACTCAAATTTCAGCCGGCAGAATTAAGGTTCAGAAACAGCAGAGGCTGATTCTCGAGGGACTTTTGAGGCACGGGATTTATGTCCTCGATGGATGTTCTGTGATGAGGAGCACACCATTGAAAAATAGGAAATGTGGAGGCTTGAATGTGGCTGAGGAGAAGCCAGAGAAACCTCGGCTTGAGGTGGAGCGAAGCATGGGAAAACTAGTAGCTGAAACTGGTAAAGCTGAAACTGCTTTCATCAGTTTGGAAGAGAGCTCGGTTGAAGCAGATTCTGAGGATGAGAAGGAGCTGTTCATTCCTAGGGGCGAAGGCACCTCAAAGGCTGATGTATGGAGTACATCTGAGGTGGAGGCCAGCTCGGAGAATGAAGAAGACAGCGAAGAAAGATGGACAGGAAAAACAGGTGATGGAAATTCTGTTTTGGATTCTGATGCAGGTGAGAATCTGGTGCTGAAAACTGCTGAGGCTTCGGAGCTTAAGGAGGCCAAGATGCAAGTAAAGACTAGCCAGGGAAGAGTCAGGAAAGTGGCTCAATCGGCTGGGAAAGAAGCATCCTCAAGCAAAATGGAGGAGGTGAGCTCAAAGGTGCTAATCGACTCCAAGTGGGAAATTTCAATCCTACTTGGAGTTGGTAAGTTCTCTATTGAGGCTCGAAGCTCCTAAGGGAGCTTGATGACCAACAGAGCGAAGCTAGGATTCGAGGTGGAGCTGAGAATGATGGCTACGAGAGGAATTTGGGGCTGAAGCAGAAAATTCCTGAAGCAGAAAATTAAAGTTGGGGCTGATTCTGGTATGACTTTGGGGCGCAGATAACTCGTGTGTTTGAGCCTTTATGGAGGAGATCGGGGTATGTGTTGCGAGCTCTAGGCCCAAGGTGGAGTTTGTTGGGAAGTGTGTGCCGAGACCTCGCCGGAGATAGCCGGGAAATCGCCGGCAAGAAGGCCGGACGACCACAGTTGAAGAAAGCTGAAGAACTGAAGCTGAAATATATGCTCTGATGTGTTTGAGCAGCGATTAATGAGGGTCGTTGATCTGCCTGAGCGCGCGATCTGATGGTTAGCATTCAAAGTGCCAGATTTAACAGGGGACGTTGGATGAGGCGCGAGATGATGATCAACGGACGAGATTAATCGCGGAAGAAGTGCTCAGCGATTCTATAAGTGAAAGCAGCGACTCTAGTATCAGCTGAGATCAACTGTGGACCGTCGGATGCGATGAAGATAGATCGGACGGCTGGTAACGATCGTCCGAAAATTAAACCTGAAGCAAACTCTATAAATACCAGAATTGAGTGTTCGACGAGGTGACTTTGAGCTCTCGTAACTTTCTCTAGGGTGCGATTTTAGAGAGAGTGGTTAACTAGGGTTTTGTAGTAGGCATGGAGTACTGTAAGATCCTAGTTGGTGATTAATCGAATCGGAGGCTCTGTTGGTCCGTGGACGTAGGCAAAGTTGCCGAACCACGTTAAAATCTCTGTCATTTCTTTTGTTGTTTTTTTTTGTTCTGTTTCGCGACAATTCAAGCTGCGATTGCTTGAATTGATCCGATCGATCGGTGAGCGCGTATTCTCAGGTCAGAGGCGAGTCGATCGGCGGTTGTAGCTCAACACTCTTCTTCTCCGTCTGGCCCCTCCTCCTTTCTGGGATTGATATTCTTATTCTTCTTCTTTACGTAACAACTTATTATGACAACGATGATAAGAGCAATCAGTATTGCCATTCCTGAACTCAACCCTATATATAATCCTCCTTTCTTTCTTCGTTTGCCACCAACGGCCTCAGTACTACTACTACTATTACTACTACTCCTATTACTACTACTACTACTTATTGGCGCAGGACTATCGACAATTGTTGGACTATCAACAATTGTTGGCAGATCGCTGGAAGTGAAGTTCCAGTCAAGAACCTTGTGATTCTCGTAGTAAGCTCCAACAGACGCAGAGAAGCCAACCGTAACATACTCGGGCAGTTGATCCCTAAGATCGACCACATAGCTGAGCTCGCCATAAGTTTGAGCAGCGGTCGAATCTTGGACATCCCACCCAGTAAAATTGGCGCTGAGCGTCGTGGTAGTCGAATCGTACGCGATCCATGCTCGAGTCCATTGTGGTTTGGTGTTACTAATATTATTTGACCATCCTATGGCGTCGCTAGAATTCACGGAGTTTACGTCTATTCCAACGTGTGGTATGGGGAGCGAAGTTTCCCATTCGTCCGCATACGTATCGAACTCCACAGCAACAAACCTCGAGAGCTCGTCGTTGGGGTCAGAATTGATTTTCGACGAGTCGACGAGGCCAAGGCCGCCGCCCGAGGAACCATAGGGAATCGCAGAGTTGACGGGCGCTAAGAAGAAGATGAGCCCATCTGCGTAACTACTATTGTTTTGTAAATATATGCTAAAAGTGAAGGAAGTCTGAAAATCTGCGATTTTTCCAGATTTATTGTCCCATAAATGCAACGGGTCTGCATATGTGGCTCTGCCGGATATGTCAGATATGTCGGTTTGAAATGTCAAAAAGGAGAACAAATTGTTTGGTTCTTTCACGTGGCATTAATTTGTCAAAGGTGGGCTTATTGTTTTTCTATCCGTTCTCATTGGTGATGAGGTAAGCAGTTACCTCATTTGGTCGAGCCTATTTGCCTATAAATAGGCTACGAACAATCAGTGCAAAATTATCCCACAGAGTGAAAGAAAATAAGAGAGAAAATAGAGAGAAATAAAAATAGAGAGTTTGTCGATATTTTCTCTGACTATAAAGAGAGAGTTTGAGGGTTTTCTCCTTTATAGATTGAGAGGTTGTAACTCCTATATTTTTCCTCTATAGTGGATTCTTCTTCCTTGCCCGTGGTTTTTACACCGATTTGTTTGGGGTTTTTCCACGTTAAATCTCGGTGTCCACATTTTATCTTTAATTGTTCAAATACTTAGCCGTGATATTACTCGACCGGGTCTGCTGCCACGCCAACAGGATAGGCGTCTCCTGAGAATGTTACCTTATTATAATTGTTGCTGAGATCTACCCTGAAGTTTAGACCAGCAGCAAGTGTTGGAAAAGGAAAGAAGAAGACGATGAAGAAGAAGAAATTAGAATATAGGATATTCGAAGTTGACGCAGTAGCACTAAAAACAGCAGAAGGCACCGATGATGCTCTCGGTTATCTTTCTTTCTTTCCTTATTTCTTTTTTTCTTTATTTTCTTTCGTTTTTCATTAACTTGTATTCAAGAACTTGAGCTATTGTAGGATTGATATCTTATACGAGGTGGGGGCTAATACTGTTCTACTACTCTACTAACACTGTTCAAGTGTAGGAGGTCAAAAAGTTGAATGTTATTACTACTAAAGCTGCAACTTGCATGATTTTGATCGTACTCATCAATAATGTGAGGGACCTCATCCTTGTTTTCTTCATATCAATAATATATAGTTAGTTCTTCAACTGCTGACCCATTCGATGTATTATGCAAGCACGCTAAAGAAAAGAAAAAGAGCTGGCCAAGTTGCATCATCTGTTATTATTACAATGATCAATTGGTGTCGTCGTCGACATGAATTTGAAAACTCCTCCCCTCTCAGCATTAATGAGCTTCCTCCAACTTGTTTGTTATTATTATTAACACAGCTAGAAATAAGAATGGAATTCATTAATATAATCTTCATTTCTTCCTCAACCAAACAATCAATCAATGGGATAGGACCCCATCGTACTTATTACATCGCGAGTGAGGCAATAATTGGTTCTTCTGAGCTTCAGTTATAGTATATGCATCTAAGCATTGTTGTTTTATATTTTGCAATATCGAACGAGAAGAAAGAAATAACAGTAATGGGAGGTGATATTGGTGGAGGAGGAATTTTTCTGAGCAAAATATTTTTATCACTTTCTCACACACGTTACATATGCCTTGTTTTTTTTTTTCTCCCCACTCACATCTTACGGTACATGCATGTTCTATTTATATAGCAATACAATACAACTACTACATCTTATTATTTCTCCACTAATTTCAGTAATCGAGTACATTGCTTTTACTTTATTCCTCAAATTCAGTTTACCTTTATTCCTTGTTTTGTGAGTCATGTTTTTCGGCTGTCTCTTCTAGATTTGGGACGTTCTTTTCTTCCTTAAATTCATGGGTTGTTTTTCTTTGTCTTGTTTTATCTATGATGTGGATGGCAATGAGATTAATTGTCAACAAATCCCTCCTTAATCTCATTGTCGTCCGGTCTTTCGCATTGTTGTCTTCCGCCACTCTTTGAATTTAACTCTTTTTCGTCTATCGTATGTTGCAGCTCTCCATTTTCCGTCAATGATTGCCTTCGTAATCCTCGCCATGCTTGTCATCTCGTCGTACTCGTCTACTACTAGTTTTTCTTCTTGGACTGCCTTTGCCCTTCGGTTCGATTCTTCGGCGATGTAATAAATATCTTCGTATTTTTCTTTGATCCCTTTGACGTAGTCCTTCAAGCTCATCACCTTCTCTGCGATTTTTCTGTGGGTTTTGTCGTACTCGAGATTCTTCGGTATAGCAACCAGATCTTTCACCTCTGATGAATTGGGCTTCTTCATCATCTCGAAGGTCTCCTTCGTGGTTACGTCTGTCGCCTCTTTTGCCACGAGCTCATAGCTTTTATTAGTGATCTCCTGTGCGACTTTTCTGCAGTTCTCGTTATTTTCTCCTTCTTTCTGATTTTGGTTATCATCTACCGCCTCGAGGGTCCCCTTGTTCATCGTTGTGATTTCGTCCTTCTCGTCCGCTTCTAATTTTTCGGCGAGCTCGTACTTGTTGTTGGTTCGGCTCCTCAAGATATTCATGTAGGCCTCAAGGCTGTTTCTCGCCTTGATCCACTGCTTCACCTCCATGTCTTTTGGCGCACTTTTTCCTTAACGCGCTCCATCTCTCTTGGGCTGACCTTATTAGCTTCCCCGATCTTTTGTTTACTGACTTCTTTGCCAGTCTTTCGCAGGGCCTTTATCATGGCTGCATGCGCGTCCATCTCATCGCGCTTATGCGTCTCTCCTCGTACCGCTTCTTCACCATGCTTGGTTGCCTCTTCAACCGTCTCACCGCCTTTCTCGGACACTGTCTCGTGTGTCTCAACGGCTTTTACGTTCGCCTTGTGGAATCTATATTTATTTTTGTCCGACGACGTGTGCATGGCGTCGTCGACATCGTTCTTCATCTCATCGGCATTTTTCGATGTCTTCGCGTCGATCTCCTTGACTTTTTTCTCAGGTGGTTGTCGGGGCGGCGTTTCTTCGACCGTCTTCTCTTTCTCGAGCTCTCCTTCGTTTGGAACTCTTTTTTCTTTTCTTCTTCCATGGGCTCCTCGGCCTTTGGATATATTTCCTCTTCTTTATCACTATCGGCTTTCATCTTTGATGATTCGCCTTCTTCTTTTCCCATCTCGAGTTTTTGTGGTGGTTCATCATTTTTCTTTTCTACCATTGCCTCAGCGTGATCTTTATCACGCTCGCTCTCCACACGGGATACCTCTTCTCGTATGGGTTCGCCCTCAACGTTCTTCTCGTCCTCATTCCTCGTCTCAAGTTTCCCCAAGAGATTTTGTGGCTGAATATGCTCCAATTGAGCATCGTCTTTGTACGCTTCCTCTAGCGTATCCCAGATTTCCTTCGCGTTCATCGCCCCGGTTATTTTCCGGTTACCGGCTTCATGTACGGCCTCGTAGATGATGCATTGTGCGATTATATTTTATGTGTAGAAGTTTCTCCACGTCCTTAACTGGGCCGTCGTGAGTCCCGTCGTAGTTGTGGGCTTGTTGTATCCGATTTCAACTATTTCCCAAAGACCTTGTGAATTGACCAGAGCTTTCATCAGGATGCTCCACTTCACGTAATTTCTTTCAGTGAGCTGCGGGATTGGCATTTGGCCACCCAGTGCTTCCACCGTAATCATCGGCGTTTCGACGATTGACAGTTCCTCTGTCATCATCGGCTCTGTCTCTATCGGCCCTCGCGACACCATCGGCTCTGATACCATTTTGTTGTTTTATATTTTGCAATATCGAACGAGAAGAAAGAAATAACAGTAATGGGAGGTGATATTGGTGGAGGAGGAATTTTTCTGAGCAAAATATTTTTATCACTTTCTCACACACGTTACATATGCCTTGTTTTTTTTTTCTCCCCACTCACATCTTACGGTACATGCATGTTCTATTTATATAGCAATACAATACAACTACTACATCTTATTATTTCTCCACTAATTTCAGTAATCGAGTACATTGCTTTTACTTTGTTCCTCAAATTCAGTTTACCTTTATTCCTTGTTTTGTGAGTCATGTTTTTCGGCTGTCTCTTCTAGAGTTGGGACGTTCTTTTCTTCCTTAAATTCATGGGTTTTGTTTTTCTTTGTCTTGTTTTATCTATGATGTGGATGGCAATGAGATTAATTGTCAACAAAATGTTCATTCTCTCTGGGCCTCAAATTCAATATTGCATGAGATTCATAAGAATACATTTTTTCATAAGACTTCATTCCGTCGAGCTTCTCATCGGCTGTGACCCGAATGCCGCGATCTGTCGGATAGGCGTCTCCTGAGAATGTTACCTTATTATAATTGTTGAAGCGATTGACGCTGAAGTTTAGACCAGCAGCAAGTGTTGGAAAAGGGGAACAAGAAGAGGAAGAAGATGAAGGACAAGCACGAAAAGAAGATGAAGAAAGAATGAAGGATTGAAGTCGAAGAACTAATAAAAGCAGCAGGAGTCTGCATATCGATTGTGCTGTATACGAACTTTTATCTATATATTTTCGATCTCTCTTTCTATTTTTACAATGCAGTACACTGGAACTATTGTCGGATTGACAATCTTTATAATATGAGGAAGGGAAGTAGTAGTTAGTACACTGTTCGATACTGCTGTGTTGGTAATAAGCAGCTACTTGCTGCCAAGAGAGGAAGACTCGTCGTTGACCCAATGGCATGGGAGGTTTTAAGAAAAAGACAATTAATTTGAGGTCCACAAGTGTCATCATCTGTTATTATTACATTACGTTGAATTGTTCGTCGACATGTTTGGTAAGAGGTCGAAATAAGAATGGAATTCATTCTGTCTTCATCTGCTTCACCTTGCAAACAACCAATCAATGGGAGAGGGACCCATCGTACTCATTTGAGTGCACTAGAAAAAGATTTCGTCGCAAAGTGGTCGCTAACAAGCGATCTGCGACGAACAGCGACGGAGCGACATCGTCGCAAAACCGCCAGTTGGAAATATAAAACCGGGGGAAAGACGTCGCCAAAGTTTGCGATGGAAATTTGCGACGGAGCAACCGCCGCAAGCTGGAAATAAAATTTAAAAATAATAATATGAATGGAGGAGAGAAGAGGAGAGACATCGTTTCTCATGAAAAAAAAAAAAGGAGAGAGAGATGAGTGGAGACAATGGAAAGAGAGAGTGGGAAAATAAGTGAAAGTTATTTGCGCGGGTCTTAAAATTTCAGAACGCTTTTTATTGTTTGCGACTGTATATCCGTCGGCATGCCCATCGCAAATACTTGCGACGAATTTTAAGTCGCAAGTTTGCAACGGTTCTTTGCGATGGTTATTCCATCGCACGTTTGCAACCGAAATTCTGTGGCAAACGTTTTCGATGGATTTTCCGACCGACATTCCCTCGCTAACTTTTGCGACCGATTTTCCGTTGCAGTATTCCGTCGCGACCTCTTTTTTGTCGCGGGTTCCGTCGCGAATCCAACTTTTTCTTTTTGTAGTGGTGAGTCAATAATTGGTTTCTTCTGCTGTTATTTTCATTTGTAACATGCAGAAGCATCTAAGCAACAAATGTTCTTTCTTTCTGGGCCTCAAAATTCAATATTGCATGTGATTTGTAAGAATCTTTTCCATGTTCTAGCTGGGCCAGCTCTTGGTGAGGTTCAATGGAACACTTTGAAAAGAATCAACAGTAGAACCATATGAACCCTACCTAGGAGTTGGGACGCATTGTTTTGCACTGTTCGCTTCTAAATATAGATCCTTCTACTTCTAATTTACATACAGAATCATAAAATAATTGGATTACAGGGAAAAATCCCAACACCACTTCAAAATAAAAGCAAGAGGGCTTGTACTATTTTGATGTTGTTTGCATTCCTCTTCTAGATTAATTTCGAGTTATTCGATTTTGGACATCCACATATTATTGATTACATATTCATACCGGTAAACATCAGGTATGAGACACGCTTTGCAGCTCATGTCAAAGTTGGTTTCTAAACTTTCTTTTCCTCTTGATAGCCTACATTGGAGTTTGTTTGTCATCTGCAATCCTTGGTTACTGGCTGATGTCAGAGGTGTGATTTATCTTCCGGAAGAATTTCTTCACATTTCATTTTGTTATTATATTCCTTATAGATTTTTCTGTCATTGTGCAGACAAAGATGTCGACCATGTCTTGAAGTTTCTGTTGGAATTTAGGGTCATATGAGAGGTTGAAGTTGGAAAGAAAGGAGGAAGACTTCGATGCTTGTATGGGAGTTTGAATAGAAATGGAGCAATAGAGAAGAACCTCACGTCACTTTTTTTATATAGCTTAAGACATCATTTGCATTCATAACATAGCTTACATACATACCATTCATATTTGATGCATACCCTAGATAACATATTACTAAACTTCCAAACATAAACCATGCTTTGCCTACTCTAACACTCAACAAGGGTGTACCTTAACTACATTAATCATCATAACATATATTAAGGAAAATATTAAAATATATTAATATTTTAACACTCCTTAATATTTTCCATAATGACACCTAAAAAGTGGCTCTCATAACTTTGAGTCTTCCTTTAGGCAAGGGCTTCATCATAATATTAGCATGTTCATCATATGAACAATATTGGCCGAGTTTTACCTTACCATCCGTTTTAGCTTGTCGAATGACTTCGACATGTTTCGTTCCTTCATTTGCAGCGGGATTTTTGCCTTTATCATCGCTCGGACATTTCTCATATTGAACGAGAGGTTTTGGCGTCGGCTTGCTCCTCCTCATTTTAGGCTTGAGAGCCAAATGTCGAAACTGAAAATTTCCGTCCATCGCTTCCATCGCCATCTCCTCCTTCATCGCATGTTCCTGTTCATCATGCTTCATTACTTCTTTTAACGAGGAATTTCCACCCTAGCATACATGCATCTTTCATCAGTCGTCATCATAGGCTTCGTTTCGACGAAGATGAGATGAGAGGTGAGTCATCATCATCGTTCGAAACATAGTAAGCACCTTCATTTTTCTTATTGAACTTCAAAGAGAAACAATTTTCAATCATAGCCACCTTCGCCAACATCTCGTCATTCGGATCATAGACAACACATGCATTGTCTTTGAACAAAAGAGAGTATCCTCTTTCAACCATTCTTGCAACGCTCAAAAGATTTCGAGTTAAATGAGGAACAAAGAGAACGTCGGTAATATACTTTGTACCTCGCTTCGTGTTGACCGGTATTGATCCTTTTCCTTCGGCTTGAATAACTTTCTCATCTCCGAGTCGAACCTTACTCTTGATGGATTTGTTCAAGCTCGAAAACATCATTTCGTCTTTCCACATGTGGCTCGTGCAACCACTATCAATGAGCCAAGCTTGCTCATCTTTTGCTTCGGGCATCGCCATAAAAAGGTATTCTTTAGCCTCTTCTTGATCATCGGAAACGTTGGCTTGTTGTGGTTGAACGTTGCCTTGTTTTTTTAGCCGACAATTTCTTTCAAGGTGCCCCATTTTCTTGCAATGGTTGCAACGTATTGCGCCTTTTTCTTTGTACCAACAATCGCTCTCAACGTGATTGTTTCGGAAACATATCTTGCACGGTTGCTTCGACTTAGCTTTGTTCTTGTAATTTTCAGCTTCATCCTTGTCGTCACCTTGGCTTTTTCCTTCATTCGATTGTTTATTTCCGTGGGAGTTCGCTTAATGACCGGGAAAGCTCCTTCCGTGGCACTTTCGTCTCTCATATTTTCTCTTTGCTCTTGAGTTTGAAGCTTGCTAATGAGTTCGGCTACAGATAGAGCTTTGAGATCACATGATTCTTCGATTGCGGAAATTTTCGCTTCAAACTTCGAAGGTAGGCTTATTATCATCTTTTCTACCACCTTTGCATCATTGAAGTCTTCTCCCATCAACCTTATTTTGTTAACGATGTCTAAGAGTTTGGAAGAATACTCCTTGACCGATTCTTCATCCTTCTCAACATCTCAGACTCTCTTTTTAAGGTTAAGAGCTTGATAGTCTTCACCCTTTCGCTTCCTTCAAACTCTTCCTTCAACTTATCCCATGCTTTTTTCGGATTCTCACAAGCCATGATTCGTGTGAAGATCGTATCGGAAAGAGCCGAGTGTAAACATGTGAGAGCTCTTGGTTTTTTGGCGACGTCTTCTTCGTGCTTCTTCATTTGAGCGATCGTCGGGTTTGCTCGTAAGGCCGGTGGTTCTTCATCACTTTCCACCACATTCCATAGGCATAGTGCTTTCAAGTACGCCTTCATCTTGATCGCCCATATGTGGTAGTTTTCGACGTTGAAAACCGGAGGCCCCGTGCTTAGAGAGTTGCTCGCCATCTTCGTCGCTTTCTTCTACGGTGTGTGTGTGTGCGTGTGTGTTTTTATAACTCACAAGTCCCTCAAGATATAAGCTCTGATACCATGTTGGAATTTAGGGTCATATGAGAGGTTGAAGTTGGAAAGAAAGGAGGAAGACTTCGATCCTTGTACGGGAGTTTGAATAGAAATGGAGCAATAGAGAAGAACCTCACGCCACTTTTTTTATATAGCTTAAGACATCATTTGCATTCAATACCATTCATATTTGATACATACCCTTATATTGATAACATATTACCACACTTCCAAACATAAATCATGCTTTGCCTACTCTAACACTCAACAAGGCATGGAGTAAAGACATACCAAAAGTATTCAAACTTAGACCATGCTTTACACATTTCAAGTCATGGTGTACCTTAACTACATTAATCATTATAACATATATTAAGGAAAATATTAAAATATATTAATTAACAGTTTCCGTGTATTCTACAAATGGATTCTATACGAGGGAACCGTAGAGGTTTTGAGAATCTAATCAGAAGGTAAGTTGCCATCAGCTTCTGATGAAGACATGGAAGCCTTATAAAAGGCTAATTCCTTTTGTTTTAACCTAGCATATAACTTTGCATTCGTCATCATAACTTCATTTAATGTAACTGGCCAGGTAAATTAGCTTCTTTACTTATTGAAATACTTCTAATATTTTAGATTATTGCATTGGCTGCTTTTTGTCCATTGAGCCCTTTGCAACAGTTTTGTTTTGTAACAACAGCTACTTGTGGGAAGAATGGAATGATCGGCATACTACAGATGAAGTCTGTATTATGAAGAATTTCATTAATTTGAATGGTCCACAGGTGCGTGGTGGTCTGCACAATTTATGTATTTGTTTTGTTTTGTTCAAGTAATTTAGTTTCCAATAGAGAGAATAAACCATACCTGCTTTCAGATAAAATTCGTTGTGGATTCGTCAATGGAGTTTATTCCGTTGTACCATAATCCACTTTTGAGTTTCCCCAGTAACATACTTGTCCTTTTTACAAACAAAGTAAATAAGAAAATACAACTATGATTCTGTTTTAGCTCCTACGAGCTGATTCTTTGAAATTAAATTTTCTATTTCTGTTAATTGCATTGTATTTTCCGCAGTTGCCGCAGCAAGAAAATTTATTCGACTGTGGTCTTTTCTTGCTTCATTATGTTGAGCTTTTCATGGAGAAGGCAATGGATTCTACTTTCTCAGAACTTCTTGAAATGGTAAAGCATGTTTCATTACCCCCTTTTAAGTTCAAACCTTGCTTCTAAAATCTTGTATAACTCAGCCATTTAGAATCTTATAATCTCAACAGCTGAACAAGGATTGGTTCCAACCTGTTGAGGTTTCTCTCAAAAAGCGCGATCAAATCAGAAAATTAATATGCAGAATTTCCAAGGAAACCACCCGAAGGAAATTAACGCCTGTTTCTAGTCCAAGTAAGGGAGTCAGTGATGACAGCGATGATGATTCTGAAATTATTGATCAGCAGTTTTCTCCTTGTAAGCAGAAAATGGTTCCAATCGATCAGTTCGACGTTATGCATTTACCAGCGAAGGTAATACCCGACATTTGTTTTCTGTTAAAAGATATTATTCCTTACTCGAAATTTGATTCCGTATTTATGGATTAAGCTAATGCATTTTGGAAGTTTATAGCAGGAAGAAGCACTTGAAAAGGGAGCAACGTCTCCTCCTCCAATAAACATCCAAAGCTGTTGTAACTGTGCAGAAGATATCGAACTCTTATTGGGATCTCCTAAAAAGTCTCCAATGATAATCGACGTGCCCAACGATGATGAAGAGACGCTTACCGGCGATTCTGCAACGTCGGATGAGAATCTCGATCAATGCGTGGTTGAGGATTCTGAGGAGGAAAATGAGGTACAATGCATTTCAAGAAAGGATTGCGTGCCCTCTTCTTCTTCTCCTATTACTGATTCACCCTTTTTCAGAGGTATGAACGTTCATATTGTAAATGATGACTAGCTTAGATTGAAAGATTGGTGTTACATAATTTTGTAGATGAAAATTGGGAGGACCTTTTACGGTTTCTAATTTTGTTATTAAAACTGAAAGGTGTTAGTCGGCAAAAATCCACTAAATCTTTTTAAAGGCCGTGAATGATACTCAACAAGCTAGCTGCTACTTGATATATCTTTTGAAGAACTTGAATTATTGTGACATGAAATTGAAAATATTAGTGCTTGACTAATGTTCATGTAATTAAGGAGGCCATGCCAAGTTGTAACGTGGATATATCTGTATAGACAATGACTAGAGACAATAAAATAGCAGCTGCAACTTGCATATGTTTGCTCAGACGAAATAATATCAAGCAGTTACACTATTCCATGGAGGAGTTGATCGATAATCATTTCATCAGTACATTAACAGAACATAAGAATGGAAGACATACACACACGAACATTACAAGTTTAAGTTTTAATTAACAAACCAATCTTCAAATGCAATTCACACGAAAAACAAGCATTAAGAAGAGAACAAGAGACTTACCTTTTTGAACCACCAAATAGACCAACAACACAGATGAGATTGAGGATGCAAACGAAAAGCTAGCGCGGAGATAGAAGAGAAGAAGAAGTCGACGCAGTTTGAACCGTAGAACTACGATCGGTGGTAGTCGTCATTATCTCACCAGCCGTATAGTACATAACTTTAGGCATTGTTCGAGGTATCGTAGTAGGCAATAATGGCGCTTCGAAGTTAAGGACATGTTTCGCTTCCCTTATTTTAGGCCTACAGCTGCTGTCAGGATGAACGCACCACAGCCCAACCATCAACAGACTCTTCATTTCTACTGCATTGAAGTCTCCGTATAGCTTGGGATCCGCCGCACCGAGCACATTCCCCGCACCGTGTAGATTCCAAACAAATTCGACCAGTTTAGTCACTATTTGCTGGTCGACCTCAATAGGCTTTTTTCCGCACGCTATCTCCAGCAGCACCACTCCGAAGCTATAGACGTCGGATTCCTTGGTCGCCCTTTCCGTGGTGAAGCTCTCGGGAGCCATGTAGCCCCTAGTGCCTGTTGGAAAAATAAATTATATTAAAAATACGATAGCATGCCCTTCGAGTTTAAACTTGTATAGGTGAAGTGATCATTCAACATGGTATCAGAATTCAGGTTAAGAAAAGGATCAACCTAGATGTGACGAGACTATATTGGAAACAAAGTAAATATAAAATTAAGATATGATGCACTCCATTCAATCAAGGTTAATCATTTAGGTGAAGTGAAGTGAAGTGTTCATTTAATAACATGCCTGCAATGTGTGTCGTATGGGACCCCTTCTCGTGGTCGACCGACCTGGCCAGTCCGAAGTCTCCGAGTTTTGCGTTGAAGGTCGAGTCGAGCATAATGTTGCTCGACTTTATGTCTCTGTGTAGTACGCACTGCTCGCACTCTTCGTGGAGGTAAAGAAGGGCCGAGGCTAACCCTAGGGCGACTTTATACCTAACCTCCCAAGAAAGGGGTATCAAATCTCTCTTGAAGAGGTGATAGTCTAAGCTTTTGTTGGACATGTATTCGTACACTAAGAGTAGGTCTCCCCTACGATGGCACCATCCTACGAACTGCACCAAGTTCTTGTGCCTCAGTCTGCTGATGATCTTCACCTCCGAGGCGTACTCCTTTAGCCCTTGTTGGGATCGACTCGAGAGCCTCTTCACTGCTACGTACGACTCGGTTTCTTTTAAGAAGCCTTTATAGACCTGCCCGAACCCTCCTTCCCCGAGCTTCTGTTTCTCCGAGAAGTTGTTCGTCGAGAGCGCCAGCTCGTCGTAGGTGAACTTCTTCGGCCCGCTTTCCTTTTCGAATTCGTCGTCCATGTGAGAATCTTCGAAGAGATCAGCCTCTTCGTCTTTGTTCTGGTCTGGCGATGGCCCCTCCTCCTTTCTGGGATTGATAATCTTCTTCTTCTTCTTTACGTAACAACGGCAAGCTATTACGACAGCGATGATAAGAGTAATCAGTATTGCCAGGCCTGAACTCAACCCTAGAACTAATCCTCCTTTTTTCTTTCTTGGTGTACCATCATCATAAACATCTGGCGCAGGAATATCATCAGCAGCAGGTGGCGCAGGACTATCATCAACAGGAGCTGGCGCAGGACTATCAACAATTGTTAGCAGGTCGCTGGAAGTGAAATTCCAGTCTAGAACCTCGTGAGCCTCGTTCAAATCTCCAACAGACGCGGAGAAGCCAACTACAACGTACTCGGGCAGTTGATCTCTAAGATCGACCACATAGCTGAGCTCACCATAAGTTTGATTATAAGCGGTCGAATCTTCACCATACCACCCAGTAAAATTGACGCTGAGCGTCATGGTATTCGAATCGTACGCAATCCATGCTTGACACCATCGTGGATCGATCATACTAACATTATTCCACCATCTTATGTACTTGCTAGAAAACACGGAGTTTACGTCTATCCCGACGTGTGGTATGGGGAGCAATGTTTCCCATTCGCTCCTAAACGTATCGAACTCTACAGCGACAAACCTCGAAATCTCGTCGTTGGGGTCAGAATTGACTTTCCAAGGACTAATAAGGCCAAGGCCGCCGCCCGAGGAATCCTCGGGAATCTTAGAGTCGACCGGGACCGGGGCTAAGAAGAAAGTGAGCCCATCTCCGTGAAAGCTATTGTTTTCTGAGTTTATGCTGAAAGTGAAGGATGTTTGAAAATCTGCGATTTTTCCAGAATTCTTGTCCCATAAATGCAACGGGTCTGCATATGTGGCTCTGCCGACCTTAATAAAATTGTTACCATTGGCTGTGACCAGAATGCTGAAATAAGCGTTTCCTGATGCCCATCTCCAATTAGCGTCTCCTGATAATGTTACCTTATTAAAATTGTTGAAGCGATTGACGCTGAAGTTTAGACCAGCAGCAAGTTTTGGAGAGGGGAACAAGAAGATGAAGAACAAGGACGAAAAGAAGAAGAAAGAATGAAGGATTGAAGTCGAAGAACAAATAAAAGCAGCAGGAGTCTGCATATCGATTATTCTGTGAATGTACGTTATACGAACTTTTATCTCTATATTTCGATCTCTCTTTCTATTTTTACAATAAATACAGTGCATGTACTTCATAATTTGAAACTATTTTCCGATTGACGATCTTTATAACATGAGGAGGGGAAATAGTAGTTAGTTACACTGATCGATACTGCTGTGTTGGTAATAAGCATCAACTTGCTGCCAAGAGAAGAAGACTCGTTGACCCTAATTCATCAATAATTCAACCACCAAACCAATGGGCAAGGGAGAGGTTTTAAGCAAAGACGATTAATTAGAGGTCCACAAGTGTCATCATCTGTTATTAATTATCACATTAATTACATGAATTGGTCGTCGACGTGAACTTGAAAACTCCTCCTCACTCAGCATTAATGAGCTTCCTCCATCTTGTTTGGTAAGAGGTCGAAATAAGAATGGAATTCATTCTTCTCATCTGCTTCACCAAAAAACCGATCAATGGGGACCTCATCGTACAATTATTATTCATTGTAAGTGAGTCAATAATTGGTTTCTTCTGCTGAGATTTTCATTTGTAACATGCAGCAGCATCTAAGCAACAAATGTTCATTCTTTATGGGCCTCAAAATTCAATATTGAATGAGGTTTTATTAGAATCTTTTCGATGTTCTACCTGGGCCAGCTCTTGGTGAGGTTCAATGGAACACTTTGAACAGAATCAACTGTAGTACAACCATATGAAGCCTACGTAGGAGTTAGGACGCATTGTTTTACACTGTTCGCTAAATTTAGATTCTTCTAGTTCTAATTTATATACAGAATCGTAAAATATTTGGATTACAGGGAAAAATCCCAACACCACTTCAAAACAAAGCAAGAGGGCTTAGCTTGTACTATTTTGATGTTATTTGCATTCTTTGCTAGATTAATTTCGGGAGTTGTTTGATTTGGACATCCACATATTATTGATCAAGAACACTAAATTATGTTACATGAAATCAAAATACAAATAAAAACAAACAAGCAACATCGATCAGTACAGATAATAACATAGGTCATAGATGCATTACAAGAAACATGTCCACTTTTACTCCTCTAAGACAACAAATTCATGGAAATCAATTACCTCGTACATGCCTTCACAACATCAAAGAAACTCTTCTTCTATTCCAACTTCTTATATCATAGGTGGAAGAAAAATACCAAGAGAAAGGTTTACTCTTTATACACGCAGTGAAGCTATGAGGTAAAAATCTCTTCACAAAAGGGTGATCATAATTTCATGGTCGAGAGCCATGAAAAAAAAAAGAAAAAAAAAAAAAACCTTCTTTAAAAACAAACCCTCATAGAAAATTAGCTATCGAAAATGGTGAAGAAGTGGCTTGCATGATATCTCGGTATTTGGCAAAAACAAATACTGTTAATAATAAAGATTGTCAAGAGCTCCGTCACTACAAGAAAATATAGTATGAGACACGGAAAATAGATACATAATTGGTTTCGTGTCTAAATTACGAGTATTAGAACGGATTCTGACACGGTTTTCTATTTTTATTTTAAAATAAATTAATGTTTTTATTTAGACACGAATTAGAGGCGGAAATAAAAACGGAAATGTGACAAATTTCATTTTAGAAACGATATTCGGTATATATCTTGCCACGAGAACAACACCTACGGAATTTTGGTTTTAGACACCGAATTTTCCGTGTCTAATCACTCAATAGATACGGAATTTTCGTTCTTGACATAGAATTTTTCGTGTCTAATATGCATGTTTTCTAGTAGTGCGTGTAAGCTCTTCACTACTTGTGTAATGTTCATATTGAAATCTTCATCCATCTGCAGCAAATATAAGGAAATTAAAACCATCTCAAACGTATTATATACTTGTACTTATCTACATATGGATGGTTTATTCGTATTCATTAATTACCTGAGCAACGTGTTGGGAATAGAAGTGCTCTGATACCACTTTGTTGGAAATTAGGACTTTGATAAGAAGGGAGGAACTCGATATCAAATGATAGTGTTTAGAGGAAGATGCTTTATATTACAACACTTGATTTGATTTTCACTTGCTTGATACAAATGCTAAGGGGTTCACCCCTATTTATAGTAGTAGCACATCCTTACTGTGTGGGTAGGATTTAGCCAACGCCACACTAGAACACTCCCTAATAATATCTAGGTCTATATTTTTCTAAACACTTCCATGGATATCTCTAGAATTGGGCTAATAATTCACCTTGGCCCAAATACCAAATTCACCTCTTATTAGTCCGAGGCCAAATCAAGTTTATATTTTCAACACCCCCTTAAACTTGATTTGGTATTTCGAGCAAATTTCATAGTCGATGGGTCTTCCTTCTTCGATGGCTTGGTGAAAATATCGGCCACTTGATCCTTAGACATCCACATGTTCCAGCTTCACTTCCTTCCGCGTAATGGGCTCTCTTCGGTCATGGCTGACTGGGTTCTTAGCTAATGTTATTGCCAACCTGTCACCCCTGAGAATCTTGATTGGCTCCTTTCGTTTCATTTCCAATTCCTTTATCTTGTTTCTCTTTCGGGGGTACATGTTGATTCCTGAGTTCCAAGCTCTTGGTGCCTTTTCCAATCCATCGAGCCCATTTTTTAAGCTTAGAATCTCATCATTTCCTTTCATTACCTTATATTCTTGGCGCGGATGCCCTTGCGATTTAGGGCACGCGCATGGCATGCATGATTTCACTTACTGAGCTTTATAATCTCATTCTACGTATTTATGTGTTGTAAGTTCGCGAGATCACGGTGCGTGATCTTTACGATGGCGATGCCTATTTTCGAAGCTTTCGGATGACTTTTGAGGTTCAAGTAACTTTGCATTCGTCATCATAACTTCATTTGATATAACTGGCCAAGTAAATTAACTTCTTTACTTATTGAAATACTGCTAGGTGTTTTAGATTATTGCAGGGTAAAAGACTAAAATAGTCCCCGATGTTTACCCTGTGAACCAATTTAGTCCCCGATATTACCGAAAATGAACCAAATTGGTCACTCCGTCAATCCGAGCGTCAATTTAGACGGCGCTGGTATTTGTGACGGATATTCCGTCGCTAAATGAAAAATTAAAAAAAATGAGAAATTAAACAAAAATGAGGACAAAATCCAAACAAAAAAAAGGAAAAAAATTCAAAAAATAGAGTAAAAAATTCAAAAAAAGAGAAAATAAATAATAAAAAATAAATAATAAAATAAAATTATAAACTTACTTATAAAATGATAAATTAAACATTAAAAATGAGGGAAAATCCATAAAAAGGAAAAACAAATTCAAAAAACAAAGTAAAAAATTTTTTTAAAAAAAGAGAGAATATTACTAATAAATTAAATACAAAATAAATAATAAACTAAAATTAAAATAAAAATTGATAAATATAAATTTAAGATTTAAAAAACTTAACAACAAAAATATATTTATTTATTAAAACTTAAATATAAAGAAAAAAACAAAATTAAGGATAAAAATGCCCGCCTCTACTTTTACATAGACCGTCCCTGCCAAGTTAATGAGAACATAATCATCCCAGTTCTCAAATTTTTTTTAAACAAATATACTGGGATGATTAATAAATATGCAGTCATCCCAGTATATGTGGCCGATAAAAGTGTCTCAGTATATTTGTCCAATCATCCCGGTAAATAAAATATATTTATTAACAAATATGGAATCCAGTATATTTGTTAAAGGGCAAAAGCCTAAAATAGTCCCCGATGTTTACCCTGTGGACCAATTTAGTCCCCGATGTTTCACTGGGATCAATTTAGTCCCCGATGTTATCGAAAACGAACCACATTGGTCACTCCGTCAGCCCGAGCGTTAATTTAGACGGCGTTGGTATTTGCGACGGAATTAGCGATGGATATTCCGACGCTAAATGAAAAAATACGAAAAAATGATAAATTAAACAAAAAATGAGGAAAAATCCAAATATTCAAAAAATAGAGTAAAAAATTCAAAAAAATATGGAGAAAATAAATAATACTCCTCTGTCCCAATGTTTATGGACATTTGGGACTTGGTACGGGAATTAAGAAACTAAATATTTTAATAATATAGTATAATTAAAAGATAGTGTATAATTTGACACGTCTTTTAAGAATATTTAATATTATTATATTGATTATTTGTCATAGTTTTTTTGCTAAATAAGAAAATGTCCAAAAGATGTGGGACGCCCGATTTAATAAATGTATAAAATGGTTTGGGACGGAGGGAGTAGTAAAAAATAAATAATAATAAAAATAAAACAATAAACTAAATTAAAGAAAATGATAAATTAAACATTAAAAATGAGGAAAAAGGTTAGTACTTTTTAATATACATAGATTTTTAATATTTAGTACTCAACTTGTCATTTATTATTTATCAACTCAAACAAAATTAAATGGGTAATTCTATTCACACCCCCTATTTACTAAATACACTCCCCTCTTTATTACTAAAATAAATACCATTAAAAATAGTATATTTTCAAGTTTAATTAATTCTTTATTTGTTTATTCTCTCTCATATTATTGCATTCATTCATAGAGAAATTTTAACGTAAATATTTTTTTTCAACCAATAATATTACTAACTTGTAATAATTACATAATCTTATATTACAATTTAGCAAAATATTGGATTTTTTTTATTTGTCATATGAAATATATCTAAAATATGAAATATTATATTATTTATATATAATGTGTATTTAACTAAATTAACTTGTGACTCTATTTCAATTGTATAAGTTAATAAGAAATATTACTTTATATGATTGCAAATAAGTTAATTATTAGTATTTATAAATTTAAATAATTCTTTTTCAGTAAAAGTAAAAATGTAGATTAATATAAAATTATTAAATGAGATGTGTTAATGGAAAATAAATTAATTAACAAAATTAAAGTTGATGAAGAATTATTGCATACAAATCGTTTATTGTTTGTATGTAAAGTACTTAATGTATTAAATGTCATGTTGCACTATGTATGTAAAGTATTTCATGTAATGGGGGGTGTAAATAGCATTTTTTATTCAATAGGGGGTGTGAATAGTAGCACCCAATTAAATTTACATAAAAGGTTATCTTATCTATAATTTATACTGGCAGGTGTTGACTTTCAACATGGATGAAGAATCAAAATAGGAGTTTTCTTCATATGACGAATGCAATGAGGAAAGCTTGTTTGGATTTAGTTACATGTGTTGCCTATATATAGGCTTGCTATGGGAGTTGTTATCCCACCCCAAATTGAGAGAAAGAGAGAGTTAGTAAGAGATTGAGGTGAGGAAAAATGAGAGGGAAAAAAAAAGAAAAAAAGGGAAATTTTGTCCGTGCGGATAAGGGTGAGAGCAGTTGTAGCTTTTAATAGGTAACTGAGAGTGGGTACAAAAACATTATCCGGGTGGGTAAGGGGTCTCGAGTTTGGGGTTTAAACACGAGCATTATTTTGTACGGTGTAATATTCTCAAATATAGTAAAACTATTGTCTCTCCGTGGGTGTAGGCGGTATTGGCCGAACCACGTAAAAATCTCGGTGTTCTTTCGGTCATTTCGAATTTAATTAATATCTCGATAAATTGTCGCGGGATCCAAATACAACTACCGCTGGCTCGGAATTAAATATTCTGGTCTTCCCCGTGCAAACAGGCCTTCTGTCTGGCTACCACTTGTTTCTCCCGTTATATCCCTGTCTATCTGTTCTTTCGAAAATGCAGATAATCGTATCTTTCCCGTATATTATAGTGTCACAAAAATGCTTTATAGATGCGGGAAGATAACACAACAATATTATGGCCTGATCTTCATCCGTCACTTTTACTTCTACGTTCGCCAAATCAATAATGATGGAATTGAATTTATCGAGGTGCGAAAGAATAATAAGTACCTTCCGTCATTTTCATACTATATAGCTTCTGCTTTAAATAAAGTCGATTCTCCTTAGTCTTCGTCATGTAGATAGCTTTTAACGCATCCCACATACCCATGGCCGTCGTCTCCGTGGCAACCTCTTGTAAAACCTCGTAAGAGAGATTTAATATAATAGTCCATCTGGCTTTCTTGTCCAATTAATTAAATTTATCGTCTTTCATTTCAGTTGTTTCTTCTTTGCGCCTTCAAGCGCCACCTCACAACCGTCTTGAATGAGTATTGTCTCCATCTTGGGACTCCATATTGCAAAGTTAACATTTCTGTCGAACTTTTCAATTAACATTTTTGTTATCGTCATGGTGGCTAAAAAATAAATCGGGTTGGCTTTGATACCAATTTGTTAGGATATGCGGAAATCCCCGATAATTATTTGCCCGATAGATGACGAAAAAATAGAAGAGACGAAAAATAAATTTGAACAGTGAACACGAGATTTACGTTGTTCGGTCGAGATGACCTACGTCCACGGGCTGGTGGGTAGAGCTTTATTATGTGGAGAGATTACAGACACGCACACTGACGTGGTACAAAAGCAGCCAGGGGCGGAGCTAGGAGATGATTTGAGGGTGGGCAAAAAATTTAAAATAAATCTAAGACGAAATAATTATATAATACGCTGAGGTGCGGCAAACAACGCTGAGGTGCTTGGGGGTATGAGGGAGAGGTCCTGAATTCGAAACCTCCGTCAACATTTCCCCCGGTTTGTCCCACATGGGCCTAGACGTGTGATTTTGATCTGGTCGGCCTGTTTAGCAGGTAGTGCGTCGGCCCTCGGGATTTACCTGGCCCGCCAGGGTTCCCCGGGTTTCCAAAAAAAAAAATAATATCTAATGAGAAGTGACCTTACAAATTATCGTTTTTCTTTTCTACAAGTCTTAAAGTTTTATAAAATTATTGTATGATAGCATCATTATCAACGTTAAGAAATATTTCATATTCAAAATGCTTCAATACTGACATTTGAAACGTTTTTTTGCTTCTCTAATCTTTCCACTTGTAGATATAATTTAGATGAAAATGCTGATGGATAGAACAAAGCATATCGTAATGCAATTAATTTTTTGGACTATTTTATACTATTTGTGTTTTTTTGTTGATGTCTAATTATGGTGGATTCATATGAGTATTTATAGATGAGATTATGAATTCCATTCTTAAAATTTAGAAAGATAATCAATTAATTCCATAAAGAGACATTATTATAATTTATAATAAGAAAATTGCCCATCAAATGAAATCCAATAAGGAAAATAACTATCTTACCACTAAATTAATATTATTTAGATCTATTAATGGATTTATATGCAGAAGTTTTAAGTGGGCGGTGGTGGCTTCGTTTCACTCGTACAACATGCCACATGGTATAAGTAAAGAGATCTATATACATACAATATACATAAAGCATATATAGGTACTTTTTCTTTTTTTTTTTTCAGGGTAGGCAAGTGCCTACCCTGGGCATGAGCTGGCTCAGCCCTTAAAGCAACTACTATAATATTAGGAGTAAGCTACAAAGAAATATTAGAAAAGAGATGACCGAGGAATAAACTCTCGCTGAAGATGTTGTGGTGGTCTGTCGCCTGTGGCGTATTTTCCCTTCGTCAAATTAAGCCTATTTATAGGTGAATTAGGCCGTCGATCTTGCACGTGAATACATCAAATGTTTGAGGCCACCTTTGAATATTGAATACTACAGTGGAAACTTTTCTTCTACTATTTCTCTGTCTGACTTATTCAAATTTCAACCCATGTGCATGTTAATGTGTGTTAGTCATATAATGCCATCAAATATGTGATTTTCGTTGTTTAAACTTTAATGTTATGTGTGATCGTCCATACAAAGGCACATATATTTGAATAAAGCCCCATCAATGGGTGGGCTGAAACATTTGAACCAACGCACATCAAATATTCTTCTACTTTGCATGTGATTTTGTTGAACCAATTTTTTTGAGAAGATATATTCACAGGTATCTTGTACTTTGCATGTCACAATATTGTTCAAATATCTTGTACCGGAGAACCAACGCACATCAAATATTCTTCTACTTTGCATGTCACAATATTGTTCAACCTGGTATATTGTTGAGAAGATACCCGTGAATATATTTGAACAAACGTGATGAGTTAGGATTTCTACGCTATTTTTATACCCCGTAAAAACGTGTCATTAGTCATTATTCATCGAAATATTATCGTATATTCTATGTTACGGGTGTATTTCATATTTGTGAGTAGCTCAATAATAACTGCAATAAAACGCAGATTTTCCAACTCACGCATATGATATATTTTAATATATTTAATAGGTGTTTATGCAATGGAGAAGCTACATTAGGATGGGGACAAGCACTTGAGGTTACGTGAAGCTTGGACAATTAAATGCTAAGGATAAAAGAGATGCCATGAAAAGCAAACAGGTCAAGCAAGCAGCTCACCGTGATGCGGTTGTTTCGAGGGCTGAGCTTGGGATTTAAAGTTCCAAAAATTAGAAACAATTGCGGGATTATCTCATAATCCCTGGCCCATTAAGATGATAAGTCGGTTATGTTTAGGGCTTTATGATCTATTTAAAGAATGGGGAGCAGCGAATAATAATAGACCTTGGGCAGCGAAAAGAAAGAAAACGACGGCTGAAATTAGAGACGAAGCTGAGACGGCTGAGAATAAAGGGCAGATCTACGGCTGAAAAGAAATAGAGTGCGGCAACGAGACGAGATTATTTCGAGCCGCCAAAGCGAGGTTTTTACATTATTTTTCTATTATGTCTTTGAATATTTTGTGTTTCTATTTAACTAATATGCTAGCTTAAGTTTTCTTGTAATTGAGGCCGTATTAGGCCGGATTATGAATTCGTAGTAATGCTATTCGTATTTTATTTAATCGTATAAATTTACGTGTTCTATATTTGAGTTTAATGCTTGCGTATGCTTGATCACCATGTGCATGATTTTTGATTGGTTTATGTGACTGAAAAAGTGATTAGACCAGTTCGAATAATAAATATAGGATACCACGACGTAAAACCGACCAGAGATGGAATTCGGTTTCGTACTTGTGGTTTTCGAAACCTTAGGCGCTGAAAGCGTCTAAACTCGGGGAAATTCATAAAGCGGAAGGCGTGCGAAGTAATTGCAGTCTTATAGGAATATAGAGGTTGATCATTATCGCATAGGGTCGCTAGTTACGTGAATAACGGGTAGCGCATATATCAGGAATTTCTACCTTAACTAGTTTATATTGATTGGATAAATATTGATTGCATGAATACGTAGGATTAATTCGTGCCGAGTATGTGCTTTGATCACGTTCGTCATTAATTGCTTTATCTCATCTATTTTATTTGTTTATTTTATTATTTGCGTTTTTATCTAGTTTAATTAAATCATCAAAACTATAAAAATTCTCTTAGTCTAAATTAGAATTAGGTTTAATATCTTAGAATTAATCAAGCTATCTTCGTGGATCGATACTCGGACTTTGTCCGTTTTACTACTTGCACGACCTAGTACACTTGCTAGTATTTGAGCGTGTCAAGTTTTTGGCGCCGTTGCCGGGGATAGCTATATTATTAATTTTGGGATTTATTCTGAGTTTTAGTTTAGACGTTTTATTTCTCGATTATTATTATTATTTTATTTTTGCCAATTCGCTTACGCTAATTTTTCATCTTTTGCAGATAATTCCTATTAGTGCATGACACGAAGCTCGAGGAACGTACCATTGCTATTTGACGCAGAAATTGAAGCGACGTGTCGGCGTAACAATCGAAATCATAGACTGAGAATGGACAATCAAGAACACGAGGAAGAACAGATGGTTCCTCCACGGCCTACTTTACTAAGTCGAGCGCTACCAGGAATTTTCGATGACAGCGACCCGATTGCCATCCCGCCGGGACCGAATAATCACTTCGAGATTAAACCCGTTACTATACAGATGGTGACGGGTTCAGCACAGTTTCATGGGCTTACCAATGAGGACGCAAATTCACATATTTTAAAATTCACTCAAGTTTGCAGAACTATTAAGTATCCTGGCGTCTCTACAGAAGTGATAAAACTAACATTTTTCCCTTTTCTTTGACAGGTAAAGCTTCTGAATGGTTCTCATCTTTGCCGCATGCATCTATCACTAGTTGGGAGCAACTAGTGGAGTGCTTTCTGGGCAAATATTACCCACTATCAAGGACCAGCAAAATTAGGAGCCAACTAGTAAACTTCAAGAAGGTGGAGAATCTCTGAGCGATGCATGGAGTAGGTACAAGAGCCTTCTGCGACAATGCACGAACCACAGCATACCCCTGAGCGTCCAGAAGCAGTCATTTTTCTTAGGGCTGAGCACATCAAATAACAGGATCGTCGACGGCGGATGCACACGAAACTTTATGGAGTTAGGGGACGAGGAAGCAGTCCAGGCCATCGAGCGAGTTGCAGCCTATCCAGCAAGATATAGTGAGCATGATCTGGACCGAAGGACGGCTGGAGTACATGAGATAAGTAGCTCGTTGGAGGCGCAATTCGAAGTCATACATAAAAGGTTAGACCAGATACAATCCACGGACCCTGAGGCGGTGAATTACATCCACAATAGGCAAAAGAATGCGTACTCCAACACATACGACCCAAGCTGGCGAGGCCATCCGAATCTGTCATACGAAAACTCGCACTACTTAAAGTCTCCAGAAGCTCAAAATCAACAAAGTGGGCCACCTACAAAACAAATAGCCGATTGGGTGATAGCATTTGAGAAACTGGCGGGCTATCAAGGCGATCAGAGTCATAAGATAGACGAATGATTCAACAAGATAGAAGACACAATACAAAGTTTGGCGACTACAATAGAGCATCTAACAAGTTCAATGTCCGAGCGCAAGTGAGGCATACTCCCAAGCGACACTGAAAAGAACCCACGAGAGTACGCAAATGCCATTGAACTGAGAAGTGGAAAGAAGCTTGAATCCTTCCAAAAGACCAAGGAGGTGGAGGAAGCAAAAGAGACAGAGACATCCGATCAGAGTGAAGTAACGACCACGAATACTAGGGTTTACGAAAAGGACAAGCGGGCCGAAGAAGTCGAGTGTGAGCCAAATTCGCTCTTGGAAGAAAAGAAGGTCAACCCACTTCCACCGATAAAGATCCGACCTCCATATCCAGCGGCTTTACGAAAAGGAAGAATCATGAAGATTTTGATCGTTTCAATAATATATTTAAAAAACTTGAAGTTAATATCCCTTTTGTTGAGGCTTTGTTGCAGATGTCAAAGTACGCCAAATGCCTGAAGGAGCTACTATTTAAGAGAAACAAGCTAGAGGAATATGGAACAATAGCTCTCACCGAGGAATGTTCAGCGGTATTACAGAAGAAGCTTCCGCCGAAGCTTAAGGATCGAGGGAGTTTCTCTATTCCTTGTTCTATTGGATCCCTTACATTTGATAACGTGTTATGCGATCTTGGTGCGAGTATTAACTTGATGTCATTTTCATTATTTAGGAAATTGGGACTTGGCGAGCCGACACCCACATCGACTATCCTTCAGCTCGCCGATAGATTAATCACGTATCCACGAGGAAAAATGGAAGACGTATTGGTGAAAGTAGGAGAGCATTACTTCCCGGCTGATTTTATCGTGTTGGATATGGAAGAAGATGATAACCTCCCGTTGATACTTGGACATCCGTTCCTAAACACGGCAAGAGCTGTCATTGATGTCGGTATTGATAAACTTATTTTGCAAGTAGGAGATGAGAAAGTGGAATTCGATGTTTACAAATCTATGAAACGCCCTACTAATGATTCTTGTTCTTTTACTGATATCTTTGACCCTTGTGCTTTTAAGTGTTCTGAGTCTTTCAGGTACAACTTGTCTGGAGAGAATATCAGCAAGCTGAAGAACCGCCAGAACACGAAGACTGATACTCGAATAGATGCGCCGAACGGGAACATAGCTAAATCTAACCATAACCTAGTCTCTTCTGTGCTGAACTTTAACAGGTGGATGTCGTGGACTAAAAAGAGCAATGGTTCTAAATCGGACAAGAAGGTGGTTCCACCGAAGAAAAAGAAGAAGCGTCGTCTGAAAGATTACACAGAGGGTGGCATCTACGTATGGCGAAGAAAGGAGAACCCTCAACCCTACGTGACTATCGATACTTACGCCGGGAAGAGGGAAGCCCAAGGTGTACAACGATCGAAATGTTTGGAAAGAAGACTCGATCAACCTCGATCATCCACCAGAATAAGCGGTCTGTGATTCGAGCTAACGACTATAAAAACAACGCTTCTTGGGAGGCAACCCAAGGCCTATCGATGCATATATTATATTATATTTTAGTCTTTTTACTTTTTCTATTTTATTTTATTTTTTTTAATAAAAATTCGCTTTCAAGGTGCGCCTAGTCATATTTTCTCGCAGGCTCATAACTAGTTTGGGGGTTGCCCATTCGTGATGGTTGCTAGTGTGCTTCGGACCAGTCAAGTCTTCTACACCGATCAAAGAAAAAATCAGGGCAGTTTCACTTCTACTTTCTTTGCTTTTAATTACACATTGAGGACAAAGTGCTATTTAGTTGGGGGGGTGGGATGTGACACATGCTAGATTTAATATGCTCACATGTTTAGTTTTGACGTATTTTGGTCTTTTTAGTGGGTATAACTAATGAGGGTTGCGATTTGAACATCATCTGTGGAGTCTCCTGTCAATGATGAAAATTTTAAATATTTACCATGTCGTGATATGATTCGACGAATTGAATGTGATAGTCTTACATGTTGCATTGTCGTGATATTAGCATGATTATTTGGCTATATTGACTGCTTTGGAGAGTATTGCGTATCATGAAGCACAAACCCAGTTATATATATGAGTTCTTGAGCCTTCAGAAAAAATTCAGAGTAACTCATTATGCTCGGTGTTTATTCTTGTGTAACACGCATGGACTGAATATTTTCGAACTTGCTCTGTTATGCATGTCAATGGTTACTATGTGGACTTTTGTGTGCGAAAATGAGAAGGGCACTAGGATTGAGCCATTGGCCTAAATATTTCCCTACCTTACATATTTACCATTTAGTGAGCCCCTTTGAACTTTATTTGACTTATTTTTTGATTTGGAGCCCAGATATTTAGCCTGATTGCCTCAAATTTAGCCTATACGACCCAAATCAACGTGTTAATCTCGATAGCGTGAAAGTGGCTTGTTGGTTGATAAGGAGCTAATCGTCGATGCATGCTAATTATGAACTCGTCCTATGATATAGATCTCTCGTCGTAATATTGCAGCGGACTAGAAACCTCTACCTTTGATAAGACGGAAAAAAAAAGATAGGAGGGGCTAGTTCGAAAAAAAAGAGAAAAAGAAAAAAAAAAGAAGCAAGCGAGAAGAACTAGAAAAGGAAAAAGGACGAGTCGATTGAAAAATAGGCACAGCGTTAGAAGAGCGAAATAAGTGGGTGAGAAGAGCGATTCGATGATGACACGTTTGATACTTTTAACTCACTTTCCCATATGACGCACCTTTCAAAACCCGAGCCCCATTACAACCCTTGATAAAAGACCTTTTGATTCGTGCATGACTTCCACTATGAGACTATGATGTGATATATTTGCAAGCATAGAGTAATACCTTTTCATGTCGTGAATTGAGCGTCTTTATACAGATTCCTTCGAAAACACCTCGAGCGACTTGAGCGATCCTTGTGAGAGTTGTGGATTGATGCGTGGTATGATTCTAGAAATGTCTTTCATGCTATAATAAGATTGCGACCTATTACCTCATGCCTCGCATTTTGACTAGATCGTTCATTAGTAGATGATTATCTTGACTTTATATGCTTTTACGTTTTCTGAGATGAAACAGGAGAATTTCATTGACTGATGTTCTATAATCCTAACTTGATTTGGTTTTATTTCGCTTTTATGATCGAGTACGATCGAAGTTAGTTTGGGGGTTGTTGATGAGTTAGGATTTTTATGCTATTTTTATACCCCGTAAAAACGTGTCATTGGTCGTTATTCATCGAAATATTATCGTATATTCTATGTTACGGGTGTATTTCATATTTGTGAGTAGCTCAATAATAACTGCAGTAAAACGCAGATTTTCCAACTGACGCATATGATATATTTTAATATATTTAATAGGTGTTTATGCAATGAGAAGCTACATTAGGATGGGGACAAGCACTTGAGGTCACGTGAAGCTTGGACAATTAAATGCTAAGGAGAAAAGAGATGCCATGAAAAGCAAACAGCATGAAAAGCAAACAGGTCAAGCAAGCAGCTCACCATGATGCGGTTGTTTCGAGGGCTGAGCTTGGGATTTAAAGTTCCAAAATTAGATAGAAACAATTGCGGGATTATCTCATAATCCCTGGCCCATTAAGATGATAAGTCGGTTATATTTAGGGCTTAATGATCTATTTAAAGAATGGGGAGCAGCGGATAATAATAGACCTTGGGCAGCGAAAAGAAAGAAAACGACGGCTGAAATTAGAGACGAAGCTGAGACGGCTGAGAATAAAGGGCAGTACTACGGCTGAAAAGAAAGAGAGCGCGGCGACGAGACGAGATTATTTCGAGCCGCCAAAGTGAAGTTTTTACATTATTTTTCTATTATGTCTTTGAATATTTTGTGTTTCTATTTAATTAATATGCTAGCTTAAATTTTCTTGTGATTGAGGCCATATTAGGCCGGATTATGAATTCGTAGTAATGCTATTCGTATTTTATTTAATCGTATAAATTTAGTTACGTGTTCTATATTTTAGTTTAATGCTTGCGTATGCTTGATCACCATGTGCATGCTTTTTGATTGGTTTATGAGACTGAAAAAGTGATTAGACCAGTTAGAATAATAAATATAGGACACCACGACGTAAAACCGACCAAAGATGGAATTCGATTTCGTACGTGTGGTTTTCGAGACCTTAGGGGCCGAAAGCGTCTAAACTCGGGGAAATTCATAAAGCGGAAGGCGTGTGAAGTTATTGCAGTCTTATAGGAATATAGAGATTGATCATTATCGCATAGGGTCGCTAGTTACGTGAATAACGGGTAGTGCATATATCAGGAATTTCTACCTTAACTAGTTTATATTGATTAGATAAATATTGATTGCATGAATACGTACGATTAATCCGTGCCGAGTATGTGCTTTGATCACGTTCCTCGTTAATTGCTTTATCTCATCTATTTTATTTGTGTCTATTTTATTACTTGCGTTTTTATCTAGTTTAATTAAATCATCAAAACTATAAAAATTCTCTTAGTCTAAATTAGAATTAGGTTTAATGTCTTAGAATTAATCAAGCTATCTTCGTGGATCGATACTCGGACTTCGTCCGTTTTACTACTTGCACGACCTAGTACACTTGCTAGTATTTGAGCGTGTCAAAACGCACATCAAATATTCTTCTACTTTGCATGTGATTTTGTTGAACCAATTTTTTTATGCATGTGATGTTTTCCTCTCTGTATTTCCAATTTTACTGTCTGTTTATTTTTGTGCTGACAACCATCTTGATCTTACCTTTTTTTATTCTTGTTAGGATAATCTCTGAAGTGGTCCCGTTCGATACGGATGTGAAAATCGCTAAGTAGTATACTGATGTTGGACGAGATGTTGGGCTAACACATAGTCTCACTTCTAAACGCACAGCGGAAATGATAGTAACTCAGCGACAAAACGAAACGAACACACGAGATGATTTTATGCAGCAAGTCAAATAACTTGCTGCGTGCCTGCAAAAAACCACTATAAAGATGGATTACAAACTATCAAAAAGGATAGTTAAAAGAAGCCTAGCGAAACCTACGAATCTAAAAGGATTCTGAAAACTATAAAGTCTTTCGACTTCTGAAAAACTAGGCTAAAACAGAAAACTCTCCAGAGATGGTACTCGCTCAAACTAGCTCTGTAAATCTCGTTCTCGCTCGTTGTTAGTCGGTTGTTTTGTCCGGAAAATGAAGTCGATCTTATATACTCTTCGACTTGTTCGTTACTCCTCAAAATGGACTTAGCAACTTCCACTAACGTCCATAAGGTAGATTTGGTCCGTTAGTGACCGTTAGGACAAGACTTGGTCAGCTCCAATGGCTCGGTCTTCACTTGCTCTCAAAGCTTCCTATTTTTAGCATGCTCTATTCCTATTTTTACTCTAGCTCATCCACACTTCTTCCACGCAGTTTGGTCCATTCCATCTCTTATCCATAACCTGCACAACACTAGAAAAATGCCATGTCATCAATATAAACCGTTTTGGGCATGAAACATAAACAGAGAAGGGGGACATTCTCGGCCAACAAATGTTGGTTAGAATGTTACCCAACATTGCTACTGTTGAAAGCTCAACATTAACAATTTCCCCCTTTTTATCTTTCTTCCCAAAACCAATGCAGAAGTCAGTCATCGTGAAACTCCCCCTGAAGCCAGATCTACTCAACCACAAAGCATTAAAAATGGTTAGAGTTAGATGCAAACAAAATAGCACAACAACTATTCAAAGTACTACGGAATTAGTACAAGCCTTAGAGGTCCTGAAAAGATATCTGCAAAACAAAGACATAGACATGGTCCATAAAAACACACATAAACACATAGCAAAGCAGTCATGCAAAACATAAGCAAAATGCGCATGCACAAAAGATCGAAGTCTAAAAGTGTAGACTGTCGATCGAATCCTCTGCTTCTTCTCCTCTAGCTCTAGCTTCCTCTCCCCGTTGTTCTTCTGCTTCCTGAGCATGCTTTCCATCTCGATCTCCCCCTGTCTGTTCTGCTTCAGCACTTTGCCCTTCTCCCGTCTTCGCACCACTTGGTCCTTCGTGATCCTCAGCTCTAGCTCCTTCTGCCCTATCTCCCCCTTTTTGGGAAAAAATCAAGCTCCTCAAGGCATCTCGTTGAGCCACCAAAGCTGCGATGGACTCTTCGAGGCATCTAACTGCTTGTTCCAGAGCTGCCACCGATGTTGACCCAACATCCTGATCAACATCGTGCTCGAGCTAGTCTGGCGTGCGCCAGGGGAGGTCCACAAGCCTGTCTGAGCCCACCAAATGATTCGGCTGAACAGTATAAGGGCTCCTTTGAGTGGTCACCGATTCTCTCCGTGTGGGTTGGAATCCGCTTTGTAAAAGCACGCCGTAGATGATTGAGGGATAAGGTAGTATTTCTTTTCCTACCTTCTCAGCTTGGTTCGACATGTGAGAGAGAATCAACTCCCCCCAGTTCACAGGCAGATTTTGGCCAAGTGAAAACAGTAGATGTGCCATTCCTTCAGTCACCCTAGTCTCATTCTTAGTTGGCAACCAACTACAAATTCCAATCTTAAAGAGCACCGAGTATAGGGATGTCAAGGAATTACCCGCACAATTGCCTTCTCACCTAGTAACTCTACCCCCGGTAATAAAGCAAACTACCTCGTCATTATCATACTCATACCCCATATCTACATCAGAAGTATGCAAAAACCTATTGATAGCTCTAGATGACATGTCATATAACCTCCCCCTTAAGAAAACCTTCCCATACTTCCTAGAATTAACCTCAGCTACATTAAAAAAGAGGTTAGCATATACCTCACGAAAAACACTCTCACAGAACGTTCCTAAGCAAGTCACCATGTGCCCAAGATGTCGAGACTCCAGGAATAGCATCACGCCGTACTTCCTGAAGCTCGCCACGTCCACGACCCGTTCAGCCCTCAAGATTCTCTGACTCAGGGAACTCCACAGCTCTTCATTGGCTGTGCGGTAAAACTTGCGGTTGGGCAGTGACTCTCCGTGTCAGAATCATCTAATGTTGGGTCGGCATCCGGCTCAACATCATCAGTGTCGCCAAGGACTGGGGCAGCGGCACGGTGGCTGCTGTCAGGGGACGTTGCTCTTTCAGTCCGAGCTTTCTTCGAGGGTCTGCTAGCACTCTCCATAGGTCTCTTTCCTACGCGCTTCTCCATTCTCTTCCATAATGACTCCAGGGTTTCCGCCATGTCAGCATCATCATCTTCACTGGCAAAGGGGAGGGCAGCCGAGTCTACCAAAGACTCTGACTCGGACGATGGTGTGTCTCCCCCTGAATCCTTGAAGTCTTCGTCCGTACTTTCAGAATCGATGTTGTCATAGGTCGTGGAGTCCAAAATGGTGTCCGTGGAGTCGCTTGAGAGTGGAATTGGCGTGTCAGCGTTGGAAGTAGGGTTTAGGGCGCGTCTAATCCGACCACTGCGTCGCTTCTTCGGCACAGGGGCTGGAATTTCAGCATGTGGTCGGATTTGATGCTTCTTGGAGGTGCTGGGCTGAGTTTCCATCGGTGTTTCAGCAACTGGGTTTGGCTCATTTGGAGTCTCGGTTGAAGTGGTCGGCGGCGCGTCACCAGTGCGGCGTCGTCGCTGATTCCGTAGAAATTGAAGCCCTTCACCAAGAGGCACATCATCATCATCTTCTTGGCTGTGCATTGGCACTGAGGGATCTTGGCTAGGGTTGGCCGTTGAGGGTGTTGACCTTTTTGGTCCATATATGTTAGATAGTTTTGATGGACAATGTAATTGTAATGACATTAGGTCTATAAAATAAGCAATTCGATTCTAGACAAATAAAATGTCTAAGTTCATGATAATATACAAGCATGATCGATTAAGTATTGAATATTTGAATTGCGTGTGATTCTGTGATGATTTGATGGAACTAGGTGATCGCACGTTATAGACAGTCCATGAGATAGGATATATCGTTCTGTATAATATAAGGAAATAATGCATGAGATATCCTACTGAGCTATATATGGAAAATATGCTGTTTATATATGGAAAGTGATATATCTGTTTGAAATCCGTTATTCCTGGACGAAAATCATATGTACGAACCTTGCATGCCCTTAACTGAATTGAATGTGAAATATTGAATTGATATATTTCCGTATGCTGATTGCATATTATATTTAGGAAAGATTTAATTTGATTAACCTTGTGGATAAGTTGTTCTTATATGGTATGTGCTATAACGGGTGTGATATCTGATATAAGGAAAGTCGAGCCATGATATGATAAATCGGTTTATGTAAGCTCTGATCTGATTTGTGTGCTAAACATGGTAAATATATTGATTAAATGCTATGAGCTGTACATGGAAAACGTGCTGATGCTTTGCTATCTTGCGCGCCATACTTGGAAAGTAAATCTGGAGTAACTCGTTACTAGAAGCTGATAGCATGGAATCACTTATTGAAAATTCCGATATGGAAAATATATGCGAAGTGGTTGAATATGCTTGAGAACGAAATTGAGCTTTTATATGGAATATAATCATGATTTAATATGCTATATGACCGTTGTGATTATTTATTAGAAGCATGATTTATATGGTATGATTGACTCGAAACCAACATGAAAACTATGCTTGATTTGGTGATTATTGTTTGATGTGACTTTCCATGTGAAGTGCTATTTGAAAAGGATTATATATGAGCTGCACTTCAGATTTTCGAAAAACTCAGAATTTGCGAATTTAAGCCTACGAGAGATTTTTGAGCAGAGAGATACTAAGAGATTCCTGAGCCTTTCACTTGTGATAGCTTTCTGCCCACCTGAGCTTTAACCTGCATATCCATCACTGAGCGAGTGATTTATCCGATATTCCATCGTCCCCTGCCATATATTCTGTCTCCGGACGTGTTGTCTTCGGACGTGAGCAATACCAAGGAGGCAAGGTCGACGTTTACGCACACGTGAAGGGAAGGACAAGTCCGGGGGCCCTTCGGTAGCGAGCTGTGTCTGTCGGGATCAAGAAGATTCCGAGGAACGAAACTCGGCGTGTGGTAACCTAGTAGTGTCTAGTGTTCGACTTGTTTCGGTTGTGTATTGGGCTAACCAATCAGTTTTGTATCCAGCTACGGTGCATTATAGTGATTGGTTAAACTCTTGGGAAGCAAATCCCAAGGAGAGGAGTAAACCCCAGTTGGGGATATATCCATCCGACGTTACTAGGATATATCAGGCATACTCGTCACAAACATCAGTAGGCATATCTAAGTCACCACACTTAGCATTTGTGAAAAGAAGCATAATTTTTTATACGCCTAATTCACCCCACCCTCTTAGGCACATTTATACCTTCATTTGGTATCAGAGCGGGTTACTCAAACGACGGGCCTAACAAGCCTGAGTTAAAGATCTAATGGCTTCTTCGAGTTTTGATGTTTTTGCAGAAGGACAATCCCATTCTAGGCCACCACTCTTCGATGGAACAAACTATGCTATATGGAAAAACCGTATGAAGGAATTCCTGCTTGCTACTGACTATGACCTGTGGGATATCATCACTACTGGACCATACAATCCCAAGAAGGCGGATGGAAACCCAAAGAAAGGTTCTGAGTACGATGCAACAGACAAGCGTGGAATATCCTTGAATGCCAAAGCTAAGAACATGATCGCCTGCGCGCTTACAAGAGAAGAATACAATCGTGTGAGTTCATGTGAATCTGCCAAGGATATGTGGGACATGCTTCAAGTCACACATGAGGGAACCACTCGAGTTGTACAAGAAAGAATAGCCCTCCTGACTCATCAATACGAGCTGTTCAAAATGGAGGACAATAAGACCATAAGTCACATGTACACGAGATTCATGAACATCATCAATCAAATGTTCTCGTTGGGAAAGAAAATACCGGACGGTGAGAAAGTGCGGAAAATACTGAGATCTCTTCCAAGAGAATGGAATCCCAAAGTAACTGCCATCTACGAAGCAAAGGACCTGGACGAACTTTCCGTGTCAGAACTGATTGGATCTCTTACTACCTACGAGATGACTCAGATTTCCATCAAAGAGAAACCAACCGTCCGAAACCAACCAAACATTGCCTTTAACACCGAACAAGAGAACGACACTGAAGGTGAAGAAGAAACTGAGGAGGACCTAATGGAGCAGATCGTCATGCTGACCAGAAAGTTTGAAAAGTTTCGAATGAGAAGGAAGTTCAAGGGAAACTCCAAGTTCCAACCCAGGAACAAGGGAATATCATCAGCCGGGAACAACGTGCAAAAATGTTTCAAGTGCAATAGGCCAGGCCACTTCGCCTTAAACTGCCCGATGGAAAATGGTGACAAAAAGGTAAAGAAGCAGAAAGCCATGGTCACTAACTGGGAAGAGGCCGAAAGTGAAGAGGAGGAAGATCTCGCCTACATGGCCATTGACGATGATCAGGTATCGGATTCATCTACTATTAAGAAAATATTATTTCTAAATGAATTATATGCTAGGGAAGATGAATCTCATGATAACGCTTCCTCAGTCCCTGAAGTAGATGAAAAGGAAGAGATGTTTGAAATAATTCAAAACGCCGAAAAAAGGATCAAGTCACTCAACTCACAAGTAAACTCACAAGTAAAGAGTCTGGTTAGGCAACGAGATGACGTAGCTAGAGAGAAGCATCAAACAGATCTAGAAAATGAGCGTTTGAGAGCCGAGCTAGAAACCCTTAAAGAAGAGAAAGCCTTGTGTAGTTGCGAAAAGCCTAGGAAGAAAGAAAACATATCTAGAGACATGTCTGTTCTTAAGGATTTCCTAGAAGAAAAATGTCGTACTAATGATAAACTTCTTGAGGGACAACAAAATCTTGATATGCTACTCAGTATTCCCAGTAATATTGGAAAAACAGGACTAGGATATTCCATGACACATAAGCATGTTGCACCACCTACTGCTAGAAAACCTAAGTGCTTTTCGTGCGGCCGTCACGGTCATTATGCTAACCACTGTTTTCTGAAGAGAGCTGATAAAGCTAGATATGTCTGGAGGCCAAAGAAGGTTCCTGAAGTTTCTAATACTGATCAATCAGTATTCCAGAGATCACAGTCTGTAACACATGATATATCACGTGTGAACAGAAGTTTTTTTGCTGTTAACCATTTAGGACCCAATCAAAGTTGGGCACCTCAGAAAAGAAATTATTCATGCAGGTACAAAGAAGAAAATCCAGCAAAAAGAACAAGTGGTACCTCGACAGTGGGTGTTCCCACCATATGACAGGTGATATCAGTAAGTTTGTGTCGGTGAAAGCCTATGATGGAGGATATGTCTCCTACGCCGACAACACTAAAGCTAAGATCATTGGAGTTGGAACTGTTGGTAACACTTTACATACTACTATAGATGACGTATGGTTAGTTAAGAATCTAGAACATAATCTCATTAGCATTAGTCAATTATGTGATAAGGGTCATACGGTAACCTTTGAAAATGATAAGTGTGTTGTTAGAAATAATGATAAGGTACTGTTTAGTGCATCTAGGGATAGAAACATTTATTGCATAACTCTTGATGATATCACTGACCAGAACGTCAATTGCTTAGCAGCTACACAGGATAACACCTGGTTATGGCATAGACGCTTAGGACATGCCAACATGGAATTACTGTCTCACATCACAAGCAATGCACTGGTACGAGGTGTTCCTGACATAAAGTTCGTCAAGGACAAAACATGCAAGGAATGCCAAATGGGCAAGCAGACCAAGACATCGTTCAAGGTAAAGAATGTGATATCCACATCCAGACCTCTGGAACTGCTTCATCTCGACCTTTTTGGTCCTGTTCAGACGATGTCTCTGCGAGGTAAAAGATATGCCTTTGTCATCGTTGATGATTATTCCAGGAATACTTGGGTGATATTCCTTGCACATAAGAATGAGGCACTAGATAACTTTGCATAAGACTTGATAATGAAAAAGAAACAAACTTATGTAGGATACGCAGTGATAACGAACTGGAATTTGATAGTAAATCATTTGCATCATTCTGTGATCAGTATGGATATAGTCATCACTTCTCTGCCCCCATAACTCCCCAACAGAATGGCGTAGTTGAACGTAAGAATAGGGTATTACAAGAAATGGCTAGATCTATATTACATGAGTATGATATTCCTAAACAGTTCTGGGCGGAAGCTGTTAGTACAGCTTGTTATGTGTCAAATCGCGTATTCCTTAGGCCAATGTTAAAGAAGACTTCCTATGAAATCTGGCATGGTAGAACTCCAAATATAGGTTACTTTCGTGTGTTTGGATGTAAATGTTTTATCTTGAACGATAGAGATAAGAGAGGAAAATTTGACTCTAAAGGTTGATGAAGGGATATTCCTTGGTTACAGTCTTCACTCTAAGGCATATCGTGTTTATAATAAAAGAAAGCTGATTGTTCAGGAATCCATACATGTTACCTTTGATGAGATACCTAACGCAGATGCTACTGATGAGGAAGGTATAGATTTGCCTTGTGCAGAATTACAGGATACTAAAGACAGTGAGGAAGATATTTCCAAAGACGAAAATGTTGAGACACTGGAACCAGAAGCTGATGAGCTGCAACCTAGAAAATGGAAGCATGCTTCCAGCCATCCAACAGATCAAGTAATAGGAAACATCAGATCTGGAATCAAAACTCGAGCGACAACACGAAATCAAGATACGGAGGAATCTCATGATGTACTGCTCTCAATGATGGAACCAAAGACAGTCCATGAAGCCTTAGATGATATATCCTGGGTCGCTGCCATGGAAGATGAGTTATCTCAAACCGAAAAGAGTCAAGTGTGGACACTCGTAGTGAGACCAAATGAGAAGTCCATTATAGGAACCAAATGGGTCTTCCGCAACAAACTCGACGAACATGGTAATGTCACAAGGAACAAAGCGAGGTTAGTTGCAAAAGGTTATTCCCATGAGGAAGGTATTGATTTCGATGAAACTTTTGCTCCGCTAGCTAGATTAGAGTCTATACGTGTCTTACTTGCATATGCATGCTTTAAATGTTTTAAACTTTTTCAAATGGACGTAAAAAGTGCATTTTTAAATGGCTTTATAAATGAGGAGGTTTATGTAGAACAACCGCCGGGCTTTGCTAGGAAAGATTTTCCAAACCATGTTTTCAAGTTGAATAAAGCACTATATGGTTTAAAGCAGGCTCCTAGGGCATGGTATGAAAGGCTAAGTAAGTTCTTGATTGACCTAGGATTTTCGACTGGAACTATTGATAACACGCTGTTTATTAAGTATGAAGGAGATCACATGATACTGGTACAAATATACGTTGATGATATCATATTTGGTAGTACTGATATCCTTCTTTGCGAGAAATTCTCTAAGTCTATGCAGAAGGAATTTGAGATGAGCTTAATGGGTGAGCTGAACTACTTCCTTGGGTTGCAAATAAAGCAACTTGATGGTGGAACCTTTGTATCCCAAACTAAGTACAGCAAGGAATTACTGATAAAATTCGGGATGAACGATTCCAAAGCGATTTCCACTCCCATGCATCAGACCACCAAAATAGACAGTGACGAATCAGGTATACCAGTTGATCAAACGGAATATCGAGGTATGATCGGTAGCCTTCTTTACTTAACTGCTAGTCGTCCTGATATCATGTTTGCTGTCGGTATGTGTTCGGCATATCAGTCTGACCCTAGGGAATCTCACTTGACAGCAGTCAAGCGTATACTTAGATATATCAAGGGTACTGTCAATTATGGTCTGTGGTACTCTCATACGGAAGAATTCCCATTAATGGGATATTCCGATGCCGACTATGCCGGCTGTAGGGAAGATAGGAAAAGTACTAGTGGAACTTGCCAATTACTTGGAAATTCCCTAGTTACTTGGTCTAGTAGAAAGCAAAATGCTGTCGCCCTCTCCACAACCGAAGCTGAATATATGGCCTTAGGAAATTGTTGTCAACAAGTTCTTTGGATGAAACAAACCCTTAGTGATTTCGGGTTAAGTTATGACAAAATTCCTATTAGGTGTGATAACACTAGTGCCATTAGTATTACTAAGAATCCCGTGCATCACTCTCGTACTAAGCATATTGAGGTTAAGCATCATTTCATACGAGACCATGTTCAGAAGGGGAATATCAGTGTGGAATTCGTAGGAACAAATGATCAGCTCGCTGGTATCTTCACGAAACCCCTAATTGAGGCAAGATTCTGCGACATCCGTGATCGATTGGGAATTATCGAGCTAAATAAGGTTAGTAAATCTGCCTAGTTCTCTCATCACTCTAGATCATTCTATTTTAGATAAAAATTCGTAGTTATCTCATTTTAAGATATTCTTTAGGCCCTTAGAATAATTCCGTGGATCTTATAGATGTTCTCCTTAAGTGTGGTTCTCGTATTTTAGGAAGAAATTCGTAGTTATTCCTTCCAAGACATTAATTCAGCCATCTAGTTTATTTTAGGAATATCCGATCTTCTGGATCTGTCCTTAAATGTGATTAGGTTATTTAAGGAAGGAACGCGTGGATATCGTTTCGGCCGTTCAGTTATTTTGGAGAACTCATTTATTCAAAATATATTCCTATCCAGTCCTGTCACATCCCTTCCTTAATTATGAAATCCCGTCAAATCAGTCCGATATCTCTGACAGTTTTTCACTCTCTATTTTGAAATTTCAAATTTCAAATTTCGAAATTCATCCTTATCCCTTCCAAGAACAAACCGACCTTATTCCTTTAAAAGATAAGAACCGTTCTTCAACCTTCATCATTCAATCATCTTCTCCAAACACTTCCTCGATCTTCAAACTCTCATCAATGGCCAAAACTTCCAAAGTTGCCAATCCTGAATCATCAAGCCGCAAACTTAAGGAACCCAGTTCCGACACCGAAGAAACCCCGCTCGGATCACCTTCCACATCACCAAAACAAGCCTCGCCTTCTGCTCGTAAAACCCGTTCCAAAGCCAAATCCTCTGAAAAGATCACAACCCCTTCTAAAACTGCCAAGAAGAAGAAGAAGACCAAGAAATCCAAAACACCCGAGCCTGAAAAGTCTGCATCTAATCAAGAAGTTCCTGAAGATGTTCATGAGAATACCCAGAAATCGCCCCTACGATCCCAAACTCCACCAGAAATTCAGAAATCTCCTTCCCCTCCTGAACAAACCCAGTCATCTCCAAAATCAAGCCCTAAATCTTCTGATATCCCTGAGATTGATCTGTCCAACCCTAACGATATCCCTGTTGAAGTCCTTTCCTCGAAGAAAGTAACCGAACCATCTACAAAAGCTTCAGCAACCGAGATATCGCTCGTGGTCGCGGTGTTGCCTTTGACAAGCTGCCTGCTGGAACTGTTATAACCTGGCTGAAAGACTACGGATGGGAGCAATTCCTTAGTATCAACACGCCCCTCTACCCTGAGGTCGTCAAGTTGTTCTATGCCAACTTCGACTACGACGAGTGCGAAGGACATATCACCATCCGTTCTTATGTTCTCGGACATAAGATCGAGTGGACCACTCAGAAGATGAATGCTATGCTTGCAGTTCCTGATGAACCCTTTTGCCACTACGACATGAACGACTGGTGCCATGCTGATGGCTTCGACCCCAGTGATGTCCTTCTGAAACTCTGGAATACCCGTGCTAAGCCCCGTTTTTCAGACGGTGAAGCCCTCAATCAACTTCCCATCGATTTCTTCTTCCTCCATAAACTGCTAAACATGACCCTGTGGAGTGCTAAAATCGGAAGTGGCGGTCACTCAACCACAATGAACTTCATGAGCACCTTCGCGGTCTACATGGTATCTCAGAACCGCAGGTTCAACCTCGGATATACCGTCATGAAGCACATGATTCAGGCAGTTGAAAGCAAAGACAAGGCGCTGCCCAATGGAATGCTGCTCACGCACATGTTCGAGTGCGAGGGTATTATACTACCGCCAGCGTGGGAAGATAAGGCCGTCCACATTGTGGATCTTGTGACCTTGAAGCGGACGGGTATTCACTACACAAAGGGCCAAGGTTGGTTCAAGGCTAAGGAAAGTAGGTCAGTGGATAGCGCCCAGAAATGGTCGGCTGCAAAAGGGAAAGCGAAGATCAAAAGCGACGAGGACGATGACTACGAGGATGAGCTGAGCGTAGGGAAGGAAGGAATCTCAGTGTTGCGCCGCGATATCTCTGATATCAAGGCTGATAATCAGAAGCGCTTCCGCAAGCTCAAAGAGCAGTATACCGAGCTGACACTGAAACTATCCAAGCTCTCAAAGCTCGTCAAGAAGTCCCTTCCTAAGCCCGCAGAGTCTGAAACCTCTTCAAACCAGTAGGCTGCCCCTCTAGTTCCATTCTGCTCCTAGTTGCCCCTAGGATATTCCAGTATCGTTTAGTTTTTAAGTATCCCTCCCGCCTTTTTGATAATGAAGGGGGAGTAGTAAGTAAGTGTTAGGCGTTGGCATGCGTCTAAGTGTTTTTGGGTGTTGGTAGTAAGTGATGTATAGGGAGGCTCGTTGAACCCTAATATAATATTTTGCTGCTATTATGATATATCTCCTATGCTTAACATCTTTGCTCTGATCTACGGATATATCATATGCTGATCTCATAATCTGATGCTTAACTGTGCGATTTGACTTGCGTGAAATTTCTTGATAAGTGTTAAGTGCCTGCTGCGATGATTACATGATTGCTTGAACCATGCTTGGAAAAATGCGCACTTAGGCAGGGGGAGCACACTCACGGGTAATTTCGAAACTTTTGTACTTAAGATATAACATAGAAAGAAACAGGATATATCTGCACTTAGACAGGGGGAGCAAAATTAGTTCAAGATATATCTTAGCATGTCGTAGGAGATAACTGCACTTAGGAAGGGGGAGCAAATTAGAATCACATGTGATTAGGAAATATCATATGCTCTGTTATGCATTTATAGGACACTTAGACACATGCGCTAGGACCTGAAAAATCAAATATGCTTATATGCTTCCGTGCTGCATCAATTACATGTCATCATCAAAAAGGGGGAGAATGTTGACCTTTTTGGTCCATATATGTTAGATAGTTTTGATGGACAATGTAATTGTAATGACATTAGGTCTATAAAATAAGCAATTCGATTTAAGGCAAATAAAATGTCTAAGTTCATGATAATATTCAAGCATGATCGATTAAGTATTTAATATTTGAATTGCGTGATTCTGTGATGATTTGATGTAACGAGGTGATCGCACGTTATAGACAGTCCATGAGATAGGATATATCGTTCTGTGTAATATAAGGAAATAATGCATGAGATATCCTACTGAGCTATATATGGAAAATATGCTGTTTATATATGGAAAGTGATATATCTGTTTGAAGTCCGTTATTCCTTGACGAAAATCATATGTACGAACCTTGCATGCCCTTAACTGAATTAAATGTGAAATATTGAATTGATATATTTCCCTATGCTGATTGGATATTATATTTAGGAAAGATTTAATTTGATTAACCTTGTGGATAAGTTGTTCTTATATGGTATGTGCTATAACGAGTGTGATATCTGATATAAGGAAAGTCGAGCCATGATATGATAAATCGGTTTATGTAAGCTCTGATCTGATTTGTGTGCTAAACATGGTAAATATATTGATTAAATGCTATGAGCTGTACATGGAAAACGTGCTGATGCTTTGCTATCTTGCGTGCCATACTTGGAAAGTAAATCTGGAGTAACTCGTTACTAGAAGCTGATAGCAGGGAATCACTTATTGAAAATTCCGATATGGAAAATATATGCGAAGTGGTTGAATATGCTTGAGAACGAAATTGAGCTTTTATATGGAATATAATCATGATTTAATATGCTATATGACCGTTGTGATTATTTATTAGAAGCATGATTTATATGGTATGATTGACTCGAAACCAACATGGAAACTATGCTTGATTTGGTGATTATTGTTTGATGTGACTTTCCATGTGAAGTGCTATTTGAAAAGGATTATATATGAGCTGCACTTCAGATTTTCGAAAAACTCAGAATTTGCGAATTTAAGCCTACGAGAGATTTTTGAGCAGAGAGATACTAAGATTCCTGAGCCTTTCACTTGTGATAGCTTTCTGCCCACCTGAGCTTTAACCTGTATATCCATCACTGAGCGAGTGATTTATCCGATATTCCATCATCCCCTGCCACATATTCTGTCTCCGGACGTGAGCAATACCAAGGAGGCAAGGTCGACGTTTACGCACACGTGAAGGGAAGGACAAGTCCGGGGGCCCTTCGGTAGCGAGCTGTGTCTGTCGGGATCAAGGAGATTCCGAGGAACGAAACTCGGCGTGTGGTAACCTAGTAGTGTCTAGTGTTCGACTTGTTTCGGTTGTGTATTGGGCTAACCAATCAGTTTTGTATCCAGCTACGGTGCATTATAGTGATTGGTTAAACTCTTGGAAAGCAAATCCCAAGGAGAGGAGTAAACCCCAGTTGGGGATATAACCTCTATAAAAATCCTGTCTCGCATTTACTTTTCTGTTATTTCTATATCGCTGTGAGACAGACCCGGCGCACATCCGACGTTACTAGGATATATCAGGCATACTCGTCACAAACATCAGTAGGCATATCTAAGTCACCACACTTAGCATTTGTGAAAAGAAGCATAAATTTTTATAAGCCTAATTCACCCCCCCTCTTAGGCACATTTATACCTTCAGAGGGGTCTCCGGCGTGGCTTGTGAAGCTTCTGTGGTCTAGGTCGGCGGTGCTTGTACTTCGGGGGTCTGAGGCGGAGGTCTGGCTGGTCGGAGTGGCTGGAAGGGACCGGAGTAAACGACAATCGCTAAGGGACCTGGGATTGCTTCAATTGGAACTGGGTAACCATGGTTAGGGTCGAATGTTGGATCAACATTCGGTTGAGGAGGAGAGTTCGACATATTATCAACTGAGAATGGAAAATCAGGGTCGAAAAACTGAACCAAATCGAAAACCCTATTTACTAAAAGAAGAGAGATGACTTAGAGAGAGAGAGATATCGAACTGATGCAAGTGGGTTGTGTGAATAGTAATTTCAAATCAGATTAACTCCACTAATGTCAGTCACAACGGTTATAAAAAAAATCTCAGTTAATGGACATAAAACGTGGGATGAGTGGACTTAGTAAGTGATAATAACCGTTGAGCAACAAGAGAAAACCGCATAAATTGGATAAGTTCAAACTAAGTCTTGATTTTTCAAAGCACGGACCTAAAAATAGTATATTTTCAAATGAGTCATGCGAGCACATAAGAGCAAATCAGAGACTTAGTCATGCGAGTAAATAGGAGCAGTTCAGACCATGATTCTACCAAAAAGACAACTAAGTCAAAAGTCAATGTAGAATCAAGTAATACTAACCAATTGAGCGACGTTGATGACCATTTGAGACAAGCGTAACAAGCTGTTCTTCGAGAGTTCTAATGCACATCTGAGAGATTTCTGAAAATAGACACACAAGACTAACAAATGCAGTACTAAAGGCAGACACTAATAAAACGAAAGCACAAAATGTAGTAATTCTACCCCCAGTAATAAACCTCACCACAGCATCATTGTCATACACATACCCCATTTCGACCTCAGGAGTATGTAGAAACCTATTAATAGCACTAGCCGACATGTCATACAATCTCCCCCTCAAAAAGACTTTTCCATACTTACGAGAATTAACCTCAGCAACATTAAAGAAGAGGTTAGCATATACCTCGCGGACGACATCTCACAGTATGTTCCTAAGCTCGTCACCATGTGCCCGAGATGTCGAGACTCCAGGAATTGCATCACGCCGTACTTCCTGAAGCTCGCCACGTCCACAACCCGCTCAACCCTAAAGGGTCTCTGACTCAGTGAGTCCCACAGCTCCTCGTTGGCTGCGCGGTAGAATTTTTGGTCGGGTAGTGGACTCTCCCAATCTGAATCCTCCAATGTTGTGTCAACATCCTACTCAACATCAGCTTCAGTGGCTGGAACAAGGGAGATTTCTCGGTGGCTAGATGCTGACTGAGGCGACTCACCAGTCCTTGCCCGCTTTGATGGTTGATCATCACTTTCCATGGGCCGTTTTCCAGCTCTCTTCTCCAACCTACTCCTCAAAGACTCCAGGGTTTCAGCCATCTCAGCATCTTCTTCACTGTCCGTAGGGAGGGCAACAGAGTCTACTAAAGACTCTGACTCTGAAGAAGGTGTTTCTCCCCCTGAGCGTTTGAAGTCTTCATCTGAACTCTCCGAGTCGAGGCTGTCGTAGGTGGTGGAGTAGATGATCGTATCAACGGAGTCGCTGGACAAGGCAATAGGATCATCCGCGTTTGAAGTAGGGTTCAGGGCTTTGCGAATGCGACCACTACGGCGCTTCTTTACTGGAGCTGGAGTTGTGGCCTGGGATTTTGATCGCTTCTTCTTGGAGCTACCTGGCCGAGATTTCTTCGACTTTTGGGCAATTTCTTTGCCCGGAATTGAGCTTGTAGGGCCAGGTGGTGGAGGCGGGTTTGAAGGTGGCGCCGGGACATTTATTGCGCCTCCGACCAGGCTCGCCTGGACCGGCCGTGGTTGGGACACAGAGGCGCCGAGCGGTACATCGGCGAAATTAAAGACCGGCGGAGTAGTCATTTGAATGGGGGCGACTGTGGCCGGAGAACGTGGGTCTGCGGAAACATGGGATTCCTCCGTCTCTGGGTTCGGTGCTATGGGCTCGTCACTTCCAATTGGGGCTCCAGATTCTGGAACTTCACCAGGTGAGCTCGGCGGCATGTCAGCTTTGCGGTTTCTTTGCCGTTCTTGGAGCGATTGGAGACGGGTTCCCAGTGGCACATCGTCATCGTCGTCTTCTTGATTGGGCATCGTCGCTGAGGAGGCTGCTGACGCTGGCTGAGAAGTTTCAGAGGGTTGCGAAGGTGGAGCTTGTTCTCCGGCGGTCTGAGGCGGTGGTCTGGTTGGTCGGAGAGGGTTGAAAGGTCCTGTATACACCACGATCTCCATTGGCCCTGGAATAACTTGCAGAGGGACTGGAAAAACAGGGTTAGCTCTGAATGTTGGGTTAACATTAGGGTGAGGAGGAGAATTCGACATGATTTCAACTGAGACAAGTGAATCAAAGACGAAAATCTGAGCGAAATACAAAACCCTAATGAACTATAGATCACAGAGAGTAATTTTAGAGAGAGAGCGTGAAGTGAAGCAAGTGAGATGATATGACAAGTTAAATAAGCCTGATACAACGGTCACAGCAGTTAATTTTGCTAATCATGGAGTTAATGGGCACAAAAGTAACCGTTGAACACAAGGAGAAAACCGCTTAACTTGGATAAGATCAAACTAAGTCATTTGCAAAGCATGAAGCTAAAAATAGTAAATGGATTAATTCATCATGCGAGCACCTAAAAGCAGTTTTGAAGACCAAGTCATGCGAGTTAATAGGAGCACTTCAAATCATGGTTCACCCAAAAATAACTAAGTCAAAAGTCTAGGTAGAATCAAGTAATACTAACCGTTTGAGCGACTTCGATGAGCACATAGAGACAAGTGTAAAGAGTTGTTCTTCAAGAGTTTCTAATGCAATTCTGAGAGATAACTTAACTAGACATATGAGACTAACAAAAACAGTACCAAAGACAGACACGAACAAAACGAAAGCACAAAATATAGCATTATCAAACAGACAATCACATATATTGCCCTAACATTTGACTCAACATCCTAATTCCGTAATCCTAGACTTATCTGCTCAACTTCTCAAAATCAGTTCCCTTTATTTCTACCCTTTCACCTCATATATCCAACAGAATTTATGCACGACCCTTATACCCTCAGCCTCACGGTTAGGCCTAGTTGTCGCATAGTATACATCGTCACCGCGAATGCCGTGTACCTAAGGAATCTTATTACCAAAACCCATATTTAGCCGAGAGTTTATGAGCGTGCTTAAACACATTAAGGATTGGTTTTTAGTCTCAAAGAGTACATCGTCACAGCGAATGCCGTGTACCTAGGGACATATTACCAAAACCTTTAAACAAAAGAGGAATAGGGTTCATTCAAGGACCACTCAAGAAGAATCAAGTCATTTCACAGGAAAACAGAACAGAATATTTAATCAAACATTAAAGCAGTAACTATCTAACTTGACATATGCTATGCTGATCCAGATGTTGGACCAACATTTAACTCGACATGTGCAATCCTATGGATTTCTTCAGGTCCGAGAATCCAATGCTTTCGTGAAAATGTCTGCTAACTGATTCTTAGTGTCTATATGCTCAATGCGTACTAACTCTTTTTCGACCATATCTCTCAGAAAATGATGCCTAATATCTATATGCTTTGTACGTGAATGTTGGATGGGGTTCCTAGATATGTTGATGGCACTAAGGTTATCACAATACATGAGAACAGATTCGCACTCTAAACCATAGTCACACAACATGCTATTTAACCACATCAATTGGGTACAACAACTACCCGCAGCTACGTACCCAGACTCAGCAATAGATAAAGACACACAATTTTGCTTCTTACTGTACCATGCAACTAAGTTGTTACCTAAGAAGAAGCAGCCACCACTTGTACTCTTGCGATCATCTTCGTCACCTGCCCAGTCAGCATCGCTATAGCCTACAAGACTCAAATTAGTATCTTTGGAGAACCATAATCCTAGGCTACACGATCCACTCACATAACGAAGTATCCGCTTAACCGCATTAAGATGAGAAACCTTAGGTTCAGATTGATATCTAGCACATACGCAAACACTATACATGATGTCAGGTCTACTTGCAGATAAGTATAATAAACTGCCAATCATAGAGAGGTACAATGTTGGATCAACATTCGGCCCAACATTGTCTTTACTTACCTTCTGCGTCGACCCCATGGGTGTTTTCATTACCTTTGCTGTCTCCAGTCCGAACTTCTTGACTGTGTTCTTTCCGTATTTCTCTTGGGACATAAAGATCCCGTCGCTACTTTGTTAATCTGCAAACCTAGAAAATAGGTTAACTCGCCTATCATACTCATCTCGAAGGTAGTGTTCATTGCCTGCACAAACTGATCTAATAAGGATTGTGAGTTAGAGCCAAAAACAATGTCATCAACTTATACTTGAGCAATTAAAATATCGGATCCGACCCTTTTAACAAAAATAGTGCGATCCGCCTCACCTCGAATGAAACCGAACTCAAGTAAAAATGTTGCTAACCTCGCATACCAAGCTCGAGGCGCTTGCTTCAATCCATATAATGCCTTCTGCAGCTTAAAAACATAGTTAGGATAATGGGGATCTTCGAACCCTTTAGGCTGTTCGACATAGATTTCCTTATCAATATACCCATTCAAAAACGCACCCTAAACATCCATTTGGTGTAACGTGATGTTAAGCCAACATGCTATAGCTAACAAAAGTCTAATCGATTCTAACCTAGCGACTGGAGCAAACGTCTCATCAAAGCCTATCCCTTCTACTTGAGTGTAACCCTGAGCTACTAAACGTGCTTTGTTTCTTACATCCCTACCAAGTTCATCAGATTTATTTTTAAAGATCCACTTCGTGCCTATGACATTAATGTCCTTCGACCGTGGGACTAAGGTCCAAACTTGGTTTTTCTCGAACTGCAAGAGTTGCTCTTGCATCACATTTATCCAGAAATTATCCTTGAGAGCTTCAAGGACATTTTTAGGTTCTATTTCAGAAACAAAACAATTAAATCGTACCTCAGCGTATACCGAATTCATGCATACGTTTCTTACCATAGATTTGTAGTCCTTGCGCGGCTTATCTCTGGTTTTTCTACCTTCTTTCATATCTCCAATAATAAGATCAGTGGGATGATCTTTCTGAATCTTAGCTGGCGGATCTCGTCGCACTTCACTGGGACCAGCCTCATCGTTCTGTTCTGGCTCAGATGTTGAGTCCATTGTTGGCTCAACATTGTCATCCGCAGGCTCCTCAGGTTCATTGACTGCTTGTATAATATCTGAAATATCAACTTGAGGAGGCATATTGCTAAGATCAGTAGCATCATCAAACACAACATTCACTGATTCTTGAACGGATTTCAAGCGCAAATTATAAACACGATAAGCACGACTATTAGAAGAGTATCCTAGGAATATGCATTTATCACTTTTCGAATCGAACTTGGTCAAATATTCACGATCATTCAACATGTAGAAAAAACATCCAAAGACATGAAAGTATTTAACCGTAGGCTTCTTACCATTCAATGATTCATACGACGTTTTCTTGGTACCATGCCTAAAGAACACACGATTCGAAATGTGACATGCCGTATGTAAAGCTTCGCCCAAAAACGCTTAGACATATTCTTAGAAAGTAACATACACGTGCCATTTCTTGTAAAGTCCTATTCTTCCTTTCGGCCACCCCATTTTGTTGGGGCGTCTTAGGAGACGAATACTCATGCACAATGCCTTTCTTGTCACAAAACTCATCAAAAAATTGATTTTCAGATTCTCTACCATGATCAGACCTAATGCGAAAGATAGTTGCACTGAAATTGTTTCGAATCATAGCACAAAATTTTTTAAAGAAATCAAACGATTCTGATTTTTCCCTAAGAAAGAAAATCCATGCATATCTAGAAAAATCATCCACGAGCACATAAGCATATTTCCTACCTCCTATGCTATCAACTTCCATAGGACCCATCAAATCCATGTGAATTAATTGGAAACAGTGAGCAGTTTTGAAATGTTGGGCAGCTTGTTGGTCAACATTGTGACTAACATGCGTTTGCTTACCCTTCAAACACGACTCACAAACAACCTTACCAAACTCCTTAAGTTTCGGAATGCCTCTAATTGCGTCATGTTTGATAAGGTGCTCCAATGTTCTGTAGTTGACGTGGCCTAATTTGTAATGCCAAAGCACAACATCGTCTTCGGCTTTTGATAGTTGGCACACGTCCTTCACACCAGATTTGTCACCAACTAGATAGCAATTGTCGCTAGATCTCTTACCTGCCATAACTAGAACAGAATTTCGGTTAAAAAATTCACAACACTCCTTATTAAACCTTACCTCAAGATCATCGTCGCACAGCTGGCTTATGCTAATCAGATTCGCAACAAGTCCATCTACATGGAGAACGTTGCTAAGCTTGGGAAAGTCGGGGACATTCAATCTGCCTCTGCCGAGAATTCGACCTTTAGATCCACCTCCGAACATCACACCACTCCTTAAGGGTGTATAGTCACTGAGATACTCTTTGGTACCCGTCATATGTCGGGAACACCCGCTATCGAAGTACCATGAACCTGTCACGTTAACTCACAAAGAGGTATATACGACAAGACATTTATGCCCTGATTTCTTGATCCAAGCTTTCTTAGATGATTTAACCACATTCCGTTTACTGGATCTCGAAGATGCGCCAGCTGAACTTTCTCCAGACATATCCTTCAACACTGATTTATCAATGTTAACCGATATGTTGGATGACATTTCAGTCGACATCGATTTCTTTGCAGAAATCTCTCTCTTCAATTTCCAGCAGTATGACTTTAAATGACCTAACTTCTTACAATGTTCACACATGAAAGATTTATCATAACTCTTTAGGGTCACATGCTCGGGACTATTCTTAGGGTTAACGACTTCAACTTCATCATTCACCGATTGAGCTTTAACAAACACAATCTTAAGCTGAACATGGGACAACGATTTTGAACTATCACTTGTAGGCTGAGCACTATATCCTAGACATTGCTTATCATAAATACCAAGAGACAATACCTCTTCAAGGGTGGATTTACCCTTGTTCAATTTAGTAAACGTTTCCTCGGCCTTATTGACTCTCTTTTGAAGCGTGTTGATCTCCCTGTCCTTACGTGTCAGTGCGGCTTCCAACTTGTTCATGCCATCCATCAAGCCTTCAATAATCTTTTCGTTCTTCTCATTTTCCTCGGCCAATAGTTTCACGGCGGCATGAAGTTGTAGATTATTCGCCTTCTCTATTTCGTAGTGCGTGGACAACTGCTTAAAGGCTTCTTCACTATTCTCTGTTTCTGGTTCTGCATCATCACAACTCAAAAGACCATCAAAACAGTTTGAATCATCATAATCAAAAATGATATGTTTTACAGATGTTGAGTCAGATGTTGGCTCAACATCAGTTACCGCAGTGAGGCCAATTTGATGATCTTCTTCATCCTCGTCATCAGAAAAAGGACTGGATGGTTACGGATGATTGCTTAGGCTCTTCATAGTCATCTTCGTCGTCTGACAGGTCGATCCACATAGCCTTACCATGTTTGCGAAGTGTGTTTGCACATTCATTAGCAAAATGGCCCCAACCTTGGCATTCATAGCATCTGATTGCCTCTTAGTTGATGTTCTTCTTCGGCTTTCCGTCTAGCCTTCCAAAAGGCTCGCGCTTAGGAAACGGAGGAGCTGAAGATGGTTCAGCTTTGGCATTCTGGCCTTTTCTAAATGTTGGGCCAACATTCTGCACAACATTCTTCTTCTTGAAGAACTTCGCAAATTTCTTTACAACCATGGCTAGGTCCTCTTCGTTATTGGGATCAACCTCAATCGGATCCTTGGATGGCTGAGTGACCAGTGCGAGACTCTTTCCACGAGCGGCCCTCTTTTGGACTTCAAGATTGGTTTCGAAATTCTTCAAGATGTTCATCAAGACGTTGAAGTCCATGGTGGCTAGGTTGTGCGATTCTTCAATTGCCGATACCTTCACATTAAATTTTTCAGTTAGTGTACGAATAGCTTTAGAATTTAATACCTTGTTAGACATAAGATCTCCAAGGCTGGCACACTCGCTGGATATCGTCAAGAGTTTTCCAAAATACGTCGTGATATCCTCGTCTTCTTTCATTCTGATGTTCTCGAATTGACTATGGAGGAGGCGTAGCTTGGTTTCTCGCACAGTTGTGTCACCTTCACAGTACCTCTGGAGTAGATCCCACGCAGTTTTAGCCGTTGTACAATTCTGGATGATTTTAAACATGAAGATGTCCACGGTAGAGAAGATGGCGTTGAGTGCCTTGTCATTGAATTCAGCCGCGCTTCGTTCTGGCACCGTCCATTCTTCGACCGGTTTGTCGACGACTTCTCCATCTGCATCAGGTTCTGTCCTTGGTGGGGTATATCCGTGGAGTACTGCTTCCCATGCACGTACATCAATTGACTTGATGCACTGACGAATTCGAACCTTCCAATACGCGTAGTTGGTGCCGTCTAAGACAGGAACTTTGTCGATATTGTTTGAACTGGTAATATCCATTGTAGAGGATGTTAAGCGCTTAGTAACGTCAAGCGTTGGCTCTGATACCACTTTGAAGGGGGTCCCGTACACAATGGATGTAAAATCAAAGATATATACTGATGTTGGACAAGATGTTGGACTAACACTCAAACTCACTCTTAAATGCACAGCGGAATTATAAGTACTTAACTATGAAACGAAACGAACACGAATAATGTTTTTGTGCAGCAAGTCAAATAACTTGCTGCGTGCCTCACGGCGTAAAAATCCACTAGAAATATGGATTACAAACTATCTAAAAAGATAGTTAAAACTAATCTAGCAACCGGAACGAACCAAAAAGGATTCTAAACCTACAAGATCTCACGACCTCTAAAAGCTAGACTTAGAAAAGAAAAACTCTTTCAAGGAATAACTCTCGCTCTGAGATGCTCTCACTTTTGCTCGGTGTTCATCGTTAAAAGTCGTGTCTTCAAACGGTTAAGTCATTCGACTTATATACGTCTTCCGCTTGTGAAAGACTTCACCAACAACTTGGTAACTTCCCTCAACGTCCACTAACGTCCACTAAGAGTACTTGGTCCGTTAGTGACCGTTGAGACTCGACTTGGTCACTCCAAAAACTCGGTTTTTGCTTAAGCTCCAAGATATCCTATTTTTAGCTTGCTCCTTTCCTATTTTCGCTCTAGCTTCTTCCACACTTCTTCCACGCGGTTTGATCAAGTCTAGCTCTTATCCATAACCTACACAACACTAGAAAAATACCACGTCGTCAATAACATTAGTTTTGGGCATGAAAGATAAAACTGAGATAAGGAACATTCTCGGCCAACAAAATTTGGCTAGAATGTTACCCCAACATTGCCAATGCTGAAAGCTCAACATTAACATAAGGTTTAATGGTTTAACCGGTATAGAACCGGAATCAAAACGGAGTAAAACCGATATCTTAAATATAATAAATATATATTTTATATATGAATTAATCAAATAATATGAAAAATTACATGTTTTTATGAACTTTTTTTCAATAATTATATAAATTAAGGGGTAAAATTAAATAAAATTAAATTGCATGGGTTGTTATAAATTAATCGTATGTCAAGGGGGTCAAGTTTGAATAAAAATAAAATAGTGAGCTAATAGGTTAATTATAAAATATAAAAATAGGGTGTTGGATGGATTCAAACCCAAGCCCATTAAGTAAAATACCCACAACTTGACCACTAGATCAAACTAATTATTAGTTTCTTATTTTGTATAATTTATTTAAACCAAATTTGTTTTATATATTTTTAAAATTTTAAAAAAAATCCGGACCGGAACCGGACCGGATTTTTGACCGGTCCGGTCAGAACCGGCCGGTCCGGTCCGGTCATGACAACCATGGTTGGTAATAAGCATCAACTTGCTGCCAAGAGAAGAAGACTCGTTGACCCTAATTCATCAATAATTCAATCACCAACCCAACGGAAAGGGAGAGGTTTTAAGCAAAGACGATTAATTAGAGGTCCACAAGTGTCATCATATGTTATTAATTATCACATTAAGTACATGAATTTGTCGTCGACATGAATTTGAAAACTCACTCCTCACTCAGCATAAAAAATTAATGAGCTTTCCCCATCTTGTTTGGTAAGAGGTCGAAATAAGAATGGAATTCATCATTCGTCTTCATCTGCTTCACCGACGAACCAATCAATGGGGACCTCATCGTTACAAATATTATACATTGTAAGTGAGTCAATAATTGGTTTCTTCTGCTAAGATTTTCATTTGTAACATGCAGCAGCGTCTAAACAACAAATGTTCATTCTTTCTGGGCCTCAAAAAATTCAATATTGAATGAGGTTTTATTAGAATCTTTTCAATGGAACACTTTGAAAAGAATCAACTCTAGTACAACCATATGAAGCCTACGTAGGAGTTAGGACGCATTGTTTTGCACTGTTCGCTTCTAAATTTAGATCCTTGTAGTTCTAATTTATATACAGAATCGTAAAATATTTGGATTACAGGGAAAAATCCCAACACCACTTCAAAACAAAGCAAGAGGGCTTAGCTTGTACTATTTTGATGTTATTTGCATTCTTTGCTAAATGAAAAAAAAAGGTAAAAAAACCTTCTTTAAAAACAAACCCTCATAGAAAATTAGCTATCGAAAATGGTGAAGAAGTGGCTTGCATGATATCTCGGTATTTGGCAAAAAAAGATACTGTTTATAATAAAGATTGTCAAGAGCATTGTCTAGAGCTCCGTCACTGCAAGAAAATATAGTATCAGAAACGAAAAACAGATACGGAATTGGTTTCGTGTCTAAATTACGAGTATTAGAATGGATTCTGACACGGTTTTCTATTTTTATTTTAAAATAAATTGATGTTTTTATTTAGACACGAATTAGAGGCGGAAATAAAAAGGAAATGTGACAAATTTCATTTTAGAAACCGTATTCGGTATATATCTTGCCACGTGTTGGGAATAGAAGTGCTCTGATACCACTTTGTTGGAAATTAGGACTTTGATAGGAAGGGAGGAACTTGATATCGAAGGCTAGTGTTTAGAGGAAGAGGCTTTATATTACAACACTTGATTTGATTTTCACTTGCTTGATACAAATGCTAAGGGGTTCACCCCTATTTATAGTAGTAGCACATCCTTACTGTGTGGGTAGGATTTAGCCAACACCACTAACTTATAACACTCCCTAATAATATCTAGGTCTATATTTTTCTAAACACTTCCATGGATATCTCTAGAATTGGGCTAATAATTCACATTGGCCCAAATACCAAATTCACCTCTTATTAGTCCGAGACCAAATCAAGTTTATATTTTCAACACCCCCCATAAACTTGATTTGGTATTTCGAGCAAATTTCATAGTCGATGGGTCTTCCTTCTTCGATGGCTTGGTGATAATATCGGCCACTTGATCCTTAGACTTCACATGTTCCAGCTTCACTTCCTTCCGCGTAATGGGCTCTCTGCGGTCATGGCTGACTGGGTTCTTAGCTAATGTTATTGCCGACCTGTCACCCCAGAGAGTCTTGATTGGCTCCTTTCGTTGCATTTCCAAATCCTTTACCTTGTTTCTCTTTCGGGGTACATGTTGATTCCTGAGTTCCAAGCTCTTGGTGCCTTTTCCAATCCAACGAGCCCATTTTTGAAGCTTAGAATCTCATCATTTCCTTTCATTACCTTATATTCTTCTTTTTGCTCCACGTACGTATCTTTCTCAAGAGCTCCATCTAGGAAGCATTGGCGCGGATGCCCTTGCGATTTAGGGCACGTGCATGGCATGCATGATTTCACTTACTGAGCTTTATAAGCTCATTCTACGTATTTTGTGTTGTAAGTTCGCGAGATCACGGTGCGTGATCTTTACGATGGCGATGCCTATTTTCGAAGCTTCCGAATGACTTTTGAGGTTCAAGTAACTTTGCATTCGTCATCATAACTTCATTTGATATAACTGCCCAAGTAAATTAACTTCTTTACTTATTGAAATACTGCTACGTGTTTTAGATTATTGCAGGGTAAAAGGCTAAAATAGTCCCCGATGTTTACCCTGTGAACCAATTTAGTCCCCGATATTACCGAAAATGAACCAAATTGGTCACTCCGTCAATACGAGCATCAATTTAGACGGCGTTGGTATTTGTGACGGATATTCCGTCGCTAAATGAAAAATTAAAAAAAATGAGAAATTAAACAAAAATGAGGACAAAATCCAAACAAAAAAAGGAAAAAAATTCAAAAAATAGAGTAAAAAATTCAAAAAAAGAGAAAATAAATAATAAAAAATAAATAATAAAAATAAAATTATAAACTTACTTAAAAAATGATAAATTAAACATTAAAAATGAGGGAAAATCCAAAAAAAGGAAAAACAAATTCAAAAAACAAAGTAAAAAATTTTTTTAAATAAAAGAGAGAATATTACTAATAAATTAAATACAAAATAAATAATAAACTAAAATTAAAATAAAAATTGATAAATATAAATTTAAGATTTAAAAAACTTAACAACAAAAATATATTTATTTATTAAAACTTAAATATAAAGAAAAAAACAAAATTAAGGATAAAAATGCCCGCCTCTACTTTTACATAGACCGTCCCTGCCAAGTTAATGAGGACATAATCATCCCAGTTCTCAAATTTTTTTTTTAAACAAATATACTGGGATGATTAATAAATATGCAATCATCCCAGTATATGTGGCCGATAAAAGTGTCTCAGTATATTTGTCCAATCATCCCGGTAAATAAAATATATTTATTAACGAATATGGAATCATCCCAGTATATTTGTTAAAGGGCAAAAGCCTAAAATAGTCCCCGATGTTTACCCTGTGAACCAATTTAGTCCCCAATGTTTCACTGGGATCAATTTAGTCCCCGATGTTATCGAAAATGAACCACATTGGTCACTCCGTCAGCCCGAGCGTTAATTTAGACGGCGTTGGTATTTGCGACGGAATTAGCGACGGATATTCCGTCGCTAAATGAAAAAATAAAAAAAGATAAATTAAACGAAAAATGAGGAAAAAATTCAAATATTCAAAAAATAGAGTAAAATAAATAATACTCCTATGTCCCAAATGTTTATGGACATTTGGGATTTGGCACGGGAATAAGAAACTAAATATTTTAATAATATAATACAATTAAAAGGTAAAGTAGTGTATAATTTGACACGTCTTTTAAGAATATTTAATATTATTATATTAATTGTTTGTGATAGTTTTTTTACTAAATAAGAAAATGTACAAAAATGTGGGATGCCTGATTTAGTAAAATGTATAAAATGGTTTGGGACGGAGGGAGTAGTAAAAAATAAATGATAATAAAAATATAACAATAAACTAAATTAAAGAAAATGATAAATTAAACATTAAAAATGAGGAAAAGGGTTATCTGGTACTTTTTAATATAGTTAGATTTTTAATTATTTAGTACTCAACTTGTCATTTATTATTTATCCACTCAAACAAAATTAAATCGGCAATTCTATTCACACCCCCTATTTATTAAATACACCCCCCCCCCCTTCTTTATTACTAAAATAAATACCACTAAAAATAGTATATTTTCAAGTTTAATTAATTCTTTATATGTTTATTCTCTCTTTGCATTCATTCGTAGAGAAATTTTAACGTAAATATTTTTTTTTTCAACCAATAATATTGCTAACTTGTAATAATTATATAATCTTATATTATAATTCCGCAAAATATTGGATTTTTTTGTTTGTCATATGAATTATATCTAAAATATGAAATATTATATTATCTATATATAATGTGTATTTAACTAAATTAACTTGTGACTCTATTTCAATTAGTATTTATAAATTTAAATAATTCTTTTTCAGTAAAAGTAAAAATGTAGATTAATATAAAATTATTAAATGAGATGTGTTAATGGAAAATAAATTAATTAACAAAATTAAAATTGATGAAGAATTATTGCATACAAATCGTTTAATGTTTGTATGTAAAGTACCTAATGTATTAAATGTCATGTTGCACTATGTATGTAAAGTATTTAATGTAATGGGGGGTGTAAATAGCATTTTTTATTCAATAGGGGGTGTGAATAGTAGCACCCAATTAAATTTACATAAAAAGTTATCTTATCTATAATTTTATATTGGCAGGTGTTGACTTTTCAACATGGATGAAGAATCAAAATAGGAGTTTTCTTCATATGACGAATGCAATGAGGAAAGCTTGTTTGGATTTAGTTACATGTGTTGCCTATACATAGGCTTGCTATGGGAGGTGTTATCCCACCCCAAATTGAGAGAAAGAGAGAGTTAGTAAGAGATAGAGGTGAGGAAAAATGAGAGGGAAAAAAAAGAAAAAAAAGGAAGATCTTGTCCGAGCAGATAAGGGTGAGAGCAGTTGTAGCTTTTAATGGGTAATTGAGAGTGGGTACAAAAACATTATCCGGGTGGGTAAGGGGTCTCGGGTTTTGGGTTTAAACACGAGCGTCATTTTGTACGGTGTAATATTCTCAAATATAGTAAAACTATTGTCTCTCCGTGGATGTAGGCGGTATTGGCCGAACCACGTAAAACTCTCGGTGCTCTTTCGGTGTCATTTCAAATTTAATTAATAACCCGATTAATTGTCGCGGGATCCAAATACAACTACCGCTGGTCCGGAATTAAATATTCTGGTCTTCCCCGTGCAAACAGGCCTTCTGTCTGGCTACCACTTGTTTCTCCCGTTATATCCCTGTCTATCTGTTCTTCGAAAACGCAAATTTGACACTAGAATACGATATTGTATCTTTCCCATATATTATAGCATCACGAAAATGCTTTATAGACGCGGGAAGGGAACACAACAATATTATGATCTGATCTTCATCCGTCACTTTTACTTCTACGTTCGCCAAGTCAATAATGATGGAATTGAATTTATCGAGATGCGAAAGAATAGAAGTACCTTCCGTCATTTCCATACTATATAGCTTCTGGTTTAAATAAAGTCGATTCTCCTTAGTCTTCTTCATGTAGATAGCTTTTAACGCATCCCACATACCCATGGCCGTCGTCTCCGTGGCAACCTCTTGTGAAACCTCGTAAGAGAGATTTAATATAGTAGTCCATCTGGCTTTCTTGTCCAATTCATTAAATTTATCGTCTTTCATTTCGGTTGTTTCTTTTTTGCACCTTCAAGCGCCACCTCACAACCGTCTTGAATGAGTATTGCCTCCATCTTGAGACTCCACATTGCAAAGTTAACATCTCTATCGAACTTTTCAATTGACATTTTTGTTATCGTCATGGTTGCTAAAAAATAAATCGGGTTGGCTCTGATACCAATTTGTTAGGATATACGGAAATCCCCGATAATTATTTGCCCGAGAGATGATGAAAATATAGAAGAGACGAAAAATAAATTTGAACAGTGAACACGAGATTTACGTGGTTCGGTCAGAATGACCTACGTCCACGGGCTGGAGGGTCGAACTTCTTTATTATATGGAGAGATTACAGACAAGCACACTAACGTGGTACAAAAGCAGCTAGGGGCGGAGCTAGGAGATGATTTGAGGGTGGGCAAAAAATTTAAAATAAATCTAAGACGAAATAATTATATAATACACTCAGGTGCGGCAAACAACGCTGAGGTGCTTGGGGGTATGAGGGAGAGGTCCTGAATTTGAAACCTCCCGTCAACATTTCCCCAGGCTTGTCCCACATGGGCCTAGACGTGTGATTTTGATCTGGTCGGCCTGTTTAGCAGGTAGTGCGTCGGCCCTCGGGATTTACCTTGCCCGCCAGGGAGTTCCCCGGGTTTCCAAAAAAAAACTATTATATAATATCTAATGAAAAGTGACCTTACAAATTATCGTTTTTCTTTTAAACAAGTCTTAAAGTTTTATAAAATTATTGTATGATAGCATCATTGTCAACGTTAAGAAATATTCATATTCAAAATGCTTCAATACTGACATTTGAAACATTTTTTTGCTTCTCTAATCTTTCCACTTGTAGATATAATTTAGATGAAAATGCTGAATTATTGGATAAAACAAGTAATCCAATTAATTTTTTGGACTATTTTATACTATTTGTGTTTTTTTGTTGATGTCTAATGATGGTGGATTCATATGAGTATTTATAGATGAGATTATGAATTCCATTCTTAAAATTTAGAAAGATAATCAATTAATACCATAAAGAGACATTGTTATAATTTATAGTAAGAAAATTGCCCATCAAATGAAATCCAATAAGGAAAATAACTATCTTACCATTAAATTAATATTATTTAGATCTATTAATGAATTTATATACAGAAGTTTTAAGTGGGCGGTGGTGGCTTCGTTTCACTCGTACAACATGCCACATGGTATAAGTAAATAGATCTATCTACATACAACATACATAAAGCATATATAGGTACTTTTTTTTTTCAGGGTAGGCAAGTGAAAGCAACTACTATAATATTAGGAGTAAGCTACAAAGAAATATTAGAAAAGAGATGACCGAGGAATAAACTCTCGATGAAGATGTTGTGGTGGTCTGTCGCCTGTGGCGTATTTTCCCTTCGTCAAATGAAGCCTATTTATAGGTGAATTAGGCCGTGATCTTGCATGTGAATACATCAAATGTTTCAGCCCACCTTTGAATATTGGATACTACAGCCGAAACTTTTCTTCTACTATTTCTCTGTCTGACTTATTCAAATTTCAACCCATGTGCATGTTAATGTGTGTTAGTCATATAATGCCATCAAATATGTGATTTTCGTTGTTTAAACTTTAATGTTATGTGTGATAGTCCATACAAACGCACATATATTTGAATAAAGCCCCATCAATGGGTGGGCTGAAACATTTGAACCAACGCAAATCAAATATTCTTCTACTTTGCATGTGATTTTGTTGAAACAATTTTTTTGAGAAGATATTTTGCATGTCCCAATATTGTTCAAATATCTTGTACCTGAGAACCAACGCACATCAAATATTCTTCTACTTTGCATGTCACAATATTGTTCAACCTGGTATATTGTTGAGAAGATACCCATGAATATATTTGAACAAACGCTCATCAAATATTCTTCTACTTTGCATGTGATTTTGTTGAACCAATTTTTTTATGCATGTGATGTTTTCCTCTCTGTATTTCCAATTTTACTGTCTGTTTATTTTTGTGCTGAAAACCAGGGGCAGATCTAGCATGGGGCCCGAGGGGGCCACGGCCCCCCCGGAAATTTTTGAAAATATTAGTACTATATATGTAGTATAAAACGTTACTATGTATTTATCATCTTATCTTGTAAAATTCCCAAAATGTTATATAGCAGAGTGGTGGGGAAGTTGTGTTTCACCTCAAAGGTCGGGGGATCGATTCTATTTCCCCTTATTTTTACGCCTTTTAAAGTTTACTGATATTTTTGTCTTAAAAGTTGTTTCCCAGTGTTTTTATTTCATTTTACATTTGTTTTTTAGTTCTCAACTCACTCTTTTTAAAGTTTTATTTATGTTTCAGCTCTTATAGCCTTTCATATTCTTTTTAGTTTTTTGCCTCTTTTGTTTCTTTATTTTCTTAGAAATTCTTATTCTTTTTACTTTTTTGTTCTCTTTAGTTCTCAACATATTTTATTTTTTGACAGATACAACTACATTCTTAATCATTTGGGTTTTTCAAATTCCATTCATGCTTCCGAAAAAAAAGGAAAAAATTCCATTCATGCTCTATTTAAAATTTATCATGCACTTGCAATACAAACCTATTTATAAAAACTTTATCAAAACTTTTTATTATTGACCTTATTAAAATTAAATGTCCGTCAAATCATTAAATAAACCTGTCAAACTATCGTTATTCGTCAGCGAGACACCACACTCTTCTAACAAAAAAACATAATATCAAGTAAAAAGTCCAAATAGATATTGCAGTTGATATCCATACGACATATGACCTGTGTTATTTTCTCTTTTAATTTCTTATAGCTTACTATTATTCTTGTGTGTTAAATGTATGATTTTATATAATCGTAATTTCATATGCTTTAATGGATAAATGTATTTAATTGACCAATTTTTTCAAAGAAAACTAGCAAATGGTAATTTCTACTCTCGTTTACCTAATTGCCAACGCTATTTATATTGCGGCCCCCAGTCACAAATTCCTGGATCCGCCCCTGCTGAAAACCATCTTGATCTTACCTTTGGTAATTCTTGTTAGGATAATCTCAATCAAGCCCCACACGATAAAAAGAAAGAACAATAATAAAATATAAGAAGAATCAACAAAATAAGAACCCACGCGTGAAGCAGCCAAAATCAACCAACGTGATGCATGAGAAGTCTAAAAAAGCATGATTGCATGCTATGAAGGATCCAACGCTTACGCAAAATAACAATTCTTTCACTGGTGAGTCAGTATAATCGTTCCAGCGTTTAATTATATGCAGTGAATGTCCTTCAGCCAAATCTTTTCATGGCATAATATATCTGTTGAGAAATTAGCTGCAATCGACTCACCTTCAATCAGTGATTAAGCGCTCACCAATCGTTCAGCTCAATTTGAGCAATCGCAGCTCGAATCGACGCGAAACAGAACCGAAAATTCAACAGAAAAATGACAGCGATTTAACGTGGTTCGACGATCTTCGCCTACGTCCACGGACCAACAGAGCTTTCTATTCGATCGATCACCAACACAAGTTTTACAGTACTCCACGTCTACTATAAAACCCTAATTATTAACTCTCTCTAATTCTCACTCTAGAGAAAGTTACGAGCTCTCAAAGTCGGCTAGTTGAAACTTAGATTCTGATATTTATAACACTGCTTCAGGAGTTAAAACTGGCGCGATCATTAGCAGCCGTCCGATCAATTTCATCGCATCCAACGGTCTGCATCTGTCTGAAGTTAATACTAAAGTTGTTGTTTTACTTAAAGAATTGCTAAAGCAATTCTTCCAGGCTTTAATCTAGTCCGTTGATTCTTCAAGCCCGCCACATCTGACGTCCCACGTTTGATCTGCCCTGTTTAAACCCAAGCCATCAGATCAGGCGCCAAGGCAGATCGACGGTCCACGTCGTTCGAAGCTGAAACACCTCAGAACTTACCATTTTTCCAGCAGCTCTTCAGTTCTTCATCTGTGATCAATCGGCCACCTTCCCGGCGACTTTCCGACCAGCTTCGGCGAGCTTAGGCGCACCAATTCCCGAAAAACTCCACCTTGAGCCTAGAGCTCGCAATCCATGCCTTGAACTCCTCCGTAGCAGCCCAAACACAGTATTTATCTCAGCTCAAAACCATACCAGAAATCAGCCCCACTTTTATCAGCTTCAAGAATTTTTCAAACTGTAATTCCTCCCACAGCTCTCGATCGCAGCTCCACCTCGATTCGTAGCTCCGCTCTGTTGGTCATTGCAGCGACCCTAGCCATCGCTACCATTTCTAGCGTAACTCTAAGTGTCTAATGATACGGTGACTTAGAAGATACGGAAATACGGTAGAAATTTTTTTTTTCCTTTTTCATAAAGGAGTTCGTGTCCTGTATACGTCAAAAGAATATAACTACGCGACAGAAGAATTTCTTCGAGTTCTAATTACACCCTAATCCTAGTTCATAATTACTCGGGACGGTTGCGATGGCACAGCAAAAGCTCCTATGCGCCCGGCCTCACAGGTCGTCATCCATACACACACGTCCACCCCCAAAAGACGCTCGGAAGCTTCAAAAGATAGGCCTTGCCGGCTAGGGGATCACGTACCGTGATCGTATGTACCTACAACACATAACATAAAGGAATGAGCCACCGAGGCTCAGTAAGCAGAAATCATGCATGTATGCACGTGTCCCTTTCCCCATTACGGCAATCCACGCCGAAGCATGTAACGTAACGCTCGCAAAGGCAATCCGCGTTCAAGCGCATACTACGCCGCAAAGGCGATCCACGCCAATGCACATAACACTCGTACTAACATACTCAGTGCCCTCAGCTAATCTCACTATGCACCACAAAGAGTTCACGTCCACTAGGGATAAATAGACAGCAGTCCACACCGGATAGTCATACCTAGGATGCACATCGTTTCCCCTAGGTTGCCATATGTACCCGGGCGTCCCCGACTGTCGGCGGTCGCTCACGCTGAGGTTGCCTACACAGGGTTCCACTCTGTGTCGCTTATACCCTCAGGTCGCACCCTCCAGGTCGCACCCTACCGCCACGGGCATTGCCCTAATATATTTCATGACATACATAATAATAGTATATAATACATGTACGGCCTCTTTCGCCTAATATAAATACATGTACGGCCTCTTTCGCCTAATATAAATACAAGTACGGCCTCTTTCGCCTAATCGTATAATACATGTACGGCTTTCGCCTAATATATAATACATGCACGGCCTCTTTCGCCGAATATATATAATACATGTACGGCCTCTTTCGCCTAATATATAATACATGCACGGCCTCTTTCGCCGAATATATATAATACATAATACATATATGTATTTACATGATAGTACGACGACGCTAAACGCCGCCCTGGTAGCATAGTGGACAGCCCTTGACTCAACTGCGAGTCGACAACACATGCCCATATCGGCAATGTATCAATCGCTTTCAAGCGATACATCATATATATGCATACTCGACTCATACAACCCTTCCGCATATGATCGTGTATGCATGTGAGTATGAAATGCAAACTAACTTAAACATGCTTACCATGTGAAAACATATCAATTAAAGCACGTAAACATGTAAGCACATAGACACGTAGTCACATAAAATTATGTGTTGTAGTTGAATTTCTACTTACCTGGTATCCTTAGCTACTACGCTTATCGTACTTGTAAAATCGCTAACCTTCGAACCCTAATTATAGAAATATATAAAATTAGGGTTTGTTAGTCTAATCATAATTTCATGAAATTGGCTTAATTTGAAAACCCTAATTTTGACCTTTATAATTTCGAAACCCTAAAATTTAGAACTTAACCTAAATTGAGAAATATTATTTCCGAGATAGATCTCGACATATTCCTAAGTTGGATATCGAGCTTGTTAATATAATATACAATATTCATAGGTTAAATCTCGATATTATACTTAAGCTTAGCTATGGAATTAAATCTCAACATTATGAGAATCTCGACATGTATCCTAAAAATGGGTCTCGATGTAGTTTGATAAATCTCATTATTTTCAAGATAACTTTCGATATTGTATATAAGATCTCGAGATTGTTGATTTCAGATTTCATTAATTCAACACACTCTAATCTCGACATAGTCTTTAATATGGATGTCGAGCTTCTATACAAGAGTTCGAAATTGAATAAACAATGCACATAGGCTTCGAGATTTAATAATATACAAATATTCCAAAGGTTTCGAGATTTTATATTAAATAATACATAGATCTCGACACTGAACTTACAAGGTTTCGAATTTTAACATAGCAATGTACGAATTTCTTTATATCAAGATGTCGATATTAATACTGATCTCGATATGTTTCTTGATTAAATAATGCACAGACTTTCGAAATTAGTTTCCAAAATGATTCAGTGAGTTCAAAATTGATTTCGACATGATAATTCTCGAGTTCTTATACCTATCTCGACATTACACACCATGATTTCGACATTTAACTCTAACATTTAACTCTAACATAGATATCGACATTATGTGAACCTCGACATGTGTCCAAGAAAATCTCGATAAATATATATCTCGATAGAAGGCGTGAATTACTTAGATCTCACATGAAATTACAATCCTAAAATCTCGAAGTGGCTCATACAAGTGTTCGAGATTCATAAATAAAGATGTCGACATTTATTTCGACATTTTAACCTAAATCTCGACATCAATAACACAGATAAATGTCGAGTTTCTACATAAAGTCTTAAAGTCGATACTAACATGCATTTCGACATGATTCTCGAGTTTTATTTCGAGATTCATAATCTGGAAAAATCCTCTCCATCTAAGCTTTCAATCAAAAGTTATTCCATACTAAAATTATGAATTTCGGAACACATTATACTGCTCATAACATGTCTCAGTCGAATTAAATAAGTTAATATGAATTCTTATTCTAAACTAGGGTTTTCTAATCATGGTATCCTTCGAAAACTTCTTGTGTTCATTATCTACTCACGAAAGCAATACATAATTATTAAAATATTTCAACATACACTAAAGTCTTGAGAAGTTTTGTACATACCTTACGTGGGTAGTTCATTGTTTGTATGTGATGTTTCCACAAGTTTCGTTTTGTACATACCTTACGTGGGTAGTTCATTGAGTTCTTTTCTTGGAATACTCGTGATAATATGATGATAATAATCCTTACTTTTCCTTATGTCTTAAGCAACCTATTATCATGCCCCTTTAATCGAAACTTTGGGTACTAATAATAGCTTTTTAAATAATTTAACTATGCCCAATAATCTCATGGCCCAAATCTTCAATTTTATTATTACTATTATGGTTCAAATTTCTTCACTAACTTATTAATAATTTCTCCTACCAATATTTATATACCTCATACTAAATTACTTCCAAGTTCCCACTCGAATTTCCTACCAAATTAGTTATTTCAGAAGCACATAAGCCCATATAGGATTATATCACATAAAGCATGAAATCATATAGACACATAAGCCACTTAAAGGCATGAGAATATGTAGGCATCGTATCATTGAAAATACTAATTAATCCAATCAAGTTCTTAATTAATCGAAGGCCAAACTTGGGGACGGCTAATTTTCTGTTTCGACCCCCAACTATCCATCCCCAATGTCAACAGTGCGGGCGATATCACACCGGCGTTTGCTTCGGAGCCGGATCTAACCCCAATCCGAAATGCTTTCAGTGTGGAAAAATAGGACACATTGCCAGGAATTGTCAAGAATATCGTACCAGAAACCCAACTCAGGTGCCAGTACGACCTCCGTTAGCACCAGCCCGGGTGTACGCTTTAACAAGCGAAGAAGAAGAATCAAACCCAGCGATGATAACGGGTATGTTGAAATGTTTATAAGCATACCCATCCCTATTACTAGTTGATTTCAGAATCGCATGTTTATTCATGTCGAATAAACGTGTGACATAAGTGAAAATGATTCCCACTTTATTTAAGTACAACCACGTATTGTCGTTATTCTGATTTGCTTAATATCAGAGTTGCGCAGCGGAAGTGTGGTGGGAATAGAAATAAGTATGCTTAGAGAATGTAGAGAATATCTGAGCCAACCTAGTCATAGAACCGAACTCGAATCCTCTACCACTGAATTTCGAGGACGAAATTCCTTTTAAGGGAGGAGGATGTAATACCCGTAAATTTTAATACGGGGTTTCCAAAATAATAGGGATGTAATCATATGCCTTAAAAATATTTATAGAAAATTTAAGGGTATAAATACTTAGTAAGGAGGGTAATAGAATATAAGAGATAGACTGATAGGAATAGTTCAAATAATTGGGATGAAATTCGAGTAAATGATAAAATACTCAAGTAGTCAAAATTCGGGCAGAACATAGAAAATTAGGCTGTTTTACTAGACAATTTGTGGCGATCAATTTCGGGTAACGTAAGGGAGGCTACATTTGGGTGCTTCCAAACCAACTTCGGACTATGAATAAAGAACTCGACAAAAATACCTTGAGCCATGAAATTTATAATTCAGCCAACCATAATTTGAATAGTTCAAATCTCGAGTGATGTGAGAGGAGGAAATCAATTTTGGACAACTTAGAGAAATTAATTTGATTAACTTATGAGGCCAATTCCGAGTAAACTTAAAGTTTATCTTATGGTTGCTTAACATAAAGGGAATTATCGTCACCTAGTAGTCTTATCATACACCATTCCCTAAGTACTTAATACTTATCAAATATATCACAATTATTAAGAGAGGAGAACCATCAGACACGAGAAAAAAAAAAAAAAAAGAAGAGAAAGAGTTAGAGAAAACCCTTATGAACTAAAAAGAAGAGAACGAAAGGAAAAGCAGGAAGCAACTTAGGAGATCCCAAAATAAATTCGTCCAGTTCAACAACCCTTAATAATTCAAATTCTTGGAGGTTAGGTAGGTGAAAATACACCTATAACACGTAAATGTTGTTGATCGACATGTTAATATATTTTTATGATTTTATGTGAGGTTTTGGATATAAGAGGTGCTCGAAAACCCTTGGCTCTGATTTCTTAATTATGTTGCAATATCTGCTTATGCTCGTACATGTTTAAGTGTGGAAATTGTAGAAGTGAAGTTATTTTTTTTTTAGTAGGAAGATCGACTTCAGGGCAGATAAAACTTTAAGGTTTGAAAACTTTCGGATGTTTTCCTAGAAGAATTTGGAATAGTTGAATATATTATAAGATTGTGTAAACTTGTGGGTAGTATAATAAGATGGTTAGATGATAGTGGATGAGTCCAAATTCGACTAATCTAGATTATATTCAGACATTAGACCATCTTAATATTTTAGTATAATATAAATTTCGGACACTTGAATTTTTAGGTCTTCCCAGATTAAGTTTCAAATAGCTTAGCATTTAGGGGTACAATTTTGGGTAGCGCAAATTGAATATGACCTAGTTTAATTGTTGGGTATTCCAGTCTAAATTCGGGTACTCGTATATTTTCGGGGAAATTTATTTAGGCATGTTGGTTAATATTTTTCGGGTAATGTATCTTTACGATTTTCGGACCATAGGTAATTTCAACGAAGTAGAGTTTGATTGTTTGAAAGTTGTGGTAACCTAGAATTAATACCACGAAGTTTTCGGTTTCATATATTTATTACTACTAAGTTTTCGGCAATGATATATTAAGGTTTTCGACATTTTGGGTTTTCGATATTTCAAGAGTTTTCGATAATTAGGTTCTGGAAGTTTTAGACCTACGTGACTTGGCATTTATATTGACTTGGCATTTATATTGATGTGATAACATTTTTAGGTTTAGAGATCCGAAACCCTAGGGATTTATCGAGATTGATTGACTGCTATTTTTACGGACGACCGGTAGGTGAAATCTCCCTACGACACGTAAACGGTTGTGTGTATTATTATATGATATTTATATGAATTATGATATTTATGTGATTATCTGATTATATGATTACGTGATTTTTATGGATTACGTGTTTTATGTATTAAATATTTTGTAGATTACATGTCTGTTATTTGCATTGCACTTGCATATCACGTCGGTGCGAGGGAGTCGAGTACCGTGCGGAACGGTAACGTATGAGATGTCGTCGAGTGGTGTAGAATTAGAAAATAGCAAGTGAGCGCCACTCTAACGCGAGAGACCTGAGTTGGCTGCTCGAGTGATAGATTATGACGTGGGCAGAGAGGGGAAGACTCTAGTACGTACCACTCTAACGAGAGAGACCTGAGTGGGCCGACCGAGTACGAACCTCTGGTTTTATACTTCACATATATTCGGAAGTAGGCGACTCTAATGCGAGAGACCTGAGGAGCCTACCCACTCTAACGTGAGAGACCTGAGTGGGATACCCGAATACATGTATGGTCGAGTTACGGGGAGTTGTGAGACGAGTCGAGCGTCGTGATGGGTTGTGAGACGAGTCGAACGTCGTGATGGGTCGTGAGACGAATCGAGCGTGCATGTCGTGAGGTTGTATGGGATGGGATTGAGCGCACGTTGCATTCACGAACATTTCACCTACTCGGCAAATAGCTCAGGTTTTATGTGTTGTAGGTACCGAGCCCGACGCTGGTGCGCATCGCGGCTGAGGCGGGCTGACGGCGGTGCTCCACGGACTTTTGAGGGCGGGGCTGTACATGGATGCGACCTGTGGAGCGACGTTAGGGTTTTGAGCGTTTTGATATTTTGGGGGCTACGGCCCTTGTATAGTGATGACGATGTAGACGAACCATATTGTAATATATTTTATTTTAGGAAAAAGGTTTTGTTAGGCAGGTCTTCCGCCACGTACGTTGCGAAAATCCGCCACAATCAGTATTAGAAAGTGAGGGTCGTCACAGTCATCAACCTCCTTAGGAGCTTCGAGCCTCGAAAGAGACCTTGTCGAGTCCAAGCGAGATTGAATCTCCCACTTGGAACCAACTTGGCTCTTCGAGTTTCCATTCTTCGTTTCCCCTGAAGATTCTCCCTTCACAGCCTCAAGAGCTTCCTTCCAAGCCCTTAACCCGCTGTTCTTTGCTTTTCCCTTCCCTTTTTCACAGTAGAAGGCTCAACAGCAAGCAAACCATCATCCCAGTCAAGTTCTGATTCTGAAATTTCAGCTCCTTTCTCAGGTTTGGTCGAGCTTTCTCCCTCTGATTCGACCTCCATATCTGAGTTGTTATCTACCTCAGAGCTTTTCCTCATATGTTGATTCATCATGCTTTCATTCCTTTGTGGAATAGCCTCCACCTCGAGCTCAGAATCAGCACAATCCGAGCTCAGTTTATCCAAACTTACCATAGCAGTTTATGTCACAACTTGTAGTACCCGGATTTCCAAAAATTAGGATGGCCATATGAAAATTGCACGAGAGTTTGTGTAAATAAACTGATTCGATTGAGTTATTGAATAAATGATACAGTGTGCCTTTTATAAAGGGAATACAACGGTAAAAAGTAACTAACTCTATCTCGCGTGAATTACTATGAAAACGCACTTTCACTTATAAAAGTGCTATTATAAATCTTCAGTGATAAACGCCGAAGCTTAGTAAAACGTTTTATGTTTAAATTGCGCGGGATTTGATCTTCAGCTGATCATCATACGAACTGTCATTGCTGAGATGAGTTGCCATCAGTTGATCCCTTGATTTCAACACCCTCCCGCAAGATGGACGATAGAGGTTTCTAACAGCCATCTTGAGTAGTGCTTGCTGCAATAACGGGCCATTGAGAGGCTTGGTAAGGACATCTGCCACCTGATCTTCAGAGCGGACTGCTAATAACCGGACTGAGCCATTCAAGACATGATGGCGGATAAAGTGGCAATCGATTTCAATATGTTTCGATCGCTCATGGAACTTGGGGTTAGAGGCGAGGTGAAGAGCTGACTGGTTGTCGCAATAGATGACAGGAGCTTGAGTGGGAGGCAGCTTTAATTCACCTAATAGCTGTTGAAGCCAAAGTACTTCACTGATGACAGAACCGAGGGCTCGATATTCTGCCTCAGTGGATGAGCGCGAAACCGTAGCTTGCTTCTTGGCTTTCCAAGTCACGAGGGTGTCGCCCAAGAAAGTGCAGTAGCCGGTGACTGATTTGCGGGTGTCTTTGCATGCTGCCCAGTCAGCATCAGCAAATGCCTTAATCTGCAAACCAGAGGATGAGCTCATTAGAATGCACTGTCCCAATGAACCCTTTAGATACCTGAGGAGATGGTGGGCTGCCATGAGGTGTCCAGTCCGAGGGGCAGCAATATACTGGCTTAATTTGTGGACTGTAAATGCTATGTCAGGTCTTGTGAATGTTAAGTACAAGAGCCGGCCAATCAGCCTTCTATATCTGAAAGGGTCTATGTGTAACTCTCCATCCTCTGCTGACAGTTTGCTGCTGGGATTCATTGGTGTAGAAAGTGGCTTGGAGGCTGAATAACCAGTGTCTTCAAGCAATTGGATGGTGTATTGTCTTTGGGAGATGTAGATGCCATTCTGGTTTCTGGCAACCTCAACACCAAGGAACAATCTCAGCTCTCCTAAGTCCTTTAGTTTGAAGTAGCCGTGCAAGTAGTCTTTTGCCTTCTGGATTTCCTCGAGAGAAGGACCTGCAAGTATTATGTCATCCACATAAACGAGTAAAATGATCAATCTGTCATCTTCACCCTTGATGAACAAGGTATGATCTGAATGGGTTTGTTGGAAGCCAAACCCCTCCACAGCCTTAGTAAGCTTCTTATTCCATTCTCGAGAGGACTGTTTTAATCCATAAATGGATTTTTGGAGCTTGCAGACCATTCTGCCTGATCCTCTCCTTGGATAATCCTTGTAATAACCTTGGGGAAGATCCATGTAAACTTCCTCTGCCAAGTCTCCATTGAGGAAGGGATTATCCACATCCAAGTGCACTAGTGGCCATTGAAGTTTGGCTGCCAAAGCTAAGATCAGTTTGATGGTGCTGGGTTTTGCAATTGGAGCAAAAGTGTCCAAGTAATTCACCCCTTCAAGTTGGTTGTAGCCCTTAGCTACCAGGCGAGCTTTGTGCTTTTGAATCTGTCCATTGGAGTTGAATTTCAGCTTAACTACCCATCTGCACCCTATGGGGTTCTTTCCTGCAGGTAATGGTACTATGGTCCAAGTGTTACTGTCTTGAAGAGCTGTAAAATTCTGTGTCCATGGCCTTTTTCCAGTCTTTTGATACTGAGGCTTCTGCAAAGCTTCGAGGTTCTTTGGCTGTAGAAACATTACGGATAAAAGATTGATAAATGGGTGAAAAATTCTGGTATGTCAGTGCTGCAGACAAAGGATACAGCTCTTTTTCTGTCAAGGAGGCTGCCACAGTGGTAATCTTGTAGGTAGGAAGGTTGCCTTTGCGGCCTACTTGACCTTATCTGTACTGCTCCCCTCCCAAACTGTTGTGGCTGAGATTCACAAAGGCCTGTTTGGTGCACAAGATCACTGCCACCAGTTTAATCATCTAGCTCTGTATGAGCACTGCCCTGTTCCTCTGTGATGACAGGTTCTCCATGTTCAACTGTAATGGCAGGCTCTGTGGCAAGATCCAAAGGCAAATCAGTGACTCCATCATCGCTGTAAGGTCTTGGCAATACTGAAGAAGGAAAGGGATCTGCTGCAGTGTGAGGGTCACTTTTCTGTCTGAATGGAAAGAGAGTTTCCTCACACCTCACATCCCTGGAGATGAATACTTCCTTTGTGTGTAGATCCAGCAACTTGTAGCCTTTTACACCATTTGGGTAACCTAGAAACACACATTCTTTGGCCCGAGGATCAAATTTCCTTCGGCCTGCTGCCAAGGTGGAGCTGTAACACATGCAGCCAAAGACTCGAAAAGCATCATAATTAACAGGTTTCTGGTACAATAATTGGAAAGGTGATTTGTTTCTCAAGATCACAGAGGGCATTCTATTTATTAAATAGGTGGCTGTGAGCATACACTCAGACCAAAATTCAATAGGAACCTCAGATTGGAAGTATAAGGACCGGGCAACATTTAAGAGATGTTGATGCTTCCTTTCGATTATTGAATTTTGTTGAGGTGTTTGAACACACGACCAATGATGTATTATACCTCTTTCCTTGAGCAAAGCATCCAGTTGGAATTCTTTGGCATTGTCTGATCTTATTACTTTAACTTTACAGCTGAATTTTGTTTCAACCAAGTTCAAGAAATAAGTCATGACTGATGGTACCTCTGACTTGTATCTAAGCATGAAAAGCCATGTAAAGCGAGAGTGATCATCTACTATAGTAAGAAAATATCTATGTCCAAGGTAAGAAGACACATGAAAGGGACCCCAAACATCACCATGAATGAGATCAAAGGGTGAACAAACTGTTTTGTTATTATCTGGAAATGAAAGTCGTTTCTGTTTAGCAAGTGGACAAACTTTACAATAAGAATCTGAACAAGTCTCAACATGTCTAAGGAAAGGTTTCAATGTGCTTAAAGCCTTATTCGACGGATGGCCCAGCCTATAGTGCCATAGCCCAGCTGACAGTCTGTTAAGGTAGACTGATTTGCTGCTAGCGTAATCTGGTTCTGTTTCTGCCTGTATGTAGTATAATCCCTCGGCCTGACTACCCTTGCCAATCACACGGAGTGAAGGGTCCTGAATGATAAAACCATTAGCCTCGAAGGAAAAACTGCAGTTCTTTTCCTTTGCCAAACAACTAACAGATAAAAGATTAAAATGGAACTGGGGTATACAAAGTACATTGGTCAAAGTGATGAACTTATTAAGTCTAAATGATCCTGCTCTATGAGCCTTAATGATAGTATTATCTGGTAGTATTATATTAGATTCTTCTACCTCATGCAAGTTAAGCAAACAAGCTTGATTCCCACTAACATGTCTGGATGCACCAGAATCTGCCAGCCATATTTTCTTGCTATCAAGGCTGGGCAGATTGAATGATAAGCACATACCTGTGCTCTTTTCTGGTTGGCCAGAGTGTATACCATTATCTCGTGGACAGTTGATGGCTTGCTGATTTAGTAGACTTCTGAGATTTTGAAGCTGGGCAGAGGTGAGTTGCAGTTGCACACAAGCATCCCCTGTCTGCCTTGGCTTAGACAAATCTTGACTCCCTTCATGGATTGTCATTCCCATATGATGCTCCACTCCGAGCTGATTCACCTTAGCTCCCTTATACCTTGTACCATGTTTATATCCAGGTGGGAAACCATGGAGCTGGTAACATACTTCTATGGTATGTCCTTTCTTCCCACAATGGGTGCACAGGGCCTTGAGTGAGTCTTTTCTTGGATGGAACATGCCTTTCTTGGGAATGTCTTGATGGCTGTTTACTGTCAACATAGCCATGTTCTGAATTTGATCATCACTGGTCTTGTTTATGCCTGACACCATCGACCTTTGTCTCTCTTCTTGGACTAATAAACTGAACACCTTGTTCATTGAAGGCAATGGATCCATGAGGAGTATCTGCCCTCTCACCTGCGAATAAGATTCATTTAATCCCATTAGAAAGGTGAGGAATCCTCATTAAAGTACTCCTTCATGGCCTTTAAGCCTCCACACGTGCAAGGACAGGCCGGCTTGTAATAAGTCAGCTCATCCCACAAGGTTTTGAGCCTGGTAAAGCACACCCCAATGCTGTTTGTCCCTTGTTCAAGAATGATGAGTTCTCTCCTTAATTGGAAGATTCTTGGTCTGTTGGATTGGCCAAACCTCTCTTGGAGATCATCCCAGACTTCCTTGGCCGTGGAATTGTACAATATGCTTGCAGAGATCTCCTTGGAAACCGAGTTCAGAATCCATGATATCACAATATTATTATTTCGCCTCCAAGCAGTCTGTTTACTCTGATCTGCTGCATCAGGGGCTTGAAGTGTACCATCTATAAAGCCTTCCTTGTTCCTGCCAATGAGAGCAATGATCATGGCTCTGCTCCAAGTTGCATAGTTGTCGCCATTCAATGGTTCATGGACGAACAGTTGGCCCGATGTATCACTGTTGCTCAGAAAGAAGGGGTCGTTAACTAGTGTCGCAGTCGTCGTGTTCGGTGTTGCTGATAACTCTGTTTCTGCCATTAAGGGTTGTGTCTCGTTGGCTGGCTAGGTTTCTTGAATCTTGATGAGCGCAGTTCAAGAAATCTCTCTGATACCATATGAAAATTGCGCGAGAGAGTTTGTGTAAATAAAACCGATTCGATTGAGTTATTGAATAAATGATACAGTGTGCCTTTTATAAAGGGAATACAACGGTCAAAAATAACTACTATCTCGTGTGAAATTACTATGAAAACGCACTTTCACTTATAAAAGTGCTATTATAAATCTTCAGTGATAAACGCCGAAGCTTAGTAAAACGTTTTATGTTTAAATTGTGCGGGACTTGATCTTCAGCTGATCATCATACGAACTATCATTGCTGAGCTGAGTTTTATCATTGCGGGACTTGATCTTCAGCTGATCCCTTGATTTCAACAGGCCAATAAATTAGCGTACACGTTTTATGTTTATGTGACTAATTGGATTTCTGTGCCTAAGTGACGTCACGAATTATGTGTTTAAGTGACTATGTGAACTACATGCATTTAATTATTCGCCTGTGAGATACCCAATTTACTTAGGGATTTTAAAAAATACAGGATAAAGGAAATCGAAGAGATAAGGGTATCCCTTAAATTGGATAAGATCAGAAATAATTTTCGTATAGGGAATGAGATTTCGGTAGGAGAAATGTCCGATAGAAGCCAAATAAATAATAGTAAGACCCAAAAGAATAAAATCAAAATACCCAAGTCAATTTATAGGTTTGGCTCAAAGTATATATTCCTTAAAGTGGCCCAAACTTTATGAGGAGTTAATAACTAATAATAAGGCCCAAATGAATTCCAACTTGGCCCAAGCAACTTAAAGATAAGTATAAACTTTCTCTAATATTAAGGAAAGGTACTACCTCGTTATTTGAGCCAACCAAAACCATCCAAAGTCAAGGAAAAGAACGTGAAATAAGGAAAGAAGAAGAAAGAAAGAAACGTCATTTAGCAACTGGTCCAATCAACCATCGATTTCTTAAATCATAATATCTCTCTCATATACAACACATGTATATCAACAATACTCAAAACGTTAAAACAGAAGAACAAAGGAAGCAAGAACTAAAGAGAAGAAAGAGGTTCTAGCGAAGCTCAACAAAACCCTTAAGTAAATCGAAGCATTCTAAGTGGAGAAGGTAAATATCTCACACTTGTTTCGTGACCTCTTGTAACAAAAATATGATTTTATGTCATCCTAGTTTACGTGTTCAAGGAATTAACCATGTGAAGTTCACAATACGGCCTATGTATGATTAGGAACTTAGAATCTTGGGTGTATTATTTTTAAGGAAACTTAAGATTTTGGTACTAGAACTTTGGATACCACATCTTACCATTTTAGGGTTTGAAAATATTTTCTAAGCGGGTGGATGAATGTTTGAAGGTTTCGATCGAATGAAGTTTAAGCCAATGGACTTTCGACCGAAACTAACTCAAATGTACTAGCATCGGTCGAAACCTCATTTCATGACACCTCCAATCGGTCGAAAGTGATTTCTTCCTAAGCATAGATTCGATCGAAACCTAAAATGACGTCATGCTGACATAAGAAACACGGCGAAACTCCTCTCACACCTCATTCTATCGACCGAAAGTGGTAATGTCATGGTGATGAAAAGACGGGGCGAAACTCCCTCCCTATTACGTTCAATCGGGTGAAACTAACCCATGATAACTACCAATTGAAATTAGGATTGGATATAAAAGTGTTTCGATCAAAACTAGCTAGCAAATGGGACTTTCGATCGAAAGTTAGCAACCCACGCAGTCAATCGGGCGAATGAGCGTTGAGAAGGAGACTTTCGCCGATTAATTGAGTAGGTAATCGGGCGATACAAACGCCAAATGGAATCGATCGATTGAGAAAAAGAAACCTAAGTCAACATTCGATTGACTAAGAATTATAAAAAGATTTCTTAGTATATGAGGAAAATGTTGGTCGCCTAACTGTCACATCACCCCATTCCCCTAACTTTAGGTCTAATAATTATCAAGTAAATTAATAAAACAATAAATAAAATCCATAATAGGATCCAAAGCAAAAGAAAACCCTTGAAAACTAAGAGAAAGGAAAAGTGAAGCCGAGAGAGAAGCTCAAACCCAAGAACACCTCGAGCCAACGTAGAATTCAAGTTGGTAAGAAAAATATTACCTTTAACCTCTATAATTTCGTAACTAAGGATGTCTAAGTGTTATAGCTTTATGTCATTTGCGAAATTTAAGAATTAAGGCAACTTGAGAATTTAAATGTAAGAAAGACACGGAAATCCTAAGTTTGGGATATAAATTCATATTAAGGTCTCTACTTAGGATAAGTTATGTTCGGGTAGTTTAAGGAAGGGTTCATAATTTTACATTTGGGAGGAACCAACGAATTTGGAATAAAGGAAAACTTAGAAGTTCTAATTTCTTTGTAGAATGAGTTATGAATGTAGTAGTTTCGACTAGATGAATTTTGAAGTTATCGATCGAAAGAAGTTAGCATGTGAAGTTCGGGCGATTAGGAGACTAAGGGTTCAGACGATTTTGAATTTTAATAACATAGAGTTTCGACCGAAACTAGGAAATGATAGGAACTTTCGGTCGAATCGAGTAAACACCTCATAAAATCATGCAACTTAATTTAAGGGATACTAGATTCGATCGAAACTGAGCACAATCGGGCGACACTTGAACACAATAACATCAGTTTCGACCAAAATAATTATTAAGCTAGTAAATCGGGCGATCCATGGGTTTCGATCGAAACTCACCTCAAGGTACAAGAATCGATCGAAACCCTGATGACGTCACGCCGACGTCAGAGCACGGCGAAACCCATTCCATCATCTATACCATCGACCGAAACAAGACGGGGCGAAACTTGCATTGCACGTGCATAAATCGACGATTGAAGAATCGATTAAAAGTGAGAATCGATCAAAAGTAAGCTCATGCATAACACAAGTCGGACGAATCAAAATTAACGAACGACGACTTTCGCCGAACTCCACATACATATATATATATATATATATATATGTTAGAATTAAATACTAACCTGACTTAGAATAGAAATTGAATGACTTAGAAACTTAGCAAGTTAGTATAATCGACTTCGAGTATCTAGTCTAGCACTTTAATTAAGATATGGCACTAATATGTGAATATTTATATTTAAGGGTCGAACAGTAAGGAATTTCCGAGGCAGTAAGCTTAAAATTGCTAATATCTACGGACGACAGGTAAGTGGGACTTTTCAACTACAACACAATTATATGCACATTTCTTACGTGGCTACGTGCTTCTATGATTCTATGTGAATTATTACATGGCATGAATTACACGATACATGACATGGCATGACAAGTCATTTGGCATTTCATACATGCATTTCACGAGCATGCACGAGTCCCACGTGAGTTTTAAGACAAGACATGTATTTACACATGATCGCCGGGGCACGACAAATAGTTGCTAACTAAATACGTAGTTAGGCACGTAAGACAAGTCATGAAATGGTAGCGATGGCTAGGGTCGCTACAGTTGGTTTCAGAGCTTCGATCACAGGTCCTGTAGACTGTCCGTGTACACACACCCAAAAGCGCGGAAGCAGTCTTGCCTGTAAGTGCTATGTTTATGTGAATTTTCTTGTGTTGAATAATCTATTCGCCTTAGGGACGACAGGGTAGAACGACAACAATGGTTAGAATTAGAGGTGAGGGCAGTAGGGACGCCGATCGAAATAGGGAAACCCCGGCCCCTACTGACAATCGGGATGCTGTCATCCTCTAGCTGACAGAGTTAGTCCGCCAGCAATCAACCCAAATTCAGCAATTGATCCAACAGTAAAATGCTAGAGGGCAGCCCAATACGGGGCTCCCTCAAACTGAAAGGATCGAAATGGTTGGGGAGAGGTTTCGCAAGCTAAACCCCCCAACATTTGAGGACGCTATCGATCCAACGTCGGCTGAGGACTGGCTCCGCACGTTGGAAAGTATGTTCCAACACAGCCGCACCCCAGAAGTCAAAAAAGTCTTGTGCGCTACCTACCTACTGAGGGGGAGCGCATGACATTGGTGGGATACCATCCTAACCATTGAAGACCCAGTTACAATGACTTGGGATCGTTTCAAGGAGCTTTTCCGAAGCAAGTATTACATTGCTCCTATTCGTGCCCAACGGATGAATGAGTTCATCAACCTCCGCCAAGAAACGACGATAGTGGCGGAGTACATACGAAAGTTTGAACAACTCTCCCGATTTGCGGCTCACATGGTGAGCACAGACTCGCTGAAGATTGAACGCTTCTTAGAGGGCCTATAGCCAGAGCTATACCGCGACGTTAGCATGGACGGACTTCAAGGTGCTACCTACGCTCAAGTCGCTGAACGCGCGCTAGTGGCTGAACAAGCCGAGATACGCATCGTGCGAGCTCAGGAGGCAAAGAGGAAGTTCGTACAAGGAACTAAGTGGCACGAAAATAACCCAAAGAAGCAGTTTATTTCCAAGGATCCCAAACCTCAGTTCCAAAATAGGCCTGGACCACCCCATCCACCTAATCTGAATCAGGGGAGGCCCCAACCTTTTCAACCCACCATACCAACATGCCCGAGATGTGAGAGGCGACATTGGGGCGTCTGCTACTCCCAACACGCGACCTGTTTCAAGTGCGGCAAGACAGACCACTTTTCCAGGGTATGTCCAGAGAAAGCGCCCGGAAGCCAGACGGTGAGTCAGGTAAGACCACCGACGGCAACTGCCCGAGTGTACACACTTACTACTGGGGAAGCCGAAGACAACCCGTCCTTTGTGGCAGGTACCCTCCCTATTCATCAAACCCCAACCTGCATTCTGAATAGATCATGAAACCATGCACTCTTCTGCACCACTAATTTCATGACAAGACTCGGAGTTACTCCTAGCCAACTTAAGTACGTATATAACGTAACCATCTCCCATGGAGTTTCAACCCGAACCGATCAAAGCTCTACTTTCCTTCATTTCTTTCTTTCTAGAGTGCAAGGATGAAGCCGTACTCTACTTCTTTCAGCACGACAAGCCTAAACCCCATAATATTGGAACCTGATCATACGCCCCGATCTTCCCATTTATCCTGTGGATCACACTTGTTCAGTATCAGAATGGCACAGCAAAATGCGTGGTGAATGCTTGTGTTTTCCCAGCCATTTTCCTAAACCCAAACTATCAGAATGTATCGAATTGGAGATACCAGTTTGCTGAATAACTTAAGTTATGATCAGCTTACAGTGTATGACCTTCCGGGATTGCCATTCAATTTTCGTTTTAAGATCAGTTTAGAAGTAGATCTCCAATAATGAGGACTCGAGAAAAATCCTTAACGGGCAATTAGGTGATTTCTCACCTAACCAAGCAAACTCAAGTCCCTCCCATCGCTACCCTGAACTATTCTGACTGGCGGAATTTCGGGGGCGAAATTCTTTTAAGGAGGGAGGATGTAATACCCGGATTTTCGAAATTATGATGGCCAATAAATTAGCGTACATGTTTTATGTTTATGTGACTAATTGGATTTCCGTGCCTAAGTGACGTCACGAATTATGTTTTTAAGTGACTATGTGAACTACATGCATTTAATTATTCGCCTGTGAGATACCCAATTTACTTAGTGATTTTCAAAAATACAGGATAAAGGAAATTGAAGAGATACGGGTATCCCTTAAATAGGATAAGATTAGAAATAATTTTCGTATAGGGAATAATGTTTCGGTAGGAGAAATGTCCGATGGAAGCCAAATAAATAATACTCCCTCCGTCCCATAAGTTTATGGACATTTGGGTATTGGCACGAGAATTAAGAAATTGAATATTTTAATAATATAGTGTGTTGGAAAGGTAAAAAAGTGTATGTTTTGGCACGTCTTTTGATGATATTTAATATTATTATATTGATTGTTTGTGGTAGTTTATTGCTATAAAAGGAAATGTCCAAAATGGTTTGGGACGCCCGATATAGTAAAATGTCCAAACCGGTTTGGGACGGAGGTAGTAGTAAGACCCAAAAGAATAAAATCAAAATACCCAAGTCAATTTATAGGTTGGGCTCAAAGTATATATTCCTTAAAGTGGGCCAAACTTTATGAGGAGTTAATAACTAATAATAAGGCCCAAATGAATTCCAACTTGGCCCAAGCAACTTAAAGATAAGTATAAACTTTCTCTAATATTAAGGAAAGGTACTACCTCGTTATTTGAGCCAACCAAACCAAAACCATCCAAAGTCAAGGAAAAGAACGTGAAATAAGGAAAGAAGAAAGAAAGAAAGAAACGTCATTTAGCAACTGGTCCAATCAACCATCGATTTCTTAAATCATAATATCTATCTCATATACAACACGTATATCAACAATACTCAAAACGTTAAAACAGAAGAACAAAGGAAGCAAGAACTAAAGAGACGAAAGAGGTTCTAGTCTAGCGAAGCTCAACAAATCCCTTAAGTAAATCGAAGCATTCTAAGTGGAGAAGGTAAATATCTCACACTTGTTTCGTGACCTCTTGTAACAAAAATATGATTTTATGTTATCCTAGTTTACGTGTTCAAGGAATTAAGTTCACAATACGGCCTATGTATGATTAGGAACTTAGAATCTTGGGTGTATTATTTTTAAGGAAACTTAAGATTTTGGTACTAGAACTTTGGATACCACATCTTACCATTTTTGGGTTTGAAAATATTTTCTAAGCGGGTAGATGAATGTTTGAAGGTTTTCGATCGAATGAAGTTTAAGCAAATGGACTTTCGACAGAAACTAACCCTAATGTACTTGCATCGATCGAAACCTCATTCATGACACCTCCAATCGATCGAAAGTGATTTCTTCCTAAGCATGGTTTCGATCGAAACCTAAAATAACGTCATGCTGACATAAGAAACACGGCGAAACTCCTCTCACACCTCATTCTATCGACCGAAAGTGGTCTTCCTCATGCATGGTTTCGGGCGAAACGAAGGTGATATCATGGTGATGAAAAGACGCGGCGAAACTCCCTCCCTATTTCGTTCAATCGGGCGGAACTAACCCATGATAACTACCAATTGAAATTAGGATTGGATATAAATGAGTTTCGATCGAAACTAGCTAGGAAATGGGACTTCCGATCGAAAGTTAGCAACCCACGCAATTAATCGGGCGAATGAGGGTTGAGAAGGAGACTTTCGTCGAGTAATTGAGTAGGTAATCGGGCTATGCAAACACCAAATGGAATCGATCGATTGAGAAAAAGAAACCGAAGTCAACATTCGATTGACTAAGAATTATAAAAGGATTTCTTTACATAAGAGGAAAATGTTGGTCGCCTAACTGTCACATCACCCCATTCCCCTAAGCTTAAGTCTAACAATTATCAAGTAAATTAATAAAACAATAAATAAAATCCATAATAGGATCCAAAGCAAAAGAAAACCCTCAAAGACTAAGGGTGTGTTTGGTTGGGGGTATTAGGGGGGATTAGGGGGTATAGGATTAAGTAATGCAATGTTTGGTTGAAGGATTTATTTAAAGCTGAAGTTTAATTAATACCCCCTTAATACCCCTTTTAAAGTATTAAATAAAGGAGTCTCTACCCCTCCCTTTATTTAATCCCACCTTATTAACCATTTTTATTTTAAATTTTATTTTAGTTTTTTCTTCTAATAATAACGTCTCTCTCCCCTCTCTCTCTCTCTCTACTCTCTCGCTCTCTCCCCTCTCTCTCTCCTCTATCCCCCTCTCTCTCTCCCTCTCTCTCGCCTTCACTCTCTATATTTATCTCTCTCCCCTCCCTCTCTCCACTCTCTCTCTCTCTCTCTCTCTCTCTCTCTCTCTCTCCCTACCTCTCTTCCTCTCTCTCCCACTCTCTCTACCGGATTTTTTTAATCAAAGGAAGGGTAGATTTGTAATTGTATTTATTTAAACCCAATACTATCTAAACCCATATACCAAACATGTCAGACATGATTACGTAATTCAATCAACCAAACATCCCAAAAAACTCATACCCTCCATTATATAAACCCAACTAAAACTAATACATTCTAAACCCATCCCTCCAACCAAGCGGACTCTAAAAGAAAGGAAAAGTGAAGCCGAGAGAGAAGCTCAAACCCAAGAACACCTCGAGCCAACGTAGAATTCAAGTTGGTGACACGCTCAAATACTAGCAAGTGTACTAGGTCATGCAAGTAGTAAAACGGACGAAGTCCGAGTATCGATCCACGAAGACAGCTCGATTAATTCTAAGAAAATATCCTAATTCTAATTTAGGCGAACGGAATTTTATAGTTTTGATGATTTGATAAAAGAATTAAAAGACGCAAATAATAAATAATCGCAAATAAAAAAGATGAGGATAAATCAGTTGACGACGACGTGATCAAGACACATGCTCGACACGAATTATTTCTACGTCTTCGTGTAATCTAATTTATCTAATCAATATGAATCATAGTCAAGGTAGAATTTCCTACGTGCTACTCATTTGTCCTGCAATAGCAACCCTACGTAAATAGAGAACCAATCAACTATATGTCTATATGACTGTAGTTCATATACGTGCATTCGATCTTTATGAAATTCTCCGAGTTTAGACGCTTCCGGCGCCTAAATTATCGGAAACCACACATACGAAACCGAATTCCATCTCTGGTCGGTTTTATGTAGTGGTATTCAATGTTTTGTTCTAACAGTCTAATCACTTAGCCCGTCTCATAAACCAATCAATAATTATACGCATGGAGGCCAATCACACGCACGCATATGAAGCACAAACAAAGAATACGTAGCTCAACTCATATGAATAAATAAAATAATAATTGCATTAGTACGTAGTCATAATCCGCCTCACACGGCCTTAATCACAAAAGAAGTTACGCTAGCATATTAATAAACGAAGACGACAAAGAATCAAAAGAAAGCATTGTCGAGAACGAAATATTAAAAGATAAGAATTTCGACCTTTTACGGTGCTCGCGTTGTCTCGCTCTCGGCCGTCTTTCTTCGTATCTGTCAATTTTCGATGTTCTCGGCTCTTCTTTCTGCCGTCAAAAGCTTCTTTCCTTCCCTGTCTAAGCTTCTTTTCTTCTCTCCCCGCTAGCTGTTGATCGCTTGTATATTTATACGTGTATGAAGCAATGTTGTAAAACTAGCTAGGCGCTAGTTGGGCGCCCGAGGGGGACCTAGCGCCTAGGCGGTCTAGGCGGGGCTTAGGCGGTTTCTAGGCGGAAATTAGTCGGTATACAAATTTTTTATTATTTTTATTTATATGCTAATATACTAACATAAAAGATATATCAAATTATAGATTTAAATAAATAATGTCAATCCCAATAATATTTTTGTATTTAGAAAAAATTTCCCAAAAAAATGTTCTTAGAATTTCTTTTCAAAAAAAAAATTGAACCCTAATCTCACATCATTTTATTATTATATATAACTCATAATCTCTTCAAAATAAAAGTAACTAAAAAATAGTTTAAAAATAGAATTGAACCATAGTCCCAAATAAGCCCAATATTTATCCGTCTACCTCCAAAAATTGGGCCGAATGTGTTTTAGACATTTTACTAATTAATATTTTATTATCTTTAAAGTTAGCGTTTGATAATTGATAGCAGCCTTTGTCCCACACCGTTAGTACTTGTAAGGAAAGTGGAAGTTTTATCTATATAAAGGAATCAACATTGATGAGGAAGCCACTCCACTTAATAAAAATAATAATGTGCCGGTAGTAATGGTCCGATTAATTGGATTAGTCGCCGATTAATCGGATTAGTCGCCGATTAGTCGATTCCCAATTTAATCGGCCCCGACTAGCTGTTTTTCGCCGCACTAGGTATCCGATTAGCGCCTAGGCGCCACCTAAGGCGGCCGCTGATTTTTACAACTCTGCCGACTGAAATCTTCAAAGATTTGAATATTCCTTTCAATATTTGACCAATTCGTCACTTTCCTTCAGTAAGCGTGATACTTGGTCAAAATATCAAGCTCTCCCTTGACTTGGTGTTACGTGATCTTCTATCAAGAATAGGAAAATTCTGTCAAATTGCATATTAGCCCAAGTACTTCTAAAAATTGCAAAAGACACCCATGGTGCTAAATATGCCAAGCGTGTGTTCGTATGGTTCACGTGGTTGCTTGAGCTTGACTTATTATGCGTGAACTCCACGGTTTTGCTCTTGATCTTATTGGTCTGCTTCGCGTTCATCTTCTTGATATATTTGCTCGAATATCTACAAAACACGAAATAAACGCAAAAGTAGGATATTCAAGTATATTCGAGTAAACAACGATCGAAAATATGCTTTATGGGATATAAATTAACGTAAAATCCTAACTTATTAACAACCCCCAAACTAGCTTCGATCGTCCTCGATCATAAAAGCGAAATAAAACCAAATCAAGTTAGGATTATATAACATTAGTCAATGAAATTCTCCTGTTTCATCTCAGAAAAATTAAAAGCATAGAAGGTCGAAATAATCATCAACTCATGAATGATCTAGTCAAAATACGAAGCATGAGGTAATAGGTCGCAAACTTATCATAGCATTAAAGACATTTCTAGAATTATACTACGCATCAATCCACAACTCTCACAAGGATCGCTCAATTCGCTCGGGTGTTTTCAAAGGGATCTGTATAAAGACGCTCAATTCACGACATGAAAAGATATTACTCTATGCTTGCAAATATATCACATCATAGTCACATAGTACAAGTCATGTACGAATCAAAGGGTCTTTCATAAAGGGTTGTAATGGGGCTTAGGGTTTTGAAAGGTGCGTCATATGGGAAAGAGAGCTAAAATTATCAAACGTGTCAATCATCGAATCGCTCTTCTAACCACTTATTCCGCTCTTCTAACGTCGTGCCTACTTTTCACTCGACTCGTCATTTTTTCTTTTTTAGCTCTTCTCGCTCGCTTTTTTTTTTCGCTTCTTTTTCTTTTCTTTTTCTCTTTTTTTTTTCTTCTTCTCTTTCTTTTTTTTTTCTCTTTTTTTTTGGAACCTGCCCCTCCTATCTTTTTTTTTTCTACGTCTTATCAAATGGAGATGTTTCTAGTCCGCTGCAATATTACGACGAGAGTTCTATATCGTAGGACGAGTTCATAACTAACATGCATCGATGATTAGCTCCTTCTCAACCAACAAGCCACAATTCACAATATCGATAAATTAACACGTTGATACGGGTCGTATAGGCTAAATTGAGGCAATCAGGCTAAATATCTGGGATCCAAATCAACAAATAAGTCTAATAAGGCTCAAAGGGGCTCACTAAGTGGTAAATACGTAAGGTAAGGAAATATTTAGGCCAATGACTCAATCCTAGTGCCCTTCTCATTTTCGCACACAAAAATCCACATTGTAACCATTGACATGCATAACAGAGCAAGTTCGAAAATATTCAGTCCATGCGTGTCACACAAGAATAAACACCGAGCTTAATGAGTTGCTCTGAATTTTTCTGAAGGCTCAAGAACTCACATATATAACTGAGTTTGTGCTTCATGATACGCAATACTCCTAAAGCAGTCAATATAGCCAAATAATCATGCTAATATCACGACAATGCAACATGTGAGACTATCACACTCAATTCATCGAATCATATCATGACACTGTAAATTTTAAAAATTTTCATCATTGATAGGAGATTCCACAGATGACGTTCAAATCCCAACCTTCATTAGCTATACCCACTAAAAAGACCGAAACACATCGATACCTAAACATGTAAGCATATTAAGTCTAGCATGTGTCACATCCCACCCCCAAACTAAATGCACATTGTCCTCAATGTGTAAATTCAAAGCAAAGAGAGAGTAGGACACTGCCCTGAATTTTACGTCGATCGATGTAGAAGACTTTGTTGATTCGCACTAAGCTACAAACCATCGTGAACGGGCAACCCCCAAACTAGTTATGAGCCTGCGAAACAAACATGACTAGGCGAAACCGTGAGAGCGAATTTATTAGGCAAAAATTGAATAGGAATAAAAGTAAATATAATATAATATATATGCATCGATAGGCCTTGGGTTGCCTCCCAAGAAGCGCTGCTTTTATAGTCGTTAGCTCGACTCACAAACCGCTTATTCTGGTGGACGATCGATGTAGATCGAGTTTTCTTTCCAAACATCTCGATCGTTGTACACCTTGGGTTCCCATCTTCCTAGTGATAGTGTCTGCATCATTGTGTGGGGTCGAAGGTTCTCTTTTTTTCGCCATATGTAGATGCCATCCTCTGTGTAGCCTTTCAGACATCGCTTCTTCTTTTTCTTCGATGAAACCACCTTCTTGTTGGATTTAGAATCATTGTTCTTTTTAGTCCACGGTGTCCACCTATTAAAATTTAACACAGAAGAAACTAACTTATGATTAGATTTAGCCTTGTTCCCGTTTGGCGGGTCTATTCGAGTATCAGCCTTCGTGTTCTGGCGGTCCTTCAGCTTGCTGGTATTCTCTCCAAACAAGTTGTACCTGAAATACTCAGAACACTTAAAAGCACACGGGTTAAAAATATCGACAAACGAACAATATTCATCAGTGGGGGCATTTCATAGATTTATAAACATCAAATTCCACTTTCTCATCCCCAACTTGCAAAATAAGTTTACCGTTACCGACATCAATAATAGCTCTAGCCGTGTTTAGGAACGGACGTCCAAGTATCAATGGGAGGTTATCATCTTCTTCCATATCCAACACGAAAAAATCAGCTGGGAAGTAATGTTCTCCGACCTTCACCAATACGTCTTCCATTTTTCCTCATGGATATGTGATTGATCTATCAGCGAGCTGGAGGATAGTCGATGTGGGTTTGGGCTCGCCGAGTCCCAATTTCCTAAATAATGAGAATCGCATCAAATTAATACTCGCACCAAGATCGCATAGCACATTATTAAATGTAAGAGAACCTATAGAACAAGGAATAGAGAAACTCCCTCGATCCTTAAGCTTCGGCGGAGCTTCTTCTGTAATAACGCTGAACATTCCTCGGAGAGAGCTATTGTTCCATCTTTTTCTAACTTGTTCCTCTTGAATAGTAGCTCCTTCAGGCATTTGGAGTATTTTGGCATCTGCAACAAAGCCTCAATAAATGGGATATTAACTTCAAGTTTTCTAAATATATTAATGAAACGATCAAAATCTTTATGATTCTTCCCTTTACGTAAAGCAGCTTGATATGGAGGTGGGATCTTTATCGGCGGGAGTAGGTTGACATTCTTCTCCTCCAAGAGTAAATCTGACTCGTCCTCGACTTCTTCGGCTCGTTTGTTCTTTTCAGGGCCGCGAGCCATAGTGTTTGTGGATTCACTTTGATCGGATGTCTCTGTCTCTTTTGCTTCTTCCACCTCCTTGGTCTCTTGGAGCAATTCAAGCTTCTTTCCACTTCTCAGTTCAATGACATTCGCGTACTCTCGAGGGTTTCTTTCAGTGTCGCTTGGGAGTGTGCCTGGCTTGCGCTCGGACATTGAACTTGTTAGATGTTCAATTGTAGTCGCCAAACTTTGTATTGTGCCCTCTATCTTGTCGAATCGTTCGTCTATCTTACGACTTTGATCGCCTTGATAGCCCGTCAAGTTCTCAAATGCTATCTCCCAATCGGCTTTTTGTTTTGTTGGTGGCCCACTCTGTTGATTTTGAGCTTCTGGAGGCTTTAAATAGTGCGAATTTCCGTACGACAGATTCGGATGGCCTCGCCAGCTTGGGTCGTATGTGTTGGAGTACGCATCGTTTTGCCTATTGTGGATGTAGTTCACCGCCTCAGGGTCTCTGGATTGTATCTGGTCTAACCTTTTATGTATGGCTTCGAATTACGCCTCCAACGAACTGCTTATCTCATGTACTCCAGCCGTCCGTCGTCCAGATCATGCTCAGTATATCTTGCTGGGTAGGCTGCAATTCGCTCGATGGCCTGGAGTGCTTCCTCATCGCCTAACTCCATAAAGTTTCGTGTGCATCCGCCATCGACGATCCTTTTATTTGGTGTGCTCAGCCCTAAGAAAAATGACTGCATCTGAACGCTTAGGGGTATGCTGTGGTTCGGGCATTGTCTCAGAAGGCTCTTGTATCTACTCCATGCATCGCTCAGAGATTCGCCACCTTCTTGTTTAAAGTTCACCAGTAAGCTCCTAATCTCGCTGGTCCTTGACAATGGGTAATATTCGCCTAGAAAGCACTCCACTAGTTGCTCCCAACTAGTGATAGATGCATGTGGCAATGTTGAGAACCATTCAGAAGCCTTACCTGTCAAAGAAAAGGGAAAAAATGTCTGCTTTATCACTTTTGTAGAGACGCCAGGATACTTAATAGTTCTGCAAATTTGAGTGAATTTCAAAATATGTGAATTGGCGTCCTCGTTTGTAAGCCCATGACACTGTGTTGAACCCGTCACCATCTGTATAGTAACAGGTTTGATCTCGAAATGATTATTTGGCCCGGCGGGATTGACAATTGGATCGTTGTCATCGAAAAGTCCCGGAAGTGCTCGACTTAGTAAAGTGGGTCGTGGAGGAGCCTCGTCGCGTTCTTGATTCTCCATTATTCCTGCGAAAGAAAATAACAATCAAAATAAGTGAATAATAATAATAATAATAATAATAGGCAAGAAATATAATATTAAAAATAATAATAAATCTAAATTAAAACTAGAGTAAAATCCAAAAACTAATAATACCGCTGTCTCCGACAACGGTGCCAAAAACTTGACACGCTCAAATACTAGCAAGTGTACTAGGTCGTGCAAGTAGTAAAACAGACGAAGTCCGAGTATCGATCCACGAAGACAGCTCGATTAATTCTAAGAAAATATCCTAATTCTAATTTAGGCGAACGGAATTTTTATAGTTTTGATGATTTGATAAAAGAATTAAAAGACGCAAATAATAAAATAATCGCAAATAAAAAAGACGAGGATAAATCAGTTGACGACGACGTGTTCAAGACACATGCTCGGCCTTCGTGTAATCTAATTTATCTAATCAATATGAATCATAGTCAAGGTAGAATTTCCTAACATACGTGCTACTCATTTGTCCTGCAATAGCAACCCTACGTAAATAGAGAACCAATCAACTATATGTCTATATGACTGTAGTTCCTATACTTGCATTCGATCTTTATTAAATTCTCCGAGTTTAGACGCTTCCGGCGCCTAAATTATCGGAAACCACACATACGAAACTGAATTCCATCTCTGATCGGTTTTATGTAGTGGTATTCAATGTTTTGTTCTAATCGGTCTAATCACTTAGTCCGTCTCATAAACCAATCAATAATCATACGCATGAGGCCAATCACACGTACGCATATGAAGCACAAACAAAGAATACGTAACTCAACTCATATGATTAAATAAAATAATAATTGCATTAGTACGTAGTCATAATCCGGCCTCACACGGCCTTAATCACAAAAGAAATTACGCTAGCATATTAATAAACGAAGACGACAAAGAATCAAAAGAAAGCATTTCGAGAACGAAATATTAAAAGATAAGAATTTCGCCCTTTTACGGTGCTCGCGTTGTCTCGCTCTCGGCCGTCTTTCTTCGTATCTGTCAATTTCGATGTTCTCGGCTCTTCTTTCTGCCGTCAAAAGCTTCTTTCCTTCGCTGTCTAAGCTTCTTTTTCTTCTCTCCCGGCTAGCTGTTGATCGCTTGTATATTTATACGTGTATGAAGCCGACTTAAATCTTCAAAGATTTGAATATTCCTTTCAATATTTGACCAATTCGCCAATTTCCTTCTGTAAGCGTGATACTTGGTCAAAATATCAAGCTCTCCCTTGACTTGGTGTTACGTGATCTTCTATCAAGAATAGGAAAATTCTGTCAAATTGCATATTGGCCCAAGTACTTCTGAAAATTGCAAAAGACACCCATAGTGCTAAATATGCCAAGCGTGTGTTCGTATGGTTCACGTCCTTGCTTGAGCTTGACTAATTATGCGTGAACTCCACGGTTTTGCTCTTGATCTTATTGGTCCGCTTCGCATTCATCTTCCTGATATATTTGCTCGAATATCTACAAAACACGAAATAAACGCAAAAGTAGGATATTCAAGTATATTCGAATAAACAACGATCGAAAATATGCTTTTATGGGATATAAATTAACGTAAAATCCTAACTTATCAGTTGGTAAGAAAAATATTACCTTTAACCTCTATAATTTCGTAACTAAGGATGTCTAAGTGTTATAACTTTATGTAATTTGCGGAAATTTAAGAATTAAGGCAACTTGAGAATTTAAATGTAAGAAAGACACGGAAATCCTAAGTTTGGGATATAAACTCATATTAAGGTCTCTACTTAGGATAAGTTATGTTCGGGTAGTTTAAGGAAGGGTTCATAATTTTACTTTTGGGAGGAACCAATGAATTTAGAATAAAGGAAAACTTAGAAGTTCTAATTTCTGTGTAGAATGAGTTATGAATGTAGTTTCGGCTAGATGAATTTTGAAGATATCGTTCGAAAGAAGTTAGCATGTGAAGTTCGGGCGATTAGGAGACTAAGGGTTTAGATGATTTTGAATTTTAATAACATAGAGTTTCGACCGAAACTAGGAAATGCTAGGAACTTTCGGTCGAATCGAGTAAACACCTCATAAATCATGCAATTTAATTTAAGGGATACTAGATTCGATCGAAACTGAGCACAATCGGGCGACACTTGAACACAATAACATCAGTTTCGACCAAAATAATTATTAAGCTAGTAAATCGGGCGATCCATGGGTTTCGATCGAAACTCACCTCAAGGTACAAGAATCGATCGAAACGCCGATGACGTCATGCCGACGTCAGAGCACGGCGAAACCCATTCCATCATCTATACCATCGGCCGAAACAAGAATCGGGCGAAACTTGCGTTGCACGTGCATAAATCGACGATTGAAGAATCGATCAGAAGTGAGAATCGATCGAAAGTAAGCTCATGCATAACACAGGTCGGACGAATCAAAATTAACGAACGACGACTTTCGCCGAACTCCACATACACACACACACACACACATATATATATATATATGTTATAATTAAATACTAACCTGACTTAGAATAGAAATTGAATGACTTAGAAACTTAGCAAGTTAGTATAATCGACTTCGAGTATCTAGTCTAGCACGTTAATTAAGAGATGGCACTAATATGTGAATATTTATATTTAAGGGTCGAACATTAAGGAATTTCGGAGGCTGTAAGCTTAAAATTGCTAATAACTACGGACGACAGGTAAGTGGGACTTTTCAACTACAACACATAAAATTATGTGCACATTTCTTACGTGGCTACGTGCTTCTATGATTCTATGTGAATTATTACATGGCATGAATTACACGATACATGACATGGCATGACAAGTCATTTGGCATTTCATACATGCATTTCACGAGCATGCACGAGTCCCACGTGAGTTTTAAGACAAGACATGTATTTACACATGATCGCCGGGGCACGACAAATAGTTGCTAGCATTAGTTATTGTTAATTACCTAACAACACACGTGCAAGACAAGACGTGTGATATGGCTTTTCTAATGCTACGAGGTGACTTCTATGTCACCGATATCAAGACAAGACACATGCAAGACAAGACGTGTAAATCGGGCGAATGCCCTCGTAGCAAGATTTGCCGAGGACCCTGCAAGACAAGACACGTGCAAGACAAGACGTGTATTGTAGATCCTACAAGACAAGACAAGACATGACATGACATGATTTTGTGAGGATTAGTGAGCGTTGGCGTATATACCTATGCAAGACAGGACACGAGCACTGCATGCATAAGTTTTCACTTACTGGGCTATATAAGCTCATCCCACGTTTTATGTGTTGTAGGTTCCAGCGAACACGGTACGTGATCGCCTAGCCGGCAAGGCATTCTTTTGAAGCTTCCGAGCGTCTTTTGGGGGTGGTGTGTACGTGGACGACGACCTGGGAGGCCGGGCGCATAGGTTCTTTTGTAAGATATACACGACACATGTAATTAGGGCTTGAATGTAATTAGGAATCCGGAAGCAACCTTTTGACATGTAAAGAACGATGTTCCTTAATGAAAAAGGAAAAATTTATTCCGCATTTTCGCATCTATTCTAACTAAATACGTAGTTAGGCACGTAAGACAAGTCTAGAAATGGTAGCGATGGCTAGGGTCGCTACACAACTGCTCCAAGCAAGGGTTTTGGAGCAGCTCGCTTCGCCCCCAAACGAGCTTTTTGTGGCTTCCCTTTCACCACATTCAACAGAACACATTTCCTAGTTTTCGTAGAGGCAGCTTTCATCACAAAACAACCTTCCAAGACATAAATTCCATGCCTCCGAAAACCGGATAAAATCAGCCTCCTCTTTTTCGAAACTGTTATGTTTCCAGCAAAAGCTCTCGTGTTGTAACCCTTCGAATCCAATTCTCCTATGGATATCAAGTTTCTCCACAACTCAAGCACATACCTAACATCCCTAAGAATTCCTACACAACCTGACTGGAGCCTCAGATGCACAGATCCAACCCCAAGCACTTTGCAAAATCTGCCATTTCCAAGTTTCACCTTACCATGAGATGTTTCTCTAAATCCTTGCAACCAACCCTTGTTGCAAGTGATGTGGTAGCTGCACCCTGAGTCAAGGATCCACTCCTTGCTCTCCATATGCTCAGATACACTCAGAATCTCAGCATCTTCATAGCCAAAACCAGCAAAATCAGCCGCAGCTATCTGTTTTCCTTTGTTCGAATTAGAACCTATCCTCTTTGGACAAAACATTCGAATGTGACCTTCCTCTTGGTAGTGGAAGCACCTCAAAGGACCCCTAGCCTCATACACATCCTTGCATTTGCCCTTCTTTGGAGGAAATTGTTGTTTCTGCTTCACAAACAGCATCTGCGCCGAACCTGAATTTTCAGCCATTTCAGAGTTCTTTCTGGTATTCAGCTGCCTTGAGCTCAATGCCGAGAGCACATCATTGAGCTTCAAGGTTTCCCTACCATATAACAAAGCCTCCTTGAAGTGCTCATAGCTTCTAGGAAGCGAGCGTAGCAAGAGGAGAGCTTGATCCTCATCTTTCAACTCCTCACCTATATTCTGCAAATCAAGTATAAGCTTTGTAAAATGATCTATCTGCTGCTCTAATGGATGCTCCTCATCCATTCTAAACGTGTACAGAGCTTGCTTCAATTACAGACGTCTAGCCAAGGATTTTGTCATGTACAATGCATCGAGCTTCTTCCATAATTCCTCAGCCGAGGTCTCCTTCGCAACCTTACGAAGAACCTGATCACTCAAACACAAAATCAGTGCTGAGTATGCTCTTTCCTTGAGCTTCTTCTTCACCTCTGCTGTCATATCCTTCGGTTCCATCTCTTTATCATGCTTCAAAGCCTCCTCAAGGCCTTTCTCAGTCAAAAGCGCCTTCATCTTCAACTTCCAGAGACCGAAATCGTTCGATCCATTAAGTCCTCGAAAGTCGGCGGTGGTCTCTTGGAGAGGAAAGGGAAGAAGTTCCCGTCCCGGAGCCCGTTTATCAGGGCGCTGACTTTGACGGAAGGCGTAGCTGTTGGTACCTCCAAAGCTGCAATATTGAACCTGCTTATAAATGCTCGGAGAATTTCTTTTTCCCCCTGCCGTACTTGGAAGGGTGACATATCGGACTTAGGCTGTTTTCGAGCACTGGCGAACTGAGTGATGAATATCAAGTGAAATTCTTCGAAAGATTTAATGGATCCTGGCGCCAACTGGCTGAACCATTATTGGGCCGCCCTCACTAAGGTGGTTAAGAATACCCTACATTTGACCCCATCCGAGAAATCGTGAAGCAGGATGGTATTTTGAAAGCGTAGGACGTGTTCTACCGTGTCCGTCGTCCCGTCATACTCATATGGTAGCTGTTTGAAGTTGGACGAGACCTCCCCCACCAGTAGTTCCTTTGCAAAGGACGTTCCTGCTACCAGTCCTTCTCCTATCCTTGGCGGCATGGTTCTACTTCTGACACCATCTACCACTTGCTTGAGGTCCGCAAGTTGATCCCGTAGCTCCTTCTCTTTTTTGGTCCAAGCTTCCTCCCTTTCTTCTGGGCGCAGCGTGACCTTTCTCCTTCTTTTGGAGCTCTCTACCTCTTTGGCATGGTCTGGGACTTTGCTGACAGAATCGCTGGAGATCTGTGTGGGGGTCCTAATGTCTTTCTCTGCCTAATCTGCCCTATTTTGTTCCTCTTCCATCCCCCGGCCTTGTTCCCCAGCTCCCCCATGTCCGTCAGGATGCCTGGGAAGCTCTGTTCCCCTCCTCGATTCATTCTCAGATTCGGACAATCGTCTGCTGCGTTCCGCAGGTGTCGCCTGGGGTTGTGCCTGTGTCTCGTTTCCACGGTTACTTCTGTGAATTGACCGTCCACTCGCTCAGTCTCGGCACGAGACTGGGCCTTTTTTTTGTTTCCTCCGTTTTTTCCTTCTCTCGGCTAGGGTGCTATTGACAGTGTTGCGCACCAGGAGGTCCAACTATGCAGCGGTTAAGGTGATCGACGTTTCTGGCGCTATCACACCAGCGGTGGTGCCGAGGTAGCGGCTTGTCCCACTTGGTCGTCCCCTGCAACTTCTTCGACTGTGGATCCAGGGTTTTTGGTATGGACGAATCTCCCTCCATCAGCGCCTTCGTGCTCCTTGCGTCGTCCCTTCAACACAGAAATAAAAACACACAAGAAATTTTCAACGTAACCTCGGACCTTGTCTAAGAAATCCCTCACGCCTTTAACTCCGGTTTCCCACAGACGGCGCCATTTGATATGGGGCTCTCCCAATCAACAAGATTTTTATGTGTGGGGGCTCTGGATGTTTAGCTGACGGTAGATCGATTATTGTACAATTTTCTAGATACGCGAGGTGTTGTTATTGAAAAGAAAAAAAGGGACGTAAATGGAGATAACACAAGGATCTACGTCGTTCGAATCCTATGGGATTCTACGTCCACGGGGCGCTAGGAACTTCCTTACATTATGCATCAATACTTTACACACTCGATTAATCCTCACTAACACTCTTAAAAGATGTAAGAAACTACCTAACAGACTCCTAAGGAAAATCGTGATATAAACTGTATTGTTAAGAAAAGCCTTAGATTGTAAAATGTGACTAAGTCCTTTTTATAGTAGCTCCTCGTTGCCTACATGGTGCTATGCCTCAGGTTCTCAGGGAGGCACATTGCGTGAGGTACTAAGATTAGTGACAGGCTGCTAATTGAATGACCTTGATGGTGGCTTGCAGCTCTTGAACAGAATTACCCTCCTATCATGGATCGACACGTGCCTCTGCAGCTTTCTTTTCTTCTTTTCTATAGTACATTTGCCCAGATATCACCAGAGAGTTTCTTTCATCCCGGATAATGTCTTTGTCCAAAGGGTTCTCGGAGGTCCTTCCTCCTCAGGTTTGATATTATCTCTTGTTGTGGGCCTTTCTTCTCTATGGGCTTATTGGGCCTATTTTACTTTTTTGTTTTCTCGGCCCAGTTTAATTGAGTCCACATCAGACATCCCCGTATTATTGATCAAGAACACTAAATTATGTTACATGAAATCAAAATACAAATAAAAACATATATTATTGAGTGAAGACCACTCAAACAAGCAACATCGATCATTACAGACAATAACATAGGTCACAGATGCATTACAAGAAAACATAGCCACTTTTACTCCTCTAAGACAACAATTCATGGAAACCAATTACCTCGTACATGCCAGGCCTCTCCACAACATAAAAAAAGAAAAACCCTTCTTTAAAAACAAAAGTAAAAAAAAAGAAAAAAAAAAAACCCCTCTTTAAAAACAAACCCTCATAGAAAATTAGTTATCGAAAATGGCGAAGAAGTGGCTTGCATGATATCTCGGTATTTGGCAACATTAAAGATTGTCAAGAGCTCCGTGCAAGCTCTTCACTACTTGTGTAATGCTCGTATTGAAATCTTCATCCATCTGCAGTAAATATAAGGAAATTAAACCATCTCAAACGTATTATATACTTGTATATATCCAAATAGGCAAAATTAAAAAAATGGGTACCATTTTTTGGTTTTGGATCACTAAGTTTGCCACTTACAGAACTAGGTCACTATGTATGTATATAGTAACGAAATTGAGTCATTAGTTATAAAACTAGGTCACTAGGTATGTATATAGTAACAAAACTATGTCACAAGGGGGTGTTTGTTTACTGTGATCCAACATCACGGTGATACTCACATCACCGTGATGTGGACCAAGGTGATATGTCATCACTGTGTTTGTCTTGGGGTGATATTTCATTTTGAATGCCAATGTGATATTTAAATATTGTGTTTATTAAATCGCAGTGATGCATTTGGTGATGTTGTGTAAATGCCATATTTAACCTTATGTATATAATGTAGTAGAAGTGTTTTAATATGTTCATTTGAGGTAATATTTTTAACGTGATAGTTATTAATAATTTCAAAATCAAGTTTTAATTATTAGCATTAATTATAAGCATGTTATATAATTCAATCAATAGAATTATTCTATTTTTTAGGCTTTAAACATAGATTTTTAACCAATCATTAACTGTAAGTATTTTATATAATTCTTCAATATAAATATTTTATTTATTTAAGCTTTAATAAATTAATCAATTTTATTGTCTATAATCCTTCAACATGATTTTTATTTTTTTAAGCATCAAATATAAATTTTTTTAATATTTAAGTATGTGGGTTATGTAATTTAAAATAGAAATAACGCTATATAAGTAATGAATGTTAAAAAATAACGGATAATTTTGTCCAAAGAAATATTGAAAACATCACCCCATCACGGTGATGGAGGATCGCTCTGCTTTTTTGGGGGTGATCCAAAAGCTGGAATATCACCCCGTTTTGATCACTTCGGTGATCCTCTATCACGGCGATGACTCATTACCCACACTAAACAAACGCGGTGATTAGCAAGCGATGGAAGGATCACGGTAATGTGTTGGAGGATCACCCAAAAACAAACACCCCCTAAGTATGTATATAGTTACAAATTTATCACTAAGGGGGTGTTTGTATTCAGTGACTTAACATCACCGTGATACTCACATTACCGTAATGTGAATATCACCGTGATGTGGGTCAAGGTGATATATCATTACTGTGTTTGTTTTGTGGTGATATTTCATTTTGCATATCAATGATATATTAGAATATTGTGTTTGTCTAATCACGATAATGTGTGGGGTGATATTGCATCAATGTCATATTTAACCCTACGAATATTCTTAAATTATATGGATAATATATATGATATATAATGATTACTATTTTAATATCGAGTTTAATTTTTTTAAGAATTAATAATAAGTTTTCGTATATTTATTCAATATAACTATTTACTATTAAATATATTATTTTATGATTTAAATAATCCAATTATATAATTTAAAGTATTAATAAGGATATAGTAGGTATAAATGCTAAATTAAGGGTTAATATTGTCCAAATACAAATTCGCAAGATCACCCCATGACGATGATGTAAAATCACCTAGCTTTTTAGAGGTGATCTAAAAGGTAGAATATCACCTCATTTTCATCACCTAGGTGATCTGTCATTATGGTGATGACTCATCACCTAGGCTAAACAAACATGGTGATGACAAAGCGATCAGAGGATTACGATGATGTTTTGGAGCATCACCCCAAAATAAAAACCCCCTAAGTAGGTATATAATAAGAAAAAAGAGGTCAGTGACCCAATTTTCTTACTATATACATACTTAGTGACCTAGTTTTGTAACTGGCAAACATAGTGACCCAAAATCGTTTCTCAAGCCCACTTAAATCCACTTAAGCCCACAAGCCCATTTAAGCCCATACACATGGCAAGCCCTTTTGAATGAACAAACCCACATGGGTTTCTATATATATGGTGAAGATTTTCTTAGTGTCTAACCAATGTGGGACACTTAATTCCCCCACTTAAACACTATCAATCATTTTAATGATTATTGGGCCAACTTCGAAAATTAATTTCTCATTCACCCGATATCGGTTTTGAGGGTATTAATATTCGTTAGATTCCGCGTGAAACGTATATTTGTAATCTTTCAACGGTTTCTCGTTCCGATATCTGATGGCTTCCTGATTTAATTAAAAACGGGACTAAATTTATTAATGAGTTAACCCATTTGGGCCCAAAGCCCATTTGGCTTAAAACCCAACAGTTATTACAAGGGCTGTTGTTATATCCCTTCGCATGGATTGAACGAGGTTCCCTGGTTAATTCAATTTCTCCTCGAAAGAATTCACTTTTCCTTCCTTCGAGTTGTTTTATGTACTGAACAGCACTATCGTAGCTTTGTCCATCTGCACATATATGTCACAATAATAATATTACACAAACCCTAGATAAATTCCATGACCGTAATGTAAGAATGTGTTGATGGTAAAAGAAACGCCAAACAATAACTGTCGCACGATTATAAGAACAGCGGAATAAGCTTTTCCCACTGGCAAGAATCTGAAATAGAAATATTTGGTAAATAGCAAAGCACGAATATCAATCAAGCAAGAGACACCGATTTTAACGTGGAAAATTCCTCAAATCAAGGGCAAAAATCACGGGTCTTTCCGACCATCAAAACAAGCTCCACCATAATCAATGGAGTACAGAGTGAAGAATTCCTGAGATCGTATTTTGAAGAAGATGAAAAACGAAAATTGATTCTATTGAAGAACTCTGTTTTTTACATTATTCTGTTCGCACGAAAATTTCATTAGGTCTACAGTACACAGCAAAGCTCTATTTATACTGATATTAATTTGCTAACTTAAAAGACGGGCCAGAAATAATAACAGCCCAATTAACCAACTAATCTAATACTTGAATAGAATATAATCTGGCGCCTTATCTCTTGAACTGATATATACCAGTCTGTTGCTTTCCAGTCGATGATTTCAATACCCCCTCTCAAGTGTGGTGTACATACAAATTGCTTACACCATACTTGTCCAGAACATAATCGAATTGGTCTTTGGAGAGAGGTTTTGTCAGCATATCAGCAGGTTGATCAGAGGTAGGAATGTAAGCTGTCTTAATTGTTCCATCCTCGATCTTGTCTCTAAGGAAGTGGATCCACTTCTATGTGTTTACTCCTTTCGTGGACTACTGGGTTCGCAGCAAGTTGTATGACAGATTTGCTATCTACCATAGCTGCACAGGGCACATATTATCAACCTTGAGATCCTTCAACAGCCCAAGCAACCATACTATCTCAGAGGTGACTAGTGCCATTGATCTGTACTCTGCCTCAGCTGAGCTCCTTGCCACGATGGTCTGTTTCTTTGATCTCCATGCTAGAGAAGACTCTCCAAGCTTACCAAGTAACCTGTCAAAGATCTCCTGGTATTGGGACAGGCTGCCCAATCCGCATCACAGAATACATTTAGGCATAACTGACTATTAGCTGAAAGTAATAAACCAAGTCCTGGTTTTTCTTTCAAGTACCTTAGGATTCTATATGCAGCATCTAGATGAATTTGCCTTGGTTTATGCATATACTGACTAAGTACCTAGACTGCATATGTAATATCTAGTCGGGTAATGCATAAATACAGTAGTCTACCAACTAATCTCTGAAAACCTGGTACATTATCAAGGATAGGATCATCAGCTCTTGCCTTTTCTCTGATTACCTTGTTGTTCTGCTCCATGGGAGTACTGATTGGTTTGCAGCCCATCATTCCTGTTTCACTTAGAAGATCAATAACATACTTTCTTTGGTTCAAATGAATTTCTTCCTTTGATCTAGTTACCTCAACTCCAAGGAAGAATTTCATTCTCCCACGTCTTTTATGAGAAACATATCATTAAGATAACTCTTACATTCATCAATTAACATTAAGTCATTCCTAGTGATGAGTATATCATCCACATATACCAGTAAAATCATAAACTTACCATCTTTCTATTTTGTGAAGAGGGAATAATCATGTTTAGACTGTATGAAACCAAACTGATAACTTGAACAAAATTTTGGTTCCATTGCCTTGAAGCTTGCATCAAGCCATATAGAGCCTTTTTTAGTTTGCATACTTTGTGTTTCCTACTTTTTGAAATATGGAAACCTTGAGGAATTATCATATGCACTTCCTCATTCAAATCACCTTGCAATAAAGCGTTAGTCACATCCATTTGAAATAAAGGCCAATTGTAAATTGCAAAGAGGAAAAGAACTGTCCTTATAGTCACATGCTTGACTACGGGTGAAGAAGTTTCATTATAATCTATTCCCTCCTTTTGTGTATATCCCTTTGCAACTAATCTAGCCTTGTATCTCTCTATATCACCATTAGACTTATACTCTATCGTATACACCCATTTACAACCTATAACTGTTTTTCCCTTCGGAAGATCAACCAATCTCCAAGTTCTGTTTGATTCTAAGGCTTTAATTTCTGAATTCAGCCTCTAACCACCTCTTGTCTACCTTTGCCTCATCATATGACCCAGGAATATGTTCTTTTGATATAGCAGCTAGGTATACTCTATGGTCAGGATTTATTCTGTCATATTGAATCACCTTAGAAAATGGATGCCTAGCAGAACATGCCAGATTTGCATCTGATGCATAAGGTGAAACAAAATCAGCAAGCCAACAAGGTGGTTTAGGAATTCTACCTGACCTTCTTACCTCTATGGTTGGTTGTTGACTTGTTATTCCAGTGTTACTTTGCTCAGTCTCTGTGTTTTTACCTTGCTGTTTGCCATTCTCAGGTTCAGCAGGCTGGGAGTGTTCTTCATTTTCACTGGTACTTGGTTGCTGATCCTCAGGTTCACTGGCACTTGGTTGTTGATAAGGTGCAATAAAGTCATCATAATAACTGTGTATATCTTGTGTTGTGAACTCCTGCCTTTCAAGATCAATAGCATTGCTTGTATAGGGAAAAATATTCTCAAAAAACAGCACATCCCGTGATATAATAAAATTCTCAGAGTCAAGATCTAGCAACCTATAACCCTTTTGTGTGACTGAATATCCCATAAAGATGCGTGGTCTTGATTTATGCTGGAATTTATCTCTCTGTGTCAAAATCTTAGCAAAGCAAAGACAACCAAACACCTTAAGATGGGCATAAGAAGGTTTCCTACCAAAAAGTACCTCAAATGGTTGGTGTCTTTCCACCTAGCAATGGAGTAGGAGTCCTATTTATAATATACACTGCAGTTTTAACACATTCTCCCCAGAATCTAATTGGGACATTGGAATGGAACTTCAAGGCTTTGCAACATCAAGGATATGCCTATGTTTCCTCTCTACAACACCATTTTGTTGTGGTGTGTATGCACAAGAGCTTTGATGAACAATTCCCTTTGAAGTTAAAAGAGAGTGACACTCTTTTGAGAAGAATTCACTTCCATTATCGCTTCTAATGACCTTAACTCTAGTGCTAAATTGGTTTTCTACATACTGAAAGAAAATATTTAATTCTCAAATGATTCTGTTTTATCTTTCAGCAAAAAAATCCAACAAGCTCTTGAGCTATCATCAACAATGGTTAAAAAATATCTCTCATTGTTGTAAGTCATCTCTCTATAAGGGCCCCAAATATCAATATGAATAAGATCAAACACAAAATTCCCAGTTATCTCTCTAGTGGGAAACTTATATCTAGCATGCTTTGCCAATGGACATAAGGTGCAATATTTAGCAGAATTATCAATGTTAAGTTGTAAATCATTCATATATTTGAATCTTCCGAAAGACATATGTCCAAGTCTATAATGCAACATTGACACATCATCATTCTTATTAGGTCTAAACACAGATTCTTTATTGACATGACTTGAATAACCACTAGCAATCACAGGGTCTCTCACTGGCAGAATATAAGGGCTTGCGACCTGAGTATGTATAACCCATTCTCTTGCTTACCAATCCCCTTTATCTTGCCAGTCGAGATTTCCTGTATAATACAATGATCATGGAAGAAATTCAGGTACATATTCTCATCCTTAAGCAGCTTGGAAACTGACAGCAGATTATGTCTGAAATCAGGTACATATAGGACATTTTTCAACCTCAGATTTATATCTACTGTGACAGGTCCAGACTTAGATACTTACTGGATGAATCATTAGGCATTTTCACACTACAAATGCTACTATCACCCACATCAATAGCATCAAACAATTTATCATTGCATGTGATGTGGTGGTTTGCACCAGTATCAATTATCCAAATATTACCATGGCTAGACTGTATAGCAGAGTTAGTGATACAGATACCTGATGCATTTGCAGTGGCTGATGTCCCACCATCTTTAGCATCTTCAGGTTTGGCATTCCTTTCGACTAACTTCAGGATTTGAGAACATTGGTCATTTGTGAACCCCTGTTGGATACTTAGGCTTTCTTCATTGTTTCTGTCTGCTCCGGTTTCTTGAAATATGGCATTATTAATCCTGCCTCTGCCACTTCCGTACCTGCCTTGGGCTCCTCTTCTTCCTCCAAAGCCTCTCCTTCCTCCTCGTGTGAAATTGGGAGGGTATCCATGAATCTTGAAGCAAGTTTCCCTGGAATGTCCACTGATTTTACAGTTGTCACAGAACAATCCCGCTTTCCAGCTTGATTATTGGTGTTATTGAATCCCCTAGACTGAAAGTTGGACATCAGCGCAATGGATGTATCATTGTTTACTGTCTGCAAAATAATTCCACACTGTGCCTCCTCATTAATCACCATCGAGTACACCTGACTGTGTGATTGCAACGGTGTCATTAAGAGGATCTGAGACCTAACATTCTGATAGCAATCATTAAGGCCTATGAGAAATTGCATCATCTTTTGCCAGTTGCAGAATTCCGTGTATTCTTTAGACACTTCACTTGCAGGCGATGGAATCATTGAGTCGTACTCATCCCAAAGCGGCTTCAATCAATTGTAATGTTCAGAGACAGTAGATGTTCCCTGTGTGCTCGAGTAAATGTCCCTAAACAATCCATACAGCCTTGCCCCGTTGATCTTGTCGAATCTTTGTTTTAAGTCGTTCCAAATTTCAAAAGCATTCTGATGGTAGACGATTCCTGAGATTAGATCTTCTGAAATTAAGCGATGAATCCAAGTCTTCACTAGTGCATCACAGCGCTTCCACTGAGACAATAGAGGCGAATCTTTTCCTGGACATTTACAAGAACCGTCGATAAATCCTATCTTGTTCTTGGCTTTAAGAGCAATCATCATCCTCATGCTCCAGACTTTATAATTCTCTGATCCTTTCAGGATTCCTACCGTCAAATCAATGTTTGGTGTGTCCGATGGATGAATATACATCGGACTGTTGAAATCTATATGAGCTGGATTTCTCCAATTTCCGGTATTAGCAGATGCATTCTCTCCGTCTACCATTACTGTATTCTTTGAGCGTCGATTGCCTAGGGCTCTGATACCATGAAGAATTCCTGAGATCGTATTTTGCATAAAATGAAAAACGAAAATTGATTCTATTGAAGAACTCTGTTTTTTACATTATTATGTTCGCGCAAAAATTTCATTAGGTCTACAGTACACAACAAAGCCTCTATTTATACTGATATTAATGGGCTAACTTAAAAGACGGGCCAGAAATAATAACAGCCCAATTAACCAACTAATATAGTACTTGAATAGAATATAATCTGGCGCCTTATCTCTTGAACTGATATATACCAGTCTGTTGCTTTCCAGTCGATGATTTCAATACAGAGAGAGTTACAATCGAGTGCTAACACAAGAATGAATCAACGAATCAACCCCAAAGCGACATGCTTTAACATGAGAGACAAAATCGAAAACACCCTCACAAAGAACAGCCACAGTACGAGCCCAATAACTCAAGCCTCAGACAACGGAATCAAAATCTGACAGTTGGATTTGAAGAGCCACGAGTTATAACCTGCTGACCAAGTTTCATCCCGATCCGACGGTGGACGAATCCGCAATGACCAGATCTCTAGCGCTGCACAAACAGTGACGGGTTGCTTTTATCTCTTTTGATCTCTTTGATTTTTGTTGATTCTCTATCCTTAACCTCTCTACTAGCCACCAACCATGACCTCACTATTTATATTTACAAGTAGACAAGTGGGCTTAGGATTTTTTGCCTTTCTCCACGTAGGACCGGAGTCCAACCCAACATGCATAACTTTAATTACACCTTTGAAAGTCCTAGGACTAGTCTAGACAAAGAGATCAACCTCCCAGTTAATCTTCTCCCTCTTTTTCCTCTCAGCTAAAATATGTGCTTTGCTTGAGAAATTGGCCTATTAATCCCTTCAATATTGCTGCTGATGATTCTCGATCAATTCAACATTATGAATTTACAAGCGAAGAACCCGGCAATTGTTTTCTGTTTAACAGATATTACTCCTTACTTGAAATTTGATTTTGTACTTTTGGTTTTGGCTAATGCATTTCCGAATCATTTCAAATCTTCTCATAGGAAGAAGCACTTGTAAAGCAAGCAACTTCTCCTCCAGTAAACATTCGTAGTAATTGCATGTAAGATATCGAACTCTTATTGGTAAAAAGTCTCATGTGATAATCGACGTGCCTAACGATGATGAAGAGATGCTTGCCGGCGATTATCCAACGTCGGATGAGAATCTCGATAAATGCGTGGTTGAAGATTCTGAAGACGAAAATGAGGTACAATGCAAAGGACTGTGTGCCCTCTTCTTCTTCTTCTCCTATTACTCATTCACCCTTTTTCAGAGGTATGAACTGATAGTTTTTCTTTCTTCACGTAAGAGATCTTCGAGTGAACGGAAGTGTTTTTTAAGAGAGTGGAAAAGCAGAGAAGAAAGGTTACAGCAAGATCATCTTTATTTCTTGATGAACTTCATTACATCATTTTGTACATAAAGTAGAGTTGAAAACTAAAGACAAAAGTGTCAACATAAACCCATGCTTTGACTACCTAACACAACATCAAAGCATGGTCATCCAAGATTTTTCAAAAGAAAATATCTACCCATCATTTATCTTAAGGAAAAATATTAATATATTTTAATACTCCTCCTTAAGATTTTTCGACACCTAAAGCGCTTCTTAGAACTACAAACCTTCCTTTAGGTAAAGACTTCGTTAAAATATCGGCATTGATCTTTGGAAGAACAATGAATTAGCTTGACTTCACCATCTTTCTCGGCTTGTCGTATCGAGTGAAACTTGACATTTATATACTTTGTCCTCCCATGTTGCACCGAATTCTTTGCCATAGCAATAGCAGATTGATTATCGACATAGATAATCGTTGCTAATTCTTGATCATGGTGAAGATCTTAAGAACTTCTCTTAGCCATATCGCTTGATTTGCAGCTGCAGCAGTAGCTATATATTCGGCTTCCGCTGTTGATTGTGCCACAACTTCTTGCTTTCGACACATCCACGAGAATGCACCTGAACCGAATGAGAAAACATATCCATTTGTGCTCTTCATATCATCAGCACAACCAGCCCACTCGCTGTCCACATAGCCCACAAGCTCGCCTTTTTCAATACGAGAATACCATATGCCATAGTTGTGGGTACCCTTAACGTACCTGAGTACTCTTTTCGCTGCCCTCATGTGAACTTGACCAGGGGATTGCATAAAACGTGATAAAATGCTAGCAACGTACATGAGATCCACTACAAGAAAACATAGTATCAGACACGGAAAATAGATACGGAATTGGTTTCGTGTCTAAATTATGAGTATTAGAAACGGCTTCTTACACGGTTTTCTATTTTTGTTTTAAAATAAATTAACGTTTTCATTTAGACACGGATTAGATACGAAATAAAAACGGAAACGTGACAAAATTCATTTTAGAAACGGAATATATCCGTATCCAAATTTGCCACGAGAACACCACCTACGGAATTTTGGTTTTAGACACCGAATTTTCCGTGTGTAATAACTCATAGATACGGAATTTTGGTTTTAGACACCGAATTTTCCGTGTCTAATATGCATGTTTTCTAGTAGTGATCGGGTCTGGTCACGGTTAGATATAGCAAACTTCCAACCAAGCTGCGATATAAAGTGACATCAACTTCATCGCCTTTCTCATCTTTCGAAAGCTTTTCATTCTGAACAAGAGGTGTAGGCACCGACTTGCTCCTCTCCATCTCGAACTTCTTTAGGATATCAAGAGCATATTTATTCTGTGAAATAAAAATTCCATCAGAAGAGAATCGGTTTCCATCCCCAAGAAATATTTAATATGTCCCAAGTCAGACATCTAAAATACATCATCCATGACTTGCTTGAACTCCTTGATCACCGCATCGTCATTTCCCGTTACTAACATGTCATCCACATAGATGGATAAAATCAGTACTTTGCTGTTTTTTGATGTTTTAACATACAAAGTAGCTTCATCATCACTTCGAATAGAGCCATTTTGTGTAAGATGCGAATCTATCTTGTCGTACCAAGCTCGTGGAGCTTGTTTGAACCCGTACAACGCTTTATGTAGCTTGTACACCTTGTTTTCGATGTTCTTTGACTAGCCTTCAGGTTGTTCAACGTACAACTTCTCCTCAATATCACCATTTAAAAACGCAGATTTTACGTCAAAATGAAAGACATTCCATTTGAATTGAGCTGCCAATGCAAGTAACAACCTTGTAGTTTCGTGTCTCGCAACTGGTGCAAACGTATCGCCAAAGTCTACTCCCGATAATTGAGAGTATCCCTTCATGACCAATCTTGCCTTGTGCTTGTTTATGCTTCCATCCAGATTGAACTTGGTTTTGAAAATTCATTTGACTCCAATGATATTCTTGTTCGAAGGTATTGGAACTAAGGTCCAAGTCTGATTTTTTTCGATCATTGCCATCTCCTCCTTTATCGCATTCCTCCATTGATCATACTTCATCCCTTCTTCGAATAAGGAAGGCTCAAGCATAGCATACCTGCATTTTTCATATATCTCAGACAAAGATTTGGTCATTGAGATAGGAGAGTCAGGAGGTGAGTCTTCATCGGCATTTGAAGCTCGGTCGATGACCTTCAATGGCATTGATGAGGACGATCTTTGCCAAATTTCATCAAGTTCAGAGCACTTCTTTTCCCAATTCCAATGAGAGAACTCGCCGAACACGAGATCCCTGCTAACAGAAATTTTACTCGAGTGTAAATTAAAAAATATGTAGCCTTTTACCATTGAAGCATAGCCAAGAAATATTCCATCCTCGACCTTTTGCTCTAACTTGGATCTTTTCACATTAGGAACATGCATATAGCACACCGAGCCGAATGTCTTGAGGTGTTTAGATGTCGGCTTAACACCACTCCAAGCTTCGATGGGCGTCTGTCCTTCAACGGCTTTCATTGGTAACCTGTTCAATAAATATACCGACGTATTAACCGCTTCAGCCCAAAATTTCAGTGGTAGCTTTTTGTCCGTCATCATGCTCCTAGCCATCTCCATCACTGTTCTGTTTTTTCTTTCTAAAACTCCAATTTGCTGGGGCGAATAAGGCACGGTCAGCTGCTGTCCAATTCCCATTTCAGTGCAAAAATCGTTGAACTCGTTCGATGTATACTCCTTTCCGGTGTCCGATCTTATACACTTCAAGTTGCAGCCGCTTTGGCTTCCGCCATGGCCTTGAACTTCTTAAAAATAGAGAAAACTTCACTTTTATTTCTCATAAAGTACACCATGTCATCCTTGAGAAATCATCGATACGAAGTATGAAATGTTTGTTTTGGCTCAAGGATTCTGTACTCATTGGCCCGCATACATCGGTATGAACCAATTCCAATTTCTCTTTAGCTCGCCAAGTAGACTTTGAAGGAAAAGAGAGCATGCGCATTTTACCAAGCTTGCAAGCACGACAAACATCATCGACGTCAATTATAGATGGTAAATCCCTCGTTAAGCCTTCCATCGACATCCTTCTAAGAGCTGAAAAATTAAAATGGTCATATCTTCTATGCCAATGTATAGAATCATCATCCGAAACATAGTTAACATCTTCACACTTTTTGTTAAACTTTAAAGGAAAACTCTTATCGATCATAGGCATCGTTGTAAGGAATCGGCGCACATAATCGAAGTATTATGCGCAGCGGAAAATGAAAATTTTTTATATCAACATATCAAACTGGTTTCACCAAGATCCATGCGAATTAAACTTAACTCGTTCGTAGAGATTATACCTGATATTTCCTTGAGATGAGTACGTCCGTAAATACCAAACGTATGGTATCTCTACCGATATCCACCAAGAACAAGATCGAAGAATCGTCCTTTCTTTAGCTAGAAATACTCGGATGATCGAACTTGATTCACGAAAACAGAAAACTCATTTTCTGCCTTTTCTTATGTAAGATACGCACACGAACTCATAATAGAGATAAAAGGACATACATTTAATTTGAGGGTTACGGCTTGTTATATATCCATTCATCATATGATTGGATAAGATATTATTATAAAATAGAATGAATCGTTGCCATGTCTAATCCCATGATTTAAGCAACTGTATACTATTTTATACCAATCATGCTCAAACGTGTGATGCTAAACTATTTAGTATCAAATGAGCAATTTCCTTGTGGGTTATTTTCCCAAATTATGCATAGCCGATTCCCTAAAATCTTTTATCCTTAAATGGTGTACTAAATATATATATCACATATATATTAATTTGAATCTTACTTATTTTGTGTTATATGGTGAACAAATAAATTATCCCATAATTAATTTATCATCATATTTTACATATCTGTGTAGCACACAAAATTACTTTCTTTGATCTTCTTTTCGATGTGATCCAGTAGGATCCATGTCACGTTGGCAATAGAATTACATCTCATTCTAATTCTATAAATCATAAGTGGTACCTAGCAAATACATTAAGATTACCCAAGTGACACAGATAATAAGTATCTCATACACGTATCACCATCCTAAAGCAATAATTGCCCGTGTCAATTCCTTGTCGCATAATATCCTAAATAAGTTCGAGGTGGAAATGTGTCATCCTCGCAACTTATATATTTCTTAAAAGTTTATTTAAATATGATTGCGCTTAATCACATTGCATGCATTACGATATCACTTTTATCAAGGGGCCCGTGGATATCATCACTCATAAAGTATGAGGGACAAAATATTCTTGATGAACATAATCCATTGCACTAGTCACGCCTGTCGCAGCACCACCCGTATAGTTACCTTTTACGGCTAACGTTGGGCGATACTAACAGACATGCATTTCTAGTGATGGAAAAATGAACATCTCATATTATAGAATTCAAGACACGTATGAAACAATAGTGACAGTAACACAATCCATAACATGTTTCATTTATGGTCTATCCCATATCATAATCTCTATTATATATCTATGTTATTAAATTGATAACTCTTTATCAAATAGTTTGTAGAATATAACTATCATTTAATCCACACATTAATCTTAAACATTATAACTATTGTTCCATTCTAAAAATCTAATGATAATTTAGAGTAAATATTATTTATTTCAATATGGAATTCTACATTCTATGCCATCGACTTAAATGACCCATAAATACTTAATTTACTCACGGAAAAAATGATATAAATCATTCAATTCGTGAAAATAAAAAGCGCAATAATATAAATATTGGCTTCTTAATCACAATACTAACAACCGTAGCCAATAACACATCATTCGGATCGAGCACAACACATGTGTTGTTTTTGAATAAAAGAGAATATCCATTTTCAACCATTTGTGCGACACTCAAGAGATTTTGAGTTAAATCTGGAACATAGAGAACATCGTTAATATGCTTTTCCTTTGGCTTGAATGAGCTTGCCATCTCCAAGTCGAACATCACTCTTGATGGATTCTCAAGCTTGAAAATATTTCTTCGTCTTTACACATGTGACATGTGCACGCACTGTCAATGAGCCATATCTCATTTTCTTTTACGTCATTAACATGCGAAGCCATAAAGATCCGTTCACAAGTTTCCACTTGATCGTCGGAGAAGTTGTTGGTCCCTATTACACCAAATAATCTAACCTAGGATGGATTTACCACACAAATAATCAAGAAATCAATGCAAATGGTGTGGGGTGCTTGAGAGGATAAGATGGAGGCTCAAAATATTATCTCTCTAGAATAAAAACACACACAAGCACGCCTAACTATGTGTTAGGGTTTTAGTATTTATGCCACATGTTGGTATATAATACTTGGGCCATTGTAAGCCCATTACAAGAATAAAATCACTGGGCTCTAAAACATTAAAGCCAAGTTCACTTAAATTAATTACAAGATCAAGTAACCTAATTTAATTGAACACAATAAAATAATCCTAACAATCTCCCCTTTGTGTTCAATTTGCAATTTAGCGCTTGTCATCTTGGTCTTGTAATAATCCAGAGTCCTCAAAGAACACGTATCAAAGGATATGTGGCAAAAGCGTGTGTGTGCGTGTTCTTCTTCAATCTCCTCCTCCTTTATCTCGTCTTGTGACATCTTCTTTAGGAGATTCAAGCTCACCATGTTCTGAACTTCTCTTCTCGAAGCTGCTTGCCGGATCGTCTCTTTGTATTCGATCTCTGCCTTCAATAGTTACAAATCCCATTATATTTGGTCAACCTTTAGTTGGAATTGGGGAGTTCTCTTAAAAATTTGGAGAGGCGTAACAGAGACGGATATTATCTTCTTGTGTTCCAGCTCTCCCTTCGATAGTCGCGACTCCCCCTACATTTGTTCAACCTTCTGTTGGGATTGGGGAGTTCTCTTTAAATGGGGAGAGCTGTGCACGAGGCGTCAACATTGATCTTTGAAGTCTGTGGTGTTTGCTTGATTATCTAACAGCGCTTGAGATTCAGCATTTTGACCTATCTTGCACTTTCGTCGTAGTATTGCTCCCATTTTGCTTTAGTGCTACTCCCCCTCATGATGATCGAGTTGGAGAGATCGTCATGCGATGGGTCAAAATGGGGCATTGTCTTTGGCAAGAAGATCGCGTCGTCGGGACAAGAAGTGGAGTTGATTGGTACTCACGAAAACTCTTCTTCTCGGCGTCAGATTGGTCTTCTTCGAAGGAGGTTGTCTGACTCGGCGTTGAGGAAACTTGTTCGGCTCTAGAAGAAGGTCTGTGGGGTGCGTTTTTCCAAAAATGTGCTTGGGCTCCTTCAGATTTTTCCATCAATTGCATGAGAGCCCGTCCTCAGAGTGGTACGCGCAGCGGATGGTGGGTGCTCAGGTTGGGTAATAACCTGACGGAGCCACTAAGGCAATCCGTCGACACGTGTTCAGAGTTAAACTCTGAGACACGGCCTGTGAGAACAGGGCTTACAGCCGGAGCCACATAGGCGTTCTGTTAACATCGATATAGGAGCGTAGCTCGCAGAAGATGGCCTGATGCAGTTGTTGTTTTGATGTTGCAACGATAGGACTTCCTTCCAATCTTGGAATCACATCTACTACAGACGTGTCTATGGAAGTTCTGATCTGATCACGAAGTCCAAATAAGAAAAAGTGTATGTGTCCTAAAAATTTTAAAACATTTAGGTAGTGAGGACACCTAGACTCGATGTGTTCAAGAAAGTTCAATGGTGTGGGGCTAACTACCACTTAATTCAATATCTCTTGCTTCCAAATGAAGCAGTGATAGCATACGTGGCTGCCCGTGATTTGATGAAAAATCGGTCTTTTGGGAGATCGATGAGTGGGTAAGGCTCGGTTGTGCATGCGCCATTGGACCCAATGAGGCGACTTCTACCCCGGAGCTGATAAAAATCAGCTCCTGCTATATGGGATGGCCCGAATGTTTTGTGAGTTGAAGGATATGTGAAACGTCTGCTCTTCGGTCTTTCAAGAATTGCCAAATGGGAATGTGGCTTATGGACTTGAAATCTTCACTAACACTCGGCTACGTTCCGGGGTTAGGTTCAGTTTGGTCTGACTGAACCATGGGAACTTAGAATCCATGCGTCCTTCAATTTTGGTGAGTGCTGCTTCATCAGCAAGTCGGAGCAGGGCGGTTGAGATCATCTTCGTGTTTGTGTATGGAGGTCACCCTTTTGTAATTCTCGAACTCTTGACGGTCGAGTTTTCAAGTGAAGTCCGTCTTGGGAGGTGGAAGCGCGTGAGAGGAACTTTTTTTCCTTTTTTTCCCTTTTTTTGCTTTTCTTTTGCTTTTTTTTTTGCTTTTCTTTTCCCTTTTTTTGTAAACATATTTATATATTATCGTAATAGTAGTAGATAAGGTATATGTATACATATATGTATATGGGTTAAATGAAGTTTCTCCCCCTCAAATCGTGCACCTAAGGTGTACTCCCCCTAAAAATGTACTCTCCCCTTGTAAATATGGAGTTATACTCCCCCTCAAAGCATGCACGTTTAAACATGTAAGTTCTCTCCCAATTAAATAAGTGTGAGCGTATTTATTTATTTTCAAATCAGATGCAAACTAAAGAATTATTGTTCTTTAAAAATGCATTAGAATGTACGTTTTTCGCTATTAACACTTAAAATACGTATTTTAACGATTCAGCTTATATACATACGTGAATGTTTAAGCTTGTAGTTCTTTAAGATATATGCATAGTTAAAATGTACCGATCATGGGGTATTAGACATTTCAGCTCATATGCATGCGAAAATTTAACATTTAAAGTACATTTGAGTCATGCATGTTTATAATGTACCCTATTGTTTTCAAAGTAGGTATATTGTCTTTTCAGCTCAAGATGCATGCCAAGTTTCTTATGGGATGCATATAGAATTTACTTACGTAGTTGCTCGCATCGCTTACCAGTCGTGTATGTGGAGCAACCCTAGATACCATACACGCTGGGATGTTTGGCTGCCCTCGTCGCATACCAGTCATGAGTGTGGAGCAGCTCTCTTAGTACCTACCCATGCTGGGAATCTGCAAAAACTTATCGGGAGTTTGGTACCCATTTTTGGATGGGTCCTCCCTTATTAGCAGAAAACGGTTTAAGCACATTTGGTTCAAATATTGATCCTAACTCATTCTTTACAGTTTTATTCAATTTGATTTGTGATTTAGGAATCTAAGTTTGGTGAACCTTAGAGGGAAATGACATATCAGCGCTAGTGAATGTATGCCTAGGTCTAGAAGATCTAAAGATTTTCTCCCTAGCCATTCGCAGAAGGTGTCTTTCCGACTTAAACCGAACTGGATATTGCATGTAAGAATAGGAGCATAAAGCATTATAAGCATCAGTAACAGGAGTACTAGTATTCCTACGACAGTAATGCACGTCATTCACATTATAATGATAATTGTGCGGGGTTTGAGAAGTTCGCTTGCTTAAGCTTGGAACTTGTTTTTTGCACACTTCCCTTTCTCTTTTAATAGGAATAGGAGTGGAAAATTCTTGATCATTTTCGAGCTTAATTTTATAGTTTAATGTCGATTTTCCTTTCTCCTTCCTAATCTTTATTTGTTCCTTAGCTATTTTTAGCGCTTTGCTTTTACTTAACGTTTCAGCTTCAATCAAAATTGACTTAGAATGATTAGTAAAAGTTTTCTCAGTTTTAGGAATAAGGATTCTTCTTTTAGTTTTTGTTTTATTTACCTGTTTCGAGGAAGATGTATTACTTGACAAATTATTGGAAACAGATAAAGACGGGGAATTTTTGAGATATATAATCTCCTTTAAAAGCTTTTCCTTTTCAGCGCCAAAACCTATCCTTTCATAGTTCAAAGTATCTTGTAAATCTTTCAATTTACGAGAGTCTCTGGAGTATCACATAGAGTAGGCTTTTGATCATGTAAAGTATTTTCCCGTTAGGAATTAAGTTAGAAGGGAGTTTTGATCTGCTAGACCTATATTCGAAATAACATTCTCTAGTCGTTAATCTTAGAGTAAAGCATACGCTGTTCCTCTAAGACGGTCTCATATTTTGATGAGACTTTATTTCGCTCAGCTTCGCAAGAACGTAAATTCTTAGTCATCTCGCAGACCCTATTTTCACTATCTTCTAACTTAGTTTCTAAGCTAATGGTCTTTGACGTTGCGTTAGTCAAATCTTCATTAGCATAAGCTAGGCTCTCTTGTTGCTTAAGCAACACAGAGTAATTATTAGCAAGTCTTGCTTCTAATTCCTCAATTTTCCTTGCTTGAGCATCCATTTTAATTAATATAATATTATTAATTAATTTTTTTTTGTTTTTAACAAAAAATTGGCTTTTGGAAGTTCTGTTTCGAAAAGTTTGGTTTACTTGAAAATTACCGTGAAGTATCGAAGAAAGTCAGTGTCGAAAATTTTTGGTGTGCACCTAAAAATTTTGAGATAATTTCGAAACCTTCGTGAAAATTACCAAAACTTTTTCTATAATATGCCTATGATTTCCTAAGTTGATTGTTGGATGTAAATGATCGTTGACACGTTTTGTGGATTTGCTTTAGAAAATTTTTACGAAAACGTCTACAACGAAAATTTTTACCCGAAAAATTTATTTAGAAAATTTAGAAAAAGTATTAAAAGAGGCCGTGTATTTGCAATCGGGCGATTAGATTGAATTGCTACAGTGTTTCGGGTGCTGCAATGGAATGCTACAGTGTTTCGGGCGAAATTGCTACAGTGAAAATTTGCAATCGGGCGATTAGATTGAATTGCTACAGTGTTTCGGGTGCTACAGTTGAATGCTACAGTATTTCGGGCGAAACTGCTACAGTGAAATGCTACAGTGTATCGGGTGAAACTACTACAGTCGAATGCTACAGTGTTTTTGGGTGAAACTGCTACAGTGAATTTTTTATTTTTTATTTTTATTTAAATAAGTCCACTTTCGGATGTTGACCAGTCAAGTTTCTGGTTGACCAGTTCAGTTTCGGGTTTGACCAGTCAAAATTGGATTAACTAGTCAAATTTCAGGTGTTGACCAGTCCAGTTTCGGGTTTGACCAGTCAGTTTCGCCCGAAACTGAATAAAACGCTCGAAACTGAATGAAGACACCAGAAACTGAATTAAAACGCCCGAAATAAGGTACTGTAGCAATCTAGACTGAAAACTGACAAAAACAGATCGATTTCTACCCAAAACTCACCTAAATCAACTGAAAAAAGTTGGGTAATCACTTCAAATCACTCGAAAACAACTTAATTACCTCTTGAGCTTACAAAATCAGTAAAATCAACTCAAAAACTCAAGAAATAGCAGAAATTCGAACCCCAAAAAAAATACCCAAAAATTTCAGAAATTTCACTCAAATCCAAACGTGTTTGCTCTGATACCACTTGTTGGTCCCTATTACACCAAATAATATGACCTAGGATGGATTTGCCACACAAATAATCAAGAAATCAATGCAAATGGTGTGGGGTGCTTGAGAGGATAAGATGGAGGCTCAAAATATTATCTCTCTAGAATAAAAACACACACAAGCACGCCTAACTATGTGTTAGGGTTTTAGTATTTATACCACATGTTGGTATATAATACTTGGGCCCTTGTAAGCCCATTACAAGAATAAAATCACTGGGTTCTAAAACATTAAAGCCCAGTTCACTTAAATTAATTACAAGATCAAGATAACCTAATTTAATTGAACACAATAAAATAATCATAACAATTCGCTTGCTGTGTCTGAGTATTAACTTGTTTTTTCAGCCTACATTTCTTTTCAAGATGCCCCATCTTCTTACAGTTATTGCATTGAATAGGTCCTTTTCCCTTGTACCAACAATCCTTCTCAACATGGTTGTTCCTAAAGCATATTTTGCAAGGTTGTGCTTGCTTTGCTTTCTCTTTGTAATTTTCCGCACCCTTACCTTTGACATCCTTATCACTTCCATGCTTTTTGACTTGTTTTCCTTTGGCTTTTACTTTAAAGGCTGGAAACGCACCTTCTGTAGTACCTTCTTCTCTCATATTTGCCCTTTGCTCTTGAGTTTGAAGCTTGCTAATGAGTTCGGGATAGACTTTTAAGGTCCACGATTCTTCGATAGCTGAAATCTTTGCCTTTAACTTCGCAGGCAGACTTATCGTCATCTTTTCGACCACCTTTGCATCACTAAATCATCTCTAATCAACCTTATTTTGTTAACAATGTCTAGAAGTTTGGATGAGTACTCTTTGACGGATTCCCATCCCTTCATTCTCAACATTTCAAACTCTCTTTTTAAAGTTAAGAGTTTGATTGTCTTCACCCTATCGCTTCCTTCGAACTCATCTTTCAACTTATCCCAAGCTTCTTTTTGGATTTTCACAAGCCCTCATTCTTGTGAAAATCGTGTCCGAAAGAGCCGAGTGCAAACATGTAAGAGCTCGAGGTTTCTTAGCCATGTTTCTTCATTTGAGCAATGGTTGGATTTGCTCTTAAAGCCGGTGGTTCCACATCATCTTCCACCACTTCCCATAAACATAGAGCTTTCAAGTAAGCTTTCATCTTGATTAGAGCTGCCGACCCGGCCCGGCCGCCATTTTGACAGCTCTAATCTTGACAGCCCACACATGGTAGTTTTTACCACTGAAACCGGAGGTCCCGTACTTAAATAGAGGTCCCGTACTTAAATAGTTGCTTGAAGACATCTTCTTTGTTGTATTTTCTCACACTCACAAATCCCTCAAGATATAAGCTCTGATACCATTTGAGAGTTTTTCTTTCTTCACGGAAGAGATCTTTGAGAGTGAACGGAAGTGCTTTTTAAATTAGTGGAAAACTAGAGAAGAAAGGTTACAGCAAGATCATCTTTATTTCTTGATGAACTTCATTACATCATTTTGTGGGATAAAACCTAAAATGGTCCCCAATGTCTGCACTGTGAACCAATTTAGTCCCCGATGTTTCGCGTAGACCAATTTAGTCCTCAATGTTATTGAAAACGAACCAAATTGGTCCCTCCGTCAATCCGACCGTCAATGTAGACGGCGATGGTATTTGCGACGGCATTAGCGACGGAATATCCGTCGCTAAATGAAAAGTTTAAAAAAAATAATAAATTAAATATTAAAAATGAGGAAAAAATGCAAAAAAGGAAAACAATTCAAAAAATAGAGTAAACAATTCAAAAAATAGAGAATATTACTAATAAACTAAATAAAAAATAAATAATAATAAATATATAAAATAATGAACGTAAAATAAAAAATAAAATTAAAACAAAAAATGATAAATTAAACATTAAAAATGAGGAAAAAAATTCAAAAAATAGAGTAAAAATTCAAAAAAAAAAAAGAGAATATTACTAACAAATTAATTAAAAAAATAAATAATGATAAAAAATTAAAAATAATAAAGTAAAATAAAAAACTAAAATCAAAATATAAATGAAAAATATAAATTTAAGATTTTATAAAATTAAAAATAAAATATATTTATTTATAAAAACTAAATAAAAAGGAAAAACAAAATTAAGGACTGGTAATTATCGTCGATTAATTGAGACAAAGACGAGATCGGGAATAAAATAAAATATAAATTATCGATCATCGCCATTAACTGGAGAAAGACGAGATCTGGAATCATCACCAATTAATCGTGATAACGTTAAAAAAATTCGAGAACTAGGACGGCGATGCAATCACCCTGTCTATTAGTGAAAAAAAATTCGAGAACTGTGACGATTATGTCCTCATTAACTTGGCAGGGACAGTCTTCGTAAACTTTTAGAGGCATTTTTTATCCTTAATTTTGTTTTTCTTTTTTATTTAATTTTAATAAATAAATATATTTTATTTTTTTAATTTTTAAATCTTAAATTTACATTTATCATTTTTTTATTTAATGTTATTTGTTTTGTTTTATTTTTATTATTTTTTATTTTAATTATTATTTATTCTTCTATTTAATTTATTAGTAATATTCTTTTTTTTTTGAATTTACACTCTATTTTTTGAATTTTCTTCCTTTTTTGGGTTTTTCCTCATTTTTAATGTTTAATTTATCATTTTCTATTTTAATTTTAGTTTTTTTTTACTTTTATTATTTTTTGTTTTTTATTATTATTTATTTTTTATTTAATTTATTAGTAATATTCTTTTTTTTTTGAATTGTTTACTCTATTTTTGAATTTTTTTTCCTTTTTTTGGATTTTTTCGTCATTTTTAATAGTAAATTTATTATTTTTCAACTTCTTCATTTAGCGACGGATATTCCGTCGCTAATACCGTCGCAAATACCATCGCCGTCTAAATTGAGAGAGGGACCAATTTGGTTCATTTTCGATAACATCGGGGACTAAATTGGTCCACGCGAAACATCGGGGACTAAATTGGTTCACATGGTAAACATCGGGGACCATTTTAGGTTTTATCCCTCATTTTGTACATTTAGTAGAGTTGAAAACTAGAGACAAAAGTGTCAACATAAAGCCATGCTTTGACTACCTAACACAACATCAAAGGATGGCCATCCAAGATTTTTCAAAAGAAAATATCTACCCATCATTTATCTTATGGAAAAATATTAATATATTTATAAATATTAATATGAACGTCCATATTGTAAATGATGACTAGCTTAGATTGGACGTTGGTGACTTTCACAATTTTGTAGATGAAAAATGGAACGACCTTTAACTGTTTCTATTTGGTAGTTAAAATGAAAGATGTTAGTCGGCAAAAATCCATTTACTCTTCCAAAGGCCGTGAATGATACACAACAAGCTAGCTGCCACTTGATAGATACTTTAAAGAATTTGAATTATTGTGACATGAAACTGGAATTTGGAAATATTAGTACTCCGACTGTTGTGCATGTAATTAAGGAGGCCAGGTCAAGTTGTAACGTGGATATATCTGTATGGACAATGACATTGGACAATAAATTAGCAGCTGCAACTTGCATATGTTTCCACGGAGGAGTTCACGTCGGGATAGGCGATCCTGAGACTCGCCGGAGGTGGCCGGGAAGTCGCCGGAAATGTGACTGGTCGAAACAGAGATGAGAAGCTGAAGATCTGAGCTGATGAAGTCGCGAGCTTCAGTGATCGTCGGATTGTTGCCGCGAGAACTGATGATCAGGATTGAAAGTTGGACGTTTAAACGAGTACCGTTGGATGACGCGCGAAGGGCATCATTGGCTCAGATCAAAAGTGAGGTGATGATGCGGATGACGAAGATGGACCGTTAGATCTGAAATCAGATGGCTCTGAACAAAAGTGTAAATTCACTTAAAGAACCGCAAGAGGGAATTGCAACTTCATGTGGAAAGCACTGTCCACGTGGCGCACTCTGAGACGGTGGATCAGATCGAAATCAACAGCAGAGATAAAACGAGCAACATGCTTATTTCATGTTTCAGGTTTATAAATATCAGATTTTCAAGTTCGAGCTAGCATCTTTGATCGTCCATAAGTTCTTATAGAATGAGAATCTGAGTAAAGTGTAAACACGAAAAGTATAGAGGACACGGCGGTCTGTAACTTTCGTGTTGTGATCAATAAGAAACGGAGCTCGGTTGATCCGTGGACGTAGGCCAAAGTTAGCCGAACCACGTAAATCCTGTTTTTATCAAAGTGTGTGTGTGTTGCGATTTCAAGCTTCGATTGAGCTCGTATATGCTCAATTCGATCTGAAACACTTGCATAAACTGAAAATACATTGAAACCTCGTTCGAGAGGTGTCCATTTCCTAACAGTTCACCAATAATCACTTCATCAGTACAGTAACAAAACATAAAAAATGGAAGACAAAAACACACACGAACATTACAAGTCTAATTTTTAATTGACAACCCAATCTTCAAATGCAATTCACACGAGAGACAAGCACATTAAGAACAAGAGACTTTACCTTGGAGATGATGAGGATGCAAAATAAAAGCTAGTAGATAGAAGAGAGGAGGACGTCGACGTATTAGTTTGAACGTTGGAAGAGCTACTATCAGTAATAGGCGTCATTATCCCAGTACTGCTAGCACCGACGAAACGGCCAGAACCAGGTGTATAGTATATAGCCTTAGGCATCTTTCGAGGTATCTTATTAGGCAACAATAGCGCTTCCAAGTTAAGGACTCGTTTGGCTTCCATTATGCTGGGCCTGCAGTTGGTGTCGGGATGAACGCACCACATCCCTACCATCAACAGTATCTCCATTTCTACTTCATCGAACTCTCCGCATAGCTTGGGATCCGCCGCATCGAGCACATTCCCCGCACCGTAGAGACTCCACGCGAAGTCGACCAATTTAGTCACTTCTTCTTTACTAACCTCAATAGGCCATTTTCCGCATGCTATCTCCAACAGCACCACTCCAAAGCTATACACGTCGGATTCCTCGTGGCCCTTAACGTAGTTGAAATCTCAGGAGCCATGTAGTCCGTCGTGCCTAATATAAAAAAATATATATAAATAAAGTACGATGTCATCCCTTCAAGTTTAAACTTGCAGGTGAAGTGGTCATTAGGCATGGGGAACGAATCATCACGACCATCAATTTTTTAAAAGAAAAAGAAAAATAAAAAGTTCACGTCCAAGACTAGATAAAGAACGGACATTGTGCTATCACCGGTCTTTATGCAATAGAAATAGTTGAATATGTTGTAACATTTTGATCTCTATTGCACTTTTTGTCTATTTGGATATGAAATGAAATCCTCTTCTCACAAAAAAAAAGACTAGATAAAGAAAGAAGCCAGCGTAATGTGAAGTGTTGGTCATTTAACATGCCTGCAATGTTGGTTGTGCGAGACCCCTTCACGTGGTCCACCGACCTCGCCAGTCCAAAATCTCCAAGCTTTGCGTTGAAGGTCGAGTCGAGCATTACGTTGCTCGACTTTATGTCTCTGTGGAGTACGCACTGCTCGCACTCTTCGTGTAGATACAGAAGGGCCGAGGCTAACCCTAGGGCTATCTTGTACCTAACCTCCCAAGGAAGGGGTATCAAATGCCTCTTGAAGAGGTGATGGTCTAAGCTTCCGTTGGGCATGTAATCGTAGACTAAGAGTAGGTCGCCCCTACGATGGCACCATCCTACGAACTGCACCAAGTTCTTGTGCCTCAGCTTGCTTATGATCTTCACCTCCGAGGCGTACTCGTTGAGGCCTTGTTGGGATCGACGCGATAATCTCTTTACTGCGACATATGAATTTGTTTCCTTGAGGAAGCCTTTATAGACATGCCCAAACCCTCCTTCCCCGAGCTTTTCCTTCTCCGAGAAGTTGTTCGTCGAAATCACCAGCTCGTCGTAGGTGAACTTCTTTGGCCCACTTTCCATTTCGAATTCGTCGTCCATCCGCGTATCTTCGTCGAAGAGATCAGCCTCTTCGTCTTTGTTGTCGTCTGGCAATGGCCCCTCATCCTTTCTGGGATTCATAATCTTCTTCTTATTCTTCTTCCTCGTTACGTAGCAACAAGTTATTACGACAACGGTGATAAGAGCAATCGGTATTCCCAGGCCTAAACTCAACCATAGAACTAATCCTCCTCCTTTTTTGCTTCGTTTGCCACCAACCGGTGGCGGTGGACTATAACCATCGACAGGTGGCGGTGGACTATCATCAACAACGTCTGGCGCAGGACTATCATCGTCGACAGGTGGCGGAGGGCTATCGTCGACAGGTGGCGGAGCACTATCATCGCCGCAGGTGGCGGAGCACTATCATCGCCGACAGGTGGCGGTGGACTATAATCATCGACAGGTGGCGGAGCACTATCATCGCCGACAGGTGGAGGAGCACTATCATCGCCGACAGGTGGCGGTGGACTATAATCATCGACAGGTGGCGGAGCACTATCATCGCCGATAGGTGGCGGAGGGCTATCGCCGACAGGTGGCGGAGGGCTATCGCCGACAGGTGGCGGAGCACTATCATCGCCGACAGGTGGCGGTGGACTATAATCAACAACGTCTGGCGCAGGACTATCAAGATCAACAGCCCAAAACATAGCATCAACAACTGGCCCAGGACTATCAACAGCCCGAGTACTAGCATCAACCATTGTTGCAGGCAGATCATTGGAAGTGAAATTCCAGTAATAAACCTTGTGTTTCTCGTGCCCATTTCCTACTGACGCCGAGAAGCCAACTGTGACATACTCTGGCAGTTGAGCTCTAAGATCAACCACATAGCTGAGATTGTCATAACTTTGAGTAGCGTTAAAGGCGCCACCAGGCCACCCCGTAAAACTGACGCTGAGCATCATGGTACTCGAGTCATACGAAATCCATGCTTCAGCGTCTGCTCCAACCGTAATATTGTTCGACCATTTTGTAATTTTGCTGGAATCCACGGAGTTTACGTCGATCCCAACGTGTGGGATTGGGAGAGATGTTTCCCATTCGTCCGTATGCGTATCGAACTCTACAGTGGCCAAGGCCGAGGCCCGAGGAACCCTCGGGAATTGTTGAGCCAACGGGGGCTAAGAAGAAAGAGAGTCCGCCTGCATAGCTACTAGTGTTTGGTGAATACATCCCGAAACTGAAATGAGTTCGAAAATCTGCAGTTTTTCCAGATTTCTTGTCCCATAAATGCAATGGTTCTGCATAGGTGGCTCTACCGACCTTTTGCATGGACTCGATTCCATCGCCAACCTCATTGGCTGTGACCCCAATTCCCTCATCTGTCCGATAAGCGTGCCCTGATAGTATTACCTTATTATAATTGTTGCTGCGATTGACGCTGAAGTTTAGACCAGCGAGTGTTGGAAAAGGGAAGAAGAAGAAGATGAAGAACAAGGAAGAACAGAAGAAGAAGAAAGTATGAAGGATTGAAGTCGAGGAACTAATAAAAGCAGGAGGCTGCATATCGAATTATGCTCCTTTTTTTATTGATTATGATGTGAATGTTGTTGGGTGTCCGTCCAGCCCCAAGAAAATATAATATATTTATATATAAATAATATTATAATATTTTATTATAATATTATTTTATATATGTAATAAATGAATTGTTCGTATTAAATGGCGACGCGGCGGATTCCTGGCACCGGTTTCGGGTGGTCCAAAACTGAGCGACGCGGCAAATTCCTGACCATCGGTTTTGCGGATCAGATCCTCTATCCCACTTTTTTGTGTCACTATTAAAAAACATCATTAAACATTATTCTGTTAAAATGCCGTAAATGACATTATTTTTTGGTACCAAATGCTAAAACGAAAAAAAATTCAGTATAATGTACATTTTTCTATGGTACTTTTCAATATATCATATATTTTTCTCTAGCATAATCACAGGTGTTATAAAATTATTTTTTGTGTTTTAGCATTTGGTATAATAGTATTTATGATATAATGTCATTTAGGGATGTTTTAACACTAATCGGAACAATGTGTTTAATGTTATTTTTGAAAAGTGACACAAAAGTGGGATAAAAAAGTGGGACATGAGATCTGGTCCACCTGTTTTGAGTGGTCCAGAGAGCTGAAGACATCTATAAATAGGCTGAGGATTCTTCAGTTATTGTCACCCCAAAACATTAGCCTGGTGGATAAGGGGTCTCGGGTTTTGGGTTTAAACACGAGTGTTATTTTGTGCGGTGTAATATTCTCAAATATAGTAAAACTAATGTCTCTCCGTGGATGTAGGCAGTATTGGCCGAACAACGTAAAAATCTCGGTGTTCTTTCGGTGTCATTTCAACTCTAATTAATATCCCTTAAAATGTCGTGGGGTTCAAATACAACTACCGCTGGACCGGAATTAAATATTACCGGTCAACCCCAACAAATGTTTCACGCACTTTTTATCTATAATACTCGACCTCTTTTACTATTTTTAGAATGCAGTAGATGTACTTCGTTCGGATTGACACTCTTTATAATACGAGGAAGGGTATTAAGAAGCAACTTGCTGCCAAGAGAAGAAGACTCTCGTTGACCCTAATTCATCAATAACTCAACAACCAACCCACTGGCAAGGGAGAGGTTTTAAGCAAAAATTCATTAATTAGAGGTCCACAAGTGTCATCTTCTTGTTATTATTACATCACATGAATTTGTCGTCGACATGAACTTGAAAACTCACTCCTCACTCAGCATAAATATTAATGAGCTTCCCCCATCTTGTTTGGTAAGAGGTCGAAATAAGAATGGAATTTATTCGTCTTCATCTTCACCAAACAACCAATCAAATGGGACCTCATCGTACTTATTATACATTGTAAGTGAGTCAATAATTGGTTTCTTCTGCTGAGATTTTCACTTTTGTAACATGCAGCAGCATCTAAGCAATAACCATTCTTTCTGCGCCTCAAAATTCAATATTGCATGTGATTCCTAAGAATCTTTTCCATTGTTCTAGCTGGGCCAGCTCTTGGTGAGGTTCAATGGAACACTTTGAAAAGAATCAACAGTATTACCATATGAAGCCTTCGTAGGAGTTAGGACGCATTGTTTTGCACTGTTCGCTTCTAAATTTAGATCCATCTAGTTCTAATTTATATACAGAATCATAAAATATTTGGATTACATATCCCAAGACAACTTCGAAAAAAAGCAGGAGGGCTTGTACTATTTTGATGTTATTTGCATTCCTCTTCAAGATTAATTTCGAGTTATTTGATTTTGGACATCCACATATTATTATCAAGAACACTAAATTATGTTACATGAAATAAAAATACAAATAAAAAACATATAGTATTCAGTGAAGACAACACAAAACAAGCAACATCGATCATTACAGACAATAACATAGGTCATAGATGCATTACTTATTACTCCTCTAAGACAACAATTCATCGAAACCAATTACCTCGTACACGACAATCCTCTTCCACAACATCAAAAAGCAAAACCCTTCTTATAATTCCAACTTCTATCATAGTTGGAACAAAAAATAAATTAAACGAAAGGTTTACTTTACATACACAGTGAAGCTATAATGTATAAATCTCTTCACAGTCCGAAGGGTGATCATAATTTTCATGGTCGAAAGCCATGAAAACAAAAAAAAAAAAGAAAAGAAAAAGAAAAACCCTTCTTTAAAAACGAACCCTATAGAAAATTAGCTTATCGAAAATGGTGAAGAAGTAGCTTGCATGATAGCTTGGTAATTGGCAAAACATATACTATTAATAATAAAGATTGTGAAGAGCTCCGTGTAAGCTCTTCACTAATTGGCTCATATTCATATTGAAGTCTTCATCCATCTGCAGTAAATAAAAGGAAATTTCACCATCTCATAACGTATTATATATACATGTATATATGTAATTATGGATGGTTTATTCGTATATTGCATTAATTACCTGAGCAACGATGCTTATACTGAGAGCAGAATCTCCAAAGCTCATAGAAGAACTGTTGACAACAGTGAGATTAAGCTTCTCAATCTCAGCAACGACTCTCTCAATAGCTCCCTTCTTTTTCTGGCTATGAATGTTACACGCACTTTTATCTATATACTCGATCTCTTTACTATTTTTACAATGCAGTACATGTACTTCGAGATTTTGAAAACATTTTCGGATTGACAATCTTTATAATATGAGGAAGGGTATTCTTGTTCAATTCGACTGGCGCTGTTTAAGTTGCATGTTGGTAATAAGCAGCAACTTGTTGCCAAGAGAAGAAGACTCGTTGACCCTAATTCATCAATAATATTTCAACCACCAACCCAATGGCCAGGGAGAGGTTTTAAGCAAAGATTAATTTAGATTGAAACTCATCACTCAGCATTAATGAGCAGCCTCCAGCTTGTTTGTTTAGAGGTCGACATAAGACTTGAATTCTATTCATCTTCATCTTCTTCACCAAGCAACCAATCAATGGGACCTCATCGTACTTATTATATGTTTGACTGAGTCAATAATTGGCTTTCTTCTGCTGAGACTTCAGTTGTAACATGCAGCATCATCTAAGCAACAACTGTTAATTCTTTCTGGGCCTCAAAATCCAATATTGCATCACGTTTTAATTAGAATCTTTTCCATGTTCTAGCTGGGCCAGCTCTTGGTGAGGTTCAATGGAACACTTTGAAAAGAATCAACAATATTACCATATGAAGCCTACGTAGGAGTTAGGACGCATTGATTTGCACTGTTCGCATCTAAATTAAAAATTTAGATCCTTCTAGTTCTAATATATATACATGAAGATAATGTGCCTAAGAGAGGGGTGGAGTGGGGTGAATTAGGCTTATAAAAATTAATGATTCTTCTTTTTACAAATCCTAAGATGTAGTGGCTTAGAGATGCCTACTAATGCTTATGATGACTATGCCTGATATATCCTAGTTACGTCAGATGTATGTCGGGTCTGTCTCACTGCAAAGAGGAAATAACTATAAAGTAAATGCGAGACAGGATTTTTATAGAGGTTATATCCCCAACTGGAGTGTACTCATCTCCTTGAGGTTTGCTCCTCAAGAGTTTATCCAATCACTATAATGCACCGTAGCTGGATATGAAACTGAATGATTAGCCCAATATACAACCGAAACAAGTCGAACACTAAACACACAAGGTTTACCTCACGCCGAGTTTCATTTATGGGAATCTCCAAATCCTATCAGAACATAGCTCGCTACCGAAGGCCCCCAAAACTCGTCCTTCCCTTCACGTGTGTGTAAACGTCGACCTTGTAAATTAACGCTCAGGAATCTCTATGTAAGGTTTCTGCTAAGAACTCTCGTATTGTACTTTCGCAAATTGTTAGTGCCTCGAAGATATGAAGTGTTGCTCATATATAAACCTTTTTCATTTAACACTCACATGGAAACTAAGATCAGAGATTAGTAGCAAAATCAAGCACATTATCCATGCAATTTTCGAGTAGTCAACGTGCCATGTAAATCATGCTTATCATAAATTATCACAACGGTCATAAGCTCCAAATAGCATGATTATATTTCCTTTATAAGCTCAATTTCGAATTGTATCCATATTCAGTTATTACGAATTTTATTTACCATAACAGAACTTTCCATATGTGATTCCCTGCTATCAATTTATAGAATAAATCATTCCAAACTTCGTTTCCATGTTTAGCACATTAGATAGCATCAGATCAATATATTTACCATGTTTAGCCCATAAATCGGATCATAGCATATATATCACGAATTAATAAGTCATGGCTTAACTTTCCATATATCAGATATCACATCCATTTAGCACATACCATGTATTAGCAATCTTATCCACAAAGCCAATCAATCAAGCTTTCCTAATTATAATATCCTAATAAGTATAAGGAAAGATATGAATTTGATTTCGCACAACTAAATCAATGGAACGCATTTAAAAAAGGGGCATTTTCATTTCAGTCCCCTACATAAGTATAATTTAGGATTCAGACCCATTTTTATGCAGTACCACTTTATTGCTCTTAAACACCAGTATGTTGAAATTCTATACCACAAAACCATAACCCGGTACCAGTTTATGATCATTTGATACCAGTTTATTTTCTGCAGTACCACTTTATTGCTCTGACGTACCAATATGTTAATGTTTGTAACACAAAACGATCATTCTATACCGGTTTATATATATTTCATACCACTTTTTACACCACACAAAATGGGTCCTTTAACATAAAAAATTCTCAAATAGGGTCTGAATTCGAAATCAAACCCCTAATAGGGCCTGATTTCGAATTGACCTTTTAAAAAATCGTAGACGTGACTTTCATTCAGGAATAAACGACTCTCAATGGATATATCACTTTCCATATTTAGACAACATATTCCTTACATAACCCGGTAGGATATCTCACATGTTATTTCCGTAAATAGCACCGAACGATATATCCGAGCATGTGAGACGTCTATAACATGCGATCACACAGTTTCACTAATAAAATCACAGAATCACATGCGAATCAAATATTTGACACTGACCATTTTATAACTCATAATTTATGCATGGTCAAATATTATCATGTACTTAGATATTATATTGATCATTTATCGAATTGCTTAATTTATAGACTTAACGTCATTATAATTACATAGTTCATCAAAACTCTCTAACGCTCATGAACCAAAAAGGTACGTTCTCCCCTTTTGATGATGACATGTAATTGATGCAGCACGGATGCATGTAAGCATATTCAATCACGTAGTTCCTAGCGCATATGTCTAAGTGTTCCATAATCATAAAACATAGAATATGATATTTCCTAATCACATAAGATACATATTTGCTCTCCCTGCCTAAGTGCAGTTATCTATATGACATGCAGAGATATATCATAAATGGACTTGCTCCTCCTGTCTAAGTGCAGATATCTCATGTCATACTCAAAGATATATCCTGAATGCAAAATTTTGAAGTTACCTAAAAGTGTGCTCCCCCTGCCTAAGTGCACATTTTTCCAAACATGATTCAAGCAGCAGATAATCATCGCATCAGGCACTTATCACTTATCAAGAAATCTCACAAACGCAGATTAGTATAGAGCATCACTGTGTTAGAGCATAAGATCACGCATTGCATTATAAAAGTATCACAGATATATCATAAAAGTACAAAAATATTATAAAATTAGGGTTCCATGAACTTAGACAAATAACTTCCAAACCGCTACTCCCACACACTTAGAATACAAAATGCCGAAACTTACCTTACTCCAACTGCATCATAAAAAAAGGGAGGAATACCTAACAACTATTCTGGCAGAACAAAACAGAAAGGATATATCCTAGGGGCTTCTAGGATCAAAGCGGAAGACAGCCTACTGGCTTGAGGAACGTTCTGAATCAGCGGATTTTGGAAGAGATTTCTTCATTAACTTGGCAAGCTTGGACAACTTTAGCGACAGTTCGGTGTATTGCTCCTTGATCTTCATAAAACGCTTTTGGTTGTCAGCCTTGATATCAGATATATCCTTGCGTCTAGAGGAAATTCCTTCCTTCTCCACGCTGAGTTCCTCCATATCGTCGTCGTCATTGCTCAGTTCTGTAACCTTCGCTTTTCCTTTTACGGCAGACCTTTTCTGGGCAGTCTCCACTGACTTTTTCTCTTTGGCCCTGGACCAACCGGTTTTCAAATGATGTACCCCAATGCGCTTCAGAGTTATCAGATCCACAACGTGTCTGGCCTTGTCTTCCCAAGCTGGCGACAGGACTATTCCTTCGCACTCAAACAAGTGAGTGAGCAGCATCCCATATGACAGTGGCTTGTCACTGTTCTCAAAGGCTTGGATCATGTGCATCATGATAATGTAGCCGAGGTTGAACTTCCATTTATGAGATATCATATAAACAGTGAATGTGCTCATGAAGTTCATTGTTGTTGACCGGCCTCCGCTACCGATCTTCGCGCTCCACACTGTCATATTGAGAAGCTTGTGCAGGAAAAGATAGTTGATGGGTAACTGATTTAGGGCTTCGCCATCCGAGAAAAGTGGTTTGCTACGGGTATTCCAGAGGGTATGGAAGATATCACTGAGGTCGAAGTCGTCAGCGTGGCACCAGTCATTCATGTCGTAGTGACAGACACTTCATCGGAGACTCCCAGTTTCTCATTTATCTCCTTAGTAATCCAAGTGAATCTGTGCCAGCACGTAGGAGTGGATACTGATGTGCTCTTTGTGCTCATATGAACAGTTAGCAGTTTTGAAATGTTGGGCAGCATGTTGGTCGACATAATGGCTAGCATGCACTTGCTTACACTTCAGACATGACTCACAAATAACATTGCATGAGCGGATTTACACAACATTGCATTTATGACTCACAAATGACATCATATGGCGTGAACATCCACTATCGAAGTACCATGAGCCTATCACGTTAGCTCGCAAAGAGATATACACAACATTGCATTTATGTACGGATTTCTCTACCCAAACTTTCTTATATATTGAAACAACATTATGTTCACCAGAATTTAAAGGAGTACCGACTGAAATTTCTCCAGACAAACCTTTCAACACCGATTTCCCAATGTTGAGCGGAATGTTGGGCGATATTTCAGGCAACATAGGTTTCTCCGAAATCTCCCCCTTTAATTTCCAGCAGAAAGGCTTGATATGACCAGACTGCATGCAATGATGACATTTTGTAAAATTTATCCTTAGGTTGGTCGTTATAAACATAATTAGGCATATCTAAAACAGGTTGAGAATATCCCTAAACCTTGTTTATCAAAAAATCCTAACAACAATACCTCATCAAGGGTAGAATTTCCCTTGTTCATTTTTAGAACGTCTCGTCCGCTTCGTCGACTTGCTTATGTAGCTTGTCGATTCTTTGTCTTTTCGCGTCAGCACGGCTTCCATTTTGTTCATCCCTTCAAGTAAGCTTTCGATTATCTTTTCGCTCTTCTCATTCTCTTCGGACAGCGTTTTCACGATGGCTTTGAGTTCCGAGTTTTTCGCCTTTTCTTTCGCAAATTCCGCGGACAACAACTAGAAGGCACAATCTAAGCCTACATCATCAGAACTTAAATACCCATCAAAACAGTTTGAGTCATCATAATCGAAAATAATATATTTTTCAGATGTTGAGTCAGATGTTGGCTCAACATCAGTTACCGTGGTAAATCCTATGATGATCTTCGTCTTCTTCGTTATCTGAGAATTATTGTATGGTACTGATGATGGCTTAGTATCCTTTGCACATTGTTCTTCATCTTCGTCGTCTGAAAGATCGACCCAAAGTGTTTTCCCATGCTTGCGAAGGGTGTTCGCACATTCATTGGCATAATGGCTCCCAACCCGTGCGCATGCATGGGATCGCACAATTTTCCATTTGATATTCTTTTTCTCCATTTGGTTGCATTTGAAGAACGGAGGAGCAGAGGTCAGTTCCTTTGCATTCTGGCCTTTCTTGAATTTTGGGCAAGCATTTGGCGCAACATTCTTCTTCATGAGTTTCTTGAATTGCTTCACGAGCATTGCCGTATCCTCATCATAATCAGAGTCATCCTCAGTTTGAAACTTAGAGGGCTGACTGACTAGAGCAATACTTTTGTCACGAGCTGCTCTCTTTTAGACTTCGAGGTTGGTCTCGTAATTTTTCATGTTGTTCATCAAGGATTTGAACTCCATCCTGGCCAAATTGTGTGCTTTCTCGACCGCCGCTACCTTCACATTATATTTTTCAGTTACAGAACGAATTGTTTCTGAATTAAGTACCTTACTCGAGATCGGGTCTCCCAAAGCTAGCACATTCGCTTGAAATGGTCAGAAGCTTTCCAAAGGATGTGGTGATGTCCTTGTCTTCTTTCATTCTTAGATTCTTGAATTGATTGTGGAGGAGTCGAAGTTTGGTATCTTTAACGCTTGCATCTCTCTCACAATACAGTTGAAGCATCTCCCACACGTTTTGAGCCGTCATGCAGTTCTGAATGATCCTGAACATGAATATGTCGACCGACAAAAATATGGCAGGAAGAGCTTTGTCGTTGAACTCGGCTTCACTTCTCTCGAGATTCATCCATTCGCCGACAGGTTTGTCCACGACTTCGCCATCAGCGTCTAGTGCAGTTCTTGGTGGCGTGTATCCATTGAGCACAGCGTCCCACGCACGCATATCAATTGACTTGAATGCTCACACGAACCTTCCAATAGGCTAAATTAGATCCGTCTAACACTGGAATCTTGCCGACATAGTTTGAGCTTGAAACAACCATAATAGAGGTATGAATGCTTAGTAACGTCAAGCGGAGGCTCTGATACCACTTTGAAGTGGGGTCCCGATATGGATGTAAACTAAGTTGTAAAACGTAATCTAAATGTTGGAACTAATGTTGGGGTAACACTCGACCTAACACTTAGTCGCACAGGAAAATTCTAAGAACTTAGTAAATAGAGACGATTGACCGGAGCTATAGCAAGTTGTAAAAACTTGACGCGTGCCTCGGGGCCAAATTCCACTATAATAAATGGATTACAAAAATAAGCCTAGAAAAGATATAAATCAAATGATCCTACTAAACTACGAACTCTTTCGACTTTTGCAAAACAAAAATACTAGGCTAAAAAGAAAACTCCCATGATAGCTCAGACTCGCTCAAACTCCACCAAGCTTCCTGTTTTTAGTATGCGCCTTCCCAAAATTCGCTCCAGCTGCTTCACACTCATTCCACGCATTTTGATCCATTCCAATCCTTATTCGCATCACTAAGAAAAGCCACTTAACCGAATTAAACACGTTTTGGACATGAAAAATAAAATGAAGTTGGACACATTCTCAGACAACAATGTTGACTAGAATGTTGTCCCAACATTGTCAATGTTGATGTCTCAACATTAACACTTTACATTCGCAGTGAATATAAGGTAAAATCTCTTCAGTGATAATAATTTTCATGGTCGAGAGCCCTGAAAACAAAAACAGAAAGAAACCCGTCTTTAAAACAAACTCTCATAGAAAGTTAGCTATCGAAAATGGTGAAGAAGTGGCTTCGCATGATATCGAAAATGGGGGGACCTTTTACGGTTTCTATTTTTGTAGTTAAAAATGAAAGGTGTTAGTCGGCAAAATCCACTAAATCTTTTTAAAGGCCGGGAAATACACAAGAAGCTGCTAGTTGATATATACACAAGCATAAGCTGCTAGATATGTCTTTTAAAGAACTTGAATTATTGTGACATGAAATTGGAAATTTAGGGCTTGACTATTGTTCATGTAATTAAAAGGGTAGGCCAAGTTGTAACGTGGGTATATCTATATAGGCAATGACTTGGACAATAAATTAGGAGCTGCAACTTGCATATGTTTGCACAGACGAAATATATCAAGCAGTATACTACTCCATAGAGGAGTTCATAGAACTCTTATTGGGATCTCCTAAAACGTCTCCAATGATAATCGACGTGCCTAACGATGATGAATAGATGCTTGCCGGGTGATTCTCCAACGTCGGATGAGAATCTCGATCAATGCGTGGTTGAAGATTCTGAGGAGAAGGTACAATGCATTTCAAGAAAGGACTGTGTGCTAGGGATGGCAACGGGGCGGGTCTGAACCGGGTTTGGCAGGACCCGTGACCCGCCCCGACTAATATATCCTGGACCCGATACTCGGCCCGACCCGCATAAAGCATGGACCCGCCCCGCCCCGCCCCGCTCCGAACCCCCCATGAACCGGGTCTGACCCGCCAGACCCGATTAATGTTCACTTTTTCTTTTTTTATTTTTTATTCTAATTTATATAAAATCAACATATATTGTAATATTTGGGGATTGAACCCATGACCTCTACTTGATAAAGCAACGACTCATCCATTGGGCTACATAACTTTTTATTAACAATTATGACATATATATATATATATAAATGTAACGAAAAAATAAATTATATACAAAATATATACCTGGGCGGGTTTCGGGTCGGGGATTGGGCCGGGTTGGCTGGACTCGAGACCCGACCCGGACCCGGCCGGGTTGAGTCCTTTAGGACCCGTAACCCGATAATTCAAATATACCCGCCCCATTAGGGGCGAGTTTTGGCGGGTCCGGTCTGGACCCGGCCCATTGCCATCCCTACTTGTGCCCTCTTCTTCTTCTTCTTCTTCTTCTTCTTGTTCTTCTTCTTCTTCTTCTTCTTTTACTCATTCACCCTTTTACAGAAGTATAAAGTTCATATAGTAAATGTTGACTAGCTTAGATTGAAAGGTAGCGACTAGCGAGTTCCATAATTTTTGTAGATTAAAACTGGAAGGACCTTTTAAGGTTTCTATTTTTGTAGTTAAAATGAAATATGTTAGTTGGCAAAAATCCACTAAATCTTCTGAAGGCCGTGAATGATACACAACAAGCTAGCTGCTACTTGATATATCTTTTAAAAAACTTGAATTATTGTGACATGAAACTGAAAATATTAGTGATTGACTATTGTTCATGTAATTAAGGAGGCGCCAAGTTGTAACGTGGATATATCTGTATAGACAATGACTTTGAGACAATAAAATAGCAGCTGCAACTTGCATATGTTTGCTCAGACGAAATAATATATGTTGGTCCAGCTAGCCAAAGCCAGTCGCCCACCAAAGGGCGGATTCCTGGCCACCCGTTTCGAGAGGTCCAGAAGCGCTGAAGACATCGATAAATAGGCTGAGGATTCTTCAGTTATTATCATCACAAGCTCATTCGGGTTTTACTAAATAGAGATATGTAGTTCGAGTGAATTGTGAGGTTATCAGTTCAGGTAGAAACTGGTAGGGCTCCACATCCACAGAGAGGTGTGAGGTAAACACGAGTGGTAAAAGTGAGATAGTAAAAAATTGAGGGTTATAATTTTTACTTTGGTGAAGATTTTACCGACTCGCCCGTGGTTTTTCCCTCTTCGATAACAAAGGGTTTTCTGCATTAAAGTTCTGGTGTTCTTTCTTACCTTACGACAATTTTATTTCTACGGTGGTAGTTACTGTGCGAGTCCCACCAAATTTACCCCGTGGGTCCCACTTCTCCCGATCGTCTTATCGAGCCAAATCAGGACCTGTTGCGCTGCGGAGCCCACTGACCATGCTGGGCCCACCATCATTTCCAACAATTGGTACCAGAGCCTGATAGTATTCTGAGTATGCTCTGTGGTTGCAGCTTTGACTGATCTTCCATATCAGAAAAGATACTAATAGGCTGCTTTTAGATTTTGACGGCCATGGAGAACGACAGAGGAATGATCAAGCTGAAAGTAACGAATTACTCCATATGGAAATCAAGGATGGAGGATTACCTTTATTGCAAAGACCTCCATGAACCAATCGAAAATAAAGGCAAGATGCCTGAAGGCGGGAATGCTGTCCTATGGAAGAACTTCCAAAGAAAGACGCTAGCTGTGATCCGCCAATGGGTGGACATTAGCCTCTACAACCACGTCTGAAATGAGACAGACCCCACAAACTCTGGACGAAATTGGAGGATATGTACGAGGTCACAAATGCGCAAGCAAGGTATTCATTATGCGAAAACTCATGAATGTGAAGCTGAACGAGGGGCGATCAGTTACTGAACATCTGAATGACTACGGCTGGTAACTCAACTCACAAGTGCCGGTCTAATCCTTGATGATGAGCTACAAGCATGTCTACTACTAGGATCTGTACCTGATAGCTGGGATACGTTGGCGGTATCGCTCACTAACTCGGCACCAAGTGGTAAAATCACGATGGAGATGGTGAAAAATAGAGTCTATAATGAAGAGCTATGACGGAAGGATGTTGCCAGTACCATCACGGAAATCAGGCCGTTGTCACGGAGAATATGGGTCGGAGCAAGAGTAGAGGACCAAAAGGATACGACAAGTCCAAAAATAGATCCAAGTCTAGGGAGATGAAGCTACCATTGTGGAAAAAAATGGCCACTTACAAAGAACTTGTAGACTTCTCAACTCAAAACAGCAACAAGATGATGACAAGAACACGTCTGCAATCGCCTCAAATGATGGTGGATAGGTTACTCTGGTGAATGAAGCAGACTACTGTCATGTTGTGAATACGAGCACTGAATGGGTAGTGCACTCTGGTGCCTCATACCATTGTGTTCCAAGGCATGAATACTTCTCCACGTATACAGGAAACTTTGGTACTACCAAGATGGGTAACCAAAGTGTTTCTAAAATAGTGGGGATCAGTGATATCTACATCCAGACGAGCGTAGGGTGCACATTATGGCTGAGAGATGTGCAACACATTCCAAACCTGCATCTCAACCTGATTTCTATGAAGGTACTGGACAACGAAGGATATTTTAATGAGATGGTGAATAGCAACTGAAAACTCACCAAGGGATCGTTGGTGGTAGCGAGAGGAATGCTATGCTGCTCACGTACAAGATGCACGCAACGATATGTGCTAACCAACTGAACGCAGTTGAAGATGATGCTTCTTCAAATTTGTGGCACAGGCAGGTGGCGCATATAGGAGAGAAGGGGTTGAATGTCTTGGCTAGAAAGTCCCTCATACCAGTAGCCAAGGAGAAAGCGTTGAACCCCTACGATTACTGTTTATTTGGGAAGCAACATAAGTTTCATTCCCGAAGAACTCAACCAGGCGAATGAAGAAGTTGGAGTTGATACGATGTATGCGGACCCATGGAAGTCGAATCTCTGGGAGACAATAAATATTTTTTGACCTTCATTGATGATGCATCTCGCAAGACCTGGGTATATCTGTTGCGGACGAAGGACCAGGTGTCCTACTATTTTAAGAAGTTCCATGCGATGGTCGAAAGAGAAACAGGAATACCGTTAAAATATCTACGCACAGATAATGGTGGTGAATACAATTCTCGGGAGTTCAGAGATTATTCCACGAAGCAGTGTATTAGGCATGAGAAGACAATTCCTAGCCCTCCTCAGCAGAATGGTGTCGCAGAGAGAATGAATCGAACCATTATGGAGAGAGTCCGGGCGATGCTCAAGATGGCTAATCTATCTAAGTTATTTTGGGAGGAAGCTGTCAACATTGCAGTCTATCTTATCAACCGACTACCTTCATCGGCGTTGGATTTCGATATCAAAGAAGGTGTGGACCGATAGAGACATCTCATATTCACATTGAGAGTGTTTGGCTGCAAGGAATTCATGCACGTACAGAAGGAACAAAGATCAAAGCTCGATGATGAATAGAATCCTTGCATCTTTGTTGGGTATGGAGACGAGGAGTTTGGCTACAGACTTTGGGATCCAAAGAAGAAGGAGGCTGTTCGAAGTTGCGACGTATTATTCCATGAGCATGAGACCATGGGTGACTCATGTGTGGATGTGACAAAATCCACAAGTGTTGGTGTAGATGATTATACACCAATCAGCATTCCATATGAAGGTGCCACGGAGGAAGGAATGCAACAATCAGAACCTGAACTAGAAGAGCCAGCCATATATGATGATGAACATGTCGTCGATGAACACACTGAACGTGCTGAGCAGGGAGAGCCTTCAGATATGTGCAAGAAGCAGTTGAACCTCAGCTGAAAAGGTCAAGTAGGGAACGCCAACCATCTACGACGTATCCGAGTTCTGATTATATTTTGATTACTTAAGAGGGGGAGTCAGAGAGCTTCCGAGAAGTACAATCTTGCAGGGACAAAGATTGTTGGAAAATGGCCAAGCAAGAGGAGATGGATTCTCTGAAGAAAAATGATACGTATGAGTTAGTTCGATTGGCGAAAGGAAAGAAGACGCTCAAGAACAAATGGGTGTACAAATTGAAGAAGGATGATGGCAAGCTGGTCAGATACAAGGCTCGATTAGTGGTCAAAGGTTTCACTCAGAGGAAGGGGATCAACTTTGACGAGATATTTTCACCGGTCGTGAAAATGAGTTCAATCAGAGTCATACTGGAACTAGCTGCTACCATGGATCTTCACTTGGAGCAACTCGACGTGAAGACCGCATTCTTACATGTGATCTTGATGAGGAGATATATATGGAACATCCCGAAGGGTTCAAGGTTAGAGGTAAAGAGGACATGACCTGCCGGCTGAAGAAAAGCTTATACGGTCTGAAACAAGCTCCACGGCAGTGGTACAAGAAGTTTGATTCTTTCATGGTGCATCAGGGGTTCAAGTGAACAGATGTAGATCCATGTGTTTACGTCCGGAGATACTCTAACGGTAAATTTATTGTTCTTCTCCTGTATGTTGATGATATGCTAATTGTTGGAGAAGATGCAAAGATGATTAGCAGGTTAAATAAAGATTTGTCAAAGACGTTTGACATGAAGGATTTTGGTTCGGCAAAGCGGATTCTCGGAATGGAGATTACCCGAGATCGGAGAGCTGGGAAATTGTGGTTATCCCAGGAGCGTTATATTGAAAGAGTTCTAGAGTGGTTCAATATGATGGATGCTAAGCCAGTTAGCACGTCACTTGCCGCACACTTTTAGTTGCGAAAGAAATCGGTCCATCAACAAATGAAGACGGAGATACAAACTGCTTTTGCATTATTCACGTGGGCCTGCAGTTTTTTCTGTTCTTATTTTCACATGAACGAAGGTAAGGGATTCAACTATAAATAGCAGTGATTGAGGGAAGAGAAAATTGCCTCAGGCCAAAACAACCACATCAGATCTTCTCGTCTCTGATCATTTTCTGTAGCCTACTCCTAATATTGTTGTAGTGCTTTTGTATCACATCAGTGTACGTGTCTGTAATATCTCCACATAATAAAGAAGTTCTACCCTCCGGCCCGTGGACGTAGGTCATTTTGACCGAACCACGTAAATCTCGTGTCACTGTCCAAATTTATTTTTCGTCTATACTATTTTATTATCGTCATTTTTCGGCAAAATAATTATCGAGAATTTCCACATAACCTAACAAACCAATTACCTCATACATGACAAGCCTCTTCAGCAACATCAAAAAGCAAAACACTTTTTCTAATTCCAACTTGTATATCATAGTTGGAACCAAAAATAAAATAACATACACAGTGAAGCTATGAGGTATAAATCTCTTCACAGTCGGAAGGGTAATCATAATTTTCATGGTCGAAAGCCATGAAAAGAAAAAAAGAAAGAAAAAAAGAACCCTTCTTTAAAAACGAACCATCGTAGAAAATTAGCTCTCGAAAATGGTGAAGAAGTAGCTTGCATGATAGCTTGGTAATTGGAAAAACATGTACTAATTAATAATAAAGATTGTCAAGAGCTCCGTGTAAGCTCTTCACTAACTTTGCATTCGCCATCATAACTTCATTTGATATAATTGGCCAAGTAAATAAACTTCTTGACTTATTGAAATACTGTAAGTATTTTAGATTATTGCATTATGATTGCCTGCTTTTTGTCCACCGAGCCCTTTGCAACAATTTTGTGTTTTGTAACGGCAGCTTCTTGTGGGAAGAATGGAATGATCGGCATACTACAGATGAAGTCTGTTTTATGAATAATTTCATTAATAATTTCATTAATTTGAAATTTTCTGCTCCACAGGTGCGCGGTGGTCTGCACAATTTATGTATTTGTTTTGTTCAAGTAATTTAGTTTCCAATAGATAAGAATAAAGTAAATAAAAAGATACAACTATGATTCTGTTTTAGCTCCTACGAGCTGATTCTTTGTTTTTTTTTTTCCATTTCTATTAATTGAATTGTATTCCAGTTGCCGCAGCAAGATAATTTATTCACCTCTGGCCTTTTCTTGCTTCATTATGTTGAGCTTTTCCTGGAGAAGGCAATGGCTTCTACTTTCTCAGAACTTCTTAGATGGTAAAGCATGTTTCATTACCCCCTTTTAAGTTCAAATCTTGCTTCTAAAATCTTGTATAACTCAGCCACTTAGAATCTTATAATATCAACAGCTGAACAAGGATTGGTTCCAACCTGTTGAGGTTTCTCTCAGAAAGCACGACCAAATCAGAAAATTATTATGCAGAATTTCCAAGGAAACCACCCGAAGGTAATTAATGCCTGTTTCTAGTGGGAGTCAGCGATGACAGCGATGATGATGTTTGGAATTTTACTTGCACATAACTGCAGAAGTGAGATACAGTCGTGCTATGGATATTAGGTTAATGTTTTACTGATTTTACTTAATAATGATTGAATCAAGTACATGCTAGTGCTTAACAAAAAACACATAGCACACAACGAGCACACAAAATCAGCCAAATCTTAGACTATATCAATATCTGATCACCCAAATATCAAAAAGGAGATCCTACTCTTGTCCATATATGATTAGTCATGGGTAGAAGCTAATTATGACTTCTTCTCTTCTTTTTCCAAAGTGATAGTCAAGCAAGGTGGCTAATTAACGCCTTTTAACACCCCCTCGTAATTTGCAATCTTGACTTGATTCTGGAACTTCTCGAACTTCTCGGTTGTCATTGCCTTGGTTAGCATGTCCGCTGGTTGGTCATGTGTATTGACGAATTCCATGTGAATTTCTCCTCGAGTCACCAACTCTCGAATGAAATGACGACGAAGCTCAATGTGCTTGCTTCTTGCATGAAACACGGGATTTTTTGTCATCGCGATCGCTGACATATTATCACAGTGAATCGTGATTGGTTCCTTCTGCTCAAACTTTAAATCTTTCAAGATTCTTCTAAGCCAAACTGCTTCACAGGCGGCGTCAGTAGCAGCAATATGAATTATGTTAGAGCTCCATGATATTATGTTAGAACCAAGATAGAATATATAGCCGGAAGTACTTTTTCGATCATCCACTGAACTGGCCCAATCACTATCGCTATAACCGACTATATGAAAATTTTCTACCTTTTTTAACTCGATGCCAAGACTTTTGGCCTTTTAAATACCTCAATATCCATTTTGCGGCAATGAAATGAATTTTACTTGGTTCGTTCATGAAACAGATAAGAGACTAACCGAATAGGTGATGTCCCGTCTAGTGTTAAGATAGAGCAACGAACCGATTAACTTTCGATAAAGGTTCTCATCAGCCTTTTCAGCATCATCATGAAGTTGAAGTTTCTCGTTTAGAGCCATTGGGGTTGACACCGGCTTGCAGTCGCTCATGCGAAATTTCTTGAGAAGATCGTCGATGTATTTTTCTTGAGATATAAAACTTCTTCCCGGCCTTTGCTTCACTTGAATCCCAAGAAAATGTTTTTCGCTAAGTCCGTCAATTCAAAATTCTTCAACATTTTCTTCTTGAATTCATTCACCATGGTTTGATTAGTCCCAAAATAAATCAAGTCATCAACATAAAGGCAAACAACAAGAAAGTCATCACCTGAGTTTTTCACATAAAGTGATGATTCGCTTGGGCTTCGGTTGAAACCTAATTCAGTAAAAATAGCCATTTATTTTGCTATTCCAAGCGTGTGGCTAGGGCTGGGGAAATATATCGAAATACCGATATACCGTCCTTATCGTATCGTAACGTATCGAAAATATCGAAAATTTTCGTATACCGAAGTTTTTGGTAAGGTATGATACCGTACCGAAAATTTTCGGTACGGTAATGATATGAAAATTTTAAAAATTAGGTATACCGATTATAACGAAATATCGAAATACTAAAATTTTAAATATTATATATATATATATATATACACACACACACACACCTACCTATATTATATTATTTTCTAAAAAATATCAAATGGATAAAAAGATTATAAGGATCTTCAAAAATTTATTTAGCCCATAAATAACTAACTATACCCAACCTTTTAAGATTATTGACGCCCACCATATTTTACTTATTATACCTAACTCAAGTTATGTTTTAGTTTGGCATTTTTAATGTTTTTGCTTCAGGATTTTGAAAGCGTGAAGATGCAATGCAATTAATTTTTCACTAGTTTTTTTAAATAACAGTTTCATTTTAATTAATATATATATATAAAGTTGTATTTTATGGTTATGTAAAGTTCTTTGTCTTACTAATGAGACTGACTAAAATATGTAAATTATTTAAGGTTATTTTATGAATTAAAAATCTTTTTATTTGGAAAATTTGGTATAATAATTCATCTTATTGGGCCTAAGCAGTTTAAATTGACTAAAAATTCGAAAACAACGAATTAACGAGTTACGAGACACGCATGGTAAAAAACCCTCCGTGTGAGTGGTATAGAAGGTATGATATCGATACCGTATCGAAATTTCGGTATGATACCGTATCGAAATTTAAGGTATACCGAAATTTTGGTATGGTATTGGTATGATTTTTTCCAATACCGAAATTTCGGTACGGTAAACGGTATCACGGTTTTGGTACAGTATAGCGTACCGAACCACCCCTACGTGTGGCGCTTGTTTTTACCCATATAGAGCCTTTTTCAATCGATAGACCTTCGCTTCGTGGCTTCGAATATATATCCTTCGGGTTGCTCGACAAATACTTCCTCCTTGATTCACCACTTAGAAATGCTGATTTTACATCAAGTTGTTAAACAATTACCTCGAGTTGGGTGGCTAAGGCAAGAACAGTTCGAATTGTCTTGATCCGTGCCACCGGCGCAAATGTTCCGGTGAAGTCGACTCCATGCTTTTGAGAGTAGCATTTAGCAACGAGCCGAGCTTTATATTTTTGGATTGCGCCTTTCTCGTTATAATTGATCTTGTAGATCCATCAGCCCAATTGTTTTATTTTCTTTCGGTAGGTCGACGAGCTACCATGTTTTGTTCTTTTCGATGGTAGAGATTTCCTCGTCCATCGCTTTTGTCCAACATTCTTCATTCAATGCTTCTTCAAATGTTGAGGCCCGCTGAAAATAACACCATTTCAGTGGTTTTGTAAAGTTCTCGAATCGAGCGTGTTTTCCTTGGGGGGCTTTCGTCGTCGTCGTCTTCTTGATTTGATGGGGGAGTCGAGTTTTCCTCGTCATTCTGATCCGCCGGAGAAGTTTGAGATGATGATGGATTGAGGTAAGTTATCTGATCCAACGATTTTGCTTTCCAGTCCCAAGCTGCATTTTCATCAAAATAACATCTCGCGACATATGATTATATTAGTTTTTGGGTCCAGTAGACGATATCTTTTGGACTTATCACTGTAGCCGATAAAGAGAAGCTTCTGACCTTTCTCGTCGAACTTCCCACGGCCTTGAGAAGGAATATGAGCGAAAGCCACACTACTGAAGACTCGAAGATGATCGACTCTCGGCTTTTGGTCATACCACGCCTCATACGGAGTTTTATCTTGGACAGCTATCATAGGTGATCGGTTGAGAATGTGGGCAGCCGAGTAGACTGCTTCGGCTATTCGTTTGGAACGCCCTTCCTTTCAACATGCTCCTGGCCATTTCAACAATTGTTCGGTTTTTTCTTTCGGCGACACCATTTTTATTGTGGCGACGACTCACCGTGAGTTGTCTTTTGATTCCATTTTCTTTACAATATTCCAATAATGGTTTGTAGAGATATTCTCCTCTTCGGTCTGTCCTTAGCACCTTTATAAGAAGACCACTTTGTCTTTCGACAAGTGCCTTGAACCGGAGGAAGGTAGAGAATGCCTCCGACTTTTGACCGAGAAAATAAATTCATATCATCCGCGTATAATCATCGATGAAGAGAATGAATACCTCTTGTTTCCCGGTGTGGGCGTTTGCATTGGACCACATATATCCGAGTGAATTAGCTCCAACGTTGCTTTGGCTCGCCAAGAAGTCTTCGGAAAGGGAAGCTTGTGCATTTTCCCGTAGATGCAACCTTCACATACATGGCTCGACTTCTGAATATTAGGAAGTCCTATAACCATGTTTTTTGCCTTCAAGAGATGAAGCGCCTCCTCATTTAGATGATCGTACCGTAAGTGCCATAATCGTGACAAATCTGAATTTTCTGCCTTAAGCGCATGGTTGTGGTTGAGCAGCATCGTAATAGGAAATATTTTATTCTTCATTTCGATGTTTGCGAGGACCATGTTTTTCTTCTTCTCGACAATTTGGCATTTCACGTTATCATAGTGCACCGAGAAATCCTTCTGAATGAGTTGGCCAATGCTGAGAAGGTTGTGTGATAGATTCGGTACGTAAAGCACGTCCGAAATGAGCTTCCTTTCTCATTTCTTCGTCCGAACAACGATCGTTCCTTTTCCTTCAGCGCTTCTTTGAGATCCGTCCCTGAGAATGATTTGAGAAGTGACACTCGCGTTTAGATCAACAAAGAGATCACTGTTGGCCGTCATGTGGTTGCTGCACCCGCTGTCTAAATACCACATACTCTTTGATTCGTCACCGTTACTTGAGTAGAAAAGGGTTTCTCCGCTCGGTTGCTCAGAGAACTTTGCGACTTCCTTTTCTTCAGATTTTTTATGCCAACAATCTTTTTACGAATGGTTCGGAATTTTGCGTCTTTTGCATCTAAAGTAGCAATCTTTAGATTCGTGGTTCGTCTTCTTGCAAATGATACACTTGGAAGATTGTTCGCCGAATTTTTGGGATGATTTTCCTTTCCAATTTTTAATCTTCTGGTTTTGGCGGCCTTTGGAGTATTCCTTTGTTTGATTTGAAATCTCCTTTTGGCTCGCTTGTTTTGATTGGAAAGCTAGTTTGGTTAATTGATTGATCGACCGATTGATTCTTTGCTCATGCGCAAGAAGCAACCTCATCAATCATATATGGTCATCTTGGATAAGTCCTTCGACTTCTCAATGGCGGCAGCCACATGATCAAACTTTGGAGGAAGACATCGCAACACCTTCTCCACGACTCTTTTTTCTGGGATCTTGTCTCCACAACTTTTGATTTGGTTTACGATCTCCGTGGTCCGGAAAGAGAAATCACGAACTATCTCTCTCCCGTCCATCTTGAGATTGTCAAAAATCTCAGAGATTGTAGATTCAGGGTGATTGTTTTTTCAGTTCCTTGAAACTCTTGCTTCAAAATATTCCACGCATCTTTCGCCTTTTTAACACCAAAGATACGAGGAAAAATGAATCTTCCAACGCCTTGTTGAATGTATCGCAACACCATGGCATCCTTTTTCTTCAACTCCTTTTGTGCTTTGATGGGTGCAGCGTCGTCTTCTTTGGCGGTTTTGGCGGTTTCTGCCTCATCTTCTTCGTCGGACTCGCTCTTGTCTTGGGTTGGTTCTTCATTGTCGATCACTTCCCAAAGATCCAACGAGATAAAAAATGTTTGCATTTGACCACTCCAATAATCATAGTGTTCCCCTTCGAAGATCGGCACTTGACTCGGAGAATATTGAAATAACGACAGTATTGAAGTCATCGATGCTCTGATACCAAATTTATTGGGAATTTTACTTGCACAGAACTGCAGAAATGAGATACAATCGTGCTATTATGGATATTAGGTTGCTAATGTTTTACTGATTTTACTTAATAATGATTGAATCAAGTATATGTACTATATATAGTGCTTAACAAAAAACACATAGCACACAACGAGCACACAAGATCAGCCAAATCTTAGACTATATCAATATCTGATAACCCAAATATCAAAAAGGAGATCATACTCTTGTCCATATATGTTTAGTCATGGGTAGAAGCTAATTATGACTTCTTCTCTTCTTTTTCCAAGTGATAGTCAAGCCAGGTGGCTAATTAACGTCTTTTAACAGATGATGCTGAAATTATTGATCAACAGTTTTCTCCTTGCAAGTAGAAAATGGTTCCAATCGATCAGTTCGACGTTGTGCATTTACCATCGAAGGTAATACCCGACATTTGTTTTCTGTTTATAGATATTATTCCTTACTCGATTGATTTCATATTTTTTGGTTTTGGCTAATTCATTTTGGAATCTTATAGCAGGAAGAAGCACTTGAAAAGGGAGCAACTTCTCCTCCAATAAACATCCAAAGCTGTTGTAACTGCATAGAAGCTATTGAACTCTTATTGGGATGTCCTAAAAAGTCTCTTATGATCATTGACGTGCCTAACAATGATGAAGAGATGCTTTCCGGCGATTCTCCAGCGTAGGATGAGAATCTCGATCAATGCGTGGTTGAAGATTCTGAGGAGGAAAATGAGGTACAATGGATTTCAAGAAAGGATTGTGTGCCCTCTTCTTCTTCTCCTATTACTCATTCGCTATTCTTCTTCTTCTCCTATTTGATAATATCTTTTAAAAAACTTGAATTATTGTGACATGTAAATTAAGGAGGCCAACCAAGTTGTAACGTGGATATCAGTATAGACAATGACTTGGACAATAAATAATCAGCTGCAACTTGCATATGTTTGCTAAGAGGAAATAATATCAAGTACTATACAATTCCTTGGAGTTATTCATTCCTTCGTTGATCATCGTAATAGAACATAAAAATGGAAGACAAACACACACAAACATTACAAAGTTTAATTTTTCATTAACAAACCAGTCTTCAAATGCAACTCACACGAGGAAAACAAACATTAAGAACAGGAGATTTACTTACCTTAGATGATGAGGATGCAAAAGCTTGGTATCCGTTGCATCGAGAACATTCCCCGCACCGTAGAGGTTCCAAACAAATTCCACCAACTTAGTCACTGTTTGCTGGTCGACCTCAATATGCCTTTTTCCGCATGCTATCTCCAATAGAACCACTCTGAAGCTATACACGTCGGATTCCTTGGTCGCCTTACCGTAGTGAAGCTCTCGGGAGCCATGTATCCCCTCGTGCCTTTTGGAAAAAATAAATTATATAAAATTAAATATACGATAGCAACCCTTGGAGTTTAAACTTGTATAGGTGAAGTATGTCATTCAACATGGTACAGAACTCAGGTTAAGAAAAGGAATCAGCCTAGATGTGACGAGACTATATTGGAAACAAAGTAAATATATAAAATTAAAATACGGTGCACTCCATTCGTTCAAGGTTAAACATTTAGGTGGAGTGAAGTGATTGTCATTTAAACATGCCTACAATGTGGGTCGTGTGGGACCCCTTCTCGTGGTCCACCAACCTGGCCAGTCCAAAATATCCGAGCTTTGTGTTGAAGGTAGAGTCGAGCACAGGTGCTCGACTCTATGTCCCTATGGAGCACGCACTACTCGCACTCCTCATGGAGGTAGAAAAGGGTCGAGGCTAACCCTAGTGCGATTTTATACCTCACCTCCCAAGAAAGGGGTATCAAATCCCTCTTGAAGAGGTGATAGTCTAAGCTTTGGTTGCTCATGTACTCGTATACTAAGAGTAGGTCTCCCCTACGATGGCACCATCCTACGAACTGCACCAAGTTCTTGTGCCTCAGTGTGCTGATGATCTTCACCTCCGAGGCATACTCCTTTAGCCCCTGACAGGATCAACCCGAGAGCCTCTTGACTGCCACGTAGGACTCGGTTTCTTTGAGGAAGCCTCTGTAGACCTGCCCGAACCCTCCTTCGCCGAGCTTCTGCTTCTTCGAGAAGTTGTTCGTCAAGAGTGCCAGCTCATCGTAGGTGAACTTCTTTGGCCGGCTTTCCTTTTCAAATTCATCGTCCATGTACATATCTTCGTCGAAGAGATCAGCTTCTTCTTTACGGGCGATTTTGTTCTTTACACAACAACAAGTTATTACGACAATGATGATAAGAGCAATCAGTATTCCCAGGCCTAAACTCAACCCTATAGCTAATCCTCCTCCTTTCTTGCTTCGTTTGCCACCAACAGCCGTAATAGTAGTACTACTGCTAGCACTAACAACTCCAGTAGTAGTAGTATTAACGGCCCCAGTACTATCATCATCGATTATTGTTGGCAGATCACTTGAAGTGAAATTCCACGCCATAACCCTATTTCCCTCGTACCCATTTCCTACAGATGCCGAGAAGCCAACTACAACAAACTCTGGCAGTTTTTTACTAAGATCGACCACATAGCTGAGGTTGCCGTAATTTTTAGTACTACAGTACAAACTGGCCGCCGTGCACCCTGTAAAAGCGACACTGAGCGTCATGGTGCTCGAATCGTACGCAACCCATGCGTCATTGTGGAATCCAATGGTAAATTGTTCGACCATTTTGTGGTTTTGCTGGAATTCACAGATTTTACGTCGATTCCAACGTGTGGGATTGGGAGAGATGTTTCCCATTCATCCTATACGTATGAAACTCTACAGAAATGACTCTCGAAAGCTTGTCATTGCGATGATAGTGGATTGTTCATGTACTGACAAGGCCAAGGCCGCCGCCCGAGGAACCGCCGAAAATTGTTGAGCCAACGGGGGCTAAGAAGAAAGACAGTCCATCTCCACAACTAGTGTTTTTTGAATATATACTGAAAGTGAAGTAAGTTGTAGAATCTGCAATTTTTCCTGATTTATCGTCCCATAAATGCAATGGTTCTGCATATGTGGCTCTACCTACTTTATGTATAGACTTCATTCCGTCGAAGTCATTATCGGCTGTGACTCAAATGTTGTGACCACGATACTAAGCGTCTCCTGAGAACGTTACTGAAGATATAAATGTGCCTAAGAGGGGGGTGAATTAGGCTTATGAAAATTTTATGCTTCTTCTTTTCACAAATCCTAAGTGTAGTGACTTAGATATGCCTACTGATGCTTGTGACGAGTATGCCTGATATATCCTAGTAACGACGGATGTGTGTCGGGTCTGTCTCACAGTGAAAAGGTAATAACTGTAAAGTAAATGCGAGACAGGATTTTTATAGAGGTTATATCCCCAACTGGGGTTTACTCCCCAAGTGTTTAACCAATCACTATAATGCACCGTAGCTGGATACAAAACTGATTGGTTAGCCTAATACACAATCGAAACAAGTCGAGCACTAGCCACTTCTAGGTTACCACACGCCGAGTTTCGTTCTTCAGAATCTCTTGATCCCGACAGACGCAGCTCGCTACCAAAGGGCCCCCGGAACTCGTCATTCCCTTCACGTGTGCGTAAACGTCGACCTTGCCTCCTTGGTATTGCTCACGTCCGAAGACAACACGTCCGAAGACAGAATATACGGCGTGGGAGGATGGAATAACAGGATGAATCACTTGCTCAGTGGTGGAATCGCAAGTTAAAGCTCAGTATGGCAGAAGGTTATCATGAAGGCTCAAGAATCTCTTAGTATCTTTCTGCTCAAATATTTCTCGTAGGCTTGTATTCACAAGTTTTTCGTTCTCGAATTATGAAGTGTAGCTTATATATAAACCCTTTTCAATCAGTACTTCACATGGAAAATCATCATATAATAATCACCAAATCAAGCATAGTCTCCATGCAATTTTCGAGAGTTAACATACCATATGAATCATGCTTTTAATAAATCGTCACAACGGTCATAGCACATTAAAGCATGATTATTTTCCCTATAAGAGCTCATTTACGCATGAATATATTCCACATAAAGATTCAAATTCGTTCTCATGCATATTCAACGATTTCGCATATATTTACCATGTCAGGACTTTCCATAAGTGATTCCCTGCTATCTGTTTTTAGTGTAAATCAATCCAGATTAACTTTCCAAATATAGCACATGAGATAGCATCATATCAGCACATTTTCCATACACAGCACATAATATTCAATCAACATATTTACCATGTTTAGCGCACAAATCATATCAGAGCATACTTAATTCGATTTATTAAATCAAGGCAGAACTTTCCTTATTTCAGAGATCACATCCGTTTATAGCATATACCATATAATAGCACCTTATCCACAAAGTCAATCAAATCAAATCTTTCCTAAATATAATATTCCAATCAGCATAAGGAAAGATATTAATTCAATATTGCACATTAAATTCAGTGGAAGCATGCAAATGATTTTCTACTCGATTTCTTTCAGGAATAAACAAGTATCAACGGGTATATCACTTTCCATATATAAACAACATATTTTCCTTTTATAACTCAGTAGGATATCTCATGCATTATTTCCATATATAGCACAGGACGATATATCCTATCTCATGGACTGTCTATACATACGATCACCTAATTTCACCGAATCATCACAGAATCACATGCAAATCAAATATTCAACACTTTAACGATTTATAGCTCATAATCAATGCATGGTCGAATATTTTCGTGTTCTTAGACATTATATTGATCACAAATCGAATTGCTTAATTTATGACCTAACGTCATTACAATTACATTGTTCATCAAAACTCTCTAACACTCATGGACCAAAAAGGTCAACATTCTCCCCCTTTTTGATGATGACATGTAATTGATGCAGCACGAACAAATGTAAGCATATTCGATTACGCAAGTCCTAGCGCATATGTCTAAGTGTTCCACAATCACAAAGCAAAGCATATGATATTTCCTAATCGCATATGATACATATTTGCTCCCCCTGCCTAAGTGCAGTTATCTATATGACATGCAACAATATATCATGAATGAATTTGCTCCCCCTGTCTAAGTGCGGATATATCATGTCATTTTCAAAGTTATATCGTGAGTGCGAAATTTTGAAATTACCCGTGAGTGTCCTCCCCCTGCCTAAGTGCGCATTTTCCAAGCATGATTCAAGCAATCAGACAATCATCGCAGCATGCACTTAGCACTTATCAAGTAATCTTACACATACCAATTAGCACTGTTAAGCATCAGAGTATCACGAAATCAAAGCATAAGATCAGGGCAGAACAATATAAAGGCATCATAGATGTATGAAGAGATTAGGGCAAAACATTAAGCATCGCATAGAAGCACCAGAGATATATCATAAAAGCAGATCATAATATCTAGCATCGCATAAGAGCATTACAGATATATCAAAAGTGCAGCTATTCCATTCGTGAGTGCACATATTCCAGATCATTTATGCAGGTATTCCATGTAAAGCGTTCAAGATTAGAGCAAACCTATTAGTGAAGTTCAGAAATTTTACCAAGCTACATTAGTTTGCTCCCCCTGTATAATGAGGTTATTCCAACTGTCCAAATCATAAATTCAAAGTTCCACAGAGAGTATAGGTAGATATCATATAGGCAAAAGTCAGAATTCACACACAATGAATTTCCCCTTGCATATGTGCAGATATTTTCATGCAAGTTCAGTCAGCACACATAAGCACTAAGATATATCATAGGCGCATAAAAAATTATTCATGCAAATTCAGTCAGCACACAATATCATCAATATATATCATATGCGCATAAAAAATTATTCATGCAAATTCAGCCAGCACACAATATTATCAAGATATATCGTAGGCGCATACATTTTCATTAATTACTCAAACTTCTACCCCTTCAATATCAAAAAAGGGTATACTAAGGCTTTAAGGCTGAAAACTTAGCGCAAAATAACTAAGAAGAATGAGAATGACGGAAGGAATAACTTATCAGAAAACGTTCTCAAGGCTGGAATCACTATTAGATCTGGTAGATATCGCAGATTTGTTGCTCCATGTGATCTTATCAGAACTCTTAAAAGCTGGAGTATAACTTAGATGATTTTCAAGAAGAGAAACTGTGAAGTTTTGAATTATGAGGTAAGGAAGGAAATCGAGTGATCTCATTTAAAAATGGTTAATTATCCAAGAGATATAGTTTTCCAAAAATGAAATAGGATAAACTCGGCTGAAATGGAATTAAGAAGATTTGGTGTCCAAACCGAATTTGAATCTCACAACAAGGTGAACCACCGGTCAGAGATTGCAGGCTGATCTGATGTGATCTCATTTTAAATAAGGAAAATATTATCAAAGGCTGAATAAGAGATATTTTGAATATCCGAATTACCTAAAATAACTTATTGGCTGAAAAGAGATCTCAAGGTAGGATAAATTGCGAATTTCAACCTAATATAATCACACTTTAAGATAAGATCTAAAGGATCCGAATTCCTAAAATAATATGGATAGCTAAGTGATGATCTCCGAAATGAATAACTATGAATTTCTTCCTAAAATAATGCGATCACACTTAAGGATAATCTAGGGACTGAAAAGAGTATCAGAATAGGATTATTGGGAATAACATAATCACAGTTCCAAGGAAAAAATATGGAGATTCGAGATTCCTAAAATGATATTGATGGCTAAGGAGAGATCTTATACATGAGCAGCTACGAGTCTTTTCCTAAAATACTGAAATCACATCTAAGGATTATGGCTTATAAGATCCGAAAATAATATAGGGCTGAAAGAGCATCATAGAGTAGGATAACTACGAATTTCTACGTAAAATACTAAAATCACACTTAAGAGAAAGATCTATAAGATCCGAGAGATTATTCTAAGGGCTAAATGAATATCTTTGAGTGGAGTTTCTTTCTAAAATAACATAATTACAGTTCTAAGGAAAGATTTGGAGATCTGAAATTTCGGCAATAATATAGAAGGCTAAGAAAGATCTTAAAATCGGATAACTACGAATCTTTTCCTAAAACAAGATTGCACTTAAGGATAAGGTTTATAAGATCCGAAAAATATCTAAGGGCTGAAGGAATATTTACGGATTTCTACCTAAAATAACATATCCTAGAGTAAATGGCAGAATTAGGCAGATTTACTGACCTTATTTAGCTCGATGATTCCCAATCGATCACTGATGTCGCAAAATTTTGCCTCAATTAAGGGTTTCGTGAAGATATCAGCAAGCTGATCATTTGTTCCTACGAATGCCACACTGATATTCCCCTTCTGAACATGGTCTCGTATAAAATGATGTTTAACCTCAATATGCTTAGTACGAGAGTGATGCACGGGATTCTTGGTAATACTTACTAATGGCACTAGTGCTATCACACAGAATAGGAATTTGTCATAACCTAACCCAAAATCACTAAGGGTTTGTTTCATCCAAAGAACTTGTTCACAACAATTTCCTAAGGCCATATATTCAGCTTTGGTCGTGGAGAGGGCGACAGCATTTTGCTTTCTATTAGACCAAGTTACCAGGGAATCTCCAAGTAACTGGCAAGTTTCACTAGTACTTTTCCTATCTTCCCTACAGTCGGCATAGTCGGCATCGAAATATCCCATTAATGGGAATTCATCCGTATGAGAGTACCACAGACCAAAATTGACAGTACCCTTGATATATCTAAGTATATGCTTGACTGCTGTCAAGTGAGATTCCCTAGGGTCAGACTGATATCTCGAACACATACCAACAACAAACATAATATCAGGGCGACTAGCAGTTAAGTAAAGAAGGCTTCCAATCATACCTCGATATTCCGTTTGATCAACTGGAGTACCTGATTCGTTACTGTCTATTTTGGTAGTCTGATGCATGGGAGTGGAAATTGCCTTGGAATCGCTCATCCCGAATTTTATCAGTAATTCCTTGATATACTTCATCTGGGATACGAAGGTTCCATTGTCAAGTTGTTTTATTTGCAGCCCAAGGAAGTAGTTCAGTCACCCATTAAACTCATCTCAAATTCCTTCTGCATAGACTTAGATAATTCCTCACAAAGAAGTATATTAGTACTTCCAAATATGATACCATCAACGTAGATTTGGACCAGTATCATGTGATCACCTTCATACTTAATAAACAGTGTGTTATCAATAGTTCCAGTCGAAAATCCTAAGTCAATCAGAAACTTACTTAGTCTTTCATACCATGCCCTAGGAGCCTGCTTAAAACCATATAAAGCTTTATTCAATTTAAAAACATGGTTTGGAAAATCTTCTTTAGCAAAACCAGGTGGTTGTTCTATATAGACTTCCTCATTTATGAAGCCATTTAAAAATGCACTTTTACGTCCATTTGAAAAAGTTTAAAACGTTTAAAGCATGCATATGCAAGTAAGACATGTATAGATTCTAATCTAGCTACCGGAGCAAAAGTTTCATCGAAATCAATACCTTCCTCCTGGAAATATCCTTTTGCAACTAACCTCGCTTTGTTTCTAGTGACATTACCGTGTTCGTCGAGTTTGTTGCAGAAGACCCATTTGGTTCCTATGATGGATTTGTCATCTGGTCTTTCTACGAGTGTCCACACTTGGCACTTTTCGAACTCAGATAACTCATCCTCCATGGCTGAGACCAAAGATATATCGTCTAGAGCTTCATGGACCGTCTTTCGTTCCATCATTGAAAGCAGTACATCATGTGATTCCTCCATATCCTGATTTCGTGCAGTTGCTCGGGTTTTGATTCCAGATGTAATATTTCCTATCACTTGATCTGTTGGATGACTGGAAGCATGTTTCCATTTTCTGTGTTGTTGCTTGTCAGCTTCTGGTTCCAGTATCTCAACGTTCTCATCTTTTGGAATATCTTCCTCACTGTCGTTAGTATCCTGCAATTCTGCACAAGGCAAATCTATACCTTCCTCATCAATAGCATCCGCATTAGGTATCTCATCAAAAGTGACATGTATGGATTCCTGAACAGTCAGCTTTCTTTTATTATACACACGATATGCCTTAGAATGAGGACTGTAACCAAGGAATATCCCTTCATCTACCTTAGAATCAAATTTTCCTCTCTTATCTCTACCATTCAAGATAAACATTTACATCCAAACACACGAAAGTAACTTATATTTGGGTTTCTACCATGCCAGGTTTCATAAGATGTTTTCTTTAATATCGGCCTAAGGAACACGCGATTTGACACATAACAGGCTGTACTAATAGCTTCTGCCCAGAACTGTTTAGGAATATCATACTCATGTAACATAGATCTAGCCATTTCTTGTAATACTCTGTTTTTTCGTTCAACTACGCCATTCTGTTGGGGAGTTATGGGGCCAGAGACTATATCCATGCTGATCACAGAATGATGCAAATGACTTACTATCAAATTCCAACCCGTTATCACTGTATCCTACATAGACTCGTTTCTTTTTCATTTTCTAGTCTCTTTACTAGTGATGCAAAGTTATCTAATGCCTCATTCTTATGTGCAAGAAATATCACCCATGTATACCTGGAATAATCATCAACAATGACAAAGGCATATCTTTTACCTCGGAGAGACATCGTTTGAACAGGACCAAAAAGGTCAAGATGCAGTAATTCCAGAGGTCTGGATGTGGATATCACATTCTTTGCTTTGAACGATGTCTTGGTCTGCTTGCACATTTGGCACGCCTTGCATGTTTTGTCCTTGACGAACTTTATGTCAGGAACACCTCGTACCAGTGCATTGCTTGGGATATGAGACAGTAATTCCATATTGGCATGTCCTAAGCGTCTGTGCCATAACCAGGTGTTATCCTGTGTAACTGTTAAACACTTGACATTCTTGTCAGTGATATCATCAAGAGTTATGCAATAGATATTTCTATCCCTATATGCACTAAATAGTACCTTATGATTATTTCTAACTAGACACTTATCATTTTCAAAAGTAACTGTATGACCTTTATCGCATAATTGACTAATGCTAATGAGGTTATGTTCTAAATTCTTAACCAACCATACGTCATCTATAGTAGTATGTAAAGTGTTACCGACGGTTCCAACTCCAATAATCTTAGATTTTGTGTTGTCGGCGTAGGAGACATATCCTCCGTCATACGCTTTCACCGACACAAACTTACTGATATCACCTGTCATATGGTGGGAACACCCACTGTCGAGGTACCACTTGTTTTTCTTGCTGGATTTTCTTCTTTGTACCTGCATGAATCATTTCTTTTCTGAGGTGCCCAACTTTGATTGGGTCCTAAATGGTTAGCAGCAAAATAACTTCTGTTCACACGTGATATATCATGTGTAGACTGTGATCTCTTGAACACTGACTGGTCAGTGTTAGAGACTTCAGGAACCTTCTTTGGCCTCCAGACATATCTAGATTTGTTAGCTCTCTTCGGAAAACAATGGTTAGCATAATGACCATGACAGCCGCATGAGAAACACTTAGGTTTTCTAACAGTAGGTGCTGCAACATATTCATGTGTCATGGAATATCCTAGTCCTGATTTTCCAATATTACTGGGAATACTGAGTAACATATTAAGATTTTGTTGTCCTTCAAGAAGTCTATCATTAGTACGAGATTTTTCTTCTAAGAAATATTTAAGAACAGACATGTCTCTAGATATTCTCTTGCTTCCTAGGCTTTTCGCGATTACGTAAGATTTTCTCTTCCTTAAGAGTTTCTAACTCGGCTTTCAGGCGCTCATTTTCTAGATCTGTTGATGCTTTTCTCTAGCTACGTTATCTCGTTGCCTAATCAGACTCTTTACTTGTGAGTTGAGTGACTTAATCCTTCTTTCTGCGTTATGAATTATTTCAAACATCTCGTCCTTTTCATCTACTTCAGGGACTGAGGAAGCGTTATCACGAGATTCATCTTGCCTAGCATATAATTCATTTAGGAGTAGTATTTTCTTAATAGTAGATGAAGAAGATACCTGATCATCATCATCGGCCATGTAGGCGAGATCTTCCTCCTCTTCACTTCCGGGCTCTTCCCAGTTGGTGACGATGACTTTCTGCTTCTTTATCTTTTTGTCACCATTTTCCAGCGGGCAGTTTGAGGCGAAGTGGCCTGGCTTGTTGCACTTGAAGCATTTTTGGACTTTGTTTCCGGATGATGATATTCCGTTGTTCCTAGGTTGGAACTTGGAGTTTCCTTTGAACTTTCCTCTCAGCCGAAACTTTTCAAACTTCCTAGTCAGCATGGTGATTTGTTCCAGAATCTCCTCTTCATTCTCTTCGTCGTCAGAATCAGATTCCTTCTTGTGGTTTTTCTTCCATGGAGATCTGAGTCATCTCGTACGTGGTTAGAGATCCGATCAGCTCCGAGACAGATAACTCGTCCAGATCCTTAGCTTTGTAGATGGCTGTAACTTTGGGATTCCATTCTCTTGGAAGAGATCTCGGTATTTTTCGCACCCTCTCACCGTCCGGTATTTTGTTTCCCAACGAGAACATTTGATTGATGATGTTCATAAATCTCGCATACATGTGGTTTATGGTCTCGTTGTCCTCCATTTTGAACAGCTCGTATTGGTGAGTTAAGAGGGCTATTCTTTCTTGTACAACTCGAGTGGTTCCCTCATGTGTAACTTGAAGCATGTCCCACATATCTTTGGCAGATTCGCATGCACTCACGCGATTGTATTCTTCTCTTGTAAGTGCGCAAGCGATCATGTTCTTTGCTTTGGCATTCAAGAAGAATCCTCGCTTGTCTGTTGCATCGTAGTCAGGACCTTTCTTTGGAGTTCCGTCCGCCTTCTTAGGAGTGTAAGGTCCAGTCGTGATGATATCCCACAGATCATAGTCAGTGGCAAGTAGGAATTCCTTCATCCGATTTTTCCATATGGCGTAGTTGGTTCCATCGAAAAGTGGTGGCCTGGAATGGGATTGTCCCTCTGCAAAAACATCAAAACTCGAAGAAGCCATTAGATCCTTAAGTCAGAGTTGTTAGGCCCGTCGTTTGAGTAACCAGCTCCGATACCAAATGAAGATATAAATGTGCCTAAGAGGGGGGGCGAATTAGGCTTATAAAAATTTTATGCTTCTTCTTTTCACAAATCCTAAGTGTAGTGACTTAGATATGCCTACTGATGCTTGTGACGAGTATGCCTGATATATCCTAGTAACGACGGATGTGTGTCGGGTCTGTCTCACAGTGAAAAGGTAATAACTGTAAAGTAAATGCGAGACAGGATTTTATAGAGGTTATATCCCCAACTGGGGTTTACTCCTCTCCTTGGGGTTTACTCCCCAAGAGTTTAACCAATCACTATAATGCACCGTAGCTGGATACAAAACTGATTTGTTAGCCTAATACACAACCGAAACAAGTCGAGCACTAGCCATTTCTAGGTTACCACACGCCGTTTCGTTCCTCAGAATCTCTTGATCCCGACAGACACAGCTCGCTACCAAAGGGCCCCCCGAACTCGTCCTTCCCTTCACGTGTGCGTAAACGTCGACCTTGCCTCCTTGGTATTGCTCACGTCCGAAGACAACACGTCCGAAGACAGAATATACGGCGTGGGAGGATGGAATAACAGGATGAATCACTCGCTCAGTGATGGAATCGCAAGTTAAAGCTCAGTATGGCAGAAGCTTATCGCAAACGAAGGCTCATGAATCTCTTAGTATCTTTCTGCTCAAATATCTCTCCTAGGCTTATATTCGCAAGTTTTTCGTTCTCGAAATTATGAAGTGTAGCTTATATATAAACCCTTTTCAATCAGTACTTCACATGGAAAATCATATCATATAATAATCACCAAATCAAGCATAGTTTCCATGCAATTTTCGAGAGTTAACATACCATAAATCATGCTTTTAATAAAATCATCACAACGGTCATAGCACATTAAACATGATTATTTTCCATATAAGAGCTCATTTAAGCATGAATATATTCCACATAAAGATTTAAATTCGTTCTCATGCATATTCAACCATTTCGCATATATTTACCATGTCAGGACTTTCCATAAGTGATTCCCTGCTATTTGTTTCTAGTGTAAATCAATCCAAATTAACTTTTCAAATATAGCACACGAGATAGCATCATATAACCACATTTTCCATATACAGCACATAATATTCAATCAAAATATTTACCATGTTTAGCGCACAAATCAGATCAGAGCGTACTTAATTCGATTTATTAAATCAAGGCAGAACTTTCCTTATTTCAGAGATCACATCCGTTTATAGCTTATACCATATAATAGCACCTTATCCACAGTCAATTAAATCAAATCTTTCCCAAATTATAATATTCCAATCAGCATAAGGAAAGATATTAATTCAATATTGCACATTAAATTCAGTGGAAAGCATGCAAACGATTTTCTACTCGATTCATTCAGGAATAAACAAGTATCAACGGATATATCACTTTCCATATATAAACAGCATATTTTTCTTTTATAACTCAGTAGGATATCTCATGCATTATTTCCATATATAACACCGGACGATATATCATATCTCATGGACTGTCTATAACATGTGATCACCTAGTTTCACCAAATCATCACAGAATCACATGCAAATCAAATATTCAACACTTTAACGATTTATAGCTCATAATCAATGCATGGTCGAATATTTTCGTGTTCTTAGACATTATATTGATCACAAATCGAATTGCTTAATTTATAGACCTAACGTCATTGCAATTACATTGTTCATTAAAACTCTCTAACACTCATGGACCAAAAAGGTCAACAGCTACCTTAATAAAATCGTTGTTTGAACTGACGCTGAAGTTTAGACCAGCAAGTGTCGGGAAAGGGAAGAAGAAGGTAAAGAACAAGGACGAAAAGACGAAGAAATTAGAATCTTGCTGGATTCAAGCAGTCGAGAACTAATGCAAGCTCGAGGCTGCATGCGATTATATACGCTACTTTTTTTATTGATTATGCTGTGAATGTTACACGATCTATACACATTCGATCTCTCAGAATTTGAAACTATTTTCGGGTTGACAATCTTTATAATGTAAGGAAGGGAAATAGTAGTCACTGTTCGATACTGCTGTTCCAAGTTGGATGTTGAAATAATAAGCAGCAAAGTGCTGCCAAGCCAAGAAGACTCAGTTGACCCGAATTCATCAATAATTCAACCGCCAACCCAATGGCAAGGGAGGTTTTAAGCAAAGATTCATTACTTAGAGGTCCACAAGTGTCATCATCTGCTATTATTACATTACATTGAATTGGTCGTCGACATGAATTTGAAAACTCCTCCTCATTCAGCATTAATGAGCTTCCCTCATCTTGTTTGGTAAGAGGTCGAAATACGGAATTCATTCATCTTCATCTGCTTCACCAAATAACCAATCAATCGGAGAGGACCCCATCGTACTTATTACACATTTGAGTGAGTCAATAATTGGTTTCTTCTGCTGAGATTTTCATTTGTTACATGCAGCAGCATCTAAGCGACAAAAGTTCATTCTTTCTGGGCCTCAAAATTCAATAATGAATGAGGTTTTATTAGAATATTTTCGATGTTCTAGCTGGGCCAGCTCTTGGTGAGGTTCAATGGAACACTTTGAAAAGAATCAACAGTAGAACCATATGAAGTCTACCTAGGAGTTAGGACGTATTGTTTTGCATTGTTCGCTTCTAAACTTAGATCCATCTAGTTCTAATTTATATACAATCATAAAATATTTGGATTACAGGGAAAATCCCAACACCACTTCAAAAAAAAGCAAGAGGGCTTGTACTATTTTGATGTTATTTGCATTCCTCTTCTAGATTAAATTTCGAGTTATTCGGTTTTGGACATCCGCATCTTATTGATCAAGAACACTAATTATGTTACATAAATCAAAATATTAGAAACATATAACATTATTCAGCGAAAACCACTCATACAAGCGACATTGATCATTACAGAGACAAACACAACATAGGTCATAGATGCATTAAAAGATCTTCTCTAAGACAACAATTCATGGAAACCAATTACCTCGTACATGCCAAGCCTCTTCCACAACATCAAAAAGAAAAACCCTTCTTCTAATTCCAACTTCTATATCATAGTTGGAACAAAAAATAAAATAAAAGAAAGGCTTATGTTACATGCACACAGTGAAGCTATGAGGTATAAATCTCTTCACAGTCGGAAGGGTAATCATAATTTTCATGGTCGAAAGCCATGAAAACCAAAAAAGAGAAAGAAAAAAACCCTTCTTTAAAAACGAACACTCATAGAAAATTAGCTCTCGAAAATGGTGAAAGTAGCTTGCATGATAGCTTGTTAATTGGAAAAACATATACCAATTAATAATAAAGATTGTCAAGAGCTCCGTGTAAGCTCTTCACTAATTGGCTCATATTCATATCGAACTCTTCATCCATCTGCAGTAAATTAAAGGAAATTTCACCATCTCATACGTATTATACATACATGTATATATGTAATTATGGATGGTTTATTTCGTATTCATTAATTACCTGAGCAACGATGCTTATACTGAGACCAGAATCTCCAAAGCTCATAGAAGAACTGTTGACAACAGTGATGTTGACCTTTTTGGTCCATGTATGCTAGAGAGTTTTGATGGACAATGTAATTGTAATGACATTAGGTCTATAAAATAAGCAATTCGATTTTGGGACAATAAAATGTCTAAGTTCATGTAATATTCGTCCATGCATTTTTTATGAGCTATAAATCGTCAAAATGTTGAATATTTGATTTGCGTGTGATTCTGTGATGAATTGATGGAACTAGGTGATCGCATGTTATAGACAGTCCATGAGATAGGATATATCGTTCTGTGTTATATATGGAAATAATGCATGAGATATCCTACTGAGCTATATATGGAAAATATGCTGTTTATATATGGTAAGTGATATATCTGTTTGAATGCGTTATTCCTGGACGAAAATCATATGTACGCCTTGCATGCCCTTGACTGAATTAAATGTGAAATATTGAATTGATATCTTTCTCTATGCTGATTGGATATTATGTTTTTGGAAAGATCTGATTTGATTGACCTTGTGGATAAGTTGCTCTTATATGGTATGTGATATAACGGGTGTGATCTCTGATATAAGGAAAGTCGAGCCATGATGTGATAAATCTATTTAGGTAAGCTCTGATCTGATTTGCATGCTAAACATGGTAAATATATTAATTAAATGCTATGAGCTGTACATGATAAATGTGCTGGTGTATTGCTATCTTGCGTGCCATACTTGGAAAGTAAATCTGGAGTAACTCGTTACTAGAAGCTGATAGCAAGGAATCACTTATGGAAAGTGCTGAAATATGGTAATTATATGCGAAATGCTTAAATATGCTTGAGAACGAAATTGAGCTTTTATATGGAATATAATCATGCTTAAATGTGCTATATGACCGTTGACATGATGATTTATATGGTATGATTGACTCGAAAGCTACATGGAAACTATGCTTGATTTGGTGATTATTGTTTGATATGACTTTCTATGTGAAGTGCTATTTGAAAAGGATTATATATGAGCTGCACTTCAGATTTTCGAAGTACTGAGAATTTGCGAATATAAGCCCACGAGCGATATTTGAGCGGAAAGATACTAAGAGATTCCTGAGCCATTACATTTGCGATAGCTTTCTGCCACACTGAGCTTTAACTTGCGATTCCATCACTGCACGAGTGATTCATCCGATATTCCATCATCCCCTGCCATATATTCTGTCTTCGGACGTGTTGTCTTCGGACGAGAGCAATACCAAGGAGGCAAGGTCGAAGCTTACGCACACGTGAAGGGAAGGACAAGTCCGGGGGCCCTTCGGTAGCGAGCTGTGTCTGTCGGGATCAGGAGATTCCGAGGAACGAAACTCGGCGTGTGGTAACCTAGTAGTGGCTAGTGTTCGACTTGTTTCGGTTGTGTATTGGGCCAACCAATCAGTTTTGTATCCAGCTACAGTGCATTATAGTGATTGGTTAAACTCTTGGGAAGCAAATCCCAAGGAGAGGAGTAAACCCCAGTTGGGGATATAACCTCTATAAAAATCCTGTCTCGCATTTACTTTTCAGTTATTTCTTTATCGCTGTGAGACAGACCCGACGCACATACGACGTTACTAGGATATATCAGGCATACTCGTCACAAATATCAGTAGGCATACCTAAGTCACCACACTTAGCATTTGTGAAAAGAAGCATAAATTTTTATAAGCCTAATTCACCCCCCCCCCCCTCTTAGGCACATTTATATCTTCAAGTGAGATTAAGCTTCTCAATCTCAGCAACGACTCTCTCAATAGCTCCCTTCTTTTTTTGGCTATGAATGCTAACAAGCACATCCTTATTGCAAACCCTAGCCTCGATTTCAGGGAGGAATGCCTGATCAATACTAATCACAGAACCATCGCTTGACGTCTCATCTAACGAACTATGGTTATTACAAGCGTTGTCGTCATATCTCTTCACATTGATTAAACGAGGTTTCGTGGTTTTGATCCTTTTCGTTTTATCCTCGAGCGACTTCACTTTTTCTTCGAGTTGTTTTATGTACTCAACAGCACTTGCAAGAATCGTAGCTTTGTCCATCTGCACATATATATATGCCACATAATATTACACAGAGGCAACGTCTGCCTTTTTCTACTCTCTCTACTACATGCAAACTCGCACACTCTCTTTTTTTTATTTCTCCTTTTTCTCACACTCTACCACACGTTCATTTTCTCACTTCCCCTCACAGCTCCACTCCACACATTTATATAGACAAATACATATGATAGGAGAAGTCATGAAATAAGTGGCAGACAAAACATATCACGTGGGTTTCTCTCTTTTTGGCTATATTTCTCTTTTCGGCTATATCATCCGTTTCTTAGTTGGCTTCTTTTTATTCTTCACTCTTGGTCTTATTTGGCTGCTCTTCACGCGTGGGCTTTTTTTTTTTAAATTTCATAGTTGTTGTTTTTGTCCTTCTTCTAGGTCCATGTAATTGAGCTTAGCTAACAAATTCCCCCCTTAAGCTCAATCTTCATTCGGTCTTTCAACACTCTAAACTTAACTCTTTTTCGTCTGTCGTATGTCGCGGCTCGCCATTTGCCGTCAACAAACGTCTTCGAGCACTTCGCTTCAATGCTCAACATGTGCTTCCCAAACCAGGCATTTATGTGAAACCGTTCTTCCTTAGTTTGATCAGTTTTTCGATATTCGTCTGACACATTCCTTTGGTCGTACTCTTTAAACTGTTTGACTGTGTATTCACTGGTTGCATCAGCCATATACACAACCTTGTATCGCCTTTCTTTCGGGTTTTTACTTAGAAACGAAAAATTCTCATCAGTGTTTCTGCTTTCATTGGTGACGTAAATATCCTTCACGGTGTCGGCTTTGTACTGCTCAACATCGTTGTTCACGAATATATTTTGGGATTTATATTTTACCTCCTTCGCAATTTTTCTGCGAGTTTTGTCGTACTCAAGGTCGGTATGGTGACCGGATCTTTCGCCTCCGGTGGCTTGGCCTTCGTCAGCATCTTAAAGGTCTCCTTCGTGGTTATGTCACTCGCCTCTTTTTCTTTCATATTTTGGTTATCGCCTATCAACTTTGGGACCTTCTTGGTTGTCGTGGCGATCTCGTCCTTCTCGTCCGAATCCAATTTATCAGCGAGCTTATTCCTTTCATTAATTCGTTTTCTCAAGTTGTTCATGTAAATCTCGAGGGTGTTTCTCGCGTCGACCCATTCTTTTATCTCCATGTCTTTGTAGCGCATCTTTTCTCCGTTAACGCGTTCTTTCTCGTTAGGACTGGCCTCCGTAGATTCTCCAGTCTTCTGTGTCGTGACTTTGCCGACAATATGTCGCATGGCTTCCATCATGGCTTCATGCACGTCTAGCTCATCGTGCTCATGCGTCTCTCCTCGTACGGCTTCTTCAGCATGCTTGGTTGTCTCTTCAACCGTCTCACCGCCTTTCTCGGACACTGTCTCGTGTGTCTCAACGGCTTTTACGTTCGCCTTCGACGACGCATGCATGGTGGCGTCGACCTTGTTTTTCATCTTATCGGCATTCTTCGATGCCTTCGCGTCGATCTCCTCAACTTTCTCAGGTGGTTGTCGTGGCGGCGTTTCTTCAATCGCCTCCTCTTTCTCGAGCTTTGAGGGCTCCTCGGCCTTTGAATATTTTTCCTCCTCTTCATCGTCATCGGCTTTCATCTTCGATGATTCGCCTTCTTCTTTTCCCGTCTCGGTTAGTGATAGTGCATCACTTTTCTTTTCCACCACCGGTTCAGCGTGATCCTTATCACGCTCGGTCTCCACGTCACGAGCTACCTCATCTCGTACGGATTCGCCCTCAACGTTCTTCTCGTCCTCCTTCGTCGTTTCAAGTTCACCCAGTTTTTGTGGCTGAACTTGATTGATGCTATCAGCGCCTTTATACGCTTTCTCCAACAGATCCCAGGCTTCCTTGGCTTTTTTCGTTGCGCCTATCGCTCCGAAACCGGTAAAATCTAATGCCTCTAAGATGACAAGGAGCGCGAGGCCATTTTCTCTGACGGCGGCTCCCAACGTCTTCCATCGTGACCTTGTATACCCCGTCGTGTCGAGTGAATATCCATCTTCGACTATTTCCCATAAGCCTTGCGATTTGAATAGAGCTTTCATTTCGACGCTCCACCTTGTGTAGTTATTCTGAGTTGCGCGATTAACATGTGAGCAAATAATATCCGCTTCCACACCATCGGCACCATCGGCTCTGTCGGCTCTGGCGACATCATCGGCTCTGTTGGCTCCGTTAACACCTTCGGCTCTTTTGACACCATCGGCTCTGATACCATTTTGTTGTTTTATCTTTTGGTGTAGGGGAACGAGTGTTTGCGTTATGAGAGGAGAAACGAAATTCTAACAGAGTAATTTTTTTATTTCTGATACGAATATACTGAGGCAACGTCTGCCTTTTTCTACTCTCTCTACTACATGCAAACTCGCACACTCTCTTTTTTTTATTTCTCCTTTTTCTCTCACTCTACCACACGTTCATTTTCTCACTTCCCCTCACAGCTCCACTCCACACATTTATATAGACAAATACATATGATCGGAGAAGTCATGAAATAAGTGGCAGACAAAATATATCACGTGGGTTTCTATCTTTTTGGCTATATCTCTCTTTTCGGCTATATCATCCGTTTCTTATTTGGCTTCTTTTTATTCTTCACTCTTGGTCTTATTTGGCTGCTCTTCACGCGTGGGCTTTTTTTTTTTTTAAATTTCATAGTTGTTGTTTTTGTCCTTCTTCTAGGTCCATTTAATTGAGCTTAGCTAACAGTAATTACCTTTGAAAGTCCTGGGACTAGTCTAGACAAAGAGATCAACCTCTCGTTAATCTTCTCCCTCCTTTTCCTCTAGGCTATAATATGTTCTTTTGACTGAGAAATTGGCCTATTAATCCCTTCACTGTCAACCCTAATATTGCTGCTGATGATTCTCGGCTTCTTCAGCGTACTGTGGTTCTTATTTTCGAGAGAAGAACTATCGAAAACCAACAAAGTAGGAGAAGATGATGACCATGGTCCATGATATCTCTTCTTTAGGCCTCATTATTTCCTCTTGGTTCTTCCTTGGACTTACGAAAAAGCTAGTGTTTTGCTTCTTTGTTAGCAGCCTACCACTCAATGTTACATATGGATCGAATTGTTCTGCCGAGCGTTTGACGTTGGAAACCTGAGAATTTTGCTGCTGTTGATGATGTTGATGAGAGTTGATGAAATCTTGATTCTGAGCATCGATGATCGAAGTTGTCCAAAAGCTCTGCTCTTCCAAGCTGCTTAGGTTAACTAAGCCATTGCTCGAACAGCAACGATTCATCCATTTCCTACACACATGTAAGATCTCAGATTTAGTCGGTAATAATTTCGTTAAGATGTAAAATTGTAAGATGCTGTAAATTCTTGAAAGTTCCTTATGTATATAAAAGAGTTTGATTTACCTTCCCTTGAAATCATGGTAAGAAAATCTCTCTCTCTCTCTCTCTCTCTCTCTCTCTCTCTCTCTCTCTATATATATATATATATATATATATATCCACAAAAGAATATATGGGATTTGCTATTCAATGAAATCATCTATTGTTGTGCCATTATTTTATAGATCCATCACAAGTCTATTACATTCTAGGAAAAGTCGTAGTTGGTTTAATGCTGATGTGAGCTGGCTTTTATTTACCAATCAACTTGTAATAACTAATTCACTTTTTGATGCTTGCTAGTGTTTGTATAAAATTTCAGAAACAAGAGCATGATAACGTCGAAGTTACTAGGGAAGTTACTAGGGCTAACTCACCTGAATAATTTTCGAAATATTATTATTTTATTACATAATTATGGAATTTGGATCTTGTGACAATAATGAGATTCATATTCGTTTCTAACTGAACTTCGTCGGAGGGTATAGAGAGTACCGTGACATTCTCTTTCTCCGAAGACATCTTGAAAAGGAAAAGTACGTCAAATTCCGATTTACAATAACTATACATGTTTATCGAGTCTGCGGCGATGACGTTCTTGTGGAATCGGAGTCTCACAAACACGCAGCAAAGTATGGGACCAAATACATACATGTTTATCGAGTTCTGTAAGAGAAATAGATAGAGTGGCTATTGATCAACATTTTCCGGCTACTACCATCTTAATGGCCGTTTTTATATGGTTGAGAAGGGATTATTACATCTTTCTTGGTGTAACTGTGTAATAAAGGGTACAAATAGTCCAAGATGGTTTTGTAGGGTTTGATGTTCTATGATTGACTGGTCTATCTATCCTCTTGCCCACCAAGAATTCACACAGTTTGTAAGCTTCAATGCATATCATAAATTGTATTATTTTTTATCCTGTAAGCTTTGAATTATATGATTAGCTTCTAAAATTTTGTAGTCGTCGGCGAAACCAAATCAGTCAAAGTATAGAACAGTTGGCCGAAATAACCAAAGAGAACGTAAAGAAAATTAATGTGGAACCTCCACCACCTACATTGCATATTTGATTCACCAAAATGCAGGAATTAACATCTGAAAAAAGTTAATGATTAAATAAAATAAAAAGATAGTTGGATTCATTTTTCAGACAATAGATGCAGACATGTCAACTTACAGTCTTCATACGACTAATTTCTTAAGCAAATCTGAACCCCATTCTCAGCTATGGAAGATTGCAGTTTCAAGCAACACTAATCCCTCTTGGTTTCTGTATCGAGTCTACACAAACATAGAAAGTCAACGGATATCATTAATGACCTCAGCATAGAGATATTATGTCCCATACAATAGTAACTATATAATTGTATGGGCCCAATTAATCCATGAACTGAACTCCCAATTTGGGCTCAAACATAAGATCGGCCCAATAGGAAACTGTGATCCATAATTAGTACTGTCAATTGGCCTGCGGCTGCGGGCCCGCCCGCCCCGTGCCATTTCTCCGGCCGGCACCCGAGCAGGCTTTGGCGGGGCAGGCCACGGGCAGGCCCATAAGGAATTATAATGTTTTTCATTACATATTAATATATAAATAAATTATATAGGTATTTTAGTATTTTGTAGTCCAATTTTTAATTTACTCAAGTTTAATAATCTATACTATTACATAATTGGCTTGGGGTGGATATAAAACGCCACAATTTTGCGTTTAACTTATTTGCAATTTAGTCCTCCAATTGTAATTTAATTAAATTAAATATTTTTATATCACTCATAATTCTTGATTTACTGTACTTATGCCTCTACAACTAAATTTATTTTTATATATTTAAAAATTATATTTCATCTAAAACACTAAAAAAATATAATTTCAAAATTTAAATATAATTCTTTTTAAGCACACACATAGGGTGTGCAAAAAAGTACTAATTCAATTGTAATTCTTTTTTTGATGTTTTTCTTTTTCTAATTTTTAATTTATTTCAATTCGGGCAGCCTCCATTTTCCAGGTCCGCCAAACAGCGACCCGCGCCCGCCCCGTCCAAGGCGGGTGTCCCGTTTTGACATTCCATAATATAAAAAAAATAGAAGGGAAAAAAGGAGATTTTAGTTTGTCAAGTTGCCACTTCAAGTGGGTTTGAGCATCATCGTCCGCACATCCAAAGATGGTCAAATCGATTGGATTGGACACTTTAAGGCCGTGTGGGGGCTATCCATCCATCCAGCGCATCCTCTTACATGTTTGTACCATGTTTTCATCGTACGGACAGGTTCAGCATCACATAAAAAATCATTTCCATTTATCCATATAATTTTATTGAATATTATCTTGTGTTCGACGATCAAGTACATATCAAATTGGGGGTCAGGTCAGGTATCTCTTTAAGATAAATTATTATGTATTTATTTAGTTAGGTCTCCATCCAAAGAAACTAGACATAAATCTCAAACTCCAAATAATGTGACAACCTCTCCAGCCTGGTACAGAAAAAAAAAATGATTTTATTGATATTAGAAACAAATCTTTCTTTTTAATATCAGTTTTAGTTTGGTTTGATGGCCTTTTTTGAGGCGATTTTTAGTTGACTTGAGGACAGAGGTGTTATTGTTACATTATCTTTCTACTTTAATATCTAGCGAACTTCTTCAAAAGGAAAATATTGACAACTATATTTCTTGCTTGCATGGTCTTGATATTTGCATTGGTTTTGTATCTTATTCAGCTTTTATTCCTGCTAAACACTACACGATATAGATGTGCTACTAGTTATATGTATAAAATGAATAGACGAATGTTTCGAGACCATTGTATATATGCCCGACGACGATAATATAACACTTTGGAAAAATATATAAAAAATAAAGGACATGTTTTTAAATGTCCCATAAAGGTAATATCAATAAATGACTGCACAGTTAACTTTGCTGGTCCCCTCCTCTCCACTAAAGGGCTTTATTTGGCTGTACTGACTGACGCAAGATGCAATGTTTTTGTAACCTTAGTGCTCATTGTTGGGAAATTCGGCCGTACCGAAATTCCGCCCAAGATCCGTCGCGGAAATATAAACAGGAGAAAATAACAACACAAAATTTAACGTGGAAAACCCTCTGTTAACGAAGAGGGAAAAACCACCCGGGCAACAAGGCCGCAGAAAATCCATTATGTGAATATTACAATCACACTATTCTTCTACGCTCGCCTACACCCAAAGCCCAACACTCATCCCTTCATAAAAGGAACCAGAAATTGATATTTTAAGGTTGATTTTCTCTATGTATAATCTCTTTTCTATTATATGTAATTACTAGGTTTGGTGGTTTTGCCTCTTTTTTTTTTTTGCTTCCTCGTATTCTACTACAGGTATGATGTCATTTGTACAGTATTACATCTATCTATCTTCAGTCTTCATCACAAAACCATTTAAAGAGTTCCTCTTTTCTTACCATTTATACAAAGATTCGTTCTATCTACTTTAGAATGAGGGTTTTTTCTTTTCCCCAAGAATTCGTGTTCGTACTTGTATAGATATGCTCTAAAAGAATGAAAAAACCCCACAATTTCTTGTACTTTCTGAGTTACTGTGTTTATCGATATATATTGATCTTTTTCCGAATTTTTTTTTTATGCAGTTTTGCTTTAATTTCGAACAATGGTGAGGCAGAAAATTCAGATCAAGAAGATCGATAACTTGACTTCTAGGCAAGTGACGTTTTCGAAGAGGAGAAGAGGGCTTTTCAAAAAGGCTCAATGCTGAGATTGCTCTCATGGTTTTCTCAGCTACGGGCAAACTCTTTCACTATTCTTCCTCAAGGTCTCTCTCTCTCTCTCTCTCTCTCTCTCTCTCTCTCTATCTCTCTCTCTCTCTCCTGTAGCTCGAGCTGTAGACATAGGCAGGCACACAAAGAAATTAGGTTTTGAGGTACCTCTCTATATGAGTTGACTTTGTAACCCTTCTATATTAAGATCTTCGGTTATAAGTTGGATAAGACGAAAACGTTCCCTAATTGTGTGCTTAAAAAGGGTTTCAGATTTGAAGTTGATGATAAATTGTTACATTATTACATGAAATCTTGATCATTCGTACGTATGCCCAGAAATGAGTTCTTGATCTATTTTATTACTTTGGAGATATATTATCCAATCGAGTGCTGTGTTGGCAACTGTACCTTTTCTTTCTCCTTGGTACTTCTCAAGCCTCAACCACATACTCATAAATCAAATCAGTCTCAGAACCATTTGTCTGACTTTAAATGGTAAAGATTCTTCATTTTAGTTCACTAAGTTTCGAACTGTAATAGTGCTTCTTAATCTCGATCAAGATCTAGATTGCTCTCTTCAAAAGTGACATGAAGAAAATAGGACAGTTAAAGTTAGGTATGAAAGACATTAGTCAAACGATTTATTGGAAATAACATATATAAGATCCATATATGATCCACCATCTTCAAGCTTAAACATTTAGCTGGAACGATCATTCAGCTCTAATATAATGTTTAATGGCCGCTTAACCTAAGAACTTTTGCTCATTTGACACAAATTATGTCTAGGATAAGAGCTTTTACGTAGCAATATTCTTGTTTAAGTATCATCTCTAACAGTACTGATAAAGGATTTTACGAACATTTTAGGCCTGAAAAATTGCGTAATTCCATAGTATATGTCTAAATGTCCACAAATATCCTATCGAATGTTACTTTTTATATTTGACAGGTAACAGAGCAAAAAGGGGCCAAAAATCGGGAACGAACTTGGGCCAAAAATCAACCCAAACTATATGAGCCCAAAGCCAAGAAAAACAATAAATCAGCCCAAATTTTCCAGCCCACTAAGCAGCCCATTAATAGCCCAACTCACATATACATACAATATAGATAGACACAAGGAGAGAATTAGGGACAATACCATCGAACTATACCATAATTAAAGAATTGAAGAAAAAGATCGAGACAAAAAAACAGCAAACAAGGGAAGAAAAGAAGAAATTTCTATACGGCTGAGCACACGCGACAAACAACGCACGAAACAAGGAAGAGAAAAAGGCGGAGAAAATTGGGAAGGTTTGTTCGATCGTGTTTCTCCTCATTTCTATAAATACGTTTACAAAGAGAGGGCTGAGGGGGGGCACAAGAGGCTTACCTTTTTGAACCACCGAATAGACCAACACAGATGAGATTGAGGATGCAAACGAAAAGCTTTTTGCCCTTTTTCCTAGCTGAATTACTATTCACCGTCCCATTTTTCCTAGTCACCGCCCCCTAAAGGGCTTCAAAATGACCTTTTTGCCCTTATGATATTTAAATTAATTTAAAAAGAAAAAACTAACTAAATATATAATTCTGGTACGAAATACTGAAAAGTACATACACAAATAAATTCGAACGATCGATCGATAAGGAAATTCAAACGAAATTTTCGACCGGGCTGTGCACGGGCCGAACTGAAATTTCGGCCGGGCTGTGTGCTGCCCGATCGACATTTTCGGCCCGCACAGGCCCGGCCAAAATTATTGTTCGGCCTGCACAGGCCCGGCCGAAATCTAAGTTCGGCCCGCACAAGCCCGGCCGAAATCTCAGTTCTGCCCGCACAGGCCCTGCCGAAATTTCAGTTCGGCCCGCATTGGCCAAGTCGAAATCTCAGTTCGGCCCGCACAGGCCCGGCCGAAATTCCAGTTGGGCCCGCACAGGCCCAATTCCAGTTCGGCCCGTGCACAGATGGCAACGGGGCGGGTCTGAACCGGGTTTGGCAGGACCCGAGACCCGCCCCGACTAATATATCCTGGACCCGATACCCGGCCCGACCCGCCTAAAGCATGGACCCGCCCAGGCCCGCCCCGAACCCGCATGAATCGGGTCTGACCCGCCAAACCCGATTAATTTTCACTTTTTCGTTTTTTTTATTCTAATTTATAAAAACTCAACATATATTGTAGTATTTAGGAATTGAACCCATGACCTCTACTTGATAAAGAAAGTACTTATCCATTGGACTACATAAGCTTTTTATTAACAATTATGACATATATATAAATATATAACGAAAAAATAAATTATATATATAATATATACCGGGACGGGTTTCGGGTCGGGGTTGGCTGGACCCGAGACCCGACCCGGACCCGGCCGGGTTGAGTCTTTTAGGACCCGCAACCCGCCCCGTTACTCGATAATTCAAAATATACCCGCCCCAGTAGGGGCGGGTTTTGGCGGGTCCGGGTCTGGACCCGGCCCATTGCCATCCCTATGCACAGCCCGGTCGAAAATTTCGTTCGATCGTATTTTTTATTTTTTTTAATAACGAGAGGAATAAAAGTTAAAACCAGAGCAAACGGGGATTGGTCAGGCCCGCTGTTCTCGGCCCGGCATTCGTGTGCGCGGGTCGCGCGCCCGCACACAAGTCGGCCTGATTTGCACCCCTTGCGTGCGCACGCGAGCGCCTTACATGTGGCATAATATTAGCTATTTAATTTAAACTAACAAAATTCATATCTATATATAAGGTGGGTGAAACCATGTTGTTTTTTCAATGTGGGACAACAACTCTTCATTTTAAATTCCGTCCAATTAATTCACCTTCACAAGCCCAAAATAAAGCTCATGTCTCTCAACTTAATATTCCCTCCAATTTGGGCACATTCACAAGCCCAAAAAAAATATATTACAAAAGGGAGAAAAGGCTCCCGACCCTAGGGGACGGGAGAAACGAGGTCCACTACGGGACACTCAAGGCTGGAGACGGGGATTGGCAGTGGTTGGGCGAAGGACGGCTGGTGTTGGGCTGCTGCTAGCCGAGACCGGCCCGACGTTGGAGGAGGAGGAGGCGACGGCGGGCAATGGGCGACGGGCGGGCGGCAGAAAAAGAAGAGGCCGGCGAGATTTAACAAGCCTTCACCGAGTCCTTTTCTTGTACGTTTTACAAGTGGAAATGAGATTTGACCGTTCGCTTTAGGAGAAAACTGTCGGCATAGCGTGGAAATGAATTGGACAGAGATGGCTTTCTTTACCTTGTCTTTATTCTTTCGTACAAGCTATATGAGCAGCAGGTTTGTAATTCTGTCTCCTTAAAACAATTTTTAACGACAATAAAGACGCTTGAAGATCGATGATCCTTACAGCAGCAAACAAGATGATATACAACATAAGATAATCGCCATCATCAATCAATATCATGAGACCACACTAAACTGATCAATCATCAGTAAATTAAAGATCTCTGAGTTGCCTGAGATTCATAGGAGATATATACTTTGTATCTCCATCCACCAACTGCTTGGCAAGTATAAGGTAAGGACACTAAGCTTATGAAGAGAATGCGTTCCGTTGAGCTTCCCATTGGCCACCTGAATGCTGGAATAAGCGTCTCCTGATGGTGTCCATGTCCAATTAGCGTCTCCTGATAATGTTACCTTATTAAAATTGTTGCTGGAAATCGACGCTGAAGTTTAGACCAGCAACAAGTGTTGGAAAAGGGAACAAAGAAGAAGAAGAACAAGGACATAAAGAAGAAGAAGAAGAAAGTATGAAGGATTGAAGTCGAAGAACTAATAAAAGCAGCACGAGTCTGCATATCGATTGTGCCGTGAATGTTATACGGACTTTTATCTATATATTTCGATCTCTCTTTCTATTTCTACAATACAGTACATGTACTTCAGAATTTGAAACTATTTTCGGATTGACAGATCTTTATAATATGAGGAAGGGAAATAGTAGTTAGTTACACTGTTCGATACTGCTGTGTTGGTAATAAGCAGCAACTTGCTGCCAAGAGAAGAAGACTGCTGTGTTATTTTATATTTTATATGTAGATCGAACGAAGTGAAGAACTAGTGGAGGGAGAAGTGTTTTTGAGCAAAGTTTTTTTTTACTTAGCTTCTTACTCACGTACAAGAGAGGGATGAAGAGAATATATTTACCAACTCATTTTCCTTTCTTTTCTCCTACTTTCAATCACGTATGATGCATGCATATAAATAGATACAAATCACACACAAAGACAACTAAGCATTCAAAAACATATCATGCGTGTAGATTTCTTTTTGACTTGTATGGCAATCATATCATATCTTTATTTCGGCTTATATTGACTAAGTTGGCTGCCATATCACGCTTGTCCCTTGGGCTCTTTTCATGCTTCATATTTCTTTTTTCTTTTCTGCCTCCACAATTGAGCTTATCCAACAAATTCCCCCCTTAAGCTCAATCTTCTTTCGGTCTTTCAAATCTTCTTAAACTTAACTCTTTTTCGTGTATCATACGTTGCGGTTCGCCACTTGCCGTCAATAATTGCCTTCGTGATCTTCGCCATGTTTGCCATCTTATCGTACTCGTCTGTCACTGTCACTAGTTTTTCTTCTTGGACCAGCTTCGCCTTTTGGCTGGTTTCTTCTAACGTGTTCTTCGTTTCGAACAGTTCCTCATCGCCAGCTTTCGGCGTGTCGAATCCTTTGTACTCCTTAACAGGCTTCTTCTTGACCTTCACGGGAACAGTTTTGTATTGCACCACCTCGTTTATCGTGAGTACATCGATCTCATTTACGACCACCTCCGCGACTTCCTTGCGGTTTTCGTCGTTCTCTTTTTTCTTCAGATTTTGGTTATCGTCTACCGTCTCGAGGGTCTCCTTGTTCATCGTCGCGATTTCGTCCTTCTCGTCCGCTTCTAATTTTTCGGCAAGCTTGTACTTGTCGTTGCTTCGGGTTTTCAATTTGTTCATGTAGGCCTCAAGACTGTCTCTCGCCTTGATCCACTGCTTCACCTCCATGTCTTTTTCACGGACCTTTTCCTCGTGAGCGTGTTTTTCCTTACTAGAACCGGCCTCTGTAGTTTCTCCAGTCCTTAGTTTAGCGACTTTGCGATTAACATGTCGCTGGGCCTCCATCGTGGCTGCATGCGCGTCCATCTCATCGCGCTCATGCGACTCTCCTCGTACGACTTCTTCAGCCTGCTGGGGAGTTAGCTTATTTCTCGTCTCCTCTCCGGCATCAACACCGTTCTCGGCTATCGTGATGTATTTCTCCGTGACTTTCTTATTCGCGTCGTGAAATTTATCTTTAGCTTCGCCCGACGTGTGCATGGCGTCGTCTGCCTTATTTTTCATTTCATCGGCATTTTCCGATGTCCTCACGTCGATTTCCTCGACTTTCTCGGGTGGTTGTCGTGGCGGCGTTTCTTCGAACGCCTTCTCTTTCTCAAGCTCTTCTTCGGTTGGAGCTCCCTTTTCCTTTTCTTCTTCCACGGGCTCCTCGGCCTTTGGATATATTTCCTCTTCTTCATCGTCATCGGCTTTCATCTTTGATGATTTGCCTTCTTCTTTTCCCGTCTCGGGTTTTAGTGGTGGTTCGACTTCTTTCTTTTCCACCACCGGCTCAGCTTGATCTTTATCAAGCTTACTCTCCACGTCACGAGCTACCTCTTCTCGTACGGGTTCGCCCTCAGCATTCTTTTCGTCCTCCTTCGTCGTCTCAAGTTCGCCCTGTTTTTGTAGCTGAACTTCGTTGCTGCTATCAGCGACTTTATATGCTTTCTCCAACAGATCCCAGGCTTCCTTGGCTTTTCTCGTTGCGCCTATGGCTCCGAGACCGATAAAATCTAACGCCTTGTAGATGAGAAGGACCGCGAGACCATTTTCTCTGACGGCGGCTCCCAACGTCTTCCGTTGCGACTTTGTATACTTCGTCGTATCTGGTGAATATCCATCTTCGACTATTTCCCATAAGCCTTCTGATTTTAACAGAGCTTTCATTTCGACGCTCCACCTTGCGTAGTTATTCTCGGTGAGTTGCGGGATCAACATGTGGGCAAATAATATCTTCTTCGACACCATCGGCACCATCAGCTCTGTCGGCTCTTTCGGCTCCGTTGACACCTTCGGCTCTGTCGGCTCCATCGGTGCTGGCGACACCATCGGCTCTAATACCATTTTGTTATTTTATATTTTATATGTAGATCGAACGAAGTGAAGAACTAGTGGAGGGAGAAGTGTTTTCTTGAGCAAAGTTTTTTTTTACTTAGCTTCTTACTCACGTACAAGAGAGGGATGAAGAGAATATATTTACCAACTCATTTTCCTTTCTTTTCTCTTACTTTCAATCACGTATGATGCATGCATATAAATAGATACAAATCACACACAAAAACAACTAAGCATTCAAAAACATATCATGCGTGTAGATTTCTTTTTGACTTGTATGGCAATCATATCATATCTTTATTTCGGCTTATATTGACTAAGTTGGCTGCCATATCACGCTTGTCCCTTGGGCTCTTTTCATGTTTCATATTTCTTTTTTCTTTTCTGCCTCCACAATTGAGCTTATCCAACACAAGTGTCATAATCTGTTATTGTTCCATTACATGAATTGGTCGTCGACAAGAATTTGAAAAGTCCTCCTCACTCAGCATTAGTGAGCTTCCCCAAACTTATATGTTAAGTCATCTTCATCTTTTTCATCAAACAACAAATCAATGGGACCTCATCGTACTTATTATACATTGTACGTAAGTGAGTCAATAATTGGTTTCTTCTGCTGATATTTTCACTTGTAACATGCAGCAACATCTAAGCAACAAATGTTCATTCTTTTTGGGCCTCAAAATTCAATATTTAATGAGGTTTATTAAAATCTTTTCGATGTTCTAGCTGGGCCAGCTCTTGGTGAGGTTCAATGGAACACTGAAAAGAATCAACAGTAGTACCATATGAAGCCTACCTGCTAGGAGTTAGGACGTATTGTTTTGCATTGTTATTTGATAATACCTTTTAAAAAACAGTAACCATGTCCATATCCTCCCAACATATATATAGATACATATGCATGCATAATTTACTTTACTACAACCTTAAGCGAGGGATTGAGACGCTTAAAGCATCCCCCTTTCGACAGACTTAGATCGTGAGTTATTTGCTGTGGGATTATTAAAGTATGATTTTAACTGTCAGCTTAAAAAAGAGATTTGTGTAGCTTAAGTATAGGATATATGTTGGGAGGATATGGACATGGTTACTGTTTTGAAGCGTGTGATACAAATATGTTACCAAAAATTTAAATTAGCTGCAACTTGCATATGTTTTGCTAGCCGCTAAATAATATCAAGTGCGATAGTAATGGAGGAGTTCGTTGATTATCATCTCATCTGTGCAGTACTAAAACATAAAAATGGTATTGAGTCACACACGCACACAAACAATACAAGTCTGATTATTGTTACAAACAGACCAAACCCTGAATCTTACAAATTCATGCGAAACCAGCATTAAGAACAACGTAGGAACCACCAAATAAACGATGTTGCAATAGCACAGATGATTGAATAAAAAAAAAAAAAAAAGTTAGCGCGGATATAGATGAGAAGAGGACGAAAATGGAGTTTGAACGACCGTAGAACTATGATGATGAGTAGGACCCAGGTGTATAGTACATTACCTTAGGCATCGTTCGAGGTATCGTATTAGGCAACAAGGGTGCTTCGAAGTTAAGGACGTGTTTGGCTTCCCTTATTTTGGGCCTACAATTGCTGTCGGGGTGAATACACCATAGCCCTACCATCAGTAGTATCTCCATTTCTAATGCATCGAAATCTCCACAGAGCTTGGGATCCGCCGCATCGAGCAGCTTACCCTCACCGTAGAGATTCCACACGAATTCGACCAACAATTTAGTCTCTTCTTCTTGACTAACCTCAATAGGCTTTTTTCCGCATGCTATCTCCAACAGCACCACTCCGAAGCTATAGACGTCGAATTCCTTGGTCGCCCTTACCGCATTGAAGCTCTCGGGAGCCATGTATCCCCTCGTCCCTGTTGGAAAATAAATTATATTAAAAACATGATAGCATTCCTTCAAGTTTAAACTTGTAGGTGAGGTGGTCATTCAACATACTGTCAGAACTCAGGTTAAGAAAATGAACCAGCCTAGGTGTGACTGAGACTATATTCGAAACAAAGTATATAAAAATTAAAATATGATGCACTCCATTCATTCAAGGTTAAACATTTAGGTGGAGTGAATTGATGATCATTAAAACATGCCTGCAATATGGGTAGTGTGGGACCCCTTCTCGTGGTCGACCGACCTCGCCAGACCGAAGTCTCCGAGCTTTGCGTTGAAGGTCGAGTCGAGCATTATGTTGCTCGACTTTATGTCCCTGTGGAGTACGCAATGCTCGCACTCCTCGTGGAGGTAAAAAAGGGCCGAGGCTAACCCTAGCGCGACTTTGTACCTAACCTCCCAAGAAAGGGGGATCAAATCTCTCTTGAAGAGGTGACAGTCTAAGCTTCCGTTGGACATGTATTCGTATACCAAGAGTAGGTCTCCCCTACGATGGCACCATCCTACGAACTGCACCAAGTTCTTGTGCCTCAATTTGCTGATGATCTTCACCTCCGAGGCGTACTCCTTTAGCCCTTGTTTGGATCGACGCGAGAGCCTCTTCACTGCCACGTACGACTCGGTTTCTTTTAAGAAGCCTCTGTAGACCTGCCCGAACCCTCCTTCCCCGAGCTTCTGCTTCTCCGAGAAGTTGTTCGTCGAGAGCACCAGCTCCTCGTAGGTGAACTTCTTTGGCCCGCTTTCCTTTTCGAATTCGTCGTCCATGTACATATCTTCGAAGAGATCAGCCTCTTCGTCTTTGATATTCTTCTTCTTCTTCTTGTTTACGTAACAACAAGTTATAATTACGACGACAACGACGACTAGTGTTCCCACGCCTGAACTCAACCCCAGATATAATCCTCCTTTTTTCTTGCTTCGTTTGCCACCAACGGCCTCAATACTACTATTACTATTACTACTACTTACTGGCGCAGGAATATCAACAACAACTGTTGTGAGATCGCTGGAACTGAAGTTCCAGTCAGCAACCTCGTGTTTCTCGTACCCATTTCGAACGGACGCGGAGAAGCCAACTTTGACATACTCGGGCAGTTGATCTCTAAGATCGACCACGTAGCTGAGGTTACCATAAGTTTGGGCAGGGGTCCAAGTTTCGACAAACCACCCAGTAAAATTGACGCTAAGCGTCATGGTAGTCGAGTCATATGCAATCCATGCTTTAGTAAAGTTTGAGAAGATGGTAATACTATTTGACCATCCTATGGCGTCGCTAGAATTCACGGAGTTTACGTCTATCCCGACGTGTGGTATGGGGAGCGATGTTTCCCATTCGTCCGCATACGTATCGAACTCCACAGCAACAAACCTCGAAAGCTCGTCGTCGTTGGGGTTAGAACTGATTTTCGAAGAATTAACAAGGCCAAGGCCGCCGCCGAAGGAACCTTGGGGAATTTCGGAGCCAACGGGGGCTAAGAAGAAAGAGAGTCCATCTGCGTAACTTTGGTTTTCTGCATATATGGCGAAAGTGAAGCTTGTTTGAAAATCTGCGATTTTTCCAGATTTCTTGTCCCATAAATGCAACGGGTCTGCATATGTGGCTCTGCCTACCTTCTTCGTGGACTTCTTTCTGTCGGCAATCTCATCGGCTGTGACCTCAATGGCGAGAGCTGTATGATAAGCGTCTCCTGAGTATGTTACCTTATTAAAATTGTTGAGGAAGCTGTTGACGCTGAAGTTTAGACCAGCAAGTGTTGGAAAAGGGAACAAGAAGAAGAAGAAGAAGAAGAAGAAGAAGAAGAAGAAAGAATGAAGGATTGAAGTCGAAGAACTAATAAAAGCAGCAGGAGTCTGCATGTCGATTATATGCTGTGAATGTTATACCGAACTTTTATCTATATATTTCCATCTCTCTTTCTATTTTTACAAACATGTACTTCAGAATTTGAAACTACTTTCGGATAGACAATATAATATGAGGAAGGGAAATAGTAGTTAGTACACTTTTCGATACTGCTGTGTTGGTAATAAGCAGCAACTTGCTGCAAAGAGAAGAAGACTCGTTGACCCACCAACCCAATGGCAAGGGAGAGGTTTAAAGCAAAGACGATTAATTAGAGGTCCACAAGTGTCATCATCTGTTATTATTACTTTACATTGAATTGGTCGGCCACACTCCTCCTCACTCAGCATTAGTGAGCTTCCCCATCTTGTTTGGTAAGAGGTCGAAATAAGAATGGAATTTATTCGTCTTTCATATGCTTCACCAGACAACCAGTCAATGGGAGAGCACCCCGTCGTATACTCATTTGAGTGAGTCAATATTTGGTTTCTTCTGCTGATATTTTCATTTGTAACATGCAGCAGCATCTAAGCAACAAATGTTCATTCTTTTTGGGCCTCAAATTCAACATTGAATGAGGTTTTATTAGAATCTTTTCGATGTTCTAGCTGGGCCAGCTCTTGGTGAGGTTCAATGGGAACACTTTGAAAAGAATCAACAGTAGAACCATATGAAGCCTACCTAGGAGTTAGGACGTATTGTTTTGCATTGTTCGCTTCTAAATTTAGGTCCATCTACTTCTAATTTATATACAATCACAAAATATTTGGATTACAGGGAAAAATCCCAACACCACTTCAAAAAAAAAGCAAGAGGGCTTGTACTATTTTTATGTTATTTGCAGTCCTCATCTAGATTAATTTCGAGTTATTCGATTTTGGACTAGGGCTGAAAACGAGCCGAGCCGAGCCCGAGCATGGCCCGGCTCGAGCTCGGCTCGATTATGGGTAAGTGGGCTCGAGCTCGGCTCGAGCTCGATCGAGCTCGAAAATTCGAGGCTCGAGCTCGGCTCGATAAACCATCGAGCTGCTCGAGCTCGGCTCGAAAAGCTCGATTCGTCATAAAAAAAATATAATATATATATTTAATTATTTTAATAATAATAAAACATATATATTATTAAAAAAAAGAAAAAATTGGGCTCGATAAGCTCGACGAGCTATCGAGCCCACATACAGAAAGCTCGAGCTCGGCTCGATTGTGAAAAGTCGAGGCTCGAGCTCGGCTCGAGCTCGACGTTGACCGAGCTCGAGCCGAGCTTTGACCGAGCTGCTCGCGAGCGGCTCGCGAGCAGCTCGGCTCGTTTTCAGCCCTATTTTGGACATCCACATATTATTGATCAAGAACACTAAATTATGTTACATGAAATCAAATACGAGCAACATATAACATTATTCAGTGAAAACCACTCAAACAAGCAACATTGATCATTAGACAGACAACAACAACAACAACATAGGTCATAGATGCATTAAAAGAAAATATAGCCCTTCGCACTCCTCTAAGACAACAATTCATGGAAACCAATTACCCCGTACATACTAAGCCTCTTCCACAACATCAAAAAGCAAAACCCTTCTTCTAATTCCAACTTCTATCATAGTTGGAACAAAAAATAAAATAAATGAAAGGTTTACTTTACATACGGCAGTGAAGCTATGAGGTATAAATCTCTTCACAGTCGGAAGGGTGATCATAGTTTTCATGGTCGAAAGCCATGAAAAAAAAAAAACCTTCTTTAAAAACGAACCCTCATAGAAAAAATTAGCTCTCGAAAATGGTGAAGAAGTAGCTTGCATGATAGCTTGGTAATTGGAAAAATATATAGTAATTAATAATAAAGATTGTCAAGAGCTCCGTGTAAGCTCTTCACTAATTGGCTCATATTCATATTGAACTCCTCATCCATCTGCAGTAAATAAAAGGAAATTTCACCATCTCATACGTATTATATATACATGTATCTATGTAATTATGGATGGTTTATTCGTATATTCTAAATTACCTGAGCAACAATGCTTATACTGAGACCAGAATCTCCAAAGCTCATAGAAGAACTGTTGACAACAGTGAGATTAAGCTTCTCAATCTCAGCAACGACTCTCTCAATAGCTCCCTTCTTTTGCTGGCAATGAATGCTAACAAGCACATCCTTATTGCAAACCCTAGCTTCGATTTCTGGGAGAAATGACTGATCAATGCTAATCACAGAACCATCGATTGACGTCTCATCTAACGAATTAGGGTTATTACACGCGTTGTCGTCATATCTCTTCACATGGATTAAACGAGGTTTCGTGGTTTTGATCCTTTTCGCTTTATCCTCGAGCGACTTCACTTTTTCTTCGAGTTGTTTTATGTACTCCACAGCACTTGCAAGAATCGTAGCTTTGTCCATCTGCACATATACATGTGCCACATAATATTACACAAACCCTGATTCGTCCACGTAATATAGCTACACGGCAGATTCTGGTTCGCCCACGTATACAGCTACGCGGCTGATTCTGGTTCGTCCACGTATATAGCTACGCGGCTCATTCTGGTTCGTCCACGTGTCTAGCTACGCGGCTAATTCTGATTCGCCCGAGCCTAAAACCTTCAGCTATAAATAGACTAGCTATAAGTCATTGTAAATCATCGAAAACAATAACTTCTTCTTATATTCAGTATATACAAGTGTTGTAAGGAAAAATATTTAGAGAGTTGGTGAGTCTCCTATTGTAAGAGAGATATGGCTAGTGTTCTCCTTACGGTAGAGAGTTGTAACTCCTAAATTACCCACAGTAAAATTTCCTTACCTTGCCCGTGGTTTTTCACCCCGACTTTGGGGTTTTCCACGTAAATTCCTGGTGTCTCTCCTTATTTATACTGTCCTTTTACAACAAGATCGCAGGGGTTCAGCGCTTTTTCCTTGGCTACTGGTATGAGGGACTTTCTAGCCAAGACATTCACCCCTTTTCTCCTACGTGCACCAGCAGTATGTGCCACAAATTTAAAGTACACGACTGTAAATGTAAGAATGTGTAGAGGTACTTGTAATTACCTTTGGAAGTCCGGGACTAGTCTAGACAAAGAGATCAACCTCTCGTTAATCTTCTCCCTCCTTTTCCTCTCGGCTAAAATATGTTCTTTTGACTGAGAAATTGGCCTATTAATCCCTTCACTATCAACACTACTGCTGATGATTCTCGGCTTCTTCAGCGTACTGTGGTTCTTATTTTGGAGAGAAGAACTATCGAAAACCAACAAAGTAGGAGAAGAGGATGATGACCATGATATCTCTTATTTGGGCCTGACTATTTCCTCTTGGTTCTTCCTTGGACTTACGAACAAGCTTGTATTTTGCTTCTTTGTTTGCTGCCTACTACTCGTTATTTCATATGGATCGAATTGTTCTGCGGAGCGTTTGATGTTAGAAACCTGAGAATTTTGCTGCTGTTGATGTAGGTTCATGAAATCTTGATTCTGAGCATCGATGATCGAAGTTGTCCAAAAGCTCGGCTCTTCGAAGGTGCTTAGGTTACTAAGCCATTGCTCGAACAGCAACGATTCATCCATTTCCTACACACATGTAAGATCTCAGATTTAGTCGGTAATAATTTCGATGTAAAACTGTTAGATGCTGTAAATTCTCGAAGCTCCTTTGTACAGGAGTTTCATTTACCTACCCTTGAAATCATGGTAAGAAAATCTCTCTCTCTCTCTCTCTCTCTCTCTCTCTCCCCGCAAAAGAATATATGTGATCATATCATCTATTGATGTGCCATTATTTATAGATCCATCACAAGTCTATTACATTCTAGGAGTCGTAGTTGGTTTAATGCTGATGTGAGCTGGCTTTTATTTACCAATCACTTCGAGGTGTCCAATAATGAGATTCTTATTAGTTTCTAACTGAACTTAGTCGGTGGAGAGTAAAGTGACGTTCTCTTTCTCCCGAGATATCAGAAAAGGAAAAGTATATGTCAAATTTCGATTTACGATAACTATACCTCAGAATAAATATCACTGACTTTATACATCAGAATAAATTTGAATCTTCGATTACTTACCCGACAAAATAAGCTGGAAATCCTATTTCGATGCAGATTTGGAGTATTTCCTATCACTGACATGGAGAATTGTTAAATTAAACCACATTACTAAAAAGTTTAAGCTTGAAATGAGTGTGTTATATTTTAACCTTGTACAATTTATTTTTACGGATCTGATAATTCATACCCATGATTTTATTTTATTTTTTTTTATTTCCAACATGCTACTCTCACCGCTACATATTGATTTACTTATTTACTTATTATCTAGCCTTCTTACATGATTCTTTTTTTCTTTTTACGGAATTGTGAGGATTCGTGTCATAATTTCGTGGTCTAAGTTCTGATACCATATCAATAACTTTAGCTTAAAAGTTTAAGCCATTTTGATGTTACTTTATTGTTAGGGGCTCTCACAAAGCGATCTCATCACTTTGGCTGTATAAATTTGAAAATTCCAAGTGGGAGAAAAAAATAAATCAACTTACTATACGCGTCAACGACCCACATGTGGGACTATACTCACATATTTTAAGATTAAATATCCGTATTTATCGGAGGGGCTAAGATATGCAAATCTTTATTACATTAATATTTTAATACGAGGGCACGTTTCCTTTTATTCCTTTCGTCGCTATTCGTGAATATAAAAACAAAATATAACCTTCTCCGTCCAAATAATACACGAAGGACAACTACAGTACACCTAATTGTTTAATTAGTCAACTGTGAACGGAAGTTATTTTATCTATTTGCAGTCAATAATTAAAAGGAATATTGTTTCATTAGAAGAAAAATCAAGAGGTTTACACTGAAAAACATTTAATTGTTATTTAAATGAATAAAGCAACAAAGTACTTGAGCAATAACAAGACTCAGAGTAACACACATGCTAACTTTTTAGCAGTAAATGTGAACTTTAAATATTGTTTTCCAATCTTTATGCTATTATTAGCTGTCTTGCACAAAAATTTCGTATTTCCAGGTCATAAGAGTAATTAACAAATGTATTATTACATCGATATACAATACAATTAATTAGACAGCGATGATGTAATACAAGATACGATGCGACACTTCAGCGACATTAGATTTTAATTATTTAGTACTCAACTTGTCATTTATTATTTATCCACTCAAAAATTAAATGTAACAGGTTAGCTTATCTGTAATTTATACTGGCTTTTTAATTTTGTACGTGAAGTATAATATTTTCATTTTAGATCTAGTATTCCATATCAGCACAAAGGGAACTGATTGATAATTTCAGTGGCTATCAAATAGAATTTTCTGCTTACTTTCTCGGAAAAATGATGGAAATTTAAAATTTTTGAGTGATCCAAAATTAAAAATCAATATGCCTGGTAATCTAAAAATTTGTAATTTACTAATCTTAGATTACAGCGTAAATGGGAACATATAGTTGTAGTATGCATCGTAATTAACAAAGAAAAGCGAAAAAACGATTATTAACAAAATTTCATCGTAAATGGGGTCACTACTGGTCGGTTAGAAGTTTTCAACATGAAACAATGTGTTTTTCAAACCTCAAGAGTTTCTAGATGAAAAAAGTGACAAACGCTTTGGAAAGATAATTGCGAAGTTATTATTTTTCAATTCTAATGGTTAGACTTCTCATAAAAAGTTATGTAAACTATAGAAGTTTCCATATAAAAAATTGGGCGACTGAGTTCAGTCTCCTAGGTAAGTATCTTTTAGGGTTCAGGATTCTGTCAGAAAAAATTTAGTTTTAGGGATCGGTTTTTGAATTTTACTTAGAAATAAAAGTTGTCTGACGAAAATACCCTTATAAAAGAGTAATGAGAAGTGGTATCCAGCGCCATTGTTGTGTTATCAAATTGCAGTATATCGTTATCGCATAACAAGCAGTATTATCACGCACAAATGTGTTATCGCATATCCAATAAGTGGTATCAACACAATACAATGTAATTTTTTAAGCGTATGCCATTAACGTGCTTGCTTGATAACACTTTATACTTTTGGGTAACACTTCCTTGTTTCTGGGCAACACTTCATGCTTTCCAGTAACACTTCTTTGTTTCTGCTATTAACATACGCGATTAATGGGTAACAGTTCATGCTTTCCGGATAACACTTCCTTGTTTCTAGCTAACACTTTATTGTAATCTATTTTTTTGTAAGAGAATGCAGTTAATCCAGGAAGTATTATGGAGAATTCATGGAGTGTTACTCTATAGCTAATAAGTGATATCAACAGAATAAAATTAGTTTTGAAGTATGTGCGATTAACATGCTTGCTCGGTACACTTCATGGTTTTTCGGTACAACTTCATGCTTCTCTGGTAACACTTTCTTACTTCTGGATAACACTTTCCTATAATTCATGAAGTGTTACCACTTCATGCTTTTCTGGTAACATTCCTTATATGTGGATAACACTTTCCTGTAATTCATGAAGTGTTACCCCTTCATACTTTTCTGTTACCACTTCCTTATTTCTGGATAACACTTTCATGTAATTCGTGAAGTGTTACCTTTTCATTAAATGTACCCAGAATGCACAAAGTGGTATCCGTCGAGTGTTTGGAAGAGCCGATGGCAAACATGTGTAATTTCCGCAAAATGAAGGGACAAATGAGTCGTTTGCTCAAAATGGGGCCGTAACTTTAAGAGAAAACTTCAAATAGATCTTTATCTCTATTTTAAACATTATTGGGTCTAAATCCTAAAGAAATTATCCAAACTAGACTCGAAACTTAATTATCACTAAAAAATAGTGATAACTAAGTTTTAGGCCCAATTATAATAGTTTCATTAGAGTTCAGGACCCAATAATATTTAAAATAGAGATAGGGATCTATTTTAAGTTTTCTCTTAAAGTTTGATGCGTCGATATTAATTGATCTTTCGGGGATTTATTTTGAGTCAATTGCGGGATTATAAGTCGTGGTTTAAGCTTAATGTGGGTATATTAAGCTATTTTGATGGTTTATTCTATTTTGGGATCTTTTTGCAATTTTAGCATAGATCAGGTACTGTTTTGCAAGTTTGGTCAAATTAATAATTCCTTGAACGATGGAGAGGGGAGTACCTTAAAACATGGAGCATGCTTGACGCAAAAGAAGAAAAGAAGTGCAAGTTTTTACGGGTTGAAATCGGGAATTTAGGAAAAAGATGAAGAAGTGTTTTGTGGGAGAGAAATAAAAGTAGCGAAGAACACACCAAAAGGGATCTCTCTTCATTTTTTCCACAGAGCTCGTCTACCAGACACCATTTGGGGAATACTCAACGATGCTTTCATCTGATTCACCTAACCCTTCGCGAAGCATACATCTACAGTTGTGATACGGACCAAAGTAGATGGGCCATAAAATAAAAAGATAAGAAAAGGCCCAGTAGGCCCATTAGAAAATATTTATACTTAGTAAATAATGATAAATAATAGAGATAGGGACCTCCGAAAGACTTTAGGAACCTCCAAGACGCTTTGTGGAGCTAACAACAGGAAATAAGGGTTTTTAGGGACCTCCGGGGACCTCCGATAAACGACTCCCAAGAAGAAGATGGCTTCTTCAATACGCTACAAGGGGACTCTATAAAGCTGCAGGACGTGACTGATGGCTGTGACTGCTGCAAAAGGACCTCTGACAGGACTACAAAAGCTACACGTTGTCCCAGAAGGTCAAGTCGCCAGGGAGCTCGGGTTAAACCGTCAGGCAATATCCAGCAGCTAGGGACGTACCTTCAGGCAATATCCAAGAGCCTTCTTATAAAGGGGACTTCACCATTTTCACGAGGCCATGATCATTCCAACACATTATAACACTTAGAAAATTCTCTCTCTACACCAAACACAGCCTTTTTGACGTCCCCTTAGCTATTTTGTTAAGTGTTCTAGAGATGAATGTGAGAGAGCGAGTAGTTTGAGTGTGTAAATCTTCAAAGTATAGTGAAAGAGAGTTCTCGAGCGCCCGTGGACGTAGAATCCGCAAGGATTCGAACCACGTACATCATGTGTCATCTTATTACGTCCCTATACGTCTCAAGCAGGTCCCGCGCGTCCCAAACACGTCCAAATACGTTCCAAGCAGGTCCCCGATGTACCAAATATGCCCCCAACAGGTCCCCATCACGTCCCAACACGTCCCAAATACGTCCCGACAGGTCCCCAACGCCCCAAACAGATCCCCCAATGTCCTAAATACATCCCAAACACGTCCCTTTCAATTCCTTTACAAATAAGCACCTTATGCACGTCCCCAAACTTTGTAATATCGCTTCCCCGGCTATATAAATTCCTTTTCCCACACTTATAAATTTCGTTGATTGGGTTAGCCCCATATCAAATGGCGCCGTCTGTGGGAAATTCCGAGTTGAAGGCGTGAGTAATTTTGCCTATGTTGTGCGAAGTTGTGCTTAACGTTTTCTATTTTTCTTTTCCTCTCCTTATTTCTACTGGGACGAGACAAAAATGCAAAAAACGGGGGGAAGAAGACTCTCTCTACCAAAGAAGCTGGACTTATAAACCGCAGGAGCTGCGAAGCACAACTGAAGCTCCTGAGACATAATGCATTAAATACCACCTTGACCGAGAGGAGGAAAGGACGAAGATCCGAAGCTCCCCCTTCGGGACCAAAGAGCCCAGCTCCGCGCTGGCGAGAAGACATTATTATGATAGACAACTACTATTATTATGATAGACATTCATTTCTTGTTCGGTCGCTTTAATGTTTGGGACCACCATATTCGTTTGTTAGTATATTAGAAAACTTCCGAATATCACAAAGTTTTAAAAAAGTATTTGTTGTGTTGGTAAGATAAATATTGGTACTAGTATAATTCGATTCGTTGTTGGTATAATAAGTGTAAAACAATTGTTCAACCTTTGTTGGTATACTAGCAAATGATGGTATAATGACGTTTCTTGTTCGTAAAATTGGAATAGTAAAATTGTAAATGATTTTGTTGATATAATAAGAAGAAATACATTAATAAAATGATTACTTGGTATGATAATCAAAGTTGTTGGTTTAATAATTTGAGATCAAATAATCAGAACTGATAGTATAATTAGGTCTTCTGTTGACAAAATAAATAAGGATATTATAATTTATACAAAAAAATTAGACATTATACCAACTGATTTTGCTATTATACCAATAAAAATTGTTATTTTAATTTTATACAGCGAAATTGAATTATATACCAACTAATTTTTGCAATTATACCATAAATTGTGAAAATTATACCATCTATTTTCGTTATTATACCAATAAATATTGTTATTTTAATTTCATACAGAGAAATTGAATTATATACCAACAAATTTTTGCAATTATACCAGAAATTGTGAAAATTATACCATATATTTTCGTTATTATACCATCTTTCTTCTTTATTATACCAATAAATATAGTTATATTAATTTTATACAGCAAAATTGGAGATTATACCAACTAATTTTGCTATTATACAAGAAATTGAGGAGATTATACCATCTATTTCGTTATTATACCAATAAATATTGTTATTTTAATTTTATACAGCGAAATTGAATTATATACCAACTAATTTTTGCAATTATACCAGAAATTGTGAAAATTATACCATATATTTTCGTTATTACACCATCTTTCTTCGTTATTATACCAATAAATATAGTTATATTAATTTTATACAGCAAAATTGGAGATTATACCAACTAATTTTGCTATTGTACCAGAAACTGAGTAAATTATACCATAATAATTAGGTCCTCTAATAGTAAAATAATCTTGTGTATGGGTAGGATAATCAATTGTATTAGTATAAATAGATTTTTTTATTGGTATAATAATTGTTAAAATCATTCAGTATTTGTTGGTATAATAACCAAAATTGTTGGTATAATCGTACCATGTGTTGGTATATTTATATTCACATTTAGTCAATTATATGGTGGTATAATAAACAAGTTTTTTGGTACGATGTTATACAATGTAATTCGGGAAGAATAGCTAAAACAGTTGGTATAATGCGATCTTTTGTTGGTATAATAGTCAGAAATTGAATGGAAAAATAATAATATAAAAATGAGTTTATTGGTATAATAATTGAATTTATTGGTATAATTATTTGAATATTTCTTGGTGTAATATTCCCTTTTGTTGGTATAATATCTGCCGTTCGTGGTATGATGTGCAAAGATTATTTCATATATAAAAATTATAATAACACTATTTGTTGGTATAATAATAATAACAATTGGTATAACAATTTTAAATTTGACTTGGTATAAAAATTGAAACAATTGGTATAATATCTATTTTATTGGTAGAATTATATGTTCGATTTTGGGTATAATTAGTTATTTTCATGGTATAATACTTGCTACATGTGATGTAATAATCTGAAAGTTTTTTAAATCCTTAAAGAAGGGTTATTTTCGTCTTTTCAAGCGTTTGAGGTATTAAACAGGAAACTTTTAACATAAGGGTACTGAACAGGAAGAAATCATTCGAGAGGTATTTAAGAGAAAGTTTAAACTTCAAGTGGGACTCATAAGGAATTTACCCATTATAATAGGATAAATTGTGTTATTTTCTCATAGTGAAATTCAAGTTACCATCATATCTATACATTTTATCAATCATCATGGCTTAGTATAACCTGCCATTGTTCTGTCAAGTTAAATTAAAATAAAAAATAATATTAATAGTTAGAAAACCTCCCACTATACGCGGTATTTTTATCAAGGTTATGAAACCGGGTTTTCGAACCGGACCGGAAATTTTAGTGGTTTAAGGTTTAGTGGTTTAACCGTTATAGAACCGAAATCGAACCGGAGGAAAACCGGTATCTCTAGAAATAACAAATATATATTTTTTAAATGAATCAAATAAAATATCATAAAAATATACATATTTTTATGAATTTTTTCCAAATTATTATTTTACAAACTTAAGTGGCAAATTAAATAAAACTAAATTATGTTGGGGTTAAAATTAAGTATAATATGAGGATGTCAAGTATTAAAATCTATCAATCTGGGGTCAAAATTATATAAAAAGAAAATATTCGGTTGAGAAGGTAATTATAAATTAAGAGAATAGATGATGGGTGGTATTCGAACCCCGCCCACTAGGATATATAAGTCATACCTCCACCGGCAGACCAAGCAAATCTTCACGTAAATTCGCTCTTTTTTCGTAAGTTATTAATTATCGAAAATTAAATTTTTTTTATAAATACTTACCAGACCGGGATCGGACCGGATTTTTGACCGGTCCGGTCGAAACCGGCCGGTCCGGTCCGGTCTTCAAAACCATGATTTTTATATTCACCATTTTTCCCTTCTATTTTAATAATTATTATAATTAATATAAATGTATTATTCAGCACACACATTTGAGTGTGCAGATAAACTAGTAATTTTTTTTAATTGCGGAATTGTGCTGTGCAGCTGTGCTTAAACATAGCATGTGTCCCCAATTAAGGAGCACAAGATTCGATAAACTACGAGATGTTTTTATGCAATTTTCAAAATATAGGGATTTTATTGTACTTTGATTAAATTACGTGGGAGCTTCATGCATTTTAGCCATTATAATAGATGGAAGTGGAAAAAGAAAAAGGGAACAAACGAGAAGCATCAACACGAAAATGGCGGGTCCGAGGGGATTGGAGCTGCGGCCATTGGGCAACACGGGGCTCAACCTCAGCTGCGTCGGCTTCGGCGCGTCGCCTTTGGGTAGGGTTTCCGGCGACGGCGCGTCAGAATCAGACGCAATCGCGTCAGTACAGAGGGCGTTTAGCCTCGGCATCAACTTCTTCGACACCTCGCCGTACGCCGCCGCTATAGTATTTCACTTCGATTTTCTTCATGTTGATCCACTTCAATTATTGAGTTTTGGGAGGAGGGGATTTTAGCTATCGAAATTTGAGCAGTGATTATGAATTATTATGCGTATGTTGATTGTGATTTTGAAGTGGAAGGCAACACACGCACACAGCTAAGTTGCTTACCGTGTTGATCCACTGCAATTATTGTGTTTTGGCTATCAATTTTTGAGCAGTGTTTATCATGCGTATACATATTAAGCGATTGTCATGCCATGATTGTTGGTTGGATTCGTTGAATTTCTTCTTAAACTTCGCCAGAAAATGCTTAAACTGTCATTCTCTGTTTTAAAAACTTAGCTTCTACGGAGGAACGTTGTCTGAAAAGATTCTCGGGAAAGGATTGAAAGCTTTAGGAGTTCCCCGAGATAAGTACATCATATCGACAAAGTGCGGAAGGTACGAAGAAGGCTTCGATTTCAGCCCCGAGAGAGTAACCAAGAGCATCGACGAAAGCCTCGAGAGATTGCAGCTCGATTACGTCGACATCTTACACTGTCACGACATCGAGTTTACGTCCCTCGACCAGGTCTTTCTTCTTACCGTAAAAAAGTTACGCCCTAACACTTCGTAGTAATCATTTCTTCTCTCTGTTTTTCTTCTTACACATATCAGATTGTGAACGAAACGCTCCCCGCCCTTGCCAAGATTAAAGAATCTGGGAAGTGCAAGTTCATAGGAATCACAGGGCTTCCACTGGGAATATTCCCTTACATTCTCGATAGGGTCCCGCCAAGAACGATCGACGTGATACTATCGTATTGCCATTACAGCATCAACGACGATTCTTTGGTCGATTTAATACCTTATTTGAAGAGCAAAGGCGTTGGTATAATCACTGCTGCCCCTTTAGCGATGGGCCTTCTTACAGAAAATGGCCCTCCACAGGGCCATCCTGCCCCCCAAGAACTAAAGGTTCTCGTCGCTTGATTTTGTTAGTTCTAATCTCTTTATTCCCATGATTTGATCGTATTCGTAGATGATAGACGATTCGTTTTCTTGTCTAAATCAAACGAGTATTTTTTCCAGGAAGTTTGTAGAGCTGCTGCTGCTTATTGCAAGGAGAAAGGGAGGAGTATATCGAAGCTAGCGATGCAATACAGCCTATCGAATAAAGATATTTCCACCGTTCTGGTTGGTATGTGCTCTATCAAGGAGGTTAGTTACGGTTACGATGTACCTGGGATTAAAAATCGATCATTTTTTTGAACGACAAGCGTGAAGAGCGATCCGTGCAAAAAAAGTTGCAAATTTTATTTCTTCGAAATTAGGTTGATGAGAATGTTGGTGCTGCGATGGAACTTGCAGAAAACGGTAAGGATGATAAAGCTATAGCAGAGGTCGAAGACATCCTTAAACCCGTGAAGAATCGAACATGGCCGAGCGGCATTTTCAAATGAGGTAAGCGAATAATCGATCGTCGTCGTCCCTTTTCCGAGTTTTTCGTAATCGTTCAATAAAAACGAGGAAATAGGCGTTTTTCCGTCTGTATATAACATATGAAAGGTGACACTATTGGGCACATTATACTAATTGAATTTGTATTTTTTGTATGTTGTATAGTTAATTAATAGATATAAAATAAAATGAGTGTTTGGTTAGTGAATGTTATGAAAACTAGTGTGTTTAGTAGCCCATCAAACATGAGTGCAATTATAACAAATTATTGTATTTTCAAATATTTTTATATTAATAATTAAGTTATTTTACAACAAAATTTTATTCTAAGATTAATCTGCAATAATTAAATATTAAGGATGAAAATGTAATTAGATAATTAAGAATAAAACTGTAATACCTATTTATCAAATTGACAGTTTTTATTCAACTCTATTCACTCGAGACTCTAGTAAGGGCATCTCCAACCAACGCCATATATGGCGTTGGACTGAAGAATTAGCGTTGGCGGAGCTCCAACCGTCGGCCAAGCGCTACGCTAAACGCAGCGGAAGTTACAGTGCCCCGCGATCTGTAGCCCACGATCTGTAGCGGAGCACTGTTCATCCGCTATCCAATTTTTTTTATTTTTTTTTCGTTTTTTCCTTTCGATTTTCTGTTAAATAAAGAGGCGAGAAATGGGGGGAATGTGAAACGTGATCTAATATTTTTTTTTTCAATTTTCCTGTTTTAAGTTTTTTTTTGATTGTATTTATTTTAACTATTTAAATATTAATTTTTTTCTGTTTCCATTAAACTATTAAGTTAATTACCTTCTAAAAATCATAAAAGTTTTAATTTTGACCATAAAAATATAATATTCGAAATTTTAATAATTAAATTATGACCCAACTATTTATGATTTATTATTTATATATATACTAATGTAAAAAGAATTTCATTAAGAATATTATATTGTATAGAGGAAAATATAGAGATGATGGTTGGGGTTTGTTAGTACTATTCATACTGTAAATATAGAGGAATTGTACTGTAGCAACTCTATATATAAAGAAATGGTTGGAGATGTCCTAAGCTTAGATGATATAAAAACTATGATTTCAAACGAATATTACGTCTAATAGCCCCGAATATATCCATTTGCCACCTCTAATTAGGCAAAAGATATGTAAACCAATATTTAAATATTATAAATACTACAAGCAGCAATCTATCTCTTGGTGCCAGCAATTCCCAATCATAATAAATATTCCCAACTAATAGATGATAAAAAGTGTTCATCTTGGTTCTTAAGAAACCCATCCATGATCGCGGCGTTTAAGCATCGGTGGCAGTTTGGCGAACTTACGTGTGCTCCACGCGTCACTCATACAAAAATCACAAAGCGCGTATGATGATCAAGCAAGCCGACTTCTTTCTCCAGACACTTCCATCAAATAATTTGTATATATACATATTCACATATATTCACCTTAGATATAGCAATAGAATCAAAATTTAATAATCACCAATTATTTTGAGTTCGATTGAATACATCTTCTTCTTCGTCGATCTGAGAAATGAACGGTCAGCCGAAATACGGTTACCCTTACCCTCAGCAAGGTATAATTTTGCCCCATGTATCTTCAGTTTTCTTCAACTCTCTGAGATTCTCTGTGAATAAAACCTAAAGAAGGTGATTATTCTTACTTATATCTCAGGTTATTATCAGGGCCCGCCGGTGATGGCGCCGCCGCAGTACGCCGCACCGCCGCCGAGGAGGCGGCCTGGGATGCTTGAAGGATGGTAATCAATTAACGCTTTTAGTATCATTCATGGTTATTCCTTCTCTTTATTATTATCGAAGATTATTGAGATGATTATGGCTGAATGAGGAAGTGGTTTTTTGTTTATTTGCAGCTTGGCAGCTCTGTGCTGCTGTTGCCTTGCTGACGAGTGCTGCGATCTTTTATTCATGTGTTGAAGAAGAAGAAAGAAGACGATGATGATTTTTACTTGCTATTATTACTTCGGCGCTCGTATGTATGTTTTGTATGGTGCACATACGATGTCGTTTTGTGTTTGTAGCTTTTGATTGTGCTCTTGTATTATATCTGGGATTTTGTACTACATTTCACTTGGTTATTCCTTGTGTTTTTTTTGTTCAAATATCAGTCGAATTGGTTAGAATTCAGAATAATGTTAATTGTTTGTCATAGAAACATGTTGACTAGCGTGTTTGACTAGTATATAAGTTTGATGGGGTATTCAACATATCATTGATTAGTTTTAAATTGAATCCGTCGAGCCTATGGTTAGTTATTATCATGTGCCAATTATTGTTTGGTGGCAATTTTTTATTTCGAGAGAAAATAGTAACACCGGGAGTTTGAGAGTTAGAAGTATGTGAATTTTCATGTAGAGAGGAGAGCTTTAAAGATATAACCTTATATGAATTTCACATCGTTTAATTGTCGTAAGCTTTGTGACAGATGGATTCAGTTAATTAGAACGATACGCGAAGTCATCAATATAACTCTATTCTATTTAATAAAGAATATGATGTCTTTGTAAAAACTGCGATGTAAAGAATGTGTATATTTTCGGTGATCCAACATCAGGATGATCGTGACGTGGATATCACCGTGCGAATCAAGGTGATATGTCATTATTGTGTTTATTTTGTGTGATATTTCATTTTGCATATCAATGTGATATTGGAATATTATTTTATTTAATCGCACTGATGTTGAGATGATGTTGTGTAAATATCATATTTAATCTTATGTATATTATGTAGTATAACTATTTTAATATGTTCATTTGCGGTAATATTTAACGTAATAGTTATTACTATTTGAAAATCAAGTATGTTGTTAAGCTTATAAACATGTTATATAATTCACAATATTAGTATTATATTTTTATGTTAAACATAGATTTTTGACCAATTATTAATTATAAGTATTTTATATAATTCTCAGTATAATATTTTATTTTTTATAAACTTATTAATTAATTATTAGTTATAACTATTTTTAATAATTCTTCAACATCATTCTTTTATTTTTTAAGCATTAAATATAATTTCCCTAAGATTTAAATATGTTGATTATGTAATTTAAAATACGAGTAAGAGTAAGGAATGAATGTTAAAAGATAAGGGATAAATTTGTCCAAATAATATTGAAAATATCACTCCGTGATGGAGGATCACCCTGCTTTTTGGGGGTCATCCTAAAGCTGGAATATCACCTTGTTTTGATCACCTCGGTGATCCTCCATCACCGTGATGATTCATCACCCACGCTAAACAAACGCGGTGATTATAGTGCGATAGAAGGATCGCGGTGATTAAAAAAGACCTAATACCTAAGGCCTTTGTCTGTAGATATATTTATACTCTTATATAAAGAGGGGATTAAAACTAGGTCTAAATTGAGCAATTAAATTTTCTACTTTAATTACTATTAAAAGATAAAAAAAACTATTAAATTATAGTAACCACCTCATTCTATTTTTTGCATATCAATTATTAAAAAAATTATTAAATCACGTAGTTTTAAAATTCATAATAACCACTTCATTTTAATTTTGGTAAATAATTTATTAATTTCATCAACTTATAATTAGTTTTATATTTTTGAACGGACATAGGGGTGCTAATTACTAGTTTTTGATAAAGAAGCTTCTAATGTTAACTATGAATAAAAAAGTTTTTAAGATGCATACTTTAGTATTCATGTATATGTACTATAAATCGTTTCCTTTTCGGGATCCACCAAGTTAACAGTGTGGTTTTCCTATTTTTCCTATTTTTTGGTTTGTCTATAAATCTGCGGCGCGTGAGAGTATTGAATGATTTCTAGGGTTTCCAAATTTTATATTTTAACGCAAAGACTATTCGTGGCTGAAATTGTATTTGTCTTTGTCAAACACTCAAGATAGGGTCTTGAAATAATAGTAGTTTTTTCCATTATTACCCGTGTTAAACATTAGTCGCTAGTAGGTGCTAAAAGAGAACGTCAATAATATTTTATTAATATATTTAATAAAGTTAAATCAACGATATGTCCATGTATCTAATAATCTTATCCATTTATCTAATTCTATCAAGCTAAACAAGAAAGTTGTGATTATATAATCTAAAGACTGTATTTCAAAATAACATGATGGCCTTTTCGTTTTCAATAAAGATGCGTTAATATGTAATTTCACGTACCAGATTTGGAATATCCACATAAAAGAGGACAAAAGTGTAATTACACTATACACTTCATTTTACGATTTTGCCCCTCAACGTCACCAACCTTAAATTCGTGCTCACCATCAAAAAGAAAACGAAAATAACAAATCGACCCCAGACTCAGCACTAACCTCCCAAAGATCCCAAACTTGATCGACGGACTGTATGACGCCACGTGTTTGGAAAACGCATCTCAGCCGTCCGTGCCAGATGTCACGGTCAACTTGCCTCGCCAGCAAACAAACGGATCTGAACCGTCGGATCAATACTATCTATTTAATCAACGATCTGAAAGCTGCCCGGAACGCCTTCGGGCAGATCTCAGCGCCTTTAAGAAGCACCTCACCCCCATCCATTTTCTTCGCTCAAACTAGGAAACCCTAGCTCACTCTTCCCCAAATCTTATTATCTCCTCTCTCCGTTTATTCCCCAGAAATTTCCCTAATTTTGTTCTGATTTCTGAGCGATAATCGTCGCTCTGACGATTGGGTGCTTAATTCCTTCTAGAATTGGAGAAACTATAGAAGTTTCGGAGGTTCGATTTCCGTTCGACTACATGTTCTTGGGGAAACATATGGTAATTGGAGAATCTCCGAAGATTAATGGCGTCGGCAGCGTTTGCGAGCATGAATGAATCTGGCTGGGCGGCTCACATGGGGAAGGTTTCGTCTTACCCTAATTCAAACCCTAGCTCTAACAATAATCCGAAGAAAAAGCAGAAGAAGGTCCACCCTGCTACGCCAGCTGACGGCCGTTACAACAACGCCAACGGAGAGTTGCACGGTGACGCGCAAACCGCCTCCGACGACGCTTATTCTTTTAATCAGACGTCGACCAGTCGAAACGCCGGTAATTACGGTGGGTATTTGGTCTTTAACGTCGCTTCCTACACTAAATCTGAGCTCGTTGAGCTGCGTAGGAGGCTTTGTTCGGAGCTTGATCAGATCAGAGATTTGAGGGACCAGATTGAGTCGGGGCAGATCAGCACCGTTGAAAACCCTAGATCTCAGCCTAAATCGAAGAAGGCTAACGGAAACAAGCGGCCTTTTCCTTCTACTGGATCGTTTTTTGATAATCCGACGCGCGGTGCGTTTGATGCTGCTGTGGATGTCGATCCTTTGGTGTTTGAGGGTCTGTTGAAGGAATGTGGAAAAATTGTGGTGAAATTGATGAAGCACAAGCATGGGTACGTCTTCAAAACACCTGTGGATGCCGTGGCTATGGGTCTTCACGATTATCATCTGATTGTGAAGAGGCCCATGGATCTCGGCACCGTAAAATCAAATCTTGGGAAGAACATGTACCCAACTCCTATTGAGTTCGCCGAGGATGTGAGGCTGATCTTTAACAACGCCCTCCTTTACAACCCTAAGCACGATCCAGTTAGCGGGATGGCAGAGCAGTTGCTTTTGAAGTTCGAGGAGCTGTTCAAGCCCATTCAGGAGAGTTTTGATGCTATTGTTAGGCAACTTAGGGAGGAAAAAGAGTTGAGAGAAAGAGAATTGCGCGAGTTTAGAGCTATCAGTGAGCACAATGATTTGCAGGGTAGTTCATGGAACAACAATGGGGTTAGCAGCAATTTGCACAAGAAGCCTAAAAAACCGAAGGTGAAGTCCAGTCCAGTAATTCCTCCTCCTCTCGTTGCAAATAATCAAGAGAGGGTCCACGCACCAGCAATGCAGGCCCATTCGAGTGCATCAACTCCTTCGAATCCACCATTAGCAACCACCACTCAACAACAAGATATGATTATGGAGACGTACAACGCTAATTTGCCAGTTAAGGATCAGAAAGCAGGGAGAGTTGGAACTGTGAAGCAGCCAAAGCCCCGTGCCAAAGATCCAAATAAGAGAGAAATGAGCATGGAAGAGAAGCAAAAGCTGGGACTTGGGCTGCAAAATCTGCCTCAGGAGAAGATGCCCCAGCTGCTTCAGATCATTCGTAAGAGGAATGAGCACCTTGCGCAAGATGGTGATGAGATAGAGCTTGATATTGAGGCCCTCGACACAGAGACCTTATGGGAACTTGATCGTTTCGTCACCAATTGGAAGAAGATGGTAAGCAAGACCAAGCGCCAGGCGCTGATGATGAATAATAATATCGACGCATCTGGCGTGACAGCATCAGCAAATCCCATCTCTGAAGCTTACGTGGTAACTTAATAGCGCCAACTCTTTTTAAGTATTATAGATTCCTTTTCTGCCTTCCTACGCCTTACGCATTCAGTGTCTTTATTGAAGGCAAGTGATAATAATGAGGACGACCCGACGAAGAAATCCAAAGAGAATGAAGATGAGGATGTTGACATTGACGACGATATGCCGGAGACTAGTTTCCCGCCAGTAGAGATTGAGAGGGATGAAGGTCAAGGCATTGGGGGAACAGTTGCAGATGACAAAGGGCAGGATGAACCCGACGATGAACATGATCAACACCGCCAAGAAGAACCCCATGAGGATAACAACGATATCAATGGTCGTGGCAATGCTAGCAGTAGCTCGAGCAGTTCGGGTAGCTCTAGCAGCGGTTCATCTTCGTCCAGCGGTATAAATGCTGATTTGACTTGTATAGATGATCTGTCTTGTTGTGTGCCTTTGCCTCAAATGGCGACAGAATGCTCATTTGTTAGAGCTGCTCTGCGTATTACAGATTCTGACTCAGGTAGTTCCTCGGGGAGTGACTCTGATGCAGATGATGCTCAGTCGTGATAAAAACATCGTCTTGGGTGAACTTGCTGATTATATCTTTTTAAGGATCGAGCAATGTGGTGTCGGCCCATCACCGATTCTTGGCCTTTCAGGTAGTTTTCTTGATTTGTCATCGTAAGTGCTGTCTAAACTTCTTGTTGCTTTTTGTCTGGATCTTATGGGCCCATGTCTATCTATCTATGCAGGGGGGAGTATGTTGTTTATATTATATCCCTTATCTTTTGCTTGACGATGTTGTTAGAAAATAGAACAGAAGTTTCTGTAGGAGATCGATCAAAAACTGTAATTGAGTTCCTGAGAAATATTAAGAGGGGTTTGGGTAAAAGATGTAATGTTGATTGTGGATAGAAGTGATGAGAAAGATAGGGACACAATATCTTTGTACAGTTTTGTTTTAATCTTGAGATTCTCTTTTTCTTGCTTCTCATTTTTTTTCCCAGAAAATGGCTCATTCATTGATCGACTTGTTCTCATACGACGCAGTATGATGAAATATAGTCGAAATAAATAATAAAATAGAGACAAGTACATGGAATAACACAAGTTGCCAGCAAGGTATTATCAGTACGGTGGATACAACTGTATTTATAAGTACATGGTATGGTATGGCAGAAAAAAAAAAGTTCACTTGGATAAATTTTCTGCTAGTAAAATATTCATTGGATTCCTTTTGAAGTAATGTTGGTTGGTGATGGGTGGTAAAGAATTGTATAAAGTGCCAGCAGGGAAGGTGCAAGTATCGTCCTCCTAACACGTTAGTGAAAAAATTGTATCTTGATAAATAGTACGCATTAAATATTTCCCCACAACACAAATAAAAAGAAAGTAAAATAAATCTTGATGTGAATTAGTTTCGTATTCTTCGAGTCGATAATGTTTCATCTGAAAACTTTCAGTCAGAAATATGCATCCACCATGACAGAAATGCAGTCAGAAAAATAGAAACACATGCAAAGTTACCATGAAATGCATAATGTACCAAAGATTTTACATGTTATCAGATTCTTGAAATTAGAAAAAAAAAAAGCCTCGGCGTAAAGTACGGTGGTCGGGGCAGAAGTTGTGTATTAGCAATGGCTTGCATTGCGATGCATTCATTCCTTTTGCCGCTCGTAAATGGCACCAAAAACCACCATTTGTTTCCGATGCTACTAATCATTCCCTGGGATTCAAAGAATCATTACAAGGGTGAGACATTTTGGCTCTATGATATAAAATCCCGACGAAAAAATAACACGACAATGCGTTCATTCTATTCTGTTGCTGTAATCATAAATAATAGTGATGTTTGCGATTCTCTTCAATATACGAAATAAGTGTCTTTCTTTGTTCATCGAGAACGCCTATCTATATGTTCCATTACGAACAAACTCAACATATCAATCTGCAAAATTTATCGATCCTACTTATATCCAAAATGCATAATTCAACTCACAGATTAAGCAAGCAGGTGAATATCATATCAGTTTGCCACCACCGTTAGAAGGCATAACTAGAGTCGCCGAAGGAGTCGTCCTAGTAACTTGTTGGCCATTCACTTCACCATGGAGCTGGGCACAAAAATTTGAAGTAAATGAACTAATGAAACGAAACGAAATCAAAATATGCTTCAGACGGTAAAAATTGCAAGTCTTTTTAGGAAATACTTTTACATCAATCACATACCATTTCGCCATGCCGTTGAGCGGAGGCTGTGGGGGAACTTTTGAGAGGCGTCACTTGATTCCCTATTCTATAAGGAGTCGATTCCTATCAGCTTCAATTTAGCAGATGCAAAGTCAAACTATCTACATCTACACTAACCTTATTGGCCCACTTGAGACCACATGCGTTACACAAAGTCCTTGGTCCATCTGGCCCACGTCGCATCATGGGAGTGGAGTTTGAACTAATATTACATTGCCTACATCTGATCAGAATCATATCAAGTGAAAAAATTAGTATACACTAGATGAGAAGAAGAATACATGTATGTATTTTTGCAGCATCTAAAGTGCCGGAATCTATTCATGGAAACTAGATAGAAGAGCAAGGAAAATGGAATCTCTTACGTGGTTTCTAGCTCTTCTCCACCAGAGTTTCCATTACAATCTCCAGAAGTTGACCCAGGTTCATCTGATGTTGACTTGGACGATGTAAATTGGCCTTTCTTCCGCTGCATTCTGCAATTTTACAAGCATGAGATGGTATATGAACGTTGAGATGATCGAATCATATTCAAAAGGTTCAGAGCCAATGCAGCAAGCAATGTCAAAAGGACAACGCAGGGAAATAAAAAGAAATGAAAACGAATCATATGAAAACCAAGTCACTAAAAAAAAAGTGCAACAAAATTAAGTGCAGTGAAGTCACAAAGAATGATTTCTCTAACTCGTGTCTTACTTTTGCGCGACTTCCTTGCGCACAGAGTAACGTATCTTTTTATCGAAACAACGTTCTTTCCTCTTTTGTCTGAACCGGTCCAAGGAAGCAGCCCTCTGCGATTGACTACACCTACTAGGATAATCACTCACACCCTATTAAAACAGAAAGAAACGAACATTTAAAGCCCCAAGTCAAAAGACACTAATTGAATAAATTGCATAATTCAAACCTTTTGGCTTTGCGCAGTCATATTATGAGTTGGAACTCCACTAGGCATTTCATACCCACCCAATAACAGCAAAACTGCCTGAACCTGAAGATTGATATTTGAGAACATATAAACAATGACTCTTACAAGCTCACACACTCAAGGAAACATTCTTATGAGAAAGAGGGCAGTTCAACATCTATAATTCCGTTAACATTAATCCTAAAAAGATGTCGAAAAAGAGTTGCCATGCAAGCAAATCATTAAACCAATGGTCATTAACCAACATCACCATTGATGACCATCACTCCAACTCATCTATCGACATGCTATGCTTTCAGTGTTTAGTATCCCTACAACTAATGCAGCTCATTGAATGACGCATACATATGAGAGTCAATCCAGACACACCAATCCTTTACCAGTGCAAAGAAGACAATGTTTCACCAACAGAAGCACTCTCCTTAAGGCAATAGCTGATCAGCCTAAACTCAATGCAATATTTGTCACTCCAAATTATTGATTGATCTTCAAATATAGCACAAGTATTTTACCTTTAACCGATGTCCCGAAACCTTACTGTTCCTCATATAAATTCGAAAACAGACCACAATTAATTAAAACAAGTACCAAAACCCTCACTGAAAACACAGAAAAAACAACGCCCTGCTGACTAACGAAAATTAATTTCCAATTAACTCATAGAGAAACAACCTTTTCGGGAGAAACCGAATCGAATACGTAGACCTCTCCTTGAAACGACAGCGACAGCTGGTCAGGTCCGCCGTCGCCGCCGGCAGTCGGAGCCACCATTTCAGAGCTATCGTACAGAGCGTGCGGCCCGACAGAATCAATTGCGTGCGCCGGAGGCGAGTGGAGGTAATCGGCCGTGTTGTGTTCGTACCCCAATTGGGTATTAGGGTTGTTGTGCTCAATCGAGGTTTCCTCCCCGTTGGAGGAATCCAATACGTCGTCGTCTTCGTCCGAGTCCGGGAGATGGTGATGGTGGTTTTTGACGTCGCTCATGGACGGCGGTCGCGGTGGTGGTGTTCCGTACATCGGCGGTGGGGAACGCTGGTGACTACTGCGTCTGATGACGCTCAACTGTTTGAAGTTCTGTGAATAACATACAATAATGATAATAATAAATTATTATGATTCTAATAATAGTGTATACTAATATATAATTACAATAATATATCTTAATTTCCTTTCATTATATCCTATATATCCAAGGAAATGTATGTCTAACGTGGTGCTGACATGTGTCCTCTCAAATTAACATACTTTCCAACCTAAAATGTTACTTATTTAATCAACCACGATTACCTAACTGTCTAAATCCTTCCACTATGACCTGCGAAAAATGAAACCACCATCCATCATACCATCAAATTCCACACTAAAATAAGAAATGGAGGTAACTGATTAGTTTCTGGAACGAACTCTTTCATGGCGATGGCATGTCGCTTGAGAATGGGACTTTCGTTGTTCCTCCAAGGCATTGCACGTTAAAGGAAACCGGTCCCTTCCAGTCGTTGGAGGTCTCCATGGCGATGTCTTCTCTGATCTTCTTCGGTGATGAACCCAGCGGTCCAATTCGGCGCCGAGCAATAGGCGGCACCAACCTCTCCTCCAATGTCACGGAAGAACACGCTGACCACCTTCGACGGGCCGAATTTCGTCAGCATCGTCGGCGATGAGCATTAGGCAAATGTAGTTACGTATACTACTTTACCAAATGAGTATTGCCGGGTTGGTGAAGTGAGGTGTGTCGAGAAGGTGCTCGACGAAATGTTTAAGAGGGGTCCAAGGGCCACGCTCTCAGTTACACTATCTCTCTGATGCGTGGGTTTCTAAAGAAGAGGGATGTTCACAGGAAAAGGTTGATGGAGTTGGTTTTGGATGCAACGAAAAAACGAGGAGGATGCTGACGAGATATTAGGTACCATGACGCTCAAAAAGAGCCGTGGGGACGATGCACCGTCAATTCTGCCGAGGAGGCGGATCGTTCATCCGACTCTGCCACGATATCCTTTCTTTGAGCTAAGGCAAAGGACTTCTCTATACTCGCCCACCAGCAGAACTCAATGTTTCTGGTATTTGTCATCATTTATCATTGCTTCGACCAATATAACTTACTATTATTTTGAGGGGGATATATGGGACACTAATATATTATTGTTACACTTACAATGTTTATGAATGTTCTTGGTTAAAATATGAAGATATTTGGTCTCCGTGGGTGGATAATTGTTGTTGAGATGGCCAAAGTAAAACTCCCCTCATTGTTCTACATTCTATGACACCAGATAAATTCCACCTCCGGTTAAAATGTGTTCATTTAAGCAATTGTTTTACTTGCTGACTTAATTGTTTTTAATTTGTCATTCAGCTAGATGAGCATTACTCCTTTGAAGGAATTGATTGCACCGTGTGTAAAGAAGAATCCAGTGTAGGTTATATTTCACCAAATAAGTTTCTTCTCTATTGATCAATATGTTTGATTGTTTTAACTTATGTGGAAAATAGATGATACAGATGATTACGAGGTTAATAATCTGAATATTTTCCCTGCGGAATCCTCAAAGGTAAAAAAAAGAATTTAATATAACACCTGGATATATTTGCAAACTCTATTTTTTCTTAAAAAAGGGAACAAAATTATCTGTCTTGTGCAGTCATTCGTATTCGATGTTTTTGCTGAGCAAGTTCTTTAGCAATTGCTATTCACTTTTTCTATTTTATTTTTTATGTTCAAGCCTGCAATACTTTCCGCTCAATATTTGGTTTTCTTTTCCCTTCAATGTGAAATTAGTGGAGCATGAGTTGTGGCATAGATAGGAAAGATGTCTGATTGTGATTCTACATGTTCGTTGCTGCTGCTGTTCCCGCCTACACTTTAATTGATAGGTGAGTTTTTTATGTGGTTTAGAATATGATAATGATTGCTTATAATCGGCATAAATAGTGTAAGGATCTCGCATTCCATCCATCTATAAGATATAAATTTTCCCTCATGTTTTACTTGGATGTGTTGCCATTGTTTCTCACACGTAGAACCTATTACATTCAATATTTTAGTGGTCATCTAATTCGTGTACACAAGTGCTGGAATGTGCTTATGTACGCGACATACATTTCTCGCTTGGAAGGGACACAACCCATATACTATTTCTTAGTTCATTTTGTCAGTTCGTATAGGTCTGCCCTGAAAAACTGGTGGTGACGGTGAATCAAGTAGACGATTACATAATATATATTTAGTATTTGGAAATGTATCGTGTACGCTGATAAACTTGCATTGTCTTATACGTGTTTTGAGATATATAAGCATTACCTATAACAATGTGCATGTCGAATATGAATATTTTTCTATTTCACTCAGGTTCCACTAGCATGGTCCGCACTTAATTAGGATGATGTTTTATTCTTGACGCCAAAAGAGAAGCTATATCAGTTAAATGGTGAAAACTCCAATATTCAAGAGAGGGCGAAAGGATTACAAATTATTCATTTTCTGAAATACAAGAACCAATAGGGGACATGTGACGTGCCATTCTCGTTGCGGTCATTTATAATGTTTATAATTTTTATTATTTTCGTTTGCTTGTCTAATTTTCTGTTAATATTACCTTCTTCCTCAAATGATGAAAAAGTGGATACTGAATTTGATTGTGGCGGAGCTTCGGGTCCTTTATGTGTTTGCGCTAATAGGCAAGAAGCTTGCCATTGACGAAGAAATCCTATAAGGATATGGGAATCTAAGAAACACCAATGTTTCTACTGCCGCTTGCCGCATAGCATACAATGACGGAATCCGTTTCAAAAAATTCAGAGATCAATAAGGGTATGTATTTAAATATGTGAATATTGAAAATATCATAATATACCTGCGTTTTCGTATCGACGTAGGTATTCAATAGATGGACGTTATTTCCACCTTCATATTAGACTTTCTTTTTTGTAATTTACATAGGTCTAAAATTTTTGGGTGGCGCTGAAATTTGTGCCTGTGCAATCAAGTAAAGACTACTTGATAGGATGTTGCTTACTTCCCAATAGACGTCGAACCCAGGCCACACCAGTGAAGATGTTGTTATTCTCGCTTCTGAACTGAAATTGACGAATTAGTTATAATTGATAATATTGTTGAAACTACTGATGTTATTTCCTGATTTTTGAGTCCCTTTTAGGACAAAGTGGCGACATGAGCTGCGTGTTATGTTTCAGAAAATTCCAATGGTGCTTTTGTGGACATATTATTATATGCTTTGACTTTGAGGAATGCAAAAAACAAGCTGGGTACTACAAAGGTTGCTTATCAGTTTGTTTTGTTTTTTTTCTTTATTTAATGTGATTGTAAGCTGAACTTGGAATTGCTAACTGCCATACGTAAGAGAAACATAATGGCATATGATCATGTAATTTTTCTTGCTTTCGGTTTCCATTTGTTGTAGGGAGCTTGCACCCGTATGAATGATCGTTGGTTGAGTTTGCTTGGGGATGTAAACTATGAATGGAAGAATTTGTTTTCCAGATATTTGAGCAAGCCTGCTTAATTTTGCTCTGTTCCCGTGTCGTTTTTCACATTTTCATCGACAATCACCGATTTGCGACATTATTTTTGTGATGATTGTATTTACGGAGGAAATCGAACTTTTGTTGGTTTCGGCTCACAGTTTAGTTAGAATAGTATACATTGTAGCCAACATTATACAGTTCAAGGAAGTATATATTTGTTTGTGTGTGTGCATTCCCTTCTGCAGTGCAGACAAAGTTCTCTTAATAACTTCAAATATTGTAGTATTGCACAACATATTGAGTAATATTATTCTCTTATGATACATAACTAATTTATCTTATTAACTTAAATGAATTATTCTGCACGCGTCCAACATGTACCTTAATTGACACATATTTAAGTGAACTATACATGTATAATCCCGTGCATTGCACGGGCAAAAAACTAGTAGAAGATATATGAGAGTGGATTTGTTATCAAATCCCCTTAATAACAATTGCATTAATAATCTATCTATCTTCTATTTTATTTAGTGCAAGAGTCACCTCTTAATTAATTTGGTGTGTCAAATATAATTACAATTTATCCATGATATTGTACATATATTACAATTATACCCTCAAATCAATTTATATATATATATTATATATATATATTAAAACAACTAATAAAAATAAATTTAAAATTTAATTTAAAAATAACTTAAAATATAAAATAATTTGACATGCAATGAATGTGCTTAAATACTAGTGTTCATTGTAGGAAATGAAATTTCGATGAATCAATCCTCGATGGCCTAAAACTTATTTATTTGGAGATCAATACACACAATTTACGAATTTACATTTTAAAGAGATTAACTTTAGTACCATACAAATTTTTTGGCACAATAAATTTCCGACCTATTGTGTTCTTAAATTGCTAAATTTTGAAAGCGAGTATATTCCTAAATTAACCCACAAGTTGAATTTTCTGAGAGTGTCACCCATAAGGAAATCAACAGAAGTAGCTAACCCTTCTAATGATTACATAAAAGTATGACATAAAATGCTCATCTTCATATATTTATGGCTACTTAATAGTAGGCTCTTCATTGTCTTGTAGCTTATCATTCATAATGAAGTTTAAAATATATATGTCTAACTTTAACATATGCAGATCCTAATAAAAATCTTACGAACATATGTTGAAACTTATCCTATTCGCTACTTAAATAGAGGGGAAAAAACACAAATAAATTCTTCATCAAAGACATTCTTGAATTTGCGGGTCCATCTTTTCCTCTCAGACGTTACAGTTGTCGTTTACTAATCATTACTACGACTTTCTTCATCATCTTTCAATAATGCCAACATTCATGGCCGACCAAAGACACCTCCTCTGCTATATAAACTAGCTTAAGATATTCTTCATCGTACTGTAATAATTAACAAGAAAAAAAGGAGAGAAAGAAGAAGAGAAGAAAAAAGATGGTTGCTCAAGCAATTGAGATGTTGAAGAGTGAAATTCCCTTCGAAGAAGAATCTGTGTTCATCTCAGATGATACAAAAGCTGGTTTAGTACTCGTCGACATCATCAATGGCTTCTGCACTGTTGGCGCTGGTAGCCTGGTAATAAGACAACATATGTTTTTTCTTCCTTCATTCCTTTGAAGTGTTACTAACTCAAAATTAACCGATATTTTTCAGTCGCCAAAAGAGCCCAACGAGCAAATCGATCGAATGATCGAAGAATCGGCGAATTTAGCGAAGGCATTCTGCGATAAAGAATGGCCCATGCTCGCCTTTCTCGACTCCCACCATCCCGAGAAAGCCGAGCATCCTTATCCTCCGCACTGCATCGTTGGAACCGATGAATCAAACCTAGTTCCAGGTAATTTGCAAAATGGTGTTTCGATAATGGTTTTTTTTAAGGGTAGAAAATCCAATTCCACTTGAGGATAAATCGATTGTATATAAGCTTGTGGGTTACTCAATCTATTGTCAATTAGTTTTATAGCTGAACCCCACACGCTTATATGCGTTTGGGGAGAAAAGGTGATCGGAGATCCCCATATTTTTTTCTAAGTGGCATATAATCATTTGCATGGTTACGAATTTGTGTTCGTGAAGCTTTGAGGTGGATAGAAAGGGAGAAGAACGTGACAATTAGACGAAAGGATTGCTATGATGGGTTCGTGGGCTCGATTCGAGAGGATGGTTCGAACGCCTTCGTCGACTGGGTTAAGCATAACGAGATTCAACTTGTAAGCACTTATTCGTTTCTGGGTTTTACTGAGTCGTTGGTAGTGTTCTTATATCTATCCCGATAAAGAAACCGCGAAAACATGGCAGTTAGTAGGCGTAACAATTTTTTCGGTCATGCATCTTAATAGGCGTCGTGGGGTTACAAGGACAGTTAACCTAAATGGTTGCAATTTTAAGGAAATTTTTTTTAAAATTGAAGCAATTCGAGACGCCTATAGCAAAGATTGGAATCAATAAGTTTCAAACGAGTAATGTTGGACTTAAAACTTATTGTCCTTGAATTGCTTCGATTTTGAAACGTACAGTCCTCAAATTGCTTCAATTTCAAAACTTACTATCCTAAAACTGTCACCCCCCAATTTAGGTGTCCTTAGAATTCCACTCTTCCAAAAATATACATGACTAGAAAAATAACTTAAGCCTAGTTAGCGATTAATTACACAAACCGTTGAATCTTGTTGCAAAAGCTGTTGGTGGTTGGAATCTGCACGGACATATGCGTGCTTGACTTTGTTTGCTCGACGCTCTCGGCGAAGAATCGAGGCCTCCTCGAACCACTGGAGGACGTCATAGTGTATTCCAAAGGATGTGCGACTTTTGATTTTCCAGAACCAGTTGCGAGGAACAACAAAGACCTATTGGCTCATCCTCAGGTAGGTTAATGAACTAACCTTGACATCAGAAAAACTTGAAATAAAAGCACAAATATATATTGTGTCAAGATGAGACGAAAGAGAGCTCACTTATCCATTTGGTATTGGCAGGAGTTCATGCATCATGTGGGGCTTTACATGGCAAAGGGAAGAGGTGCCAAGATCGCTCGAGAAATCTCGTTTCAGGCTATGAAAAGTATCTGATTGAATTATCCAGTTGAACTTGAAACCAAGGAGTAATGTACAAAGGTATATAAGAAGTGTCTACTATGCATGAAAAATAAAGAGTATATTTCTTCTTTAGACAAGAAATTTAAATCTATTTTGCCTGCTGCTGAATTGCATTTCGTAACAGTAACAACTTAAGTATGGGTACCATACAATATTTCTACTTACTATCCAAAAGCCCATGTGATGTAATGTGTTGAAAACACATCGTCTGAAGCATATAACAATCCATAAAAGTAATCGTAAAGCGACTAGCATCCTTCAAAAAAATCAGAATAAGCTATTCTTCATCCTCTTCTTTAGACGAACCTGCCTTCTGTGAAAACTTGTCCCACCTCTGCTTGTTCCTCTTCAAAGATGCACGATTCTGCGTGAAAGAGGTAAGCCCTTGGTTTAGAGCTCCAAGATTCACGCCATTGGAAACCAAGATGCTCGTAACGCCCATTTTAGATACCTGAAAGAACAAATAAACACATAAGATCACAGAATTCGCGCAATAAAGAAAAAAGAAGTTCTACAATATCAATTCCATCAAAGTAATCAAGGTTTTCGATTAGTCGAGTGTAAACAATGTGTGAGCTAGCTAGCCTCAGTCAGTCATAACTCATAGGCAAACAATAAGACCACCAATAAGAGGGGAAAGAAAAAAACAATATCTTACAGCATCGATGTTGCGATTCTCATCATCGAAAAATAGCATTTCGTTGTAAGGGATTCGAGTCTTCCGATGAATTCTCTGGAAGTGATCAGTCTTGTGTGTCCAGCTAGAAAAGATCTCCTGAAATACTCAAAAATATATCCATAAACACAAAACTTGCAGTACCAAATAATGCATTCATCAACTAAGACGAATCTAGCTAGCATCACAACCAAGCCAGGCAGGCATTTCATTTGCTCAAACGAAATCTTCACCTGAGCAACAAACATCGATTTAATCCCTAATTTTCCAAGAAACGCGTTGGCCGTATCAGGCGTCGGCGACCTCGAGGCGATAGCGACGTCGACGCCTTTATCCTTTAGGGCGTAGAGTATGCCAGCCGCGTGAGGGTACAATTTAGGGGTATCGCGCTTCGATCGACACTCACTGCATTTCGAAACGAAATTGAAAAAACAAAAAAATTGATGAGCATCCGCTTTCATCCTCGAAAGGAGAGAGCTGATTGAATCAAATCAACTAATTAATTCGTTCAAAGTCACTCACCAGTAGAAAGGCCAGAGAGTGTAGTCGAGATCGAAGACGACGAGACGAGGCAGTAGCTGGAAAAGACCCAAAATCTCCATAGCCTCGTTCTTCACCCTATCGTCTCCCATCTCTCTCTCTCTCTCTCTCTCTCTCTCTCTCTCCCCTCTCTCACACACACCCACGAGATAATTACACAAATGATGCTATTTTGACATTGAAATTACAAAACTAGTTGAGTTTTTAAATCTATTACCAAACTAATCAACTTTTTTAATTCTAACTATTTTTATTTTCATTTTAACCACGAAAATACATAAAAAATTATAAATTTTCATTATTGTTATCTTCAAATAGCACAACACTTGTACTAAAATTTTATCCCAACTTTTAACTCAAATATATTAAAAATATCACTTAAAGAAATAATCAAAAGAAAGCATGGCCGTCATCAACTCCACGTGAGTTCGATATCTAGAACTGTCAAAACGGGTCGTCGGGCCTGGCCGGTCCGTAGCCCGCCGCCAAACCCCGCCTTGGGTGGGGCGGGCGCGGGTAAGCCCGCCGTCTGGCAGGCCTAGGAATTGAAGGCCGCCCCGCCCAAATAAAAAAAAAACAAATTAAAAAAAATAAAAAAAAAGAAAAAAAACAATAAAAATTACTTAAAACACAATAAAAATACTTAAAAAACAATATAATTTATTTATATATCAATATTTAATAAAAAAGTATCACATTGAGCCCGCCAGGAATTATAATATGATATTTTTATTAAATATTAATACATAAATAAATATATAGGTATGTTAGTATCTTTTAGCTCCGATTTTTAATTTACTCAAGTTAAATAATATAAATAAATTATTATTACGAGATTAGCTTTAATTAGAATTAATTTCGAGCTTAAATATTTAAATTTTTATTGTTTATTTCTTTACTTTTTTCGAAATTTTTCTTTTTTTATGAATTTTTATTTTTTTAATTTGGGCGGGCCTTCAATTTCCAGGCCTGCCAAACGGCGGGCTTACCCGCGCCCGCCCCGCCCATGGCGAGCTTCGGCGAGCTACGTGTGGGCCGCTCCGCCGGCCCGTTTTGACAGCTCTACATATCGAACTCACGTGGGAAGAGTAGGTCACGGTCACACAAAGGAATTTTATTTTTCTTTTGATTATTTCTTTAAGTAATATATTTTAATATAGTTGAGTTAAAATAAGTTGGGGTAAAAATTTAATTATTAACAAGTGTTGTGCTATTTGAAGATAACAATAGTGAAAATTTGTAGTTTTAAATATTTTCGTGGTTAAAATGAAAATAAAAATAGTTAGAATTAAAAAAGTTGATTAGTTTTGTAATAGGTTTAAAAACTCAACTAGTTTTGCAATTGCATTCTCAAAATAACACCATTTATGTAATTGTCTCACACACACACACACGCACACACCGGTGATTATTCTTTTATTGTTATATATCTTTTGTTTATATCTAGGGCTGGAAAAGACCCAAACTCTCCATAGGTAGATAACTGTAAGAAGCTGTTGAGGTAAAATGTCCCTGTCAACAACGATTGTAAGGAAATATTGCCGGAATTTTATTTTTTTTTTTCAAAATATTGCCGGAATTTATTGCATGTGATTGTAATACGGCGAATATAATTTTCCCTCCGCAAAATTATAAAATGGGTCACTAGGTATACCATTTTTTGATTTTGGATCACTATGTTTGTGAGTTACAAAAGTCACTAAGGGTGCGTTTGACACGCGGAATTCATTGCATAATAGAAAAGAAAAAGTGTAATGGTACGAGACACGAAGCGCAGCGTACAATGATTCGATGCGTGCCACTATACTTTTCTTTTTCTTTTCCGTATCGAATTCCACATACCAAAAGCACCATAAGTATATATATAGTAACAAAACTGGGTCAATAGTTACAAAACTAGGTCATTATGTATATAGTAACAAAACTAGGTCACTAAGTATATACATATAATTACAAATTTTGGTCACTAAGTATGTATATAATAAGAAAAAGAGGTCAGTGACCAAATTTTGTTACTATATACATTCTTAGTGACCTAATTTTGTAATTGGCAAACATAGTGACTCAAAATCGAAAATTGACATACTTAGTGACCCAGAAGATATAATTTGGGTATGAGTTTCACAAAATAATGAGAACTCGTAGGGAAGCCCAGAAGAATATACTTGGGTCTTTGAGTTTCACAAAATTTCTTTGCATGACATTATTGAGATTTAATTTATGTCGAAAAGAGCTCAAAATTCGAGCTCGAGTTCGAAAATTAGCGTAGATTCCTTTCTAATATGTGTTCAATTGGAGCTTCACCAAGAGCGCTGGCCCAGCTATACTGACTCCAGGACAGGAAAATTTGATCTAATGAATCTCATGCAAATGAATTTGAGCCCCAGAAAGAATTTATATTTCTTGTTTAGATGCACACTATCACTGAAATCTCAGAAGAACCTGATATGGGGCAAACCCAATCAACGATATTTTTATGTGTGGGGGCTCTGGATAATTTGCGGTAGATTAACAATTATGTAGTTTTCTGGGTAAGCGAGGTGTTGTGGATGCTGGGACGTAAACAGAAAGAACAACAGGGATTTACGTGGTTCGAATCCTATCGGATTCTACGTCCACGGGGCGCTGGGAACTGTCTTTCACTAAGTAGCAACATGTTACACACTCATATAATCCTCTCCTTCACTCCTAAAATATGAAAACACGTTTAAGATATCTAAAGAGAGAATGCTGTGTGAGTGCTTTTGTAGAGAGATGATCGTTGTAGTGAGAAATGACCAAGTCCTTCCTTTTATAGTAGCTCCCAACGGTCTTCCCAAGTAATATCCCAGGATTTCCGGGGGACGTACCACCTAGGGTGCTTAGGAAAGATGACTGATTGCTTGATGGAATGACCTCTGCGACAGTAACAATGAGGTGCTCAGTGATATTTCCCTGTTATAAAGCGACACGCGTCCCTGCAACTGCCTTCCTTCCTTTTCACTGTTCCCGCGCCTTTATACACAACGGTTCTTCCTCTTTTGTCCGGTCAAGACTTGTGCCCGTCAGGTCCTTGCAGGTCCTTCCTCCCAGGCAGATACTTCACTATGGGCCTTCTTCTTCATGGGCCTTGTTGGGCCTTTCTTTATTTGCTTTTTTCCAGCCCGTCTTAGTTGAGTCCATATCAGAACCAATTATTGACTCAGTCACAATGTAATAAGTACGATGGATCCAACCCCATTGATTGGTCGCTAGGTGAGGAAGATGAAGATTATATTAATGAATTCCATTCTTATTTCTAGCTGTGTTAATAATAATAACAAACAAGTTGGAGGAAGCTCATTAATGCTGAGTGAGGAGGAGTTTTCAAATTCATGTCGACGACGACACCAATTGATCATTGTAATAATAACAGATGATGCAACTTGGTCAGCTCTTTCTTTTCTTTAGCGACCACTGTGCTGCCATACTACATGGAATGAGTCAGCAGTTCAAGAACTAACTATATATTATTGATATACGAAGAACCAAAAATCAACAAGGATGAGAAGGTCCTCACATTGATGAGTATGATCAAAATCTTGAAAGTTGCAACCATTAGTAATAACATTCAACTTGACCTCCTTCACTTGAACTGTAGTAGAGTAGAAAAACTTTGTAAAAGATTACCAATCCTACAATAGCTCGAATTCTTGAACACAAGTTAAGAAAGAAAGAAAGAAAGAAAGAAATATAACCGTGCATCATCGATGCCTTCTGCTGCTTTTAATAGTTCTTCAACTTCAATAATCATATATTCTTTATTCTTCTTCCTCTCTCTGTTCATCTTCTTCACTCCAACACTTGGTGGTCTAAACTTCAGCGTCGACAACGCGACAGTTATAGCAAGGTATTATTCTCAAGAGTCGCCTATTCGACGGATCAGGGAATTCAGGTCACAACCAATGAGAACCTCGACGGAATGAAGTCTAGGCAAATCGTCGGCAGAGCCACATATGCAGACTCTCTGCATTTATGGGACAATAAATCTGGGAAAATCGCAGATTTTCAAACATATTTCGGTTTTCGTATATTTGCAAACACTAGTTATGGAGGTGGACTTTGTTTCTTCTTAGCCCCTGTGGGCTCCACAATTCCCGACGGTTCTGCAGGCGCCGGCCTTGGCCTTGTCAATTCGTCGGTAATCCATTCTAACCCCAACGATGAGCATTCGAGGTTCGTTGCTGTAGAATTCGATACGTATATGGATGAATGGGAAACATCTCTCCCAACCCCACACGTTGGGATCGACGTTAACTCTTTGAATTCCAGCAAAACCACAAAATGGTCGAACAACGTGACATTCGGATTCTACTGTAGAGCGTGGATTGCGTATGAATCGAGTACTAAGACGCTCAGCATCAATGTTACGGGTTGGACGGCTGACGAACTACTTAGCGTGAGTACGTTACTGTCGGCTTCTCGGCGTTGGTAGGAAATGGGTACGAGGAAAACGAGGTTGTTTACTGGAATTTCACTTCAAATGATTTGCCAACATTTGATGGTAGTCTTGGGCCCGGTCGTTAATAGTCCTGGGGAAGTTGTTGTCGTTGGCAAACGAAACAAGAAAGGTCTTGCTCTAGGGTTGAGTTCAGGCCTGGCAATACTGATTGCCCTTATCATCATTGTCGTAATAACTTGTTACGTAAAGAAGAAGAAGAAGAAGAAGAAGAAGAAGAAGAAGAAGAAGAAGAAGAAGAATGTCAATCCCAGAAAGGAGGAGGGGCCAGACGAAGAAGAAGAGGCTGATCATTTCGAAGATTCTCACATGGGCGATGAATTCGAAAAGGAAAGCGGGCCGAAGAAGTTCACCTACGACGAGCTGGCGCTCTCGACGAACAACTTCTCGGAGAAGCAGAAGCTCGGGGAAGGAGAGTTCGGGCAGGTCTATAGAGGCTTCTTAAAAGAAACCGAGTCGTACGTGGAGTGAAGAGGCTCTCGAGTCAATCCAAACAAGGGCTAAAGGAGTACGCCTCGGAGGTGAAGATCATCAGCAAATTGAGGCACAAGAACTTGGTGCAGTTCGTAGGATGGTGCCATCGTAGGGGAGACCTACTCATAGTATACGAATACATGTCCAACAAAAGCTTAGGCTATCACCTCTTCAAGAGGGATTTGATCCCCCTTTCTTGGGAGGTTAGGTATAAAGTCGCGCTAGGGTTAGCCTCTGCCCTTTTTTACCTCCACGAGGAGTGCGAGCAGTGCGTGCTCCACAGGGACATAAAGTCGAGCAACATTATGCTCGACTCTACCTTCAACACAAAGCTCGGAGACTTCGGACTCGCCAGGTCGGTGGACCACGAGAAGGGGTCCCACACGACCCACATTGCAGGCATGTTAATTCATCAGCACTTCATCTAGCTAAAAGCTTAATAAGCTTGACATCATATTTTAGTTTATATATTTTATTTTCCAGTACGTTCCCCTCACGTCTACGCTGATTTTTTCTTTATCTAGTCTTTGACGTGTAATTTTTTTGTCTAAAATGGGTTGACGTGTGATTCGTAAATCTCTTTGACTGAATTATCATACCATGTTGAATGACCACTTAACCTAAAAGCTTAAGTTTTTTCTATATACATTATTTTTCCAATAGGCACGAGGGGCTACATGGCTCCAGAGAGCTTCACTACGGAAAGGGCAACCAAGGAATCCGACGTCTATAGCTTTGAGTGGTGCTGTTGGAGATAGCGTGCGGAAAAAGGCCTATTGAGGTCGACCAGCAAACGGTGACTAAATTGGTGGAATTTGTTTGGAATCTCTACAGTGCGGGGAATGTACTCCATGCGGCGGATCCCAAGCTATGCGGAGAGTTCGATGAAGTACAAATGGAGATACTGTTGATGGTAGGTTTGTGGTGCGTTCATCCCGACAGCAGCTGTAAGCCTAAAGTAAGGGAAGCCAAACACGTACTAAATGTTGGATAAGCTCAATCAAGAAGAAAACAAATATAATATATGAAGTAGAAAAAAAAAAAACCAACGCGTGAAGAGCATCCAAAATCAACCAAAGTCAAGCAAGTGTGGCTGAAGATATGCAAATCCAAATAAAGTCAGCATATGACAAAGGTGCCGTAAAGAAGATATCATGCATGATTCTATATTATGTAGCATTTAATTCATGCTTATCATTTAGTCAAAGTAGAGCACGATTGGTTACTATAAATATATGCATTGTAAGTTGTAATGAGGGGGGGTGAAGTAATATAAAAAAATATTGTCCTCCGAAATACTCCACGACACAAAAACAGATCCACACTCTCCTATATCATCTAAGATCCAAGAACTGAAAAAAGAGAAATAATCTCGTTCAGTTCATTCCCTAATATTCACAGTTCTGAATTCTAACACAAAAAATGGTATCAGAGCCGAAGGTGTCGCCAGAGCCGACAGAGCCGATGATATCGCCAGAGCCGACAGAGCCGATGGTGCCGATGGTGTCGAAGCGGATATTATTTGACCACATGTTAATCCCGCAACTCACCGAGAATAACTACGCAAGGTGGAGCGTCGATATGAAAGCTCTTTTCAAATCGCAAGGCTTATGGGAAATAGTCAAATATGGATATTCACCAGATACGACGAAGTATACAAAGTCGCAACGGAAGACGTTGGGAGCCGCCGTCACAGAAAATGGTCTCGCGGTGCTTCTCATCTTAGAGGCGTTAGATTTTACCGGTTTCGGAGCGATAGGCGCAACGAGAAAAGCCAAGGAAGCCTGGGATCTGTTGGAAAAAGCGTACAAAGACGCTGATTAAACCAATCAAGTTCAGCCACAAAAACTGGGCGAAATTGAAACGACGAAGGAGGACGAGAAGAACGTTGAGTGCGAACCCGTACGAGAAGAGGGAGCTCGTGTCGTGGAGAGCGAGCGTGATAAACATCACGCTGAGCCAGTGGTGGAAAAGAAAAATGATGAACCACCACCAAAACCCGAGATGGGAAAAGAAGAAGGCGAATCATCAAAGATGAAAGCCAATGGCGATGAAGAGGAGGAATTATATCCAAAGGCCGAGGAGCCCGTGGAAGAAGAAAAGAAAAAAAGAGTTCCAAACGAAGGAGAGCTCGAGAAAGAGGATGCAGTCGAAGAAACGCCGCCACGACAACCACCTGAGAAAGTCGAGGAGATCGATGTGAAGACATCGAAAAATGCCGATGATATGAAAAACAAGATTGACGACGCCATGCATGCGACGTCGGACCAACGTAAAGATAAATTCCAAGAGGCGAACGTAAAAGCCATAGAGACGCACGGCGATGAAGCTGTTGAAGAAATAACCAAGCATGCTGAAGAAGCCATGCGAAGAGATAACCAGGAGCGCGGCGTGAAAGAGACGATCGGCGTAGCCACGACGGAGGCCATGGGAAAAACTGGCGAAGAAGTCGGTAGACAGAATATCGTAGAACCTAATGAGGTCAGCCCTAAAGAGATGGAGCGCTTCAACGACGAAAAAGCGCGCCAGAAAGAAAAAGAGGTGAATCAGTGGATTATGGCGAGAGACAGCCTTGAGGCCTACATGAACAAATTGAAAACCCGGAGCAACAAGTACAAGCTTGCCGGAAAATTAGAAGCGGACAAGAAGGACGAGATCGCGATGACGACCAAGGAGACCCCAGAGGCGGTGGACGAGAACCAAAATCCGAAGGAAAAAGAGATCGACGAAAACCGAAAAGAAGTCGCGGAGGAGGTCACCAATAAGATCGAGCTCATGACCAACGAGGCGACTGACATACCAACGAAAGAGACTTTCGAGAAGCTTACGAAAGCCAAGCCACCGGAGGCGAAAGATCTGATCGCCATACCGAAGAACCTTGAGTACGACAAAACACGCAGAAAACTCGCGGAGGAGGAGCTTGTTAAGAAGAGCGAAGAAGCCGAAAATCCCATTTTTAACGACGAGGTGACGAGCTTGAAGGACTACGTCACATGGATGAATAAAAAATACGAGGATATTTATTACATCGCCGAAGAACCGAACCGAAGGGCAAAGGCGGTCCAAGAAAAAAATTTAGTGGTAGATTCTCTGTGCTGCTTAGTGACAGACGAGTACGACCAAAGGAAGTTGTCAGACGAACATCGGAAAAGTGCTATGACTAAGGAAGAACGAGTTCACAGAAATGTCTGGTTTGAGAAGCACATTCTGAGCATTGAAGCAAAATGCTCGAAGACGTTTGTTGACGGCAAGTGGCGAGCCGCGACGTACGACAGACGAAAAAGAGTTAAATTTAAGGAGAGATGAAAGACCGAAAGTAGATTGAGCTTAAGGGGGGAATTTGTTGGATAAGCTCAATCAAGAAGAAAACAAATAAAATATATGAAGTAGAAAAAAAAAAAACCAACGCGTGAAGAGCATCCAAAATCAACCAAAGTCAAGCAAGTGTGGCTGAAGATATGCAAATCCAAATAAAGTCAGCATATGACAAAGGTGCCGTAAAGAAGATATCATGCATGATTCTATATTATGTAGCATTTAATTCATGCTTATCATTTAGTCAAAGTAGAGCACGATTGGTTACTATAAATATATGCATTGTAAGTTGTAATGAGGGGGGTGAAGTAATATAAAAAATATTGTCCTCCGAAATACTCCACGACACAAAAACAGATCCACACTCTCCTATATCATCTAAGATCCAAGAACTGAAAAAATAGAAATAATCTCGTTCAGTTCATTCCCTAATATTCACAGTTCTGAATTCTAACACAACACTAAACTCCGAAGTGCGATTGTTGCCTAATACGATACCTCGAATGATGCCTAAGGTTATGTATTATACTCCTAGCGGGATAATGACGGCTACTTCTGATCGTAACTCTACAGTTCAAACTAATACGTCGACGTCCTCTTCTCTTCTATCTCCGCGCTAGCTTTTTGTTTTCTCGTATCTTCATCCGACGTTTTTCTTAATGCTTATTTTTTTGGTATGAATTGTAAGACAGGGTTTGTGTTTGTTATAATCGCGTGTGTGATGGTTTTGAATAAATGTAGGCGAGTTGCCGACACTTCCGACTGAAGTTGCCGAGACTTTATTCCGTAGTCGGAAATTGTGACGAAATATGTTGGTCGATGGTAGTCGAGAGAGTTAAAAACTCATAAGGGTAAAAGGAAAACTGCTGATGTACGAAGTGCGTTGGATGACATCGGTACTTCACCAAAGGCCAGTTTATACCAACAGCAAACAAAAAAAAGATACATCCTTACAAGTCTCGTTCAATATTGAACTTGAGGCCCAGAAAGAACATAAATTGATGTGGACGTTTCTTGCTTACATGTATATATAGTAGTAAATTCAGTAATGGCGTCCAATTATTTGGTATTTGGTGAAGGCTAAAATTAATGAGTGAATCAATCTGTCTAGCTCTTTACAAAACAAGTTGCATCTAAGTAAACGTTGTGAAGTTTTCAAGTTCGTATGTCAATCAATTGATGTAAAACTGCATGCGCAACGAGGAGGAGTTCCCTCCCATTGGTTTGGGATTATTATTAATGAAGAGGGTCTATCAAGCATGCAAAGTGACCTCCTTACTAGAACATTACTATTTCCATACCTCATTATCAGTCGGAAAATATTTCAAATTCTTGAATAATACATGTGTACTATATAGTAAAAAGAAGAAGATCAGATCGATAAGTTTGTACCATATTCTTCACAGCATAATACAATGGTCGATAACCGAGAATCATCGATGCCTTCAGCTGCTTTTAGTACTACTGCTTCAACTTCGCCCGTAAACCATATTGGATAGCTTTTTTAGTCACCGTAGTGCAGATGTCCGAACCACATATGCCATAAATGACATTTGTCCTCCAAGTCAACTTGCAAACATTTTTCTTGAATTGCCTTTAGGTTGAGTTTAAATATTCGGTTCCTCTCCATCTCGACTTGTGCAATCATGATCTGTCTTTGTTTCTTAGTTGTACAGATCGATCCTTCATGAACACCGAACATCCCTTCTCGAGCAACTGTCCCACGCTTAAGATGTTCGTCTTCAAGTCTGGTACAAAATAAACGTCCTCGACGGATTCTTGGTTGCCATCATTTTGAGAGAAACATAGTTTCCCTCGGCATTTGACTTCTATTTTTGATGCATCTCCAAAAGTTATGTGGCCGTCCTCGATCTTCTTCAGATCCGTAAAGAGATGTTTAAGCCACTCATGTGACACACCATGTCGCTACCCGGTTTTGTGTCGTTGAGCGTCATTAAGAGTACGCCTCGTCCTTTGGCTCTTCTTGTGCCACTAAGTTTGCGTTTTCTTCAACTCTTATTGGACCAGAAATCTTCTGCGAAGTGCCTAACTTTCCGCAATTATAGCATTCAACGCTCGGCCGACCGAACGCCTCGTCCTCGTGCTCGATCTCGTCCTCTCCAATTTTGGTTGCTCGTTTGTCATTTTTCTTCTTAGTAGTATCCTCGTCCTCGGCTTGTAGTTTTCCCGAAACCTCGTCCACGTTGGCCACATCCTCTTCCTCGACCGTGGTGCATATAAAACGCCGTCTCCTCTTTAAGTGACAACTCGTCTTTATGACCTCCTCCAAAGACTCCTGTTTTTTCTTTTTCTTTCGTTGCTCGTGAGCTTCAAGCGAACCAGAGAGTTCATCGTCCGTCATCTTCTCAAGGTCTTTGGATTCTTCAATAGCACACACCACGTTCTCGTACTGGTTCTTCAGAGATCGTAGAATTTTCTCGACGATTCGGGCATCAGTTAGAACCTCGTTGTTTCTCTTCAACTGGTTGGCGATGGTTTGCACTCTCGTTATGTACTCGGTCACGCCTTCACCTTCTTTCATTTTCGTCATTTCGAACTCGCCTCGAAGAGTCTGCAACCGTACTTGCTTTACTCGGTCGGCACCTTTATACGCTTTCTCCAACGCTCCAATGCTTCCTTCGAAGTTTTCACCCCGGCTTTTCTTGAAACCGGCATCATCTACAGATTGGTGGATGATGGCAATCACAGTCTGATCTTGTTTGCGAGATTCATTCAAAGCCTTTAGTTGGACCGCCGTGTAATTGTCCGTGTTTTCGGGTTTGGTGTACCCATTTTTAGTGATTTCCCATACGCCTTGAGACCCGAGCAACACCTTCATTCGAATGCACCAGTTGTCGTAATTGGATTTGGTGAGGCACCGCACGGACATTTGGCCACCAGTTGCTCCGACGAATGACACGCTGAAAAACAATTAGAGATATGAGTCACACAACTCGTTATTTCTTAAGCGCATGAAACATGAGAGGGAGAAGTATTTTTTTATCATACAATATTTTTATTATTGCTCACTCATTTACAAAGATCCAGCATACATTATATAGAGAATTAAGATTACAAAATCATTTTTATTTTCTCTTCTTTAAAGCATGACTAAGCCCCTTACGTGTTTATTTTTCTTTGTTTTCTTGTACGCACATGACACATGTATTCATATGTGTTTATTATTTTTATTATTATATTTTGACCATTGAATTACTCCGCAATGTTGAGTGATCAATTCACCTAAAACCTTTAAGCTTGAATAATTCTATATATGTTCCAATAGGGATGAGGGGCTACATGGCTCCAGAGAGCTTCACTACGGTAAGGGCGACCAAGGAATCCGACGTCTATAGCTTCGGAATGGTGCTGTTGTAGATAGCATGCGGAAAGAAGCCTATTGAGGTCGACCAGCAAACAATGACTAAATTGGTGGAATTTGTTTGGAATCTCTACGGTGCAGGGAATGTGCTCGACGCGACGGATCCCAAGCTCTGTGGCGATTTCGATGAAGTAGAAATGAAGAATCTATTGATGGTAGGTTTGTGATTCGTTCACCTAGACAGCAGCTGTAGGCCTAAAATAAGGGAAGCCAAACACGTCCTTAACTTCGAAGCGCATTTATAGCCCAATACGATACCTCGAACGATGCCTAAGGTAATGTACTATACACCTGGTGGTACTCATCATCATAGTTCTACGGTTATTTTAACTTCGTTTTTGTCCTCTTCTCATCTATATCCGCGCTAGCTATTTTTTTTATCAATCATCTGTGTTATTGCAACTTCGTTTATTTGGTGGTTCCTACGTTTTTCTTAATGCTGGTTTTGTATGAATTTGTAAGATATAGGGTTTGGTCTGTTTGTAATAATAATCAGAGACTTGTAATGTTTGTGTGCATCTTCAGTTCCATTTTTATGGCCGTGATAGAGTGTTCTGTACAACCCATATTGCGTACGAATCGAGTACTCAGAGTCTCAGACACTCAGTGTCGCTTTTAATGGCCACGAATCTGATACTACTCCTACAAGTTATGGTAACCTCAGCTATGTGGTCAATCTTAGAACTCAACTGCCATAGTATGTTTTTGCTTGCTTATCCGCATCAGTAGGAAATGGGTACGAGGAAAACAAGGTTTATAACTGGAATCTCACTTCAAGTGATCTGCCAATAACTGCTTATAGTCCTGGGCCGGCTGTTGATGATCATAGTCACGAGGCTGCTGTTAATAGCATGCGAACAAAGAAAGGACTTGTTCTAGGGTTAATTAGTTTAGGCGTGGGACTACTACTGATTGTTCGCATAGCTGCTGTAATAACTTGTTGCGTAAAGAAGAATTGGCCACCGCCATACGAAGAAGGAGAGGCTGATCTATTCGGCGATTCGCACATGGACGACAAATTCGAAAAGGGAAGCGGGCCGAAGAAGTTCTCCTACGACGAGCTGGCACTCTCGACGAATAACTTCTCGGAGAATGACAAGCTCGGGGAAGGAGGGTTCGGGCAGGTCTATAAAGGCTCCTCAAAGAAACAAATTCATACGTCACAGTGAAGAGGCTTTCGGGTCGATCCCGTCAGGGGCTCAAGGAGTACGCCTCGGAGGTGAAGATCATCAGCAAATTGAGGCACAAGAACTTGGTGCAGTTCGTAGGATGGTGCCATCGTAGGGGCGACCTACTATTAGTCTACGAATACATGCCAAACAGAAGCTTAGATACCTTTTCAAGAGCGATTTAATACCCCTTTCTTTGGAGGTTAGGTATAAAGTTTCCCTAGGGTTGGTCTCGGCCTTGTTTTACCTCCACGAAGAGTGCGAGCAGTGCGTACTCCACAGGGACATAAAGTCGAGCAACATTATGCTGGACTCGACCTTCAACGCAAAGCTGGGAGATTTCGGACTGGCCAGGTCGGTGGACCACGAGAAGGGGTCCCACACAACCCACATTACAGGCATGTTTAAAGGAACAACAACTTCACCTAAAATCTTAACATTGACTGAAGGGAGTTCATCATATTTTAATTTTATATACTTTCACGTGTAAACTGATTTCTTTTTTTTTTTTATAGACTTAAACATGCAAGTTTAAACTCCACCTATGACCTCTCTTGGCCTGAGTTCTGATACCATATTATGTAGGGATCGTATTGTATTTTAACTTTTATATATGATAGTTTTCCAACAGGCACAAGGGGCTACATGGCTTCTGAAAACTTCGTTACGTATATAGACTGATTTCTTTCTTCTAGCTTTAGTTAGACATGTATGGGTGGCCATAAGGATTACTTCTCATGATCCCTCTTAACCTAAATTCTGATACCATGTTTGTTGTTTTTCTGTTGAGTACTTGAACGAGGCTCACACGTTGAAAAACAATTAGAGATATCGTCACGCAACTCCTTATTTCTTAAGCGCATGAAACATGAGAGGGAGAAGTATTTTTTTTTATCATACAATATTTTATTATTGCTCACTCAGTTACAAAGATCCATACACATACATTATATAGAGAATTAAGAATACAAAATCATTTTTATTTTCTCTTCTTTAAAGCATGACTAATCCCTTTACGTGTTTATTCTTTGTTTTCTTATACACACATTACATGAATTCATATGTGTTTATTATTTTTATTATTTTATTTTGACCATTGAGATTACTCCACAAATTCCCCCTTAATGTCAATGCCTTTTGGTGTTTCAACCCAAGCATCTTTTTCAAATTTTCAAATGTACATGTCAGCAACGGCTTCGTGAAAATATCTGCAACTTGGTCCAGACTGGCGACATGTATCATCTCACTTCTCCATTTTTTACGAGCTCTCTGATAAAATGAAAGCGAGCATTAATATGCTTGCTTCTCTCATGATGGACTGGATTTTTTGCCAACTCGATTGCCGACTTATTATCCAAGTTTCGGTTGGCTCATCTTGTTGCAGATTTAACTTGAGCAATAAATTTCTTAGCCAGACTACGTGACAAGCACACCACGATGCTGCCACATATTCCGCTTCACAGGTCGATAGAGTCACGATCGGTTGCTTCTTTGATAGCCATATAAATGCCGTACTTCGTTGAAAAAATGCATAGCCGCCCGTGCTTCTTCGATCATCAATATCTCCACACCAATCACTTCTGAATATCCGAACCAGTTTGTTGTCACTCGTCTTTGAGTAGAATAATCTGAGCGACTGTGTTCCCCGTATGTATCGAAGAATTCTCTTGATTGCTTTGAGATGTGTCTGCCTCGGTTCTTCCATATAGCGGCTAACAACTCCAACGTTGTAAGCGATATCGGGTCTCGTGCACGTCAAGTACCGCGGACTTCCCACAAGACTTCGATATTCAGTTGCATTCAGTCCTAGTCCTCCCTCAAACTTGGACAATTTTGTTCCGAGCTCCATCGGTGTAGCTACCGGTTTACTTTCCTCCATTTTATTTTTCTTCAATATATCATTCGCATACGCTTCTTGTGACACGAATATTCCAGTCCTCCTTTTCTCGACTTCGAGACCAAGAAAATATTCCATCAGTCCCAAGTCCGTCACCTCGAACTCCTTTGTCATCGCCTTCTTGAAATAACTGATTATCTTCTCACTGCTCCCCATGAAAATGAGATCAACGTAAAGAGCGACTATGATCATTTCCTCTCCTTCTCGTTTGACGTAGAGGGCGTGCTCAATTGGACATTGCTCAAAATTATTCCTTTTGAAGTATCCGTCGATTCGGGTGTTCCATGCTCGAGGCGCTTGCTTTAGCCGATAGAGTGTTTTCCTCAACTTCAACACTTTGCCTTCTTCTCCTAATTTTGAGTATCCCGGGGGTTGTTCCACGTAGACTTCCTCCTCTAATTCCCAGTTTAGAAACACATCCATTTGATAGATCGGCCAACTAAGTTATGCAGTTTGGGCAAGAAGCAGACAGATTGTTTCCTTGCAACGGGAGCAAACACTTCATTGTAGTCTATTCCTGCTCGTTGTTGGTAGCCCTTCGCCACCAATCTCGCCTTATAACGCTCGATTTTTTCTTGAGCGCTCAATTTCTTCTTATAAACCCATTTCACTCCTATGGGTTTATGCCCGTGCGGTAACTTCACGAGCTTCCATGTGCCATTCTTTTCGATCGCCTTGATCTCCTCGTCCATCGCCGTTTTCCATCTCTTGTCTCTTACGACTTATTCGAAACTAATTTGTTACGAGCCGGCCAGTAAGCAGACTAGGTGAACCTGTTCGGTTGTTTCGTACAGGTTCTGCATGCTTCGCATCCTCGCTTGTCTTGGTTTGTCCTCCTAGTTATTTTCTTGGGGTGAAACCGAAACAGATGTTGGTGCAATGTTAAATGGTTCTTCATGCGTCATAGTCTTTTCTTCATCCTTCCAATCCCACAAACTTTCTTCATCAATACTGATACGAAACCAGCAAGCGAGCAAGTCACTGGTGAGGGCGCGACTGCCGCTAAACGAGGGAATACGAAAACATCCGACGATCTGCTCCACAACATATTTGGACCAATGACCCGATCAAGAAAGAAACAAATGGAAGAGGCCTTGATCGGGTCAATTCATCAAACCTTTGTTCAAGATCTGAACCCGACTAATGAGGCCCAAGCCAAATGCTATAACATACTAGGAGTAACGGAGCCGAAACAAAGTGAACTCGAGGCCTAAATTTTACCCCTTATAGCTGTGTAATATCTGAAGGCCCAATTAGCCCAAGAAGAGAAGCTGTAGAGACTTTTTTTTTTTGAAATCAAGCTGTAGAGACTTGAAGTTGAAGCATCATGCAAGCAACGTTTGAAAGGTCCACCTCATTGTTTGAGCCAATCAATGTTTTTCAAGGTCGTACTTCTATGTCCTTAATTTCCTAGCATTGTTTTTCTTTGGTCCTTATATTTCGATTGATGCATGTGAGAAAGACAAGTTTGATTTCAAATAATAAACCTTGCGAGTTTATTCCTTATATTTCGATTGATGCATGTGACAAAGTCAAGTTTGATTTCAAATAATAAATCTTGTGAGTTTATTTTACTTTCGCTAGTTTCTCGCAAGTTAGCTTGGTTTTGCTTCGCAATTCCGTTGACTTATCAACTAGTATTTTCTCGTGCAATTTAGCTAGTTGTGGCGTCAAAACTTTCATCCAAACGCAGCCCGTAATTCAAAGGTGTTAGGCGTCGTCCTAATATTGTTGTTTGAGGGTCGGTTCGGGTCGAGGGGATAGAATTTCGGAAACCGTTCGTTGTGATTCGAAGGAGATAGGTATATCCTATTTTTGTCGTGTCCAACCCACGCAATTCGTATTCTCCAAATTGCATCCTATCAATTTCCGGTTTGCATCAGGTGTTATTTTTATTTATTTATCTCGTTTATTTATCGAGTTCGTAGCAGTCCGTGTTTGCGTCATATCTTTCAAGGACGATCTCAAGCTCACGTGCGAATCTCATACCGAGTTCGCATCAAATACGAACATCTCGGATGACCACCTTTTTATTTTCTGGATCAAGTACTCGGTAGCCCTTCGTCTTCTCATCGTACCCAATGAACACGAGCTTTTTTCTTTTGTCGTCGAGCTTGTCTTTTATGGTCCGGCACATGTGCGTACGCCACGCTTCCAAATATTTTGAAGTGTGCTACGGCCGGTTTCTGGCCACTCCATGCTTCTTGTGGTGTTCGACTCCGAGGTTACTGTGGACACCAATTCTGAATATAAACCGTGCATTGTGCCTCGGCCCAGAACTCTTTTGGCATTTATTTAATCTTCAACATTGATCGAACCATGTCAAGTATGGTTCGGTTCTTTCTCTCGGCCACACCATTTTGTTGTGGCGAATATGGTGCGGTGAGAAATCTCCTGATGCATTGTCCCTCACAAAATGATATGAAAGCACTTGACGTGTATTCTCAGCCTCTATTTAACCGGAGTGCTTTGATATTCGAGCTTGTTGCATTTTCAACCATCGTTTTTGAATTTTTTAAACGTCTCTAACGCTTCTGATTTTTCTTTCAAGAAATACACTCAACTCTTTCTCGAGTACTCGTCGATGAACGTGATGAAATGTCTCTTCCCACTGAATGAGGTTTGGTGTGATTGAATATCTGTGTATGAGCTCGAGCGGTTTGTGTGCTCGATATCCTGTCTGCTTCGGAAACACCGTTCTCGAATGTTTCCCGATCATGCAGCTTTCACAAAATTTCTTTCCTCCCTCTATCATCGGCATCCCGTAAATCATATTGGAGAGCTCTTTTAGTTCACCGTAGTGCAGATGACCGAACCACATGTGCCATAAATGACATTTGTCCTCCAAGACAACTTGCAAACATTTTTCTTGAATTGCCTTTAGGTTGAGTTTAAATATTCGGTTTCTTTCCATCTCGACTTGTGCAATCATGATCTGTCTTTGTTTCTTAGTTGTACAGATCGATCCTTCATGAACACCAAACATCCCTTCTCGAGCAACTGTCCCACGCTTAAGATATTTGTCTTCAAGTCTGGTACGAAATAAACGTCATCGACGGATCCTTGGTTGCCATCATTTTGAGAGAAACATAGTTTCCCTCGGCATTTGACTTCTATTTTTGATGCATCTCCAAAAGTTACGTGGCTGTCCTCGATCTTCTTCAGATCCGTAAAGATATGTTTGTGCCCACTCATGTGACACACCATGTCGCTACCCAGTTTTGTGTCGTTGAGCGTCATTAAGAGTACGCCTCGTCTTTTGGCTCTTCTTGTGCCACTAAGTTTGCGTTTCCTTCAACTTTCTTATTGGACCAGCAATCTTCTGCGAAGTGCCGAACTTTTCGCAATTATAGCATTCAACGCTCGGTCGACCGAACGCCTCGTCCTCGTGCTCGATCTCGTCCTCTCCAATTTTGGTTGCTCGTTTGTCCTTCTTTTCTTAGCAGTATCCTCGTCCTCGGCTTGTAGTTTGCCCGAAACCTCGTCCACGATGGCCACGTCCTCTTCCTCGACCGTGGTGCATATAAAACGCCGTCTCCTCTTTAAGTGACAACTCGTCTTTATGACCTCCTCCAAAGACTCCTGTTTTTTCTTTTTCTTTCGTTGCTCGTGAGCTTCAAGCGAACCGAAGAGTTCATCGTCCGTCATCTTCTCAAGGTCTTTGGATTCTTCAATAGCACACACCACGTTCTCGTACTGGTTCTTCAGAGATCGTAGAATTTTCTCGACAATTCGGGCATCAGTTAGAACCTCGTTGTTTCTCTTCAACTGGTTGGCGATGGTTTGCACTCTCGTTATGTACTCGGACATGCCTTCACCTTCTTTTATTTTCGTCATTTCGAACTCGCCTCGAAGAGTCTGCAACCGTACTTGCTTTACTCGGTCGGCACCTTTATACGCTTTCTCCAACGCTCCAATGCTTCCTTCGAAGTTTTCACCCCGGCTTTTCTTGAAACCGGCATCATCTACAGATTGGTGGATGATGGCAATCACAGTCTGATCTTGTTTGCGAGATTCATTCAACGCCTTTAGTTGGACCGCCGTGTAACAGTCCGTGTTTTCCGGTTCGGTGTACCCATTTTTAACGATTTCCCATACGCCTTGAGACCCGAGCAACACCTTCATTCGAATGCATCAGTTGTCGTAATTGGATTTGGTGAGGCACGGCACGGACATTTGGCCACCAGTTGCTCCGACGAATGACATGCTGAAAAACAATTAAGAGATATGAGTAACACAACTCGTTATTTCTTAAGCGCATGAAACTGAGAGGGAGAAGTATTTTTTTATCAACAATATTTTTATTATTGCTCACTCATTGACAAAGATCCAACATACATTATATAGAGAATTAAGATTACAAAATCATTTTTTTATTTTCCCTTCTTTAAAGCATGACTAAGCCCCTTACGTGTTTATTTTTCTTTGTTTTCTTATACGCACATGACACATGTATTCATATATGTTTATTATATTTATTATAATATTTTGACCATTGAAATTACTCCACAATGTTGAGTGATCAATTCACCTAAAACCTTTAAGCTTGAATAATTCTATATATGTTCCAACAGGGAAGAGGGGCTACATGGCTCCAGAGAGCTTCACTACGGTAAGGGCGACCAAGGAATCCGACATCTATAGCTTCAGAATGGTGCTGTTGGAGATAGCATGCGGAAAGAAGCCTATTGAGGTCGACCAGCAAACAGTGACTAAATTGGTGGAATTTGTTTGGAATCTCTACGGTGCGGGGAATGTGCTCGACGCGACGGATCCCAAGCTCTGTGGCGATTTCGATGAAGTAGAAATGAAGAATCTATTGATGGTAGGTTTGTGGTGCGTTCACCTAGACAGCATCTGTAGGCCTAAAATAAGGGAAGCCAAACACGTCCTTAACTTCGAGCGCAGTTATTGCCCAATACGATACCTCGAACGATGCCTAAGGTAATGTACTATACACCTGGTGCTACTCATCATCATAGTTCTACGGTTATTTTAACTCCGTTTTCGTCCTCTTCTCATCTATATCCGCGCTAGCTATTTTTTTAGGGTAAATTATGTGTCAGTACCCATTATCATATTTTCAAAATGTTTCAGGCCCCATAAGGTTTCATTTTAGGCAGAAGGACCTAAATACTGAAAATATAAGTTTCAAGGACCCATGTGATAGGAAATGACAATTCTATCCTTCATAGTTGCCAAAAATTACAGCCATTCGCCATTGTCTTCTCTGTTCGATTTTGGGTTGCTTTTAGGACTGTAAAACCGAGTGAAATATGATTGTTAAGGTGCAAATAAGATGGAATCGACTTCGATTCCACATGGGTAGTTATAATAAATAAATAATTTAAAGTGTAAGACGAAATAATTATGAAATTCCACGTCGAAAAAACGAGAATATAAATGGACCAAATATCGAATTTAATGGCCGATTAAGACGAATCTGAGTGAATTTGATAATGGGTCCTAATAATGAACGATAATTATTGAGTTTAAGAAAGAAGTGGTGAAGAATTTTGAATCAAATTTTTGGTGCAACGCATATTGAAGATTTTGTGAAGACGATATCTAGGTAACAAGTCACGCAATTTAAGTAACCGATGTAGCAAATACAGTAACAGATGTGACAAAGACAGTAACAGATGGGCTCTATTAGTGACAATAACCCCCAAATCGATAACCCTATGTTAATCCAAGAAACGATTGAGCCATCCCACGAGTCGACGACGACCACGAGCAGCGACAGCCATGAGCAGCGACGACCACGAGCAGCGAGCCATACCACGACGACAATGGCCAAGAAATCAAAGAACGCAGCAACGAAGAATGAGAAAAGGTCGAAACAGCCGAAGGTATCTAAAATTAGTTCGAAAATCTCATTGAAACAAGGGAAAATCTTGACTTTAATGCTGAGTAAGGTTTAATTGATCGTCGGTCTTAATAATCAATGAAAATATTGATGTTAATCGCGTAGAAATTTGATGCGGCCTATGATTGAAGCTTTTGCTAATAAAACGCTCGCTAAGTAACAATTTATGCATTCTGGGTAACAATTTATGCATTCTGGGTAACAATTTATGCATTCTGGGTAACACTTTATGCATTCGGGGTAACGCTTTATGCATTCTGGGTAACACTTCTTGCATTCTTGGTAACAGTTTATACATTTTAGGTAACAATTTATGCATTCTGCATTGCCCGAAAATAGCAACCTGCACCTTTTTTATTATAACTTTCGATCTAGAATTCAAATGACCTTGATTCAAGCTCCATTGATTAGCCAAGTTAATTAAGTATAACTTTATTCTTTACGTTATTTTTGATTCGAAGTCCACTGACCTAAAAAATATGTCCGAAAAAGATTTACAGGTGCTTAGGGATGTTGTCCGAAAATGGCATTGCATGAATGATTCAACAAAATTAATGACATCTTCAATTAATCTTAAACGTAAATCATATGCCGTTTACTGATTTCCTGCAGTAACCGTTTAACAATGATCAGTAACACATCAAGACGAGGAAAGAACATAAATGTATATTACGGTAACAAGGGGATACAATACGAGTAACAGAATACATAGTCACAATAACAATTTCATATGTAACTAGTTTAGGTTATGATTTTCCAATTTTATACTGCAAACACGCTACATTCACTAAAATATATCAATTTACGAAGTTTTATATAAAAATATATTAGTTTAGGTTATGATTTTAATCACAAATCCTAATTCACAAACTATAATAATTCTGGTAACACATAAACATATAACTAGTAATAATTTTACACATATCGGGTAATAGATAATCTATGCTTGATAAAATTTAGACTCCCGCCCAAAATTCATCTCATTCTGGTTTCCCGCCCGTAATTTCACCGCTAATTTAGTAACAAATTTAGGCAACATAGTAACAGTAACGCATATACTAGTAACAGATCCTGATAATTTTAATTTAGTAACAGTTGTTCATCATGTCAATCGACGAACGTCTGGATCATTGCACTAACATCTGGATTTCTGCTTAATGTCGATCTTTCATACCACATGCATTACACCACTTACGGTTTGGGAGTTAACAATTGACACATAATTTCGAATATAATGGCATAGTAAAAAATACCCAAATTATAGGGTCGATCGTACTCTCGCGAAATTAATGATGAACATCGGACGAACGACCAAACAAGGTGCCACACCGAGCTGCCCATACTATGGGTACTTCGAATTTATACATCTTAGATGTAATCGTTGCCAAAAACGAATTTGAATTCATCTTATATTCGCAAATTAGAACCCTACACATGGTAACAATTAATTGCAGTTTAATAACGGTTCTGGTACACCTAGTAACGGTTTTGATACTCCAAGTAACATATTTGATACTCTGAGTAACATTTTTAACATAGTAAAAATATACCCAAATTATTGGGGTCGACCGTATTTTCGCGAAATTAAAAGATGAACGTCGGACGAACGACCAAAAAATGTGTCGAACCGAGCTGCCCATACTATGGGTACTTCGAATTTATACAAATTAGATGTAATCGTTGCCAAAAACGGCTTTGAATTCATCTTATTTTCGCAAATCAGAACCCTACACATGGTAACAATTAATTGCAGTTTAGTAACGGTTCTGATACACCTCGTAACGATTTTGATACTCCGAGTAACAGATTTGCAGTTTTGACACAGTAAACATATACCCAAATTATTGTGCTCGACCGTATTTTCGCGAAATTAAAAGATGAACGTCGGACGAACGACCAAATAATGTGCCGCACCGAGCTGCCCATGCTATGGGTACTTCGAATTTATACATATTAGATGTAATCGTTGCCAAAAGCGGCTTTGATTTCATCTTATTTCGCAAATTAGAGCCCTACATAGAAAGATAAAAATTCATTACAAATCTTACATCTTGCTTCGTTAATACCACAATACATCATACCTTACACGCCGAAATTGGTTGGTTAATGTGCATTCGAGATTTCGGAGCTCGATTCACTGTAAAAACGACATTCATAAAATAAATATTCTCTGTCGATAATAATTTTCTGCATCGTAGTAACAGATAAGGGATGAAAAATAACAGTTCACCAGACGTTGGTAACAATATAATCTAACAGCTTAACAGAATAGAAAGGGTATTTTCGTCAATACCTATTTTTAAGCCTGAACTCTGCCATTTACGAAAACTTGGTCCTTGAAACTAATGGTATCTCTGACAGGGCCTGAACGGTTTAGAAAGTTACTTACTAGGTAGGTACTGATAGAAAATTCCCCTTTTTTTTTATCAATCATCTGTGTTATTGCAACTTCGTTTATTTGGTGGTTCCTACGTTTTTCTTAATGCTGGTTTCGTATGAATTTGTAAGATATAGGGTTTGGTCTGTTTGTAATAATAATCAGAGACTTGTAATGTTTGTGTGCGTCTTCAGTTCCATTTTTATGTTCCATTACTGCAAAGATGAGATGATCAATGAAGGAACTCCTCCATGGAATACTATCGTACTTGATATATATTATTAGCGTCGGGGAAACTTTATGCAAGTTGCAGCTAATTTAATCTTTTTGTAACATAACTTTGTATTACACTCTTCAAATCAGTAACCATATATCCATCCTCCCAACATATCCTACACTTCAGCTACACGAATCTCTTCTTAAGTTGACACATAAAAGCGTACTTCAATACTCCACAAAGTCCTTATTAATAATACGTTCCAAGACTGTCCAAAGGGGGATGTTTTTAGCATCTCAAGCCCTCGCTTAAGATTATAGTAAAGTAAATTATGCATATGCAGACTCCACATATCACGGAGCCAAGTACCATGCATCTAATACACTAATAACATATATCTAATGCATTCAAATTGCCTATAAACACCAATGCCTCAAAACCCCATTCCTCAACTAAGTCCAAAGAAAACAAAACATTACAATATGGCTCGAAATAGTTTAACTACTTTCATACTAACCCTAGCTTTATCATACTCCTTAAATATCGCCCTCACAAGCGCCCAAAACTCTCCCCAAGACTACGTAAACGCCCACAACTCGGCCCGTTCGCAGGTCAGCGTGGGCCCAGTGACATGGGACTCAACCCTAGCCGCCTACGCCCAGAACTACGCAAACCAACGAGCCGCCGACTGCAATTTGGTGCATTCGAACGGTCCGTACGGCGAAAACCTAGCCAAGGGAAGCTCGAGCTCGTTCACTGGTGTTTCTGCTGTCAACTTATGGGTCGCGGAGAAGTCGTGCTATAACCATGCGACCAATCAGTGCAACTCGGGTTGCCAATGCCTCCATTACACGCAGGTTGTGTGGAGAGATTCGGTTAGAATTGGGTGCGGTCGGGCACAGTGTAGTAACGGGTGGTATTACGTGGTTTGTAGCTACGACCCACCGGGCAATTGGGTCGGGGAGTTTCCTTATTGATTTGGGAGATCTCTCTGTGCGTGTGTTCTATGTGTGTTTGAATAATGTTGGCTTGAGTTTATGTTTTTGGTGAATAAGTTTGATGGAAATACTGTCAAGTTGAAGACAGAATGCTGATGTGTAAGGTGATGTTGTTGAAGACAGAATTTCTGATGTGTAAAGTGATGTTGTGTATTACGTGTGTAGTCATGTATTATGATATGTTTTATACAAGTTAAAAAGACATATGGGAAATGTTATATGTAAAATGTTGCAACTTTAAATTTACTTTTAATTGATTATACTTAGTATACATTCCTGATTAAAATTAGGGTTTGAATGGTATTCAAATTTACTCATGGAATTCGCACCAATCAGAGAAGGTGATCAATGGAATCGAGAATTTCTCCTCATTTGCTTGTGGGGAATCGAGTGAAATTTTTAGCAAGTGTGGGGTGGGAATGGATTTATCATTTGCAATTATACACCAAATATGTGTTTACAATTTTATGACAATGTAAGGTATGCATGTATATGTTGCAGTCGCAAGGTGGAACATTTAATCAATTACCTTTTTCTTAATCATAGTCACAATACAAATCAAATGCCAGTTATTACACTACGGTTTCTTCTCTTCGTTGTAATAATAATAGTCTTAACATATCAAACACACGTTTAAATCACATACGTCCTACTACGTTGACTCTTATCAAGCTTTTAACCACATTAATCACCATTTCCGCACATTCATCACAAAAACAAGAATCCTATGATGCAATAGTTGATTACTACATGAATACATAAACTATTATAAAAAATCACACCCCAAATAGCAAGAATTACATCACAACAAAACGAACATTACAAACAATACGTTTCACCAGATGTACAATCCTCGTAATTTAATTAAAACATCTTGATTCTTTTCTAACTCCCAAATCAAACTTAACAACCCATAAATAGCAGTAAAATAATCAGCTTTTAATGCCACGAGTTCTATCCCCTCTTCACACTTCACACTATAAATAACTCACCCATTTCCACCTCAAACCTTCACCGCATATCATCAAAACAAAAAACAAAGGTAATAAAAATCATCAGCCATGGCCAAGAAACCAAGCATGGGTCGTCAGAAAATCAAGATCCAAAAAATCGAAGTGAAGAATCATCTCCAAGTTACCTTCTCAAAGCGAAGGTCAGGCCTTTTCAAGAAAGCCAGCGAACTATGCACTTTATGCGGCGTCGAAATAGCCATCATCGTCTTCTCCCCCGCCGGAAAAGTCTTCTCCTTCGGCCACCCAAACGTCGAGCCCATCGTCGATCGATTCTTCGCCGCTCGAAACAACAACCCTAATAATAACAACGATGACCATCATCGCACTCACGGCGACCCATTCAACCTATTGGAGGCTCAAAGGAACGCTAGCCTAAGGGATCTTCAGGCCCATTTGGGACAAATCATGGGCGAAATCGAGGCTGAGAAAAAGAGGGGCGACGAGCTTGAGAGTGTGAGGAAGTGTAATGAGGGGAATTATTGGTGGGAGGCGCCGGTCGGCGAGCTTGGGCTGAGCGAGCTTGAGCAGCTCCGTGAGGCTATGGAGGAGTTGAAGAAGAACGTTGCGAGTGTGAGCCATGGGATTTATGGGCTTGGGATGTTCGATCAGTACGAGGCTAAGCCTGCTAGTGGTCAGGCGGCGCTGATGATGGGCGGCGGCGGCGGTGGGCCGAGCGTTGGCGGTGGGCCGAGCGTTGGCGGTGGGATGAGCAGTAACTTTGGGTACTGTCATGGGTTTTTCTGATGGGATGGGATTGTTTTATCATAAAACTTTAATGGTTTGTTGATGAAATATGAGGTTGATGACGCCTTTGTTTGCTTTGCTTTTTCGTCGATGTTTGCTTGTAATATATACTTAATAAAAACCAATCTCTCTTTATATTTAAGAGCCAGTATATGTGCGGTGTGACGATATTCAAATCTTAACAAAACAAAAATTAAAATTTACAGTTAAAGAATCGAGGAATAATTACATGGTGTTACATAGTAGTATAATAAATTACAAATTATATTGTATTTTAGGTATGATTATACATTGAAATCATAAACTATATTGTTGGTAGAATAATACTATATTTACCAGTATGTTTAGCACACAAATATATCAAATTATTTTATATTTTGAAATTTTTACATTATTAATTAATAAAATTTTAGCCAAAGGATAAACTATTAATAAAGTAATTAAGAATTAAATTGTAAATAACCATTGACACCAATCAGAGAGTTTTTATTCACCCTATCTTTAATAGATGTGAATTAAATAACTTTAGAATTACACATTAAAATAATTTAAGGTTAATGTCCACTCTGATGGCCATAATAGCTCGATCTAAATGGATCTTCGTCGGATAACATCTATGAAAAATATCTTATTAGATTGTTGCACTGATATAGAATGTATTATGGTTTGTAGCATAATTTCACTTTTAAGGTGAAGATGTTTATTTCTGACAATCAAGTCATGGCTTTCTTTTCTATTTTTTTTTTCCTTTCTCGTGTTAAGGTCGGAATGGCGCAATGAACACATAAATATGTAATTGCATTACACTTATCGACTGTGACAGCCATGAAATTGTGATGCAATAACGCATGAATAACATATTATAGTCGTAGCATTTCATAGGACAACCATTACCAGTCTAATTAAGAAATATATATACACAATTATTATATATACAGAAACATCTACGCAGCACACAGCTCTTAACAATCCCCACCTTTTATTACCAGAAAGGACACCACCTGGAAAAACAAGAAACAAACTCAGCTTCCATTCACAAGAAAGAAACTTTTCAATTAATCACGGAAATTTCATTTCACCATTTCTACGCACGAACAAGCATTGAACTTCGCTAAAGAAAAACATACCCGACGTAATTTTGGCAGAGATTTTCGTGCGACGTGGCTTGGAGAATAAGCTTTTGAACTTGCAACTTAACAGATAAGCCATGCTCGGGTTCTCGGGAATCTCCAGGGAACATGTTGTTGCTACTGTTAGTCTGCTCAAGAGGATGTTGTAAGGGGGTCGACGGTGTAGTAAAGTCACGCCCAGTGAGTTTGTGGCTCATACGAGCCATAACGCTAACAGCCCTCTCATTCAAAACCTCGTTAGCATCGCCCAATTGATTCACAGCCTAATCGAAGAGATCGAACAGATTCGTATGAACGTAAAGTGTGAGGTGAAGAAATTCAGCATCGAATATGTGAAGAAGCACAAAAGTTCAGACCTGAAGGAGCTCTCTCTCACGAACGCCTCGATGAGGTTGGGCGAGCTCTCTATTAGCATCAGATTCGTCGCCGTTTACGACTGGGTGGGCATGAGCGTTGTTGGCGAGGGTTGACATTTGTGGGACCTCGTTGAAATTGAAGAGACGCCAGTTTATGAGGGGGTCGTGTACGAATGCCTATTATGGAGTGTGAGTAAGTTAAAAACAGATGTTTAAAATCGAACAAGAGGAAGAACGTAAAAAAATGGCAAACATATACCTCCATCATTGCCATGACGCTGTCTTTATTCGTACGCAGAACCTGCATGACGTTTTCACAGGTTGCGCGGAAGGTTCCTTCGATACCACTGACCTCCATAGCTTTAACGAGCATTCTAGTGAGGCGAAATGGAACCTGAAAAGATCAGCTTTGGTGAGGAGGAATTCGATCGTGTTTCGCTTTTTGGTGAGAGAAAAATAAGAAAATAAAAAGAGCCCACCTTTTCGGGAAATTTTTCACGGTTCATCGAAGCCTCAAAGCAATCACCAAAGTCGATGTGCAATATCTTCCCACTGCCGACCAAATTTCATCAAAATCATAAGCACTAGAGAATTTATGTTTGTGCGTTCATCCATGAGTATAAAGTATACCTGTGACGAATCAACATGAGATTGCTTGGGTGTCGATCACCTAAACCAAGCAAGTAACCAACCTGACAAAAGAGCCCGTGAACGACTTCAGAGAAGTAACAAACCTAATAAATAAGTTGCCTAGAAATATTAAACATAGTATTATAGCACCATAAATTACTAGAATTGCTCACCATACTCATAACGGCCAAACTTCTTGTATAATTTGTCCTCCTCTCCAGCCAGACCTCTGAAGTGGGACTTTTCAACCAGAGAACCTGCCATTCAGAAAAGAAAATAAAAAAATTAACTCATACGCCCATGTACAAAATCATGCAAAATGAAAGGAAAAAGAAGCCGTTCTCTGTGGCACCCATACCCTCGCCAGGTCATTTCCATCTGTATTTTGTAGAGCATATTCAAACACCTCAACTTTTGCAACAAGAGGCAAGTGTTCATAATCTGGTGCAAAACTTAGCATTAACTTATGCTCCTGATTCAAGGTCACCTGCAACGAAAAGCATTATTATGTTATATAACAAGACATCAAATCCAAGGATCAGCCAACTCAAGCAGATAACGTAAGCTACGGAAAACAAACCTTTTTCGCGTCCCTGTACTCACGAATGAGCTGGTGTAAGGTGTCACAATTTGGGACCCATCCTATAAGGCCACTATTTGGAGAGAGTGGAATGACCGAGTATCTTTGAATAGAAAGGTCCATCTCTGACGTTTTTCTAGAATTCGCTAGCAAGGTATTTACTAGACCAAAGAGCTGATGGAGTAATAACAGTACATTAAAGATATCAGTAAATATCTAGAGGGCTCAACTGCACTGACAGCTTTCAAACGCGAAACACAAAAGAGAAAAACAACCACATTTGCAAAAAAAAAAATTGATTTATAGTAAAAATGAAAAAAGGACATAAATTCCAACCTGCATAACTCGCTCATCTTGGCGTAAATCCTCATGCCCCTTTAACAAGAAAGCATGATCTTCTCCATCACTTCCATGGATGGTCAGCTTACGAGGCCGTTGTTTGGATGTGATAACTACTAGTTGAGGTGCAAAGGATGCAATTGTAACCACAGGTGAATCTGAGAAAAGAGAGATTAATATTATGATAACGCGTCAATATTAATTGTACCAGCCTGGGCAGCTAAAAATAAACTAGAGTACCAGGTTTATAGGTTCCTGGGACAGCCAGTTTAAGATCACGACATTCCAGCAGTGCAGGGGAGACAGACTGTTCCATGGAAGAATAAAACTATTAAACTTCTCGAGTACATAAACACAACGATGGTATGGAAAAAAGAATATTCCTTACCTGCAAGTCAAGCGTCGTAAGGGTTTGAAGCTGTTTATCGATACGTCTGAATACATGGTAATAGAGATCCCAGGCCTGCAGTGATGAAGGCTAATTCATTAGCGGGGTATGCATGTTATAAATTCCAAGTCATAGCCAGGAGTCTCACATGGAAGGTTGAAACACACAAAGCGTCAGCAGTGCATTAGTTACAGTTCTCGAGATACAAATTAAATTTAAAATCCTACAAGCTAACCGTCTAATTCTAAAACATAGTTAGAGCCAAGACAGTGGACCTAAAGTAATTGATGAGAATCATAAGGCATCAGCCACTCACAAATTATATACTCAGAATATTTATAGTATCAGTCATAGCAAATAGGAAGCAGGTACACAACCATATTTCTTGAAAGAATACCTGAGTTAATTCTGCATCTCTTCTTGTTTTCCTGTAATTCATACAGCATTCATAGGCCTCCAGAAGCTCATGACGGTATGCCTATACATACATTTCACATTAGTGGTAAGAGTCAGATTAATGGGGCAATTATGAATGTACTAGCAAATCAATGCACTCAATTAAAGGGGAGACCTATAATACATCGAACAGGTCTTATAGAGCCCGATAGAAGCTGCTAAGTGAATGTATTACCTGAATAAATGACTTCTCTTTTACAGTGGTATTGTTCCTCATTGCACCTTCCTCGAGCATCTTATGCAGTGGCTCCAAGACGTTTAACATTCCATCAATGTTGTGTTCGCCAAAATACAAGCGACTTGCCTCTTCCAATGCTTCGTGCCACATTTCATGCCAAAGTATTGCAACTCGAATCAACTCCGTGGATACAAGTTGAGCCTTATGAGCATATACCATAATATTGTTCAGTAAGTCACATCACCAAATGAAAGTCATAATGAGAGGTCATTGTCTCACCTCATCCACAAGTATGCCACTGTGTTGCCGAACTTTATTAACTACTTCTTGAGCTGCTTGTTTTCGTAAATTACTAATAGATTTACATGCCACAAGGAGAGGATACATAAGAGCCTGCAGTATCCAATATATCAGCCATTAGATGGAAGAAAAATTAGGATGAAGATCACAAGTCATTTGGCACAACGAAAAAATGGAAAGCATCATTATCTAAGACCACCTCAAAACATGAGTAATTCATGAGCAATACCAAAAAAAGACGACTAACCTGCGGATGGCTTTGACCAATGCGAACTAGTAGAGATTGGATAAGTTCTCTAACTGCTTGGTTATTGGAATGGATCCTGGCAATTATTTGTGGCAAGACAACCAACCATATATTTATATTGACAAGAGAAAATCCATTCTGTAATGCCGCCTGAACTTCTGAAGTAGCTCCATGATTGAACCACAAAGTAAGCAGTCTAAGGATGTCCTGAATATTATTACATAAAAAACAAATAAAATACGAACTCTTTAAGTGGCAAATGTATGTGGGATGAAGGCGGGAATTTGTAATATAAGCAATAGATGGCAAATGAACATATACATAAACCATCACGGAAGCTCTGGACATATAAAATATATATACCTGCAAACTGTCATCAACTCCTTTGGAATTTGCAGCACAAGCAATGGAGTGAAAATATCCATTGACTGCTGCAACAACATACTTTGAAGCAATCTCAGAAGAACCTCTCAATACGTAATGAGACATAACCGCTGTGTTGAAAAGTGCCCACTTATGCCATGCCTTTGCCCACTTTGCTGAACATTGAGTTGCATTTCCAAATGCAGTGAGTATTTCTGGAATCGCAGAAACAACCATCAGACAGATCTAATAAATTATACAGATGACAAAAAATGTCATAATAAATTGCAGATACAAAACATGTGTAAGCAGGATCCCTAGGAAAAACAGATTATGTCAAGATTGGAAAGAATTAGTTTAGGAGCATGCCTTGTATCGAGTCATCATCTAAACCCGGGGTAAGCGCCCATTGCCAAGTTCCTAATTTGAGATAAACTCGGCCAATTAGAGGCATATTTATGCAACCTGATCTGCTAGTATCTGCAGTTTGCCGATGAAGAGGCATTCTGGAAACATCCATGGCCAAGTCCTGGTATATGTAGGCCGATCAATGAACACTATGTTCACTGTAAAAAGTGCAAGGATAAAAGTGGACCAAATTAATTTTTGTACCCTAAGTCGATCAAAGGCTTCCTTGCGCCTAAAATCTTCTCCAAGCGACCATTGGTATTTCAAATAAGCTAGAATTACTTGAGGGTCCCCATGATATCTTACAGTTTGAGGAATTGTATCAGGATCAAACTGCAGTCACACAGAAGTGGAATGAATGAATATATCTTTCGCTAATCTTTTTCCTTAATTTTTTGGAGAGCTGTGTGATATGAATGTGCTAAGTTAAACAAAATGATCCGCAAACCTGCAAGAGCTTAATCAAAGTCGATCTAGCTTGACTGATTCTGCCACTTTTACGACAAAGAGATGCAAACTTTATCCATGTCTCAGCATCTTCAGTAGGAGGTAGGACAAGTGATCTCACGGCCAAAAGATTTTGCCATACCTGCAAGATCAACAGTTTTACAGCCACGTTTAATTTCAAATGGCATTGGAAGGCTCAAGGAAATTAGACGAAAGTGCTTTTGAGGAATCAGAAAATACAAGGAAGGTATGAGACCTACAAATCATAATTCACTTCCACCATACAAAGCAAAGTGGCAAATGAAAACCTCACTCTCATGCCAAATAATAAAGAATAAGTTCAATGCTACGAAAGAACTAAAGAAGATTAAATTAATGAGACAAACCAAAGAAATCACAGTAACTGAAAGCCAAAAAGAGAAAATTCAACAGCACAAGGAATCTACAAGTTTCATTAACGTTCTGAAACCTGAACTTTTATCTTTTGCAAACCCCATGAGACATCACAATATTGCAATACATGCACACTGCATAATGCGGATTAGAAAAGACTTCTACAAGCACATACTATGAAAAAGAGAAGTGATTTTAAAGACAAAGAGAAGGGACAAACAACTTCTGAATCATGTAAAATTGGACGGTAAGAGCTTATGTGTAACCACGTTGCACCCACATTATAGTTATCTTGTTTTTATAACTGGATGTCTAAGAAAGGGAAAAACATTTAGCAATTTTACCTCGACATTTCTTTTTGCACCTTTTATACGCTCACACCACATGTTACGGATTAGTGACCTTCGTGCCTCGGATACCGGGTTTCCACCAGCAAGGGTACAGTAGTCAACGACCTATTTCAGGTAATATCAGACTCCAGGTGTGGATCAATGTACTTCAATCTATATTCAAAATCAAGAAAGGACAAGTATATATACCTCCTCTAATTCTGATAGCTGCTGAATACGAACCATATTGACGTATGCACGATCATAGCTTTCGAGAACCTAATAAATAGGACCGTGAAACAGTAGCAAGAGAAACCAATGAGTGTTTACCTAGTGTTATCATGAAGTGTATGTGTATGAAGCAATTTGAAATATTAAGCTACTATGGTCTTATGCTCCGGGCCTTAGGAGGCCATGCCCTTATCATGATATAGTTTCAATACAGGATATTATAACTATATGAATATGATTAAGGGCAATGATTTCGAATAATTCACATATATAATTACAACGAACTGCATCTACTAAGGCGCATAACCGATTAAATTCCTGCATAGAAAAATCTTATATTTATAAATGATTTTATTCAATAAAAGGTGAAGATGAAGAAAACTGACCAACGCAGCCACTTCTGTAGCCAAATATTTCCTTGTTCTTTCGATATGTTCACGTGCTTCCTCATACTGACAAAAAGAATTATTATAATGCCAATGAACAATTTTGCAAATAAACAGAGACGTTAAATACAAAAACACACCTTGCACCGACGAACTGATATAACAGCTCTGAGAAAGCTACCATTGCTACCATCACTTGTATTAGCAGCGTTATTGCTCAAAACCCGAACTTGGGTGTCATCTCCATCATCAATCTGACCAACATATTCTTCCATCTGATCCCACTCACCCATATTCCAGGCAGCACTAGCAGCCTAATCAATAAACAATATGATGATTACACTGGCATAATTTCAAGAGATGTGAATGACAAATAACAACTCTAACCACTTTTCCGTAGGTAATCTAAAGCTCATTTAACTGCTAACATAAAAAATTGGTCAAATCTTTGTTCATACATGATAAAAGGGAAAAGGGCGCTAGTAACTACTGAAAATCAATCATGAAATAATTGGCTTAATGAAGATGAATGCTATACAAACCATCGGCGCCATATTCACTCGGGCATTTGTGTCCGAAATTGCCCAAAACTCCTTGCAGAGAATGTTGAGCTCCTCCCAACGAGCAAGTGCAGCAAGACATCTCATTTTCCCTTAAGCCAAGAAATGAAAATGAACAAATTTTGGATTAAAAAACAAGTCTATGTTATTTGTTTTTTTCAATAAGGTGCATAATTTTGATTCATTACGGTCAATTACCATTAGCATCAAAGCAGCAATGCATGTGTCATTAAATCAAGTTAGAGCAGAATATCAGTAAACGAGAATTGCTATAATAAGGACAAACTACTGCATGGAGTTCAAATTCTACATGTCCACAATTCATCCACTTTCACAAGACATGTCCACGCATATTCAATACTAGAGTTATAGTCGTACAAATACAAAACAAGTAGGCTAATTTAGTAGGAGGAATTAAGACCGGTTGAAATTCCATTTTAATGATCATAATCTTTCTTATTGAGGATATTGGTCATATTGGTACTTCAAAGGATTTTGGTAAACTCCCAACCAATCCCTCCAATTAAATTAAAATCAAATAATTTGAGGCCCTAGTCTCATGTTCGATGTGATACATACCTAGAGTTGCATCAAATACAAAATGTGTTGTTGTTCCTTGAGAGGCTTTGACTGTGTATGCTTTGAGAGCATCATCCCATCGCTGAAGTTTCTCATACCTTGATAAAATATGTTTTGTAAGTATGAGGATGGCGTTTTCATATTAATGCTATTTGATAGACCAACACTTGGCAAGCCAACATATGTGGATAAACGTTTTATTGAGAAATAGTATACCACGACTCCTTCAGTTGAACACCCAAATGTCGCTGAGCATACGTCAAAATTCCATCAGCAGCCTAAATTCAAAGAAGCTTTAATTGCTGGATGCTGACAAATAAAAGTTTGTAGCTGAAGCAATACAACTAGACTTATGGAACAGATTAAATTTTACCTGATGCTGGTGTAACTGGTTATTTACATGAATGAGACCTTCAACTGCAGCAGCGGGGTTCGCATCCATCCTGTTTAAGCAAGCACCTTCAAATTCCATCTCTTTGTAATGCAGGGCCTTTGTAAATGCGCGATACTGAAACACAAAAGTCAGAAGGATATAGTTGGTGCTTTTACATAACTTTATTAAAAAGTAAAAGTATTTTTCCGCAAAAGAAACTCACCTTCTCTGCTAGTGCACCAAGTAGACGGATATCAATAGGGAGGGATTTTGCATAGTGTTCCATGAACTCAGCCTGAATCAATCCAGAAAATGAACAGAATTCATTAATCCTCATCAGTCTCCCAGGTTGCTCATCATTGTAGTCACGGATGATCATTGAAGGTTATACAGCATAAAAGTATATAGAACTTATAAGCTACTTATTATCAACATGGCATACCAAATTCAAAAGTGATGTAAGAATTTCCGGAGGTATATTTGGTGAGGAAAACGCCATCTCCAAGCTTCGTACGAGCTGCTTTTGTGTAAAATCACTCAGCTGCGTCCAGCAGCTGACAAAAGCAGCTGCAAATAACTCTCTTCCAACTAAAGGCTGCAGTGTCACATGTCATCACATTGAAGTCTCGAAGGAAGAAAAGAAAAATGTCACAATCTGAAATACCTGCAGCTGGGCCAGCTTCGCACATGTCCTCAGAGCAGGAGACGGCGATTGCATCAGAAGTTCAATGCTAAAATGTCTCATCCACTCAGCCCAATCCTCTTTTGTGCTGCGCTGTGAAGCCTCACCAGCATCACGTAATCGAGATTCATTTATCTGTGAAAATTGATTTAAGTTTAGTCATTTCCTGATGAGCACAAAAGTGAAATGGTCCAGGTATGTTTGAACCTCAAATATAACATATTGGATATAAAATATTGGATATAAATTGAAAGCCTTTAGAAGTGGTCATTCACATGCCATTAGAGCCAGGCCACCAAGAGGCCCGACTTCAAATCATCACAACCACCCATAAAAAAACTGTAAGGATTAGATAACAAAAGAGGGGGCTAGTTGGAAACAGAATGATAAAGATGATGTAACCCTAACAGCTTAAGCTTTCACAAGGGCTAGTCATTTCAAAACAATTCCAGAATTGGTGGACAACTGGACACTGATAGTTAGCAACCAAATGATTCCCATTCAAGGTCTCATGTGTAACCAAAAAAGGCTGGAAAATAGCTAAATTCTAATTCGAGAAGTTACGTTCCACTTTTAACTTCAAGGAACGGCGACGATTGATTCTATACAAGATTACTTTCAATAGCATTCATCAATTTAAATGAAAAAATAAAAATAAAAAGTAAAACTTAAGGAACGAGCTTCTGAGAAACTACGTTATTCGACCTGATTGCTTGTTAGCAACGTAGGTTACAGATCGGCACAAATATAAACTGCTCCCAAGAAAAGACTATCATACCTGATGAGGCCTGAGCATACTAACTCCACACTCATGGTTGTCTGTATCACTTAAAGGGTCACTAATAGTTTCTCCAGAAGGCAAAGGATTGCGTCTTTCAAGAACCGCATTAGCCAGGATTAGTGGTTCTCTTCTTTGTAATCGACCTTCAATTTCTTCAAACTCCCTATGCTGTTTTTGTGTGTCAGTTTGGCATGCATATTCACAAGCAAAGGACCATAGAACGTACAAACATGAGGATTATACGGGCAAAGAACTAGAATTGATCTCCAAAATTTGATTCAATACCCGCAAGCGATGCTTTGACAAAAGCTTGCGTATGGATGGGATGAAAATAGTGAAGTCTTCCCCACGAGCATAAGCTAGGCGACAGAGGGCATCAACAGCATCCATTCGTACTGCATCATTTTTCCTGTATAGACACATAACTCAAGTGTCTGTAAGGAAAACTCGTGTATTAAAGCGACATCTCTTTTCACTACCAAGAATCAGCTACCAAAAGAATAACATTTTTCATAGACGATATGAGTGACAATAGAACCAACTTTAAAGGGATTCCATATATAACCATTTAAAACCACTTCTGGTGAGCGAAAAGAGAAAGAAATTTTGGCTTAGAGAAACTTGATCTTGCAGTCAATCCAAATATCAAGACACAAGAGTGCACTAATCTACTTTGTCAAAACATGGAGGTTACTTCAAAAAGAAACAGTTTTAGTTTTCCCAAGTTTGACAGGTCGTACGTAGTAATGGGCTTCAAAATGACCGATCACTCAAAAAGTACAGAAAAAGAACACATCAATTATAACTCGAGAGTTGCTCATGTTATGTTTTCACAATCCACTAGACATTTCCATCCATCCCATTAATTCCAAAAGTCTCAATTATGCCATCAGATCAAAAACTGTCAACCTTTAAGAATTAAACTTTGATACCTTACTACTTTCTTTTTAACTTTATCACCTAAGCTAAACTGGAAATATTTCAACGGAAAAGAAATGATTTTGATTTCCATAACTTCTCGAAAAACGGTCATTATGACAGTCAAAATATATATCTTAAATGCGACAAAAATTTAGGTCGGAATATTCACGTTTTTCAGTTTCATAGTAACTGAGTCGATCGTTGTAAGAATAAAATGTTAGGGAGCCATACCCATCCAAGACAAGCCTTAAATGATGTACGAGGGTTGATATGTGACCTGTTACCTGACATTACAGAAAGAAATATGAATGATAAGAGTTGTTAAATGTATATGCGGAAGAAATAGATAGAAAACAGACCTGCACACGAGGAATCAAACTAATAAGAGTTCTAATAGCAGCACGGCACACTTCTACTGGTGCATTGGCTTTGAAAATTCTGATAAGTGCTGGAAGAAGCAGGTGCATACGCTCGTCCAAGGTTCCTGTACATTTATGCAAGTGATTTCAACATTGCAATTTGCATCCAGAGGACATAGCTGCCGCACACAAAAATAATGGGACAGAAAGAAGAAAAAAAAACAACTGACCACCAAAAATTTCCAGAGTATGGAGGATATCAATGGCATACGTATAATCTTTAAACTTCTCAGAATCACTTAGAACTTGAAGACAAGGAGGCAGGATAAAGGGAAGATGCACCCGAAATTCGTCATTGAGCGCAAGACAAAGTTGTTCGAGCAGATGGAGTATCTAAATAAAAGGGAAAAATTACACAGATAACTAATACCATGTAAAGCTGCGGACATTAACAAATGTCATTTCAGACGCAATATATACCGGAGATCCTTGCTGTGGTCGGTTGGTAGCAGGCAAATTGAAGGATGACCATAATTCTGATATGAGGGAGAACAACTCAGGCAGATACTTGCGAATATGCTGCACAAATAGGTTTTTTATGTTAATGATATGAGACTCGAACAATTATAATTTAACAGCGAATCAAATAATCAAACCTGCCGAATAATGGACACCAGAGTTCCAAGTTTCCATGTTATATACTCTTTAAGCCCATCATCACAAGTGCGAACGGTATGAAGGAGATCGGGCAGCACCTGATGTAATACAGAACCATTAACAAGAAAATTACAGAACTTTTGACGTGGCACAACATTTTGGAAGACAATTAGAAGATAAAGGTTGCAACAAGAGCGATATAAAACCATGAGAGAGTACACTAACCTTGGGTAAGTAAGGAACGCATCCCAAACCCATCGACTAATCTCGTAAAAGAAAATGAAATTAATTATGATTCGATTGGGTAACTAACTAAGCACACAACAAAAAGGAAAAAAAAAGGCAGTATTGAAATCATTACTTCAGCTTTTTTTATTTGACAAATCATTAGTACAGCTAATATCAGCAAAAATGTACTAACTTTGAAAATGAACATGAGAGATCCAACAACTTTCTGGTGGTAACTAGCAAGTGAAGGATCCCTAAAGATTCGCATGAGAGAACTGATAGCAACCTGTACGCAAAATAAAATTAGAGAAATAACGCCAAGGAGAACTCCATTTTGTGATAATCAAAACTTTATGCGAAACAACAAGAATATCTGGAAAGTCTCACAGTTGCATAGTAATCTTCTGAAGTTGCAAAAGCCGGCCAAAGATCTCCAGGTAGTAGGTCATCAATAGACGAGAATTTTTGACCAGGATCACCAGTCGGGCGGGAGATTTCACCACGGCCCCCCGATAAACTTAATTGATTTAGTTTATGAATGTGAGGATCCAAAGCACCCATTATACCAAGGACCTAAATTCCACCAAACACATTTAACAACGATATAAATAGAAAAATAAGTATTAATCAATATAATCATTTACCTTTAGAACCTCGTGTCTGGTTGACCAAGCCTGCTCTCCGTTAAGCATTTTCAGAAGTAATCCAAGCAACTGCGGAAACTCATTATATGGAGTAATGACATATCTGCAACAGAGCCGAGAGTCATGTCGAGAAAACTCCAGAAGAGTGAAATAAACAGACATCATTTTTTTGATAAAATTTCAGTGACCAGAAACAGTTTTCACTATTTAAATCAGTAAGAAACAAAATTACTACTATTTTCGATCAGCAGTTTGCTTTTAAACTTCCAAGCCGGGTTAATATGGATTCTTCGGGTGAAAATTCATAATCCAAAGTGTCTCCTCAACAATGTGAAGAAAAATTAGGAAACACACAGAACCAGCAATTGTTTATTATTAACTACAATCAACTCTAAGATCTCATATGATTCAACAGATTACAAACGGCCATACCCTGTACTCTGCACAACTTGACCTAAAGTTGTCACCGCCACTTCACGTTTTGTGGAAGAAGTGCCATCTAGTAAAGCTTCAACTATAAGGGGCATCAGCTCTGGAATGTACTTCTTCATGGCAAAACCACCCTGAATTTAAGCGATCAAGAATGGATGACTTACAAACACCAATAATGTATATCTAACCAACTTGACCCAAAAAACTTTTACAAATTTCTTACCATAAAAATTAGGTTACAGAAGTTAGCGGTGGATAAATGTGACGCACCAATTTATTTTATCGTTTATGGGGGAAGTTTATGCAATATGACCTTTAAAGGGAATATGAAAATTATGAGTGGGATAACCCAGTTAAAAGATTCCATCTTATATTGTTCCATACATAATCCAATTTCATGCAAGTGAATCCAGGCAGGGTAAAACTATTGATCCCACCAAAACTTATTAACAAATCGAATCAACAGATAAAGGAATTCCCCCAATTCTTAAGATAATCAAATGAACAGCGAATTTTTAAAATAAAAATTGAAAAAAGATCCCCTCCAGAAAACAGTTTTACTTTTGCTGAAGGTTGAACCACAATGTATATCTACTCCATGAAAATCAAGTAAAATCATTACATCCCTATATGCCGATTAACCAGAATGAAAATACTATGAATACTGATAAACGCAAGTACGAGAATCCACATTGCTATATAGTTGAGTATCAACTCTTTCAGCAAGCACATCTATCCCAACAAAAAGAAAACTAATATCAATTGATGTAGCTAAGATAGATTTGATGGCAAACGCACCACTCGGGCTAGATCCCCAACAGTCACTAGCACACCGCTTACAATGCCATTATTAGCATTTGCACCAGTCCCCTCACTCAGCTTGGCAATCAGTGTCTGAAATCAAAGATAATCAGAAAAGCAAAATAGATCATACTATAATGTAGTGTAACAGATACAGAGATAAAGAACCTTGTGAATTGGAACAATATATGGGACTACTAGTCGTTCACAACTGCGAATTAAGCACCCCAACAACTTTGCACTTTCTTCTCGGCATTTCATATCAGCACTGCCAACAGAAGTAGAAAATATCGAAAATTGAAGGGATGAGAGGTACAAGTTGAAACTATAAAAGTTAAGGAAAGTAACCGAATGAGAAAGTTAAGCTTTAGAGTACCTTTGCTTCAGATAAGTTAATAACTGCATAAGATGGCAACGAAGGGCAGGTAGAACATATGCAGGATTCTTTTCGGATAACCTTCCAGTCACTGATATTGCATATTCCCGAGCTTCAAAATCCTAAGCGAAGGAATAAAGAATCTTGATAAATGAAACAATTCATATAGCAAAAGAGGGCATTGATTTGATTATCCACTGAAAAAAATCAATTGTTGCAGCAGGAGGAATTGGTGGAAAGATAAAACGCAAGAAACTGCATCTTTAAATGATTGACTGAAAGTTGCAATCATAAGGCTATCCACCATTAATTTTAAGGACAAAAAGGAGACTACACAGTACAAGTACAAGAAAAAGAAAATAATTCCAGATATGCAAGTACCCACATCCATGTACATTCTACGATCATGAAATGGTGGACATATCTCAAAATACCTCATCATTTAAAGCCGCAAAAATAGCTGTTAAACAGTTAGCCTGAGCCAAATAGTCATCAAATTCCCCAGTTTCATGCAAGTAGGAAAATATAGATCTCCGAACGGAAACCTCAGCATCAGCAACAGCTGCAACAAGAAGCTTTCCCACAATCTACACAAAAATAGAATGATAGTAACATGAGGAAAGAGAAGGAAAATACTTTCAGTCCAGTGAAAGGACAAAACTGTTGCTAAACATGGACAGCATTGACGAAACAGATTTAAAAAATTTGTGGGAACAAACCTCCTCAACAAGGCGGCGGCGCCTTCCACTAGCACGACTGGTCCTGCTAGAACTATACTGTACTGAAGCAAAGCCAGATAAAGAATTCGCCACTAATTTGCAGCAACACAAGCCAGCATCTTTTCGTGTACCACCATTCTCATCTTCTAAATATACAACAACAGAATCTCTGGCAAACTCGAGAAGATCATGACCCTAAAAAGCAACAATGTGAGAAACATATACAAGCAGGACGCAGGAACCAGTTAAAATACGAAAGAAAGTACCTTAAAGTTAAATCGCCCAAGAGTCTGTAAAGCCATCTGAACAAGAGCACGCCCACTAAGTTCTGGAACCTGCAAACTAGCTGCAGTGCTACCAGTTCGAGTAATTGTAACTGAAGGCCTTGGCTGTGCCTGTTGATTGGGTGAAAGAACTCCAGATATGCATTGCAGCAAACGTGATTGAATGGTTGGAAGCAGCGATGGAACGCTACGAAAACAGCAGAAAGTCAGCCTCAGCATGCCTTAAGTAAATGTAAGAAAGAGACAGAGGTTACAGAAAGGAATCATTCTCGAAACCTGTTAATTATGGTCTCAAGAGCTTCCACTAGAACAGGGGATAATCCAGCAGAAAACATTGCATCTAACAAACTACGAATGTGGGGCTCCGTAGAAGGGCCCATGGACTTCGCAATGATTCCAACACAAGCCAAGGCCTCCATCGAGGGTCGACCTCTGCGAGGAGCAATCTACAAAGGAGAAGAGACGGTCAAGTATGATATAGAACACATATAACAGAATACACAGTGAAAGAATTAGGGGTAGGCTTAGCCATACCGCATCATGTAAGTAAGATGTTATTGTCGGCAAATAATTCACTAGTTCACCATCCAATGCACCGGCCATCTCCCCAAGAGCGATAAATCCACTGGAAGCTTCAGCGGGTATTTTAAGAACATGAAGTATATGCTTCATGCACATCTGCGGAAAGAATAGAGTTACATGCCATTTCACGGATCAACTTTATGTAACAATTTGACGGGTGTATTGCTGACCGGCAGATAATTAGTCACAAAACGGTCACGTAGGAAATGGGCAATTCTAGGGAGCAAAGATGTTATGCTCAGTCGAACAAGCCGGTCACGGTGCTCAAGATATCGTAGAACAATCTCAGCAACCTCTCGGTATCTAGACATCATGAACTCACCAGTGTTCCTGGAAATTCCACATTCTTAGACTTGGTAGAATAACAATAGAACCATTCAAAGAAAAATAAAGACGATACTAAAGATATATATTCTAGATTCTTCCTCTACACTAACCTCAATAATTCCCCAACAGCAAGAAGAGATCCATGAATACTATGCACAGGGGCATTTTTTCCCAATCCATCTTGTGTTGCCTCGAACATACGATAATACCTGCATACATATTAAGTTTTGATAATGAAGCAGTCTTTTTATCGATTACATATCCATTTGAACATAAAACGTTGCAAATTACAAAAAAGGAGCATGCACATATTCAACGGGAGTACTTGGCTAGTAGAGGATGAACATATTTTGCATCGTGATAACATATAAGTAGCAGATAAACTATTAAATCACCATACAGTGAAAAAAGCAAAAGCCTTCTTTCAGCATTGCAGGCTAGAATCGTGTTCCACTTCAAGGACTTAGCAAAAAGATGATAAACATAGGATGTACTGTTATGGGTCATGTTAAGTTCTGATAATGGAGCAGATTACATAACCATTTGAGCATAAAAGAAACATTGCAAATTCCAAAAACCTACCATACCACGATATTCAAAGGGAGTACTTGGCTAGTAGCACATGTGCAAATTTTGCATCGTGATAACATATAAGTAGCAGCTAAAAGCTATCAAATCACCATCCAAGAAAAGCAAAAACCTTCTATCAGTATTGCAGGCTAGAAGTGTGTTCCACTTCAAGGAGAATGACTTAGAGGAAAGATGATAAACATAGGAGGTACTGTTATAGATCATGTTAATTTCAGATGATGGAGCAGTTTTTGTCTATTAAATATACATTTGAACATAAAACTAACTTCACAAATTCCAAAAAACTACAGTTACCACTGCACCCGCCAACGAGTCTCTCGTTTCTCAGTAACCATGAGGCAAGCACGCAATGCTTCCACAGCACGCTCTCTAACTTCCAGCTTAGGGTCCCTAAGAGCAACCCATATAAGATCAACAAATTCAGCTACATGCAAATTGAAAACCGTTGAGGCATTCTCGGCCATTTCCTGTGACGGATGATAATAAGATTATTAGAAGTGAACCAAGGAATATAAGAATGGCTCAGTTTCAACACTACCAATGCTAGAGGTGTTAAACTACCAAGCTACATTAACAGAGGATGACGAATAGCATGCACACCTTTAAAATTAAAACAGAAGCAAAACGGCGATGTTCAACTCTGTCACCACGAAGCCAGTCCAATGCAATTTTCATCTGTGAGAATCAGAAATCGAATTTAAGACATCGCATTAAACTAGAGACTAGAGATACAACAAAGAGAAAAAGGTAATTAACATACCAGCCTTTCCACTTCATCTGCAGTCAGTGCCCCACCAGCTCGAGCTAAGTGGCCCAGGACTTTACTGGCAGCAACCAAAATTTCAGGTTCACGTTTTACCTCAAATGCAGTTCGCATGTAATTTGCAATCTTCGAAACCTTCACAGAATTCTCAGCGCTCTCAATATCTATAAGTGCATCAATAGCTCTCAGTGCACCCAGATTTTCAGCAACTTCATTATTCTCCAAAAGACTGGTTATGCGATCATACAGCTTATCCATAAAACGAGAAAATACTTCGGAACTCAGTTCATGAGCTTGTTCCTCTACATAACTTCTCAGGGACGAAGCAGCTCCATCCTACACATGATATTATCCATTTTCATGAAATGAAACAATTAAACATATGAACGATCAAAGGATAAATATGTATTATTTGATACCAAACCTAAACGAACCCTTGGAGCTTGGACCATGGCCAACAACAATTTTACAGCATTACCCGTACTAAATCAAAGACTATCAAATCCTACTCTCATCAAAACTCAAATCTAGCAAGCCCAAAAACAATCGACCAAGCATAACTGAACAAATAACGAAAAGATAGCCATTCAAATTAAATAATGTAACACCTTGGGGTTTCCTCGGACGCAGAGGTCCGCTAGCAAACGATTTAGGGCATCCAAGTTACCCGCCCCAGCGGCAGTTCCCGGAGCAATGTAGCGAAGAACCTGAGCAGTAGTCGAAAGTGCCATGCTATACACACGGGATATACAACCCAAGAGCCTCTCAAAACCCTAATGGGTTCTTCAATCCAACGGAAAAATCTAGAAGCAAATTAGTGGAATACATCATAATAAACAACAGTTGAGATACATAATTGGGAAAGCAGAAAAAATTCTTCAAAAATTATAAGGAAAACACTACTAATTAAGAAACTGAGAACAGAAACGGCTGAAAATACCCTACCTGATTCGCGAAAGAAATCATGAAACGACTTCAATTCAATAGCGCCTCGCTGGACAGCTGATTTGTTTAAGAAAAAATGGTTTTTTTTTTCGGCAATCTATAAAAATATACCCAATTGAATAAAATTTTTACACATAACTACCCATGTCAGAAAATTTTACAGATAGGTACCCAGTTTAATTTTACCAGTTCTTCAGTCATATCGTACCTTCCTGTGTGTATATTGCGTACTATAACACGTTTATATAGGGTACCTAAATATAGGATACGTCGTACCTACGGGCATGCCTGTGTGTTACACAGGGCGTACCTAAATATAACATACGTCGTACCATTTTCTGTTATATAGGGTACCCAAATGTGTTGAGATAGGGTACCCAAATGTGTTGTTTGGTGTACTTTCGGGGATCGGGTACCTATGTGCAAAAACTTTATTCTGTTAGGTACCTACATATAAAAAAATCCTGATTGGGTACTAAATTACAAATTTTTTTCCAAATAGGTACTTATGTGTAAAAACTTTTTTTTTCGTGAAAAAGGATTTGGGGAGTGTGTCGATGGGAAAACCACCTCTTTCGGGTGTAAGAGTGAAAAACGAGGATTTTACTAATGAAATTGTAACGGAAATCTAAATATATATTTATTAATTTATCACTAAAACTTAGTTGCATTAATATATCCAGAAATACAAAAACAACATCAATACTATCCACTGGCACTAATACTTTTCCGCACCGTGTGCTTCAAATAGAATTGTGTTATTTTTATTTTTAATTTTGTGTATATGAAATATAATTAAAAATGGATAAAACTGTATAGTTGATATAAGTACAATAATTAATACTAGAGGGATTAAATATGATATTTATTTAATTAATGAAATTATAACCAGATGATTAAAATGAAATATTTGAAAGACTAAAATGGTAGTGTATCCCTCAACCTTAATATAATCGAATAGATAACTTTAATATAATAGACTAGATACCATTGTATTAGCCTATTCTGACATAGTTAATTAAGGTAAATTTTCATAATTGGCATGATAAATTAAATTGAAGTAATTGCATCATTTATAAATAGCATAGATGGTGAGAATCCTTTAGTTAATTTTGTGTATGTAATTAACCTTTTACTTTTTTATTTAGTCTAATTATCCTCTCAAACCAATATTTCTTTTACATACTTAAAAATAATATACATCTAAAGTCGGATAACCGACCCGGCCCGACTGGATTTTTCCCGAATGGAAGAAAATTAGGTTCAAAGTCGGGTATCGGGTTGACTATGTATATCGGGTCGGATATCAGGGAGCAATATGCTACACCCGATTTACCCGCTCGAATACCCCACCCTAAAATGAAAAAAAAAAACCATATAAAAACTATACCCAACTAATGAAAGAAAAAACATAACATAAAAACTAAGCCCAACTAATAAAAGAAAAAGAAAATATGTTTATTTTTAAACTTGTTTTTTTATTATTGATGATGTTGAATTTATTTTATGTTGATAATGTTGAATTTATTTTATTATTGATGGTGTTTAAATTTATTTATTGTCAATGGTGTTTAATTTATTTTATTGTCAAATGAATTAAACTTAATTTATGCTCATCTAAAGTTAAAAATAAATAAATAAAAAATAAAAGAAATAAAGAACAAAAGAATCTGAACCGGATTTATTTTATTGTTGATGTTGATGATAAATTTATTTTAGTGGTCATTGGTGTTTAATTTATTTATTTGTTGAAAAAATCGAACTTAATTTAGGCTTGTTTTAAATTTTCAAAAAATAAAAGAAAATAATAAAAAAAAAAACCCGAATCCGACCACGGATACCCGCATTTATCGAGTCGGGATCGAGTATCAAATTCACTACCCGATTACATCGAGTACCCGACCCAAAAAACCCGAACACATACCACCCTTACCCATGCCCCATTGATTTTGTAATACGTAGTTAGTACCCAACACTCAAGTAAAATAAGAACAAACAAGAAACACATCACAAAGTCAACGCTTCATAGCAATAATAACATTGTTCACAAACACAAAAAACACCCACAAAACACAAACCACAATAACAGAGAAACACAGAACACCAAAATCAGAAACACAAAACACGATCAAACCACCATAGATCAAACACACACACACTCAGTAATCATCCTCACCATCATCACCCTCATCCTCATTCCCCTCAATACCAACCTCCTCATAATCCTTCTCCAAAGCAGCCAAATCCTCCCTAGCCTCCGAAAACTCCCCTTCCTCCATACCTTCCCCAACGTACCAATGCACAAACGCCCTCTTCGAATACATCAGATCGAACTTGGTATCGATCCTCGAGAAAACCTCAGCCACCGCCGTCGAGTTCGATATCATGCAAACCGCACGCTGAACCTTAGCCAAGTCCCCGCCCGGGACAACGGTGGGCGGCTGGTAGTTGATCCCGCACTTGAACCCAGTCGGACACCAGTCGACGAACTGTATGGTTCGCTTCGTCTTGATCGTTGCCACGGCTGCGTTGACGTCTTTGGGCACAACATCTCCCCTGTACATTAAACAGCAGGCCATGTACTTCCCGTGCCTCGGGTCGCACTTCACCATCATTGAAGAGGGCTCGAAGGCCGAGTTTGTGATCTCAGCCACGGAGAGCTGCTCGTGGTAGGCCTTCTCGGCGGAGATGACGGGCGCATAGGAGGAGAGCATGAAGTGGATTCGAGGGTATGGGACGAGGTTCGTCTGGAATTCGTTCACGTCGACGTTTAGGGCGCCGTCGAACCTCAGTGAAGCGGTTAGGGATGAGATCACCTGTTTCAGTTTTCAAAAATAGGGATCAGTGAATAATATTAACTGGGTATAGATTGCTGTACATATAGAACTAGCTCTTTTATTTAATATTGTAATGGAAAAAGTGTAATCATGATTTGATATTGATTGTAACTAAGGTGAACTTAACACACCAACTGACAGTTATTATGTGGGGATATCTCTTAATATAAAGCATTAGTAGTAAAGGGTATTGACTGTTATATAAGCCAAGAGAAGGAAAGGATTTTTGACCTGGGAAATGAGGCGGTTGAGGTTGGTGTACGTGGGCCTTTCGATGTCAAGGGACCTTCTGCAGATGTCGTAGATGGCTTCGTTGTCGAGGAGGATGGCAACATCGGTGTGTTCGAGGAGGGAGTGGGTTGAGAGGACGCTGTTGTAAGGCTCTACGACGGAGGTGGAGACTTGTGGGGAAGGGTAGACGGTGAACCCAAGCTTCGACTTTTTGCCATAGTCGACGGAGAGACGCTCGAGGAGAAGGGATCCCAAGCCCGAGCCAGTTCCTCCGCCGACTGCGTTGAAGACCAGGAATCCTTGGAGGCCAGTGCAGTTGTCAGCTAACTTTCTGATTCTGTCCAAGCAAAGATCGACAATCTCTTTTCCAACTGCAATTTATATAAGAAATTGACTGGTTATTTTATTACACTGAATTATACATGCGAAACATTTGTCGAGGAAGTTTTATTATACCTGTGTAGTGGCCACGAGCAAAGTTGTTGGCAGCATCTTCCTTGCCGTTGATGAGCTGCTCGGGGTGAAAGAGCTGACGGTAGGCACCAGTTCGCACCTCGTCGATCACAGTGGGCTCGAGATCCACAAAGATTGCACGTGGGACGTGCTTTCCTGCGCCAGTTTCGCTGAAGAAGGTGTTGAAGGCATCGTCACCTCCACCAACGGTTTTGTCACTGGGCATCTGCCCATCGGGCTGAGAAAGACAAAGAACAAAGAGCGTTTAGTGTTCAGCAGACAAACATTTCTTCTTCACGCTACATTTCCGCACAGCAAAGTTACAGATCTAAAGATGTAAAAGCAAATAGGTGCATCACAGACTAGATATCAAGCAAAGTTAGATATGATTGCTCTACATGAAAGGTTTATGGGGCAGATCAAGAGATCCGAACCGTCAGAGAACCATCATTCGAATAACAAGGCACAGAAGCAAACGAAACAATAGATCTAACCATCTGACATTCAAATCCAAATGAATCACAAACAGATCTACTCCATATAAAACATATGATAGCTTCACTGAAACATACCGCTCAAATCACGAACGAAAATCCACAGATCTAACATCTCCAGCATCAATTAACACGAATCGGAATCTTAACCGCATTGCACACGGAAACACCTCACATCACAGATCAAGCTACCGTAAATTACAGATCTGAGTTGTTTACCTGAATCCCGTGCTCGAGGCAGTAAAGCTCCCAACAGGCATTTCCAACCTGAATACCAGCCTGACCAATGTGGATAGAGATGCACTCCCTCATTTTCGAAGAGCTGAAAAAAAAGCACAAAGGAAAATAGATCTGAAAGAAATGTGTATAACAGAGGCGTTTATCAAGACGCCTCGTAAATCGGTGTTTTCTCTGTTGAAGAAGAGATCTGCGATGTCAAATGGGTAAATATAGAGCGTGAGAAGGAACTAGGATTGCGGAAGGTAACTATGGTTAGGATCCACCAAATGTAACGGACGGCTGATATTGAGACGTGGTTAGATCGTGGGCCTGTTGGGCCCGGCCCATTTAAGGTTTCTTAACCATGGTTAGCGTCTCTGAGATTTTCAATTTTTGAAAAATATTAAATTGCCGCCCGTTGATGTTTAGGTCTCAGCTGATAGATTTAGACACTTTATCTCTCCCTTCCTATCCACGCCTATGTGGGCCCGTGCCTTCTAACGTACTCTATGATTTAAATTCAAAAAGTAATTAATACTCTTGAGCCTAGGAGGGCGTTCGCGTTTAGGTATTCGGGTTCGGGTAATTCGGGTTATTTATCGGGTATCGAGTTGTCCGATACCCGATAATTATTAATTGGGTTGGATATCGGGTAGTAATTTACTATCCGATCGGATTATTCGGGTACCAGATATATTTTTTTAAATATAATATTTTAGTTTTAATATATAAACATTAAAAAGTTATAATACATATTTAGATATCTAAGAGTAATGTTATGGTGCTCACCTTGCGTGAGTACCTTCGTAAGCATCAACCACATCAACGCGTCAAATCAGCATACAATAGGATTTTTTATTGATCCATAACACATGGGATTAGTGAACCCGTCGGAAGTTGATTTGGCATATTGACGTGGCACAAAAAAAATGCCACACAACATGTACCCACGGATGGTCCTCACGCAAGGTGAGCACAATAACATTTCTATCTAACTTAAGTGATGTTAAAGTTTTAAACAATGTTTTGATTAATTTCTTGTTTTAAATGTATAATTAACAAGTGATATTTTATTATCAATGCATAAATTCTTATAAAAATTTAAATATATATTCTCAAAATTTTATTAATACATATAAAAATATCTATATATTATATTTATTTGAAATAAAATATCCAATATTATATATCATATTTAGTATAATATTCTGATATTTATATTGCATTATAATGTTTTTAGTAATATTTTTTCAATTCAAAACGGGTACCCGACGTCGGGTACCCGAACCCGATAAATATCCGACAAGCGGGCACCGCCGTAGATCGGGTCGGGTTCGGGTAGTGAAAATCTTAACCCGAACCCGAATTACCCGATACCCGACTACCCGGCCCGATGCCCATCCTACCTGTGCCTACCTAAATATTCACTGGTATTTGCACACTGAAATGTTTGTGACTACCTAAATATTTTTTCATATTTTCCTAAATACATGTGGTTTAAGGTATTTGCACACATATTAAAAAATAAAAGAAAATCTTTGTTAGAAATCATGAATTGAAGAATTCAGATTAAACAGGTTTGGTGGTTGTCCAAACTTGACTCAGTATACCGGTTAAACGAAGACTTAAGACCGGATACCAGTTTCACAAGCGCACTAGAAACCTGACAAGTGCCAAGACCGGAGTACAGCTACCAGACCTGACAAGTGCTAAAACCGGAGTACAGCTACCGGACCTGACAAGTGCCAAGACAGGAGTACAACTACCAGACCTGACAAGAATCACGACCGGAATACAGATACCGGATCTGCCACGTGGACGAAGATTCAAAATCATTCAAGGCGGGATGTTAAAGACTTTTGCCAAAAGCACTTAATGTAAGGCTGCCAGGAGGAGCCAAGTTGAAGTCATGCTAAGCTTAAAAAGAAAAAAGCAAATGGCACAGGGCGAACTGCTATGAAGACCGGACAGTACCCGTTTTGAGTAAAATGCATTTAATGCATTGTCCGGTACAAAGAGCTATCTCACAATGGCCTTCTTCAACAAAGATCAGCTATATATATATATCAAAGAAGAGGCACTGAAAAAACATGACACTTTACCACAAGAAATCAAAGACAAGATTCAAATCCCTCTAAGTGAAGAAAGAAATTAGAAAGTGTTGTCCTCACTATACGAAAATCAGTTTGGTTAAGTAAGTGAGTTGTTTTTCGACGGACTGTAAAAAGTTGTTGAAGTAGGTGGATTGTATTATACGACTGCCTAGGTGATTCACTAGATTAAGCTGAGGGCAGCTGGGTAGGTTGTACAGTGAGTGTATAACTGAAGTCTAGTGAACCTTCCTTGTGGGAAGAAGGGGAGACGTAGGAGAATTAACTCCGAACTTCCAGAAACAAACCTGTGTTTTCTTTACATACACACGCTAACACATCACACCTATCATCGGTCTTGGTTCAAAACCAGCCGTATTGCTTCCGCACTAATCACACTTAGAAAAATATCAAGTATCGGTATTAACCATAACCGGTTAACTATCAAAACGTGTCAAGCGTTTATTCACCCCCCTCTAAATGCATAAACCGATCCTAACAAGTGGTATCAGAGCTGGTTTCTTGATATTTTCTCTATGACTTTATCAGACCAGCTTATCATGTTTAGCAGGGAAAACTTCCTTGAATGGAAGATAAGGCTAATGACTCATCTCTATGCACAAGATGATGAGATGGTTGATGTGTTAGAGACTGGAACTTTCGTGTTCAACAAAGCAAACAAACGATACGCCGTGCATCCTAATGAACCGCGAGAAGTTCCCAAGGAAAGACACGAGCTATCAATGCAAGAAAGACGAAAGACAAACCTTGATAATATTGCCAAAAACATCATGTTCAAGACCTTGGATATAGAAGTATTCAGACAGGTCATGACAAGCAAGTCTGCGAAAGAATTCTGGACCAAGTTATGCCAACATGGCGAAAACCAAGAAGTCTATAAGCTCAGGGATCATCCAGTAAAAGCACTAGGAGAAGGATAACCTTCCAAGATGACACCGGTTAAGCAAGGTGAACAAAAAGAAAATACTAACACTTGCTTTAAATGTAATAGGACCGGACACATCACCAATAACGGCTCCAAAGAGGAGGCAAACCGGGTCAAAGGCAGAAAGAAGTCACAAGTCTTTGCGACTAAAAAGAACTTCCACAGATGGGATGATACAGACTCCGAAGATTCCAGCTTTGAAGATGAATTGAGCAACTATGAGAGTGAGAAAGAGATTATCTGCCTGGTGGGAGATCAAACAAATCCAGAAGATAAGTTCTCCTATGAAGAAGTCATGGATGCTATTCAGAACATGGCTGATGAATACTGGAAATTGAACGAGAAGTTGAAGGCTGCAAAAAAAGGAAAGGCACCAGCACATGAAAATACCGAACTTCTGGTTGAGAAAATTATTCAACTAGAGGAAGAAAACCTCAGATTGAGGGAGGCAGCTGAAAAGAATGCCTCAGAAAACCAGAGATTATCTGCCTTAGTCCAGTCATGGACTAAGTCAACCGAAACATTCCGGTATATTCAAGGATCCTTAAGGGATGCTGAAGACCGGACCGGGCTTGGGTACAACGAACAAGCAAATATCGATGAGGCGACGACATCCTACCAACCGACTACCTCTCGGGTAATCAATTTTGTTCGTCCTACAGACCATAACACTGTTTCTGCTTCTCCTATGAACAGGTCCAAGGAAACCGGAGTGGAATATAACTTCAATCCCTCGATTCCCCACATAAGCACAGTACCTAAGATAGTGAGGGGGAATAATGTGAATAATGCTTCGAAAAATGGGAAATCTCAACAAAGGAGAAGTACGAGTATATACGACAACTCACAGAAGGGAAAATCTCAACAACCAAAGGAGAATACCAGTGTGAACAACGACACACAAAGGGTAATACCTCAACAACCAAAGGGAAATACAAGAGTGAGCAGCAACCCAAGAAGAGGAAGACCTCAACAACCGAGGGGGAATGCTCACAATCCAAAACAAAAAACACAAGGTCACAGAAGACCTAGATATCGGTCTCAAAATAGGAACAATAAATATAAATATCTTATTGATCCTGTGACTGGCAGACATGTTAGGGTGATCCAAGTTTGGATACCTAAGGTCCTAATCTCTGACCGGACCCAAAACAACATGGGTACCAAAGACTTTATTCGCTCTTGCAGGAATACCTGCAGGAACTCAACCAGTCCTGATGAATTCTAGACAGCAGATGCTGTCAGCACATGACCGGGGAGAGAGGAACTCTCACTGGAGACAAACCATGTGCCAAACAAACATTTACTCTTGGGGATAGCTACCGAGGTAAAGTCATAAGATATGAAGATGTGCTTAGATTGTGTCACTAAAAAACTGAGACATAACTACACTGACCGGATGGGGAACCGACAATACCAACACTTTAACCTGGTATAAGCAAGTGCTGATATTCAATATGTTTGGTCACGGTGAGTCTAAGAAATGGGTATGATATAGAAAGAGTGTACCGTCTAAAATCCTAAGGTTTATGATATGACTAGAAGTAATCTAGTTCTCGATCTACCCTCACCAACTATTCTAAATAGTAAGCTTAGGGGGAAACTAGGCAGAAACTGAACTTCCCAATTCTGTACTAATGTCACATTTTGAGGACCATGGTGCACACCATGAGTCACATACTGGCATACCAGTTCAGGAAATAGTGCAGGTGAAGAAGGGAACCGGACGACTGAAGGAACAAAACCGATGATCAAACCTTAAGCAGCATCAGTCTGTCACAGAACCAGAGCAAACCGGCATGCTGAATCACTAAACAACTCACACCAGAGGATTCAGCTAAGGGGGAACGCTCCAAATGGACTTATAGAAGGCAGAACTACCTTCAAAAAGCACAGTATAAGAGATTTGACGAATGGTACAAAGAAGCTCCAGAAGGAGGCTCAGTCTGAGGGGGAATTCATCAGATGAAACCGTACTAAGCCCAACCACTGTAAGAGACTACTCCAGTGCTAAAGTAGGATAAAGTGCTAGCCAACATACTTATTCATAGCTCTGTATCAACCACGATCCTCAAAAGACAAAGGCATTAGAGGATAACTGGATGAAAGACAAGCAAAACTGAACCGGGTTGAGCACAACTGTGGCGACCCTACTTTTCTAGTTAGGATTAGTGGCGGATTTTCGCAACGTAAGTCGCGGAAGACCCGTCTAATAAAAACTTTTTCCTAAAAGATAATATAATACAACAAAATATTATTTTACATAGTAGTATCTATACAACGGGCGTAGCCCCAAAAATGTCAAAAGAACAATAACCCTATATCGCTCCACAGGTCTTCATCCATGTACCGCCCCGCCCTCAAAAGTCCGTGGAGCACCGCCACCAGCCGCCTCAGTCTCGACGCGTATCAGCGTCAGACTCAGTACCTACAACACGTAAACACTGAGCAATTTGCCCAGTAGGTGAATAAAATGCATGTATGCAAGTGTGCACTCAAGCCCAATCCCAATATCTCACAGCATGATATAATGCACACTCTTCTTTTCCCACATTCCTATTTCACACAACACAGGGCCCTAGGTTAGGCTCGACACCTTCGCGCGCAAAGACTACTGGGAGGCCACCCCCAAGTCTCGCGGCAGCCTACCCTGGTAGTGCACTGGACGATCACGCCGATGGCCTCCTACCGGGTCGCTCCGCACCAAAAGTATACACTGATAGTGCACAGGACGATCACGCCAATGGCCTCCTATCAGGTCAAATCAATATCTCGGCGGTATGCACCTCGGGACGGTCACGCCCGAGTAGACAGATCGATCACGCCTGTCTCCGCCAGGTGCCCAGTGAGCCCAACCTTGACTCCTCTAAGAGTCACCAATCACAAGCATCTCTTTCTACCCCGTACGTCAATATCTCATATCATTATCGTCACACTACGGTACAACCATCTCTCGCCCTAACGTGATATGCACGTGACATGCATATGTATGAAATTTCATATAAACATGATTTATATAAATCGTACGTAAAATAGGTAAAGCACATAAGTCACATAAATCATCGAATCACATTGAAACACATAAATTCACATTTGTGTTTACGTATCGTAGATGGATGATCCACCTACCTGTCCTCCCGCTATAGTCAGATAAGAGGTCTGATGGAATCCCTATACGTCGATCCTCTGAATAAATAAATATTATTAGTATATGTACTAGTTCTAGAACTATACTGGTTTAAAATGATTAAGTTTCAAAATTAAATTTGAAGTCAACTGTCAATTCGCGAAACCCTTATTGGTTCGCGAATCCATACTTAATTCGCCAAGTGGTGAGGGTTCGCCAACTTCACCCTAGTTCGCGAATTGCCTCACATACTCGGTTCGCAAAGTGCTATAGGCTTCGCCAATTATTAAGTTCTCCAAGCTGCTATGATTCACGAAGTTGAGCTCTCCTGGATTCATGAAATATCGTGCTCCCTAATTCGTGAAACTTGATTGTTTTTCTATTCCTTCGTGTTATAATATTATCCTATGTTCATGATATATTGTTTACTAAGTTCATATAACTATTAATAATAGTACCTCAAAAAGCGTGAAGTTGTATGTGTGTTTAATATTATTTTACTCCACAAAGTTTCGTGACATGCATGCACAATTTCCAAGTTCATTCCATTTGTGAAGTGCTAGTCATAGTCCACTCATGAAGTCTATATAGTTTATATTATTTTTCTATTCCTTCATGAACCCTATGAAGCTTGTAGGATTATTTTATTCATTTGGCCTCGTGAACTTTCAACTCAATTCGTGAAATGTAAATTAAAGCAGATACAATTCGCCAATCATCAATTGGCAAAATACATAGTGATTCGCAAAGTTACATTTGCGAAACTTGTTTTGAATTTGCGAACCTTGAATTCGCGAAGTTAATATATCACGACCCTCCAGGATTTGCGAACTCAGTTCGCGAAGTTATTAAGAAACGTCAAGTTAGTAAATTCGCAATGTATTCTCAGCCAAGGGTCCGCGAATCATTTCTTGATTCGCCAATTAGCTTGGATTCGCCAACCACTCAAAGACCCGTGAAGTATCGATTCGCGAATTAGGGTTCGCGACCCTTAGTGAGGCTACAAACAGCTTTATTATTTTAAGTGCTAAAAACCCTCGATTAAAATTTATTATTCTTCAAGAACAGTTTAAGCCTTGTAAGAACTTCAACTAATTTAATTCTCAGGGCTAATATCTATATAAAATCGTAGGATTTAATATTTTCGTCGTTATCAGCCTCAGCTGATCACACTGCTACCTGAACAAGATAATAAGGTTGTAGTAAAAATTATGCCTATCACAATTCGAGCTTTCTATAACATAATGACAAGAATCCTAAATGAAACCTTCGGAAACTAAGCCTATATAACCTTTAATCATCTATAACTCTTTATGCCTAATATAATTAGAACTCGTTAATACATAAACAAGAGCATCGGGTTGTAATAAAATATACCTTCCTCCAAGCTTTGCGTAAGTTTAGCTTGAATTCCCTTTTCTTACTTGAGTTCTTCGATAGCTTTCACTAATGAATTATGAAGTGTAAATTTTATTCTTATCTCTACTGACTTTGCGTATAAAAATGTATAAATGACATCGATACTTATGAATCCTTATCTAGTTTTATGTAATTTACTATTCTATTAATTCTTTGAGCTTCCCTCGCAATTAAGTAATTGATATTACATATGTATACATAAATAAGTCTAAGTCTGCAATAGTTCCATCCCAACTAGGTTTCGATGGTTTCCCTTTTGCGCTTTTGGGATTTTTATTTCGATACTTCAAATATAACCCACTACTACTTATTGTAATGTTATTATTAATATTTGCTAATCCTATAGCTAGGTTTCAGAAAATGATTTGAACCCGATATAATTAATATTTTTGTTCCGAACTTTAATTTTCGCATCAATATTCCTAATTCATAAATTTTCATAATTATATTACATCAAAATCCCGTATTAAATTTTACGGGTATTACAACAACCAAGTTTGGAAACGTACTCCAATACCGGGACAAGCAGTGACTAACAGAGAACAGATGACTAAGGACTAAGTGAATCTAACAACTCAAGGATATCAGCAGATAAAAGGAATCGACTGAGAAACCTTCCCACCAGTCGCAAGACTTGAGGTCATCTAGCTCATACATAGCACACGATGGATGGAGGCAATGAACAACTTGAGGAAGAGATGTATGAACGACCGATCAAAGGCACTAATGCCAGTTCATCAAAACTTGAAGACGAAGAAGGGGTAACAAAACAGTCAAGCGCCGAAAGGATATAGGTTTACTATACCTAACAACCAGCAGACTGGAAACTACATGCAGTCTAGATCCTTTGGAAGGGTTCAAGTCAGACTCCAAGGATGGTACAGTGGTAGGCAACACCGGTTGTAAAATAAACCAGAGCACCAGGGCACACCAATGTTTTAATGACCGGTCAGCTTTCAAAATCAGGCAAGCCTAACTGGCCACAACAACTGAGGCCAAACCCAGTCTAGCAGAAAGTTGCTATCCTTACAACAAAGAAATAATGCCAGTCAAAGGACTAAAGCATTAAGAAAGCTGATACACCAGAATTCCGAGAAAACACAAGTGGAAACTGTCATCATTCAGAATTCGGTATTTCATTAAACCGAAACCAAGATGACACACAGCTGACCGCGTTGACCAGAAGAAAGCCAATCCGGCCGAAGAACCAGCAAACATGGATCAGCAAGAAGATGCTCAGAAGACCAGAAATTGGATATGGTGATCAGATGGCATGTCCTACATCATGAAGTGGATACATTGGACGGCACGCGATGAACATCCAACGTTGAATGGGGGGAACATGGAGTGGAAGAATTGAAGTCATGAGACCGGGACTCTACTAAACATGATCAGAGGTCATGCAATCAAGAAGGAGAGACTGTGTGATGCCTCGACAAACCGGCAAGCAACAGACATCTACACGAAGCCGCTCCTCAAAGCTAAGTCTATCCTCTTTCTAAGTGCTTTTAGGACATATGACTTACCTTAAAGGTCCTAGCATGAAGTCAGGGGGAACGAAGTTATATCAAATTCATTGATATTATAAGTTACCTAGACATTACAAAAATCAGTGCATTTAGATGATTTGAGTGCAAAGCCATTCTGTTTTAAAACGGTCATTTTTTTTCATAGTTCCGGCCTATACACTTATCCCAGTCGGTTTCTTCTAAAATCGGCATGAGTCAGTATACACTGAGAAATATAAACATACGAGTCCCGTATTGTTCAAAATAGAGCTATACAAGTCTGTTACCGGGTTTCTTCTGAAACCGGCAATTTTTTTAACCAGTGGATATGCACAAAACCCTCACTGACCGGACAAAGACCGAACTTTCTCGATTATTGCACTTCACTTGGTACAATTGGCTTTGAGCTTGCAGGTTATCTGAGTGCGGGAATAGTCTTGTCATCAACGAATCTCTGCCACCAGACAAGACATAAAGCTCCGACTCACTGAAGAAGAGATAAGGATGGTCTGGACTACTGTGCACCCGTGACACAACTAGACAAAAATTTCTCCAGTATTTAAAGACCTCGCACCCGTCTCACAAAATCCATCAGCTCACAACCGACTAAGTTTACAATGTCTAAACCTCCAAAATTTCCACCACCCTTAGTCAGAATAAGCCTCACAACCAGAAAAAGCCTAACAAGTCTGAATTCGGTTTTCTTATCCAACCACCTCAAAGCGGTATTGACACCATCTTGGATGGAAACCAACCTATTAAGGTATACAAAGATCTCTTGGCGGTGCAACAAAGACGTAAAGATGCTGTTTCGGACCAGCAAGATTACTAAAACAAGTTCGACGGCACAGAAGGCTAGCTCTGGGAAACTCCTCTGTGGACTGGACGAGTTGGAAAAATGTACCCAGTCCTCAGCTTCCCACACGGAGTAATAGCTGAAAAGAAGATGCCGCCGACCGGGGAAGGCCATCCTGACACTACAAGGACCCAAAGGAGGAAGATGGCGCCCGTCCCAGTTTTTGGTGGAGAAAAGGCTAAGAACCCACCAAGAAACGGCACTGGAGCTGGTAAGAGGATACCGGGGATTGAATGCCATGCCAGACGGTATCCCTCAGCTCCTATGAGATTCATTGCATTTTCCAAGGAGGGAACAAATGAAGAATCTCCTCGCCGCAACATCTGATTTCTCGAAGAAACCCTCGACAAGGCATGGGTTCAGGGGTCACCGTAGCTCTAAGAGCTGCTAAAACGGAGCGGCTCAAAAGAAGACTTCTTCAGATCTTCCAGAAGTCTCGTCGTGACTGAGCGATCTTCTGTTAAGAATCGCCAGTACAGCCGCAGAGCTACTCGTCTCATTGTGCTTTACGAGGAGAGAACACCTGTAATGACAGCTCTCTTGCACAATAACTACCTTCCCTCATACCGGACATGTGATTATCAAAAAGGGGGAAGAAGAGTACTTCCAGTTCAGGAGAAAGGGCAGATGGCAGTACTTAAACGAAGCAGCAGACATACCGGAAGATCGAAGAACTGTGGTATCTAAGGAATAGATAAGCCGAGGATGCCAACAACCGGAAGATCGAAGAACTGTGAAGAACAGTGGCATATCTAAGGAATAGATAGGCTAACAACGGTTGTAATAGATCGGTAGTTTATGTATCAAATTTCCTTTGATATAATAAATACCTTTCTGCTTCGTAGAGTTTTGACAATCACCAAAAAGGGGGAAACTGTTAGAAATCATGAATCAAAGAATTCAGATTAAATAGTTTTGGTGGTTGTCCAAACTTGACTCAGTATACCGGTTAAACAAAGACTTAAGACCGGATACCAGTCATCAGTTCACAAGCGCACTAGAAACCTGACAAGTGCCAAGACCGGAGTACAACTACCGGACCTGACAAGTGCCAAAACCGGAGTACAGCTATCGGACCTGACAAGTGCCAAGACCGGAGTACAGCTACCGGACCTGACAAGTGTCAAGATCAAAATACAGATATCGGACCTGCCACGTGGACGAAGATTCAAAATCATTCAAGGCGGGATGATAAAGACTTTTGCCAAAAGCACTTAATGTAAGGCTCCCAGGAGGAGCAAAGTTGAATCAAGCTAAGCTTAAAAAGAAAAAAGCAAATGGCACAAGGCGAACTGCTATGAAGACCGGACAGTACCCGTTTTGAGTAAAATGCATTTAATGCGTTGTCCGGTACAAATAGCTATCTCACAACGGCCTTCTTCAACAAAGATCAGCTATATATATATCAAAGAAGAGGCACTGACAAACCATGACACTACAAGAAATCAAAGACAAGATTCAAATCCCTCTAAGTGAAGAAAGAACTTAGAAAGTGTTGTCCTCACTATACGAAAATCAATTTGGTTAACTAAGTGAGTTGTTTTCCGACGGACTGTAAAAAGCTGTTGAAGTAGGTGGATTGTATTATACGACTGCCTAGGTGATTCACTAGATTAAGCTGAGGGCAGCTGGGTAGGTTGTACAGTGAGTGTATAACTGAAGTCTAGCGAACCTTCCTTGTGGGAAGAAGGGGAGACGTAGGAGAATTAACTCCGAACTTCCAGAAACAAACCGGTGTTTTCTTTACATACACACGCTAACACATCACACCTATCATCGGTCTTGGTTCAAAACCGGCCGTATTGCTTCCGCACTAATCACACTTAGAAAAATATCAAGTTCCGGTATTAACCATAACCGGTTAACTACCAAAAAGTGTCAAGCGTTTATTCACCCCCCTCTAAACGCATAAACCGATCCTAACAATCTTTATTATACTCCCTCTGTTCCAAAGGGTTATGGACATTTAAGGTATGGCGCGGTTTTTAAGAAACTGAATAATTTAATAATATAGTACCATTAAAAGGTAAAAAAGTATATATTTTGACATGTCTTTTAAGAGTATTTAATATTATTATATTGATTGTTTGTGATAGTTTTTTGCTATAAAAGGAAATGTACAAAAGGAAACGGGACGCCCGATGTAGTAAAATGTATAAAATGGTTTGGACGAGGGAGTATCATTCATTAATTATTTTATCTTATTTAATCTAATTATATTTATTTAAGAGGCGGGATAAAGTTGTAAAAGATCAATCTTGAAAAAAGTAAAACTGACTTGTATTAAAAAACAACAAAAATGTCTAAAACGACATTTATTTAGGAACAGAGGGAATACATTATATAAACTTATGTTTTACTTTACTTTTAATAGGTAATATTTATTACTTTTATAGGTAAAATTTATACTCTTTTATTAAGGCTCAGGGCTAATTAAACCGTATTTTGGTCTGTCATAAGATAACAGTCAATAGAAAAATAACCATCCACTACATAACAATTTTACATTTCCAATTTTATCATTTTTTATTTTAGTAAATTATGTTATAATTAATATACATAATACAAAATTGACTTTACAGTAAAACTAAGGGTAATATAGTAACTATGATAATTGACATACCAATCAATTTGAAAACAGTTACTATAAGGTGTTCTCCATTAATAAATTAGAAAGATAGTTAGAAAAATCAAACAACGGTTTTTTTAATTAGATTAAGGCCACGTTTGGCATGTGTCTGGAAAACGCTACGAAAAAACTAAGTTCGCAGATCGAACTGTGATACTTTCCGCTTGGATTGTTGTTTCCCTCACATATTTTTTCATTTCTATTCTTAACCGAATCCTGCATAGCAAACGCGGATTACGTGTTTTGTAAACATTAATTAATAATATAGGTCATATTATAAAAAACTAATCAAGTAAATATTTTCATTACCAATAGTCTCAAGGTCGGGTTCATGATTAGGGGTGTTCAAATTTCGGTAAACCGACCGAACCGAACCGAAATAATTCAGTTGGTATTCGGTTCTCATTTTTTATAACCGAAAATTTTCGGTTCGGTTCGGTTTATTACCTCGATAAACCGAAACGAACTTTTTTTATTTTTTACTTTTATATAAATAAAAATTATAATTAGTATATTAGTATATGATATAGTAATAATATATACAGTATATTAATAATTATAAAATATATTTGTATTATATTTATGATTATATATATTTATAATAATATTAAAATATTAATATTATTATTTTTTATTTTTAATTGAAATTCGGTTTTTTGTCACTGAACCGAACCGAAAAAAGTTCGATACAACCGAGACCGACCGAAATAAAATGCACGAACCAAAATTTCGGTTCGGTTTTACCAATTGAACACCCCTCGGCATGATAAAATTTGAGCCCATTAAGATAAGTTTATCGGGCTCGTTAACTGGACCAAAATAGACAAAGCCCGTAATGATTTGTCTAGGGGTGGTTCGGTACGGTATACCGTACCAAAACTGTGATACGTATACCGTACTGAAATTTTGGTATTGAAAAAAATCATACCAATACCATACCAAAACTTCGGTATACCTTAAATTTCAATACGATATCATATCGAAATTTCGGTATGGTATCGTATCATACCTTCTATACCATTCACACGGAGGATTTTTTAGCATGCGTGTCTCGTAACTCGTTAATTCGTTGTTTTCGAATTTTTAGTCAATTCAAACTCCTTAAGCCCCAATAAGATGGATTATTAATACCAAATTTTCAAAAATAAAATGATTTTTAATTCATAAAATAACCTTAAGTAATTTACATATTTTAGTCAGTCTCCTTAGTAAGACAAAGAACTTTACATAACCACAAAATACAAGTTTATATAATGATTAATTAAAACGAAACGGCTATGCAAAAAAATTAGTGAAGATTAACAAAAAATAATTGCATTGCATCTTCACGCTTTCAAAATCCTGAAGAAAAAACATTAAAAAGACAAAAATTAAACGTTACTTGAGTTACATAAGTTATCGTTATAGTTAAGTTTTGTATTTTGTAGCAAAGAGAGACAAACATGTATTTTGTATTTCCTTGTGTTCTTTTAATGTAAGTAAAATATGATGGGCCTCAATAATCTTAGAAAGTTGGGTATAAATAATTTATGGGCTAAATAAACTTATGAAGATCCTTATAATATTTCTATCCATTTAATATTTTTTTTTAAATAATATAATATATATAGGTGTGTGTATATATATATATATATATAAAATATTAAAAATTTAGTATTTCGGTATAATCGGTATACCTAATTTTTATAATTTTCATACCATTACCGTACCGAAAATTTTCGGTACGGTATCATACCTTACCAAAAACTTCGGTATACCAAAATTTTCGATATTTTTGATACGTTTCGATACGATAAGGATGGTATATCGGTATTTCAGTATATTTCCCCAGCCCTAGATTTGTCCAAAAGTTGTCCCCCGAACAGTTTTAATATTAAAATGCGATTAATTTTAGAAGAAAGCCCTCAAATACTTACTTGTATATAACTCACAAACGGGCACCAAATCTACTCTGATTTGTGAATAGCGTAGCACCTTCGTAATTAATTTAATCATGCCTCCTTGCCATTTACACCCACCGTATGTATGGTACGGTGCTAAGTTTTAGACAAACTGACATGTAGGGTTGCAAACAAATTGAATCCAGTTGAATATCACCATATTCTATTGTATTCGTTTATTTTTCGAATATTCGTATTGGCATTTGATTTCTTTTGGAATATTAAAATCGATTCATATTCGATTTTGATATGGGGCTATCCCAATCAACAATATTTGTAAGTGTGGGGGCTCTGGATGCTTAGTTAGCGGTAGATTGGTCGTTATGCGATTTTTTAGGTATACAAGGTGCTTTTAACGAGGGGACTAAACAGAAATAACAAAGGGATGTACGTGGTTCGAATCCTATTGGATTCTACGTCCACGGGGCGCTGGGAACTTCCTTCCACTAAGTAATAACACTTTACACACTCAGATAATCCTCACTTTCGCTTCTTAAATGTAGAAAATACGTTTGAGATATCTAGAGAGAAAATACTATGTGAATGTTTCTGTAAAAAAGGTGAGAGCTGTAGAAAATATGGCTAAGTCCTTATTTTATAGTAGCTCCCCGCCGTCTGTTTGATGCTATGTTCTAGGATTTCTGGGGGACGTACTACCTAGGGACTGCAGGAAAAGTGATGGACTGCTTGATGGAATGACCCCTGCGACGGCTACAGTGAAGTGTGCAGTGATATTTTCCTCTAATGAGATGACACGCGTCCCTGTAATCTTTTTTCCCTTTCTTCTACTGTCTCTTCATCTTGATATACGTGGGTTCTTTCTCCTTGCCCGGTCCATGCTTGTGTCCGTCAGGTCCTTGCAGATCCTTCTTCCCAGACTTGTTCTTTACCATGGGCCCTTCTTCTTGGTGGGCTTTGTTGGGCCTTTCTTTATTTTTCGTTTTTCTCGGCCCAGCTTAGTTGAGTCCACATCAACCACTCCCCTACTCTAATTTATTATTGGGGACAAAAGTGAATTAGAGTAAAATGATAAGTTACCTTACCTCCTCTTAAGGACCTTCTGTCATGATTCCCTGAAAGGACGTGTCTTTCGCCACTTCCTTTCAATACCTCGGGAACCGCTTTTTTTCTAAGAGTGGCTTCCGGAAGTTCCTTAGGTTAATTTTTTGAAGGGTTACTTCGTTATTGCACAGGTACGTCTCTCTTTCTCTTTCTCCATTTCTATTTCATCTTCGTCTTCTGTAGCTATGGCTTCCCCCATTTCAGACTCAGCGAGACCTTCGTCTTCCCCCAGTCATTCCTTCCAGTCGATTTCTTCTGATACGTCGTCTACCCCCTATTTCACAGCCTATTTCCCAACCAGAAGCTCGTACCCAACGCGCCGCCGCGCCCCAAACTAGCAATCGACCGCAAACTCGTTCCGCCATCGCTTCTGCTATGGCTTCCCTTTCTCTTGGCGGAGCCGGATCTGCTGGTTCGCCGGCCGCTTCTTCGGATTTAGTCGTGCTCTCTGAGCCGCCGCCTCCTCCTAACCCTAAATCAGTCTCGTCTTCCTCTGCACGGGCTCTTCCCAGTGCTTTTAAGGCCTCTACGTGTTTGCCGGTGGGTCTGGACAGTTTGGTGGAGGGGGGCTTCACCTTTGAGGGTTTCACGGTGAGGGTGGCATCGCCGGATCAGAGGGCTGACCATCCGCCTCCCCTGTGTTTGGCGTTCTGGGAGGCCCAAATCAAGGTCGGGCTGCGCTTTCCTGTCCCCCTCTTTCCCTCAGAAGTATCTAGGGCTTTCAAAGTCCCCTTAAACCAGTTCCAACCTTCCGCCGTTCGCCTTCTTATAGCATTTTTTGTGGCGGTGCGGGCTGCTGGAGGAGTCCCCTCACCTGACCTAGTGCTCTCCCAGTTCTCGCCTAAACTTCATGGCGCCTTCTTCTTTCTTTCATCCATCTATTCTCGTATGGGAGGGAAAACCCACTTTTTTGGAAAGAACCATAAGATGGACAAGGACTGGCAAGGTCCTTACTTCTTCGTGGAATCCCCAGGTGGTTTGTGGGACTTTCCTTGTGACAAATGGGTGACTGGTGCGCCTCTTCGCAGTCCGGGCAAGTGTTCGAAGAGGAACTCCAAAGCCCTAGCGTTTCTAAATGCCCATGCTGAGGAACATGGCCCTTTAAACCCTTTCTCCTTGGCCAAATTTCTCGGGGTTTGTATCGTTTTGGGTTCTCGCCCTCCCCTGCCAACTTTTCTCTTGAGGATATTTTACAGTCCTTATTGAATATATTTTTTTTAGCAACTCTCTGGGATTGATGTTCTGCTGACTTCTTGTTTGTGGCTTTTGGGTGCAGGGATGACAGGCTCGTGGCTCAACCTGATGGCGAACATAGAGGAAAGGAATGCTCCCCCACCTCCTGGTACAGAGGGATCTGCCCCAGTTCCTGACCCTCCCCTGCTTTTGGGTGCTCAAGACATTCGCACTGAGGTCCGTCAGTCCCTTTCTAAGGATTCGGGGACCTCCGATCTGCCACCGGCTGGCCCAACTCCCAAGGTGAAGCGGAAGGCTGGTCCTGCGGCTAAGCCGGCCAGAAAGTCCAAGAAGCGGCTAGTCCTCTCTGAAAGCGAGGGTGGCGAGGCTCAGGTTGAAGTCCTACAGGAAGGGCTTCAGTGTGAGAGCCCACCTCCTTCTGGGGACTCTCGGACTGGAGCAGGGATGGAGGTGCTAGGCCACCTGGTTCCCCCAGAAGACAAGGAGGTGTTCTCGGGTAGATCTGCCGCGGAGAACGAGGCGGAGCTTGCTCACCATCTTCTCAAGGTATGCTTCTTGCCATTCTCTAGTGGGTGCTTTCTCTGTTTGCCTTGTTTTAGAGTCCCTCTTTGTGGTACCTAGGTTATAGGCCTGGTGTCTGTGAAGTCCTCTGAGAGTTCGTTGGTGCCGGAGTTGGAGGGGCGCATCCGGTCCCTCCAGGAGCAGCTGGAGAAAGTTCAGGCTAGTTTGGCCGCCCAGGAAAAAGTGGTCGAGGACACTCGGGCCAAGTTTGAGCGTGAGAAGGAAAGGTTGGAGGAGGAAAAAACTGAGCCGGCTAAGCAGTACGAGGAGCTGCGCCATTCTTCGGAGAAGGAGAGGGAAGATCACGCCGCCCTTCTGAAGCAGCGGGAGGAGGAGCTTAAGAGCTCCTTTTCCAAGGAAAAAGCGAAATGGGACGAAGATTTCGTTCGTATGACGGAGGTCCATGGGCCGGCCGAGCTGGAGGCCATGAAAGCTGAGGGCGCCCAAATTTGTCAGCGCCACCTCTTATCGACCGCGGCCGGTCATAAGTTCCTAGGGGATCTGGCGGAACATTGGCGCCTGGCATATCTGGAAGATCCCATTTCCCTCAGGAACTTCGTCCCCTTCATGCAGCACTATTTTTTGGGGGGCCATCGCGCAGGATCTAACGGCATTGGAGCGGTTACCGCCCTCAAGGACCTTCCTCCCCCTGCATCCTTCAAAGGGGATCCAATGGCTGAGGAGAACCCTTTATTTTGGCACCCCTTCGCTGAGAAGCATATGGTGGTTCTTACCCGGGCTGACAACTCCGAGCTCCCCGACATCACCTTTTATCCTCCTGAGGATTCTTCCGTTTAGTTTTTCTTTTCTATTGTTGTAATGAACCCTTTCCTTTTCATGTTTTTTGCGGATATTATTAGGCTTTTGCTTTTCTGGTGGGGGAGCTTAACTCCCCCATGTTTTTGTCGAGGTCCCCTTTTTGCCCTTGTAATATAGGACCTCCTTATTAAGTATCCTTTTCTCCACATGCCTTAATTTGTTAGGCTCAGTAATGCTTCGTTAGCACTTTATTAAATTCGTAAGCCAAGTACGAATTATACACGCCTTTGGTTGTAAGGGCCGTCGCCCTTATCCAAAGGTGTTATTTATGCGCTAGGCTCTCTTTGTCCTTAGCGAATTCAGTAACGTAGGTCCGAAGGTCCTAAGTATGAAGTGGGGATCTCTCCCACTGTTTTACTCTGGTTATAGCGCCAGCTACGCTTAGGTACCTATACACGTCGCAGGCCTTACTGAGGACCTTTGATGTCCTGTACGCCCAGCCCGTCAGCGGTGGTATCTTGTACACCCTCATAGGCGTCTTTCACGTCGCAGACCTGTGGCCTTTGATGTAGGGTACACCGCTGACCCGTCGGTCTTTGGCATCAACTCATGTTGCAGGCTATCGGCCTTTGATGTCTTTGTACGTCGCAGGTCCGTCGACTCTTGGCATCAACTCACGTCGTAGGCTATCGGCCTTTGATGTCTTTGCACGCCGCGGGTCCGTCAACCCTTGGCATCAAACACAAGTGCACCGTTTGTTATAACAAAATGTTTATATTCCGCTGGGGAGGTACGCCTCGTTAAAACCTTATCTGGGCAAAACCTCCCTTTGAGGCAAAAATCCCAGATGAAGGAAAAAGAGTACGTCCCCTCCCTATCTTACATATTAGTATTACACGTAAAACTTTTTCAAGTTAGAGATGTTCCAAGGACGGGGCAGGGACCTTCCGTTGGCATCTTCTAATTCGTAGGCTCCACCTCCTAGCACCTTCGTCACGCGATAGGGCCCCTCCCAGGGAGCTTCCATTTTCTTCAGGGGCCGTAGGACATCGGCTCTTCGAAGTACCAGATCCCCCTGTTGAAATCCCCTGGGTCGGATTCTTCGATCGTACATCGCCCTTATGCGGCTTTTCTATCCTTCCGTTCTCACATGGGCCTCTTCTCGCATTCCTTCAACAAGGTCCAGGTCCTCCCTCCTTAATCGTTCATTCTCCCGCTCGTCATACGCCATCATTCGGTGTGTTTCTATGCCAATTTCTGCGGGTATTACGGCGGACGATCCATACACTAGTTTGAACTGCGTTTCTCCTGTTGCTTCACGGGGGCTAGTTCTGTACGCCCAAAGGACAGCATCCAGCGCCTCTACCCATTTGTTTCCATCTTGTTCGAGTCGGGCCTTGATCCCCCTGAGAATGGTTCGGTTGGAGACCTCGGCCTGCCCGTTCGCCTGGGGATGTCCCACCGCGACAAACCTCTGGGTTATCTTCATGCCTTCACAGAATTTTCGTGTCTTCGCTCCGCAGAATTGGGTTCCGTTATCTGAAATGAGGATCCTGGGAGCTCCATAGCGGCAGCATATATTTTTCCACAGGAACTCAATCACCTTTTCTTCGTCTATTCGCGCCACTGCCTTGGCTTCAATCCATTTGCTGAAGTAGTCGACCGCTACAATAATGAACTTCTTTTGTGCCTTTCCTCGAGGGACTGGGCCGACAATGTCAATCCCCCATTTATCGAAAGGGCATGGAGAGTGCATGGTCCCCAAGGCTTCAGCGGGGACGTGGATTCTGGGACCATACATTTGGCAATTACTGCACCTTCGGACCAGGTCCTTTGCGTCCTTGATGAGGTTAGGCCAGAAATATCCGGCTCTTACTACCTTCCTAGTAAGGGACTTATATCCCGCGTGATCCCCCACACATTCTTCGTGGATCTCCTCGAGTATTTTCTTGTCTTCTTCTTTGGATAGACACCGGGCGTATGCGTGTATAAAAGATTTTTTGAATAGACACTCACCTATCAGGCAGAATCTTTGCCGGTATCTCCTTCTGTCCTTCTGGTCGGAGTTCCTTAAGGTGGCTATGATGGGGGGCCCTCCAATCGTCCCTCTCTTCTATGTCCGCCACGAACTACCCGGTTTCCTCCTTGTCTACGGCGAGGTATGTAATATCTTCCTCTTTAAGAGTTGGCCCTGAACTTGCCGCTTTTGCTTAATAGTCAGCCTTGTGGTTTTCCTCCCTGGGGACCTGCACAATCTCACAATAATCGAAAGCTTTCGTTAGCCCCTCAACTTTCTTACCATATTCGACCATCTTCTCGTCTCTCGCCTCGTAGTTCCCTCTCACTTGTTGTACCACCAGCTGTGAGTCCGAGAACAAAGTGATGTCTCGGGCTCCCAACTCTTTTGCAATTCGCGAGCCATGGATAAGGGCTTCGTATTCCGACTCGTTGTTTGAGGCCTGGAAGTGGAACGTGATGGCGAAACGGAGCTCCTCTCCCTCCGGGTTGATGATTAAGACCCCAGCTCCCGACCTTTGAGAAATGGCGGACCCGTCCACATATACTTTCCACTGGCGTTTCGGAGGTCCCTTAGTGGTCTCAAGGACGAAGTCTGAGAGGGCCTGGGCTTTTATGGCTGTCCTTCGCTCGAACTCCACGTCATACTCCTCTAGTTCGATGGCCCATTTCACCATCCTCCCTGATAGATCTGGTCTGTCTAATGTCTGCTTCAGCGGGAAGTTAGTCCGCACGCTCACTTTGTGCGATAGGAAATATGGCCGAAGTCGGCGAGCGGATGTCATCACTGCTAGAGTGGCCTTCTCAACCTCGGAGTACCTAGTTTCCGCATCCAGCAGTACCTTACTTACAAAGTAGATGGGCCTCTGGGAGGTTCCTTCTTCCTTCAACAGGACGGAGCTTACTGCGTGGTCCCCTATGGAGAAATATAGTACCAGTACGTCCCTGTTGGTCCGAGTTTCACCCAAACGAACAACTTCGGACGGATTAAACACGCCTAATAGATCGGAATCGAGAACGGGCGTGGGGATTGGTGGTGTTCTTGAGGAGGCTCTCTCACTCTAACATATGTTTATTTTATCTACACACACAAGCACTTGCACGATGTGCTAGGGTTTTCCTATTTATACCACAAGTGGTATATAATAGGTGGGCCTCTTGTGAAGGCCCATTACATGAATAACTAAGAACTAACCCAACTAAGAACTAGCCCAAAGTTTAATAAAGCAAATCAACAAAGATAATACAATGAAATTGAACACTACAAAATATTTCCTAACAATCTCCCCCTTAGTGTTCAATCTTCAGTTCAGCGCGGGATATCTTTGTTGGGCATATTGGAGATCTCGATTCCTAGCAAACTCCCCCTACAAGGGATATCTCCTCTTCTTGCGGAGGCATTGATGGCTCGGCTAGGACTCACTTGTTAAGATTCTACAATCTTCTTCTTCTCGACGCCGGATTCGTCGTCTTCGAATGGAAGTTGTCTGGTTCGGCCACGAAGTTGACTCGTCTGGCTCCAGAAGAAGGTAGGCGTGGGGCGAAAAAAAATGTGCCAAGGCTCCATTGAAATGTGACTTTCAAGAGCAGGGAGCCCGGTCTTCAGAGTGGTCAGCGCAGTAGTGGCGGAATGTGGTGGATGAGATGTGCCATGGCTCCTTCGAGTGTTCCATTATGAACATAATAGCCTGACACGTAAGAATGTGCGCGGAGGTAGTGGAAGCCTCCGGCGATGCATAAGCGCAGAGGTAGTGGAAGCCTCCGGCTTGGCGTAGTTTGCATAGGTGGTGGAGTAGGTGTTGTGAGAGGTGGCATAGGTGGTGTGAGCGGAGGTGGATGATGGTTGCTGCTGATGCTGCTGTACGACCTTCAACTCAGTTCTTCTCCTTTACTCCCCTTTGAGATGATCTCCGTCTTTGGGGTCGTCACATCGTCCGTGGGACGAGTCTGCCTCTGGCGTTGATGGTGGTGATGGTGATGTGGTGTGGCGTTGAGTGAGGCAATCATGTGGGATTCTCCAGCATTTGGCTTTCCTCCAAGTTCATCTCGAAACTTGGAAGAGGCGGAGCAGCATGTGGTGGCGTAGGCGTAGGCGTGGTGGAGTGGTGTCGCTGATGGGACCTTTTCCTTCATAGATCCTCGTTGAGCGCGTCATGGAATGTGTAAGTTCCTCGCTGATTGCTATGAGTCGGGGCTCCATCACGAACGGGGTAACTAACCAGACGGGGGTCACAAAGACGCTCCGTCGTCACAACATCGAAACATGGTCCGATGTGCCGCCTGTTTGCACAGGTCAGAAAGAATCGGAGAGCCACAAAGGCTTTCTGTTCGCACGGACGATGAGACAAGCTCGTATCCGTGGCCCATCGACAGTTGTGGTGAGGGTGGCTGTCGTGGGTCTTTCGCTCTCGATCACGAGGACGTCATCAAGCGTTCGGGCAAGTTCACAAAGAACCTGCGGTGCGTAAAGAGTGTTTGTGTCCTAGAAAGTGAAAAATTTCGGTGGGTGAGGACACTAGACTCTATGTGAGTGGAAGAGGTGCAGTGAGAGGTGGGGCACTGCATGTTCAACATCAACCGTCTCCAAGTGGGGCGGTGATGGCTAACGTGGTTCCTCTTGTGCGAATGAAACAACTATCTGCGAAAGGATAGCTGAGTGGTTGGGGGGTTAATTGCGCAGTTGGACCAGATGCCGCGACTTCTACTCGGGAAACGAACGAGTCGTCTCCTGTACCTATGGGCGAGGTCCGGGTTATGGTGAGATATGATAGAGGAGTGCGATCATCTCGTCGTTGGTTCGCAACTCCTGCAAGCGACTTACGTCATCCTCCCGTGATCGTTGATTGGATCTTTGCGTGGAGAAGGATGTCGCGCGACCTAGACCTAGACTAGAGAGGCTAGGGTAGGCTCGTTCCTGGTTAGGATCACGGGGGTTTCACTGATCCATGGGAACTATGGTGGCGTGGCGTGATCGCGTTGAAAGGCGACCACGAGTGATGTCGACGAGGGTGGCCCAAAACTGTTGATCAGACACTTCTGAGACTCGTTAGGTGGTGGTGGTGGTGAGGGCGTAAAGAGGATCACGGTGGCTTAGGACGTCTCCATGTAGCGCACCATGGTGGAATGGATGGCAGTGGGTGGACGGTGGAGTCTGGTACAAGAGATCCACATCGCCTAAGCATCGAGATTGGATGGCGCGCCCACTGATGGTTGGTTGAACTTTTGTCAACCCTTCTTTGTAGGTCCGGGTTCTGCACGGATTTGTACAGAAGTCATGATGGTTGCTCGCTTCTCTGACATTCCTTCTTGCACGTGGAGCAACCCGTGTAACGTGCATGATGGTGTTGGTTGCTCACAGTGCATACCGGTCATGAATGTGGAGCAACCCATGTACCATTCATGCCGGGGGGTGGTTGCTCACGTCGTGTACCAGTCATGTATGTGGAGCAACCCGGGTACCACACATGCTGGGAGTGTGAAATTGGCATTTGGAAATTCCGCTCCGAAAAGTTTGGGAGTGGCCTAAACTTTTTATATAATGTGCCAATACCGTCCTAGGTCGATCGTTGGGTACGGTGACCGTTGCCGCGTTTTGGATTTGCCTTCAAAAATTTCACAAAACGTCGTCTATACCGAATATTTTGGCCAAGAAAAATTTATTTCGGAAAATTTTAAAAAGTGTAAAATAGACGAAGTCCAAATTTTTCTCTATCTAATGATATAAAAATTTCAACCCAATTTTTTTTTTAAACCTTATTTAATCCGAAGGGGGGCCAGAATTTTTTGGTGGTCAAAAACGTTTAAGTGTATTTTTAAAGAGTGATTTTGCAAGATTTGAAGCCAAAATCGGGTTTGGATCAAGTTTAAAGGTCGGGGTGCAAGTTTCTCGGGGGGTGCGAAAAATGATGTGTGAAAATGTGCGAAAAATGTTGTCCCGAGAAATTTCGTTGAGAGAGTGAGTCGCGAAAACTTCGAAGTTCCGGAAAATTTCTCAGTTTGAAAAAATTTCTCAGTTTTAAAAATTTCTCAGGTTGAAAAATTCGCGGGTTGAGAAAAAGCAGCTGTGTGAGAGAGACCGCGAAAAAATCGTGAAGTGTGAACTGAGAAAGTTTCGCAACTGAAAAGTTTCTCGGATAGAAATTTCTCAGCCTGAGAAAGAAAATTTCTCGGTTTCGAAATTTCTCAACCTGGAAAAGAAAATTTCTCGGTTTCGAAATTTCTCAGCCTGAGAAAGAAAGTTTCTCGGTTTCGAAATTTCTCAGCCTGAGAAAGAAAGTTTCTCGGCTTCGAAATTTCTCAGCCTGAGAAAAAAAATTTCTCGGCTATGAAATTTCTCGGCCAAGAACAATGTACTGTTGGATAGGCTGCGCGACTTAAACCAGAAAAATCAACTCGTTTTCGCTCAAATCTCACTCAAAATCGACGAAACTTGTTCCAAAACTTCAGAAAGGCATTCCTAAACACATAATCAACCTTTGGGATGTCTAAAAACAACAAAACGAGGTCGAAATCGCCCAAAAACTGAAAGTGACGAAAAATATTTTCAAGCAATTTTTCACTCAAATCTTGCTTAAAACACGCAAATCCGGTCGCGTTGGGCTCTGATACCAATTGTTGGTCCGAGTTTCACCCAAACGAACAACTTCGGACGGATTAAACACGCCTAATAGATCGGAATCGAGAACGGGCGTGGGGCTTGGTGGTGTTCTTGAGGAGGCTCTCTCACTCTAACATATGTTTATTTTATCTACACACACAAGCACTTGCACGATGTGCTAGGGTTTTCCTATTTATACCACAAGTTGGTATATAATAGGTGGGCCTCTTATGAAGGCCCATTACATGAATAACTAAGAACTAACCCAACTAAGAACTAGCCCAAAGTTTAATAAAGCAAATCAACAAAGATAATACAATGAAATTGAACACTACAAAATATTTCCTAACAGTCCCCCATCAAGGCCTTAGTCAAAAGGGGCGTGTTGTGGAGGTACTCCTTTAGTTCTTCAAAGGCTTGCTGGCATTCCTTGGTCCACTCGAAGTTCTTGTTCTTTCGTAACACCCTGAAGAAAGGTAGGCTCCTCTTTGCCGAGTGGGATCGACTAAGGGACGCCAACCGCCCCGTGAACCTCTGGACTTCCTTGACGCCCTGGGGAGGTTGCATCTCCAAAATAGCTTTTACTTTCGCGGGGTTGACCTCAATGCCTCGCTGGGTCACCATATAACCAAGGAACTTTCCCGATCTTACTCCGAATGCACATTTTTCATGGTTTAACTTCATGCCGCTTCCTCTAATTGCTTCTAACGCCTCCTCCAGGTCCCTGGTATGATCGGTGAGGTGTATGGACTTTACGAGCATATCATCCACATACACCTCATGTTCCGGCCTAGTTGCTGCTTGAAGACCTTATCCACCATCCGTTGGTATGTGGCTCCCGCATTTTTAAGTCCAAAGGGCATTCGAATGTACCATATGTTCCCCCTGGTGTCACAAAACAAACTTTGTCAAAGTCATTTGAATCAAGACTTACCTGGTGATAGCCCTAGTAGGCGTCCATCATGCTGAGGACCTCGCACCCAGAAGTAGAGTCCACGAGCTGGTCTATTCTGGGCAGTGGGTGTTGAGGTCCCTGAAGTCGATGCACATCCTCCATTGCCCATTTCCTCTTTTCACCAGGACAGCATTGGCCAACCAAGTGGGGAACTGGATCTCCTGGATGTGGCCCGCTTGCAGTAATTTGTCGACCTCCTCCTTCAGGGTCTGCGCTCTCTCGGCCCCGCATAATCGGAGCCTCTGCTTAACGGGCTTAGTACCAGGCAAGACGTTTAGGTGATGTCTGGCTATGTCAGGACGGATCCCTGTCATATCCTTTGGAGAAAACGCGAACAAGTCCGCGTTCCTCTGCAGGCACCCTACTAGCTCCTTTGTGGCTTGTTCCCCTAGGTGTGTCCCTATTTTGGTAGTCCTCCCTGGTTGGTCGGGGTACAGCTCTACGTTGACTAGCTCCTCATCTGGTTCGGGCTGCAAGCTCGTAGGTCCCCCTCCTTCGATCTTGATCCTCTTGTCCTGACCACTTCCATCTCTGGTGACCTCCTTTTCCTTAGTTACCGCCTTGACTTCATTGGCGTAGCATCGGCGAGAGCTCTGCTGGTCCCCCAAGATCTCTCCGACGTGTTCCCCCACTGGGAACTTGATTTTCAAGTGGTAAGTAGAGGGGATTGCTCTGAATTCATTGATGGCAGGTCGTCCCAGAATGACATTATAAGAGGAGGTGATGTCGACCACAAGGAAGTTGATCATTTTCACAACCCGAACCGGATCTCTCCCCATTCCGACGGGTAACATTATTTCTCCCATGGGCTGTATCCCAGGTCCCCCGAATCCGTATAAGGCGGTGGAAACTGGTCGTAGCTCCATTCCCAGGTCCATTTTTTTGAAACAGTCTAGGAATAGGATGTCAGCCGAGCTTCCCCCGTCTATGAAGACTCGGGACACATCGTATCCGGCGATATCGGTTGTGATGACCAAGGCGTCGTTGTGCGTCCTAGTGATGTGCGCTTCGTCCTCTGGTCCGAACTGTACGTTTGCGACGGCCTCCGTGTGCCCTACTAATCCCCATGGTCGTAGTTCCCCCGTTGTCCTAGCATAGGACTTCCTAGCTCGGTTGGAATCTCCGCCACTGGGACCTCCGATAATAATCAGGATGGGGGCCCTGGGCAGTCCTGGGGGACCTTTGCTTGCTGGTGGGGGCGGCGGCCTACTCTTGTTCGGCACAGGACCCCTTCTTCCCTTTCGTGCTTCCTGGGACTGGGCTCAGGTCCCTGCTTCACGAACTCTTTCAAGTGTCCTGCCTGTATGAGCCTCTCTATCTCATCCTTCAAATGATAGAAATTGTTAGTATGGTGCCCGTATTCATTATGGAAACGACAATATAAGTTGGAGTAGCGTCTAGAAGGTCCTGAAGATCCGGCAAGGGGCTTCCTCAGGGCAGGATGTCGCCCCGCTACTGCTAGGACCTCTTCCGGGTTAGCACGCAGCGGAGTGAACCTCCGCGGGGCCCTAGATGGAGATCCCCAAGTGTTCTTTGTGGGATAGTCGCAAGGGTAGCCTTCCTTGTCCTTGGTTCTTCACAGCTCCTTCCTTTTTTGGTGTGATTATCTGCTTCTCCTCCTGTGCTTTGGCCATCTTACTCTCTTCTAAGTTGATGTACTTGTCTGCTCTCAGCAGTAGGTCTTCGAAAGTCGGTGGTGGTCTTTTGGAGAGGGATGCGAAGAAATCCCCATCTCGGAGCCCATTTATCAGGGCGCTAACCTTGACAGAGGGTGTAGCTGTTGGTACCTCCAAAGCAGCGATGTTGAACCTGCTTATGTAAGCTCGGAGACTTTCGTTTTCCTCCTGTCGCACTTGGAAGAGCGACATGTCGGACTTAGGCTGCTTTCTAGCACTGGCAAACTGGGTGATGAATATCAACTGGAATTCCTCGAAGGATTTGATGGATCCGGGCACTAGCTGGCTAAACCACTGCTGGGCTGCCCTCACCAAGGTGGTTAGGAACACCCTACATTTGACCCCATCCGAGAAATCGTGAAGCAGGATGGTGTTTTGAAAACGTAGGACGTGCTCCACAGGGTCCGTCGTCCCATCGTACTCGTATGGCAGCTGTTTGAAGTTAGATGATACCTCCCCCACGAGTAGTTCCTTCGCAAAGGGCGTCCCGGCCACCAGTCCTTCTCCTATCCTTGGCGGCATGGTCCTGCTTCTGACACCATCTATTACTTGTCTGAGGTCCGCGAGTTGATCTCGCAGCTCCTTCTCCTTTTTGGTCCAATTTTCCTCCCTTCCATCTGGGAGCAGCGTGACTTTTTTCCTTCTCTTGGAGCTCCCTACTTCTTTAACCTGGTCCGGGGACTTACTGACAGATTCGCCGGAGATCCGCGTGGGGGTCCTAACGCCCTTCTCTGATTGACCTGCCCTATTTTGTTCCTCATCCTTCCCCCGAACCTGTTCCGCAGCCCACCCGTGTCCCTCAGGATGCTTGGGGGGCTCTGCTCCCTTCCTCGACTCACTCTCAGATTCGGACAATCGCTTGCTGTGTTCAGAGGGTGTCGCCTGGGGTTGCGGCTGTGTTTCATTTTCCCCAGTTACTTCTGTGAATTTTCCGTCCACTCGCTCGGTCTCAACACGTGGCTGGGCCTTTTTCGTTGTCTCCGTTTCTTCCTTCTCTCGGCCAAGGTGTTGTTGATAGTGTTGCACACCAGGAGGTCCAACTGTGCGGCAGTTAGGGTGATCGGCGTTTCCGGTGGTATTACACCAGGAGTAGGTGTCGGGGTAGCGGCCTGTCCTACCGGATTGCCCTCCGCGACCTCTTCAAACTGTGGGTCCAAGTTTTTCGGTATGGACGAATCTCCTTCCATCAGCGCCTTCGTGCTCCTTATTTCGTCCCTACAACACAGAATAGAAAGAAAATACACAAGAAATCTTTTCAACGCAGCCTCGTACATTACTAATAACTTTCTCACGCCTTTAACGCGGTAGATTGGTCGTTATGCGATTTTTAGGTATACAAGGTGCTTTTAACGAGGGGACTAAACAGAAATAACAAAGGGATGTACGTGGTTCGAATCCTATTGGATTCTACGTCCACGGGGCGCTGGGAACTTCCTTCCACTAAGTAATAACACTTTACACACTCAGATAATCCTCACTTTCGCTTCTTAAATGTAGAAAATACGTTTGAGATATCTAGAGAGAAAATACTATGTGAATATTTCTGTAAAAAAGGTGAGAGCTGTAGAAAATATGGCTAAGTCCTTATTTTATAGTAGCTCCCCGCCGTCTGTTTGATGCTATGTTCCAGGATTTCTCGGGGACGTACTACCTAGGGACTGCAGGAAAAGTGATGGACTGCTTGATGGAATGACCCCTGCGACGGCTACAGTGAAGTGTGCAGTGATATTTTCCTCTAATGAGATGACACGCGTCCCTGTAATCTTTTTTCCCTTTCTTCTACTGTCTCTTCATCTTGATATACGAGGGTTCTTTCTCCTTTGCCCGGTCCATGCTTGTGTCCGTCAGGTCCTTGCAGATCCTTCTTCCCAGACTTGTTCTTTACCATGGGCCCTTCTTCTTGGTGGGCTTTGATGAGCCTTTCTTTATTTTTCGTTTTTCTCGGCCCAGCTTAGTTGAGTCCACATCAGATTTGATAATATATTCGAATATATTTACGAATATTCAAATATTCGGATTCGTTTAATTTTTTTTACAAAGCATGTATTTTTTTAAAAAAAAATAACATACAGAAGCAAAAGAACTACCTAGTAAATGAAATAACAGTTACGGCATAAAAGGAATATAGCTAACACATCATGAGTCTCTGATGCCATTGTGCTAACCGGAATAGCTAAAACATCGCGTCCAATTTCGACAACACATTAATTTTAAACAGTGCATCAAAATCAAAAGGACGTCCCCATTGGCTTTTAAACACACCTTCCGCTAACGATATTGCAATTTGCAGTCCGTTTAGGGTTTTCTTTAACTGTTTATTAGTGTAATTGTTTTCGTTTAAATTTTGGCTTTTAAGTGGGCCATATACTTTCTTCAAGCATTTCATATTAATATGTGACTTTAATTACAAGTATTTATAATATTATTATATTATTTCACTATATATATTATATTATTCGAATCGAAAAGATATTCTTATCCGAAATTCTATGTTCTAATATTTCAAATTCAAATATTAAATTTCGAATCGAAATCTGAATCGAAAAAAAAGATTTGATTCATTTGCAACCCTACCGACGGGTATTCAGACGGCTCAAAGGTGTTCACACAATTAAACACGCGGGTATATCCTGGTTGGAAATAACATAATTTACCATATTATTACAACAATAAATTCCTTAGATCTGTTCAAACGGGTTCAATTTTTTCGGGCCGGCCCAAGAAAAAGCTCGAGCTTAACGACCCAAAAGCCCATCAAGAAAAAAATACGACCATCTATTCTATTTTATTAAGCGTGATGGTCAGTATAAACTGTCATTTGGCCTGTCAATTTAACAAAAAAATTAAATAAATAATAGAAACGACTCCCACTACATTTATTTACTATTTACTAGTAATTACCCGTGCAATGCACGGAGTTAATTATATAAATATTAACTATTTATAGTAATTTTACTAACAATTAAGCTAAGATAAATGGGTATTTTAATTAGTAAGCTAACATAATGGATACTTTTTTAATATTATATTTATTTTTATTTTAATTATTATTGTAGGACATGTGTATATAGGATTTTTTGTAATAAGTGATTTGTGCTCACCCCGTCTCTTTGCCTTCTGATACAAATCTCATCTCTTGCAATTTATCAGCACCTTCGAAAATCAGACACAAATTGGGTTCGAGTTGTTCGTGTAAAGAGAAATCGATTAAGCTTTCTATTCCTCTCTCCGAGAGAAAGTTAAGTGGGTTAATGGGTAGTTTAATTAATTTTTATGTTTCTATTAACGTATTTCTCTCTCTCCTTAGAAGGAAAAACTGACCACCAGTTTAGTGGGTTGATAAATATTTTATTAAAAGTTGTAATTATAGTGGACACGTGGCGCAATATTAGAACAACTACATTTGCCTGTAAGATAGGTAATTATATTTTTAGCTAGTTACCATCCATCAAATTTAAATTACATTTTCTATTATATTTTAAATGAATTACTATTACATATTTAATATTATCCATATGCACTGAATGTGCAAACAGTACTAGTTCCAATTAATTATCCTCAAATCAGCCACCTAAATTCAGTCAATCATCTCGCAAACCCATAATCAAAGCTTCATCATAATCAATCACCCACTCACATTATATATAAATATGAGTGCCTAATATATGTGTGAGTGAAATCAATGGCGAATCCATTACAAAAGTTGATGAAGCTGATAAAGTCCAAGCTGGCATTCAAACTAAGATCATCATCGAAGAAGTCGAAGAATAAGAAGAAGCAATACATTAAAATGGACAAAACGGCGAGCGGTAAGGCTCACGCGCGAAGCCTTAAAGCCAAAGCTATCATAGAAAAGATCCTCAAGGCAGCAGATCGACCCCAAAAGAATAAACTTTATTTGTAAAAAAAAAAAAAAGCGTTTTATTACATTTAGTTCATATCACTATGAGTATTTTGAGCTTGTTTGATTTTTCTCTATTTTTTCTGTTATGTGAAATAATGATGATGATGCGTGATCAACTTATGATTTTTTAATGTTTTTTACGTTTTTTAGATGGATTGATATATCTCACCTTATAGGTTCGTGAATACATAAGACCATCTTCAATCGATAAACGCATTCTCAAACCCAAACGCATTCTCAAACTCAAAATGCAGTAATTTATCTCCAACCGATCAACTCATTCTCAAACTCAATATACTATTTTGTAATATTCACTTCCACACCGATTTTTACAAAGTTCAATTTACCCATCTATTTTATAACTTTACAAATTAGACTATAAATATTATTTTAGATTTAATCAAAATAATTAATAAGGTTAATAATAAAATATTAATACATACAAAAAACATCGATTAATATTTATTAAAAAACGACAACCACAAAATATTAATAAGGTAAATAATAATATATTCATTCATACAACTTTTGTGGTTAGAAATAAGATCAAATTATAAATTGATTAATTAGGTTTCTTGGTTGGAATCGAGGAAAGAATTATAGCAACTTTTGATGGAAATTGACGGCTACAGAGATTGATGCAGCTTGTCTTGTCTATTTTTTTTATGTTTGCGTTTTCTGACACAGCACAAAAACAGAGAAGAAAATTGAAGTACTTTGATGCAAATTAAAAAATTTGATCGCATCATAACCGTTCCAAACGCATACATGCGTCGAAAGGATGAGAGAGAATACATCTAATGCATTTTGGGTTTAGTTTTGATGTTCGGTTGGAGTAAATTTACCTCAAAATTTGCGTTTTGCTGTTCGGTTGGAGATGCTCTAAGAAACCCCATATGCGATACTTTGGCATATTGCATATGGCAATAACTAGGTAACCTTTGTAAGGGTGCGTTTGGATCGTGTATTTGAACGAAATGGCCTGATTATGAATTTCAAAATCGTAAGTTCACATCCAAATTCATTATTTGGCAAATGTTAGGATTTCGAAATTCGGATTTCAAAATGGAGCTCGACTTGAGCTCGTGAAGCTCGTCGAACTCGATTTCTATTTTTTTCTTAAAATAATTTAAAAAGGTACAAAATAAATAAAATAAAAATCATGAATAATATAAAAACAAGCTCATGAGCCGGCCTGCGAGCTTTCAAGCGCCCACGAGTGAGCTTGAGCTCGAGCCGGCTCATTCGCGAACCTGTGACGAGCTCAACCTTGACAAGAGCTCGTCGAGCTCGAGTCGGCTCATCGAGCTTGCGAGTCGGCTCTACTCATCGATTACCTCCTAATTATTATTATTATATTATTACATTATTATTATTATTTGCGAAAAACTTGTTACGTGCTCAGCTTTAGATTTCGGAAACGGACCATTTGATGCAGAATTCCAAATTCGACAAATTACAAGCGTTTGGGTTTCACCTATTTGGACAAAATCGAAATTCAAATCGGTGCCACTGCCAAACGGAAAATTTGGAGGAAATCCGGATTTCAAATCGAAATTCGGAATCCAAACGGGGCATTTCAAATTTATTATTATGCACAATGATTGCCACTACGCACTAAAAATCCATCTACATTACATAAATTAAATGAGTCAAATATGATGCAAGTAAATGTAAGTACGTAGTTAAATTCAATTTCTAGTCAAGATAAATGGGATTTTTAATAAAATAAATCCTTTTTTACTTAATATTAATTAAAGAGGTAAAACTTTATACCTATTAATAAAATAGGTGATTTCGTAACTCAGAGTTACGAATTACTATTCGTAACTCAGAGTTACGAATTACTCTGGCAAGCGCCGATTACAGAGATAACACCACTGCCATTGTCGGAAGTAAATCGTATCTTCGAGATACGATTTAGTAACACGTATCATAGACATACAATTTATTCCTCCACAAATACCCCTCCTTCGTTAAATAAAATTCTTCATTACATGAAATGGTATCCAATAGCATACAAATCGTAGTATTTGACGGTGGTGAAGTCATTCAGACTTCTGATTCTATAATCAAATATAGCATTGATTCCATTGGATATAGGCGTATTCGGCGCAACATCCAATTTTCTGATTTCTTATTGCTTTTGTTTGGTTTTACGGGTGCTGATAGTAGGTCTTGTTCGCTCATCATCCACGCAAAAAATGAATACCTTCAGCATTCACGTATTTTTCATCAGCTACTATGAATTTCCGACGATCGCGATTTACAATATTTTTACACCCTGATTCGGCGCTCAATTGTCTGGAGGTGTTCGTCGAAAGAAACGAACACGCAATTTTTGATCTGAATGTCGATGCCAATCGAGACTTCGAAGATCGGACCAGATTTCACGAATTTGAAGTTGGTAGTTCGAGTTATAATTGCCCGGAGTTGGCGGATATAGTCTCAGTTACAGAAGACTTTGGTAATGTGTCGATTGATCTCCCTCCGCTGGAGGTACCAGAAACCTTCGAAGAACCCCCGATCGAACCCGTACAAGAAACTGAAAATGACGCTGATGTCAGTGATTCTGAGGCTGACGATGAAGATCCATTGTCAGAGTTACCAGATCCAAACGTAGTCGACGACAACAACGATGAGGATGCACCGAATGAGTCCCCTACTACCAGCCAACCTGCACCAACACTCCACCAACTGATTCCCTTCTATCTTGAGTGTCTTATCTATCCACTCCGGGTCTGAAATGACGTCGCGCGAACGATGACTCGTCTGCATCGTCAAAACTGAACCGTCTACCAGGTCGTAGTAACTTAAGTCCTCCATTCTTCAAAAATAATAAAATAAAATAAAATAAATCAACGAAAAAATTTACGCTAAATCAACGTTAGGCCCAAATCAACGGAAACATTTTACGCCCAAATTAACAAATACAATTTAAGCCTAAATCAACGAAAACAATTTATGCCTGAATCAACGGAAACATTTTACGCCCAAATCAACATATACAATTTAAGCCTAAATCACGAAAACAATTTAAACCTAAATCGAAGAAAACAATTTACGCTAAATTAACGAAATCAACTTACAATTTACGCCTAAATCACTCTCGCCGCGCCGCCGGTGTTATCGTCGTCGCCGTCCGTTGTTCGCCGCCGGCGTTATCGTCGTCGCCGTCCGCTCGCCGCCGCTCGTCGTTCCTCAGGTGACTTCTCGTCTGAGAAGAGAGGAGGGCGCAAGGTGGCTAAATCCCGATCTAATTCGTCACTATGAGTTATGAATTATAAATCGTAACTTTGAGTTACGAATTAGATCCGCTGTGTTGAAACCAAGGCGGACTTCTTTGTATTCAGCGCGAGAATAAATCGTAACTCCGGGTTACGAATTACTAAATCGTAACTCTGAGTTACGAAAACACCTATTTTATTAATTGGTATAGATTTTTACCTATTTAATTAATATTAAGTAAAAACGATTTGTTTTATTAAAAAAGCCAGATAAATGAAACCATTATTTGTTTCTAGGGGATCGATCGCGTGAGGCATGCTGTTGATCCGGTTTTTTTATTGAACTTTTCGGTGCAAAACATCTTATATTATGTTTACAATGAATGTAGTTTGCTTCTACTTGCGTTCATTTTAAACAAATCGCAAATAGAAAAAATGAAAAAATCGCCCACTAACAAAGTATTGAAACACGTTATTATAACGTTAAACCATTCAACTTATATTATTATTGTTATATAATAATATTATATTAGTTACACATATTTTACACCCGCGTTAAATTCACCGGCATAAGAAAGCAGCGCTAGTTCGATAGGTATTTAAATGATTATCCTCACTAGTTTTAATTTTAGAACTATTTTTTCAAAAATACTATACCAAGTTTCAAGAAAGACACAGAGGAAAACGTTATCAAAGTCAAAGTCGCGAACAAGTTACCGTTGCTAATCCATAGTCGCGTCGACATTCTCTCATTCCTTCAAGACGGAGAAAGAACAAAGAAGTCATTCCCGGAAATCGCAAATTGTGGTAGGGTTGATCTTATTAGTTATTTGTCGGGTTTTGTTTCTTTATTACCCAACGTTTTCTGGATTTGTCTAAACAATTGCGTTCTTGATTTTTTTTGGGATTTTTTTTCTCTGGGTAATTCGTGTCCAGTTCTTGCATTGTGTGGCTATTTTTTTAGTTTGAGCTAGTTTAGGATCGTACTGGGTTGTCATTGAAAGGAAAATTGAAGCATTATTGGTTGCCTCGGTAAAACTCTTCCACATATTAAGATTGATTGAGTTTGATTACGGTCCTCTATCCTTTGTTCAGCCATGGATGAAAGTGGAGTCGGAAACGAATCACTTAGTGCTCGTCTTTCGCAGTTGGAACGTGGTATGCGCTCATTATCTCGGTTTACTTAATTTCCATTTGTTACTATGCATATTGCTGATGTGATGGATCAAATATATGGTTTGAAACGGTGTGTATCTGCCCATTGATTGTGGTTTATCTAATGTAACTATTGTGTTTTTTCTTCAGAACGAGATGAACTGCGTAAAGATATTGAACAGTTGTGTATGCAACAAACTGGGCCTGGTTATCTTGGAGTTGCAACTAGAATGCAGTTCCAAAGGTTTCTGATTTTGACTTGTATTTTGTTTTGATTTAATTTGAATGATGGACTGTATTTTTTTTCAATCCATTTCATGATTAAATTTAGTTTGGGGTGAATTAGGATGGTTGGGTTGGAACAAGAGGTTGAGAGCTTGCAAAGTAAGTTGGCTGCTTCCATCAGAGAGAATCACAATCTCCAAGAGGAGCTATCTGAGGCTTATCGTATCAAAGTAAGATCACTTTTGTATGACCAGCCATTTGTGATTGATTTTTGTGTTAATTTTGGCATGTTTTCTATTTTTCAGGCTCAACTAGCCGAACTTCACAGTGGGGAAGTCTTGAAGGTTGGTGATAGATTGCTCGTCACCCCCTTTATTATTATTTTTTATTTGAAATCTTTTTTTTTTCCGCATGGTTAGAATCTTGAGGCTGAGAAGCAACTCAAGTTTTTCCAAAACTGTGTTGCTACTGCTTTTGCCGAGCGAGATAGTGCTATAATGGAGGTTGGATCTTACTTTTTTTTTCTGGTTGTTATTTTTTATTACAAATCTTGACTTAAGAACGATTTTGGGAATTTACTATTGTGAAAAAGGCAGAACAATCAAAGGAGAAAGTGGAGCTCATGCCACAGGAGCTTAAAAAGTCTCAACTTAGGTACTTAAACCGACCTCTTAGTCATATTTCAGATCCAAAAAACTGATAGGCTAACATAGTCATTTCCTAATTATAATGTTTTTTTTCAGAATTGAAGAGCTCACCGATGAACTTCGCAAAGAAAAGGAAGTGACAGAAGCTGTACAAATCAATTTAGAAAAAAGTGAAATGCAAAATGCAATTTTCAAAGAGGTATGCATTGTAACGGCAATTATGAACATAGAAGCATGTTTGTTGACTCTGTGAGTCTGTTACTCTTGAAATACCTTAATCAAGTCTTTATATGTGGTACTTGACTAGTCACTGAGCTACGAATGTCTTTACTTAATGTTAGGTCATTGATAAATTCTATGAGATCAGACAATGTTCTCTAGAGATATCCACTGATGCATCTAACTATGAAGAAAAATGTGAGGCTCTTATGAATGATTCAGAAGATAGTTGGAGTTTCCAAAACGATCAGGAAACTTCCACCTCCAATTACATAGTGAGTTTGTGAATTTTATCCGCGTAGTTCAAATATTGGTCATGGCTTATTATAGATTTGGTTTCTTTTTGGCTGTTCTCATATCCTAACTCATGATATTGTCTTCCATTTGTCAAAAATTTCTGTTACCCATTTTATTTATCAGAAATCATACCAGACTTTCCATATTTTTCAATAACAACAAAATCGTTGCAAGTTTCTTGAAGTGGATAAGAAAGTTTTACAGAAAGCGAAAAAACGGTGAACAATGTATGATGGTGTTGTTAGTAGTTATTCATGTTTTATACCATAATCTTACATATGCAACTGCAGTTATGTAAATATATCTTAGCATACATGGATAATATGGTGAAACTAGGTTTTCTTGATCGCAAGAGTAAGTTTTATTCGGGAACTCCTTTTTTTTTTGTAAAGGCAACGATTTGATTTAATTTTATTTAGACAGAGTTCCCTGGAAACCGAAATTGAAACTTTGAGGAAACGTGTAGATCACCTGCAAAACAAACTTAAAGTGGTGAGCTTCTGAATCTTGGCTTCCAACACTTACATGTGTTTTATTCAAATTTGTAATAATAATGCTTGTCTTGACCTATGGCAATTTTCACATCTTCATTCAGGGACTGGAAATTGAAAGTCATTTGAAGAAGGAAGTGTACAAGTTAGAAAAAAAGAAGGTAATATTTTTTAGTTATTCTTTATGTGTTAAATTTGTTAATGGCAAGTTGCTACTGTCTTATGCGTTAACTAACGCTATTTGGGTGTGCAGATTCTTTCGGATGACAAGATAAAGGAGCAGATATCATCATTACATCATCACTATTCTCAGTTCAAAACTGATGTCAGAAACTTACTGGTCGAAAGTAATGACGAGTTAAAAGCTATTTTTGAAGGAGTTGTTGAAAAGATTGAACTCACTGGAAAACATAATCTGGAATCTCCCATGGAACTTCGCAGTGATTTAAACGAGAGTGAATGCAAAGATGTGCATGTTAGTGATGTTGACCTCAGTCCAGCTCTGAAAACCGATTTTAAGGTGTGTTTTTGTTGTTAAGTAAGTCTTCTTAATATATGTCTATTGGCTCATGTTTAGAATACTTGATGATACTTGCTCCATATTTCCTTCCAACTCCATTCTAATGACAAAGTGTTCGCTTTCGAAGAATCAATTGGATTGTTATTGTAACGATCATCTTCATTAATAATAACGTTGTGATTATTTTTATTATTTCATTTATTTCATGTTCTCCATCTTTTAGGATGATGACTCTGTTTTACCAACTATAAGTGATATGGAAACTAGCAATGCTTCTGAAGCCCTTGCTCAGTCGTTGCAGGAGAAGGTATCCTTCGCGAACGTTTTCTTTTACCAGTCTTCAGCTATCTCAAACTAAGTTGATGTGTTTATAATTATTAGAAATTTTTTTAGGTTGATGACAGTGTTTTGCCGACTATAAGTGCTATTGAAACTGGCAATTCCTCTGAAACCCTCGCCCAGGCATTGCAGGAGAAGGTAGCCTTAATGAGAAATTTACTTTACGAGCCAGTTCATTTAATAACCATCTTTTTGTAATCAAGTTAATTGATTTTAATTGCTCATTTTTAACCTTCTCATTTGATTTGTAGGTTGACGTTGCACTTGCAATGCCAACTAACAACGTCTCTGAAGCCCTCGCTCAGGCATTGCAGGAGAAGGTAAACATCCAAAGACGTTAGCTATCATCTTCAAAGCTATCTCATTGAACTTTTATTTATTTGTATTCAGTAACGGTATCACTTAAATATTTACGCATTGATTTTCAGGTTGCAGCATTATTACTGTTATCACAAGAAGAAGAAAGATACCTTCTAGAAAGGAACGTTAATGTAGCTCTGCAGAAAAGGGTTGATGAGCTTCAGAGAAATTTAATTCAGGTGATGCTACGTATAGGGCCCCTTTACTTTATTTCGTGCAAACATTTCTTTGTGTATGTAGTTTTACGGGTTTATGTACACTCTTGTTTTGTAGGTCACGAACGAGAAAGTTAAAGCCCTAATGGAGTTAGCACAGCTGAAGCAGGAAGTATACATGATGCAAGAGTATGCTAGTATCTTGGTTTTTTTTTTTTTATTACCTCTCATTTTCTTGCTATATTTTTCCAGAAAATAAGAAAAGAACTCGATATGTTTGCAGTAAAAACAGCGAGGAGAAGACGAAGGGAGCACTTTCGGGCGAGACTAGAGAACAAAGAGTTGCCCACGATAAAGATGGAATACTAAAGAATATGCTCAAGAGATCTTATCTAACACGATGGGTCGGGGGATCTGATGTAAATGATGCCGATGCACATTCTTCAGACAAGCCGAATCTTAACATGGACTTGGCAAGGTTTTGTTCAAATACTAAGAAAGAAGTTCATGACATTATTCTCTCATGATCTAACTTTACAATGCCATTATTGATCATAATAACAATTTCTGGTTTCTTCTTTTTCCTTATAGGATGAGGATCGAGTATGCAACTCTTAAGGAAAGCCTCGAAAGCATGGAGCATCTCCTTTCATCAGTTTGGCGACTCCGAATGTCTCTTTTCAAGGTAAACCAACTCTTCCCCCCAAAAAACAAATTTAAAAAGGCTCAAATGCTTTTTTCGTCCCACTTTCAAGACACCCATCTTAAAGAAATCGCATTTTTAGGAAACTAACTTTCAAAATAGAAGCGAGTTAATGACACAAAGGGTCCAAATCTAATGGTGTCCTTAAATTGCTTCAGTTTTGAAAGTTGGTAGTCTTTAATTGCAACCCGACAAGTTAAATGGCCACGTGGGACCCAGATGAGCAACTCCAATGCCACATTATCCCCAAATTATTTTGCATTTCCAGTCAGAATTAGCTTTCCCACACAATGTCGTTAAATTGCTTCAATTTTGGAAGTTACTGTCCTTAAATTGCAACCCCTTAAGTGAGGTGTCCTGAAAGTGTCACGCTGACTCTAGTGAATGCACTTTAAGAAAGGGTGAATTGCTTTAACCCCAAGTGATTATACAGAGTTTCACTTTGCTACCCAATATTTTTTTTAATTCCGAGAAGCTTCCCTGTGGTGTGCTAAACCTAGCAACGTACCCCATGTGGTGTCCAAAACCTAGCATCGTATTCCCCAATTAGGAGGTGTAAATGATAAGGAGCCCATGATTGGATAAAACCACGAGGGAGTTTCTATGCAATCTTCAAATCACAGGAATTTCGATGCATTTCGATTAAACCACCGCATAGGAGGTTTATGCAGAAATGTTTCCCCCGTCTTGAGACGAAGGACCTATTTTATCGTGCGAATAATTTTTAGGTCAAGGATTCGGCAGCGTCCTCCGAGAATGTCGAGCGAACAAGCCATCATCACTACGATAGCGATTTGGACAAAGTAGTCGCCGAAGCAAAACTGTTGATGACTGCGCTCAGCAGCTCTCTACCCATAAGCTGGTCGGCGGCTCAAACAGAGAGAAAGCTCGAGAAAAGCGATGATTATGATTCCGATAAGGTCGATTTCGTATCCGCCGTTGGGCTCGAGATGATCGAGCTCATACTGTTCGCCGCCGAGGTTCTCAGGCGTCAGTTATCGAGGTAAATTGGCAGAAAATGGTAAGAAAGATGCACTTTTGTCTATGTGATTGTTATTGTAAATTATCAGGTGGTGTTTTGCTTTTGGCTTGGCAGATATTGATGTTTTTTAGTGCTCTTGTTGCAATATAATTTTTGTGGATAATCTATCTATTTTATTATGGGAGAGCACGTTGGAGTAACTGCTCTCCCAATTTGGTGTGTTAATTTTGACATGTAATTTATAATTTAGTCTTAATTAAATTGATTTTAATTAAATTCTTTAAATTATTTTTTAATTTACATTTTAGAATTAATCATAAGATCATATATTCAATATAAATTTTTAAGGGGTCTTTACACATAAATATCCATTTGGAAAAAAACTTGTAATTTAGTACATTGTCAGATTTTTTTTATATGTACCTAGTAGAATAAATTTTTTGCAGATAGATACACGATCCGCCGCAGGTACGCCATACAACACATTTGGCCCATAAAGAAACATAAAAAGATATTTTAAAAGCAATTATCCAGACATATGTCGAATCTTGGAATTTCTCTAGTTAAGGAAAGTTTAGGCGAACTCTTGTTTGTTATCCAACGACTAAGGAAATTCCCTTATATATGAAAATTATAATTGTGACGCACCCAAGTCCAATCCAAGTATCATATAGCTTGTTGTACCTAATAGATTAGACGATGACATTAATGAAATGAATACTTGTACCTAAGAGATTAGACGATGACATTTAATGATATGATTAAATATCTGTATATTTGCTCCTAATTACATAATCAGAATGATAACTGTCACCCCACCGGTGCAAATTTCCGTAATTAAAATCCATAAAGCAAATCATGAAAAAATAATTAAATTACCCAACCTCTTAGCACGCGAGTCTAGACACCCTTATAAATCTTTATTTTAATCATTAAATCAGCATTATCAGACACTAGTATTCTTGCACACTCGTACGGGCGTGCTATTATATATAAATATATAATATTAAATTTATTTTAAAAAGAGTTAATTGAAATTATAGTTATAAATTTAATTATATGTATAAATTAACAACTTAATAAACTTAAATTAGAGATTAACTAGAAATAATAATTAAAAGATAGTGGATAAATTTTTAAAAGTAATTATTAATTTGTTTTGTGAAATTGACATACCAATGAGCAGTTTATAGTAGTCACCCCTCACGCTTAATATAAATAGAATAGATATAGTCATCCCCACGCTTAATAAAATAGAATAGTCAATAGATATGGTGAAAAGATATTCCTTTTTTCACGTTACTTTCCCTTTAAATTTCTTTTTTTTTTTAATTAGGGTTTTTGAGGTGAAACTGCGTGCTTATGTCATGGATTCGATTATACTTCAACTCTTTGAAATCTCTGTATATATGAACTTGACAAGGGACACATAGATTAAGTATTGCGGGAAAGTGTCGTCGCACTGCTCTAAATGTTAAATGAGGTTCAGATTCAATTCAAACGAAATAAACTTGACGCGTTTATGACGAAGTTGGGTGGAGATACATTCTGCTTAAAAAAAGTACAAAAAAAAAATTATGTTTTTTATTATCATATATTTTATATATTTCATATTCAAAATTCATCCGAGAGTTCGAAAACCATGGAAATAACAAATTTGATTCTCCTATAGTATGATCCTTAATCTTTCACCACAAACAAAGCACTAACCATAAAACCTTCCTTTATCTGACACACATGTAACACGAAATATTTTTACATTTGACAATGATATTCTCATGTTGAGCTTAGTTGGATTTTGGAAACTAATATGACCCATAACTCTAAATAATAATAGATAAATAAATAAATCTAACATGTTGATGTTGAGGCTTCAACATTGGCAATGTTAGAGTAACATTCTAGCCCACATCTGTTGGCCGAGAATGTCTCTTTTTTCAGTTTTATTTTTCATGCCCAAAACTTGTTTAATCCGTATCTTGGCTATTTTTAGTGATGTGCAGGACTTATATAAGGATAGGGAATGGACCAAACCGTGTGGGAAACATGTGGAGCTGCTTGAACGAATTTGGGAAGCGCACTTACCTTAAATAGAAGATTTGAAGATCAAAGGAGAATTGGTCAAGTGACTACCAAGATTAGAAGATCTGAATATCAAAAGAGAATCATTCAACCAGCTACCATAAATAGTAGATAAGAGATCGGCCAATTAGATGAGAAGATTCGAACTAAATATATACTATATTTAGAGAGATCTTCGAAGAGATATTCAAGGGATCTTTTACCAATTCAAGATGGAGCCAAGAACTTTAAATAAGAGTTATTTTCGAGCTGCAAAGCACGACTTTTGAGAGAGCTTTCATGGAGTAACTTTGAGCGACATATTGAGCGAAAACAATGAGGGAAACACATATCGAGTTTGAGCGAGTTTTACATATTGCGAGAGTTGTCTTTTAGTCTAGCTTTTCAAAGGTCGAAAGATCTTGTAGTTTTCAGAATCCTGTTTTGATTCGTAGGTTTCGCTAGACGTGTTTTTGACTATCCTTTTTGATAGTTTGTAATCCATCTTTATAGTGGATTTTTGCGCCTTGAGGCACGCATCAAGTTATTTGACTTGCTGCACAAAATCACATCTCGTGTTCGTTTCGTTTCGTCACTAAGTACTTTATATTTCCGCTGTGCGCTTTGAGTGATAGTGAGTGTTAGCCTAACATTTCGTCCAACATCAGTCTACAACTTAGTGTGTTTTACATCCATTAGTACGGGACCACCTTCAAAGTGGTATCAGAGCCCCCGTTTGACGTGACTAAGCATTTTTTATCCTTTATAATGGATTTTTCAAGTTCAAATTATGTCGGCAAAGTCCCAGTGTTAGACGGCTCTAACTACGCCTATTGGAAAGTTCGTGTTCGGCAGTGCATCAAATCCATAGACTTGCGTGCATGGGAATATGTGCTCCACGGTTATTCTACACCAAAGACTGCCCATGATATTGATAGTGAAGTCGTTGAGAAACCGATCAATCAAAGGACTCTCCAAGAGAAGAGCGCCGCCGAGTTCAATGATAAAGCCCTTAATGCCATCTTCTCTTCTGTGGATATCTTCATGTTCAAGATCATACAAAATAGTACTACAGCAAAGGATGCGTGTGATCTACTTCAGAGGTACTGTGAAGGCGATGCGAGTGTGAAGCAGACACATTTTCGGCTACTCCTCAACCAGTTTGAAAACCTCAGAATGAAGGATGATGAGGATGTTACCACATACTTCGGCAAAATTCCTTCGATCTCGAGCGAGTGCGCCAGTCTCGGAGAGCCGATCGCAAATAAGGTATTAATATCTAAAGCAATTCGAACACTAAATGCGAAGTTTAATGTGAAGGTAGCTGCGGTCGAGGAAGCCCACAATTTGTCGACGATGGATCTCAACACGTTGATGAACATCATGAAGAACTTTGAGACCAATCTTGAAGTACAAGATACGGCCTCCCGCGGAAAAAGTCTCGCACTGATTAGTCAGCCATCCAAGGATCTAACTGAGGTTGACCCCAATTGCGATGAGGATATGGCTATGTTCGTGAAGAAATTCACAAAGTTTCTTCAGAAGAAGAATGCCGAGCAGAATGTTGGCCCAACATTCAGGAAGGGCCAGAATGCCAAAGCAGAACATTCGTCTGCGCCTCCGTTCTTTAAACGCAAACCTGATGGAAAGAAGAAGAACATCAACTATGATTCTGTGAGATGGTATGAATGTCAAGGTTGGGGTCATTTCGCCAACGAATGTGCCAACACACTTCGCAAGCACGACAAAGCTCTTTGGATTGATCTTTCCGACGATGAAGATGAAGAACAGTGTACTAAGGAGTCCAGACAATCATCAGTAACCATATATTCCTTCTCAGACAACGAAGAAGAAGATCATCAAATCGGCTTTACGGTGGTAACTGATGTTGAGGCAACATCTGACTCAACATCTGGGAAACAAATTATTTTTGATTATGATGACTCAAACTGTTTTGATGGGTATTTAAGTTCTGATGATGCAGAGTTAGAAACCGACGTTTCCGCGGAAGTCCAGATTAATGAAGCCGTCAATATGTTGTCCGTGCAATATGAGAAGGAAAAGGCGATGACGCGGAACTCAAAGCCGAGGTTAAGAAGCTGACCGATGAGAATCAGAAAAGCGAAAAGATAATTGAAAGCTTGGTGGATGGAATGAACAAAATGGAAGCCTTACTAACACGCAAGGACAAGGAGATTGACAAGCTTCAAAAGCGAGTCGACGAGGCCGATGAGACGTTCACAAAGATGAACAAGGGTAAATCGACTCTTGATGAGCCCGGACATATTAAGCCATACTGCTGGAAATTGAAGGGGGAGATTTCTGCGAAGAAATCGATGTCGGCTGAAATGTTATCCAACATCCCGCTCAACATTGAGAAATCAGTGTTGAAGGGTATGTCTGGAGAAGGTTCAGCTGGCTCACCTTCAAATTCTGGTAACCTAAATGCTGTTTTATCATCTAAGAAAGTTTGGATAGAGAAGTCCGTGCATAAGTGCAATGTTGGGTATACCTCTTTGCGAGCTAACTTGACAGGTTCTTGGTACTTTCGATAGCGGGTGTTCCCGACATATGACGGGTACCAAAGAGTATCTAAGTGATTACATGACTTTAAAGAGTGGATCTGTGACGTTTGGAGGTGGTGCTAAAGGACGGATTCTCGGTCGAGGCAGATTGAACGTGCCTGACTTTCCCAAGCTAAGCAATGTTCTTCATGTAGACGGGCTTGTAGCCAATCTGATTAGCATAAGCCAACTTTGCGACGACAACCTGGAGGTAAGATTTAATAAGGGAAGTTGTGAGGTTTTTAACAGCCATGGTGTTCGAGTTATGGCAGGTAAACGATCGAGCGATAACTGCTACTTAGTCGGAGACAAATCTAGTTCGAAGGACGTGTGCCAACTCTCAAAGGCCGAAGATGATGTCATCCTTTGGCATTACAAACTGGGCCACGTTAACTACCGAACATTGGATCAGCATACCAAGCATGAGGCGATCAGAGGCGTTCCGAAGCTTAAGGAGTTTGGTAAGATTAAGCAAAGCAACGATGATATTTTCATGTCTCAGGAGAAGTATGCAAATAATCGAGTACAGAAGTTTGGTTTGGACACGGCAAAGGTAATGAAAACGCCTATGGGGTCTACGCAAAAGGTAAGTAAGGACAATGTTGGACAGAATGTTGACCCAACATTATATCGATCTATGATAGGTAGTTTATTGTACCTATCTGCTAGTAGACCTGACATTATGTATAGCGTATGCGTATGTGCTAGATATCAGTCTGAGCCTAAAGTTTCTCATCTTAATGCCGTTAAGCGTATTCTTCGTTATGTGAGTGGAACATGTAGCCTAGGATTGTGGTTCTCTAAAGATACTAATATGAGTCTTGTAGGCTACAGCTATGCTGATTGGGCATGTGACGAGGATGATCGCAAGAGCACAAGTGGCGGCTGTTTCTTCTTAGGTAATAATCTTGTTGCATGGTATAGTAAGAAGCAAAATTGTGTGCCTTTATCTACTGCTGAGTCTGAGTATGTTGCGGCGGGTAGTTGCTGTACGCAATTAATATGGTTGAATAGCATGTTGTGTGACTATGGGTTAGAGTGCGAATCTGTTCTCATGTATTGTGATAACCTTAGTGCCATCAACATATCTAGGAACCCTATCCAGCATTCACGCACGAAGCATATAGATATAAGACATCATTTTCTGAGAGATATGGTAGAAAAAGAGTCAGTTCGCATTGAGCATATAGACACGAAACATCAGTTAGCTGACATTTTCACGAAAGCATTGGATTTTGAAAGGTTTTCGGACCTGAAAAAGTCCATAGGTTTGCATCAGACTGTCTGAATGTTGGTCCAACATTTGGATCAACATAGCATATGTCGAACTTGATGGTTACTGTTTTGATGTTTGATTTAATGTTCTTTCTGTTATTCTGTGAAATGATTTGACTCACCTAGACCGTTCCCTGAAATGACCCTCTTCCTTAAAAAAAAAAAAAAATTGCTCGTGATCCTTTTTCAAGATACAGGTTCAGGTAATAAGCTTCCCTAGGTACACGACATTCGCGGTGACGATGTACTCTTTGCGACAAAAGTCCTAACCTTGATGATAAGGAATGCATAAGGGCTGTAAGTAATAAGTCTATAACTGAGGTTAAGTAGGGCAGAAAATGAAAGGGAATTGAGTTTAGGGTGTTGAACAGAAAAGTCTGGAATTTCAGAATAGAATGTTGAGTCTTATGTTGAGGCAACATATGTGACTGTCAGTTTGATCATGCTATATTTTTGTGCTTTCGTTTATTTGCATTAGCTTTTAGGTCAGCATCTGTTAGTCTTTTGTGTCTAGTTTAGATATCTCTCAGAATTGCATTAGAACTTCTCGAAGAACAGCTCGTTACGCTTGTCTCAAGTGCTCATCATTGTTGCTCAAACGGTTAGTCTTGCTTGATTCTACCTTGACTTTTGACTTTGTGTCTTTTGGGTTGAATCATGATCTGATGTGCTCCTATTTGCTCGCATGACTAATTCGTCCACATAATATATTTTAGCTCCATGTTTACTTAGACAGTTGTGACCTAATTCGACCTTATCCTCTAAACTGTCTAAATTCTATTTGAGTCCAATGGTTAATTTTTTTTGGCCTTACTTCTTCCACGATGAAATTATTGCTGAGTGATCTTTTACCGTTGGAGTTGCTCGCTGATATTACTCTCTCTGTTCTTGATTGTGGTTGATATAATAGAGGGTTACTCATTCTGTTCTCACTTATTTTTTTGGATTTATCTTTGATTTCTTTATGGAGAACTAACTTGTTTCTGAGTCTCAGAATGTTGGCCCAGATGTTAGCCCCACATTTACCTCGACATCTGCAAGTTGACTAACAGAGAAGTTCTCTGAGTTTTTTTTCTTTCTTCCCAAAAAGGGGGAGAAGGTTGTGCAGATAAAAAGGGGGAGATAAGGAAATTCAGGGGGAGCAGAATAAGGAGCCGAACAAACAGGGGGAGCTGACCAAGAAGGAGAAGCAGCCAAGAAAGCATCAGAAGGAAACTCCATACTCCATTGAGAGTGAAGATCTGATCCTTTCTATTTTTACATGCATAATTGATTTTTACATCCATCCTTTGCATGCTTGATTGAATTGTTGTTACTATGTACATGCTGATTTGTTTCTCTGGTATGTTTACATGTTTGCCTGCTTACTTGCCGAAAATATTTATTTTGCAGATGTTTAACTTAATAAGACCTTGTTAGCTATGTACTATTTTCGTAGTACTTTGAATAGTTTAATCGCTATTCTGTTTACGTTTACTCTAACCATCTTTTGATGTTTTGTGGTTGGGTAGATTTTGCCTTCAGGGGGAGTTTCACTATGTCTAACGTCTGCTTTAGTTTTGGAAAGAAAGATAAAAAGGGGGAGATTGTTGATGTTGAGGCTTCAACATTGGCAATGTTAGAGTAACATTCTAGCCAACATCTGTTGGCCGAGAATGTCTCTTTTCTCAGTTTTATCTTTCATGCCCAAAACTTGTTTAATCCGTATCTTGGATATTTTCATTGATGTGCAGGACTTATATAAGGATAGGGAATGGACCAAACCGTGTGGGAAACATGTGGAGCTGCTTGAACGAATTTGGGAAGCGCACTTACCTTAAATAGAAGATTTGAAGATCAAAAGAGAATTGGTCAAGTGACTACCAAGATTAGAAGATCTGAATATCAAAAGAGAATCATTCAACCAGCTACCACAAATAGTAGATAAGAGATCGGCCAATTAGATGAGAAGATTCGAACTAAATATATACTATATTTAGAGAGATCTTCGAAGAGATATTCAAGGGATCTTTTATCAATTCAAGATGGAGCCAAGAACTTTAAATAAGAGTTATTTTCGAGCTGCAAAGCACGACTTTCGAGAGAGCTTTCATGGAGTAACTTTGAGCGACATATTGAGCGAAAACAATGAGGGAAACACATATCGAGTTTGAGCGAGTTTTACATATTGCGAGAGTTGTCTTTTAGTCTAGCTTTTCAAAGGTCGAAAGATCTTGTAGTTTCCAGAATCCTGTTTTGATTCGTAGGTTTCACTAGACGTGTTTTTGACTATCCTTTTTGATAGTTTGTAATCCATCCTTATAGTGGATTTTTGCGCCCTTGAGGCTCGCAGCAAGTTATTTGACTTGCTGCACAAAATCACATCTCGTGTTCGTTTCGTTTCGTCACTAAGTACTTTATATTTCCGCTGTGCGCTTTGAGTGATAGTGAGTGTTAGCCTAACATTTCGTCCAACATCAGTCTACAACTTAGTGTGTGAAGTGTAAAATATGCCTAAGAGGGGGGGTGAATTAGGCTATAAAAATTTTGGCTTGTTCTTCTTTGAAAAATACTTTTCTTTAAAGAAGATATTTGCAGAGTATGTTATTTCCCAGAAAGCAGTACAAGTATCAAAGTTATCTCCCTAACCCTGTTTCAAAAATACCACGTTATTTTCAGAAGTCGTTTCAAAGATATCACCTAGTTATTTGCACGCGTCACGGGTTTGTCTCACAGAAGAGTAAATAGCAGAAAGTAAAGTGAGACGCGATTTTTATACAGGTTATATCCCCAACTGGGGTTTAATCCTGTCCTTGGGGTGTGATCTCCCCAAGAGTTCCAATCAATCACTAAGTGTTACCGGTTACACTATGATTGACCCGTACACAACCGAAGCACAATGGACACTAGACCTCGTTCTAGGCTGACGCACGCCAAGTTTCGATCCACGTCGTTTACCCAGGAAACCTATCCCCCGACTGAATGCAGCTTGCTACCGAAGGGCCACCGAATCCACAAAATTCGTCCCTCCACGTGCGTAAGACTCCACTCGTGCTCCTTTGTGCGCTCACACGTCCGAAGACAAGGATGTAGGATTTGGAGTTTCTAGGGATCGCTCAAAAGAGTACAGATTCTCAAATGATAGCTCAAACACAAACTACAAATGAATCGCAAAGTAAAGCTCAGATCGTCTAAGGAATTTGATAGCTTGTGTGTTCGTTGTTGTACTCTTCGCGTGAAGTGTTTTTCTTCTATATAGGCCACGAATCATTTCTCCACTTCACAAGGAAAGTTAAGCACGAAAAATATGCTAGAGACAGCTCAATTAACACGTGCATAACTCAAGAAATCATGCCAAGAATAAACCAATTAAACTCAACGGTCAACATGAATTCTTACCATAAATACCACAGATTTGCTTTCATTCCAGGGTAATCTCATCCGTTAGTCAGCACATTCCATATATAGAATCAATCAACATATTACACACATAATCAGAATATCTTTTCCATATATAGCTTAATCATATCCGGGTGATCACATTGATATTCTTTCCTAAAATAACCCAATCTCGTGTACAGCTCATGTATCACTTAACACAATATATCTTCCATATATAGCTGCTCATATTAGCGTGATCTCAGACGATATTCTTTCCTTATATAACTCAATCATGCGTACAGTCCACATACCACTTATCAGAACATATTTTCCATATATATCACACAGTGATATTCCATCCAAACGAGAACGTTCAAAACCAGGTGATCACATCAATATTCCAGTTAAGCATAAGATCACTCAAATTCGATTTTCTTAACATTTAAACCATATTCAAGCGCTTAATCGAATATTTTCACATACTTAAACATCCTTAATATGCATATCGAGTTTTCTAATTTTTACCCCCCAATTTACATAATTACTTAGAATAATCAAAACTCTCATAATCATTTGGACCAAAAAGGTCTACAATCTCCCCCTTTTTGATGATGACAAGTAATTAATGCCTATCTTAAGCATGTGAGTACACTCGATATGAAGCCATTTAAGCACGTAGCATGTTTAAGTATCACAGCATGCGACATATGATCAGAGCAAATAATTTTATCAGATTTTATAGCATGCTCCCCCTGTCTAATTGCTAATATTCCTATGTAAAGCACAGAAGCAAAGATTTAGCAATTACCAGATCATATCACACGAAATGTCACAAGTCACCATGGAATGTCATAAATTTCCAGATCATATCATATGGAATGTCACAAGTTACCATGGAATGTCGCAAATTATCACACCATATCAGTTTGCTCCCCCTGCCTACGTGCGGAATTCCTTAATCCTTAACAAATCACAAACTCAAGCACAGAGGATTAAGACATAAGCATATAAAAGCAAGCCAATAGTATTAATCGCATTCCAAGATGTCTAAGAGCCAAAAAAAAGTGAACGACCCGACACCAAACCAAAACACCCAAAACACAGCATTAATTTTCCAAAATTCTCCCCCTTCAGCATCAAAAAGGAGGGATCCATAACACCACTACCTTACCAAAAACGTGCAACTTGCCACAACCTACTAGCCCAAAAACCAGCAAACTAAAAGAACTTAGTACTAAGCACAGACGGGAACTAGGCATACTAGGGCTAGGATATCACTGGGGATCGAATTTCTAATGGCCGGAATCACTATCAGATGAGGCAGATGAGGATTCAGTGATATTTAGAGCCGTGGAGATCTCCTTTATAAACTTTTTAACCCTTTTAAAGTGCCGTGAGATCTCATCGAACTTCTTCTTGTTATCATCCTTGATGCCTTTGATACTCCGTCTCAAATCAGCTATGGTTCCCTGCTCGTCGTCGCTCTCTTGCTTTCGGAGAGATTGGGATTTGATCAGGGCAGCCTTTTGCTTCTTGTCGGAGACACATCCAGCGCCTTTGGTTTTCGTCACGATTAAGATCGAAGAATTGAGGAGCGAAATAACGAAGTGAAAGACTTAGGGTTTGAATAGATTCAAGAAAGAAGAGAGTGGGTGGTTACATAAAGGTCGAAAGCTTATTGGATGAGAAAGGAAAGAAACTATGGAGGGATGTAATATCAACTAGACGTGAGGCAGATAAGGAAAAGATTTCACAGTTTGAAATTTCAAAGATCATGGCTAGATAAGGAAACTGCCCATTAGATGGAATTAAAAGAAGATCAGAGGATATCTAGCGGGAATTAAGGAAGGAAATAAGTAAAGATCAGAGTTCAAAGGAAATATTGGCTGTAAATAGATTTTGACATAAATGTCGAAGAAAAGTCTAAAAATAATCTCTTCATGAATGGAAAGGATTTGAAAAGATAATGAAGAAATTCTTAATAGAATCAAGGAATAAAATCGCAGAGATCCTAAAGGATAAGATCAAGGAAGTACTAAAGCCTAACATATCTAGTTACCTTTCCTATTTGAGCTCAATAATTCCTAATCGGTCACGGATATCACAGAATCTACTCTCAATAAGGGGTTTCGTGAAGATATCAGCCAGCTGATCATTAGTTCCCACGAAGTTCACGCTGATATTCCCTTTCTGAACATGATCTCGAATAAAATGATGTTTCACTTCTATATGCTTAGTTCGAGAGTGGTGTACGGGATTCTTAGTGATACTAATGGCACTAGTACTATTACAAAAAATGGGAATTTGGTCGTACCTTAAACCGTAATCACTCAAGGTCTGTTTCATCCAAAGGATTTGCTGAGAACAACTTCCTAAGGCCATATATTCGGCTTCGGTTGTGGATAGGGCCACGGCATTTTGTTTCCGACTGGACCAAGTTACAAAGGAATTCCCTAGTATTTGGCAAGTACCACTAGTGCTTTTCCTATCTTCCCTAGAACCGGCGTAATCCGCATCCGAGTATCCCATTAATGGGAATTCCTTGGAATTTGGATACCACATACCATGATTGATTGTTCCCTTCAAATATCTAAGTATCCGCTTGACTGCTGTCAAGTGAGATTCCCTAGGACTCGATTGATATCTAGAACATAGACCAGTATCAAACATAATATCGGGTCTGCTTGCCGTAAGTATAGCAAACTTCCGATCATACCTCTATACTTAGTTTGGTCAAAAGGCGTACCTTGTTCATCACTGTCAATTTTGGTGGTCTGATGCATAGGAGTGGGAAGTACCTTGGAATCAGCCATTCCGAATTTTTCAAGTAGTTCCTTCGTGTACTTCGTTTGAGATATGAATGTTCGCGTATCCAATTGCTTGATTTGCAATCCAAGGAAGTACGTGAGTTCTCCCATTAGGCTCATCTCAAATTCCTGTTGCATAGACTTAGTAAAATTCTCGCAAAGAGTGATGTCAGTGCTACCAAATATGATATCATCAACGTATATCTGCACAAGTAGTATGTGATTCCCTTCGCCCTTTATAAACAGAGTGTTATCTATTGTTCCTGTTGTAAAGCCCATGTCTAGCAAAAACCTACTCAATCTTTCATACCATGCCCTAGGGGCTTGTTTTAAACCATATAAAGCTTTGTTTAATTTAAAGACGTGATTAGAAAATTCTTCTTTGTCAAAACCGGGAGGTTGCTCGACATAAACTTCCTCATTTATAAAACCATTTAAAAATGCACTTTTCACGTCCATTTGAAAAAGCTTGAATCTTTTAAAAGATGCATATGCAAGTAAAATACGTATAGAATCGAGCCTAGCTACGGGTGCAAAGGTTTCTTGAAAATCTATACCTTCTTCTTGGGAATAACCTTTGGCAACTAACCTGGCCTTATTTCGTGTCACGTTACCGTTCTCGTCCAGTTTGTTGCGAAACACCCACTTCGTGCCTATTATGGATTTGTCGTTAGGTCTTTCCACAAGAGTCCACACTTGGCTCTTTTCAAATTGTGCCAGCTCTTCTTCCATGGCAATCACCCACGATTCATCGTCAAGCGCTTCATTCACTCTTAGGTTCCATGGTTGACAACAGCACGTCATGTGATTCCTCAGCAATATCGTTTCGTGCAGTTGCTCTCGTTTTGATCCCTGAAGTGATATTTCCTATGACTTGTTCAGTGGGATGGCTGGAAGCAGGTTTGAATTTTCTGCGCTGTTGTTCGTCTGAAGCCTCAGGTTCCTCTGACTCAGTATCTAGTTCCAATGGAATTGCGTTCACTCCTTTGTCAGTAACCTGTATACCTGCAGGAGACACAATTATACCTTCCTCAGTAGCATCTGCGTCAGGAAATTCATCAAACGTAACATGCACAGATTCTTGAACAGTCTTCTTCCTATTATTAAACACTCGAAAAGCTTTGGAATGAAGGTTGTAACCTAGGAATATCCCTTCATCTACCTTGGAATCGAATTTTCCTCTTTTATCCCTATCATTCAAAATGAAACATTTGCAGCCAAATACGTGGAAATATCCTATGTTAGGGGTTTTATCGTTCCAAAGTTCATAGGGAGTTCTCTTAATAATCGGTCTAAGGAAAATCCTATTCGAGACATAACATGCCGTACTAACAGCTTTGGCCCAAAAATGTTTTGGAGTATTATATTCGCTCAACATAGTCCTAGCCATTTCTTGTAATACTCTATTCTTCCTCTCGACCACTCCGTTCTGTTGAGGCGTAATAGGGGCTGAAAAATTATGACTATAACCATTTTCGTCACAAAAAGATGCAAAGGATTTACTATCAAATTCTAGACCGTTATCACTCCTAATCTTACGGACCTTCATCTCTTTCTCATTTTCTAGCTTCTTAATCAGTGGCACAAGATTATCTAAAGCCTCACTTTTGTGTGCAAGAAATAAGACCCATGTGTACCTAGTATAGTCGTCTACAATAACAAAGGCATATTGTTTACCTTTCAATGACATAACCTGTACCGGACCAAAAAGGTCAAGATGCAGCAGTTCCAGTGGTCTGGACGTAGAGATCACATTCTTCGGTTTAAAGGACGTCTTGGTCTGTTTCCCCATTTGGCACGCTTTACAGATTCTGTCCTTGGTGGCTTTCATATCTGGAATTCCTCACTAATTCATTGCATGATATGTGAGACATCAGTTCCATATTAGCATGTCCCAGACGTCTATGCCATAACCATGTGATATCCTGCGTAACTGCTAGACACTTGACATTTTGGTTAGCAATATCATCAAGAGTGATGCAGTAAATGTTACCATGTCTAGCCGCACTAAACACAATCTCATCACCCTTTTTGACAAGGCACTTGTCTTTGGCAAAAGCTACGGTATGTCCATCATCACATAGTTGGCTAATGCTAATTAAATTATGTTCTAAGTTCCTAACAAACCGTACATTATCTATAGTGATATTTAAATTGTTACCAACAGTACCGACTCCCACAATTTTGGCTTTTGCGTCGTTAGCGTACGAAACGTATCCTCCATCAACTGCCTTCAACGACACAAAATTACCTATATCACCTGTCATGTGGCGGGAGCACCCGCTGTCGAGATACCACCTGCTTTTCTTACTGGAATTCTTCCTTCGTACCTGTAGAAAGAAGTACTCTTCTGAGGTACCCAATTTCTGTTGGGTCCTAACATGTTAGCGGGGAAATAACTTCTGTTAACATACGAGATATCATTCTGCATAGATGGTGATCTCCTGCTAGAATCAGATACAACAGCGGTATTTACAGATGACTTCTTAGGTCTCCAAACATACTTAGTTTTATCAACTTTTTTTAAAGGACAGTTGTATGCATAATGACCATTTCTACCACAACAGAAACATTTAAGCTTAGGCACAGAATGTTTAGCATGCTTTCCTTCAGTGGAATAACATATCCCTGACCTTCCAATATTCCTAGGAGTACTTAACAACATATCTAGGTTCTGCTTACCCTCAAGGAGTCTATCAACTTTCTGTTTTTCTCTATCTAAGGAATTTCTGAGTTCTACGATATCTCTCGATAAGTCATTGTTTTTCTTTTCTATTTTCTCACAGTCACATGGAATTCCCTCTATCTTCGCAGTAACTAACTCTTCTTTCAGACGTGAGATCTCTAGATCAGCCTCATGTTTTTCCTTAGCTAGTTCATCTCGCTGCCTTATCAGTTCCTTATTCAAGGAATTTTGTGACTTAATATTTCTTTCTGCTTTTTGAAGTAACCTACATAAATCTTCCTTAATTTCTTCTATATCAGAAACAGATGAGTCACTTTCATAACCATATAAACTGTTTAGGATATGAATTTTCTCAATGGAGGAAGAGTGAGATACCTGATCCTCGTCAGCCATGTAAGCGTTATCCCCGTCCTCACTTTGTTCCATTTCAGAGTCGTTAGATTCTGTCACCATGGCCTTCTGCTTCCTTGGTTTCTCATCGTTATTGGTTAGGCATTCATGTGCATAGTGGCCTGGTTTGTTGCACCGAAAGCATTTCTGAAATTTCTTCCCCGACGTGGAGATTCCCTTGTTTTTGTTCTGGAATTTGTTGGAGTTCCCTTTGAATCTCCTTTTCTGTTCGAATCTTTCAAATCTCTTTGTAAGCATGGCTAGGTCGTTCATCAGGCCTTCTCGTTCATCGTCAGAATCAGATTCTTCTTGGTTGGATTTGAATGCGATAGACTTCTGATTTTTGGTTTGCGACTTCTCATTCATTGACGTTTGAATCATCTCGTAGGAGATAAGCGATCCAATCAGTTCGGAGATGCTCAGTGCTTCTAGATCATTTGCTTCGTAGATGGCGGTGACCTTGGCATTCCATTCTCGTGGCAGTGATCTCAGTATCTTTCTGACTTGTTCACTGTCAGGAACCTTCTTTCCAAGAGAAAACATTTGGTTGATGATTCCCATGAATCTGGCATACATCTGGCTTATATTCTCGTCAGATTCCATCGAGAACAGTTCATATTGATGGGTGAGCAGAGCCAGTCTTTCTTGCACAACTCGTTGGGTTCCTTCATGAGTAACTTGGAGCATATCCCACATAGCCTTTGCTGATGAGCAGGAACTGACCCGAATGTATTCTTCCCGTGTGAGTGCGCATGCGAGCATGTTCTTCGCCTTTGCGTTTCGCGTGATTCCCTTTTTGTCATCAGCAGTATAATCTATAGCGTCCTTTGGGGTTCCATCGGTCTTGCTAGCCGTATATGGTCCATTGATGATTGTCTCCCAAAGATCATAATCGACAACGATCAGAAACTCGATCATACGATTCTTCCATACTGCGTAGTTCGTTCCATCAAAGAGAGGTGGCCTAGAGTGAGATTGACCCTCTACAAAAACATCACTCGAAAAAGCCATTAGATCTTAACTCAGGCGTGTTAGACCTTTCTTTGAGTAACCCGCTCTGATACCAAATGAAGTGTAAAATATGCCTAAGAGGGGGGTGAATTAGGCTATAAAAATTTTAGCTTGTTCTTCTTTGAAAAATACTTTTCTTTAAGAAGATATTTGCAGAGTATGTTATTTCCCAGAAAGCAGTACAAGTATCAAAGTTATCTCCCTAACCCTGTTTCAAAAATACCACGTTATTTTCAGAAGTCGTTTCAAAGATATCACCTAGTTATTTGCACGCGTCACGGGTTTGTCTCACAGAAGAGTAAATAGCAAAAGTAAAGTGAGACACGATTTTTATACAGGTTATATCCCCAACTGGGGTTTAATCCTGTCCTTGGGGTGTGATCTCCCCAAGAGTTCCAATCAATCACTAAGTGTTACCGGTTACACTATGATTGACCCGTACACAACCGAAGCACAATAGACACTAGACCTCGTTCTAGGCTGACGCACGCCAAGTTTCGATCCACGTCGTTTACACAGGAAATCTATTCCCCGACTGGATGCAGCTTGCTACCGAAGGGCCACCGAATCCACAAAATTCGTCCCTCCACGTGCGTAAGACTCCACTCGTGCTCCTTTGTGCGCTCACACGTCCGAAGACAAGGATGTAGGATTTGGAGTTTCTAGGGATCGCTCAAAAGAGTACAGATTCTCAAATGATAGCTCAAACACAAACTACAAATGAATCGCAAAGTAAAGCTCAGATCATCTAAGGAATTTGATAGCTTGTGTGTTCGTTGTTGTACTCTTCGCGTGAAGTGTTTTTCTTCTATATAGGCCACGAATCATTTCTCCACTTCACAAGGAAAGTTAAGCACGAAAAATATGCTAGAGACAGCTCAATTAACACGTGCATTAACTCAAGAAATCATGCCAAGAATAAACCAATTAAACTCAACGGTCAACATGAATTCTTACCATAAATACCACAGATTTGCTTTCATTCCAGGGTAATCTCATCCGTTAGTCAGCACATTCCATATATAGAATCAATCAGCATATTACACACATAATCATAATATCTTTTCCATATATAGCTTAATCATATCCGGGTGATCACATTGATATTCTTTCCTAAAATAACCCAATCTCGTGTACAGCTCATATATCACTTAACACAATATATCTTCCATATATAGCTGCTCATATTAGCGTGATCTCAGACGATATTCTTTCCTTATATAACTCAATCATGCGTACAGTCCACATACCACTTATCAGAACATATTTTCCATATATATCACACAGTGATATTCCATCCAAACGAGAACGTTCAAAACCAGGTGATCACATCAATATTCCAGTTAAGCATAAGATCACTCAAATTCGATTTTCTTAACATTTAAACCATATTCAAGCGCTTAATCGAATATTTTCACATACTTAAACATCCTTAATATGCATATCGAGTTTTCTAATTTTTACCCCCCAATTTACATAATTACTTGGAATAATCAAAACTCTCATAATCATTTGGACCAAAAAGTTCTACAGTGTGTTTTACATCCATTAGTACGGGACCACCTTCATAACACATACTTTTGGCACATATGCTCTCACTCCCACACCAAATTTTGACATCAAATTGAACTTATATATATATGTCTCTCTCTATCCACCGAGTGAGAGGACGTGTCACTAACTTATCCAACTAATCACAATCCACACATATAATCAAATTAAATTAAATAACTAACCAAAATTTAATTTATTTAATCCCCTCCTATCATCAACTCCACCGCCATTCTCCACGAAAATCTCCAACCCCCAAAACACACACACACACACACTAATCCTATTTTATATATATAAACAACAAAACTAAGCACCTCAGGAAAAAAAAAACCATAATTCCATCGCCCACCAAAAACCATAGCTTAAAACCCTCAAATATTTTTTCCATAATTCTTCCAAGAAAAACGAATTAAAAAGACGCCGTAAACTATGGCTATTGAGGCTCTGAATTCTCAGCCGACGTTGTCCCTCCGTCGCCGACTTTATACGGCGCCGCCGCCTCACGACGTGGACGAAGCCCAGACGACGCTCCTCAAAACGACCTCGTTTGGGCAATAACAAAAACGGAGTGCAATTGGCCGTGGGCCTCGCTGTGCTCGGCGGCGGCGGCGGAGAATTGGCCGAGGAAGAAGAAGCCATCCACCGCTCGTCGTCGTCTTATAGGTGCAGCGTTTGCCGCAGGTCTTTTCCTTCTTACCAAGCCCTGGGCGGACACAAGACCAGCCACAGCCACCGCGCCAAGCCGCCGTCCGAAGGCTCCGCCGCCGCGCCGATGAGCACTTCGGCGGCGCTGAGCCCAAGTGGAAGGATTCACAAGTGTTCGGTATGTGAGAAGATTTTCTTCACTGGGCAAGCTTTAGGAGGTCACATGCGCATGCACTACGATCCCACCGGCGAAAAGTACCGACGCCGGAGCGCCACCGCCACCACCGGCGGAGAGAACACGACCTCCGCTACTTCCGTCGGCGTCGGCGGCCTGAGGGATTTCGACTTGAACTTGCCGTGCACCGAGCTTAGTTGTGACGCCGAAGTGGAAAGTGCTTCGCCACTATTTTGACTTAGTTAGGTTTAAACTCTGGGCTGGGCTGGGCTGGGAAATTTTCGAGCTTTTCTTTTTTCAATTTATTATTTTATGGTTATTACTAAAAATTGATTATGGATATAATATAAACTAATATTTTTTCTCACACTCTATGCGTGTGCATATGAATTAATATTTTATGTTGCTCTTAATTTTTAGATTTATTATTTTATTGTCGAATTGATGAAATACTATAAAAGAAAAATAATATTTAGAGGTGTAGGTATAATAAATAAAAAATATAAAAGTACATGAAAATTCTTAAAGAAACTAAATAAAAATAGATGGACTAAATTGTAAATAAATATGACAGACCCGGCAGTTTATTACTCCCTCCGATTTTATTTACATGTCGTTTAAGGTTTTTTCACTCATATTAAGAAATAGAATAAAATGTCCAATATACCCCTAATTAATTTTAATGAGAGTTAGTATACTTATTGGAAGTTGTAATATTGCAAATCATAAAAAAAGGGTAAAACTGGAAATATGATGAAATCTGTAAAACGACATTTAATTAGAAACAAAATTAGAGAGCTAAAACGACAGTAAATAAAATCGGAGGGAATAGAGTAGTAGTATAGATAAACCACGCTCGTTTTTCTTAACTGTGCTTTATAAGTTAGTGGATGAGGTAATTCGATTTCAGGCCCACTTAGCATATTTTCATTAGATTTCAAGCCCCAAATAGGTTTAAGTAAAAGATACAGACCCATATGAAGTTTTATATAGAGTTAAGGACCTAATCGCGCGGAAAAGAGTTCTTTATCCTTCGATTGAGCGAAAACTACATTGAAATGCCATTCCTTTCACAACGCAACTCCCATCGTCGTTCCCACGCGACCGATCGAAAAATCATATTCCAGTTTTGACAAAATCTGGACGATAATGGTTAAAAAGTACCTGAATTCTTCAACTTTGATAATTATCAACGACAATCAGTGAAAATCAATGATGGAAACTGGAGGAAATTAAAAAAAAAATCTATCTCCAAATCGAGTTCAATCACGTTTTTAATGTCCGAAAGGTGCCGATTTAGCCGATCTAACCCTGGGTATTGATGATCATCCTTAAACTACTGAATTAAACACATGAAAATGCGTCAATTGGAACTTCAAATAAGAAACGTTTGACAGAACGTGTAACCAATAACACAACACATGGTACCCGAAACAGTTAATTCATTTTGAAGGTAAATTTGAAAAACAACGATAACGCATGTGCTTCGTGGAAAACCACAAGAAGCTCGATCAGAAACAATTCATACACACAGTACTATAAATTTGGACACAACGTGATAACTGAACATATGCTAAAAGAAGCAGTTCATTGATTCTGGAGGTATATTTGTAACTAGATAGTAACGTATAAGTTACAAAGAATAACGGAAGATGCCAAGGTAGAGACAGTACATTTACATGAAGTATCACAAACGTTAAATCTAAGCTAAAGTTATACGAAGCACATATAACGTCACGTTACCAGTATGAACTTGTTTTAAGCTTCAAAAGAAAACGTACAATCTCCGTATTTCCGGTTACGCGTGCGCCGTTAACTATTTCGATTAGTCTTTCAAATTTTTTGCATTCCGTCGACCTAAATTTGGGGAAAAAAATTGTGAATCGACTCTCGTTTTGGGAAACAATATGTTGAAATTGTAGTGATCCATAGCCCGTAGATTGCATAGCGCCACCGAGTTGCCTCCATCATTCGTCGTTCCAGGTGAACGGGCCTAAAAATGAAGTCGTAATTGAAAATTTTGCTCAACAACAAGTGATATGGTAGCTTCTTTAACAGTTACAGTTGTCTGCTGAACACGTATCGTCGGCATACGTCGCTGAACAGACAAGGTACATGAGAGGCCTTAAATGTTATCAAATGTCGTTTATGCGTTACTTAGTTGAAGTATTTTATGCGATTTAAAAGTCAAATCGAAAGCTATTCGAATCACATCTAACGTCACGTTAGCCGAAAGAACCAATTTTAAGCTTCAATCAAAAGGTTTATTCTCTTGATTTTCAGTTACATATGTTCGGTTAAATGTTACTGAATCCGTATTTCAAAATTTTCGCATTCGTCGACCTAAATTTGGGAAAAACAATTGTGAACGAATCCCATTTTCGGAAACAAAATTGGAACCACCATGTTGAAATTGTAGTGACCCATAACCTTTAAATTACGCAGCGCCACCGCGTTGCCTCCATCGTGCGTCGTTCCAGGTGAACGGGCCTAAAATTAAGTCGTAATAGAAATTTTTGCTCAAAGACAAGAGGTATGGTAACTTCATTTATCGTTACAGTTGACTGATGAACAAGTATCAGAGGCTATACGTCCCGGAACATGATAAGGTACAGAAGAGGCGTTAAGGGTGTTCTAAGTCATTCATCCGTTACAATGTTGGATTTAGTATTATATGTAATTTTGAAGGTTAAATCGAAAGTTATTCGAAGCACATCTAACGTCACGTTAGCAGGAAGAACTAGTTTTACGCTTCAATCAACAGGTATAATTTTATCGTTTCCGTTACTCATGTGCCGTTAAATGTTAAGGATCCGTCTTCCTATTTTTCGCATTCCGTCGACCTAAATTTGGAAAAAACCATTGTGAATCGAATCCCGTTTTGGGAAACAAAATTGGAGCCACTATGTTAAAATTGCGCCACCGCGGTGCCTCCATCGTTCGTCGTTCCAGGTGAACGGGCCTGAAAATGAAGTCGTAATAGAAATTTTTGCTCAACAATAAGTGGTATATTTTCTGTATTAATTGTGATATCTGATGAACAAGTATGATGCGGTATACGTCCCAGAACATGATAAGGTACAAATGAGGCATTAAACGGTATTATAAGTCATTTATCCGTTACTAAGTTGAATATAGTATTTTATTTGATTTTAAAAGTTATCTCGAAAGTTAGTCGAAGCACATCTAACATCACGTTAGCAGGAAGAACTAGTTGTAACATTAAATCAATAGGTATAACACCATAATTTTCTGTTACTCAAGTGCCGTTAAATGTTAACGATCCGTTATTCAAATTTTTCGCATTCCGTCGACCTAAATTTTGGAAAAAACAATTGCGAATCGAATCCCGTTTTGGGAGACAAAATTGGAGCCACAATGTTGAAATTGTAGTGACCCATAGCCTGTATATTGCGTTGCGCCACCTCGTTGCCTCCATCGTTTGTCGTTCCAGGTTAATTGGCCTGAAAATGAAGACGTAGTAGAAATTTTGCTAAACGACAAGAGGTATGATGTCTATCTCAACCGTTAAAGATGTATGGTGAACAAGTATTAGACGCGTTAGGTCCCTGAACATGACAAGGTACCGGTTTAGCGTTAAATGGTATCAATAGTCATTTATCAGTTACAAATTTGTACAGATTAAGCGCCACCGCGTTGACTCCATCATGCGTCGTTCCAGGTTAACTGGACTGAAAATGAAGTCACAATAGAAATTTGGGCTCAAAGACAATTGGTATGTTGTGTTTTAATCGTTACAAATATCTAATGAACAAGTATGGGACGATATACGTCCCTGAACAAAGTTGAGGTACATATCTGGCACTAACTGGTATTTTCTGTCATTTATGCGTTAATTTTTTGAGTATAGTATTATGTAAAGTTAAATCCAAGCAAGTGTTATTGGAAGAACATTTAACGTCACATTAAGTGGACGAACTTGTTTTAAGCTTCAATGAAAAGGTATTACTTTATTATTTTCAGTTACTCTTTTGCAGTTAAATATATTTTTGAGAGAAACACTTCCTAAACAGCGTTTTTAGCATCTTTTAGCAGTTTTTAGCAGTTTTCAGCAGTTTTTAACAGAACCACGTTTTTGTAACTCGTTTTTAGCATTGTTTAAACCAATTCAAATCTCTCACAGACCTCAACTCCTCTCTCTCATAACCGAACCCTAAAACTTTTTTCCCTTTGCCGATTTTTTTATCGACTGTAAAATTCCATCTTCACCGGCGAAATCAAGCACGATGTCTTCAAAGAAGGGTGGCCCAGAGAGGCGGCGAAGCGGGCGGACTGCGGAGAAAGCAGTTTCGGACCTCACTGTGGTCGAAGAAACGACGGTCGGCGGAGGCCCTACGAGAACGCGATGTCAGCCTACATTTTTTAGAGATACGATGGAAACCATTCTACACAAGGCAAGCGCACGTCATATGGAAGCGGTAAATAGAACACCATTTGCGGATAAACCCTTGTCAGATCCCGGGGGGGCTGTTGGTTGGGTTGATGAAGCGGCTCTCTCCTGATGGTAGGACTTTTCGTTTTGGGGTGAACACTATGGTGCCATTTTCATATCGCGAATTCTCAGCTGTAATGGGTCTTCGAGCGAGTGGTGAATGGGTAGACTTGAGTTTCAAAGCAGTGGATGAAATCCCCTTTCTGGAGAGGTGCTTTCCCAAAGACGAAAGAGGTGGAAGTCGATTAGGGCGGGATAACGTTATCGAGAAGATGAAATAGTTAAAGACTAGGCATGACAGTGTAAGCTTGGATGATTTCAGTCGAATGTACATGCTTCTCGTTTGTATCTGCATTTTATTTCCGACATCAAATTATTGCTTCCCCGACTTCCTCTTTCCGTACGTTGAGGCGCTTGACGAAGTCGATAATTATGCATGGGTCAGGCTGCTCATCAGTTTCTAGTGAGATCAATTCTTCAAAGGCCGAAATACATCGAAGGATGCACTATTGGTCTTTTGGTAAGTTTCTTTCGTGATTTTGGCAGTATATTATGTTTGTGCTATGTTCCGCATTTAATGTATTCGTACGTCGACTCAGGTATGGGTGTACGAGCACGTTCCAGCTTTCGGTAAGAGGCGGTCCAACAATAGCATTCCTCGGTTCACTAGGTGGATTGACCCATCAAAGCGTCCAACAGAACACAAAGTCGAAGAACTACTGGATTCGTTGACGTGCGATCAATTTCTCATCCCCTTGCGCTACGACCCGAAGAGTACAAGTCGTTCATCGACCTCCCGCATAATCTAGTAACAGCGGAAAGCGAGTACAAAGTCGAGATGACGGTGCGTGAACTGCCGCAAGTCAACGAGGATAACTTAGTGATGGGGGCAGTCGAGGATGCCCGGATGAATGTTGCCGAGGAAGAATTTCAGAAGCTAATTGAAGAAGGCTATGTGGAAGGTGCTGAAAAGAATGCCGAGAAGGAAACTGTCGAAGAGAATGTCGGTGTGGAGACCTACAGTTCCGGCAGGAATGATGCAATCGATGTCGACGCCGTGAGAATTGAAGAGATACCCGAGTCCGTATACGCCGGGATGATTGATAAGGAATATGCGGGGAAACAGTCTCTTTCAGAAGAAGAGAGAGCCATTATCGACCGGTTCATAGAGAAAGCTGACTATCAGTAAGTTATTATTCGTATAAACCGTATTTGATAATATTTGCTTTATATTTGATATCACATAAGTTCGATAACACATTTCAGAAACTCAGTTGTTTGGAGTTCCCCTACGTGTACGTTGACTGGCAGACATCTGGTAGAGCTGATGCTAGGGAAAGCTCTCATATCAGATGTAATCGACGCGTGGTTCAACTATCTGGCGTCGCCATTTTACCGAGCCCGCTATCACCCTCCGGCAGAGGCTTTCTTTATTTCGACGGTGGCAATAGTGAGTTTTGCATATAAATCTCTGTTGGTTATTGTACGTTGGACTAACATAATTTGTATTTGGTTTTCCGCAGCAAAATATAATCGGCGTAATGACGAACAAGGATGTTCGTTTCAACTTGTCAACGGAGATAGGTTCTCAACGTTTCTCCATGCTTTGCAATCAAGTACGACCAAAGAGATGAGCAACCTACGTGAAGGCGTGTTGCAATCGTGTAAGTACGTGGTTATGCCTATTCATGGGGATTACCATTGGCATCTGCTTGCACTGGACGTCGCAAGTAATTCGTTCTTCCATTATAATTCAATGACCGGTGCTCGTTCTAATGGCCGCGCGAGAACTTGTGTAAGTCCTTATGTTTGGTTCATTACTTGATCTAGTTATGCTTTTTAATTAATGCTAAGTCGCTATTGTCTTTTCCTATTTAAGGCCACTGCCATTCGGAATTATATTCGGCACTTTAAACTTGGAGATGTGCCCGGTGATAAGGTTGTTCATCCAAGGTGTCGGCAGCAGTCAGCACATGGCGTAGATTGTGGTGTTTGGTTGTGCATGTTCGGGGAGGCTCTTATTCGCAACGATGATTCATTTTGGGATGAGGTTAACAAAACCGGGGACATCGTGGATTTTAGGGCTCGCACCCTTGCGGGGCTTTTGTATTTCGCTGAAAAATCGAGCGAGGAGACATTGACCGATGATAGGACGAGGAATGTTGGAAGGGATGAGACGGCCGTGGCTGAGGAGCCCTTGACCGATGATAGGACGGGGAATGTTGGAAGTGATGAGCCGGCCATGGCTGAGGAGCCCTTGATCGATGATAGGACGGGGAATGTTGGAAGTGATGAGCCGGTCGTGGCTGAGGAGTCCTTGACCGATGATAGGACGGGGAATGTTGGAAGTGATGAGCCGGCCATGGCTGAGGAGCCCTTGATCGATGATAGGACGGGGAATGTTGGAAGTGATGAGCCGGCCGTGGCTGAGGATACTCCAGCCGAAACTGGCAGTGATGAGAAGGCTTCGAGCGAGGAGACATTGGCCGATGATGTGATGGGAAGTGATGGCAAGGCCGTGGCTGAGGTAACCGCGGCCGATGATGTGACGGGAAGAGACAAGGCCGAGGAGACGGTGGCTGAGAACCCGTTAGAGGAGCAGCGTCGGGAAGTTCAGACTGAGGATGCGGTGGTTGTTTCAGGGCCTACGCCGGTGGATAATGCGGCTGCCAACGACATAGTGGACTCGGTTCTACGAGCGCTGCAAGGAACTATTATGACGGTGGATCAAGAGTACCTTCAATATGTCGCTGCTGCCAATGCTGCGAGTGACAGGAATGCTTCGTCGATTGCTCAAACTGTCAGAGGAAGGGTTGATAGGAACCGCAAGAGAGATGAAGATTTCGTCACACCACCGGGAACGACCCCCCCACCAAAAAAAAAGCCAAAGCGACTTCATGTCGTGTCGAGAGGCGACAAATGTTTGCAAGCAAGAGATCATTATGAAGGAAGTTACGAGGAAACCCGAGTGATCACTAAGGAATTTGGCGGTAGACTATCGCTCTCCGATGCTGAAAGAGAGCTCGTGGACCGTTTCATTGACCAAGGCGACTTCGTGTAAGTGATTTTTAACACGTTTCGAATTCATGTGATAAAAAATAATTGGTTGTACTTGTTGGTATTTCTAAATGCAGGTCTCTCATTTATGGAGACGGTTCGTTGAACTTGAAAGGATTTCATTTGTCGGAATTGTTGATTGGGCATTCCATCACACCGGACGTAGTCGATGTCTGGTTTAAATATCTTTCATCGACATCTTACAAGGACCATTATAATCCGGTGCAACAGCCTACTTCGTTCCTACACATGTTTCGGTACGTGTATGCATAAATTTGGCATTAATATACATTTTCCCTTATGGTTTTCATATGATTCGCAGCAAGATATCGACGCCGTCATGCGCAAGAAAAACTGTCCGAAGTTAGGGACGGATAAAGGTAACGAGGCATTTACTGCTTCATTGCCGATGAAGACGAGAGCCGAGCTTGCCAAGTTACGTCCGGACCTGTTACCGGAGGCGAAGTACGTTGTGTTCCCTCTGTTGGATGGACTCGATTGGCATATGCTTGTACTTGACTGGACCAAACAGTCATTCGTGGTTTATAATACGAAGCCAAGCATTCGAAGCAATGCCTACGCAAACCGCTGTGTAAGTCACGGTTGTGATTCATTTTATGTTGCTTGTTCTAGAAATGATTATTTATTGTGTTTTCCTATATTAGGCCTCAACCATCCGAAATTACATGGTGCACCTCGGAAATTCAAATGTGCCCCAGTCGAAAGTAGGACGTGCCGATTGTCGACAAGCGCCTAAGGATAGCTTTGAGAGTGGACCTCTAGTGTGCATGTTTGGGGAGGCCCTTATTCGCGACGAGGCAGTGTTTTTGGAGGAGGTTAACCGAACCGGCGACATCAAGAACTTTAGGGCTCGTATATTTGCCGGAATATTGGAGTTCGCTTGGAAGCCGGGGGCTTGATGATATGTTTTAAGTTTGTTTAAGACGATCTGTATCTGTTCTGTTTTGTGCATCAGAAGAATTATTTTCATGTATTATCCTAGAAGTAATGGAATTAGTAATGTGGTATTTGGACACTTTAATTTCGTGCCACGCTTATGCTTCTGATAGCTAGGTGATAGGAAATGTTATCAAGCTATCAACATGTGGTTTCGTATAAGGAAACTGTGGTAATCGACGTCAACTAGTTATGCTTATCGCGGAATACACGCGAGCTAAAATTTTAAGAGTATTTCAAGATTCGTCACACTTTTTGGCAAAAATGATAACACATGTCAGGTAAAAGAAAACATTTCATTGGGAATATTCTAGAAACTCATCGATTTTATGAGTATTTTCAGATACGTATAACTGTTTGTAAAAACTATATAACACATGTACTGAAAACGAAACCACTTCCTTAAGAACATTTCTACAAGGGGTATCGTAAAAGGTTTAATTGTTACATGTTTTCCTTTATTTGGTATGGTTTTGAGTTTGAAAATTGGCGGAATCTCTAAATTTTGATTGAAACTTTAGGCGGGATTTTCGAAATGAGCGGAAAAAGGCAAGTGTCCAGGAATTTCTGGAATGTTCTGTATTGTCATGGAATAATACCACATGACTTGCCAATAATACCGAATTACCTCTTCGTTCTTCCATTACATAACCAATTTTAACACGATTGTATATGGTGATACTACATAATATGTTCTTCGTACCACATTAATAAATTCATAAATTTTGCTCAAATCCACTTCTTTTCTATCGTTTAGGGGCTCAAATTTGAGTATATGGTCAATTAAACCTTCGTGCTTTAGTGCCGGAACATTGAATACGTTTGTCATGGATTCATCTAAGTATTGTTTCATTAGAAAACATAATAGTCCATCTTTGGCAAGAACCACCATTGTTTACATGACTATCCAACTCAACTTTCGACATTACCATGATCGTTGGTATAAACGTGCTACTTGAGATTTTTAGTGGTTCATCATCATCAGATATTATGTTTGAATCAATTGGAGCACATACATCTCAATGAAAAAAACGTGATTCATTAACAAAACTAAATCGAATTAGTAACTGGTATTGGGAGCCTCTTATTGTACAACGACCTCTACTACTGATACCATATGGGTCTGATTCTGTTTATTCCATGCCAGATGTGGTATTTTTTTGCTGCAACGTGGTAAGATATCTTGAACTACATGGTTTTCAACAGCCGCCAGAACGTTCCAGAATATTCCTTAACAAGTGTTTTATGTGCCAAATTATGAGGTATTAAGATTACATATATTGTCACGCCTCTTGAAAGATGAGTCCGAACATTCTGGAAAATTCATAATGAAGTGGTTCTGATCAGACTATATGTGTCACAGTAGTAACTGAATGTGGTACTCGGCGCATTTAGGTTTCAACGAAAATCTTCTAATTTGGTAATATCCCTCGATTAAAATTGGTACTTTCATTGATAATACACTGCAATTTTCCTCGAGAGAAATAAGATAAATTGGCTTTAATTCATGATTAATATCAAACAAAATATGTCGATTACTAAGACACAATCAAATTGACCGTATTCACCCTATCCGCAGTAACTTCAAAAAATTTCTTTGATTATGAAGACCCATGAGAAATTGAGGTCGAATTAACCTTATTCGTAACTAACGTGACGAAGCTAGCGTTTTCAACGATGTTTTGGTGTCGAGAATGCGTGTTAATCGTATACGTTTCAAACTTGCTTGACATAAAAAATTTGTCGATATTCCATTATTAACACCACTAATCAACGTCGATTACTAAGACATATGATAATCACATAGGTGTTAATCGCATACGTTTCAAACGGATGGATGATGATTTATAACAACTACACCTTTATATATACCTCTTCAAGTTCCTGAGAAGTATGACGACCTGTACCACTTCGTCCTTATAATATAACTGTTCAGTCAGAGAATATACCGCTTTATGTTCAGGACAATCGGCTCGAACGACATCATTTTCAGTTCCAATTTGCGTCGAGAGAATGCGAAAATATGTGTAAACGGAGGTACAATTGGCTGCGTAAAGCTCTTAATAAGCCCCGGAGGACACAAATAAGCTCTTAATACCACTTATGTACTATAAATTAACCAATACCATGTCTTTGTAATAGTTTAAAATAACAGTAAATAGTTGGTCAGTAAATCTCTTTTCAACGTTATTGCAGGGTATTTTGGTCAGGACAAATTTTAGGCCTTTTGTACTATCGTTCCCTTGATTATCAGTACACAAGAGAAGATATTTCTGCGGGACTTTGGGTGGAGTAGGAGGTATTACTCAATCGTTATCTTTATTATATTAAATGTCCTTTTCAAGCTAACATGTGTTTTAAATAATAGAAAACATGGTATAAAAAGTAGCAGGTATAGCTTACACTAAAAACCCTAAATAATATCTTGTCAACGACTGTACACTCTAGAAAATCACGCCCGAAAGTCATCATTATCCCGCCAAAAATAGAAACGCGACTTATATATATATCAACATGTAACGTTTCATCCAGTAGTGGTACCAGATTGTGTTTTGGTGCAAATATTCCGCCACTAATGGTATTAATATCTATAGTCCCCCCATTTAACATGTTTCATACCTCATAACAATCGAAATACCAGTTACTCAAAACCAAATAATGGCTGAACCCATTACAGACGAGAACAATGGAATATTGACTCTATGTCAGTATGAAACCGAATGTGTTTCCTTCTAAGTTAAGGAAACGAGCTCCATACCACATCTGCTTGTACAAGTTACAAAGAGGTTCCCAAGTTCGAATGAGGACAACCTTTCCCTCAAATACAAGTCACCGTTAAACCAGGCAATCGTCTCATTGATCATAGATGACGACGTCAAGTTCATGGTGAGATTAGATCGTGAGTTAAACATGATGGTGATTGATATGGTTGCCTCAGAGAGAAGGGAGGGCGGTGATACCGGGATAGCGCTGGCAGAAGTTTCAGCTTTCATTTGCTCGTCCTCGACCAACTCTATCGACAGTTGGATTCGGGGCATCCATGGTGTAGGCCAAATATTTGACGATGCTACTGAGTTTCGGAGCAAGCTGAAAAGGTTCGCAATTGTGAACCGAAAGTCATTTAAATATATAAAGAATGACCCAAATAAAATCATTGTTACATGCAACGTAGAAGATTGCGTTTGGAGGATATATGCTGCCCGAAGTAAATCCGATGTTATATTCAGGATTAAGAAAGCCAACATCAACCATACCTGTGGGGTTTAAATCTGCATGAGCGCGGCCACCCAAAGGCCGATTCTAAATTGGTGGCTGAGATACTCCAGCCGAAACTGGCATGTGAGCCTTTCTACAAGCCTATGACAATCAAGAATGATTTTTTACGGGATTATGGAGTTGCAATTCCGTATCATCGCGCATGGGGAGGGAAAGAAATTGCACTGCAAAACATTCATGGGCTTCATAGAGGATCTTACGATAGATTGAGGTGGTATTGCAATGCAGTTCGTCTAAGCAATCCGGGAAGTGTGGCAGATTGTGAACTTTATGATGAAACGAGTAAATTCAAGAGATTGTTTCTATGCTTCCATGCTTGTATAATTGGGTTTATTCGGGGTTGTAGACCGCTGATTTTCTTGGATGGTACGCACATCAAGAACAAGCACAAAGGCTGCTTGCTTAGTGTTGTTTCGAAAGATGGAGACGATGGGTTGTTTACGATCGCATTTGCCGGTAACATATTCATAACTCATTGTTTATCGACTATTATTAGAATGTAATTAAATACTGATGATAAAATTGTGTCACAGTGGTCGACGGAGAGACTAACACTAGTTGGCGGTGGTTCCTCTTGAAGTTGAGAGATATATTGTGCTATCATGGCAGAAATGACTTCAGAGGCTATACATTTTTCTCCGACCGACATGAAGGTCTCCTTAACGGCATCCCAGAGGTATTTCCCGGATCTCACCACTCTTATTGTCTAAGGCATATTGTTGATAACTTCCGAAAATCTGTGTTGGGAAAAACCCTTTCAAGAACAAAAAGTATTGGACGTCAGTGTTCAAGAAAGCGGCATATACACCTTATTGGCAGGATCACAAAAATTACATAGAGGAAATTCAGAAAGCTTATGGTGAACCTGCCGAAAGATTCCTTGTAGCGTCCGATCCAAATTGTTGGGCCAATTCCTTGTTGCTGGCAAGAGATGGGGAATCATTGATAACAATATTGCCGAAAGTTGGAATAGTTGGGTGCGTGAGGCTAGGACAATGCCCATTGTGGGAATGGCTGACGAAATTCGGCGAAAGATTATGATAATGTTGAATGACAAGAGAAATGAAGCGCACAAACAAGCCGGACGCTTGTGTAAGAAGCCCGAGAAGAAACTGAATTACAACATCGAAGAATCTCGTACACTGTTAGTAGATACTTCGTGTGGATGGAAATTTGAGGTTTCGGATAAAGGGCAGAAGTTTGCCGTGGACTTAACGAACAGGCTGTGTTCGTGCCGATTTTTTCAGTTGTACAGTATTCCGTGTAAGCATGCTTGTTCGTGCATCCTGACATTAGGTCTATCGCCATACAGTTTTTGCGACGACTATTACAGTTTAGCAAAATATCGAGAGACCTACTTGTCCTTTATAAACCCAATTCCTTCCAATATTGGCTTGGATAACCCAATACCTGAAGACGTAGTAGAACCGGATGCTCAAAGACCTCCCGGACGTCCACGAAAAAAGAGAATTCCTTCCCAACTCGAAGATGTTCGCCGATTCAAGTGCGGAAGATGTAAGAAGAATGGGCACAATCGCAGAACATGCAAAGAAGCAATCTGATGTTTACATATAGCCGTTTTGTCTATTTTTTTGTCATCTAATTTAGACAACCTTGGTAACATTTATTTGTCTTTCAGTCTTTTGTCATTTTGGTGTTGGCAACGCTTCATTTGATAAATATACCATTTGAAGCCATGAACTTCCATTCAAATAAGTAATGGTTGATGACAAACGGATAGATGACTCCTGATACCAATATGGCCTCTCATGTACCTCTTCATCAGGGCTGATTATCGATCGATACCTGTTTATTCATCGAAAATAACGGTTGACACCTAACCAATTGTCTCGATGAAAAACAATACGAGTTATGGCAACGTGTGTAACTCATATGATTTCAGGGATGTATTTCGATTTATAACATTTCCACCCAACTATATAACAATTGATGACGGCAAATACCTCTTGTAAATCAGTAGAAATTTCTCGGACGAGCTCGTTTTCAGGCCCGTTCACATGGAACGATGAACGGTGGAGCCAACTCGGTAGCGCTACGCAATGTGTGGGCGGTGGGTCACAACAATTTCAACGTAGTAGATCCAATTTTGGTATTCGAATGCCAAATGCTTTTCCCTAATTTGCGTCGATTGAATCCGCAGTAACTCCAACGACGGATTCAAAACAGTTAACCGCACAAACGTAACCGAATCCTTGAGGACTATACCTCTTCCGCTAAGGCTAAAAACAGTTAATTCTTCAGCTGTGACGTTAGATGTGCATCTTTTAACATTTACTTAGGAATAACTTTTCAAATCACAGAGTACTGTATTCATAGCAGTAACGGGTAGACGAAAGACTATACCAGTTATAGCAACGTTTGTGACACTTAAGTTCAGGGATGTACAAAGATTTATAACATTTCCTGCCTTTGTTAAAACATTTAAAGCCCAACCCATACCATTTGTAAATTAGCAGAAATTTCTCGGATGAGCTCATTTTCAGGCCCGTTCACCTGGAACGATGAACGGTGGAGCCAACTCGGTGGCGCTACGTAACGTACGGGCTGTGGGTCACAACAATCTCAACGTAGTAGCTCCAATTTTTGTATTCGATTGTCAAATGCTTTTCCCTAATTTGCGTCGAATCAATCCGAAGTAACTCCATCGACGGTTTCACAACAGTTAACTGCACAACAGTAACCGAATCCGTGTTGTCTATACCGCTACCGCTATGGCTAAAAACGGTTATTATTCTGTTGTGACGTTAGATGTGCATCTTTTAACATTTGCTTAGGAATAACTTTTCAAATCAGACTACTGTATTGACACCAGTAACGGGTAGATGAAAGACAATACCTGTTTTGGCAACTTTTGTAACACTTAAGTTTTCAGGGATGTACAACGACTTATAACATTTCCTAACTTTCTCATAACATTGGATGCCCAAACCACCTCTTTATATTTCAGAAGAAATTTCTCGGACGAGGCCATTTTCAGGCCCGTTCACCTGGAACGATGAACGATGGAGCCTACGCGGTGGCGCTACGCAATCTACAGGCTATGGGTCACTACAATTCCAAATATAGTTGCATCAATTTCGGTATTCTTTTCACAAATGTTTTTCCCTAATTTGCGTCGATTGAATCCGAAATAATTCCAACGAAGGATTCAAAATAGTTAACGGCTAAAAAGAACCGTATCATTCTGGCATCGTTCTAGTTATGTCCATATGCGTACTCTTAAGTGTTCGGGGAATGTATAAGGAAAATTACCTTTTCCTGCCCTTTCTATAACATGTCATGACCTTCCCATACCTCTTCGTTTTTAGCAGAAATTTCTTCGAAATGCTCATTTCAGGCCCGTTCACCTGGAACGATGAACGATGGAGCCAACTCGGTGGCGCTACGCAATTTACGGGCTGTGGGTCACAACAATTTCAACGTAGTAGCTCCAATTGTCGTATTTGATTGTCATGACTTTCCTAATTTGCGTCGATTGAATCCGAACTAACTCCAACGACGGATTCAAAACAGTTAACTGCACAACTGTAACCGATTTGTGGATGATACCTTTTCCTCTTAAGACTAAAACAAATTGATACAATGACGTTAGAGGTGCATCTTATAACGTTTGCTTAGGAATAACTTTTCAAATCAGAGACTATATTCATAGCCATAAGGGATAGATGAACAGCCATACCAGTTAAGGCATTTGCGTAACCTCTTGGTTTTCAGCAGTATTTGTCTACGAACCTTTTCTGCTCAAGAGTAACCGAATATTTGTGTACGATACATTTCCTGGTTAACTTAAAACAAATTGACAATGCTAATGTGACGGTAGATGTGCAACATATAACGTTTGCTTAGGAAAGTTTTCAAATCACAATTATATTCATAACCGTAACGGACAGCTGAACCTCCATATCAGTTATGGCACCTCTTCGTCTTTTAGGATATATTACGGTGGATACCTTTTCTATCTTTTAGTAACTATGATGCTTTTATTTATACTTCAGAACCTTTTACCTTTTTCTTACTGCCAGATTAGCAATACGACGAAGCACATTTTCAGGCCCGTTCACCTGGAACGATGAACGATGTTACCAAAGCGGTGGTGCTACGCAATATACGGGCTTTGGGTCACAACAATTTCAGCATAGTACCTCCAATTTTGGTATTCGATCGTCAATGCTTTTCCCCAATTTGCGTCGATTGAATACGAAAAAATTCCAACGACGAATCCAAATAGTTAACGGCACAATAGTAACCGAATCTTTGCGTATGATACCTTTTCTGTTTAAGCTGAAAACAAGTTCATACTGCGAATGTGACGTTAGATGTTGCATCATATAACGTTTTGCTAAGTTTTCAATCACAATTATACTCATGTCCGTAACGGTATATTTACAGAAGATACTAGTTAAGGCCACCGCGATACCTCTTCATAGTTCAGGGATGTATAACCACTCATACCTTTTCCACATTTGAAAATAACAATTGATACCCGAGTTATACATCTTGTAAATCAGCAGAAATTTCTCGGACGAGGCCATTTTCAGGCCCGTTCACCTAGAACGATGAACGATGGAGCCAACGCGGTGGCGCTACGCAATCTACGGCCTATGGGTCACTACGATTTCAACATAGTAGCACCAATTTTCGTATTCGATTAACAAATGCTTTTACCTAATTTGCGTCGATTGAATCCGAAAAAAGTTTACTTTCAGATAAAAACATATCACGGCACCTGAGTAACCGAAATTGTTTAGAATTTATACCTTTTCCCTTAAAGCCTAAAAACAAGTTGATATTGTTGGTGACGTTAGATGCGATGCTTATAACGTTTGCTTAGTTATTACTTTCCAATCCATAGACTACAATATACATTTTCGTAACGGATAGATTAAAAAGAATACCCGTTACCGAATCTCTGTACCTCTTCATTATTCAGGGATTATCGTCAGATACATGTTCCTCTCCTAAGAATAACGACTGGATAGCAAAATATACGTCTTGTTTTTGAGCAGAAATTTCTCGGACGAGTTCATTTTCAGGCCTGTCACCTGGAACGATGAACGATGCCGCCAGCGCGGTGGCGCTACGCAATTTACGGGCTATGGGTCACTACAATTTCTACATATTAGCTCCAATTTGTTTCCCGAAAACGGGATTCGATTCACAATTGTCGCCGGCAGAATACTAAAAATCTCGTTGCTTTTCTGATATCATTTAATAACACCTACGTAACAAAATATTAATGTATAGTAACAGTTAATATCACCAAATATTTTGAAAATCACGGCCAAAACTCCAGTCGGAATTGGAAATCCCGCCATACACTCAGCTCAAGCTATAACAAATAAATCACTAGTAATACCATTTAATTTGTTCTGTTTACCTCTTCTTTCACAAACAATGTAACATATGTCTGACCAAAAATACCTCATATGTGTTTAGCGATAGCAAAATCTTTGAACTTATACCACTTCTAAGGAACGATTATGTACTCAATATTTTTTCAGCGATTTCATTTTCAGTTCCCATAACCTTCAACGACGAACGATGGAGACAACCCGATGGTGCAGCGTAATGTGCAGGTTATGGGTCGCTGGAATTTATACATATTAGCTGTAATTTTGGCAAAAAATGCGATTCGACCCGCAATTGTTTTTGCTTATTTGCGTCAAGAATTTCGAAAAATCATATTGCTAATCTCACAATTGATGATGTAAAGATCGTAGCAAACAACGAGAATGTTGGTCCGAGATTACACCAACAATGCGACTTCGGACGGATTAAACACGCCAAATGATCAAGATTTGAGAATGGGGCGTGTGGGGCTTGGTGGTTTTCTTGAGGAGACTCTCTCACTCTAAAATGTTTATTTTCTTAACACACACAAGCACTCCTAACTATGTGTTAGGGTTTTCCTATTTATACCACAAGTTGGTATATAATAGGTGGGCCTCTTGTGAAGGCCCATTACATAAATAACTAAGAACTAACCCAATTAAGAGCTAGCCCAAAGTTTAATAAAGCAAATCAACAAAGATAATACAATGAAATTGAACACTACAAAATATTTCCTAACAATCTCCCCCTTAGTGTTCAATCTTCAGTTCAGCGCGGGATATCTTTGTTGGGCATATTGGAGATCTCGATTCCTAGCAAACTCCCCCTACATGGGATATCTCCTCTTCTTGCGGAGGCATTGATGGCTCGGCTAGGACTCACTTGTTAAGATTCTCCAATCTTCTTCTTCTTGGCGCCGGATTTGTCGTCTTCGAATGGAAGTTGTCTGGTTCGGCCTCGAAGATGACTCGTCTGGCTCCAGAAGAAGGTAGGCGTGGGGCGTAAAAAAATGTGCCAAGGCTCCATTGAAATGTGACTTTCAAGAGCAGGGAGCCCGGTCTTCAGAGTGGTCAGCGCAGTAGTGGCGGAATGTGGTGGATGATGTGCCATGGCTCATTCGAGTGTTCCATTATGAACATAATAGCCTGACACATAAGAATGTGCGCGGAGGTAGTGGAAGCCTCCGGCGGGGCGTAGTTGGTAGAGGTGGCGTGGATGATGGTTGCTGCTGATGCTGCTGTACGATCTTCAACTCATTTCTTCTCCTTTACTCCCCCTTGAGATGATCTCCGTCTTCGGGATCGTCACGTCGTCCGTGGGGACGAGTCTGCCTCTGGTGTTGATGGTGGTGATGATGGTGTGGTGTGGTGTTGAGTGAGGCAATCAAGTGGGATTCTCAGGAGTAGCAGCATTTGGCTTTCCTCCGGGTTCAGTTTTGAACACTGGAGAGACGGAGCAGCATGTGGTGGCGTAAGCGTAGGCGTGGTGGAGTGGTGTCGGTGATGGGACCTTTTCCTTCATAGATCCTTGTTGAGCGCGGCATGGAATGTGTAAGTTCCTCGCTGATTGCTATGAGTCGGGGCTCCATCACGAACGGGGTAACTAACCAGACGGGGGTCACAAAGACGCTCCGTCGTCACAACATCGAAACATGTGTCCGATGCGCCGCCTGTTTGCACAGGACAAAAAGAACCGGAGAGCCACAAAGGCTTTCCGTTCGCACGGACGATGAGACAAGCTCGTATCCGTGGCCCATCGACAGTTGTGGTGAGGGTGGCTGTCGTGGGTCTTCCGCTCTCGGTCACAAGGACGTCATCAAGCGTTCGGGCAAGTTCACGAAGAACCTGCGGTGCGTAAAGAGTGTCTGTGTCCTAGAAAGTGGAAAATTTCGGTGGGTGAGAACACTAGACTCAATGTGGGTGGAAGAGGTGCAGTGAGAGGCGGGGCACTGCATGTTCAACATCAACCGTCTCCAAGTGGGGCGGTGATGGCTAACGTGGTTCCTCTTGTGCGAAATGAAACAGCTATCTGCGAAAGGATAGCTGAGTGGTTGGGAGGGGGTAATTGCGCGGTTGGACCAGATGCCGCGACTTCTACTCGGGAAACGAGCGATCGTCTCCTCCTGTACCTATGGGCGAAGTCCGGGTTGTGGTGAGATATGACAGAGGAGTGCGATCATGTCGTCGTTGGTTCGCAACTCCTGCAAGCGACTTACGTCATCCTCCCGAGATCGTTGATTGGATCTTTGCATGGAGGAGGATGTCGCGCGACCTAGACCTAGACTAGAGAGGCTAGGGTAGGCTCGTTCCTGGGTTAGGATCAGGGGGGTTTCACTGATCCATGGGAACTATGGTGGTGTGGCGTGATCGCGTTGAAAGGCGACCACGAGTGATGTCGACGAGGGTGGCCCAAAACTGTTGATCAGACACTTCTGAGACTCGTCAGGTGGTGGTGGTGGTGAGGGCGTAAAGAGGATCACGGTGGCTTAGGACGTCTCCATGTAGCGCACCATGGTGGAATGGATGGCAGTGGGGTGGACGGTGGAGTCTGGTACATGAGATCCACATCGCCTAAGCATCGAGATTAGATGGCGCGCCCACTGATGGTTGGTTGAACTCTTGTCAACCCTTCTTTATGGGTCCGGGTTCTGCACGGATTTGTACAGAAGTCATGATGATTGCTCGCTTCTCTGACATCCCTTCATGCACGTGGAGCAACCCGTGTAACGTGCATGATGGGGTTGGTTGCTCGCAGTGCATACCGGTCATGAATGTGGAGCAAACCATGTACCATTCATGCCGGGGGGTGGTTGCTCACGTCGTGTACCAGTCATGTATGTGGAGCAACCCGGGTACCATACATGCTGGGTGGTGTGAAATTGGCATTTGGAAATTCCGCTCCGAAAAGTTTGGGGGTGACCTAAACTTTTTCTATAATGTGCCAATACCGTCCTAGGTCGATTGTTGGGTACGGTGATCGTTGCCCGCTTTTGGATTTGCCTTCAAAATTTCACACAAAAACGTCGTCTATACCGAAAATTTTGGCCCAGAAAATTTTATTTCGGAAAATTTTAAAAAGTGTAAAATAGACAAAGTCCAATGGGCTTAGAAAATTTTTCTTTATCCAATGATATAAATTTCCGTAGGCTTATTGAAAAATTTAATCCGGGGGGGGGGCCAGAAATTTTTGGTGGTTAAAGACGTTTAAGTGTATTTTTTAAAGAGTGATTTTCGCAAGATTTGAAGCTAACAGGTGTGTTTGGATCAAGTTTAAAGGTTGGTTGCAAATTTCTCGGGGGATGCGAAAAATGGTGTGAAAATGTGCGAAAATGTTGTGTCCCGAGAAATTTCGTTGTGAGAGTGAGTCGCGAAAATAAGGAAATTTCGCATTCAAAGGAAATTTTCGCATGTAGCACTGAAATTTCGCATTCCAGAAGAAATTTTCGCATGTACTGAAAATTTTCGCATGTTGAGAGAAAATTCACATTTAAAGTAAAATTTCGCATGTATAAGAATTTCGCATGTATAGAGATTTTCGCATGCAGTGAGATTTTCGCATGTAGTGAGAATTTTTCGCATCCAAGAATTTTCGCATGTACAGTAAAAGTTTCTCAACCTTAGAAAATTTTGCGGTTTCAAAATTTGTTCTAAAAACGGTATTAAATTTTCGCAGGTAGAAAAAGTTTTCAAGTTAGCAAAAATTTCGCAAGTTATAGAAATTTCGCATGCGAAAAGATGTGATATGAGGTGAAGTGATGATGCGAAAAAGTGAAGGTGCGAAATAGTGAAAGCAGCGAAATTTCTCGGCCTGCGAAATTTAAGATGCGAAATTTCACTGTAGTTGCGAAATTTAAGATGCGAAATATGTATAGCAACGAATTTTCTCGGGTAAGAAAATTTCTCGGCCAAGAACAATTTACTGTTCCAATGGCTGCGCGACTTTTTACCAAAAAATGGCTCGTTTTCGCTCAAATCTCACTCAAATTCGACGAAACTTGTTCCAAAACTTCAGAAAAACATTCCTAAACACATAATCAACCTTTGGGATGTCTAAAAAAACAAATCGAGGTCGAAATCACCCAAAACAGAGAATGGCCGAAAATAATTTTTCAAGCAATTTTTCACTCAAATCTTGCTCAAAACACGCAAATCCGGTCGCGTTGGGCTCTGATACCACTTGTTGGTCCGAGATTACACCAACAATGCGACTTCGGACGGATTAAACACGCCAAATGATCAAGATTTGAGAATGGGGCGTGTGGGGCTTGGTGGTTTTCTTGAGGAGACTCTCTCACTCTAAAATGTTTATTTTCTTAACACACACAAGCACTCCTAACTATGTGTTAGGTTTTCCTATTTATACCACAAGTTGGTATATAATAGGTGGGCCTCTTGTGAAGGCCCATTACATAAATAACTAAGAACTAACCCAATTAAGAGCTAGCCCAAAGTTTAATAAAGCAAATCAACAAAGATAATACAATGAAATTGAACACTACAAAATATTTCCTAACAGAGAACATACCAAAATTGTGCAGGGGTTGTTCGTAAGAATGTAAGTAAAATGCACGATCGTCAACGATATTTTTTGGTTCTCTAATACCACACATAAATCCTACAGTGACACAATATTGGCTTCCTATAACACTTTCTTGTAAAAAAAATAGCAGAAAAAGGTGTCGGATACCTCTTCTTTTAACGGTTTTGCAGGGGTATTTTGGTCAGATCAAATTTTAGGACATTTACTCTAAATTGTCTACCGAATAGGTCCTTAAACTATAGTTATTCTGACTGGGTTCTGATTCCAAAAGTAAAAATTCGTTGGGGTCTGAACTCTAAAGCTCCCTTAGTGGATCTCATATGAGGCCCAAAAATTTATTTTAGAATAAATACCTTTTTCCCCATTAAATTAATATGGTATTTATTATTTGAGTTTTGTTGTCTTTTTTTAGTTCTATTTATTTGTTGATTGCAGTGCAGCTGATAGTATAGGTATAGTGTCTTCTGCTATATCTTAGTAGCCCTTTCCATTAAATGGTTATCTGAAAAATATTAATTAGCCAACTCTATCTTTCTATCTACGCCAGCTTTAGAATATATAAAAAGTGAAAAAAAAAATATTCAGATCATTAGATATCCAAACATTGTATTGAATGCACGCAGAAATAGTACATATTTTTTTTTTGTATCACAAGAACCATTGTCAAAGCCTTGTAGGAAGACATACATTAATATTCGATATCTATTTATTTACCAAGTACTGTAAGAGATCTTTATGTCTTTTTTACACGATTTTTTTTTTTTTGCATGTGATAATGACCAGACAAAATCATAGCTTTTTAAATAAAATTATTACATTGAAGAATATCGCGCCTTAAGAAATGAGTTATGATGACGACTACTATATATACAAAGAAAATGACATTTTCTTTAGTCATTCAACGTGATTGTCAAAGTGGTCAAATGCATAATATCAAAATCTATAGTTCTTTTCAATACACGTTAGACCATGGACTTACGGCATACAAGTGTGTTTATAGTCCCACAAAAAATTACTGGGACTGAATTTTACACTATGATTTAATAAAAAAATGGAACTTTGTTGATTAATTGAGGTTATTATCTCTTAAAATAAGTGTTTTTTTTTTTCTTTTCTTGAATTTTTATTTTCCACTGCTCAAACGTTCATTACAGTGAAGGGGGGAACAAGAAAGCTTAAAGTGTCAGTTTGGCGTGCTTTCTTTCACAATACACATATTGCTTGTCTTAATCTCAAATCACTACCAACGAACGAACAATCATCTTCTCTACAGATCTCAAACCAAAAGTACTCACTCACTCACTCACTCTAAAGAAATAAGAAGAAAAGAATCAAGCAAAAAAAAACAGCACATTTTTAGAAGGAAAAACAGGTAAAATCTAAGCTCGTCATAAGCTTCAAGTTTGTAGCTTTTTGAGTTGAGTGCTGATTTCTCGTGAAGAAAACTTCACCCTTCTTTTAATCGACTCTTTAATCCATTTTTCTTGTTGGATTCTTATATCTCATGGGGGCCATTTTCTTTTCATCTACTTTTTAGGTATTGACTGTTGATGCTGTTAGGTTTATTGCATAAGGTTATTGAACTAGCCTAGGATTCTTTTTAACTGGGTTTCTCGTGTTTGTGCAATATGTAAGAAAAAAGTCTTGGTTTTTTTTTTCCTTACATGGATGGTGTCTTTAGTAGGGTTTGTGCTTACTGACCGAAAAGAATCTTGAAACCACAATTTTTCCATTTGATTTTTTTCTACCCTTTTGTATAATTCATCGCAGCACATGGGTTGATCATGTGAACTATTGAGCAATTAGCATTATTATTATTCTTATTACTATGGTGGTTGACTCACCTGATACAAAAAAGATGCTGTTTTTTTTTACAGTTGCTGGGCTATTAACAAATCTTCAACTGCCCAGAAAATTTGTAAGTGCTTGGCTTGTAATTGCACATTAGATCTCCATCTCAAATAAGAAAAAAGCCAAAAACAAAAAACAAATGCAGTGTGAACCTTAAGTGGTGGATTGAAGTGGCTACTTGCACCTCTCCTCTCTGGCTTAGCTTTGGGGACTTAAATTTTTATTGTTTTGAGGAATTATTTAATGTATTCTAATCTCTTTAATATATATATATATATATATATATATATGTATATTTTTCTCTTGCAGCAGTTTTCGTGTTTGGAATCTGTGGTTTATGTCCCCTTTTGCTGGCTTGTTCACCGCAGAGTCCGTGGGCTTTGCCTACAACCAAAGAAACAAAACCTCTTTTTTTTGCCACCATATTTCTTTCCATAATTCTTAGAAATCTGTAATAAAAACCCACCCACCACATTGTCTATCCATTAGTTTCACCTTTATTTTTTAATCTCTTCTCTTTCCTTCCCTCCCTCTGTTTGAGATCACATTTTAGTTCTCTTGCAAGAATTTCGAGCCTAAAAACTTTCCAGGAATGCCCATAGTACTTGATCTTGGATAGATAAGAGTAGTGTTAGATTAAAGCATAGCTTTTTCGAAGCATTAGAGAAGTAAAGTTGAGATCTTTGAGCTGCCAAGATGAAGTTCATGAAGCTTGGATCTAAGCCCGATTCGTTTCGAAGCGATGGGAATACAAGGTAAGAAGAACTGAAAAACATGACCGAGTTTTGAGTTTTTGCCTTAAAAAATTACATACATCCTTCAAAGACTCCATTTTATGGCATCTGTTGCAGATACGTTGGAAGTGAGTTGGCAGCAGATTTCATCATCAACGTAGGCGAAGTGAAGTTCTATCTTCACAAGGTACAAATCAAATCAGTTACTCTTTCATCGAATTCCATCATTCTCTTACACTCATTTTTTCAGTTCCCACTCCTCTCAAAATGCCATCGCCTTCAGAAAACTGCTTTCGTCGTCCTCGAACAACGTCGACGAAGAAGAAATCGAGATCCACGAAATCCCAGGCGGCTACAAAGCCTTCGAAACGTGCGCCAAATTCTGCTACGGCGTAGAAGTCACCCTAAACGCATACAACGCCGTCTCGATTCGCTGCGCCGCCGAGTTCTTAGAGATGTACGAAAATATCGAAAAAGGAAACCTAATATACAAAATCGACGTCTTCCTAAACTCAGTCCTCTTCAGAAGCTGGAAAGATTCCATCACAGTGCTTCAGACATCAAAACCCTTCTTACCGCTCGCCGACGACCTAAAGCTGACCGCCCACTGCATAGAAGCCATCGCCTCCAAGGCCTCGGTGGACCCCACGAAGGTCGACTGGCCTTACACTTACAACCACCGTCGAAAAATGCCCGAAGAGAATGCGGGCAGCGTTCTCAGGGCCTGGGCAGTGCCCGGGGGATTGGTGGGTCGAGGACTTGTGTGAGCTTGACATCGATCTCTTTAGGGCAGTCGTTTCTTCAATAAAGAACAGAAAGATGGTGGCCAGCGAAGTTATAGGAGAAGCATTGAAGGCTTACGCGTACAGAAAGCTGCCCGGCTCGGGCAGCAATGCTGTCCCACAAGAAGACGTGCCTAAATTGAGATCAATATTAGAGACTATCGTCTGGCTTTTGCCCGTAGAAAGGGGTTGCGTTTCGTGCAGTTTCTTGCTAAAGCTGCTTAAAGCGGTTATTTCGGTTGAGTCGGGCGAGGCGGTTAGGGCGGAGCTTGTGAGGAGGGTCGGGCGGCAGTTAGAAGAGGCGTCGGCGAACGATCTGTTGATTCGAGCGTGCAACGACGATGGCGATGATGTAATGATGTATGATGTTCGAATTGTAGAGAGAATGCTCGAGGAATTTAGGCTCCAGGAGGGCAAAAATGGAAGAGAAAACGTTGGCGAAATTCAGGAAATTCGAAGGCGGCCCTCGATTTTGTCCGAGGCGTCGAAGCTAATGGTGGCGAAGCTCGTGGATTCTTACCTCTCGGAGATCGCCAGAGACCCTAATCTTCCGCTCGCTTCTTTCGCGGCGATAGCCGAAATGGTGTCTGGCTTTCCACGCCCTTCGCACGACTCCTTGTACCGAGCCATAGATACGTATCTCAAGGTATTAAGTAGGGTTAATTATTATTTCAGTCATGTAACATAGGAGGGTGATATTATAGAAACAGAATTTAGGGGTGACATTAAACGGACAACCTTGCTCCCAATGATTTTGAAGGTGGTTGTCCGTATAACATCACCCCTAAATTCTCCGAAATTGCTTGATAATGAATCCCTGATTGATTTTGAAGATTGTTGTCTATATAATGTGTCACCCTTAAATTCACCAAAATTGCTTGATAATGAAGGTTATTGTACGTATACCGTCACCTTCTAAATTAACCGAAACTCTGAATATATGTCAAAATCCTAAAATTTGGGTAAACTCTAGGGTTCCGGCGTATAATATCCTTAAATTTATAAATTTTAGTAGTTATTGTTTCTATAGTGCCACTCCTAATTCGTTGTCCCTATAATGCCAATCACTTAAATTACAGTACTAAAAAATAATAGTCAACCCCAATAAACACACAACGTAGGTTAAAACCCTTCATGTCTTACATCGTTTTCTCACCGTACGCCGACGTTTCGTCGTTAACATCAGGAACATCCCGGGATAAGCAAGAGCGACCGAAGGAGGATCTGCAGACTGATGGACTGTAAAAAGCTGTCTGCCGACGCATGCATGCACGCGGTGCAGAACGAGCGCCTCCCCTTGCGGGTCGTCGTCCAAGTCCTCTTCTTCGAGCAGGTGCGAGCCTCGGCCTCCTCGGGCAGCACCACGCCCGACCTGCCCGGAGCCATAATGAAGGACCTCAACTGCCCGAGCTTGAGGTCGACCAACAACAACGATGAGGATTGGGACAACGTCGCTTCTGTCGAGGAGCTTAGGGCTTTGAGGGGCGAATTGGCCGCCCTAAGGGTGGGAAATAATATATGTAATAATTACGGGGAGAAAAATGCTGGGAAGATGAAGGGCTTGATTGCTTCGAAGAGGGTTTTTTCGAAGATTTTTTTTCGGTCGTCGGGCGGCCGGGAGAATAGCGGGTCGGATTCTTCGGGCAGTTTGGGGTCGGGAAATCCCGACGAGGGTTTAAAGTCGACGCCTGCGAGGAAGGGGAGGAGTTCGGTTTCTTAAAATGCCGGTGTTGATTATCGATGATGATTTGCATGGATGGTTTATTAAGTGTAGTCATCTTTGTCTTAATTTTTTTCCCTTGTTTTGAGGATGATTTAAGGATTTAATTAAGTGATGGGGACGGTGCTAATTGTTATTTTAGTGTAAAAAAGACAATTAATTAGCTTAGCAAGCGAAAGGTCTTTCATGTGTAAAAGTAGGTACTTATTACCATTTGCTATATGACAGCCCAAATTAAAGAAGCTTATAGATTGCTCTAATATGTTGAAATTCGTACGGTAAGAGTTGAGATTAGCGGGTAAAAACATTACTGTAGTCGTTTTTTGGGCGTAGGCGAGGGAAAAACAATAAAATTGTCGATTAGTTTTTCGAGTTTTTCATTGTCTTCACTGTTTAATATTTTGGGAATTTCAGATTGATTAAAAATTCCCAGCATAGATATCGATTTATAAATATTATTCATCACTGGCTTTTAATGTGAGCCACGAAGTATTTTACGGACTTCTTTGAGTACTCATTGATAATTACTATTTATAAACCAATTTTAAATGTGTTCCCTTCAAGAAATCATCAACATTCAATTTTAGGGACATGTATTATATGTCCCACTATCCCTTTTATGTCTCATATTATGGAATTTACAAAAAAAATTATTCTTATAGATATCAATTTAATCATAACGAAACAACAGATACTATGGTATACAATAAATTTTATAATTTGGCGGAATATGTAATTAGAAAATTATCAAATAATTATAAAATTAACAAAAATTATTACCGGAAACCTATAAAATTAACAAAAATTATGACCGAATTAAACCTGTCAAATATCTGTGATGTGAGACAAAAAATGAAACATACAATAGAAGTGAGACAAGATGGTCTCATTCCAAATTTTAATATTGAAAACACAGATTTTATTTCACTTCCACCTTCATTATTACTCATAACATTACACCATATAGGCAACACCACCACACTTAAAAATTCCATATTACCTTCCCCCATTTCAAGCAATAAAATCAAATCTTGTTATAAATTCCTAATAATCATAATGAAAAACCGTGACATTATACTGAAAGAAAGAAGCGCACGTCGACTCATCGTGGAAAACGGTCCTTATCTCGGTGAACCCATGGGCCAACCGAAAGGCGCCCGACCTGCCCACGACAGCCATCTCTCGGCGCTCGCGAAGAAAAGGGTTTCGACCCAAAACGTTCAGAACGCTTCCGTTGTATTTCCCGCCCGTGAACACGAAATCGAACGAGTGGTGAAAGACTTGTTCCTCGAGCGAGGAAAAAACGAAAATGCCCTGGGCCCGCCCGATGATCTCCGACTCCTTCGTGGGCCCGGCCCTCACTGGGTCGTCGAAAACGCCCACGAGCCCAAAGAGCGTGGGCGAGGTGGAAGTGGAATTTGCCCTGGCAACCGATACGTACGAAGGAGTGGGGCCCGACGAAATGCCTTGAACGTACACTTGGAATTCAGTTAATTTTTCGTGTCGGCGAAATTTGCGGTGGGCCCGAGCATGGGCGTGGCGGGAATGAGAAGATCGGTGTTGGGAAGTGTGTGCCAAGAACTCGCCGGAGCCGGCCGGTAGGTCGCCGGAAATGTGGTCGATCGGTCACAGATAAAGAACAGAAGAGAGCTGATGGAAAATACTGAAGTTCTGATGTTTTAAGCTTCGTTCTCTGTGGACCGTCGATCTTATTTGGCGCGTCATCTGATGGTGTTGATTTAAACTGGACAGATTAAATGGTGGTCGTCGGATCTGGCGCGCTTAGATGATGGACGGATGAGATTAAGTGATGAAAGAATTGTTTAGCAATTCTATAAGTGAAATAGCAACTCAGTGTTAGCTCGGATCAATTGCTGGCCGTTGGATGCGATGAGGACTGATCGACGGCTGATAATAATCGCACAAACTGAACACCTGAAGAAATCAGTATAAATACCAGAATTAAGAGCTTCAACCGATGACTTTGAGAGCTTGTATCTTTTGCTAGAGTGAGAATTAGCGAAAGGTGCTGACTAGGGTTTTGTAGTAGACTTGGAATACTGTAACTCTCTAGTTTGTGGATAATCGAATCGAAGGCTCTGTTGGTCTGTGGACGTAGGCGAAGATCGCCGAACCACGTTACATCTCTGTGTCATTTCTGTTAATTTTCGGTTCTGATTTGAGCTGATTCGAGCTGCGATTGCTCGCATTGAGCTGAGCGATTGGTGTGCGCATAAACACTGATCAGTTGCGAGTCGATTGGAGCTGATTTCTCAACAATCGGGTTATTATTATTACAAGGATTATTAGAGTTATGCAATGAAGCTTCATGTTTGGGAGGCTAATGATTATATTTGGTAGTACGATGGATGAGAATTAGGGTTTTTATAGATGGTAGTGAAATGGATGAAGAAGAGTTAGCTGGCTGAGTGCAAAGTAGGCGAGATATATATCTATTTAAATATGTATATATATATATATATATAGATAGATAGATAGATATGTGTATGTGTGTGTGTTGAGAAGAGGCACATGCATGCATGTGTGTACGTATTGTTTGGAAGATTCACAAAGTTGATGTGAATTGAGGAAACAGAAAAATGAAACTTTGTTTCACTCTTTTTTCAAAGTATGGTTGACGATGGGATCGCTTCATGTAATACACTAACGGTGCATTTGGTATGCGGCATTCGGTTGCAGAAAAGAAAAGAAAAATGTAATGGTACGCGTCGAATAATTGTACGTTACGCGCCAGATACATGTCATGAGATTTTTCCGAAAAATAGTTTTATGAAGAGTTCGAAAGTATTGTACAAGAAATAATCAAGTTCTATCAGAACTAGGCAAAAAATATTCCGACGCCAATTCTTTTACAAACTCTAGTAAGCATTATTCGAGTCCAATTTCAAAAGGATGGTTTATTATCTTATAATAAGTCTGAGAATACTTTATATACTTCTTGATGTATATACACAATATATATATATGTGTGTGTGTATTCAATTCACTGTAATGCTTATATTGAAACGAATTCTTATAGTAATGACTTCAATTGAAGGTAGGGCTGTTAAAAATCGACCCGACCCGCCAATCCGACACGAACCGCACCCGAAAATAGCAGGTTCGGGTTAGCATTTTTGACCTGTTTACGTAAATGGGTAAACCCGAACCCAACCCAATTATTAAGTGGGTTAGGTTAGGGTTCGGATTTTCAACCCGGAATCAACCCAAAATCAACCCATTTAACCCGAATAATATATATTATTAAAATATTATTAATATAAATAAAATAAAATGGTTAACCCTAATTCTCTATCCACTCTCACGCCATGTTTTTAGAAAAAATTGCATTAGTTCTCCTTTTTTTGTTTAATTTGGATTTATAATTCTGTCAATTTTATTTTTTTCTTTTTTCTATTTTAATTATAAATGGGTTGGCGGGTTGGCGGGTTGGGTTAGGGTTAAAGTAGGTTGGGTTTGAGTTTGATTTTTCAACCTGTTTAAGTAAACAGGTCAGGTTAGGCTTGAAGTTTTCAACCCGTTTATTAAACGGGTTGAACCCGAAGGTGACCCAACCGACCTGTTTACCACCCCTAATTGAAGGTATACGACCCGTTTTTCAAGGTTTGATTATCAATTACTGAACCGAGTACCGACTCATCTTAAAAATCAATAGTGATTAATTAATAAATTACTTAGCAATATCTTCGCATTAATTTGTAGTATACATATAATTAAGGAAAATATTACAAAAAGAAAAGAAGAAATAAATTTACTAAATTACACAGATTCAGTCATAATTCCAATTGATTTAAATCCAAATAATTGCAGAGAAGATAAGATCGTACATGCTATTCTATTAATTTTAAGAAATTTACTAATTCCGGATAAATCGAATCAAAAACTGCAAAAAATAACTCAACCTTCTTGGCCGTGAGCGAGCAATCGTCCTAGGATGGATAAATTTCTTGATTAATAATCATTCAGCAATTGCTATTTTTTTTTTCATACCGACGAAACATCGTCTTTCAGTTTTAATATTGACACAAGATTTTATTTCACTTTCATATTAATATTATTATTTCTTGGCATAAAAACAAGATTCATTAATTCCTATTAAGCATAATGAAAAACCGTGACATTGTACTGAAAGAACGCATCGCCCGTCGACCCGTCGCGGGAAAAAGTACTCAGCCCGACGAACCCACGGGCCAACCGAAAAGCACCCGACCCGCCCAAGACGGCCAACTCGCAGTGCTCGCGAAGACAAGGGTTTCGGCCCCCAATACGTTCAAAACGCTGCCATTGAATTCCCCGCCCGTGAAAACTACATCGAACGAAAGGTGAAGGACTTGTTCCTCGAGCGAGGAAAGGCCAAAATGCCCTGGGCCCGCCCGATGATCTCCGATTCGTTCGTGGGCCCGACCCTCATTGGGTCGTCGATGACACCCACGAGACCAAAGAGCGTAGGCGAAGCTGAGGTGGAGTTAGCACTTGCGACTTCTACGAACGAAGGAGTGGGCCCCGAGAAAATGTCTTGGACGTAAACTTGGAAATTCGGTTATTTTTTCGCATCAGCGAAAGTGGGCCCGAGCACGGGCGTGGTGGCTGGAATGAGAAGCTAAGGGTGGGAAATAATAACATATGTAATAATTACGGGGAGAAAAATGGGAACGGTGGGAAGATGAAGGGCTTGATTGCTTCGAAGAGGGTTTTTTCGAAGATTTGTTTTTGATGGGGGGTCCTGTACGAAATGGATGTAAAATCACTAAGTTGTAAACTGATGTTGGGTGTAATGTTAGGCTAACACTCACTATCACTGTCAAATGCACAGCGGAAATGCTAAGTACTTAGTGACGAAAAGACACGAACACGAGAAGTAATTTTATGCAGCAAGTCAAATAACTTGCTGCGTGCCTCAAGGCGCAAAACTCCACTATAAAGATGGATTACAAACTATCAAAAAAGATAGCTAAAATAGCCTAGCGAAACCTACGAATCTAAAAGGATTCTGAAAAACTACAAGACCTTTCGATCTCTGAAAAGCTAGACTACAAAGAAAAACTCTCTTGAAAGATAATACTCGCTCGTAAGTAGTTGCTCGCTCGTTGTTCGTCGTCCCTTCAAACGGTTAAGTGAAGTCCCTTTTATATGTCTTCGACTTTTGGGCAACTTCACAAAACGACTTGGTAACTGCCCTCAACGTCCACTAACGTCCACTATAAAGATTGAGTCCGTTAGTGACCGTTGGGGGTCGACTTGGTCTGCTCTAAAAGCTCGGTCTTCACCTGAGCTCCAAGTCGCCTATTTTTAGTATGCTCCTTTCCAATTTTCGCTCTAGCTTATCCACACGCAATCCACACGGTTTGAACCATTCTAGCTCTTATCCATATCCTGCACAATACTAGAAAAATGCCACGTCATCAATAAAATTAGTTTTGGGCATGAAAGATAAACTGAGATAGGGAACATTTTCGGCCAACAAATGTTGACTAGAATGTTACCCCAACATTGCCAATGCTGAAGGCTCAACATTAACAATCTCCCTCTTTTTATCTTTCTTCCCAAAACCCATGCAGAAGTCAGTCGTAACAAAGCTCCCCCTGAAGGCCATATCTACTCAACCACAAAATATTAAAAGATGGTTAGAGTAAACGCAAATAGAATAGCTAGAACTATTCAAAGTACTACGAAAATAGTACATAGCCACTTCGAGGTCTGAAATAAGCATCTGCAAAAAATAACAAGTCATACGCAAGCAGGCAAGACAAAACAGGCATGCAAAATCCGAAGATAAAAGCAAAGGATGCACAAAAACAAAAACCAAAAAAAAAGTCTATAAACTTGCACCGCAGTCACAACTTCAGCTCCATCTTGAACTCCCCCTGTTTGTTTGGCCTCGCTTCTGCCTCTCTCCCTTTTTGGGAAGAACGAATGCATTGGAGCGTATGAAGCTGACTCCCAACATTCTGCGTCTCATTTACAGGTGACTTCGACATGATAAAATCAAGGGTAACATTCAATTTTATCAGCACACGTAAAGAGCAGAACGATTTTTTCAGAGATCAAGTGCGAAATATGCGCAAGGATTTGTGTGGAATGCTTTGAGATCAAACTATGTCAAGGCGTAAATATGGAAAACACTTCCAACGGTAAAAATTAAACCGGTCACTCAGTATTAATTTCATCGTGGAATAGGTAAACCGAAAAAAATTAACCGTTGGACTCAAATAAAATTTAGACAGCTTGGTGGATAAAATCGAACTAGGTCACGAGTTTTCAAAAACACATGGTGCTAAAAATAGTATATGAACTAATTCATCATGCGAGCAAATTGAAGACCTAGTCATGCTAGTAAATAGGAGCACAACAGAACATGATTCGACCAAAAAGAACTAAGTCAAAAGTCAAGGTAGAATCAAGAAATACTAACCGTTCGAGCAACGTTGATGAGCACGTCGAGACAAGTGTAACAAGCTGTTCTTCGAGAGTTCTAATGCATTTCTGAGAGATTTCAAAACTAGACACAAAATACTAACTAAAACAGTACCAAAGACAGACACGAATAAAAACGAAAGCACAAAATATAGCAATATCAAACTGACAGTCACACATGTTGCCCTAACATTTGACTCAACATCCTAATTCCGTAATCCTAGACTTTTCTGCTCAATCCTTCTCAAAACCAGTTCCCTTTATTTCTACCCTTTCACCTCACATATTCAACCGAATTTATGCACTGCCCTTATACCCTCAGCCTCAAGGTTCGGCTTTTTGTCGCATAGTATATGTCGTCACCGCGAATGCCGTGTACCTAAGGAATCTTATCACCAAATACCCATATCTAGCCGAGAGTTTATGAGCATGCTTATACGCAATAAGGATTGGTTTTTAGTCGCAAAGAGTACATCGTCACAGCGAATGCCGTGTACCTAGGGACGTATTACCAAGAGCCTTTAAAAAGGGATCGGGTTCATTTAGGGACCAGTCAAGAAGAATCAAGTCATTTCACAGGAAAACAGAACAGAATATCTAACCAAAAGTAAAGCAGTAACCATCGAATTTGACATATGCTATGTTGATCCAAATGTTGGACCAACATTTAAACTAACATGTGTAAACCTATGGATTTCTTCAGGTCCGAAAACCTTTCAGAATCCAATGCTTTCGTGAATATGTCTGCTAACTGATGCTTTGTGTCTATATGCTCAATGCGGACTAATTCTTTTTCGACCATATCTCTCAGAAAATGATGCCTAATATCTATATGCTTTGTACGAGAATGTTAGATGGGATTCCTAGAGATGTTGATGGCACTAAGGTTATCACAATACATGAGAACTGACTCGCACTCTAACCCATAGTCACACAACATACTATTCAACCACATTAACTGCGTACAACAACTACCCGCAGCCACATACTCCGACTCAGCAGTAGATAAAGACACGCAGTTTTGTTTCTTACTGTACCATGCAACGAGATTATTACCTAGGATGAAACAGCCGCCACTTGTACTCTTGCGATCATCTTCGTCGCCTGCCCAATCAGCATCGCTATAGCCTACAAGACTCAAGTTAGTGTCTTTGGAAAACCATAGTCCTAGGCTACACGATCCACTCACATAACGAAGAATTCGCTTAACAGCATTAAGATGAGTCACTTTAGATTCAGACTGATATCTAGCACACACGCATACACTATACATGATGTCAGGTCTACTCGCAGATAAGTATAATAAACTGCCAATCATAGATCGATACAATGTTGGGTCAACATTCTGTCCAACATTGTCCTTACTTACCTTTTGCGTAGACCCCATGGGCATCATTACCTTTGCAGTGTCCAGCCCGAACTTCTTGACAGTGTTTTTTGCGTATTTCTCTTGGGACATAAAGAACCCGTCGCTACTTTGCTTAATCTGCAAGCTTAAAAAATAGGTTAATTCGCCTATCATACTCATCTCGAACGTAGTGTTCATCGCCTGCACAAACTGATCTAGTAAAGACTGTAAGCTCGAGCCAAAAACAATGTCATCAACATATACTTGAGCAATCAAAATGTCAGAACCGACCCTTTTAACGAAAAGGGTACGATCTGCCTCACCTCGTGTGAAACCGAACTCAAGTAAAAATGTTGCTAACCTTGCATACCAAGCTCGAGGCGCTTGCTTCAATCCATATAAAGCTTTCTGTAGCTTAATAACATGGTTAGGATAATGGGGATCTTCGAAGCCTTTAGGCTGTTCGAATATATTTCCTTATCAATGTACCCATTCAAAAAAGCACCCTTAACATCCATTTGATGTAAAGTGATGTTAAGCCAACATGCTATAGCTAACAAAAGTCTAATCGATTCTAACCTAGCAACAGGCGCAAACGTCTCATCAAAGTCTATCCCTTCTTTGAGTATAACCCTGAGCTACTAAACGTGCCTTGTTTCTAACTACCCTACCAAGTTCATCAGATTTGTTCTTGAATATCCACTTAGTGCCTATGACATTAATGTCCTTCGGCCGTGGGACTAAGATCTATACTTGGTTTTTCTCGAACTGCAAGAGTTCCTCTTGCATCGCATTAATCCAAAAATTATCCTTGAGTGCTTCAAGGACATTCTTCGGTTCAATCTCAGAAACAAAGCAATTAAACCGTACCTCAGCGTATACCGTGTTCATGCATACGTTTCTTACCATAGACTTGTAGTCTTTGCGCGGCTTGTCTCTGGTCTTCCTTCATTCCTTCACTTCACCAATGATGAGGTCAGTGGGATGATCTTTCTGAATCTTAGCTGGCGGATCTCGTCGCACTTCACTCGGTCCTTCGTCATTGTTCTGCTCAGGCTCAGATGCTGAGTCCAATGTTGGCTCAACATTGTCATCCGCAGTCTCTTCTGGTTCATTAACCGCTTGTATAATATCTGAAATATCAACTTAAGGAGACACATTGCTAAGATCAGTGGCATCATCAAACACAATATTCACTGACTCCTGAACCGATTTCATGCGCAAATTATAAACTCGATAAGCACGACTATTAGATGAGTATCCTAGGAAAATGCACTTATCACTTTTCGAATCAAACTTGGTCAAATACTCACGATCATTCCGCATGTAACAAAAGCATCCAAAACATGAAATAAGCTTCTTTCCATTCAACAACTCATAAGATGTTTTCTTAGTACCATGCCTAAAGAACACTCTATTCGATATGTGACACGCAGTATGCAAAGCTTCAGCCCAAAAACGCTTAGAGATATTCCTTGAAAGTAACATGGCACGAGCCATTTCTTGTAAAGTTTCATTCTTCCTCTCGGCCACCCCATTTTGTTGAGGTGTCTTAGGAGATGAATACTCATGCAAAATGCCTTTCTTATCACAAAACTCATCAAAGTACTGATTCTCGAACTCTCTACCATGATCAGACCTAATACGAAAGATAGACGCACTAAAATTGTTCCTAATCATCGCACAAAATTTCTTGAAAAAATCGAAAGACTCAGATTTTTCCCTAAGAAAAAATATCCATGCATATCTAGAAAAGTCATCCACGAGCACATAAGCATATTTCCTACCTCCTATACTATCTACCTCCATCGGACCCATCAAATCCATGTGAATCAATTGAAAACAGTGAGCAGTTTTAAAATGTTGGGCAGCTTGTTTGTCAACATTATGACTAACATGCGTTTGCTTACCCTTCACGCACGACTCACAAACAACCTTACCAAACTCCTTCAACTTTGGGATGCCTCTGATCGCATCATGCTTGATAAGTTGCTCCAAGGTTCTGTAGTTGACGTGGCCCAATGTGAAATGCCAAAGAACCACATCGTCCTCGGCTTTTGATAGTTGGCACACGTCCTTCACACCGGTTTTGTCGCCGACTAGGTAGCAGTTATCACTCAATCTTTTACCTGCCATCACTCGCACAGAATTACTGTTAAAAATTTCACAACACTCTTTATTAAACCTTACCTCAAGGTCATCATCACAGAGTTGACTGATGCTTATTAGATTTGCAACGAGCCCGTCGACATGGAGTACATTGCTTAACTTGGGAAAGTCGGGCACGTTGAGTCTACCTCGGCCGAGAATTCGTCCTTTAGCACCTCCTCCAAACGTCACAGATCCACTCCTCAAAGGCATATAATCACTGAGATAATCATTGGTACCCGTCATGTGTCGGGAACACCCGCTATCGAAGTACCATGAACCTGTCACGTTAGCTCGCAAAGAGGTATACACTACATGGCATTTAGGACCAGATTTCTCGAGCCAAACTTTCTTAGTAGATATAACAGCATTCTGTTTATTAGAATTTGAAGATGAGCCAGCTGAGTTTTCTCCAGACAATCCTTTCAACACTGATTTCTCAATGTTGAGCGGAATGTTGGGTGACATTTCAGCCGACATCGACTTCTTTGCAGAAATCTCCCTCTTCAATTTCCAGCAAAATGGTTTTAAGTGACCAGTTTGCTTACAATGATGACAAATATATGAGCTATCCTTACTCTTAGTAGTTGCATGCTTAGCACTAGAATCGACAATAGCATTCTCACAGACATCACTCGTGGCATTAGACTTAACAAAAACTATTTTAGGCTGAGCATGGTTTACGGGTTTTGGATCATTACTTATGGGCTGAGAGCAAAAACCTAGACCTTGCTTATCATAAATACCAAGGACAATACCTCATCAGGGTTGATTTACCCTTGTTCATTTTTGTAAAGGTCTCATAGGCCTCTTTGACTCGCTTTTGGAGCTTGTCAATCTCTTTGTCCTTTCGTGTCAGAGCAGCTTCCAACTTGTTCATACCATCCGTCAACCGCTCAATAAGCTTTTCGTTCTTCTCGTTTTCTTCAGACAAGACTTTCACCGCGGCATGGAGTTGCAAATTCTTCGCCTTCTCTATTTCATAATGTTCCGACAGCAGCTGAAGGGCTTCTTCACAACTCTCTGTTTCAGGCTCTGCATCATCAGAACTTAAAAGACCATCAAAACAGTTTGAGTCATCATAATAAAAAATAATATGTTTTGCAGATGTTGAGTCAGATGTTGGCTCAACATCTGTTACCGCAGTGAAGCCGATTTGAGCATTTTCATCTTCTTCGTCGTCAGAGAAGGACTGGATAGTAACTGATGATTGCTTTTTCTCCTCATAGCATGGTTCTTCATCTTCATCGTCTGATTGGTCGATCCACATGGCCTTTCCATGCTTACGGAGTGTGTTCGCACATTCGTTGGCAAAGTGACCCCAACCTTGGCATAGCATCTGACGGACAAAAACTACAAGACCTTTCGATCTCTGAAAAGCTAGACTACAAAGAAAAACTCTCTTGAAAGATAATACTCGCTCGTAAGTAGTTGCTCGCTCGTTGTTCGTCGTCCCTTCAAACGGTTAAGTGAAGTCCCTTTTATATGTCTTCGACTTTTGGGCAACTTCACAAAACGACTTGGTAACTGCCCTCAACGTCCACTAACGTCCACTATAAATATTGAGTCCGTTGGTGACCGTTGGGGGTCGACTTGGTCTGCTCTAAAAGCTCGGTCTTCACTTGAGCTCCAAGTCGCCTATTTTAGTATGCTCCTTTCCAATTTTTGCTCTAGCTTATCCACACGCAATCCACACGGTTTGAACCATTCTAGCTCTTATCCATATCCTGCACAATACTAGAAAAATTCCATGTCATCAATAAAATTAGTTTTGGGCATGAAAGATAAAACTGAGATAGGGAACATTCTCGGCCAACAAATGTTGACTAGAATGTTACCCCAACATTGCCAATGCTGAAGGCTCAACATTATCAGTTTTCGGTCGCCGGGCGGCCGGGAGAATAGCGGGTCGGATTCGTCGTGCAGTTTGGGGTCGGGAAACCCCGACGAGGGTTTAAAGTCGACGCCTGCGAGGAAGGGGAGGAGTTCGGTTTCTTAAAAATCGGTGTTGATTATCAACGATGATTTGCATGGATGGATGGTTTATTAAGTGTAGTCATCTTTGTCTTAATTTTTTTCCTTGTTTTGATGATGATTTAAGGATTTAATTATGTGATGCGACGATGCTAACTGTTATTTAGTGGGAAAAGGACAGTTAATTAGCTTAGCAAGCGAAAGGCCTTTCATGTGTAAAAAAGTGTAGTAGGTATTTATTTTAGGGGGTTCTACACTTAAAAATCCCAACTTGCAAACAAAAAAAACTTTTCAGTACCTTGTCATACCTATTTATATCTTAGATACCTCTTTCAAACTTTTCTTGCACTTAGGTACCTAATGGACGAAAATAGCCCTATCAAAACATGATATTACAATTTTACCTAGCATTTAACTTAAAATATATAAAAAAAGAAAAATTAAACCAAACACACCGAACGATCATCCCCCAGCATAATCTGCACTGATCTTTCTTGCAACCCATTCATGAGATCTCCCTCCCCAAATAGAATTAATCTTGTGAAGGTATTTTGCCTCGCCGATCGATTCTCAACATCTCTTGCATGTGATGGTAAGTTTGGTATTATTTTATTTTGACTCGTGTTTTTCAGTTATATGCTAAATTCAGATGGATTATTGTTGTGATTAGCAATTCGAATACTTGATTGATTATGGGCTTTTTATTTCGGTTATCAATTTGGGATTTCTGTGTAAAAAAGGGGTTTATAGGTTTTTTCGGTGTTTGAAATTTGGTACTCGATTATGCTTTGATTAGGGTTGTTTTTGCTTGGACATAGATTGTCATCGATCTGCTTTGGTGTTGTCGTCCTAAGGATTCGATTATGGACCATAAATTAGTATTATACATTCTGGTAAGATATATGCTTGATAGTTCATCATACATATGCTTTTACAATGGTACCCCTTGTTTTATTAGTTTGGTACTCCTTGTTTCAGTAGTTTGGTACTCCTTATTTCAGTAGTTTGGTATTTCATGTTTGAAACCTATGGTAGTGTTTGTCAATAATGTTGGGGTTTTTCGTATACGGATTATGCAGTAATAGAATCAAACACAAGTTCAACCCAACATGTCGTGTGAAAATCATGACGATGATGCACGGACGACGCGAGAAATGGTTGACCCTTGTTTATGTCCAAAACAAGAAAAGAACCTTGTTCAGAATATCACTGCTGCTTTCAAATTGAGTAAGTCTTCGAACATGGCATAATCGTCGTACTTGCGGAGAAGCCGAATCGATGTAGCATTCGTATTTGCCATGTATTTTGTTATATTTTTTGTTCCAACAACCTTTTAGTTGCTCTTTGTATGGTACTACATGATAATTTGAGATTGCGTGTGAAATCTGTGGAGAATCAATAGGCATCTATCTAGTACCATTGCTGTTATTCCTTGAGTTTTTATGGTGGTTTACCTTCATCACGACTTCTGATATGTAGTTGAGATGATCTAATATTTGCCCGTCTGTGTTTTTGTTTGGATTGGTCAATTGATTTGTGGATATTGTTAGGTTTCGAATTTGGTACTCATTATGCTGATTATTTGGTATTACATGATAAATTCATTTGGTACCATCTGGTTGGGCAAATTGGTACGCCGTATGTGAATAAAATGGTACTGCTTCTTCATTACTCGCTAACATTTTTGTTTTTTTTGCAGAAATGGCACCAAATGCACCGCGGAACACATATGATCTTTCTTCCAAATGTCATCCTTCTATTGGATCTACTATAAGTGTGTGAGACTGTTTGGAGACTTTGTTTATGTAGGTTAACTGTATCAATAGGCATGTATCTAGTACCATATGCTTGATCTGTTTGGTTAAGTTACTTGAATATGCTGCGAGACTGTTTGGAGACTTTGTTTATGTAGGTTAACTTCTTTTGAGTTGGGTTGGGACCGTTTGAGACTGTTTGGAGTTTGTTCATGAGTCAGTGATGTTCGTTTGTTGTGTAGTTCTGTAAATCTGTCCGTATATTATGCAGTACCATAGGTTTTTATATTGCCGTACCTTTTCTTGTACATATAGAGTACCATAATATGCAGCTTAACCGTACCATTAAGTACAAATATACCGTACCAAAACAGAAGATATGAAGAACATTGTCTTGTATATTACCGTAGCACATCTTTTACATTCGGAGTACCAAAATATGCCGCTTAATCATACCATTATGTAAATATATGGCGTACCATACACAGAAGATATGAAGTACCTTGTCTTTGTTATTACCGTACCAGAACTTTTACATACAGAGTACCTTAATATGCAGGTTAACAGTACCACTGAGTATATATATATCGTACCATAAACATAATATATGAAGTACCTTGTCTGTTGTACAGTAAGGTACCTTATCTTGTACTTTAAGGTACCTTATCATTTACATATACCGTACCATGATCTGCAGCTTCGCCGTATCACCATGTATACATATAAAGTACCGTAATATGCATGTATACCGTACCATGTGTTGCACAATCGAATAAATCGATTCCTAAGCGAGTCGCGTTGTTCTGCGTGATTTTGATAATACCTAACAATAATAAAATGACTAAAAAATAAATAACATTTTGCACATGTAGGATTCACCTAATTTAAGATCAAATAGATCATATTAAGTTGTAAGATGTTCTTGCTTCTATCCTTATATTCTAATGAATGTTGGAGTTGGAAGGTTTAATTCATGCTTGTAAGGCCTAATGCACCTAATTTGATCTGAAACTTAACTAATACTCTATATTAGCGTTTTAGGGTGGTTCCAGATGAAAAACTAATTCGTACGACCTCGAAAAATACTAACCGTAGTATGACGTATCACATATTTAAGGGAAGGCGTACCTTTCTTAGCTTTGTAGGGGTACCTGTTTTTTTGTTTTAAGCGTACCATCTCAGACACGGTTGTAGTACCCAAAATTACATATGACATCAAAGAATTTATGAAAGCCAACGACATGTCAGATGAGCTGTCTTTTTTTTTAATACCTCGTATGTCAGAAATCTGTCCACTCATGACAGAAAAATGTCATAAATATGTCCAGTCATGACAAAAAACGTCAGAAATTGTCTGTTTCTTTTTCAACATCAACATCTTCTGAAATGCTTCATTTCTGACGAAATATACCCAAGTGTTGAATTCAAACTTACTTTAATTTATACGGTACCAATTTCTGAAATGATACAGTACCCTCCGTGGTATGTTTAAAGTACTTTGTTGGCACATATTACAGTACCTTCTTGGCTTATATTACAGTACTTTGTTCGTATATTTTCCCCCGTGGTATGTTTAATGTACCCTCCGTGGTATGTTTAATGTACCTTATTTGCCTATATTACAGTACTTTATTGGCACATATTCGAACTCTTACTTTAATTTATACGGTACCTATTTTTGAAACGATACCGTATCCTCTATGGTATGTTTAGTGTACCTTATTTTCATATATTACAGTACTTTGTTGGCATATATTACAGTACCTTGTTGGCTTATATTACAGTGCCTTGTTGATATATATTACGCTACCTTGTTGGCATATATTACGGTACCTTGTTGGCATATATTACAGTACCAAATTGGCATATATTACAGTATCTTGTTGGCATATATACAGTACCTTGTTATCATATATTACTGTACCTTGTTGGCATATATTACGGGACCTTGTTGGCATATATTACAGTACGTTGTTGTCATATATTACAGCACCAAATTGGCATATATTACAGTACCTTGTTGGCATATATTACTGTACCTTGTTGTTATATATACAGTACCTTGTGAGCGTATATTACGGTACCTTGTTGGCATTTATTACAGTACATTGTTGTCATATATTACCGTACCAAATTGGCATATATTACAGCACCAAATTGGCATATATTACAGTACCTTGTTGGTATATATTACTGTACCTTGTTGTCATATATTACAGTACATTGTTGGCATATAAGGGTACCTTATTGGCATTTATTACAGTACCTTGTTATCATATATTACATTACCAAATTGATATACATTACAGTACCTTATTGGCATCATTTAGACAAAAAGAATGAGCCATATCCTATTGAACAAAAGAATAACATACTGACATCATTTGGATAAAAGAATGTGCCATTACCATTCAAAAGAGCAACAAAAAAGGTTGTTGGGACAAAAGCAATAACAAAACACATGGCAAATACGGACCCTACGTCGATACGGCTTCTCTACAAGTATGACGATTATTCCCGTATTTCTCACATATTTTACACTTGTTGGATCTTCTATCTACCTGAGAAGGAATCCTCCGCGTCTTTCAACGATAAGGAAGAACACGAATGTTCGGGTCACGAATAAAATTCCCGTCATCGGTTTGAGCATTCATCTCGTGCTTCGTCGCTTCATTGATCAATAGTTGAATGACTCCCTTTTATACTCACACAATGCAAATAACGTCCCGCCACCAACCAAACTTGTAGACGACATATTTTCGGATAATATGACAACCTATATAAATGGTACGGCTGTATAGTTTGTAATGGTACTGCGTACGCGTACATCTTGGTACCGTATAGACACGTACAATGGTACATAATAAACATAACAAATGGTACGTAATATACATAACAAATGGTACGTCGTAACAGTTATATAAAAAAAATCAGAAATCGCGACGGATTAGCCTCAATAACTATCAAATCCTAACATTCCACCATTATATCGAGCTCTAGGATCGTATTCAGCTCCAGATTTGGACTAAACCTTGAACAAACGAGTGCAATCGATTAACCAAACCCAAAGCAAAACAAAAGCTTACCTGACAAAATCGAGACCCAAAATCGAGAACCCAACGTTGAAGACGCTCGTCGATCGTTGTTTGGCGCCGGCACGAGCAGAAGAAGGTGGTCGGCAAGAAGAAACTTCGTCGACGGCGGGATGGAGCTCGATAATTGCAGAGAAGAAAAAACTGAAATGAAATTGTAAATCAACTTATAAGGGTATTTTGGTAATCTTAGGTGATTAGGTACCTATCTGTAAATTTTTTATTCAAATGGTTACCTAGCTTAAAAAGATATCTGACAAGGGACTGAAGTGGCTTTTAAGTTTTCTATCAGGTATTTAAATGTAGAAACCCGTTTATTTTATCCTATTTAATTTAATTGTTTTTATTTAAGATAAGGGGTAAAGTTGTAAAAGTTCAAGCTATTTTTCTTGAAAAAAAAAAGAAAAACAACTTGTATTAAAAAACTAAATTAGAAGTCTAAAGGACTTGTATTTAGGAACAGTGGGACTATTAAAATTCGTACGGTATGAGTTGAGATTAACGGGTAAAAACATCACTGTCGTCGTTTTTCGGGCGTAGGCGAGAAAAAGAAAATTTGTCGACTAGTTTTCGAGCTTTTCATTGTCTTCACTGTTTAATGTTTTGAGAATTTTGGATGAGTAAAAAGTTCCCAGCATAAATATCGAATTCATAACTGGCTTCTAATGCGAGCCACGAAGTATTTTACGGACTTCTTTGACTACTCGTATTGATAAACGATAATTACTATTTATCAACCGATTTTAAACGTGTCTCTTCCAGAAATCATCACCAATCAATTTTAGGGACATGTATTATCTATCCCACAATTATCTCCCTTTTATGTCTAATATTTTAGAATTAACAAAAAAAATATTCCTTTTAATATCGAAAATATAAATATATGAATATAAATTTAATCATAACGAAACAAAAGATAAATAGATATATTTTCCCTAATATCGTATAAATCAAATTTTATGATTTAGCGAAATATGTAATTATAAAATTAGCAAATACTTAAAAGTAAACAAAATTTATGAACGGAATGATTTAAACCTGTCAAATATCTATGATGTGGTACAAAAAATGAAACATTGAATAGAAACACAGATGGTCTCATTCCAAATTTTAATATTGAAAATACAGATTTTATTTCACTTCCACCTCGTTATTACTCATAACATTACACACATACGCAACACCACCACACTTAGAAATTCCATATTACCTTCCCACATTTTAAGCAATAAAATCAAATCTTGTTATAAATTCCTAATAATCATAATGAAAAACCGTGACATTATACTGAAAGAAAGAATCGCCCGTCGACTCGTCGTGGTAAACGGTCCTTATCTCGGTGAACCCACGGGCCAACCGAAAGGCGCCCGACCGCCCACGACAGCCATCTCTCGACGCTCACGAAGAAAAGGGTTTCGGCCCAAAACGTTCAGAACGCTTCCGTTGTATTTCCCGCCCGTGAACACGAAATCGAACGAGTGGTGAAAAACTTGTTCCTCGAGCGAGGAAAAAACGAAAATGCCCTGGGCCCGGCCCTCACTGGGTCGTCGAAAACGCCCACGAGCCCAAAGAGCGTGGGCGAGGTGGAAGTGGAATTTGCCCTGGCAACCGATACGTGCGAAGGAGTGGGGCCCGGTGAAATGCCTTGAACGTACACTTGGAATTCGCTTACTTTTTCGCGTCGGCGAAATTTGTGGTGGGCCCGAGCGTGGGCGTGGAGGAAATGATAAGATAGGGTTATATTGTTATTACAAGGATTATTAGGGTTGTGCAATGAAGTTTCATGTTGGGAGGCTTTTTTATTACTGGGATGGATGAGAAATTAGGGTTTTTTATAGATGCCAAGTGAAAATTATGGATTGAAGAAGGGTGACGTTTATGCATGTGTATGCATGTGAATATCTTTTACGAAGTTGATGTTGATTGAAGAAACAAAAAAAGGAAACTTAGTTTTTAATGATCAATTTCACGAATTGCTGACTCTTAATGAGATTGTTTGTTTGTTAATACACTGTAATGTGCCAACTTGAAGGAAAAATCAATGGCGACTTTAAACCGATATTTTTTCGAGGGAACTTTTCTTTTTTTTTTTTTCTTATCATTGATTAGGGGTGAAAAGATGTGTTGAGTTGAGTTGAATTGAATGTATCTCTCATGAATTTTTATTAATTATTCGAGCTTCGAGTTCGACAAGTAAATGATCTAACAATTCAGAACTCGATGTTGAAAATCAAATATATCTTTAAGTTTTCTTGGAAGATGGAGGGAAAATTTGAAAGAATTAACTGAATTGAATTACACTAAAAACGTCTACATGTCCCCTATATATATATATACAACTAGGGGTGTTCATCGGTCGGTTCGGTTCGGTTTTTCAAATTTCGGTTCTGTTTTTCGGTTTTCGGTTTTACGTATGCTTAATTCGATATGAACCATTTTAATTTGGTTCGGTTCGGGTTTTTATAATTCGGTTCGGTTTTTTTCGGTTAGGAATTTAATAACAAAAAAATATTATGAGCTGAAAATATATAAAACAATTTATGATTTGAAACAAAGAAGAAACGTGACATATAGCAAAAACAATTCAAAGGTCCGACAAAAAACATGAAAATGGAACAAAATCTAACCAAAATATAAAAACATTCATCTGAAGATGCTACAAATTATTTGGGAGAAAAACAGTATTTGATTGGTGAGGAAAACATTCACCTAAAATGAAAAAAAGTATAACAATGAAATTATATTTACTGTGTTATTTACGTTATGGGAGATAAAACAAACGAGTTTTAATCTTTTTTCTATTTTTAATGTAGTATGATAATTTCGGTTCGGTTTTTCGGTTTTCGATTTCACGTATGCTTAATCCGATATCCGAACCATTTTAATTTGGTTCGGTTCGGTTTTTTACAATTCGGTTCGGTCTTTTTCGGTTCCGGTCTTTTCGGTTCGGTTCTTTACGGTTCGGTCGTTTTTTCGATTTTTCGGTTAATTTGAACACCCCTACATACAACTCACTAAGTAGCGCCTGTTAACAATTAACGCGTTTCAAGGAAAAAACTTAACTACCCTTAATAAGTAGACAGATCCTTTAAATAAACGAACTGACTGATTCTGCCGTGCAAGTAAGCTCAAGCAAGCCCAAGCGTCCTATGATGTTCTACTGCCATGATTTTCCAATAGCCCCCGCAAGATGGACTGCAAATGTCCTTTAAGACATCTTGGACATGAGCCTCTTCAAAGCAACACAAGGTAGAGGTTTTGTAAACATGTCTGCCAATTGAAATTGACTTCGAATGGGTAATACCTTGATGCTTCCCTTTTGAAGATGATGTCGCATAAAGTGACATTCAATCTCTATATGCTTGCTTCTCTCATGAAATCTGGGATTCGATGCTAAGATGATTGCTGACTGATTATCACAGAACAGAACCGGAATGTCTTCATCATTGTGAACACCTTTCAATTTCCTGTAAAAGCTGGCTCAACCAAAGCACCTCACTGTTCAGGGAACTTAAGGCTTGGTATTCTGCTTCTGTTGACGATTTTGATACAGTCGTTTGCTTGTTTGACTTCCAGGTTATCATTGACTCCCCGAGAAAAGTGCACAATCCTGTTATGGATTTTCTTGTGTCATGACAAGTGGCCCAATCAGCATCAGAAAAATGCTCTAATCCTTGTGTTTGAAGTAGCTGGGAAGAACCCTCCTTGCCCTGGGCTTGCTTTCCAATATCTGAGCAAATGATGGACATCCACCATGTGAGGCTTTCTTGGCTTTGAGACAAACTGGCTTAGCTGATGTACTACGGACATGGTGTTCGGCATGGTGTAGGTTAGGTAGAGAAGTCTCCCAATCAACCGCCTATACTGCTCAGGATTGTCAAGCAGCTCTCCTTCCAGCTGTGAAAGTTTGGTTTTTGTGTCCATTGGAGTGGATTATGGCATGCCGAGTAGCCTGTGTCCTCCAAAAGTCATATAGTGTACTGCCTCTGTGAAATGAAGATACCTGCAATGCTACGTGCAACTTCCAATCCAAGAAAATATTTTAGAGCACCCAAATTAATGTAAACAACCCTTGTAAATGCTCTTTTACTGCCCTAATGGCAGATGTTGAAGGACCTGTTAGAACTATGTCATCCACACAAACAAGTAGAGCTACAATCTCAACTCCTACACCCTTAATGAACAAAGAGTGATCAAACTCGGTTTGTTTAAAACCAAACTCAAGCAATGCTCAGCTGAATTTTGAATTCCACTGCCTTAAGGCTTCCTTTAATCCATATATGGATTTGTTAAGCTTGCACACAAGCTTGGAACCAGTCGAGTTTGCATGATCTTTAGGAATATATCCTAGTGGCAAGTCCATATAGGCTGCTTCATCAAGATCTCCAAATGAATTATTTATGTCTAATTGACACATATCCCAATTATGAATAGCAGCTAAAGCTAGTAATACCTTCACTGTTGCTGGTTTTGCAACATGCGAGAATGTATCCAAGTAATCAACTCCCTCTCTTTGGTTATAACCCTTCGCCACCAAACGTGCTTTATGCTTTTCAATATGTCAAAGTTCATTGAATTTTAGCTTGAAGACCCATTTACAGCAAATAGAGGTCTTTCCTCGTGGCAGTGCTGTTATGGTCCAAGTCTGATTCTCCTCCATGGCTTCCAGTTCCTCTCTCATAGCCTGTTTCCATTCCTCAAATGGCTCTGCCTCGTGGAAGGATTGAGGTTCTCTGGTAGCTGAGACACTTAAAACATAGTTCTTATATTCAACAGACAAAGCATCATAGGATATATAATTTGATAAAGGATAAACTGTCTTAGGACTTCGCACATTATTACAGTGATGGTCATGTAAGTATGTGGCATCCTACTTATCCTTGTAGTCCTTCTCAGTGTGATCTGTGGTGGCTCTGGGGCCTGTTCTGTAGCAACTGAAGGTAGTTGGTGAACTTGCTCGACATTCTGATACTCATACTCTTCATGTGGTTGCTGACTATATTCCCCAACTGGCGTTGCTTCTGGTCATCATCCATGACCCTTGGAATGACAAAATCTGGTACTGATTCGCCCATGTTGTCTCCTACCTGGTGCTGAACATTCCTTTTAAAGGGAAAACATTCTCACAGAACCTCACATCTCTAGATATGAATGCCTCTCTGCTATCTAGATCTTTTTTATCCTTTAAAGTTACAAGCTCTAGCACGTGGATCAAACTTGGTTCTATTTGCAGCTAACGTAGATGCATAGCATAAGCAACCAAAAGTTCTAAAACAGTGTAGTCCACTGGTTTATGATAAAGAAGCTCATAAGGAGATTTTCCAGCTAACAAAGGTGAAGGAGTTCTATTAATCAGGTAGGTTGCTGTAAGGATGCATTCCCCCCACAGTTTTAATGGAGCAGATGATTGAAAATAAATGGATCTTGCAACATTCAGCAAATGCTGATGTTTTCTTTCCACAACAGAATTCTGTTGTGGAGTGTTTATGCATGAAAATTGGTGAATAGTACGATGCTTTTGTAACAAATTCATCAATAGCAGTTCCTTCGCATTATCAGATCTAAAAGTCTTAATTTTTCAATTAAACTGTGTATGTACCATCTCAAAGAAAAATAAAACAACAGAAGGCACTTAAGATTTCCGTTTTAACAGAAAAATCCATGTAAATCTTGAGTGATCATCAACCAAAGTAAGGAAATATCGATACCCTTTATTAGAAGAAACATGGAATGACCCCCAAACATCACAATGACAAAGTCAAAACAAGCACAAGCCAATTTGTTTTGAGAATTAAAAGATAATCTTTTCTGTTTTGGTAAAGGACAAATCTTACAAAAAGACAGTGACTTCAAATTGTCATTACATTGCAACTTATGTCTTAAACCAATCAATACAATGTAAGAAGGATGTCCAAATATATTGTGCCACATTTCTAATGAAACTTTATTTAAAAACACACAAGAATGCAACTTCTGGTCACAAGAGTTCCTATCTAGAATGTACAAGCCTTGCATCATCCTACCCCTGCCAATCACTAAGTCTCTTGCTATATCCTGAATCACAAACTTATTAGCATCAAATAAGACATTCAAACCATTAGCAAACGTTAGTGCACTAACAGAGATAAGGTTGAAGTCAAACTGTGGTACATATAACACTTCCTTCAACACTAAGTTATTTCCCATAACAACATCTCCTGCTTTAGTGACCTTGATTGAAGCGTTGTTTGGCATTCTAACAGATGAAGGTTGTATGTCATGCAAGCGACTAAGCAGGTTAAGTTTGCAACAGATGTGCTTTGAGGCCCCTGATTCTATAATCAAAGAATCTACATTAACTATGTCAGAGGTATTGAAAGATGAACACATACATCAAACCTGTCAGTTGGGATATTGCTGTTTGCGGGGTCTTGTGTTGTCTGACACCCTTCAATCAGGTTCTTGAACTGTTCTAATTGTTGGCTCAGTTGTTGAATGAAATTTTCTGTCTTGGACCTCTGATCAATTCCTTCGGTGCCAGCAGCCATATCTGGTTCTTGAGCTTGAATATTATCCACTTGATTTACTCTGTTAAACCTGGGTATGTTTTGTTGCTTGAAGCCTGGTGGAAAGCCATGAATTCTGTAGCAATTGTCCACTGTGTGGCCTGGGCGACTGCAATGTGTACAGAATGGACTCGACCCTTCCTTCTTTGGGTATGGAGGAGCTTTCTTGAATTGACCTTGGTAGGTACCTTGAAACCCTCTGTTCTCAGCTTGCCCATTGCGGCTGGTGAAGGTCATGTGTTGTATTGAATCTTCGGGCGAGATCTTAACATTGATTGAGCTCTGCCTTTCCTCCTGAGAAACCAGCGAGAACACCTTGTTGATTGGAGGAGTCCGATCCATGAGAAGAATCTGACTTCTGATATGAGAGTAGGAATCGTCAAGACCCATCAGAAAGGTCAATACATATTCTTTTTCAGAGAATTCCTTTGTTTCTTTGACACCTCCGCACAAGCACGTTCCACACGAGTAGGTTGACTGAAATTGTTCAATTCATCCCAAAGAGCCTTCAATTTCGTGAAATATGCAACTACAGAAGAATTCTGCTGTGATATCCCAAAGAGGTCCTTATGCAACTAATACAGCCTTGGCGCATTCCCTTCTTGAGAGCGTTCTTGAAGATCAAGCCAAATTTCTCGGGCTGTTTGAAAGTAAATTATGCTTGCGCTAATTTCTTTTGATACCGAGTTAAAAATCCAAGAGCAGACTATATCGTTGTTCTTGTGCCAGGCAAGCAACAATTTCGGGTCATTCCGTGACGAGTAATTGTCACCAATCAGCGGCTGGTGGACCAATACCAAGCTAGGACTATCTGTATGATGAATATAGTATGGATGCAGCTATTGATCATCTAACGCTGTCACCAAAGAATTCCGATTAGGTTGGGGGCTGCGGATCATCTTCTGTCGCCATTCTCCAGCCTTGAATCGAACAGATTTGAAGAAACGATTGAAGAACTTCGGATTTTATCAGCTTAAACGCTCTGATACCATGTTGAAAATCAAATCTATCTTGAAGTTCTCTTGGAAGATGGAGGGATAAACTGAAAAGAATTAACTGAGTTGAATTACACTGAAAACGTCTACAGGTCCCATATATATACATCACTAAGTAGCGCCTATTAACAATTAACGTGTTTCAAGGAAAATATCAAACTTCCCTTAATAAGTAAACATATCCTTTAAATAAACGAACTGACTGGTTCTGCCGTGCAAGCAAGCTCAAGCAAGCCCAAGCTTCCTATGCTGTTCTACTGCCGTGATTTTCCAATACTCGAGCTTAACATTGGAGTTCAAGCTCGAAAATATAAAGTCAATCGAGCGCTTATTATTGGCTGTTGGACTATGAATGATAATCGAGAATATGCCATGGGAAAATAGTTTGATGAAGAGCGTGTAAGTTTTTTACCAAAAAAAGATAATTCTATCAATTACTGAGAAAAACTCATTTCGAAGCCGATTCCGTCACAAATGTAAGTATTTCAACTCCAGTTTCGAAGAGTTGTCCTTTTGGTTAGTCTCTCTTATATACCTGTGTTTAATTATCAAATACTTCTTAAAATATATGTATAAAGAAACTTTATGGTGCTCACTCGTATTCAATGTAGTGCTTTTATGTTGAAATCAATTCTTATAGAAATGACTGGGTAATTCTATTGGCATCTCTTTTTTCTATTTATACCCCTTAATTAATGTGTAGAGTAAACATTTACCAATTATATACCCCATATAAAAAGGAAAAAAGTATTTTATGTTAATAATTTAATTAATATGTAAGTAATATTAAATAAATATTTGCCGATTAAAAAAAGGCAATTTTTTTCCATCTGACGAGCATGGTAGATGAAGGCCCGCCTGGCCCTACTGGTGGGCCCGGCCCGTAAAAGAAATTAAAACGAAAATAATTATAAAATAAGAAAAAAACATTAAAATAAACTAATGAAATTGAGTTACTCCTAATCAAACTTAAATTATTTAATAAAATTTATTAATGTTATTAAGTTTGATTAAATTAAAAATTTGTTCTCAAAAATAAAAAAATATATAATTCATTTATAAATTAATTTTTTAAAATATTTTATGATATTTGGCGGGCCAGCCTGCGGCCCGGCTTACCCGCATGGCCCGCTCTCTGACGGTCCTGAGAAATGGCAGCAGGCCGCCCCACTTTGGCGAGCCCGCGGGCCACGAGCATTTTATTTCTAAATGTATCATTGGTAAATTGACTTCATTAATAATTTTTGAATAGTCCATGAATTAATATTATTGATTTAATTTAAAATAAGTTAATAGAATAATTTTTGTTGAATCATGTGATTATTTAAAATTATTATTATAAAAATCAAGTGTTTGGGGTGGGGGTGTGCGTAATTCGGTATACCGACCGAATTTACCGAATTACCTAAAATACGGTACAAAACCGAACCGAACATAAGTTCGGTTCGGTATTCGGTTCTTCAAAAAAGAAAATTCGGTAATTCGGTTAATTTGGTTCGATATAGAATTTGAATTTCGGTAAATTCGGTATACCGAATTACCGAAATTTTAAAATTAAAATATATTATATTAATATTAAAAATTAAATTACTAATATATTAAATTATACTCCATCCGTCCCATGTTTTTGGACATTTGGGTGTTGGCACGTGAATTTCAAAACTGAATATTTTAATAATATAGTACAATTAAAAGATAAAAAATGTATATTTTCCCACGGCTTTTAAGAACATTTAATATTATTATATTCATTGTTTGTGATAGTTTGCTAAATAAGGAAATGTACAAAAGATGTGGGACGTCCGATTTAGTAGAATTTATAAAATAATTTGGAACGGAAGGAGTACGTATTAATTTAAATATTACTGAAAATTTTATTATTGTTATTATTTAAATTTCGGTTATTTCGGTACGGTTTGTAACGAACATACAACCCTAGTTTTGGGTGTAAAGAGTGATATAGGGGTGTGATACAACATTGATTAAGTACTCATCCAACTCACATGTTAAAAATTCAAGAATCTACTAATTGTTAGATCGCTTGGGCTGGGCGTATCGTCGCATTGATTTGTCATACATATATAATTAAGAAAATAAGTAAATACCAAAAGAATTCTCGACCTATTCCAATTATCTCAAGGCTCAAGCAAGTGCTGAGCTGTAATGCGATTCCCTTAATGACGTTCTTAATATGTCGTGTTGTGCCACTCAATTGATTGTTAATTAATCCCTTAATTTAACACGAATATTACTTATATTTTATTAACAACCTTTCTTGATAAACTCAACGAAGTGTTAGGCACTCCAATGCTAGGTTTTTTTTAGGTTTTTTATGATTAGGAGAGAGAAAAAAACCTATAAATAAAGTTTTTTTGCATTGTGAGATGTCATAGGTTTTTTGAGAGGTTTTAGTAGAATAAACCTGGGTATATTGGGTGTGTGTCAGCTTTTAATATATATTTATGAAGAATATGAGAAAATAGCCATTGGAAATAAAATTGATATATAAATAAAATTTAACGTAATTGGAAATGCGTTCCCAAAAAACCTTCTTTTTAGGTTTAGTGTTGGGGAGAAGTTTTATTTTGGAGATATAAGTTTTTTACTTGTGATGTGGCGTTGAGTTGGCACCCAAAAAACATGCTTTTTAGGTTTATGCATTGAGGAAGGCGTTATCTCACCATGCACCAATCAGAATACGTATACGGACTCAAATAAAGCTATTAACTCTCCTTAATCCCCTTGCTTAAAATCCGCAGGCCTCCATGATTCTTACGTAAACATTATTTAATTCTCTAACATTAGACAAATCTCTAACATCATATATAGAATAATTACTTTAATATGAATCCATCAATTGAGAACATGGTTTGCCGTTGCGGCGAGATATCGGTCGTGCGGCCGATACGATGCGGGATCGGCCCTCACCGCGCCAGAGATACAGGCTGCTACGGTTTCGTTTCCGGCGAGGAAGACTTATCGGTGTCTCGGCGATATATCGGGCGATTCAGGGCGTCGCGGGAGAGAAAAAAATTAAATTCGTAAACAGATGGCACCGGAATTATTTGCTTTTTGATTGTTTTGGGCGTGAAAATTGTGGTTTCAAGAGTATCTGGTCAACGATGGAGTATTTTATTCTTGTGATTTGCTTATTCTTCTTTTAAGATTGTGATTTGCTGAACAGAAGGCTAAAATTATTAAAATATTAAGGGATAAAAATAGAATAAAAAACTAAAAGCAAAGGTGCAAGTGGCGAACGTGGGAAATAGTCCACCATTATATCAGTTATTCTCGGATCTTGTCTGCATGACTATGTTTATACGTATGTAATATGCCTCTAAGACCATCTCCAACCAACGAACCCATTCTCAAACCCAAACGTATTCTCAAACTCAAAATGCAGTAATTCTTCTCCAACCATTAACCTCATTCTCAAACTCAAAAAACTTTTTCCGTAATATTCACCTACACATTACTTTTACAATTTTTCAATACGATCAATATATTTTACAAATTTTGAAATTAGGCTATGAGTTACGATTCTAATTATATTTATGCACCGATTTAATTTCTAATAGTCGTGCTGACTTGGTTTGTTGAATATGTATGTATTCATGAAATGGTTGCTTTTTCTGTGTCTTGTTTTGCTTTTTTTATGTCTGGGTATTGCGTTTTTCTGTGTCTTGCTTTGCTTTATTACGAAGGTCACGTCACATCAAGCACAATTCCTCTTTTATGTGTCTGGGTATCGTGATATGGATACCGCCGCATTTAATTGCTTTTTATGTGTCTGAGTAAGGTCGATTTAATAATAAAATAAATAAATGTACTTTAATGCAATTGCAAAATATCAGACGCATTTAACTTGCAGCAAACGCATATATCGGTATATATGATGAGAGAGAAAGATAAAAACGCATATTGAGTTTTGATTTCAAGTTCGGTTGGAGCATTTTGACGTCATTTTTTGGGATATGCAGCTCGGTTGGAGATGCTCTAACCATCTACAATCGTGGTATTCCTAAACTCAAACGCATTCCCAAACACAAAATGCAGTAATTCTTCTCCAACCGACCAACTCATTCTCAAACTCAATAGACTATTTTGCAATATTCACTTCCACACCAATTTCAACAAATTTCAATACCATCCACATATTTTACAACTTTACAAATTAGACTACAAATATTATTTTAGATTTAATAAAAAATAATTAGGTTAATAATAAAAATATATTTATACATCTAAAAACTTCAATTAATGTTTATTGAAAACACGACAAAATGATCAATTAATTGATAATTTGTATTATTTGACGTAGGCTTGTATAATAATAATGTGTTTGTTGCAATTTGGTAAGTAGCGTGTCCCTATCCAAAATAATTTGTATTATTTGACTTAAGGCTTGTATCTAGATTAACTCATTGGTTACTGTTTCCCCAATTTTCCAATTACACCAAAAACTTTATCTTCTTTATTATATATTTCCTTGGGTTACGTTATTGAGTCCTTTCTTTTCCATATATTTTAATAAACGAAAAAACATTTCACCGCTCACCCCAATTGCAGTACAGTCTATGTTGTCTATTTTCCAGATCTGCTTTTCGGGAGCTTTTTCTGACGGACACAAATATATAAGAGAAGAAAATTAAGGATTTCATTGTAAATTGAAAAGTTTCTTCGCATAATAATTACTCCAAACGCAAATATGCGTTTTTTCGGGTGAGAGAAATCAGAAATCTCATTTTGGATTTGTTTTTTGGTATCAATTGGAGTAAATTTAAGAATTTTTTTTTTTCCAGTTCGGTTGGAGATGCTCTAATGCGAATTGCGAAGATCCTTCAACTACACAGACACAACCCGTTTCTATTGAGGATTCGGATACTGTTATCATGACATATCATTTCGTCAGCCATATAAGTCCACTGATGGGATCAAGATCTTATCCCGATTTTTATCCATACAGTGAAGATACTAATGACTTTGTATCGCCGCGTCACTCTTCGTAGAACTAAATGCTTGTAGAAACCTTTGTAATATACGTAATATAGTCTTATCATGTATTTTTTACTGTTTCAAATATTATCTGGTATAATTTTAGACAAACTTAAATAATCTACATTTTTTTAACAAAAAATGCGCATCGTCGGCGACCGCGCCGCGATAATGCAACGTATCCGTATCGCTCCGTCCGCATCACCGTCCGCCATCCGCGACGGGGAAGCATGATTGAGAACGTGCGTATTAACTGCCTCTTATTATTTTATTAACAGCCTTTCATGATAAACTCAACTAGTGTTATGTCACCGGACTCAAATAAAATCTATTAACTCTCTTTAATCCTATTGCTTCAAATCCGCGGCCCCACCATGATTCTTACGTCTTACCTAAACATTATTGAATTCTCCATCATTAGACAAATCTCTAACATCAAAGAGAAATAAATTACTAAATTAATAAGCAAATCCTCTATAAATGCCCATAAGTCTAATTTATCTAATCCAAATTAATATAGAATATCAAACCACGATATTCTATTAATTTAAGAAATTTGTTAATTCCAGAGAAAACGAGTCGAATTCTGCAAATAAAAAAAAATAACTCTCTCGACCACCTTGCCTTTTCTGAAAAAGACAATATCTCAATTATTTCCAATCCAATACACACAAACTACAGATTTCTTGATTAATCATATATGATGCACAAGTACTTTACAGATTTCTTGATTAATAATCATTATTCATCAAATACTATGTTTACTAACCGAGAAAACATCGTCATTCAATTTAAAAATCGACACAAGAATTTTATTTCACTTCCACCCTATTATTACACCAAATATCACACACACATGCAACGCCACACTAAGAAATTCAACTCACATTATTACCTTCCACAGTTTCCTGGCATAAAAACAAGCTTCTTTAATTCCTAATAATCATAATGAAAAACCGTGACATTGTACTGAAGGAACGTATTGCCCGTCGACTCATCGCGGGTAAAGGTCCTCAGCCCGATGAACCCGCGGGCCAACTGGAAGGCGCCCGACCTGCCCACGATGGCCAGCTCTCTGCGCTCGCGAAGCACAGGGTTTCGGCCCAAAACGTTCAAAACGCTGCCATTATATTCCCCGCTCGTGAAAACTACATCGATCGAAACGTGAAGGACTTGTTCCTCGATCGACGAAAAGACGGAAATGCCCTGGGCCCGCCCGATGATCTCCGATTCGTTCGTGGGCCCGACCCTCAATGGGTCGTCAAAAACGCTCACGAGCCCAAAGAGCGTAGGCGAAGCTGAGGTGGAGTTAGCACTTGCAACGTTTACGACCGCAGGAGTGGGCCCCGACACAATGTCATGGACGTACACTTGGAATTCGGTTATTTTGTCGCGTCGGCAAAATATTTTATCATGGGCCCGAACGTGGGCATGGCGGGAATGAGAAGCTAGGGTTATTATTACAAGGCTGTGCAATGAAGCTTCATGATATGGGGAGGCTTTTTTATGGTATATTTTTGGTGTAATTAATTTATTAGGATGGATGAGAAAGTAGGGTTTTTATAGATGGTAGTGAAATGGATGAAGATGTCGTTGGCTATGAGTGAGAAACAAGCGATATATTATATATATCTATTATCTATTCTAAAAGCGTGAATGTGGCCGGTTTACACGCAGGTCTCCCATCATTATTTACTCTACGTCTTTAACTTGTGAAACTTATATTTCCTGGTTGTCAGTCATTCTAACGGGTCCACTTATTTATTTATGTTTCTACGTAATGGTCCCACCATTATCATCTCACTCTCGTATTATGTAAGGACTAGATCTCTCCGGCTTCTATTTATCTTACATTTAATATATTATATCATATGATATAGGAGTACGATGTCATTGCACTAATATAATGTATTTGTACCTTTTGTTGATGTCAAAGAAAGGTATTATGAACATGTCGTTGTACCATGTGTATGTATTTGTATAATGAAATTGTACGTGTCATTATAAAAGGTAAGGAACAATAACCATTCTAAAAATGGTATCAACGTTTTGTACTCGATAGGCAATATACAAATGACTGACAAGTCATGCATGCCTATAGTTACTGTGTATGAATGGCTGGAAAAGAAGAAGAAAACATGGAGAACTCACATAGTTTTTGTGTTAAGTCATATTAAATCTACGACATGCTATCAAATATTCAGACTATTACCCTGCAAGGACATACAATATAAACGAACAGAACATTAATGGCTGGATCACTTATTACATATGATCAAGTCGTTGTTTGCGTCATACATACTTATCACGAAAGAAAACATCGGGCAACAAACACAAAGATTAGGTTTTACAGCCAACAACAAGCAGTATAGTTCAAGAAGCTCGCAAACCAAGGCTTTGCAGTTTACGATTTTGTAAATTGCTGATACTGTGCTATCACCGGTCATTTACACAATAGAAATAGTCAATGATGTTGTAACATTTGGTTATTGCTCTATTGTATCTTTGTATCCATTTGGATTTATGAATGAAATCCTTTCTTTCAAAAAAAAAAAAATTTACGATTTTGTGAATGATAACTTGCTGATCTATATTATAGCTACGCTCTGGAGAAATACCAGCAGCTTATTAATAATTGTCGAGTTGCTTTTCGAATTTTTTCCAACTTCTTTTGAAGCACTCTGTGGGCGTTGTACATTGAATTTTTTCTTCCCAGTTGTTTGTACATGATCTTCACTTGGTGCTCATAACATGCCTACCAGTGAGTAAGATAATGGAGGCCTATTGCAGTAAGTAGAAGTGATTTCGCAGCTATGGCGGGTTTTGCCTTGTATCTTTGATCATTGATGATCATAAAAGGCGAATCTGACCCTAATTTTCTTCTGTTTCTTTCATTATTACAGATTTTGTACTTGATGCATCTTGGAGACTAACTAAATTCAGAACTTTTAAACAAGGAAATCGATGTAACGGGATATGTTTTCCGGACTCATGGGTCTGCGTTTGTAGTTCTCCCGGTGAAACAGAGGTGAAGAGATGTGATTGTTCCGAATACATCTTATATATACAATCAAATGTAGTTTGTTCTCCATGCGCCACATGTCCATTTTTATTATATAAAACAAATAAAAAAAAATGAAAAACCAACCACTAACAAAGTGGAAAATATATACTGTATTAATTATACATATTTCACACCCGTGAAATGCACGGGCATAAAACTAGTAATATATGAAGAAAATGTGGAGTAAAAACGGAAAGCGATTGTAAAGAAAAAAAAGTAAGAATGTTGCTTAAAGGATGTCTTGAAGAGGTGCACGACGACTGCAATGCTTGCAAGTGAAAAGACCCAAACGCTTTCTATGTATAAAGAAACTTTATGGTGCTCGTCAATATTCAATGTAGTGCTTTTATGTTGAAATCAATTCTTATAGAAATGACTGGGTAATTCTCCCTTTTTTTTTTCTATTTACATCCCCTAATTAATATGTAGAGTAACATTAATTATTTACCAATTATATACCAATTAATATTTGCCAATTAAAAAAAGGCAATTTTTTTCCATCTAACGGGCATGGTAGATGAAGCCCCGCCCCGCCCTACTGGCGGGTAGCGGGCCTGGTGGGTCCGGCCCGTCCTAAAAGAAATAAAACGAAAATAATTATAAAATAAGAAAAAAAACATTAAAATAAACTAATGAAGTTCAAATGTAGAAGGAAGAGATGTCATGATGAAATGAACGTGAAAGCCCTCAGAGATCTCCATGTCCATGGCATTAACCTGAGCAGCCATGTCATTCATTTCAAGGATGTACCGACATTTTTTAAAAATACGGCATGTCTCTTAAACATTATAAATTTGAATGTTACGTGTGTTATGTTGTTATATTGAAAAGCTCAACGTAATAGCTTATTTATTGAATCACCAGGGAGCCATATAATAAATGTAGAGCAAGAGACTGGACCGGCCCAATAAGTGTAAGGGTTACTAGTCCATCAAGGATTAATAACTGTGCAATAAATCATAAAATATTAAGGATCAAATAAACCCAACAAATTATTTCTGTATGCCAACAATAACGGGAATGGATCCCGTCGAATACAACATTCTCCCACTTGGCCAAAGATATAATTAATCAATGTTTTCATAATGGGATTATACCGGCAACATGATATCCTTAATAGTAAACATATATCTAAACATCAAATCGGATATAGGCTGAATCTGTTCTCACGAAATAAATTCGTTCCCATGTCACAAACTCGACATCTTCGATACCAGGTTCATAACATAAGTGGTCCTCGATGTGAATAATATGGTAATGCTTTTCATAATTGTGCACATCATAAGCAATAAATCACATCGTTAATCATAATATGATCCATAATCATAATGTGATCATGAGGTTAATGTCCAATCAAATTAATGACCTTTTTAATCAAAGCTTACATGAAGTCCCAAGTCACATACGTGTTCGCAAGACACCATGGATGACAAGGCTTTCGTTAACAGGTCAACTACCATGGCACTAAACTAATGTGCTCAATGGATATTAACAATTTGAGATCCTTTCTTTCACAACAAGGTACATGATTTGTTGTTCTCAGGAAAGAATACTGCATACTGATTATAGCAACAAATTTTAAGTGGTTTTGTAATTGAGTTCACTTAACGAAGCTCAGCTATAAATTTTCTAATCCATTTTGCATGACATAATGCTTCGTATCAAATAGCAACTTATGCTTCCATGGTAGAAGAAGTAGTTATCATTTGCTTAAGACCTTTCCATGAAATAGGTGCACAAGATAACATAAGCACGTACTAGACGTTAATTTCTGGTGTTAAGGCACCTAACATAATTGGAATCGGAGTATCTAATAGCATTAATGAACTCTGATTTTCGTAAATGAATGTATAGTTTTTAGGATACTGTAACTATCGCGAAACCTTTCTGGCATTCTTAGGCGATATCTTGGCGCGTGCGTACTTGAGCGTACATAAGGCTTTCAACTAATTATGAATAAGGGATTTTCTCCATATCATCAAACGCCAATTCGATCTTGGGATACTTTGATAAACTAAACTTATGCCCTTAAAGACCGGTATTCCCGTGGGAGAGCAATTAAGATTGTTGAATCACTTTATTATTATTATTATTATTATTATTATTATTATTATTAATTTTTTTTTTTTTTTTTTTTTTTTTTAACATTCATGCACGAGCGCCATCTCGGTGAATTTCTATGCCCATAATGTAAGAGACTTCACCAAGATCTTTCACATAGAATTTACTCGAGAAGTTTTATAGTCTCGTTGAACATGCATAAATCGTTACACGGAAATAACATTTCATCCACATAAAGTACAAGGATAACATATTTGCTCCGACAGATTTTCATAAATATGGATTGGTCGGCCAAAATTTCTTTGAAACTAAATTCAGTGATCACCACTAAAAAATTTAGAATACCACTGCTGTCGAGATGACTGTCAAAGGCCATAAATGGACTTCTTAAGCTTGCATGGGATGTGTTCTTGCCCTCAACCAGAAAACTTTCTGGTTGTGTCATCTATGCAAGTCACCATTAAGGAATGCTGTTTCAATATCCATCTTATGTAGCTCTTAATCGTAATAAGCTACAATGGCCACAGTTAAGTGGATGAATCCTTTTTAGACAAGGGAGAGAATGTTTCACTATAATTAATTCATTCTCTTTGCATAAACCCTTTTAGCGACCAAACAGGTCTTGTATCGTTCGACATTACCTTGAGGATTTATTTTGGTTTTGAATACCTGTTTACAACAGTTGGATTGAATCCTTTAGGTAAGTCTATAAGATCCCAAACATCATTTAACTTCATTGAGTTTAACTCTTCGTTCACGGCTTCAAGCCATTAAGTTCTTTGGTCGTGCGTCATCATGGCATCATTAAATGACTCAGGACATTCCTATTAGAATTATAACCGTCATCTAATAGACATAATTATCATGAATAGTCGGCCTTATCTGTAATACCCGGGTCCCGTGCGTAAGTTGGCCAATAAATTTGCATGCATATTATGTGATGATATGATTTTATATTTAGTATTTATTTAATTTAGTGATTATATGATATCTAACATTATTTGGAAATTTAATATCGAGTTGAGGAATTATGAAATTAGGTTGTGTGGGTAAGATAAATTCGAAATATATTTAGAGATTAACTTTCGAAATTTTTAGAAATTCGAGATGAGGAAGTCGAACTAGGGATTGAATGATTTCAACATTTTATTTCGAGATCTTATGAACTTTGAAATACAATCTCGAAATTTGTTTTTGAAATCTTAAGAAGTCTAAAAATGTCGATATGGGTTATGTAAAGTTATTTAGAGTTTTATAAATATTGAAAGAAAATCTCGATAAGGATGTCGATGTGTGTGAAGATGTTAATGAGAAATGACTTTGATATTATAAGGATTGTTACACGAGATTTTCAAGATAGATGTTGAAAGGTTATTATAAAGGACAATATTTAATTAAGAGTTATCAATTGATTAAGGGGATTAGGTAAAGGTCATAATCTCTTAGGAATTAATACACGATAATGATGAGAGGATGAATCCAAATTTCAACAGCTAAAGACAAAACCTAAACTATTTAAGATTTAAGTACTAATAATAATTAGAACTTCATGAATAAGAAACGAAGACTTCAAATTTCTGAAAACAAACCTTACAAAACTCTCGATAATTAAGAAGCAGAAGAAGAAACGAAAAGCAGTTTTCCATAAGTTAGGAGGAGGTATGAAATTTCTATCTTAATCTACATATTTTAATTCATATTTAGCATACTAATTATTGGAATTAGGGTTTAAAAATCAGAGATTAGTAAAAATAATTTCTTAGTTAAAGATCACATATGGTACTCAAGTCGTATATATTGAAGTTCATATGGTATTTAAACTGTTCTTGGAAAATAGGGTTTTTGATCGAAAGTTTATATGGGTTTAGAATTAAATAGTGTTTAGTAAGGATATCGAAATGTTTATATGTAGTTGGTTGAGCTTTATGAAAATGTCGAGTAAGATGTCGACATGAGTTTTGTGTAGTTGAAAAAGTTGAATGCATAATGTCGAATTAAATTAAGATGTCGATATGTGTCTTAGGTGAAGTGGTTAGAATGTTTTTATTATGAGAATGTCGATATGTGGTGTGGGAGATGCCGAGTTTTATGAATAGTGAAGTAAGATGTCGAGGTTATTTTGTGATGTGAGTTTGTCGAATAAAATGTCGAGAGTGAACAGTGGTTTCGATATATTTATATGAAATTGTCGAGTTGTGTTGTGTGAATTTTGAGACAAGATGTCGAGTGGTTAGGTGAAATTTTTGTTTGGTGTTGATCATGAAATGTCGACATCTATTATATAGTTTATGTCAAAATCTTGCTAAAGTAATAAGAATAATGCCGAGACTTGGTTTGATGATTGATATCGACATCTGTACTGAAATTCCTTTAATAATGCTAAGATTTATTGTTTAATATGATAAATGTTGAAACCTTATTTGAATAATAAAGAAGTATGTCGAGCTTTATTTAATGTCGAGATATATTTTAATTCATGCCGAAATTTATATCAATAGTATTTTTCAGTTTAGGTTAAAGTTTTAAATTTTAGGGTTTTGAAATTTATAAAAGTCGAAAAATAGGGTTTATTAAGCTAATTTCATGAAATTATAATTAAATTAACGAACTCTAATTTTATATGTTTCTATAATTAGGGTTTGAAGGTTAGCAATTTAACCGTACGATAAGCTAAGGATATCAGGTAAGTGGGAATTTCACCTACAACACATAAATTGATTGATATGTGTATTTCTACGTGACTAATTGCTTCACTGAATAAGTGATATGTGAATTATCTGTTATATACAATTGTTTGGAATATTTGATGTTGCATTATTTATGTAGCATGATCATGTGCACGCACGAGTCATATTGAGTATTTTGAGGAATGAGCGTGCATTATATTACTCGAGTGGAAAGCGAGTTATATGTAATGGAAATAGATGAGAATATAGCTACTTCTACAAAGGCACCATGACGGGGGTAAAACCGTCGAGTATATTACCTAAATTATTTAGGTATTGGGAAGGCACGTAGTATAACTATAGTGCCAGGAAAGTAATTTGATAGAGGGGCGACCTGGTGAATGATAAGATTGGAGATAAACCCTAATTTTATCCTAGCCAGTGTGGGCCACTATCGTATTTTTATCCGAATAGGATTTGAGCTCATGATGTGATGGTGCGGTTAGTAAGTAGCTATGGGCCCTGATGAAAATGAGAATGAATGAGTATGATGTGAGGATAGTATTAGAAAGCACTGGCGCGGATGCCTTTGCTATTTTGGACACGTGCATACATGCATATTTCTACTTACTGGGCTTTATAGCTCATCCCATGTTTTTATGTGTTGTAGACGTACAAATCCGATACGTAAACGTTTAGATGATGAGGCTGGTCCTTCTGGAACTTCCGGTGACTTTTGAGGGTGGTGTGTACATGGATGCGACCTGTGCGGCGGGCGTTATGTTTAATTATGTGTGTTTTTGTAAAATACGTTTGTATTGTATGTAAAATCTGAACAATGTTTGTATTGTAAAATAGTTGGGTGTGGTGTGTTTTGTAAAATCGAAAAAAATTCTATCGATGTTTTCGATGTAAAATATTTTATATTTTATTTAGTCACGTAAGTTAGCGTAAGAAAATAGTAGTAGATGGCGGGTCGTCACAGGTTGGTATCAGAGCTTCGGTTGCAGTTTCTGTAGACTGTCCATGTACACACACTCAAAAGCGCGGAAGACAGCCTTGATTGTAAGTTATGTGATATTATGAATTCTTGCATTGCATAATTTATTGGCCTTAGGGACTGTTAGGGTAAGAGAGACAACATGGTTAGAACTAGAGGAGAAGGCAGCGGAGGAAATAATCATGACGGCGAAAATGTAAACCAGACTGACAATCGTGACTCGGCTATCCTTCAGCTCACCGAGTTAGTACGTCAGCAGTCTCAACAGATTCGGGAATTGATTCAGCAGCAAAACTCTGAGGGGACAAGAAACAATGGAATCTCTCAGGCTGATAGGGTTGAAGCAGTGGGAGAAAGATTTCGTAAACTGAACCCACCGACTTTTGAAGATGCTATTGATCCAACATCTGCTGAGGATTGGCTCAGAACATTAGAGAGTATGTTCCAATATAGCAGAATCCCTGAGAATGAGAAAGTTCTGTGTGCTGCATTTCTACTGCGAGGAAGTGCAGGGCATTGGTGGGATACTATTTTGGCGATCGAGGATCCAATCAACATGAGTTGGGAACGTTTCAAGGAACTGTTCCGAAATAAATATTTTACCGCACCTGTGCGAGCCCAACGCCTGAATGAGTTTATAAATCTTAAACAAGGGGCGATGACTGTGGCGGAATACATCAGAAAATTTGAACAACTGTCAAGGTTTGCGACACATATGGTGAGTACTGATGCTCTGAAGGTCGAACGATTCCTTGAGGGTCTAAAGCCGGAGTTGTATCGTGACGTTAATATGGCTGGACTACAAGGAATTACATATGCTCAAGTAGCTGAGCGGGCGATGGTTGCAGAACAAGCTGAGACAAGAATTATTCGTGCTCAAGAGGCAAAGCGAAAGTTTGTGCAAGGAGCAAAGTGGAATGGGGGTAATCAGAAACGACAGTTCTTTCCAAAAGGTGGGAAGCCAAATTTTCAGAATAGGCCTGGACCACCTCAGCAACAAAATTCTAATCAATGGAGACCCCAGGCCCAATGCCAGTTTGCCCAAGATGTGGACGACATCATTCGGGTATCTGTTTTTCACAGAATGCCATCTGTTTCAAATGCGGAAAGACGGGGCATTACGCAAGATCATGTACAGAGAAGACACCAGGAAATCAAGCTATGGTTCCAGCGAAACCACCAACTGTGCCAGCACGCGTGTATACTTTGACTACAGAGGAAGCAAAAGCTAATCCGTCCGTGGTGGCAGGTATTCTACTTATTCACAAACTTCCGACATGCATTTTAGTAGATTCAGGAGCCACGCATTCATTTGCATCCACTAAATATGTGGCGAGACTCGGGATTACACCTACCCTGTCTGATTGTGAATATAATGTAACTGTTCCACACGGAGTTGCGATGCGAACCAATCTGGTTTTACGGAATTGTCCTGTGTTAGTTAGTGAAAGAGAATTGTCTGTTGATTTAATAGTCATTCCGATGAACGACTACGAAGTGATTCTTGGAATGGACTGGCTATCGAAATACGGAGCTGTCATCGACTGTAATCGCAAAACAGTTACGTTTAATATTGAAGAGAATGAGCCTTTCACTTTTGTGGGAACAAACAAAGAAAGAAATGTTTCTAGAATTTCGGCGACGAAAGCACAACGTTTGATCAAGGTGGGATGTGAAGCTTATTTAGTTTTCGCAGTGAAATCAGAGGAACGTATATCTCCGAAATTAGAGAATGTAACAGTGGTACGAGATTTTTCTGACGTATTTCCTGAAGATTTACCCGGATTACCACCAGATCGAGAAATTGAATTTACGATTGATCTAATACCAGGTTCTGCTCCAATCTCTAAGACTCCTTATCGATTAGCGCCAACTGAATTGAAAGAGCTAAAAGAACAGTTGGACGATCTATTACAGAAGGGATTTATTCAACCTAGTTTTTCTCCTTGGGGAGCGCCAGTTCTGTTCGTGCGAAAGAAAGATGGGTCGATGCGACTATGCATTGATTACAGAGAGCTGAACAAGATAACAATCAAGAACAAATACCCATTACCGAGAATTGATGATTTATTTGATCAACTACAAGGTGCAACGGTGTTTTCAAAAATAGATTTACGATCGGGATATCATCAATTGAAGGTTCGAGAAGAAGATATTCCAAAGACGGCATTTAGTACCCGATATGGACACTACGAATTTTTAGTTATGCCTTTTGGGGTAACTAATGCACCAGCGGCGTTTATGGATCTAATGAATCAAGTGTTCAAACAATTCTTGGACAAGTTCGTCATTGTTTTCATTGATGACATTCTTATCTATTCGAAGACAAAAGAAGAACACGAAATACATCTGAAGATAGTTCTTGAAATATTACGGAAAAATAAATTATACGCTAAGTTCAAGAAATGTGAGTTCTGGTTGAGTCAAGTCGCATTTTTGGGTCACATTGTTTCTGGAGAAGGAATTTCCGTAGATCCTAGCAAAATTGAAGCTATCAACAATTGGACTCAACCAACCAATGTCACAGAAGTACGGAGTTTTCTTGGCTTAGCTGGATACTACAGAAAATTTATTAAGGACTTCTCAAAGATTGCATCAACACTGACAAAGTTAACAAGAAAGAATGTTCCATTCCATTGGAACGAGGAGTGTGAGCAAAGTTTTCAAGAGTTAAAGAAGAGACTCACTTCAGCTCCAGTTCTTACAATACCAACAGGGACTGGAGGATTTTCAGTGTATAGCGATGCGTCAAGAAATGGTCTAGGATGTGTATTGATGCAACATGGAAAAGTAATTGCATATGCCTCTCGACAATTGAAGGAGTATGAAAAGAATTATCCGACTCATGATTTGGAGCTCGCTGCTGTGGTTTTTGCTTTAAAAATTTGGAGGCATTACTTATATGGGGAACGATGCGAAATTTTCACGGACCACAAGAGTCTGAAGTATTTATTCACTCAGAAGGAATTAAACATGAGACAAAGACGGTGGTTGGAACTGGTTAAAGACTACGATTGTGTAATTAGTTACCATCCAGGCAAAGCAAATGTGGTGGCTTATGCATTAAGTCGAAAAGCTGTCAGTGCAGAATTACAATTATTGGAGGTGGAGGTAGTGCAATTGGGAGAAGTCGAAGCAAAGTTGGCAGCATTAACTCTACAGCCTACAATATTGGAACAAATCAAACGGGTGCAAGGAAATGATGAGTTATATCTAAAAATCAAAGAAGCACAGACGGAGCAAATTTCAACTGATTTCAAAATACAGGAAGATGGAAGTTTATATTATAAGGACCGTCTATATGTACCTGATGATGCAGAGATTCGAAGAATAGTAATGACAGAAGCACATGCGACGGCATATTCAGTACATCCAGGAGCTACAAAAATGTATAGAGATCTTCGAATAAATTATTGGTGGCCGGGAATGAAAAGAGACATTGCAACATTCGTAAGTCAGTGTCTAACATGCCAACAAATAAAGGCAGAACATCAAAGACCAGCAGGGACATTACAACCTTTGCCAATACCTGAGTGGAAGTGGGATCATATTACGATGGATTTCGTTGTTGGCCTACCAAAGACTGTAAAAGGTTATGATGCTATTTGGGTTATAGTCGATCGATTGACTAAGTCTGCTCATTTTCTACCCATAAGCTCGATATTTTCCCTGGAGCGATACGCAGAAATATATATACAAGAAATTGTTCGACTCCACGGGATTCCGTTATCAATTATTTCGGATAGAGATTCACGGTTCTTATCAAACTTTTGGAAGAGTCTGCAGAAAGCAATGGGGACTAAATTGTCTTTTAGTACGGCTTATCATCCTCAGACAGATGGTCAATCAGAACGAACTATCCAAACTTTGGAAGACATGTTACGAGCATGTGTTTTGGATTTTAAAGGAAACTGGAGCAAATATTTGCCATTGATCGAGTTTTCTTACAACAATAGTTATCATGCAACTATTGGGATGGCACCCTATGAAGCTTTATATGGGCGAAAATGTCGATCTCCCATACATTGGGATGAAGTTGGTGAACGTGCGATGTTAGGACCTGACATGGTTCAGGAGATGACTGAGGCAATCGCAAAAATACGAGAAAGAATGCAAACGGCTCAAAGTCGACAAAAGAGTTATGCAGATAAAAGACGTAGACCGTTAGAATTTGAAGCTGATGACTGGGTGTTTTTGAAAGTATCTCCGATGAAAGGCGTGAAACGGTTTGGGCGAAAGGGTAAGTTGAGCCCAAGATATATTGGACCTTTTAGAATAAGTAAAAGAGTCGGTGAAGTAGCTTATCAACTGGAACTACCAGCCTCATTGGCACAAGTTCACGATGTTTTCCATGTATCAACCTTGCGAAAATATGTTGCTGATCCGAATCATGTTTTGAGAAATGAATTTCTATATCAACAACTCAAGCCAGACTTAAGTTATGAAGAGAAGCCAGTGGGGATTTTAATGTATGAAGTGAAGAGACTTCGAAATAAAGAGATTCCGTTGGTAAAAGTGTTATGGCAGAATCAGTCAACTGAAGAAGCTACATGGGAACGTGAAGATGATATGAGAAGTCGGTACCCAGAATTGTTTCAACCAATCTGATTTCGAGGGCAAAATCCTCTTTAAGGGGGGGAGAATGTAATACCCGGGTCCCGTGCGTAAGTTGGCCAATAAATTTGCATGCATATTATGTGATGATATGATTTTATATTTAGTATTTATTTAATTTAGTGATTATATGATATCTAACATTATTTGGAAATTTAATATCGAGTTGAGGAATTATGAAATTAGGTTGTGTGGGTAAGATAAATTCGAAATATATTTAGAGATTAACTTTCGAAATTTTTAGAAATTCGAGATGAGGAAGTCGAACTAGGGATTGAATGATTTCAACATTTTATTTCGAGATCTTATGAACTTTGAAATACAATCTCGAAATTTGTTTTTGAAATCTTAAGAAGTCTAAAAATGTCGATATGGGTTATGTAAAGTTATTTAGAGTTTTATAAATATTGAAAGAAAATCTCGATAAGGATGTCGATGTGTGTGAAGATGTTAATGAGAAATGACTTTGATATTATAAGGATTGTTACACGAGATTTTCAAGATAGATGTCGAAAGGTTATTATAAAGGACAATATTTAATTAAGAGTTATCAATTGATTAAGGGGATTAGGTAAAGGTCATAATCTCTTAGGAATTAATACACGATAATGATGAGAGGATGAATCCAAATTTCAACAGCTAAAGACAAAACCTAAACTATTTAAGATTTAAGTACTAATAATAATTAGAACTTCATGAATAAGAAACGAAGACTTCAAATTTCTGAAAACAAACCTTACAAAACTCTCGATAATTAAGAAGCAGAAGAAGAAACGAAAAGCAGTTTTCCATAAGTTAGGAGGAGGTATGAAATTTCTATCTTAATCTACATATTTTAATTCATATTTAGCATACTAATTATTGGAATTAGGGTTTAAAAATCAGAGATTAGTAAAAATAATTTCTTAGTTAAAGATCACATATGGTACTCAAGTCGTATATATTGAAGTTCATATGGTATTTAAACTGTTCTTGGAAATAGGGTTTTGATCGAAAGTTTATATGGGTTTAGAATTAAATAGTGTTTAGTAAGGATATCGAAATGTTTATATGTAGTTGGTTGAGCTTTATGAAAATGTCGAGTAAGATGTCGACATGAGTTTTGTGTAGTTGAAAAAGTTGAATGCATAATGTCGAATTAAATTAAGATGTCGATATGTGTCTTAGGTGAAGTGGTTAGAATGTTTTTATTATGAGAATGTCGATATGTGGTGTGGGAGATGCCGAGTTTTATGAATAGTGAAGTAAGATGTCGAGGTTATTTTGTGATGTGAGTTTGTCGAATAAAATGTCGAGAGTGAACAGTGGTTTCGATATATTTATATGAAATTGTCGAGTTGTGTTGTGTGAATTTTGAGACAAGATGTCGAGTGGTTAGGTGAAATTTTTGTTTGGTGTTGATCATGAAATGTCGACATCTATTATATAGTTTATGTCAAAATCTTGCTAAAGTAATAAGAATAATGCCGAGACTTGGTTTGATGATTGATATCGACATCTGTACTGAAATTCCTTTAATAATGCTAAGATTTATTGTTTAATATGATAAATGTTGAAACCTTATTTGAATAATAAAGAAGTATGTCGAGCTTTATTTAATGTCGAGATATATTTTAATTCATGCCGAAATTTATATCAATAGTATTTTTCAGTTTAGGTTAAAGTTTTAAATTTTAGGGTTTTGAAATTTATAAAAGTCGAAAAATAGGGTTTATTAAGCTAATTTCATGAAATTATAATTAAATTAACGAACTCTAATTTTATATGTTTCTATAATTAGGGTTTGAAGGTTAGCAATTTAACCGTACGATAAGCTAAGGATATCAGGTAAGTGGGAATTTCACCTACAACACATAAATTGATTGATATGTGTATTTCTACGTGACTAATTGCTTCACTGAATAAGTGATATGTGAATTATCTGTTATATACAATTGTTTGGAATATTTGATGTTGCATTATTTATGTAGCATGATCATGTGCACGCACGAGTCATATTGAGTATTTTGAGGAATGAGCGTGCATTATATTACTCGAGTGGAAAGCGAGTTATATGTAATGGAAATAGATGAGAATATAGCTACTTCTACAAAGGCACCATGACGGGGGTAAAACCGTCGAGTATATTACCTAAATTATTTAGGTATTGGGAAGGCACGTAGTATAACTATAGTGCCAGGAAAGTAATTTGATAGAGGGGCGACCTGGTGAATGATAAGATTGGAGATAAACCCTAATTTTATCCTAGCCAGTGTGGGCCACTATCGTATTTTTATCCGAATAGGATTTGAGCTCATGATGTGATGGTGCGGTTAGTAAGTAGCTATGGGCCCTGATGAAAATGAGAAATGAATGAGTATGATGTGAGGATAGTATTAGAAAGCACTGGCGCGGATGCCTTTGCTATTTTGGACACGTGCATACATGCATATTTCTACTTACTGGGCTTTATAGCTCATCCCATGTTTTTATGTGTTGTAGACGTAGCAAATCCGATACGTAAACGTTTAGATGATGAGGCTGGTCCTTCTGGAACTTCCGGTGACTTTTGAGGGTGGTGTGTACATGGATGCGACCTGTGCGGCGGGCGTTATGTTTAATTATGTGTGTTTTTGTAAAATACGTTTGTATTGTATGTAAAATCTGAACAATGTTTGTATTGTAAAATAGTTGGGTGTGGTGTGTTTTGTAAAATCGAAAAAAATTCTATCGATGTTTTCGATGTAAAATATTTTATATTTTATTTAGTCACGTAAGTTAGCGTAAGAAAATATGTAAATCCAGATTATCCAAGAACACTTCAACAGATTAAACCTTCGTAATATGTGAATAGTTCGCTTTTGAGGTTTAGTGTTGAGTACGTGGGATTTTAGCAAAATGGAAACTTACATTAATGAAGTTAGGGTTTAAGCTTAAATACCTTGTGAGGTATTTAAGCCTATTGGGCCCCTAACAAGCCCATTACAAATACAACCCAATTACATAAATAAAACATCTATAAAATACATAGAAAAGAAATTACAAGACTTAGAATTAATATTTTGGACACTTCTAAAATATTCCTAACATTCTCCCCCTAAGTGTCCAAATTACAATCGAGCAACTAAACTAAGTCTTCATTTCTTTTTCTTCGAGAGGGGTGGAGGTGGAGGTTCTCTATGAGCCAAGTAGGTCTTCCTGAATCCAAGGGCAGTCTCGAACTGTCTGATGTCGTTCCGAAGAACGATCCGATATCTTATCTTCTCGATGAGTTTCCGTAGGATATCTTTCTCTTCCAGTTCTGTTCCTTCTAGTTTGTCCTCTTCGGAAACTGTCTTCTTCTTGGCCCGAAGTTGGTTGAGGATAATCTTCAATGTTCCATCTGAGAATTTGGAGATCTCTGACAGAAGTAGCACCTGCTTCTCTTTCTTCTGTGCTTGTATGTAGGTGACCCCTGGTTGTGGTTCAAGGAAGATAAATCCCTCTTCAAACTTTTCGAGATCCTTGTATCTGTTGTCTGGACGCGTCAGGTTGACCTTGCTCATATTGCTTTCCAAGGCCATTTGGAAGTCATGAGCAGCGAAATATTTGACCTGCCTCAGCATGCACTCCTTGATAGCTCTATAACCATCTCGTCTTGTGTGAGTGTCAAGGGGAAACTTATTGCGATAAATATTGTAGAGCTTGTTGAGTTCGCCCAGTGGAAGATAGGGAAGATCTGCTTCTGAATATCTTACAATTTTCCTGTCATATCGATCAATAACAAAGACAGGGCCTACATATCTTCCTACCGCCCATTCGACGTCCACAATATCGCAGATGGCCGATTGATCTCTCATGTACTTCCTGTATTGATCTCTATTCATTCCTTTCTTGGCCGTGACTTCCCAGAGCATAATCTGATGGCTAAGTCCCCTATACGTCCCTCTTAGATGCTCAAGGCCTCGAAGATTCAGCTCGTTGACTCCCTTTATTTCTTCTTCCTTCCTCCAGATCTTTGGATAAAGATCCTCAAGAAAGGGTGCCTTGATCTTTGCGTTTCTCCAACGAGTTTCTATGAACTCGTATCCTGGCGTCGGTTCCTCGGGCACCTGATGCTGAAGGAGTTCTGGAAGCTCTGGAAGATCTGCCTCAGGATTTTCTCCTAGCTCCTCTTCCTCTCGCTCGATGAAGCAGAAGTCTGCTGCTGCCGCCTTTAATAAATTACGAACGCTTTCAATCCTTAGGCGAGACTCTTCTGCTGTCTCTGTTCTTGTCATCCATTCCTCGTCTAAGATATATCTGCCAATGTAGTCTTGAGGATCCTTTTGACGAGGGGTTGTAGTTGCTTGGACTGGTTGGGTGGAGATCCTCGAGGGAGCAGACTCGACTCCACCAAGGGAAGTTGTCTGGTTCGGCCCTGGTGTAGCTTGTCTGCCCCTGGAAGACCTTGGTGGTGGATTAGGTGGTCGTGACGAACTGCCTCCACGCGTTTGAACCCCGCGTCCTCTGCTTCTTCCGCCGCGAATAACAGGAGACTTGGTTCTCGGTCTCTTGCTGCTCTCCCCCTCAGGACGATCCTGGTCGTCTGGATCGTCGTGACGACGTTTCTGACTGGGGCCTTCTTGGCGGCATGTGTCAGTCGGTATGCTCGCATCAGGAGATGGGATGACGCCTCCTGCGACCAGCTTCCGGTAGAGGTCTTCTTCTTCAACGCTCCGGTTGCTGTCGAGATCAATTATGCGAGCAATGCCAACATCAAAGAGCTCGAGCAGAGGCACTGTGTACAAGTTGGGTGTCGTCGGGTTGCGTGGTGGTAAGATGAGAAGACGGGGTAGTACCGGCTGTTGAGGAGGAGGTTGGTCAGATATGGGAGCCTTCCCTTTGTCAGTGGAAGTTGCTTGAACCGCCTCCTTGATAAGACCTTTGACCCTTGGTAGGGTTACGGTCTCGAAGAATTCGAACAGCCGATTCTCCAAGTAGGCAGTCGTCACCTGTGTTGGAATAGATCCGGCGCCACTAGAGGGAGCCGTTGGCACACGTTCAGAACTAGGTTCTGGACGGTGGCCCTCGTCACCCGAAGTTCGTGGAACTTCAGGGTCCTTGGGTCTTCCGACCACTCCTTGCGACGCATCTTTTGGAGATGGTGCTCGGGTCGTTGTTGCCACGTCAGTGGGACGGGCTTGGGTGAAACTATCTCCGGGATCGTCAAGGCGTCCCGTTAGCACGCGTCCCGTTAGCACGTTCTGTACGGTGGCTCGCGGATGGTGAGCTGCTGAAATCATCAACATCCGAGAGACTTCCGTCCAATCCTTGAAGAGCCTCTATTTGGGGCTCTTCTATGAACGTTGGGGCCTGAAGATCAGGCAGAGGCTCGGCCTGTGTCACAAGAATGGGTATTTCTTGAGTTGGTTCAGACACAGGAACCGAACTGCTGGAGGCTTGGGGTGGTTCGTGTTGTGTTGAGACACTTGTCTGTTGGGAGACGAGTGAATGGTCAGGTGGGGTTCGCTCATGCGTCGTTAGGTCATGTACGACGTCTTCTATCCTAGGGATTGACCCGGCCTTTTCTGACTGAGGTAGTGCAGTAGTAGTTGTCTCTGGAACATCCATTAGTGGTTGTGCGAGTTGTTCGGCAAGTGGTTGTTCCTCGAGTGATTGTTCAGGTATGGTTTGTTGAGAGGATGGTGGTGGTTGGTCAGGGATCGCTTCTTGAGATGTAGTCTGTTGTGTGTGTGGGATAGATTCAGTTTCTGTGGTTTCTCTCAGCATCTCACTCTCTCTTTCTCTCTCGCTCGTTTCAGCTCTCTCAGTCTCACTAACCCCTGAGTTAGACTCAGGTGGGTTATCCTGTGTCGTGGGGTGAGGAACTTTGTAATCTCTGCAGTAGGCATCGATAAGGTCGGGGTTTGCAAGAATGAGTAACTCGTGAGGGATTGGCATTGCGGTGCGTGAGTATTTCTCATCAGTCTTTCCCTTTTGAAGGTAGCGCAGTTTGGGTGGGGTGAAGTTTTCTTCTACGGGTCGTGCTGGTATTCCCGGTGTTGTGGTCAGAAAATGATGGATGATTAGTGAGAACCACCGGAGATATGGCAGATTCTGTGGCCTTTTGGACTTTGTGCGTTGGTGAAGTTGGTCGTCGAGATCAGTGATGATAAGCTTGACAAAGTCGTAATTTCTTCGAAACACGATCCCATGGAAGATGCGAAGGATTGTGATATTGCATCTATCCCATCCTGAGTGCTTGGGTGAGAAGCACTTATTGACAAATGTAAAGAGCGTTCGCCAAGGATGCGGGATCATGGAATTCTGAAAATGGGAGACAAACTTGATAGGTGTGTAATATCCCATCTTCATCATATCCTCCAGAAGCTCATTCTCAGAAGCCTCAGGTTCGTAGTGAGGTTGACTTGGCAATCTGAGAATACTCCGAAGGAGATCGCTTGTGATGCTGACAGTCTCATTTGCTATTTGGGCCTCGTAGTATATACTGTTATCCTGAGCAATTTTCGTCTTCATCGTCCCCCAGAATTGTTGAAGGTAGACTGTAGGGACTTGGACAGAGGCCGAAAAAGCATACCCAAGGTGGTGATTCCTCAGAATGGATAATATAATTTCGTCCTTGCACTTGAATGTATGAAGGTCAAGTTGGAAATTATTGTCCTTGGTCGTTATCCATTGTGAGGTTTGGTAAACCATTTCCGTAGGTGTCGTCATTTTTTTTTTTTTTTTTTTATGACACCGGGAAGTGCTGTTGGAACTGCAATATAAAGAACAAAGGAATTAGAGATGTGATATTGTAGAACTAGAAAGCTATTATAAACGGTTGTTTGAAGATCGATTTGGGCTATTAGGTGAAATCGTTTAGGTAGAGATTTGGCCCATTTCTGTTTGGCCCATTGATGTTCAAAGAGATTTTGGCTGAAAAATTTTCTAAGTATGGTTTGCGGGCTGAGTTGAAAAAGAACTTTGCGAATTGAGCATTTGAAATATCAGGTAAACTATGAGTCGCAAAGTACCAATTCGCGAAGTGAATCGTGCGCATATCTAAATGTGCAAACTTAGAATTCGCAAACTTGGAATTCGCAAAGCAAACTTAGAATTCGCGAAGCAAAGCAAACTTAGAATTCGCAAAGCAAACTTAGAGTTCGCAAAGTAAACTTAGAATTCGCAAAGCAAAGCAATCTTAGAATTCGCAAAGCAAACTTAGAGTTCGCAAAGTAAACTTAGAATTCGCAAAGCAAAGCAATCTTAGGATTCGCAAAGTAAACTTAGAGTTCGCAAAGTAAACTTAGAGTTCGCAAAGCAAAGCAAACTTAGAATTCGCAGAGTATAATTCACAAAGCAAACTTAGAATTCGCAAAGTAAACTTAGAGTTCGCAAAGCAAAGCAAACTAAGAATTCGCAAAGTAAACTTAGAGTTCGCAAAGTAAACTTAGAATTCGCAAAGCAAAGCAAAGTTTGCGACTTTGATAGGATTCGCAAAGCAGAAGGTTTGCGATTTGTGCAAAACAGTTTTTTGAGTTCGCAAAGCTGTACTTCGACCGATTAAACGAAGAAATTTAAAATGAAATTAAACGCTCTAATTAACAAGCAAACCCAGAAACTCAAAAATCGAAACATTTACCCAGAGATACCCCAATCAGAAACTAAAAACATTAACAATAATTCATCGATAATAAAAAAATCCGAGTATGGCCCTGTTCTTCACGATTCGAACCTGCAAAACTGAAAAAGAAAGACATTTCATTGTAGGAATTATATCGAATGATTCCTTACCACCGAAAAGTTTCTGAGAACGTGATTGAGATAGAGCAACACACGTGAGGACTGGGATATGCTATTGAGACTGCGATTTGAGGTGTTGCGTGTTTGAGAGAGGTTTGCGAATTGAGAGTGTTGTGTATTTGAGAGAGGTTTGCGAATTGTGATGGATTTGGGATTGTTTTTGTTTTGCGAGTTCAGTTTGCAAATTGGTATTTAGAAACAACTTTGCGGGCCTAAAGTGTAAACCCTAGTTTTGAGTTGGGCTGTAAACTTTTGAGATAAGGCCCACTTTAGATTCGCGAAGCGGTAGTTTGCGAATCGATCGGTTTGCGAATTGAGAGCTGTGAGTTCGCAACTTGATTCATTGACTGGTCAAAATTGAAGATGGTTTGCGAATAACAATTGTTCAAATTAATTTTAGTTTTGCGAATCCAAATTCTAATAATTGATTTGTAATGGAATTTTTTTTTGAAATTGACTAGGGAAAGATACCAAAAACTTTAGAAAAGACCCAAGTACTACCAATTTGGCGCGATCAATCACAAGGATAACATCAAATCAATGGGTTTTTCAAGATCGATTTTCATGATACGATATCCTTATTGGAAAAAATCTTCGCCTTAGTCAAAAATTCGTCTTAATGTCGGGACAATAAATGACGTAAGTTTCCTTCGTGTTTATAAATAGATAGGTCTCAAATCTCATTGAAGTACCTTACATCTAAGAACTAACTCATCTCTTATTTTCTCGTTTACAGATGGATTGGCAGAAACAAGAAGAAGAAAAGAAGCTCAAAGAACAGGCAGAGTTAAGACGCAACTTTGAGCATAATTTGAATATGCTTGTTTTTGAGATTTACCTTCTTTTGAGCTTATTCGTTGTTTTACTTGCTGTTCTGCTTTGGATTTTTATAGGGAATACGAGTTTTTGAGAGTACGAAATTTGGATTTCTTTGAATAAGTATTTGAGTTGTTGTACGAAAACTCCCCCTAAATGTTTGGGTTTCTTGAATAAATGTTTGTTGAAAAACTCCCCCTAGATATAATGCCTATCGGGTATCTGAAAAATGATTGAACTCACTCCCCCTCGATGCATGGATATAGCATTTCTCCCCCTCGATGTATGGCCATCAGCATTGGCGATACATCGACTTATTGTAAACAGGAAAAATTTATTGAAAAATAGAAATTAACCAAAGAGAGAAAAGTAAAATCCTAATAAACTAATTAATATAGTAAACACGCACAGAATAAGAGATTAGTAACTTAGCAGATAGATAAATGGTGATCTGTAGGAGGGCATAGGCAAAATTTAAAAGTTGAGGTTCAACATTCCCAGCTTTGCTACTAAGAATTGGAAGCGTTTTTCATCCAATGCTTTTGTAAGCAAGTCGGCTAGTTGAATCTCTGTATTGACAAAGTACATTTCTATTATGCCTCTCTCTACGTGGTCCTTTATGAAGTGATAGCGAAGATCTATGTGCTTAGTGCGTGAGTGATGAACAGGGTTACATGTAATTGCAATTGCACTCTTGGATTCACAGTAAATAGGAATTCTATTTAGATCGAACCCGTAGTCCCGTAGTTGAGTTCTGATCCACAAAATTTGTGAGCAGCAACTGGCTGCAGCAACGTATTCTGCTTCCGCCGTGGAAGTTGACACACAATTTTGTTTCTTCGAGGCCCAACATACAAGTTTATCGCCTAGGAATTGCATATGTCCAGAAGTGCTTTTCCTGTCCAATCTGCATCCTGCAAAATCTGCGTCAGAATAGCCTATTAGTTTCATACTTGAGTTTTTAGGATACCACAGTCCAAGGTCTGGTGTTCCTTTTAAATACTTCAAGATTCTTTTGACAGCATGAAGGTGCGACTCCTTGGGATTAGCTTGAAATCGAGCACATAGACATGTAGAGAATAAAATATCTGGTCGACTGGCAGTGAGGTAGAGCAGTGATCCAATGATCCCTCTGTAATGAGTAACATCTACAGATTCACCAAGGTGATCTGCATCCAGTGAGCATGAGGTGGACATAGGTGTGCTCGATGATTTGCTCTTGTCAATCCCATATTTTCTGAGAATATCGTGGATGTACTTTGACTGATTGATGAAGATTCCATCCTGAAGTTGTTTGATTTGTAGTCCGAGGAAGAATGACATTTCTCCCATCATACTCATTTCAAATTGCGATTGCATCAGAATGCTAAATTCTTCACAAAGTTTAGGATTAGTAGAGCCAAAAATGATATCATCCACGTAGATTTGCACAAGCATGATATCAGAATCATTTTTCTTTACGAACAATGTAGTGTCAATTTTCCCTTTAGTGAAGCCTGAAGAGATAAGAAAGTCGGAGAGCACCTCATACCAGGCCCTTGGAGCCTGTTTAAGTCCGTATAGTGATTTGTCGAGTTTGTAAACAAAGTCGGGATGATCAGCATTGAGAAATCCGTCTGGCTGCGACACATACACTTCTTCTTTCAATATTCCGTTCAAGAAGGCTGTTTTTACGTCCATTTGATAGACTGTAAAATCTTTGTGTGCGGCGTATGCAAGGAATAACCGAATAGCTTCGATTCTGGCTACAGGGGCAAACGTTTCATCGTAATCAATTCCTTCCTGTTGATTATATCCCTTAGCAACGAGCCTGGCTTTGTTTCGAATTACAACACCATCTTCATCCTTTTTGTTTTTAAATACCCACTTTGTTCCGATCACAGTCTTTCCTTTTGGACGAGGAACTAGATTCCAGACTTTGAGACGTTCGAATTGATTAATCTCCTCTTGCATAGCCACTATCCAGTTAGGATCCCGTAGTGCGTCAACTACTCTTTTAGGTTCTGTTTGACTCAAGAAACAGGTGAACTGACATTCATTTGAAAGTGATCTTCTAGTCGTTACTCCTGTATTTGGATCTCCTATTATTTGATCAGTAGGATGATGTCGAACCCATTTCTTTTCGTGGGGTAGTGTCGTTTCGTCTATTTGCGACTCATCACTTAGTGGATATTCGATTGCAGTGCCAGCTGAAGTTGAGGAGGAGGCCTCTGTCTGCGTTGTGGTCAAAGTTGTTGGGGTCGAAGCTTCTGCATCTGAGGGAGGAATTGTCTGGTTAGGAATAGGTTCTGAATCATGAGTTGACGAACTAGGACTGGATTCAGTATTTGGAAATGGATCGGTAGATGGTCTTGTCTGATTTTGAAAGATATAAATATGCTCAAAAAGTAGATCCAAATCCCGTTCTTCTTGAGCTCGTTGAGTGAAGCATGTTGGGTTGCTTTGTCTAGAGGAATCAGTTGCTTGTTGATCTGTAGAGTTCCATTCAGAGGCATCTCTCGAACATTCTCCTTCTTCATTATGAGAATGAATAAGGTGTGGTGTTCTAGAGACTTGTCCCAAACTGCTATGTCCAGTAGAAGGTTCGAGTCCCTCATCAAAGGTGACATTTATACTTTCAATGATCATCCTTCTGTTTCTGAGAAATATCCTGTATGCCTTAGACTGTGCAGAGTAGCCTACGAAGATTCCTTCAGTTGCTTTTGGATCGAGCTTGGACTTGTCTTCGCGGTCGTTGGCGACGAAGCACTTGCATCCAAAAATTCGAAAATGGGCAATGTTGGGCAGTCTTCCATTTATAAGTTCATAGGGCGTCTTACCAAATCTTAGATGAATGTTTGTGCGATTCTGTGTATAGCAAGCAGTATTCATTGCTTCAGCCCAAAGGAAATGAGGCAGTGATGATTGGATGATCATTGTTCGGGCAGCCTCTACGAGTGTACGATTTCGCCTTTCAACAATCCCATTTTGTTGAGGTGTGTAAATAGCAGAAAACTGTTGAGTAATTCCTATGGATTCGTAGAAGTCACTGAGCTGTTGATTCTTGAATTCTGTTCCATTGTCTGATCTAACTATTTGAACATTTCTCTGAAGTAGGTTCTGTGTTGTCCTGATTAGATTTGGAATATGTTCTACTGTCTCTGATTTAGTTCGTAAAAAGCGTACCCAAGTGTATCGGGAATAGTCGTCGACGATAACCAGCATATATCGCTTTCCACTTATGCTCTCAGTTCGCATTGGGCCACACAGATCCATGTGTAAAAGCTCTAGAGGATGTTGAGTGGATGCTGTGTGTTTTGTAGGGTGTGAGGCTTTCTTCATTTTTCCCTTCTCACAAGCAGAGCATATATGCTCTTTTTGATACTTCAATGGTGGTAGTCCAATAGCCAATTTGTTGGTTGATAGCTTGTTGAGGGTTTTGAAGTTAAGATGAGATAATCGCTGGTGCCATAAATCATTTTGAGTTGAGGTTGCTTTGGAGATTAGGCAGATATCAGTCTTTGGTTTGACAGTTCTGATATCAATGGTGTAAAGATTTGTCTTGCGAGTTCCAGTTAGGAGTTCTTCACCATTGGCATTGAGAATTTTGCAAGTTTTCTTTAGAAACACAACTTGAAGTCCAAAATCACTGAACTGTCCTATTGATAAGAGGTTGTCAGTCCTTCAACATACGAGACTTGTTTGATTGTAAGTCGATTGCATATGAGATCGCCATGACCAAGGATTCTGGCTCCATTGCTATTACCAAAGCGTACCAGTCCTCCAGGTCTATCGATGTAGTTGCTCAACAGTTCCTTTGTCCCAGTCATGTGTGTGGAGCAACCAGAATCTAAGTACCACACATGAAGGGCCTGCAAATATAAAACTAGAGGGTTTTAGGTACCCATTGAAATATGGGTCCACCTCTGTCAATTTTATTAGTCCGTTTAGACTTCCTGGATTTTCCTTTGTTAAGGGATGACACAGAGTCACTACCTATTTCTAGGATAGGAATATGTGTTCCTGCAGTTTGAAGCTTTGGAATCCATTTGTGCTCTAGTGAGGGTCTTTTTGTCTTAGGTTTAGACTCGAGTTTTTTGGTTTTTGTAAATTTGACAGGTTCTTTGATAGCTTTTGATATTGATTCTTGTTTTGACGTTGTAGTTTTGTTTTTAGGAATTGTCATGTGAGTTTGTTTGGTGACACGCTCAAATACTAGCAAGTGTACTAGGTCGTGCAAGTAGTATAAAACGGACGAAGTCCGAGTATCGATCCACGAAGACAGCTCGATTAATTCTAAGATAATATTCCTAATTCTAATTTAGACTAAGGGAATTTTTATAGTTTTAATGATTTGATAAAAGAGATAAAACACAAATAATAAAATAAACGCAAATAAAATAGGTGAGGATAGAGCAGTTAACGACGATCGTGATCAAGACACATGCTCGGCACGAAATATTCCTACGTTTTCATGCAATATCATCTATCTAATCAACATGAATCAAGTCAAGGTGGAATTTCTAATATATGTGCTACCCGTTATTCACGTAACTAGCAACCCTACATAAATAGAGAACCAATCAACTATATGTCTATATAACTGTAGTTCCTATACGTGCATTCGATCTTCGTGAAATTCCCCGAGTTTAGACGCTTTCGGCGTCTAAGGTCTCGGAAACCACACATACGAAACCGAATTCCATCTCTGGTCGGTTTTACGTAGTGGTATTCAATGTTTTGTTCTAATCGGTTTAATCACTTAGTCCGTCTCATAAACCAATCAATCATACGCATGTAGGCCAATCACACGTACGCATATGAAGTTCAAACAAAGAATACATAACTTAACTCATATGATTAAATAAGAAAATAATAGCATTAATACGTAGTCATAATTCGGCCTCACACGGCCTCAATCACAAAAGGAATTAGCCTAGCATATTAATATACGAAAACGACAAAGAATCGGAAGGAAACATTGTCGAAAACGAAATATTAAAGGAAAAGAATTCGTCCCTTCACCGTGCTCGGATCTCGCCGTGTTTCCTTCGCAGCCGTCTTTTCCGTTTTTATTCTTCGCTCCGCTCTCTAGTTTATTCGCTGTAGTCCTCTTTCTTTTAATTTCAGCCGTCAAGCCTCTGCTTTTTTCCCCCTGTCTAAAGCCTCGTTCGTTCTCTTTAAATAGAAAATAAAGCCCTAAATATAACCGACTTATAATCTTAATGGGCCAAGGATTATGAGATAATCCCTCAATTGTCTCTATTTAATTTTAGAACTTTAAATCCCAGTAGCCACACCATAACACGACCGCATCATGTGAGCTGCTTGCTTGACCTGTTGCTTTTCATGTGGCAGCCTTTTTATCCTTAGCATTTGATTGGCCAAGCTTCACGTAACCTCAAGTGCCTGTCCCCAACCTAATGTAGCTTCTCATAGCATAAATACCTATTCAATATACTAAATATATCATATGCGTGAGTTATATAATTCATAGGAAAATCTGCGTTTTATTGCAGTTATTATCGAGCTGCTCACAAATATGAAATATACCCATAATATAGAATATTCAATGATATTTCAATGAATGACGACGAATGATACGTTTTTACGGGGTATAAAAATAGCGTAAAATCCTAACTTATCAACAACCCCCAAACTAGCTTCGATCGTCCTCGATCATAAAAGCGAAATAAAACCAAATCAAGTTAGGATTATAGAACATCAGTCAATGAAATTCTCCCGTTTCATCTCAAAAAACTGTAAAAGCATATAAAGTCGAGATAATCATCAACTAATGAACGATCTAGTCAAAACACGAGGCATGAGGTAATATATCGCAATCTTATCATTGCATGAAAGACATTTCTAGAATTATACCACGCATCAATCCACAACTCTCACAAGGATCGCTCAAGTCGCTCGAAGTTTTTTTTTTTCAAAGGGATCTGTATAAAGATGCTCAATGCACGACATGAAAAGATATTACTCTATGTTTGCAAATATATCACATCATAGTCACATAGTAGAAATCATGGACGAATCAAAGGGTCTTTCATCAAAGGTTGTAATGGGGCTCGGGTTTTGAAAGGTGCGTCATATGGGAAAACTGAGCTAAAAGTATCAAACGTGTCAATCATCGAATCGCTCTTCTCACCACTTATTTTGCTCATCTAACATCGTGTCTATTTTTCACTCAACTCATCCTTTTTCCTTTTTCTAGCTCTTCTCGCTCGCTTTTTTTTTTCTTTTTTTTTCTTTTTTTTTCTTCACTTTTTCTTTTTTTTTCTTTTTCGAACCAGCCCCTCCTATCTTTTTTTTGTACGTCTTATCGAAGGGAGAGGCTTCTAGTCCGCTGCAATATTACGACGAGAGATCTATATCATAGGACGAGTTCATAACTAACATGCATCGACGATTAGCTCCTTCTCAACCAACAAGCCACTTTTCACGATATCGATGAACTAACACATTGATACGGGGTCGTATAGGCTAAATTTGAGGCAAAGGCTAAATATCTGGGCTCCAAATCAACAAATAAGTCAAAAAGGCTCAAAGGGGCTCACTAAGTGGTAAATACGTAAGGTAGGGAAATATTTAGGCCAATGACTCAATCCTAGTGCCCTTCTCATTTTCGCACACAAAAATCCACATAGTAACCATTGACATGCATAACAGAGCAAGTTCGAAAATATTCAGTCCATGCGTGTCACACAAGAATAAACACCGAGCATAATGAGTTGCTCTGAATTTATCTCTGAAGGCTCAAGAACTCACATATATAACTGGGTTTGTGCTTCATGATACGCAATACTCTCCTAAAGCAGTCGATATAGCCAAATAATCATGCTAATATCACAACAATGCAACATGTGAGACTATCACACTCAATTCATCGAATCATATCACGACATGGTAAAATTTAAAAATTTTCATCATAGACAGGAGATTCCACAGATAACGTCTAAATCGCAGCCTTCATTAGTTATACCCACTAAGACCGAAACACATCGATACCTAAGCATGTAAGCATATTAAATCTATCATGTGTCACATCCCACCCCCAAACTAAATATCACATTGTCCTCAATGTGTAAAATAAAAGCAAAACGAGAGTAGAAGTGACACTGCCCTGAGTTTTATGTCGATCGATGTTGAAGACTCGGTTTATCTGCAGTGAACAAGCTACCAACGCGAACGGGCAACCCCCAAACTAGTTATGAGCCTGCGAGAAAACATGACTAGGCGCACCGTGAAAGCGAATTTTTATTAGACGAAAAATAAAATAGGACGGAAAAATAATAATATATATGCATCGGTAGCCTTGGGTTGCCTCCCAAGAAGCGCTGTTTTTATAGTCGTTAGCTCGACTCTCGTTCCTGTTGAAGGTCCACGACTCTGCATGTTCAGAAGAAGTACTGAACACCTTGATTTCATCTTTCTGGAGAGAAGTTTGATCTCAGAATGGTACAGCTTCGCATGGTCGCAATCTTTAAACTCTCTCCATGGGTCGACTTTCGGCTCCCGAATAATATCAAAATTAATGATCATGGATGCCTTAATGAATTCCTCAGCGAATATGCCATCTGAATGATACGGTGACCTCATAACCAAGCGTAGAATCGGATCGAAAGTATCGGGCTCCATCTTTCTCTTTTCCACGACATTATGTACTGCGAAATTCTTGCTTTCATGCTCACCAGTTTCTTGGTGATCCTCCAATTCCTCAAGAACTTCTGGGAGATTCGGCTCTGCTGGAACGAAATCTACAGTAGCCTCTGCGGGTTGATCGGTTTTTTCTAACTCGATCTCATCGTTAGCTTTACTTGGTTCCAACACCGGTTCTTGAGTTATTTCACAATTCAATGGAATGGCTTCTATGTGCTCTTCTGGATTTGACTCAATGTGGCTCGACGGTACTTCTTGTTCGCGTTCAGACACGACATTTTTTAGCCTTTCAAATTGGGCCGTCAGATTTTCCAACTCCGCTTTTAGACTCTGAAAACTCGTAGAAGTAGATGTACGACTACTGTCTTCTTGTATCACTGCCATCTTCTCCAGCGCTATCTCCCAAGCGGCTTTTTCTTTTTGGGGCGGATCAATCTGTTGTTGGGCATGTTTTTGAATTAATGGTTGCTCATACGACCCTGCCATCTTTTCGAGCGCTATCTCGCAAGCGGCTTTTTCTTTTTGAGGTGGAGTACAGTAATCATACGAGGGAGTATGTGAATAATCGCCAGTGTTTGAGTAGCCATTCTCTCCTCGCCCATCATACCACGATCGTGGAGGCTCGTAATGATTGTACTTGCATTCACTAGTGAGATGTCGGCATCCGCAAAAGTCGCACTCCAGTTCATCATCGCATGTCGTATATGTCTCGGGAGAATATTGCGAGTATCGCTGCATCCCTTATCCTACAAAAGCAAACGAGAAAGATGAGAGTATCAAAGTATAAAAAATGATAGTAATAATAATAAGAATAATGATGATAATAATAAAAATATAAAAATAACTAAAAGCTCTAAACTAAAACTTAGAATAACTCCTAGAACTAATATACCGCTGTCCCCGGCAACGGCGCCAAAAACTTGACACGCTCAAATACTAGCAAGTGTACTAGGTCGTGCAAGTAGTATAAAACGGACGAAGTCCGAGTATCGATCCACGAAGACAGCTCGATTAATTCTAAGATAATATTCCTAATTCTAATTTAGACTAAGGGAATTTTTATAGTTTTAATGATTTGATAAAAGAGATAAAACACAAATAATAAAATAAACGCAAATAAAATAGGTGAGGATAGAGCAGTTAACGACGATCGTGATCAAGACACATGCTCGGCACGAAATATTCCTACGTTTTCATGCAATATCATCTATCTAATCAACATGAATCAAGTCAAGGTGGAATTTCCTAATATATGTGCTACCCGTTATTCACGTAACTAGCAACCCTACATAAATAGAGAACCAATCAACTATATGTCTATATAACTGTAGTTCCTATACGTGCATTCGATCTTCGTGAAATTCCCCGAGTTTAGACGCTTTCGGCGTCTAAGGTCTCGGAAACCACACATACGAAACCGAATTCCATCTCTGGTCGGTTTTACGTAGTGGTATTCAATGTTTTGTTCTAATCGGTTTAATCACTTAGTCCGTCTCATAAACCAATCAATCATACGCATGTAGGCCAATCACACGTACGCATATGAAGTTCAAACAAAGAATACATAACTTAACTCATATGATTAAATAAGAAAATAATAGCATTAATACGTAGTCATAATTCGGCCTCACACGGCCTCAATCACAAAAGGAATTAGCCTAGCATATTAATATACGAAAACGACAAAGAATCGGAAGGAAACATTGTCGAAAACGAAATATTAAAGGAAAAGAATTCGTCCCTTCACCGTGCTCGGATCTCGCCGTGTTTCCCTTCGCAGCCGTCTTTTCCGTTTTTATTCTTCGCTCCGCTCTCTAGTTTATTCGCTGTAGTCCTCTTTCTTTTAATTTCAGCCGTCAAGCCTCTGCTTTTTTCCCCCTGTCTAAAGCCTCGTTCGTTCTCTTTAAATAGAAAATAAAGCCCTAAATATAACCGACTTATAATCTTAATGGGCCAAGGATTATGAGATAATCCCTCAATTGTCTCTATTTAATTTTAGAACTTTAAATCCCAGTAGCCACACCATAACACGACCGCATCATGTGAGCTGCTTGCTTGACCTGTTGCTTTTCATGTGGCAGCCTTTTTATCCTTAGCATTTGATTGGCCAAGCTTCACGTAACCTCAAGTGCCTGTCCCCAACCTAATGTAGCTTCTCATAGCATAAATACCTATTCAATATACTAAATTATATCATATGCGTGAGTTATATAATTCATAGGAAAATCTGCGTTTTATTGCAGTTATTATCGAGCTGCTCACAAATATGAAATATACCCATAATATAGAATATTCAATGATATTTCAATGAATGACGACGAATGATACGTTTTTACGGGGTATAAAAATAGCGTAAAATCCTAACTTATCATTTGGTGACATGATCACGCACGGAAAACTTTGTTTTTGTTGAAGAAGATGATTTTTTCGATACATGACTAAATAAAGATGGTACAAAGGTTTTGGAAGGAAAATACTCAATGACAAAAGGTACATTAAGATCGCGATTCTCCTTCAAGATATCTTCCTTTTTAACCCATACTTGACCTTTCAATGGCTCTTTTGTGGGTCCTGAAAATTTTAATGAATTAGTGCAGGAAATTTTGTCATTTGAAAGTAAGGTGTATGAAATAGTGTGTAATCTTATTTTTTCTTTAAGTGAAGATATTTCATGAAGAAGTTTTTTTCTTTCTTCATCAAATGATTTTCTCTCGCTTTCGAGAGTGGAATGAAGATCACTGATTTTCTTTATGCAATCAGGCATATATCCAGTTGCATATGTAATCATCGGTGTCTTACTTTCCGAAGTACCTGAGGTTTCTCCTTCATTTAGATGAAAAATATCAGTCTCAAATTCAGTTATTGCTGGACAACTTCTTTCTTTATAACTATCATTTAATTCTGTGTAGTTAAAAGATAATTGAGTTTCACTGTGTGTTGTTGTCTCATTTTCACTGACAAAAGACATTAGATTTGCAAGGCAACCTGTCTGCATAAATTTGAGATCGTATAGATAGGGTGAATTTGATATGCCTTCTTTTAACTTACCTGGGTTTTCAAAACCTAGTCCCTTATAAGGATTGTAAAAATCATGTTAGCTGGTTTGTTTAAAAAGATTGTTTGTTCCGATTGATCTCGTCGGTTAAAAGATCCTCCAATGTTTTTATTTTGGAGTATAGTTTTTCCCGTTCTTTACTTAGTAAGTCATATTTAATTGTAGCATCCATTGCCTGATCTCTATGAGATTTCATTTCCTTTTCTAAATCCTTGGCTTTAGCTTCGCCTTTTTTCACTTGAATTTCCAGCTTAGCAATTTTTTCATTTGCTACAATTACGCGATTCTTCTCACAGGCATAATCATATCTAAACTTATCTAATACTACTAAATTTTTTTCTAAATTAGCTTCTAGTTCCTTGATTTTTCTTTTACCTAATTTGTTAGATTTATATAAGGATAAAAATTCATTTTTCATCTTAAGTAAAGAATCATAATCTGTTTCACTTACCTCCACCATTTCTGAATTGTTAGAGGTTTCCCTGTTTGATTCGCCTTCTTCAGCTCCAGCTCCATCTTCTTCGTCATCCACATTGGCCATCAGTGCCGTGTTCTCATTCTCGCTGTCTGAGGTATCTTCAAGCCAATGGTCCTCTTCTGCCATTAAGATCAGTCCCTTCTCCTTTTGTTCTGCACTCTCTAGCAAAGTGTCCAATCTTTCCGCAGTTGAAGCATTTTCCGCCTTGATGAGGAGTTTCAGAGTTGTTTTCCTCATCCTGAGTCTTTCCTCTAGAGTTGGAGGAGGTCCTTTGACGATTTGAGGAGGATCCAGTCTTCTTATAAAATTTCTTCTGCACAAAATTTGAGACCAGAGCGAGTTGCTTAGCAAGATCCTTGAGAGTAATCTCCTGGTCTCCATTTTTTGAAAGATCCTTGGATTCGTCATCAGAATCAGAGTCTCCTCCTTCCTTAACTTGTGATGACTGCAAAATTTCTTTGTCCTTGGTTGGTTTTCTTGATGATCGTTCAGTCATAAGAGCAAGTGAGTCGCTTCCTAATGATTTGATTTCCTCCCTTCGTTTCTCCACATGATTGGAATGTTGATTGAGGTAGTCGAATAGTGTATGAATGCTAACTTTGGTTAGATCGTTCATTTGTCTTATCATAATTGCAGTAGCCTCCCATTCTGAATGAAGTGATCCTAAGAATTTGATATTGATCTCCATTACGCTTTTTGTGACTCCATTCATCTTTAGCTCGTTTAGAAGGACAAGAAATCGATGGAAGGTTTCTTGGAGAGTTTCCCCTTTGTTAGCATGAAAGCGGTCATAAGAGATGAGTGTGTTCGCCATTCTTGCCATTGTATTGACTTCTGTCCCCTGCATCATGATTCGAAGAGCATCCCACATTTCTTTTGCGCTATCACCACATTCGAGTTGCATCAAAATGTCGTTGGGAATGGCCTGCATCATGTATGATTTTGCCACTTTGTCTGCCTTTAGTCGCAGTTTTTCTTCATCACTGCATTGGTCAGCAGTTTTCAAGATCCTCTGTTCCTCTCTTGCAGGAGTGGTGTCAGTAGTGGCGGGGATTATAGTCCAGTACTGTGTGGGTCCATTGTAAATAGATTCCAACAGGTTCTCGGAATTGTCCTTACTTTCTATGAAGTTGATGAATCTTCTCTTCCAAACTGCGTATTCTCCATGTCGGATGATGGGAGGTCTAACATCATTTCCCATGCTGAAAGAGTCCATTGCTAGTGTTTTGGATATGATCGTTAACGTGTAATGTGAGGAAAATTGAAATTGAATTGAGAATATTGGTCAAAATCAAATTTGGAATTGATTTTGAAATATATGGATATGTATCGCAAGAGTGGATAGGACAAAGTGTTTGCGAATTAAGGTATTTTGCTCGTTTGCGAATAGAGAGAGTGAGTTCGCAAAGTTATCGCTTTGCGAATTGATCGTGAGTTCGCAAAGTTATCGCTTCACAGGTTAATGAGAAGATTCGCGAACTAGCTTAATTCGCAAAGTGTACAGAGTTCGCAAAGTGCTATTTGAGTTCGCAACTTGTCCTGAATCCGCGAAGTAAACTTGAGTTCGCAAAGTGCTTTGAATTCGCAAAATACGCTGGAGTTCGCAAAGTGAGCAAAGTTCGCACAATGATTAAATGAGATCGCAAACTGTCCTGGGTTCGCAAAGCAGTTGTGAGTTCGCAAAGAGTCAAGAGGTCGCAAAGGGTTTCCAATTCGCAAAGTGAACCGGAGAACGCAAAGTGAAGAAAATCCTGAGACGTTGATCTTCGAGAATCTGACGGCTTGGTGACTTCGAACTCGCAAAGTAGAGCTTTGCGAAGTGCCGATGCGCAAACTTGAAACAGCAAACCAAGTGTGGTAATTTGGAATCGCAAAGTAGCCTTGTGAGATGAATGAGCCGTGAAACAACAGAAATCCTTGAGTTCGCAATCCAAGTTCCCAAAAATAGTTCCGTTCGTAAGCTCAAGAACACACTGAAGAACAGGACTGTTCTTCAAATGTTTTAGACAGAAATCCAACAAAACTGAAACAACCTCCACGGAGACCACTATGATGACTCAGAATTGATAGCAATACAAGCTTGCCTTAACAAACAGAGTATCTCCGAGAATGACTAATAAACGAGAGTTTAAGCTTTGAAACAGAGAATAGCAACCACGCAAGAGTTCAAACTGCTTAATCCCTAAAAGCTTGAAATGAAGTTTCCTCACCTACACGCTTGGCTCTGATACCACTTGTAAATCCAGATTATCCAAGAACACTTCAACAGATTAAACCTTCGTAATATGTGAATAGTTCGCTTTTGAGGTTTAGTGTTGAGTACGTGGGATTTTAGCAAAATGGAAACTTACATTAATGAAGTTAGGGTTTAAGCTTAAATACCTTGTGAGGTATTTAAGCCTATTGGGCCCCTAACAAGCCCATTACAAATACAACCCAATTACATAAATAAAACATCTATAAATACATAGAAAAGAAATTACAAGACTTAGAATTAATATTTTGGACACTTCTAAAATATTCCTAACAAAATAGTAGTAGATGGCGGGTCGTCACATTATCCCTCCTTCAGACCTCCATGAAGATGGTCAGAAACAATTCAAGGAGATGTATCATTATTTTGATATGATATTAGGCATATTCTCATTATTTAACGATTCTCCCAAAGATTTAGGGATTGCTAAATCTCTTGATGTAATGGGAACATTTAAGAACTCAGATTCCTCTTCAAGAGTAACTTTACGAGATATGCTATGATAACAAGTACCGGCATTTTCTAAAAATATTTGTATGTTTAGTTTCAACAATCTTGTGGTATGAGAAGGGCAAAAATCGAAAACCCTTAGATCGTTCAGGGTAAGCGATAAAATGTCAGCTACAGGGTTTTTTTTATTTAGCTTCGGCAGTACAACCCCATAAATGCAGATACTGAATACTCGGTTTCCTATTTTCCAATTTATTCATAAGGGATTTTTTTAGGCGTTGCTTTAGCAAGAACCCGATTAAGTCAATGCATGGCTGTTTTAAGTGCCTCAACCCAAAGATATTCAGGTAAAGAAGTTTGGCATATCATACTCCGTACCATATCCATAAGTGTACGGTTTTACCTTTTAGCAACATCATTCTGCTGAGGTGTCCCGAAATAGAAACCTGATGAACAATGCCACATTCTTATAAGAAAAAGGCAAAAGCTCCACGGTTGTGACCTGAGTCAGATAATTTTCCGTAATATTCTCGGCTTCTATTAGATTTCACAACTTTGATTTGCAATCACATTGGTTTTCGACTTTCGCTTTATAAGTCATGAAAACCTGGAGCGCTTATGGGTTTTAATTTTTTTATTATTATTTATAAAGGATATAATTATATCCATAATAAGAGTGGTCATTATAAACGTAATGAAGGATCAATGGCTATTAATTCCAGCAGTACGTGGACCACCGATATCAACATGAATCAGTTCTAAGAGTCCATTACTTCTGGTGGCACTACGTTTATTTCCTTGAATATTTTTAAAGTATATTTGATACATGCATAAAAATTGGAGAAATCTAAATGATGAGAATTCCATCTTTAACGCGACATTTCATTCTGCCTCGAGATAGATGGCCTAAAGGTTCATGCCTTAATATCGTGGAATTTTCATTGATTAACTTTCTTTTGTCACTGGTTGACTTGTTTGTAATTTCATATTCAGATTCCGATATCCCCTTTATTTATTTCCTTATGGAATGGAATCAATGAAATAAACAAGTATTATGTTTAGATGCACCAGTGACATTCGGACATGTATCAGTAGAAATGAGCAAGGAAAGATCTTAACAAACGTAGTTAGATACTTTATTGCTTCTTAGCAACCCACTCTTTGAATTTTAGACACACATTTTGAAAATGAGCAATCTCACAGCAAAACTTGCGCTTGCGAGACTTCAAACCCGAAGGATTAGCCTTGTTCTCATTTTTTTTAACCCTTGCTATTTTCGTTTATTGTTGCCTTGACCTTGAGTAGTGAAGTAAGTACAATAAGGAGTCTCGACTTCTTTATCTGATCAGACATAATTATCAGTTCTCTCATTTTTCATTTCCCCTTAAGCGTGTTATAATTGATCTCAGAATGATCAAACACAAGAAGGAGATCTATAAGAATGAAGTGATCAAGAAAGCCTTTTGAGATCTCGATGTCCATGACCTTAAGCTGAACAGCCATGTCATTCAATTTTAGGATGTGCCCACGAACACCACCAATGCCATTATATTTTAACACTGATCAAACGTTTCAATTTGGCTCATGTTAGGGGCGTTTATCACAGAATTTTTTAAGTTTGTTTAGGAACACTTAAGAAATACACTTTTATTTGGAAAGGGCATACATAAGCTTTAAGAAATACACTTTTATTTGGAAATGGCATACATAAGCTTTCCATTGAGAAGAGTATACTTATGTAAACTTCCGTTGGGCCTTTACAAAATATAAATAATCTTTTCTCCTTTATTCATAAGTGCTATAGCATGAAAATAATCATAAATTTCCATTAAGAAATAGTATATTATAATAACCTTCCGTTGGGCCTATTATAACAAAAGCACATTCATTTCTCTATTAAATTTACCATTAATTATAATTTAAATTCACATCACCATTGGGCAGAAGATGAATCCAAACTATAATAAAATAAATTCATTTCTTATGAATCAATCGCCAAAATTTCCGTTAGCTCAATATGGCTCGATTCGATGAATAAAACATAAGCATGGTTCATTAGTCTTATCTACTCAATTGGCAATCTTTCGTTTGGCCGATATACCAAAAGAATAAATATGAACCACAAAATTTTAATTATGTATATATTTTACGCTTATTACGTTAGTATATACATTATAATATTATGTTGTCACATTATTCAACATAATTATCATTATTTCACTCCGCCATTAATCGAACATGCCATTTTGTTATATCATGTCTTTTTGTTATATCATGTCATTTTGTTATATCATGTCTTTTGGCCATTCGTGCTACATCTTATCAGGTATACATATAAACATTATTACTATATGCATATAATGGTCGACAACTTATGACCATTTTATTATGCCGCCTAAACATCAATGTATGTAATATCACATGCTTTGTCATTATTGAAAGGCTACCAACATGAATGGCTCACACGTAATTATTGCATATTGGCCAAGCACATAATATTTGTTTATTATACGTCATAGTAACCGACACATATTCAACTAGCTACATGCAAATAACACGTAAGATCTTGTCTTTATTTACGTGAGTAGGGATATGTCACTATCATCATGATAGCATCTTGTCTAGATTGAAAGACCACGTTTAATTAAGGGCAAATTTTGTGTCAAGCCCTACTATATTTTAAAATTAGGAATCAGGCCCTGTCAGGATTTTCTTTAGTTTAAAGGACCTATTTTTTGAAAAATTAAGTGAAAAAGGACCCAAAACTGTGATTTGACGAAATTACCCTTAATAAAGTGATTTCTGAATGGTATTTGACGTTAGTTTTATGTTACACAGTTATACTGATTTGTTACCGTAGCACCCGCCAGTGTTACTTTAACGTTATAAGACGTTACTTATCGATAGTAAAATGTTATTAACAGACATATTTATTACATGGAACTATCGAACCCCATTTTTCACACTGATCGAGCACAATCGATTGTTAACACCTTGTTTTGTTTTCCATCATGCGGTATTACACTATAAACCCTAAAACCGTAAACCATGAACTCGACGCAACGACCATTAGCGTTCTCCTATAAAAGATCGAATCATTAGCGTTTCGATCTTATTACACGTTTCGAGATTGAAAATGGTAACCCATTATAGGAGCATTGCTCTCTATAATGATGAATTTTGTCTAGGGAAACAGGGGGGATGGTCGGGTGGAGCGTTCAAGAACAATTATAACTGTTACACAATTATACTGATTTGTTACCGTAAAAACCGTAAGTGTTATTTTAACGTCATAAGACGTTACTTATCGACAGTAAAATGTTATTAACAGATATATTTATTACATCGGACTATCGAACCCTATTTTTCCCACTGATCGAGCATTGCTCCCTATAATGATGAATTTTCTGTCTAGAAAAACAGGGGGGATGGTCGGGTGGAGGGTTCAAGAACAATTATAACAGTTTTTTGCTGAAAAAACACTTCCTTTCATTTGGATAACAACAGTCTTGTATTGGGTACCATATGGCGTCTATTTAGTAACAAACTAAGTCGCAGAAGTACCACAGCATTCAAAAATACTACCGATTCCTGCAGTAACACATTAACAAATGATGTTGCAGGAAGCGGTATTATTTTTTAATGTTGTGTTACTTTTGCGACGTCATTTGTTACTAAGTAGACGACATATGGTACTCAATACAAGACTGTTGTTATCCAAGTGAAAGGAAGTGTTCTTTTTCAGCGCCGAACTGTTATAATTGGCTGGAACGAATTATTTAGGTATACAGCGTAATTTTGGCATATGTCAGGGTTAAATATGTCTTTTGCGTCATTTTAGGGCCTGACAGCTTAGTTTTACGAAAAGCAGGTCCTTAATACTAAAACCCACTGCAATGGGGCCTGAACCCAAAACCAAACATACTAATAGGGCCTGAAACTTAATTAACCCTTTAATTAATTGTGAGGCATCTAACATTTTTTCGTAGCCATGCAATAATTTAATCATCATCTTCTCACATGATGAATTAAATAATAAAATCAATAGCTATAGTAACGGTAATCATTGAGAGTGTCGGCTAGGAGATTGATGTTTCACTACAGAAACTATCTCACAAGCTCGCACGGGTTTTTCATAACTCTAAGGTATTTGATGTTCATGATTTTCATCATACACATATTTGTGTTATCATGATCATAAGCTACATATTATCGCAATCGCTCGAAGTTCGTGAGGAGTCGATCGATGAAAAACGCAGAGACATCTCATATTTTCCTACAAACGGTCATAATGTTCTTAGATCCACCATCAACCGGAAGATTGTGAGAAGATCCAATGAGGCAACCATAAGTAGTATTGTCAATTTGGCGGGGCGGGCCTAAAAAACTGGGGACCGCCCCGCCCCGCGGCCGGCCGCGGGCCTGGCGGGCCAGGCCCGCCCGCCTACTAATTTTTTTTCTATTTTTATTTTAATTTAAAATTTTAATTAGTAATAATTTTTATTTAATTATGGTATTTATTAATAAATTATGAATAAATATGATATTAATTATTAATAAAATGAATAAATATGATATTAATGATACATAATTAATGACATTAATTATATTATCTAATTAATTTAGTTTTATTTTCTATATTTAGTATTTATTTTCAATATAATATATATTTATTTAATATATTATATATATTTACAATAATGGCGGGCCAGCCCGCGGGCTAGCCCGCCCCGCCCCGCCAAGCCCGCCCCGCGCGGGCTGACCCGCTTAGGCCCGCCTCCTCGCGGGCCTGAAAAAGCTCAGCCCAACCCGCCACTTTAGCGGGGCGGGGCGGGCCGGCCCGCGGGCCACGGGCCACTTTGACACCTCTAACCATAAGACACATCATGCTAAATTATTAATAAAAATTCTTAATATTATTAAGTTTGAAAATTAAAAAATGGATTTCAAAAATATAAAAAATATATATAAATCATTTATAAATTAGTTTTTAGAAAAAAATATTTTGACATTTGGCGGGCCAGCCCGCGGCCACGCGGGCTTACCCCATAGGCCCGCCCTCTGACGGTCCTGAGAAATGGCAGCCCGCCTCGCCACTTTGGCGAGCCCGCGGACCACGAGCATTTTATTTCTAATGTATCATTGGTTAAATTGACTTAATTAATAATTTTTGAATAGTCCATGTAATTAATATTATCGATATGGAAAATAAGTTAATAAATAATTTTTGTTGAATCATGTGATTATTTAAAATTATTATTACAAAAATCAAGTGTTTGAGGTGCAAAGAGTGGTATAGGGAGTGTGATAGTAGGACCATACACGACCCTATGGTTCAAGGTTGGATTGTTAAGTACTCATCCAACTCACATGTTAAAAAATTCAAGAATCTACTAATTGATAGATTGCTTGGGCTGGGGTATCGCGCATTGATTTGTCATTATGGGTGTTCGTTCGGTACTACCGAACCGAACCGTACCGAAATTTCGGTACACCCATTTTAGAAACCGAATACCGAACTGAATTTCTTGGTTTTGGTTTTTACCGAATTTTTTTCGGTAAATTCGGTTTTTACCAAATTAACCGAATTTCCGATAAAAAAGCAAAAAAAAATAATTTCTGTAATATTTAAATCAATATATATAATTTAATATAATAATATTTATTTTTTCAATATTAATATAATATAATATATTTTAATTAAAAAATTCGGTAATTCGGTATACCGAAATTACCAAACCAAAAATTTTATACCGAACCGAAATACCGAAATTTTCGGTTCGGTTCGGTACTTACCAAAGTTTCGATATTTCGGTTTGTTCGGTCAGTATACCGAACAACGAACACCCCTATTTGTCATATAGGTATAATTAAGAAAATAAATAAATAACAAGAGAAACTCAATTATTTATCCTTTAATTTAACACGTGTATTACTTATATATTATTAACAACCTTTCTTGATAAACTCAACGAAGTGTTACGTCAACTATGCACCAATCAGACAGAATACGTCTGCGGACTCGAATAAAGCTATCAACTCTCCTTCATCCTATTGCTTAAAATCCGCGGGCCCTCCATGATTCTTACGTCTTACCTAAACATTATTGAATTCTCTATCATTAGACAAATCTCTAACATCAAAGAGAAATAAATTAATATGCAAATCCTCAATAAATGTCCATAAGTCTAATTGATCTAATCCAAATTAATATAGAATATCAAACCACGATATTCTATTAATTTAAGAAATTTATTAATTCCAGAGAAAACGAATCGAATTATGCAAAAAAAAAAAAAAAATTAATTAAAATTAACTCTCTCGGCCACCTTTCCTTTTCTGAAAAAGATAAATATCTCAATTATATATGAGATATATAATTGAGATATTTATGAGGTGCTTAGGGTCATGTTGGGAGAGGTCCTGGGTTCGAATCTCATCCCTGTGACATTTCCCTAAGCCTGCCCACATGGGCCCAGACATGTGCGATTGACCTGGTCGACCTGTTTAGCAGGTAGTGGGTCGGCCCCGGGTTTTACCATCGGCTTTACCTGGTTACCAAAAAAAAAAAAAAAAAAAAAAAAAAAAAAAATATCTCAATTATTTCCAGTCCAATACTCCACAAACTACAGATTTCTTGATTAGTCATATGATGCACAAGTACTTTACAGATTTCGTGATTAATAATCATTATTCATCAAATACTATGTTTACTAACCGAGAAAACATCGTCATTCAATTTAAAAATCGACACAAGAAATTTTTTTTTTCACTTCCACCCTATTATTACACCAAACATAAACATCACACACCATGCAACGCCACACTTGGCAATTCAAATCACACATATTACCTTCCACAGTTTCCTGGCATAAATACAAGATTCATTAATTCCTAATAATCATGATGACAAACCGTGACATTGTACTGAAAGAACGTATTGCCCGTCGACGCGTCGCGGGAAGAGGTCCTTATCCCGATGAACCCGCGGGCCAACCGGAAGGCGCCCGACCCGCCCACGATGGCGATCTCTCTGCGCTCGCGAAGCACAGGGTTTCGGCCCAAAATGTTCAAAACGCTGCCATTATATTTCCCCCCCGTGAAAACTACATCGAACGAAATGTGAAGGACTACTTCCGAGAGCGAGGAAAAGACGCAAATGCCTTGGGCCCGCCCGATGATCTCCGATTCGTTCGTGGGCCCGACCCTCACTGGGTCGTCAAAAACGCTCATGAGCCCAAAGACCGTAGGCGAAGCTGAGGTGGAGTTAGCATTTGCAACGTTTACGACCGAAGGAGTGGGCCCCGACAAAATGTCATGGACGTACACTTGGAATTCGGATATTTTTTCGCGTCGGCAAAATTTTTTATCGTGGGCACGAGCGTGGGCATGGCGGGAATGAGAAGCTAGGGTTATTATTGCAAGGATTATTAGGGCTGTGCAATGAAGCTTCATGATATTGGGAGGCTTTTTTATGGTATTTTTGGTGTAATTATTAGGATGGATGAGAAATTAGGGTTGGCTATTGAGTGAGAAATAAGCGATATATTATATATATATATATATATATATAAATATGTATATATTATTGACCTCGAATGATGCGTGCAAGAAAAAGAAAGAAAATAGGGGGCTTTGACAATTGAGGCCGTTTCATAGTTTAAACATAGGTTTCATGTCCCTTGTTGAATATGACCTTTGGTGTTTGAAACACGTCGGCATAGAAAAGTCAAAAATGGTGTGGAGGTTTGAATAAAAGGAGAAGGCAATTTGAGCTTTGCATTCACGTGGGCTAGTAAGTTGGTCAAAGAATGAAGCAACTTTCATTTTCTTATGTTCAGGTGAACGAGCGAAGCAAGACATCAGCCTATAAATAGGCGGCTCATTCGTTGTAGAAGAAAAACACCACAACACAGATCTTCTCCTCAGATTATTTTTTTGTGTAGCCTACTCCTAATATTATTGTAGCTGCTTTTATACCACGACAGAGTACGTGTTTGTAATCACTCCACATAATAAAGAAGTTCTACCCTCCGGTCCGTGGACGTAGGTCATTCTGACCGAACCACGTAAATCTCGTGGCACTGTCCAAATTTATTTTTCGTCTCTTTTATTTATTATCGTCATTTTTCGGGCGAATAATTATCGGGAATTTCCGCATATCCTAACAAATTGGTATCAGAGCCAACCCGATTTATTTTTTAGCCACCATGACGATAACAAAAATGTCAATTGAAAAGTTCGACAGAAATGTCAACTTTGCAATGTGGAGTCTCAAGATGGAGGCCATACTCATTCAAGACGGTTGTGAGGTGGCGCTTGAAGGCGCAAAGAAGAAACCAACCGAAATGAAGGACGATCAATTTAATGAATTGGACAAGAAAGCCAGATCGGCTATTATATTAAATCTCTCTTACGAGGTTTTACAAGAAGTTGCCACGGAGGCGACGGCCATGAGTATGTGGGATGCATTAAAAGCTATCTACATGAAGAAGACTAAGGAAAATCGGCTTTATTTAAAAGCAGAAGCTATACAGTATGAAAATGACGGAAGGTACTTCTATTCTCTCGCATCTCGATAAATTCGATTCTATCATTATTGAATTGGCGAACGTAGAAGTCAAAGTGACGGACGAAGATCAGGCCATAATATTGTTGTGTTCCCTTCCATCGTCTTTAAAACATTTTCGTGACACGATTATATACGGAAAAGACACAATATCATATTCTAGTGTCAAATCCGCATTACAATCAAAAGAGCAGATAGACAGGGATATTACGGGAGAAACAAGTGGTAGCCAGGCAGAAGGCCTGTTTGCACGGGGAAGACCAGAACGTAGAGACGCTGAAAGCAGCAGATCTAAAGAAAGGTCAAAATCCAGGTATAGAAATAAAGTCTGTAATTTTTGCAAGAAAAAGGGTCACATCAAAGCTGATTGTTTTAAATTAAAAAATAAGGAGAAAAATAATCAGCAATATAATAAACCCGTCGAAGCTAGTTTAGCTGCTGATGAGAGCGAAGGAACTATTTTTGTAGCAACTGCAAATATTGTTAGGTCTGATAATGAGTGGATCTTAGATTCGGGTTGCTCTTACCACATAAGTCGGAGTCGAGATTGTTTCTCCACATATGAAAATTTTGATGGTGGATATGTCTTAATGGGAAATGATGCTCCGTGTAAAGTTGTTGGTAAAGGCACAGTTAAGATCAAGATGTTCGACGGAATCATCCGAACGCTCACAGAAGTCAGACACGTTCCAGATATGAAGAGAAATCTTATCTCTTTAGGCACACTTGAATCTCAAGGGTGCAGGTTCTCAGGTGAAGGTGGAGTTTTGATAATTGCGAGAGGTGCCCTTGTCGTGATGAAAGCTTGCAGGTCTGGAAATTTATATATTTTGCAGGGAACTACAGTTACAGGTTCCGCTGCAGTTTCGACATCCCTGGAGGTTGATACCACGAGATTATGGTATATGCGACTTGGACACATGGGAGAAAAAGGCTTGACGATTTTAAGCAAGCGGGGCTTACTTTGCGGTCAAAGTACTGGTAAGATGGACTTTTGTGAACACTGTATTTTTGGGAAGCAGAAACGAGTCAGCTTCAATTCCTTAGCTGTCCACAGGACGAAAGGTACTTTGGATTATATTCATTCTGATGTATGGGGTCCTTCTCGTGTTCCGTCCAAGGGTGGTGCAAGATACATGTTGACTTTCATTGATGATTTTTCAAGGAAAGTCTGGGTCTATTTTCTTAAACAGAAAAGTGATGTTTTCCTAACATTTAAACAATGGAAAGTTTTGATTGAAAAGCAGACAGGAAAACAGATCAAGCGGTTGCGGACAGATAATGACTTTGAATTTTGTGGAAGCGAGTTCAACGAATTTTGCAAGAATGAAGGTATTGCTCGACATCACACTGTTCGAATGACGCCTCAACAAAACGGTGTCGCCGAGCGCATGAACCGAACGCTTTTAGAGAGAGCTCGATGTATGATCTCCAACGCTGGGTTGACAAATGATTTTTGGGCTGAAGCTATCGCTGCAGCATGTTATATTGTCAATCGCTCACCGTGTTCACCGATCAATTTCAAGACTCTTGAGGAAGTATGGTCAGGTCTTCCTGCTGATTACTCCAACTTAAGAATATTTGGGTGCCCAACTTATATGCACGTAAACGAGGGAAAGTTAGAGACTAGAGCTACGAAGTGCATTTTCCTCGGTTACGCTTCAGGGGTGAAAGGATATAGATTATATAATCCTGATCCCAAGTCACCCAAATTTATAATTAGAGGAGATGTTATATTTGACGAGTCTGTTATGCTACATCCTTCAAAAGAGTCTACTAAATCTTCTAATCAAGAAAAGAAGGATAGTGTACACAGCGAGGTGGGGCTCGAGATCAACAAAGATCTTTCAGATGATACTGCTACGAGTTCAACAGATCAAGAGGATGAGCCAGAACCTGATTTATATCTTGTTGAAGATGAAAGCACCGAGCAGGAATATTCTATAGCCAGAGATATGGAGAGACGGGAGATTCGACTACCACAGCGGTACGTGAATTTAGTTTCGTACGCTTTATCAGTGGCGCAAGAAACAGGTGGAGGCGGCGAACCTTCTACCTATTCGGAGGCAATAAGCGATGATAATTCTGATAAGTGGCTGGTAGCGATGAATGAAGAAATGTAGTCTCTGCACAAGAATGGTACGTGGATTCTTGTGCCGCCGCCGAAGAAAAAGAAAATAGTCGGATGTAAGTGGGTCTTCAAGAAGAAAGAAGGTTTATCTGGTTCTGACGATGCAAGGTATAAAGCACGATTAGTCGCGGAAGGCTATAGTCAGGTACAAGGTGTTGATTTTAATGACGTATTCTCACCTGTCGTTAGACATAGCTCTATTCGTGTATTACTTGCATTCGTTGCCATCTATGATTTGGAGTTAGAACAGCTTGACGTCAAGACGGCGTTCTTACATGGCGATTTAGATGAACAGATTTATATGAAGCAACTTGAAGGCTTCATAGTTGAAGGCAAGGAAGACCAAGTATGTCTACTGAAGAAATCCTTATATGGATTAAAGCAGTCTCCAAGACAGTGGTACAAACGTTTTGATTCTTTCATGTTGGGTCATGGTTTCTCCACGAGCAAGTATGATAGTTGTGTTTACTCCGAAAGTTAATGACAGTTCGTTCATTTATCTATTGTTATATGTTGACGACATGCTCATTGCGGCTAAGAATCTTGCAGAAATTCACCAGTTGAAGGCCTTATTGAACGGTGAATTTGAGATGAAAGATTTGGGAGCAGCTAAGAAGATTCTTGGTATGGAGATTAGACGTGATAGAGGAGTTGGTAAGTTATACCTGACCCAGGAAAGTTACACAGAATGGTTTTGGAGAGATTTGGCATGAACAATGCCAAACCAGTCGGCACTCCTCTTGCTAGCTATTTTAGGCTAAGTGCTGCTCAGTCACCATCATCAGATGAGGAAGAAGCATACATGGCACGAGTTCCTTACTCGAGTGCAGTTGGCAGTATTATGTATGCAATGGTATGTACACGTCCTGATATTTCACAGGCTGTTAGTGTTGTTAGCAGGTATATGGTGTGGCGACCCTACTTTTCTAAGTAAGATTAGTGGCGGATTTCCGCAACGTAAGCCGCGGAAGGCCCGACTAATTAAAACTTTTTCTAAAAGATATTATAATACAACAAAATATTATTTTACATAATAGTATCTGTACAATGGGCCGAAGCCCCCAAAATGTCAAAAGGTCAAAAACCCTATCGTCGCTCCACAGGTCTTTATCCATGTACCGCCCCGCCCTCAAAAGTCCGTGGAGCACCGCCACCAGCCGCCTCAATCTTGACGCGTGTCAGCGTCAGACTCGGTACCTACAACACGTAAACACTGAGCGAATTGCCCAGTAGGTGAATAAAATGTAATGCAGCGTGCACTCATTCCCAATCCCAATTCTCACAACATGATATAATGCACGCTCGTTCCCACATTTCTATCGTATCTCAATATCAGGGCCCTAGGCTGGACTCGGCACCTCGCGCGCAATAAAAAAAATATATATCGTCTGGTCGCTAACGACAGACTAGCGGTGCCCACGCCGATAGTGCACTGATCGATCACGTCAACGTCCTCCTATCAGGTCGCCCCTTCCGCTACACAACTCATCCGACGGTTTGCACCTCGGGTCGCTCACGCCCGAGTAGACAGATCGCTCACGTCTGTCTCCCGTCAGGTGCCCCGCGAGTCCAACTCCGCTACGAGTCTGACTGCCAAAATCGGCACACTCTACCCCGCTCAATCGACACCTTAAGTCTTAAGGTGTCACCACTAAGTGGTCATTATCCCTCACCATGTCGTGCGATGTCATGCATATACGTGATACACATGAAACGTGATGTCACTTAAAATATACGTAAAACACGTAAATCACATAAATCACATAATCACATAATAGCAGGTAAGCGTTTACGTGTCGTAGATGAATGATTCACCTACCTGTCCTCCTGATAAAATTAGTCACGAAATCTGGTAAATTCCGTATGCTTTGAACCTCTGAGTATTGAAAATATTTTCATATCAATATATTTACTAAGTCATATAAATTTCGAAAATGCTAAAATTATCAAAACCCTAAAATTCCCGAAAATCTAAAATTAATGAAATTCCTAGAATAAATAAACCCTAAAATATCAAAAACCCTAAAATACCGAAAATTTATTTAGTGTAGAAAACATTTTTTTAAAATGTTGGAATTTTTAAGTGTCGAAATCTTTATACAATGTTGAGAACTCATTGTTGAAAAGTAAATATCGAGATTTTTAATAAGCTTGCCGAGGTCTTTGTTGGTAAACAAATGTCGAGGTCTTAAATGTCGAAAGAACATAGATGTCGAAATTCTAGTTAACATGGTAATGCCGAGATTTTTAAATAATGTCGATATCTTTACTAATGTCGATACTAACATGCTTCGAAACTTTCTACGGTATATCTCGATTGCTATCTATGAAAATATAATTGGATCTCGAGATCTAATTATCATTAATTTCGAAATCTTCTACTGTTTACATCTCGAAGTCTTTTCATGTGAAGAACTATCAAATCTCGAGTTCTTTCTATTACATATATTTCGACATCTATCCTATTTATACATCTCGAAATTTATCTAAAATTCATGATTTTACCAGAAACCCTAAAACCCTACCATTAAAATCATCCTCCAAACTACTAACCCCCAGAAACTAATACATCTTAAAACTTCGATTCCTCATGGGATATATTACATATATCGGAAATTAAACCAAACTCATAATTCTTCACTTAATCCCCATGGTTATAAATCAAGTTTTCAAGGACTAAATTTTCCAAGCATAATTCGAACCTTGTTATGAATCTCATGTAATCACGTAAATATATATGCATATATATTGAAGACGCAATAAACATACATATTCAGTTCAAAGATATTAGTATACCTTAAATTATCAAGTGTCTTAAGCTTGTTAAAACTCGATTTCTTCCCTGCTTCTCCTTTCGTGTTTCACTCCTCATCATATATGAGGGTTTTCTTATATTGATAATTGATATCAACTTATGTATTTAGATAAGTATTATAGTTATCGATATTTGTGTAGGATTTGACAAGGAGATAATAACGAGATTCTCCTATAGCTTAAGTAATATCATTACTTTTACTAAAGCTTTTTCTTTTGAGAAATTGGGCCAAAATTTATGTATTAACCATAGCCCATTATCATAAACCCTATATTATTATTTTATCTATAGTCCTAATATTTTAAGTACCTCTATTATTATTTTCGGCTATTCTTTGATTAATTTGATACTATAAAATTTATATCTTCGTTCCAAAATCTTCATTTTGCCACGGTCTCCATTCCCAATTTACATTAATTACATCAAAATCCCGTATGAGATTTACGGGTATTACATATGGCTAATCGAGGAAAAGAACACTGGCAAGCAGTGAAGTTGATTCTCAGATACTTGAAGGGTACTCTAAGCTTTTGTTTGGAGTTTGGCAAAAACAGTGATACTCTCGTTGGCTTCGTCGATTCAGACTATGCAGGTGATCTCGATAAACGACGATCTCTAACTGGTTATGTATTTTGTATTGGAGGTTGTGCAGTTAGCTGGAAAGCTACTCTACAGCATGTAGTGGCGTTATCTACTACTGAAACAGAATACATGGTGATTGTTGATGCAATCAAAGAAGCTTTGTGGTTGAAAGGGTTATTCAGCGAATTAACTCAGAATCAGGGAGTCATTACTACTTTTTGTGATAGTCAAAGTGCGATTCATTTGACTAAGGATCAGATGTATCACGAAAGGACTAAGCATATTGATGTCAAGTATCATTTTATTCGTGATATCATTGCAGATAAGAAGGTGTTTATCAAGAAGATTAACACGAAGGACAATCCTGCGGATTTGTTTACGAAAGCTCTTCCAGTTTCCAAGTTCAAGCATTGCTTGGACTTGATTGGTGTTCTAAAATTGGTGAAGTAGCCCGTCGGGGCTAAGGTCGGAGGGAGATAAAGATATTACTAATCAAGGTGGAGTAATTTCGAATCCAAAGGCCAAGGTGGAGATTTGTTGAAATTGACCTTTGGTGTTTGAAACACGTCGGCATAGAAAAGTCAAAAATGGTGTGGAGGTTTGAATAAAAGGAGAAGGCAATTTGAGCTTTGCATTCACGTGGGCTGCTAAGTTGGTCAAAGAATGCAGCAAACAACCCCCAAACTAGCTTCGATCGTCCTCGATCACAAAAGCAGAATAAAACAGAATTTAGGATTTTACGACGTCACTAAATGAATTATCCTGTTCATCCTCAGAAAAGCAAGCCGAGATAGTCGTCAACTAATGAGTGGTCAGTCGAACACGAGACACGAAGTAATAGTTCACGGTCATATGATATCACAAAAACATTTCCAGAGTCCTAACATGTATCACTCAACAACTCTCACAAGGATCGCTCAAGTCGCTCGAAGTGTTTAATGGGATCTGTATAAAAACGCTCAATGCACAACATAGAAAGATATTATTCTAAACTTGCAAATATATCATATCATATTCACAAAGTGAATTTCATGCACGAATCAAAAGGTCTTTATCAAGGTTGTAATGGGGCTCGTGGTAATAAAGATGTGTCATATAGGATAAGTGGGCTAAAAGAGTCAAACATGTTAGTCACTAAATCGCTTTCCCTTTCTATTCTCTCGACCAACAGATTACGACATCAATTAATGGAAAGTCGCACTACTAAAAGAAACTACTCGAGCTTACAAACTACAACTGAGAACTCGAGTATAAAACCCTAAAGATCATCAATAAAAATCATTTTTCCTCAGATCTTTCACGACTAACAAAATAATAATATATATTTTTCATCTTTTTTTTCTTTTTTTTTTGTTTTTCTCTTTTTTTTTTCTTTTCTTTTCTTTTTTCTTTTTTTTTTTATCAAATGAAACAAAATACTGCAAATAATGTGCTCACTCAGTCTACATGCTATGTCGTAATAGTCTTTCTTTCTATAAAGAGTCAAACTCTAAAGCGATTAGTAAGCTAACATGTTGACAACGGTTTGAAAAGACGGCTAAAATAAAAGGATATGTGGCTAAATATCGTGGCTCCAAATCAAAGAATAAGGCTAATAAGGCTCAACGGGGCTCACTAATTGATAGATATGCCGGGTACGCAGATATTTTTGGCCAGTGACTTATCCTAAGTGCCTTTATCATTTTCGTACACAAAAATCCACAAAGTAATATTGACATGCATAACAAAGCAAGTTCGAAAATATTCAGACCATGCGTGACACTTATGAAAAACACATCGAGCAAGTATTGTGTTGCTCTATTTTTTATTTTTTTTAGCTCAAAACTCACAATATTTTCTGGTTTTGTGTCTTATGATACACACTATTCTCCTGGAGCAGTCAATGTAACTAGATAATCATGATGATATCACAACACGTAACATGCAAGACTTGACATTCAATTTGGTAATTCTTATCTCGATACCAGAAAATTTTTAAAAATTTTCATCATCGACAGGAGATTTCACTAGTGACGTTCAAATTAAAACCTTCATCAGTTTATACCATTCAGAAAAATCAATACTAAAAAAAAAATCTAGCATGTGTCATCCCACCCCCAAACTAATTATCACATTGTCTCCAATGTATATAAATTAAAGCACATAAAGAGTTTAAGTGACACTGCCCTGAATAATACTTCAATCGATGTAGTGCGGGACGTCGACTTGGTTGGTCCACCGGAGACGAGCTAACTCTGTGAATAGACTACCCCGAAACTGATTATGAGCCTGCGAGAAAACATAACTGGACGACACCGTGATAACAAGCACTAGAAAGTGGATATAAATAATACATAACAAAAACATGATTCAAAAATACGAAACATTAATGCATGGATAGTACTTGGGTTGCCTCCCAAGAAGCTGTTTTTATAGTCGTTAGCTCGACTCTCAAACCGATTAAGGTAGATCGGTGTTTGGACTTACTTCTATATGTTGGAAGTCCTTCAGCTCGCTGGTATTTTCTCCAGACGAGGTATCCTTGAAAGGCACAAAACAACTCAAAGAAGTAGTGTTAGTAATAACGGGTTCCACGAGATAAACCAGGGTTGTTTCTCCAAAGTCCCGATTGTCATATAATTTCAGGCGTTGTCCATTGACCGTTTGCGAGTCATTTTCGTTAATTCGGATCTTTACGGCTCCTGATGGAAACACTTTCTCTACTAAATAGGGTCCACACCACTTACTCTTTAGTTTTCCTGGAAATAATCGCAAACGTGAGTTAAATAGCAGAACTCGATCTACTACTTTGAACTCCCTTTGTACAATTCGCTTATCATGCCATTTCTTCGTTCGCTCTTTGTACAGTTTTGCGTTCTCGTATGCATTTTGACGAAATTCTTCCATCTCATTCAGCTGGAGTAACCTATTTTTACCTGCCTCAATAGAGTCAAAATTTAGTTTCTTAACAGCCCAATATGCACGATGTTCTAGCTCAACAGGTAAATGACACGTTTTTCTTAAACTAATTTAAAAGGTGAAGTTCCTATCGGTGTTTTAAATGCAGTGCGATATGCCCATAATGCATCATCTAACTTTAAATACCAATCCTTCCTAGAGGCATTCACCGTTTTTTCTAAAAATTTGTTTCAGCTCCCTATAAGAAACTTCTACCTGTCCACTAGTCTGAGGGTGATACGGGGTAGACACTTTATGTTTGACACAATAAATTAGCAAATAATTTATTGCAAAAAGTGAGTACCCCCATCACTAATAATTGCACGTGGTGTACCAAAGCGAGTAAAGATATTTTTCTTAAGAAAGCGAATAACAACGCGTGCATCATTTGTTCTACATGCTTCAGCTTCAACCCACTTAGACACATAATCTACTGCAACGAGAATATATTTATTAGAGCAAGAAGTAGGAAATGGTCCCATAAAGTCAATACCCCACACATCAAAGAGTTCAACTTCTAACATAATATTCAAAGGCATCTCACGTTTTCTAGAAATTGCACCAGTACGTTGACAACGATCACAAGAAGCCACATAAGCATGAGCATCTTTGAATAAAGTGGGCCAGAATAAACCTGATTGAAGCACTTTAAAAGCAGTTCTAGTTGGCCAGTGATGTCCACCAGTCAAACCAGAATGACAATGAGTTAGGACAGAATTTACCTCTTCGACGGGAATGCATCGTCGGATTACCTGATCTGAGCAGATTTTGAACAAGAATGGATCATCCCATAGGTAATGCTTTGCATCAGAAAGAAATTTCTTCTTCTGATGAAAAGTCAAGCCTGTCGAATATCACCTGTAGCAGCATAGTTCGCAAAGTCCGCATACCAAGGTAAAGACGTATCGAGTAATGCATACAATTGTTCATCAGGAAAACACTCGTCAATTGGTATTTCATTATCCCGCTTACGTGAAGTGTCTAACCTAGATAGATGATCAGCTATCACATTTTCGACACCTTTCTTATCACGTATCTCTAAGTCAAATTCTTGAAGTAGTAAAATCCAACGAATCAACCTAGGTTTAGCATCTTTCTTAGCGAATAAGTGCCTAAGTGCAGCATTATCAGTGTACACGATTACCTTATTCAACACAAGGTAAGAATGAAATTTATCAACAGCAAATACCACAGCAAATACACGATTACCTTTGTGCATCGTCTAGGGTTTTGCTGGCGTAGTAGATGGTCTGAAATATCTTATCCTTGCGTTGTCCCAAAATAGCGCCGACTGCACCATCGCTTGCGTCACACATCAATATAAATGGTAAAGTCCAATCTAGTGCGACAATTACGGGAGCGGTGGTGAGTTTCTCCTTTAATGTTTGAAAAGCCTGCAAGCACTCATCAGTAAAGTTAAAAACAACATCTTTAACAAGCAAATTAGATAAAGGCTTAGTTATTTTTGAGAAGTCCTTAATGAAACGTCAATAGAATCCTGCATGTCCCAAAAAACTTCGAACTGCCTTTACCGAAGTGGGTGGTGGTAACTGCTCGATTGCATCTATCTTGGCCCGATCTACCTCGATTCCCTTGTGCGATACCTTATGTCCGAGAACTATTCCTTCTTGTACCATAAAATGACACTTTTCCCAATTCAATACAAGGTTAGTCTCTTCACATCGTTTAAGCACAAATGCTAAGTTATCGAGGCATACGTCAAAAGAGGAACCAAATACAGAAAAAATCATCCATGGAAATTTCCATGAACTTCTCAACAACATCATGAAAAATAGCTAGCATGCATCTCTGAAAAGTATCCGGGGCATTACATAATCCAAATGGCATACGTCGATAAGCAAAAGTACCGTAAGGACAAGTAAAAGTAGTTTTTTCTTGATCCTCAGGCGCTACAGAACTTTGATTATAACCCGAATACCCATCTAAGAAGCAATAAAATTCATGTCCAGCTAGCCTTTCTAACATTTCATCAATAAAAGGAAGAGGGAAATGATCTTTACGGGTGGCATCATTTAATTTCCTATAGTCTATGCAAACACGCCATCCCGTAACAGTCCTAGTTGGAATCAATTCATTTGAAGCATTCTTAATAACGGTCATACCACCTTTTTTAGGAACAACTTGTGTTGGACTAACCCATGCACTATCGGAAATAGGATAAATAATACCTACGCCCAAAAGCTTAATTACCTCTTTTTTCACCACTTCTTGCATCGTTGGATTCAGACGCCTTTGTGGTTGTACGACTAGCTTATATGAATCCTCCATTAATAGCTTGTGCATGCAGATTGTCGGGCTTATTCCTTTTATATCGACCACCTTCCATGCGAACGCTCGCTTATGCTCTCTTACCACTCTTAAAAGTTTTTCTTCCATGAGACCTGTTAGTGAGGAAGAAATAATCACTGGTAAAGTATCAACGGTGCCAAGAAAAACATACTTAAGATGATCTGGTAAGGGTTTTAAATCCAAATTCGGAGGTTCTTCGATTGATGGTCGTGGTTGTTGTCCTAAAGGTCGATTGAGTGGCTCAATTATCAGTTTAACCGTCTTTCGGTGAGGAGTATTCGCGTCTAGGCTTGCCATGACATACTCCATATCTTCTCGATTATCAACAGATTCTCCGGTTAGACATGCTTCTAACTCATCCTTGTTTCTGAAAACTTTAAAATACTCAAAAGCATATGAGTCAATACTATCAATAAAGGAACATGAATGATCATCCGTAGGGTGTTTCATTGCCTTGTAAACATCAAACTCTACCTTCTCGTCCCCTACTTGTAGAATAAGTTTACCATTACCGACGTAGATTAAAGCTCTTTCCGTGTTTAAGAATGGTCTCCCAAGTATCAATGGCATATCTGTATCTTCTTCGATGTCTAATACTACAAAATCAGCTGGGAAGTAGTGTTCTCCCACCTTTACTAGCACATCCTCTACGATCCCTCGTGGGTATGTGATGGACCTATCCGCTAGCTGTAGTATCGTGGATGTAGGCTTCGGCTCGCCGACACCTAGCTTCTTAAGAAGAGAAAAAGGTAACAAGTTAATGCTTGCACCTAAATCGCATAAAACATTAGTAAATGAAAGCGAGCCTATCGAGCAAGGGATAGAGAAACTTCCCCTATCCTTTATTTTTGGTGGCAGCTTCCTTTGTAGTACGGCAGAACATTCTCCATTGGGGGCTATCGTACCATGTTCTTCTAACTTGTTCCGATTCGATAATAGCTCCTTCATGAACTTGGCGTACTTTGGAACCTGCAAAAGAGCTTCAACAAAAGGAATATTTATCTCAAGTTTCTTAAAGATATTTATAAAACGCTCAAATTGCTTATCAGGTTTCCCTTTTCGTAGTGCGGCGGGAAATGGAGGTCGAATCTTTATTGGTGGTAGCGGCTCGGCCTTCTTTTCGGACGAAGAATTGATTTTGGTCTGGCCGTGGACATCAGTGTCAGTGATTGTGGACGGGTTCTGATCGTCATCTGTTTGGATTTCTACGTCCGCCTTCTTAGTCTCTGGAACTGACTCGAGTGTCTTTCCATTCCTTAGTTTGATGGCTTTTGCATACTCTCTAGGATTCTTCTCGGTGTCGCTCGGAAGTGTGCCTTGTTTGCGTTCGGACACCGCATTTGCAAGTTGTCCTTCAGTTTTCACCAGATTCTGTATCGATGTGTTTATATCCTGGAAATTTGTGTCTGCTTTAGCTTCCAACTTCTGAAATCGATCATCTGTCCGACGACTCAAGTCGGCATGCAAATTGGTTTGCGATGCTTGTAGTTCAGCTACTTTCTCTAATGCTTCCTCCCAAGTTGCTTTTTGTTTCGACGGGATGGCATCATGCCGCCCTTGATGTTTTTGAAATGGTACCTGTTCTTGATGATTTTGGGAATTTGATGGCTTTAAGTAATTTGAGTTACCATAAGATAGATTTGGATGATCCCTCCAGCTAGGATTGTATGTGTTAGAGTATGTGTTCCTTGATCTGTTTTGGATGTGATGAACTGTCTCGGGCTCTTTTCCTTTCATTGCGTCGAACATTCGGTAGATGGCCTCTCCTTGTGCCTCCATGGATCCACTTAGCTCATGCACGCGGCATTACGTCGATCCAAATCTTGCTCCGTGTATCTCACGGGGTAGGCTGCAATCCGCTCTATGGCTTGGAGTGCGTCCTCGTCGGCTAACTACATAAAATTCCGTGCGCACACTCCATCGACGGTCCGCTTATTTTGTGTACTAAGCCCCAGAAAGAACGATTGCATTTGAACGCTCAAGGGTATGCTGTGGTTTGGGCACTATCTTAGGAGACTCTTGTATCTAGTCCAAGCATCGCTTAGAGTTTCGCCACCCTCTTGCTTAAAGTTGACGAGTTGGCTTCGAATCTCGCTAGTTCTTGACAAAGGGTAATACTTACCCAGAAAACATTCCGTCAATTCTTCCCAACTAGTAATAGAAGCGTGTGGCAAGGATGAGAACCATTCTGATGCCTTTCCTGTCAAAGAGAATGGAAAAAACGTTAGTCGTATCACTTCTTTGGAAACGTCAGGGTACTTAATAGTTTTGAAAATCTGAGAGAATTTCAAAAGATGCGAATTCGCATCCTCGTTCGTCAGCCCGTGGAATTGTACTGAGCCGGTCACCATTTGTATAGTAACCGGTTTTATCTCGAACTGGTTGTGTGGTCCTTCGGGAATGAGGATTGGGCCGTTATCATCAAAATAGGCTGGAAGTGCTCTACTTAGCAAACTGGGTCGTTGAGCAATTATCTCGCGATCGTGTCGCTCGTGATGTTCTTGGTCTTGATCCTCCATCTTCCGTCTATGATTTCGGTTGTTACGTCGGCACGTCGCTTCTATTTCCGCGTCAAATAGCAGTGGTTCCTTATTTGAGCTTCGTGTCATGCACCAAATAATATTTCTGCAAAGGTTTTCAAATCAACGTAAATAATAATAAAAAAAATAATAATGATAATAATAATAATTTTTTTTGGAGAATATATATATATATATATATGAAGTAGTAGTGACGTAAGAAAAAATAATAATAATAATAATAATAATAATAATAATAATAGTGCTACAATAAAATAAAATAATATTAATAGTATTAATAATAACGCTTCTACTAGGAGAGAAAAAAAAAATACAACAACAATAATAATACTAATAAAAACTATAAAAATAGAATATCTAAATTAAACTTGGAATAAACTTAAAATTAACGATATCGCTGTCCCCGGCAACGGCGCAAAAAACTTGACACGCTCGAATACTAGCAAGTATACTAGGTCGTGCAAGTAGTATAAATGGATGTAAGTCCAAGTATCGATCCACGAGGACAGCTCAATTAGTTCTAAGATATAATCCGAAATTTAATTTAGACTGAAGCGATTTTTAAATATATATATATATATATATATTTTTGGATTTGGTTTAAGATGATTTCAAGAAAAGCGCAAATAAAGATAACGATTTTTTTTTTATCAATTAACGAGAAGCGTGGTTAAAGCATATATTCGGCACAGATTAATCCTACGTCTTCATGCGGTCGTTTATATTTAACCAATACGAATCTAGTTAAGGTAGAAATTCCTAACGTACATGCTACCCGTTATTCACGTAACTAGCAACCCTATGCGAAAGTGAATCAATCAACTATATTTCTATATGACTGTAGTTACCCCGCACGCATTCGGCTTTATGAATTTCCCCGAGTTTAAACGCTTTCGGCGCCTAAGGTCTCGGAAACCACACGGACGAAACCGAATTCCATCTCTGGTCGGTTTTACGTCGTGGTGTACTATATTTATTATTCTAACTGGTCTAATCACTTTTCCAGTCTCATAAACCAGTCAAGAATCAAGCATATGCTGATCAGGCATACGCAAGCATTAAACTCAAATATAGAACACGTAACTTAACTCATACGATTAAACAAAATACGAGTAACATCAATACGAAATCATAATCCGGCCTAATACGGCCTTAACCACAAATAAACTTAAACACACATATTAATAAACGAAAAACACGAAAAGATAGAGGTGAACATTCCTGTTTTCGCGTAAGACGATGTATGAACGTTGACTATCACGAGGAGCGGATCACGCCTAGTTCCGTCGGGATCTCCGTTGCGTGACAGAACTCTTCGTTTGAGCTGCTGGTTGATGCGTGGCTTGGGGGCTGCCTTTGGGTTACTTGCGTCAATTAGGAGTTTTGGTGTGTAAGATGTGAGGTGTGCATAGGAGCAAATAACGAGTGTCCTCCCTTTCCTTTTAATGCCTTAGCTTTATACATGCATCCTTAGCTTTCACACATGCATCATGTGTGAAATAGATTAGAAATATTTGTCCGACACAAATATTTAGTGTCCTTTCTTTATTCCATGATTTGCTCTTTTAGTTTGACCATTGCATCCTTGAGTAGTGCACGCTTGGACAAACTTCAAATGTGTTGGATTAGTGCATGTCTTTTTGTCTATAGAATGATGGTGCAAGCTTGATAAACTTTAGCCACATGATTGGCCAAATCAAAGGAACTTGTCGTGGCATTAATTTCTTCTTTTATGGTCCATCATTTGCTTGAATCTAGTCATCACATGATCAACATGGTTTAGTGGCCTAAGCGTTGTTAACCGGGTTTAACCGGTTTCTGTTTCCTATCGGCTTGCTACGCCATTCGATTCTTCTTGAATTTTGGCTCATTTCGTTCAGAAACCTGTCAAATGTGAAATATAAAAATAACTCTACAATCTCCGACAGAAATTTCATAGGTAACGACCGGTAACACATGTTTGCGAGGCATAAAAATAGCGAAAAATCGTAACTTATCAACATGGTATAAAAGCAGCTACAATAATATTAGGAGTAGGCTACACAAGAAAATAATCAGAGGAGAAGATCTGTGTTGTGGTGTTGAATTTTCCCTTCACTGAATAAGCCTATTTATAGGCAGATGTCTCCTCGATTAATAATCTGAACAGAGCAAAAATTCTTCCCACTTTTGTTTGTGAATGCGACAGCCGAAAGAAGAAGAAAACTTTTTCTTCATTTAATTACTTTGTTGCCTTCTCTGACTAAGCTACACACGTGCCTTTATTATTGCCTTTGTCGACATAACAAATCCCCACCTTGACCGTGATGTCACAAATCCACATTGATCTCTGTCTCCCTCCGGCCATAACCCTGACGGGCTAGTTCACCAACTTTAAAACACCAATCAAGTCCAATCAATGCTTGAACTTGAAAACTGGAAGAGCTTTCATAAACATATCTGCAGGATTATCCTTCGTGTTAATCTTTTTGATAAACACCTTCTTATCTGCAATGATCTCACGGATGAAATGATACTTAATATCAAAATGTTTAGTCCTTTCGTGATTCATTTGACTTCATTTTCTTATGTTCAGATGAACGAGCGAAGCAAGACATCAGCCTATTAATAGGCTCATTCGTTGCAGAAGAAAAACACCACAACACAGATCTTCTCCTTTGATTATTTTCTTGTGTAGCCTACTCCTAATATTATTGTAGCTGCTTTTATACCACGTCAGTGTACGTGTTTGTAATCACTCCACATAATAAAGAAGTTCTACCCTCCGGCCCGTGTACGTAGGTCATTCTGACCGAACCACGTAAATATCGTGTCACTGTACAAATTTATTTTTCGTCTCTTTTATTTATTATCGTCATTTTTCGGGCAAATAATTATCGGGGATTTCCGCATATCCTAACACCCCTGTTAGAAAATTCATTGTTTTAAGGACCCGATTTCTACAGTACCACTTCATTGCTATTCTGTACCACTTCATTGTTCTGCAGTACCACTTCATTGTTCAGCAGTACCACATCATTGTTCTGAAATAACACGAAAGATCATCCGATATCAGTTCATATACACTTTATAACACCTGTGTAAATTTAGATCATTATCTCTAAATTTTAAAAAGAATTGGGTCCTTTAAACAATGGTTTTTTGTGATAGAGTCTAAAACCTATTTAAAACATCTTTTAGGGCATGACACGAAATTACCACAAAAAATAACTCCTCCTTGCGTTGCGCAATTAAAGAATTGCCCCTCGCACTGCGCGAGGACAATTATATAATACTCCCTCCGTCCCTCTAATTTTATCACATTTTTCCATTTCGGGCGTCCCACTAATTTTATCACCTTTCCTTATTTAGAAAAAAACTATCACAAACAATCAATATAATAATTTTAAAATTTTCTTAAAAGACGTGTCAAAATATACACTTTTTTACCTTTTTATTGTACTATATTATTATAATAATGCCACCTTAATATCCGTGCCCACCAATATATGTGATAAAGATAACGGGACGGAGGGAGTAAATAATATATATTGTTGACCTTGGACTGCGTGCAAGAAAAAGAAAAAAATAAGGGGTAACTTCATTAAAATCCCATCAGCTAAAATATCTTTCACTTAACTCCCTACTTCAAATATTTTATCAGTTAAGGACCATCTGGAAAACTATACTATCACTTAAGGACCAAATGCACTTAAAAGACTATTTTATCCTTACTTTATGATTTTTATTTTTATTTTTCTTTTTTTAATGAAACAAAACGATTGAATAAGAGAAAATAAAAATAAAAAAGACAATAAGAACACAGAAGGAAACGGGTCTTTTTAAAAAATAGCCTTTGACTCGGTCAACTTTAAAAAAATAGCACCGTTGATTCTGCCTTTTGAAAAGTAGCCTTCAATTTGAGGATGTTTTCGTCTTTTGACAGGATTTTATTTTTTTATATATATAGCACGGGGTCCCCTACTTTATAGCAGGGGTCCCGTGCTCATGAGACCCCTGCTATAAAGCAGGAGACCGTGAAGGTCCCCTGCTATATAGCAGGGGTCCCATGGAGCAGGGGACCCGTGCTATATAGCAGGGGACCCCGCTCACAACATGAGGGTCCCCTGCTATATAGCACGGGTCCCCTGCTCCATGGGACCCCAACTATATAGCAGGGGACCTTCACGGGTCTCCTGCTTTATAGCAGGGGTCTCATGAGCACGGGACCCCTGCTATAAAGCAGGGGACCCCGTGCTATATACAAAAAAAAAATTGTTGGGGATTTCAACACACGGCCTATTACTTGAACGTCTGACTACACAACCACTGGATTACACCCCACCCGCCCGCCCAAACGTGATTCCCATTTCACATATTGGTTTTTAATGTGGGGCCCGATTAGTAAGAGCATTAAAATCATTTACCATTTGTAGGCTATTTTTTAAAAGCTGATCAGGTAAATCGCTATTTACTTAAAAATCCCGTAGGAAACGATGAAGAAGAAAAAGGGAAGAAGAAGAATAAAAAGGAGAAGAAGGGAAAATGGAAGTGCCTATCATCGGTCCAGAGTAGCGTGACTGTGAGTTTTACAGTCCGGTGCGGGGTTCTCAATGGAGACGACGAAGAAAATCTGAAAATGGGGAAGAACAACAAAGAGAAAATGTGACGAATTGTGGGTTTTCATGTGCAATTCCACACATTTTTTCTTGATTCAGGTCCGTGACAGCGTGGGTCTTTTCCAGCCAACAATTTTCATATCGCAATCAAACATTCAAATCAGACTCAAACAAAACAAAAAAAACGTTCAAATCGCAATGGAACGACGAAAGGGGAAAGGGTCTTTTCGCACGACTGGTAAGCAAATTCTCGTAAAATTCGTTCGTACGTAGATGAATGATCGAACTTGATTCAGAATCTCTCCAAAAAAAGTCCGGACCGAAACACAATTTCGGCCGGAACAGTCCGACCGAAAAAGAAATTCGGCCACCTCCAGGCCGGACCGAAAAATAATTTCGGTCGTGCCTTGAGGTGGCCGAAAATTTTTTTCGGTCCGGACAGAAACGACCGAAATTATTTTTCGGTCCGGACTGTTCCGGCCGAAATCACCTTTCGGCCGGAACTGCGGCTGCCGAAATCATGTTTCGGCCGCCACTTCTTGTGGCCGAAATTAGTCTTCGGCTGTGTAATAACTTTTTTTTTTGCAGACGATGAGAGGGAAATCCTCATCCCGGAGGATTTGATCGGCGACGGGGTAAACTACAGTGAGCATTTTCGCGTAGGAGGTCGATTTCAGACCGACGTGGAAGCCATTAACTGGGCGAAAGGCGTCGCCATTGCTCTGGGTTTCGAGGTGATTATTTCGTCGCATAAGAAATGCGGTACAAAAAAACTGATTAGATGTTCTCGCGGAGAACGTTATAGAGGCAACGAGGACAAATTGGAGAGGGTTTCGAAGTCGAACAAGTGCAGGTGTCCGTTTGTAGTCATAGCTCAGGAGGATCCAATGGCTAGGGAATGGTACATTCGTACGGGCCCACCTGATAAATCTACGCACAATCACCGTCTGATACAGTATCCCGAGGGACACCGCCAGACTAGTGGGTTAAGTCGCCGGGCAATGAAGGTCGTAGAGGAAATACCTGCTGCGGAAGCGAAACCAGCTCATATCCTCTCGGCGATGAGGGCTCGACACGCAGAAGATAATGCGACGATCAGGCACATATATAATTACAGAGATCGTTTGAAGAAAGACTATTCTGAGGGCCGAGACGTGGTGAGCCAGTTGATGCACCAGGCGAGTCACGCCGGATATTATGTTCAAGCCCTGGGAGACGACGAGACTAATGCGCTGACGCATGTTTTTCTCGCACACCCGAACTAACTTGCACTGGTGAGGACGTATCCGTACTTCATTGGCATCGATTCTACGTACAAGACCAACAGGTACAAAATGCCTCTAGTTGAGATTATAGGGATGACTCCCTGTAATCAGAACTTCCTTTGTGGGTTTGCCATTATGAAGGACGAGACGGAGAGAAGTTATGAGTGGGTGTTGCAGTCCCTTCGGGATATTCTGGGGCCAGGTGTCTACCCTTCGGCGATTGTGACTGATCGTGAGTTGGGCCTTCTTCGACCCGTACAGGAAGTATTTCCGTATTCTCACCATATGTTGTACACGTGGCATATCTATAAAGACGTGGAGAACAAAGTTTATTGGACGACGGCTCAAAACAAAAAGACAGCAGCTCACTTCACGCATAAGGCCTGGAAAGCTGTCATCGAAGCTCCGACGATAGACGCGTACGAGCAGACACTGATTGACATGCGTCTGCGTTGGGTAGCCAACTCCGCTATCGTCAAGTACGTTGAGCAGACATGGTTGGTGCATAAGGAGAAGTTCGCCAAAGCTTGGACGAACCAGGTGCTTCATTTCGGGAACACCACTACATGTCGGGTGGAGAGTGCTCACAGCGAGCTGAAGCAATGGCTGAACTCGGCCACTGGGTCTCTTGACACCGTGTGGGTGAAGGTGCACGACCAGATTCAGAACCAACTGAATCGCATCAGAAAGGTAAATTAATTATTATACGTGTCAAACGAAATGCTTATCTAATAATTTTTTTATGTTGACATGCAGGCACTGGAGGAGTGCCGCTCGAAACGACCGATTGGGAACTCAGGTTTTCCTTTCCACACGATATTGTAAAGAGTTTCACACCATTCAATATCGATAATGGGAAATGAGTTGAGGCGTGCCAAAGAGTTGTCGGATGAGGTTTACTCCGCGTTCGGATGTGTGGTACGACGTACGCACCATCTCCCATGTGCGTGCGAGCTCCAGCAATGTATCGACAACAACTACCCAGTTGCTGCAGAATGCTTGCACGACTTCTGGAGGACACTCACGATCGGCGATGGAGTAATTCCCGATATTTCTGATCGGGATTACTTATACGACCTCGTGCGTGAGGCAGAAACCCGCGATATCGCCGTTATGCGTGGCCTCCATCGAGTCGTCCACGAACACCTGTATCCCGACGCCCGTGAGTGGAATGAGCCTGATGTTAAGACGTCTGTAAAAGGTCGGCCGAAGAAGAAAAACTCGACGAAGCGGGATCGAAGTGCTTGGGAGTACGCAATCCCAAGGGGTGGACGCAGCGGAGGGCGCAGCAGTACCAGTCATAGCAGCCAGGGTCGCACGTCATCTTCGTCTGTGAAGCGGTCTCGATCTACTACGGAGACAGGTACTACTATCTCTTACTCGTAAATTTGTTCAATCACGGGTGCACATCTAATCCTGAAAATTGCGTTCTACAGGTGAATCAGACTTCCACCACACCCACTTGGCCAACCACGTAACAACAGTCATCCATTCGTATATAGTTAGCTATAAGAATGTGGTGGCAGACGACAACTGTGGATTTCGCGTTATCGCGTCCCATGTTTACGATGACGAGGAGGACTGGATCACCGTCAGGAATAACGTCGCGAACGAACTCGCGGCCCATTGGGATCGCTACTCGGCATTGTACTATGGTGATTCATTGGAAATGCAGTTGGATCGTATACGCTGGGAAGGGGGCCCTTGTGGAGCGAACCACTGGATGATGACACCGTGTGATTTGTGGGTTGTTGCGAGAATTTGGAACGTTGTAATTGTCCTCTACGGGTACGGCAATGGGACGAACATCAACATGCTTTGGAACACAATATTGCCGCTGCGTGCCGATCGGACTGCTACTTGACCGACCCGTACGATCGTCGCGCACCTTGGGGATGATTATCAGCATTACATCAGACTTAATTTATGTCCAGATTTTCCTATGCCCAATTTACATCCGTATTGGTTTCACGTATCGTAGTGATCGACTTGCCGGTTGGGAGATCAGATATCAGAGTCGATTCGCTCTGGATTAACCTAATGCGTCATAATAATTTGTGAATGTCTACTGTATTATTTATTTGTATTATTTATTTGTATTATTTATTTATATTATTTATTTGGATTATTTATTTGTATTATTTATTTGTATTATTTATGTATATTATTTATTTGGATTATTTATTTGGTTATTTATTTGGATTATTTAATTGGATTATTTATTTGTATTATTCATTTATATTATTTATTTATATTATTTATTTGTATTATTTATTTGTATTATTTATTTATATTATTTATTTGGATTATTTAATTGGATTATTTATTTATATTATTTATTTGGATTATTTAATTGGATTATTTATTTATATTATTTATTTGGATTATTTAATTGGATTATTTATTTGTATTATTTATTTATATTATTTGTTTATATTATTTATTTGTATTATTTATTTGAATTATTTACTTGTATTATTTATTTGTATTATTTATTTAAATTATTTATTTGGATTATTTAATTGGATTATTTATTTATATTATTTATTTGGATTATTTAATTGGATTATTTATTTGGATTATTTATTTATATTATTTATTTGTATCAGTAATTCGAAACGGAATAAATATGCAAACAAATATTCAAAACATATAGAAAATCCGTCCGATACAATAAATGAAAAATAAAAAAACAATAGCAACACGTCAAGGGGCCTGGCGCCACTGGTCGTTGATGTCGTCCAGCCTGTCTCGGAACTCGTCCGTATGCGTCGAGCCGTCAAGATGCATACTGGCTAGCATATCGGTACTCAAGCTGTACATTGTGATGTACCACGGTACATAGCAATAATACGTACGATTAAACATATAAATATAAAAAATCGATAAGATTAAATTACGTACGTAGTCGGCGTTACTGCGCGGGGGTATGCCTGCCGATGAGGATCCCTGCTTCGTCGAAAGCAGGCGAGGATGAGAATGCCGCTCATACCAGTCCATGTACCCTGCAACGGTTTCATCAAGGTACTCCGCGGTGGCCCGATTGATGTATGAGAGGTTGAGGATGTAGGCGTACGGGAACTGACGCCAAGCATGTTCTGCTGCATCGGCAGAATGAAGCACCTTATACCTCGTCGGGTCTGCTGGCATGACCGCCTTCCGTGGCGGACTCATCGGCGGCGGGATGACCTGCACGTACCCCAGCAGGAGCAACACTCTCGAGAGCGAGTAGGGCTCAACGACATCGCGATATATAACCCATCCCACGAAAATCGTCCTCAGCTGCTGCGACGCTGGATCGGGACCGTAGGGCAGCCTAGCAACCTGAAAACATTTCAAAAATTTTAAATAATTGTCGTCAATATAGACATAAATTGTTAAGATACGTCGCTTGCAGTCATGACATCTATCTGACGGCGGATATCAATCAAGCGGACCGTCCTCTCGTGCTGAGCTACAGACCACATGCGTGATCGTGCCTGGCCAGGCTCCACATGATGGGGGAGACGGTGTGGGCGGAAGCATGGGAAGTACTTGTAGATCCAGCATATCCCCTCGCATCCGCCCTGCTTGCCATGCCAAGCTGGCGATAAAGGTAAGCGAGAGCGGCCGAGCCCCACGAGTACCCACTGGCAGAGGGCAACGAGCGGTAGAACTCGTGCATGATGTCCGGCTTCACCCGGTTCCCGCTCTTGTCGACGAACAGCGTCGACCCCAACAGAATCCACAACCAAGCGATGGCCTGGAACCCCGCCGGCCGACCCCCCGCATCCGCTGCATCACGTCTTTCGTCGCAACCCCACCGCCTCTCCAAGAATCCCTGAGCGCGTCCGCGGAGATGCCCACACCGCGATCTGCCCATCGGCGACGTCTGGGGTGCCCGATACTGTCGCTCCGTCGATCGGGATACCCAGGATGTGCTCGACGTCGTGGAGCATGATCGTCATCTCCCCAAATGGCATGTGGAAGGTGTTCGTGTCTGGATGCCAGCGCTCCACAAAAGCGCACAGTAGAGGCTGGTCCAAGTGACCCACCATGGCATCTGTGAGGTCACAAGCCCCGTACCATCGATCTGGCTCTGCGTCTCCGGCGGGAAATGGGAGTACCAATTCTTTAGCTTCCCAAGCACTAATGCCCGCTGCTCGCACTTCAACAGGGGCCTCTCCTCATCACCCATCCAGATGCGGGGCGCGATGTGCCCCAGATAACTAGGGATCACCTCGTCATCATATGGACCACCGGGCTGTGGCCCCTGCACCCTCCAGGAATCGTCATCAACGACCCTGGAACGCTTGCTCCCTATTTCATTTTTCACGAACAACGCAAAAATAAATTTAATTTCTTTTACGTATTTTAAGACACGACATCGCATGTCAGTTTATAGAGGAGAATGGAATTACCTGAGGAGGCCGGTGGCAGATCGTCGTCGGATGACTGAAACGATGCTTCATCATCTGCCACACCATCATCCGCATGCGGATCGTAATCCGCATATACGGATTGAGAAGCAGCCACTCGCTGCCGCCTCTCCTCCTCCCGTTCTCTACGAACGGATGCGTCAACGCCTCGCGTCCTCGTGTGACGCTCTCCAGATCCCTCCAACGGGGGGATCTACTGCTCCCTCCGAGTAGGGTCTTTCCACCCTTGGTCTGCAATTAAAAGTTTTTTAAAAAAAAAAAAACCGACCGAAACATGATTTCGGTCGATGTACCGACCGAAACATGATTTCGGTTCGGTCGGAACAGTATCGATCGAAACATGATTTCGGTCGGCACTGTCCCAACCGAAACATTATTTCGGTCGGCATAGGCACGACCGAAACATGATTTCGGTCGGCATATGTAGAACCGAAATTGTGTTTCGGTCGTGACTTAGCCGACCGAAATTATGTTTCGGTCATGCCGATATCCGACCCTAAATCTCGTTCGATCTGCCGTTTTTTCGAACTATTCCGATCCGTGTTCAGTAATCCATCTACGTACGAATGATTTTACGTTAATTTGCTTACCAGTCGTGAAAATAGGCCCTTTCCCTTTCCTTGTCCCTGTCGGCGATCCATTGCGATTTCAATATTTTTTGTGTTTTTGTCTGATTTGGATGTGTGATTTGGAAAGTGTTGTCTGGAACAGAGCTTTAAATAGAAATTTTTATTGTTTATTATAGTTTTTTCTTTTTAAATTATTTTAAATATCATAAGGGCAAAATCGTCTTTTTCCAGCCCTTTAGGGGGCGGTTACAAGTAAAAAGGGGGCGGTAAATAGTAACTCCCATGAAAAATCATTATTGTTTGCAAGGATGCGCCGGGGAGAATTGTCGTTCCATTCAAGTCTATATGTTGTATATAGTTATGAAATTTGTTGTCCAATCATATGTTGCATGTATATTAATTCGTTGCAGATATTTTGATTACGCGAATGTTTTTAGTGTTACGGTAATGCTCATGGATGTATTGAGATAGTTTTATGACTAAAACGATGTTAGTTATACATGTATTTTTGGTACGGTAAAGTGGAAAAAAGGTACGATAACTATGTGTAGAAAGTACATGGAACCCTTGTTAAATAGTACCTCACACCATTAAAATGGTACAGCATATATCCACAATAAGATACAGTCACAGACTTCTCACTGAGACATTATACACGATATATTTGGTACAACTTGGTAGGATAAGCAATTTTCGTAGTAATGCAAATTTTTTTCTTCGGAAAACCACAATTCCATGTGTATATAAGTTATATGTTTCACTCTTTGTGGATGTTAGGTTGTAGGTTGTAGGTTGCTCGTTTTGGCGGACGGTTGTGTTCCGGACTTTACGTATGTTGGGTTGTGTTGCATTATTTATGGATGTTGGGTTGTGTTGCATTATTTATGGATGTTGGGTGTGTTGCAGACTTTATGGATGTTGGGTTGTGTTGCAGCTGCTTTTGAACATCGTTGTCAGGTATATGTACCAAGATGATTATCGATATGTTACCAAGTTTAACATCGTTAGTGTACCAAATTATACTACGGTAATGTACCATATTTAGTACTGATATGGTACCACATTGAAATGTAAAATATAAAAGCATAGTATTAGCTGTACCAAATATAGCGTTTACAATGTACCTTTATACAGTTATTGACCGTATCTAAAATCTAGCATTTTCTGTACCACAATTCGTATCGAAACTGTACCGTGATTTTTCGATCCAATTACGTCCATTTTAATACGTCAACTAACAGATTAGTGCGTACAAACAATAAGTAAATAAAAAATAATGCAAAAGCATGTATTATAGGGTGGTCGTTCTCAATTAAACAAACAAAATAATGTATCGAACACTAATTGGTAACAACATTGTTCATCTTCTTCTAATGATACATTGGATACATATAAGAATCGAATTTCTCAAAAAATATCAAACTTGATACGAAGTTAACAATATAACTTAGATACATATAAGAATCAGATTTCTCAAAAAAATCAAATTTAAATTGGATCGAATATAGCATAAACAATATACTGTACCATATATTGTGCAACTAGAGTACCCAAAAGAGGCATCCCACCGTACATAAAACTAAAGGTTTAATGTATCTAAACTGAGTACGTTACCGTACCACGAAATCAAATTTTAATTGGATCGAATATAGCGTAAACAAATATATTGTACCATATGTTGTGAAATTAGTGTACCGAAATCTGGCACGGAACCGTACTATAATAAGAATGTTTAATGTAACTACTCTAAATAGTTTACCGTACCACAAAATTAAATTTGAGAAGGATCGAATATACGAACATTTTGCAGCGTGTCAGAATATTTGCAGTCTGTCAGACGTTTTGCAGCGTGTCAGAACAACCTTTATTCAGTCTGAATCTGTCATAAAACCGTTAACTTTGTTCTTTTTATTCGAAGAAGAGGCAAACCGTGAACTTTGTTTCGCATTGTACCCTATCTTTCTTTAAGAATTTTATTTATTTTCTTTTCTGTAGATTAAGCGTACCACTTTGAGGTTTTTTCGTGTACCATCTAACTATTATTCGCTGTTTCTTGTACTCACTCTGTTTACCATACCATTGCAATATTGTTACCGTACCACAATTTTTACAGATATTTTACTGTAACACTGTATTCATCAGATTTAAGATTACACAACACAAAATATATGCCGTGACAGAACCTATTACTCCAACACAAAAAATATGCCATGACAGAACCTATCTACATGTATGGCCCAAAAAATATCGCCATGGAACATATCTACACCCTAATATGCAAAAAATATCGCCATGAAACCTATCTACATGTAATACATGGTGCAAAAATTATGCCCTGACAGAACCTATCTACACATAATGTATGGCCCAAAAAATATGCCATGACCCTATATGCTTCGTAATATAACACTGATTTTTTCTACACCATATTAGAAAAATACGTAATAATGAGTTTTTTTTGTTTAAACACTTGTTGTAATGAAATTCATAGGTGTTATGATGTTTGCGGGTGTTTTAACACTTGACGGGGGGAGGTGTAACGATTTTCGTTCGTTGGAATACGGAGTGGAATACAAAGAGTGGAATATTTCGAAATTCTATGTAATCTATTTCGAAATTCTATCACTTTCGAAATATAAAACATAAATCAAAACTTTCTAAAATCAATCGTGTAAAGACTGTTAGTAAATTAGTGTTGATTTAATTGGCCGGATATTTCTCTAGAATCGCATTTGGAGATCACTTTCCAAAGACAATATTTCGTCCCGGGATAAGACTAGAGAAAACTGTTATATCGCTCGTGAATTCAATGTACCTGTGTCGAGTGTTTCTGCGTTTATTTATAACCCAAGTTTCGACCGGTTATGTCTGTTCATAATAGACATAATCCTTTCAAGGATGGTGTCTGTTTGAGAACAGATATTTCCTTTTGAAGCCAAGCACCTATTCGGGTATACACCATTTCGAATGAAGAGGTTTTCAGGGGAAAGCATGCACACCTTGACCCCCACTTCGCTTTGGGTTCCGACATAAAATGTTCTCCGAGCGTGCACTCCGCACCACCTAACCCGGATACATTTTACGTCCCAATTTACACTAAAATATATAACAAAGGCCTAGCTTTCGAGAATCTCATGAAAAACCTTATTTTCATTCGAAAGTCCCTTAGCCTTCAAAAATCAAACTGTTAAGATCAATCTTTCAAAAATCCTTTCAAAAATCAATCCACGAGATTCAACCTGCAAACACCCATCGTGTTTCAACAATCATAACAAAACATACGAAAAACGTTATTTCCTTCGAAGATCTTAAAACTCTTGATCAAAATAATTTTCTCAAGAACACATTAAACTTCAACAAAACTTTTAAACAATCATTGACTCTCTAAAATCAGAACCTAAATAAAACATGACTCCATGCAGATTTTCGTTCTCACTAAAGATCATAAATACTAAGTTACGAATAAAACATAAAGATCATGTGTTAGAAATTCTTACCCCTCATAAGCTTAGTACGATCTTGTTGGGTTTGGGCTCCCAACTTTGTCTCCGAAAGCTTGGTAAGGATGTCTCATATGACCACTTGAGAGTTTCCGGGTGCAAGTGTTTTGTGCATGACCCAAGAGATGAGAGATCAAAGTTGGATGCCAAAACAAGACAGCGCATTTTTCTTGGCTATGGCGATGACGAGTTTGGCTACAGATGTTACGATCCCGTTGATAAGAAGCTTATCAGAAGCCGTGATGTTATCTTTATGGAGGATCATACGATTGAGGATATCGAGAAGTCAGAAAAGCCTGTTATTCAGAATGACCAGTTGATTGATTTGGATCGCCTACTTACACCAAATCCAGGTGAAGTTGAGAGTCAACCCGATGATCATGTTGTCGATGATATTAATCAGCAGGAGGAGACACATGTTGGCTTGCTAGAACCTTCTGTTAGAAGGTCTACTAGAGAGAGACGACCTTCTACTCGTTTTTCATCCGATGAGTTCGTACTTCTTACTAGTGAAGGTGAGCCAGAGAGTTACGATGAAGCCTTTCATAGATAGAGACAAGTGGATTGCTTCTATGAAAGACGATATGGATTCTTTATGAGTAAATGACACGTATGAACTGGTGGAGCTTCCTAAAGGTAAAAGGGTCTTGAAGAACAGGTGGATTTACAATGTGAAGCATGAATAGCACTCACTTTCTCCCAGATTTAAATCCAGGTTGGTTGTCAAAGGCTTCAGCCAGAACCAGGGGATTGATTTTAGTGAGATTTTTTCACCAGTTGTGAAGATGACTTCTATTCGTGTCGTTTTGGGTTTGGCAGGGAGTCTTGATTTTGATATAGAACAGATGGATATCAAGACTGCTTTTCGTCATGGTGATCTTGATGAAGAAATTTATACGGAGCAACCGAATGGCTCGTTTAGAAAGGAAAGGAGAATTACGTCTGCAAATTGAAAAAGAGCTTGTATGGCTTGAAGCAAGCTCCGAGGCAATGATATAAGAAGTTTGAGTCGGTGATGATTCAAGAAGGATATAAGAAGAATGATACTGACCATTGTGTATTTATACGAGATTCCCCGATGACGTATCATCATTTTGTTACTTTATGTTGATGATATACTTATTGTAGGTTCTTCGCCATCTCGAATTTACAAGTTAAAGAAGAACTTGAGCAAGCATTTCTCGATGAAGGATTTGGGGCCGGCTCAATGCATTCTTGGGATGAATATCACACGTGACCGAAAAGAGAAGAAGTTGTGGTTATCTCAAGAAAAGTGCATCGAAAATGTACTGCAACGCTTTAGCATGGAGAGAGCTAAACCGGTGAGTACTCCACTTGCTACCTTTATTAGATTGAGCATGACACAGTGCCCTACAGACGAGAAAGAAAAAGAAGTTATAGATCGAGTTCCCTATTCATCTGCCGTTGGTAGTCTTATGTACGCTATGGTGTGTACTTGACCAGATTTAGCTCATGCAGTTGGAATTGTCATGTCTATCCAGGAAAAGAGCATTGGAACACTGTGAAATGGATTTTGAAATATCTCCGAGGTACGTCCAACATGAGATTGTGTTTTGGTTCTGACGAGCCTATTCTTGTTGGTTATACAGATTCAGATCTGGGCTGTGGATACGAGGAAATTTACTTCGGGCTATTTGATTACTTTTACAGGGGGAGCTGTTTCTTGGCTGTCTCCTTCAAAAGTGTATTGCCTTGTCTACGAAAGAGGCAGAATTTATAGCTGTTACGGAAACTTGCAAAGAGCTTCTTTGGATGAAGAACTTCATGAGTGAGCTTGGTTTTGATCAGCAAAGGTATGTCTTATTCTGTGACAGCCAAGAGTGCTATTCATCTCAGTAAGAATCTGACGTTTCACGGGACATCGAAGCATATAGATATGCGGTATCATTGGATTCGTGAGATTTGGATACCAAGCAGCTTGAAGTTGAGAAGATTCACATAATGGCGCTGATATGATGACTAAGTCATTGGTGAGATCGAAATTTGAAGCTTGTTGTACGATCGCCGGTTTGGCGATTTCCTCCACATAGTTGGGAGGGGGAGATTTGTTGGGTTTGGGCTCCCAACTTTGTGTCCGAAAGCCCACAGCCCACTAACAACATAACATCTATAGCTAGATCTCACCTACTACATTGGATAAATCGATCATTCACCCATGAAAAGAAGAAATTTCTGCAACTTTTTCTATCAGCGACATATTTGGATTTCTCACATTTGGAGGGACAAACGTTGTCCAATTGACTTGAAATTTGGACGGAAGGTATAAGACCCATTGATCTTCATTCTGTCCAAAGGGTTTTTCATTTCGAGATCTGGTTTGTGAGTTACGAATTTTTGGATTCTGCTGTGTTTTTTCTGTGCGAATTTGATCTTTATGATCTTGTTTTGAGTTGTTGTGCTTTTGGAGCATTGATTTGGTTAGCTCTTTGTGGTTGTGTTGTGGATGTAATCTTGCTGTACTTGAAGTGGTGATAGTGGATTTTGGATCGTTTGGTCCCGTGGTTTTTACCCCGTCGATTTGAAGGGGTGTTCCACGTTATATCGGTGTGTTTTTTTTTTCCATTATTTCGTTGCGTTGATAATTCTTGGGCTGTCGATACGAGTTCGCTGCCGTAATATTCCGTTATTGGTGCCGTCCGATCCTAACAGATCTTTCCTCAGGCTTTTCTCCACACTCTCTCTCTTACTAATTCATTTTCGTTTGTTGAATGAGATGAAGAAACGTCTTTATAAACTTATCCTATACTTACGTGAGTGGTTGAACAAATGACAAGGACTTTAACTGTTTAGCTTAATGTTTATCTTTCTCTTATGAAATTCATTATTATCTAAAATACATATCCAACGTTTAGTTAAAGGATTAATTATTATTTGTGTTAAGGTTGTTTTCGTCCCCTTACTAAGTTTTCAAAAGTTTGACAACTAAGCCATGTATAATGCGTGAGATATTAATCAAATGACAAGACCTTAACCTAATCTTTACTATAAATAAAATATTGACCATTAGTCTTGATGCGGACATATGTTAGGAATTATTTATTGGGTTCAATTAATTATTTGATATTAGTCTTGTATTTTATTTAAGTGAACTGGGTTTTAATGTTTTAGAGCCCAATGATGTTATTCTTGTAATGGGCTTGCTTACAAGGGCGCAATTATTTATACCAACCTGTGGTATAAATACTAAAACCTAACACATAGTTAGGAGTCTTGTGCGTGATAATTAATAGATAGAGAATTTCAGAGAAGGAGCATCCCAACCCCTCCTCAAGAACGACGCACACACCCCTCGCTAAGTGAATTCTTCCATTTATTTCGTGGTTTAATTGCTTGAAATATGCTTTAGTTGGATATAAACGGACCAACAAGTGGTATCAGAGCTAAACGCGTTCAGATTTGAAAAATTTACGAAATAATATTTCTTGGTGTTCTTCGTGCTCTTCAAAATTTTCGAAAATTTTGATTTGTTTTGGTGTTTTTTATGATGTTTGAGTGTTTAGGGTTGAAGATATAAGTGTTAAAGATCATTACCCAGACGTTTCTTGTGCAATCCTTCTCAGTTTGGGGGTAGATTTTATCTGTTCGTGCATGAGAACCTTTTGCAGGTACCGTAGCAATTCGCGGCGCAGTGAATAGTAGTTTGCAAAAAAATCGCGAAATCACTGTAGCGTTCTCGAGAGCACTGTAGCAATTCGAGAAATTGTTTTAAAAAAATGATTTCGAAGTCACTGTAGCAAAAAAATTCAATCGAAATCAGTTCTCGATACCCAAATTCACCAATTGCGACATTTCAATTGAAATCAGTTTTCGGTCCTCAAATTTACCAAAAGTGCCATCGAAAACCTCACCCCGCGAAATTCTTTCTCGAAACAATCATTGCGAAAATTAATTTCGAATTCAACGTTGCGAAAAGTTATCGTTGCGAAAACGTTTTGTGCCTTTTCTTTCGAGTAATTACATGTCAGGCCCATTTAATATGTTTGCTTTTGATTTCAGGCCCCATTTATATTTCATGTAGATATAAGTATCCAAATGTAAGTTTCATTTAGAAATAAGGACCTAATCCATGAAAAAAGACATAATTACGAATCACTACCATCGTCTTATTCAAACGAACAAAGCAACCATGAACAAGTGGTATACAATGTACATGAAGTGTTACTGTAGATCCATGAAGTGGTACTGTAGACCCATGAAGTGGTACGAGTGAATAGTAAAGTGGTACCGGTGAACAGTGAAGTGGTACGGTAGATCCATGAAGTGGTACTGATGAACAGAGAAGTGGTACAACATTTGTAGACCCATGAAATGGTACTGTTGACTAGAGAAGAACTGGTAAGGGTGACCCATGAAGTGGTACTGTTGAACAGAGAAGTGGTACAGCATTTTGTAGACCCATGAAGTGGTAATGTTGAACGGAGAAGTGGTACAACAGAACTCTTAAGTGTTTTTCTGCAGAAATCGGGTAAATATTTGCACAAGAAACACGTAAGAGTTCTTCTAATCGGGCATGATTTTGCAGTGATTCTGGACACTCCCCTCCATTCGGGCATGCCACGCTTGCAGAATAAATTAAATCCTTCTGCCTCTACGAATGAAAAAGGGAGCTCGTGCATCATTATCCAATGGGCTAATATGACTCTTTCATTCTTTCCATGTCAAACTTTCCATCGTGCAAAGCGAGGTAAGACGTTAGATCAACACCAGTTGTCACAAAACCAAGTTGTGTTTGTGAGAGTTTCTCTTTATCACGTAGAGATTTCGCTTTAAGATAAGAGCCACAACTTTTTAAATGTCTGTGAAGCTGTGTCGTCGGAGTCGTTTTGCCCTTAGCGAAAAATTTCTTGCAATGTTTGCAAGAAACTTTTAGGCTGCCATCTGAACTCTTTATCTCTTCAAAGCCTGACCAGACGACTGATGTTTTTCTTCGTTTAGGTTTCTGAAGTTCACTATCAGCCGCTTTGTCTTCCTCTACAGCTTCATCCAAGGTTGCACTGTCTGAAATATCAAGCTCCTCATCATTAATGTTCGTCTCCATGTCATTAGCATGTGGTTCGATGGTTTGCTCAACATTTTGTAGGATTGCGCTTGAAGAATCTTGGCCAGAATGGCCAGAAATTAAAACATCAGGGTTCATATCTGCAATGAGGAGAAGTAAGAACACAAATACCCACATAAAAACACAAATACTCACATTTCACATCTTAAAAATACCGAAATAAACTTTCCAGAATAGGGTTTCAAAATAATACCAAATATAAGTCATACCTAGGTTATGGAACTCGAGTTAGATACTATAGCTGGAAGAGTATGACTGAGAGAGGTAGCTCCAGAGCATCACCGAGTGTTGGGGCGAAGCGAGATCGAGAGAGCAGATGGTGTGGTGGTGGAGTGAGAGTGACGCTTGGTTCAAATGTTTTAGAACTGATGATAAAGTGAAATTAGAAAATATGAAGTAATTAAAATAGATAGTGAAATAATTAAATATAAGAAATATGAAATATCTATAATTTTCAAAATTATATTAAAAATAGAAAGCTCATGAGCCGGCTCGTGAGCTTTCGAACAGTTATGATTGAGCTCGAGCTCGTTAAGAGAAGCTCGAGCTCGAGCTCGATAACAGTGAGCTTGAGATTGTGATAGATGAGTTCGACCTAAGCTTTTGTCGAGCCGGCTCATCGAGCTCGTGAGCCGTCTCGACTCATCTTTCACCGCTAGTGTGTCCTCACCATCCATATGTTCTTATATCTTTTTAGGACACATACACTTGTTTCTTATCTGGACTCTGTGACCAGATCAGAACTTTCGTAGACATGTCCTACTACAACATGCTTCGATGATCGGAAGGAAGTCCTACCATTGGAACATCAAACAACAACAGTTTCAGACCATTGTCTTCGAGCTAGTCTCAAATGTAAACGGAACGCCTATTTGGCTCCGGATTCTCAGCCATGTTCTCACAGGCCACGTCTCAGAGTTTAACTCTGAAGTCGTGTCGACGGACTGCCTTTGTGGCTCCGTCAGGTTATTACCCAACCTGAGTACCCACCAATTCCGCCGCGCATACCACTCTGAAGACGGGCTCTCATGCAATTGATGAAAAAATCTGAAGGAGCCCAAGCACATTTTTGGAAAACGCACTCCATCATCTTGTCCCGACGACGCGATCTTCTTGCCAAAGACGATGCCTCATTTTGACCCATCGCATGACGATCTCCCCAGCTCGATCTTCATGAGGGGGAGGAGTACTAAAGCAAAATGGGAGCAACACCACGATGAAAGTGCAATATAGATCAGAAAATACCAAATCTCAAGCGTCGTCAAAGAATCAAGCGAAGACCACAGAGTCCAACGATTGAAGTTGTCGCCTCATGTACGACTCTCCGAATTTAAAGAAACACCCCAATCACAACGCAAGGTTGAACAAACGTAGGGGGAGTTGAGCTACAATCGAACGGAGAGATCGGACTCAAATGACAAGATACGGCCAACAACTTCAGCATGGACGTCAAGAATCAAAGCTGTCGACTCGTGTACAGCTCTTCGAATTTAAAGAAAATTCCCAATCCCAACACAAGGTTGAACAAATGTAGGGGGAGTTGCGACAAGTGAAGGAAGAGCTGGAACACCTAAAGAGAAGACTCGACTCGTGTACGTCTCTCAAAATTTAAAGAGAAAAATCAATCTCAACAAAAGGTTGAACAAACGTAGGGGGAGAGATCGAACACAAGATAGGCGATCCAACAAGCAGCTTTGAACACTTAAGAGAAGAGAAGTTCAAAAGATGGTGAGCTTGAAGATCTTTTAGAGAATAGGTCACAAGACAAGACAACGGACGATGTGATTGAAGAAGAACACGCAAGCAAATGCTTTCGCGTACACAACTCCGATACGTGTTCTTTGAGGACTCAGGACGATTACAAGACGAAGATAACCAGCGTTGAATTACAAATTGAACACAAAGGAGGAGATTGTTAGGAATTATTTATTGTGTTCAATTAATTATTTGATATTAGTCTTGTATTTTATTTATTTGAACTGTGTTTTAATGTTTTAGAGCCCAGTGATCTTATTCTTGTAATGGGCTTACAAGGGCCCAAGTATTATATACCAACCTGTGGTATAAATACTAAAACCCTAACACATAGTTAGTCTTGTGCGTGATAATTAATAGATAGAGAATTTTAGAGAAGGAGCCTCCCAACCCCTCCTCAAGAATGCACGCACACACCCCACGCTAAGTGAATTCTTCCATTTATTTTCGTGGTTTAATTGCTTGAAATATGCTTTAGTTGGATATAAACGGATCAACAACATAAATTAGGCAGGCGAAATAATGAAATTAAGAAAATGATTTAGATTAAGGTGACAATTAGAAAAACTTGATAGAAATTAGAGTTTTGGAAAAATAGGGAGGTAAAAACATGAAATAAGGCTTTTAGGGGACCTCAGAGAAACCTTTAGGGACCTCCTAAAGGCTTTAAGGACCTAGCACCATATTGGGGAAGTATTTTGGGACCTATCATGCTAAGCAGGTCATGTCGTCCCGAGGAAGCGTCATAAGGAAGCCATACAGTAGCCTGAAAGGACGTCTGACAACACTGAAAAGCTGTTCCTGACAAGCTGTCTCAGGCTGTCTGATGCCCTGATGTGATAGAATGCGTCCCATCTCCAGCCGCCTGATGTCCCTGACAGCATAGAACCCATCACATCTCCAGCCGCCTGATGTCCCTGCCAGCCCCCTGCTCCTGACAACCCAGGGTCACGTCCCAGTCTGATGTCCCTGAAATGACTGAATACGTCTCATCTCTTAGAAGTAAGCCAGGCTAGCCGTTGGGAGCTCCTATAAAAGGAGGACATCATCATTTCCGCACCTAATTCACATTCCAACACCTCTGAACACTTAGAAAAATACTCTCTCACTATAAAAACGTCTTTATGTATTTTCCTATGTGTTTTTGAGAGAGAAGAGCGAGATATGAGTAGTTATGAGTATGTAAGTCATTGAAGTATAGTGAAAACAGTTCCTGAGCGCCCGTTGACGTAGGATCTGCAAAGATCCGACCACGTAATCCCTGTGTTATTTCATTTACGTCCCCAACACGCCCCAAACACATCCCAAACAGGTTCCAAATACGTCCCAAGGTCCCTAACAGGTCCCAAATACGTCCCAACACGTCCCCAAACACATCCCTTTCACATCCCTTTCAAACAAGCACCTTACGCACGTCTTGAACTTTGTGATAATCGATTCTACCGCTATATAAATTTCCCCGAACCACATATACAAATCTCTTTGATTGGGATAGCCCCATATTAAATCTAATATTACTTTAGTGTTTAACCCCTCTTCAGAGAATTTTGAAACTCTCCATGAAATTTCGAAACCCTTGAATTTCGAAACTAAACCAAACGGTTTCGAACTTTTCTTTATTCATCCCTTACCTAAAGTTTGGCTTAAATTATGTATTAACGATTACTTTAATATTATTTAGGTGTTTCCCTTCATTAAAGAATTTCGAAATCCATCATTATGGAATTTCGAAACCCCTTATTGAAGAATATCGAAACCTAGTGCTTAAGTTCTCCTAATTTTCGAAACCAAACATAGGTTTCGACTTTCTCCCATCAAAATTCGAAATATACCACTTACTTAAAGTTTCGAACTTCTTTCTACTTATATTTCGAAATTCACTACCTATCAACATCACAAATTTCGAATTTCTTCTTATTCGAACTCTCTGCATGCCAAATTTTCGAAACCATTCACAAGAAAACCCTAGGTTTCGAAATTGTGATGTTTCGAATTCTCTTTCCCCCACAACTTAATTTCGAAACCTACTTTCGGAAATTACCTTTTCGAAAATCTCATTTTCTACTCTTCTCGCCTTTCGAAATTCTCCCTACCCAAAATCATAATAATTATGAAAGTCTCATAAAATTATCATACATGTCATGTAAGAAAGAAATATTAACATGTAAGACACAAAATAATTTACAGTGTTATAAATAATTCACTTACAGTCCTAACTCCTTTATTTAAATCATCTAGCAAAATCTCTAATTAAAACATTATACCACTATTATATTGTAAATCCCGTAGTTAGATTTTACGGGTATTACATATATCATATAATCTGGGTCTCAAACTCAGCGCAATACAGTTATGAGGGACGACTTATCAGAAGCACGAAATCATGCTTTGACCATAAAAGGAAGAAGAAGGCGAACTCCTTAATTACTTAGTGAGCGATTCACAATCAATTGCTTTGCCTTTTTATTTAAAAAACACGCGATTTTTGTCACGTAAAATGTGGATTTTCTGCGGTTTCGACAAGCTTTCGTAAAATCGAATTTGATCAAAAGATAAAGTGTACTACAATACGCTTATATAGGGCGATCAAATGCGCAAATAATTCGTTACTTAATGGTTGAATATGATTTAAGACTATAGACATAATATGCTGATTTATTTCCTAGAAATGGAATAGCGATGATGATGTGATGATTTACGACTGCGTTTCTCCTTATAGAAAAAAGGGATACACTTTATTTCAAACACAGCAGTAAAAATTTACGTTTTATTAAACACTAGAAAAATTCGTATGGTAAGAGTTAAGGTTAGCGGGTATACTTATTTCTTTTTTGGCTTTCGTTTTAGGTGTAGGTGAGAATAGGAAAATTTGTCAACTAATATTTCTACAGATTTTTCGAGTTTTTCATCTGTGTCTTCGCTGTTTATATTTTTGCTACACAGCTTGTGAAGGAATTTTGGATTGATTAGACATTCCCAATATAAATGTCAATTTCGTAATATTATCTTCCATTTATATAATCTTCCACAATTTCTTGTCATAAAAAACAAGCTTTAATGAAGGACCGTGAAATCGTACTGAAAGAACGCATTGCCCGTCGACCCGTCGAAGGACACGGTCCTCAGCCCGACAAACCCGCGGGCCAACCTAAAGGCGCCCGACCCGCCCACGACCGCAAACTCGCGGCGCTCTTGAAGAAAAGGGTTTCGGCCCAAAACGTACAGAACGCTGCCATTATATTTCCCGCCCGTGAACACCAAATTTAACGTAAGTTGAAAGACTTGTTCGTCGAGCGAGGAAAAGACGAAAGTGCCCTGGGCCCGCCTGGCGATCTCCGACTCGTTCGTGGGCCCGGCCCTCATTGGGTCGTCGATAGCGCCCACGAGCCCAAAAAGCGTAGGCGAAGCTGAGGTGGAGTTAGCCTTCGCCACCTACGAACGAAGGAGTGGGCCCCGACGATGTCTTGAACGTACACTTGGAATTCGGTTACTTTTTCGCGTCGGCGAAATTTGTGGTGGGCCCGAGCGTGGGCGTGGCGGGAATGAGAAGATAGGGTTATTATTATTATTACAAGGATTATTAGGGTTGTGCAATGAATTAGCTTCATGTTTGGGAGGCTTGGTTTTATTATGTGGTGTAATTATTAGGAAGGATGGGACTTAGGGTTTTTATAGGTATGGTAGTGAAAATTGATGAAGAGCTGGTGAGTTGGCTATGAGTGAGAAGTAAGCGATATATACGTATATATTGTGAGGAGCAAAGATCAAATATGTTGCTCAGCTGCAAAATGAAGGAATCAAGCAAGCTGCTGGTAATAAAACAGGAAATTCAGCTTGGAATGTTTGTGATGAAATCGTCGGTGTACTGCTGTAGAAATCGCTGAGTTAAAACAACTAATGAAGATGCTGGTGCCAGCAACGATTCCTATCAAGGTCTGAGGAACGCGTCGATTAGTTGGATAACACGATTTTATCTCAGCTTTAAAAGGTAGTAGAGCCGGCGGGAAATACTACGGTTCATCTTCTTCATTAATAAGCTGTAACAGAAAACAGTCGATGAGAGGTAGCTCTGTAATCTCTGTAATCTCTGAAAATAATCGAATCCTTCTTGTTTTCATTTTCAAAACTTCGCTACTGTTTCTCGTTCACAACTCGCATATACAAAATCTGAGAACTCGATTCAATCACACGAATTCTAGTTCGGTATCTTTGGGTAGTTTCAGTCTTATTCTTTAACAATTGGTGCGGCGTGCTGTGGATCGACACACACGATGAATTCGAAGTTCGACATAGACAAATTTACCGGTGCAAATGACTTCGGGCTGTGGCGAGTGAAGATGGAGGCGCTATTGATCCATCAGGGATTAGAAGAGGCGATCAAGGATGACGAGGTAGTGACAGTAACGAAGGATGGAAAGGAGGTGCCAGTGGGAACGGCGGCGGAGCCGGCGGACTCGAAGACGTCGCAAAAGGCTCGGAGTATCATAATTCTGAGCCTCGGTGACAATGTTCTGAGGAAGGTGTCGAAAGAGAGGACAGCTAAGGATCTTTGGAAGAAGTTGGAGAGCCTTTATATGACCAAGACTCTGGTAAATCGACTATATCTAAAGCAAGCTCTGTATTCATATCGGATGGTGGAAGACAAGCCGATTGATGACCAGATGGATGTATTTAGCAAGCTGCTGCTCGATCTTGAAAATATTGAGGTAAAGCACGAGGATGAGGACCAAGCTTTGCTGCTTCTCTGCTCGTTGCCTAAGAGTTATTCAACCTTTAAAGAATCGATGCTCTACGGGAGGGTGACTGTGACATTAGATGATGTACAGTCCGCAGTTCATTCGAAGGTGTTAAATAACAAGATCGATACCAAGATCGAGGTGGAGTCGGGGGCTGCAGAGGGGCTGGTTGTTAAGGCAAGATTTGATAAGAAGCCGAGCAAGAAAGGGAGAGAAGGGATGCCAAGAAAGGTGTTTAAATGCTTTCACTGTCATGAGGAAGGACACCTGAAGAGGCAATGTCCAAACAAGCATAAGGAGTTCAGAAACACACAAAACTATGCAGCTGAAGCATCATTTCTAATGGATGGGTATGAATCTGCCGAAGTATTGACAGTGGGTGAAACTGATTCTGATATGGCTTGGATCTTGGACTCGGGATGCTCTTATCACATGAGCAATAACAGGGGAATGTTTAAGAACCTGCAGACATTCAATGGAGGCTCAGTGGTGCTGGGAGATGACAGCCCACTTGAGGTAAAAGGCATTGGAAATGTGGCATTGAAGCTGGATGATGGGGCTGTGAAAATTCTGAAGGAGGTGCGGTTTGCGCCTGGCTTGAAGAGGAATTTAATCTCAGTAGGAATGCTTGATGAAGGTGGATGCGAGATCAAGGTGGAGTCAGGGCAGCTTCAGGTAAATAAGGGACAGAAAACCATCATGAGAGGGCTAAAAAGAAATGGGATTTATGTGCTGCAGGGTACCACTTTCGCAGGGATGGTTGCTGCTGTTAGTGGTGATGAAAGGGCCTGGTTATGGCATCAAAGGCTAGCCCATGTAAGTGAGAAAGGTCTTGTGGAACTGTCCAAGCAAGGATTATTTGGCAAGGACAAGATAAGAGGGCTTGAATTCTGTGAAAACTGCATTTTGGGTAAGAGTCATCGGCAGAAATTTGGCTCAGGTGGGCAGATTGCAGGCGGGATTCTCGACCTTGTACACGCTGATTTGTGGGGGCCTGCGAGGGTAGAATCATTATCAGGTGGCAAATATTTTATGTCTGTAATTGATGACCATTCGAGGAAGGTTTGGGTCATGATCTTGAGGTCGAAAGACGAGGCTTTGAGCAGTTTTGAAAACTGGAAACTTCAGGTGGAGACATTGACCGACAGGAAGGTTAAATGCTTTCGGACTGACAATAGTTTGGATTTTTGCTCGAAGGAATTTGATGCTTTCTGCAAGAGTGAGGGTGTGACAAGGCAGAGGACGGTTCCTTACACCCCACAGCAAAATGGATTAGCCGAGAGATACAACAGAACCTTGTTGGAGAGAACTCGGTGCATGACGATAGCTGCTGGTGTGGCCAAGAGGTTCTGGGCCGAAGCAGTGACCACGGCTGCTTACTTGATCAATAGGAGCCCTTCGACTGCAATTGGGTTCAAGACCCCTGAAGAGAAATGGTCAGGGCATCGACCAAACTTGCAGCATCTCAGGATTTTTGGATGCACAGCTTTTGCACATTTGAAGACAGATAAGCTGGCAGCTAGAGCAGTTAAGTGCATATTCCTGGGCTATCCTGAGGGAGTAAAGGGCTACAAGCTATGGTGTATCGAAGCTGGTATGGGAAGGAGTATTATAAGCAGGGATGTGGTGTTTAATGAAAAGGAAATGCCTTGCAAAACACAGAAGCAAAACAGCCCAGGAGCAGGGAATTCTGAAAAAACTGTTTCTGTGGAGATTGGTGATGAGTTTCTAGCTTCGATGGGTGATGAAAATCTTGAAGCGGTGGCAGAAAATGATAACTGGCTAGGTGAGATTGAACAAGATCGAGAGCTAGAACGAAACAACCAAGACTACAATCTGGTTAGAGACAGGACAAGAAGGGAGGTGAAAGCTCCAACTCGATATTGATTCGCTGACAGTGTAGCTTATGCTTTTACAGCTGCAGGTGGAGTCTGCCTTGATAAAACGCGTTCAGAAAATGAAGCTGAGTTAAGGAGTATTGACAGCAAACGATTTACAGCTGGGGAAAAGGAGTTAAGCAAGGAGCTGCAGCAAATGAAGTTAACAGCTGGGATTGTTTCAAGCACAAATTCTGATGTGTGCTTGAGATCATTCGGTTGTGTGTCTCTTCACTAAGAAGAGGGAAAGTGGGCCAAGAATGAGGTACAAGATTTGACTTTGAGGTGGAGAAATGTGAGGAGCAAAGATCAAATCTGTTGCTCAGCTGCAAAATGAAGGAATCAAGCAAGCTACTGGTAATAAAACAGGAAATTCAGCTTGGAATGTTTGTGATGAAATCGTCGGTGTACTGCTGTAGAAATCGCTGAGTTAAAACAACTAATGAAGATGCTGGTGCCAGCAACGATTCCTATCAAGGTCTGAGGAACGCGTCGATTAGTTGGATAACACGATTTTATCTCAGCTTTAAAAGGTAGTAGAGCCGGCGGGAAATACTACGGTTCATCTTCTTCATTATTAAGCTGTAACAGAAAACAGTCGATGAGAGGTAGCTCTGTAATCTCTGTAATCTCTGAAAATAATCGAAGCTCGTTCTTGGTCCCGTGGACGTAGATCGTAAGATCGAACCACGTAAATCCTTCTTGTTTTCATTTTCAAAACTTCGCTACTGTTTCTCGTTCACAACTCGCATTTACAAAATCTGAGAACTCGATTCAATCACACGAATTCTAGTTCGGTATCTTTGGGTAATTTCAGTCTTATTCTTTAACATATATATATATATATATATATATATATATATATATATATATATATATATATAGACAATGCATGCATGCATGTGTATGTGTATTGGTTTTGGAAGATTAACAAACTTGGATGTGGATTGAAGAAACAAAAAATGAAACTTTGTTTTCACTCATTGTCGTTTCAACGTATGGTTGACGATGAGATCGCTTGTTTATACACCAGAAAATGAGCCAACTTGGGGAAGAAAACAACGAAGATGAAGCAAAAAAATTTGAAGGGTGTTTTTTTTCAAAGGCACCCATTAATGCATTGATTGGGGGTGAAAATAAGAAATAAATACTAAATCAAGCAAAAATCCTCATTAATTAGTACAAAAAGAAAAGAAGAAATAGATTACGAAATCAAGCAAAAATATCCTCTTTAATACGTAATACTGAGTTTTTCTACACCATATTAGAAAAATACGTAATACTGAGTTTTTTTTGTTTAAACACTTGTTGTAATGAAATTCATAGGATTAATGATGTTTACGGGTGTTTTAACACTTGACGGGGGGAGGTGTAACGATTTTCGTTCGTTGGAATACGGAGTGGAATACAAAGAGTGGAATAGGTGATCTCAACCGCTTTAATATAGTCCATAACTCCAATTGATTTAAATCCAAATTAAAACATTATAGAGAAGATAAGATCATACATGCTATTCCATTAATCTTAAGAAACTCGTTAATTCCTGGAAAATCGAATCAAATTCTGCAAAAAATAACTCTCTCGACTACCTTTCTATTTCTGAAAAAGAATAGCATCTCAGTTATTTTCCAATACACATGAACTCCCTTCATATTGGAAAACAAGCTATAACAAAAAACACGAATCAGAAAACCCTATGGCACCGCCCACGGCGCACCATGAGGAATGACCCACAACCAACACGCCGCCGGAAAAAACGCCTGCGCCGTCGAAGCTCCTCCGCGAACCAACGCCGGCGGCCCGAGATCTGAGGAATCTCGACCCGGTGTTGTCGAACCCCTTGTCGATTCTCGGCCGTGAGCGAGCCATCGTATTGAATTTGGAGCACATCAGAGCCATCGTCACCGCCCAAGTTGTCTGACACTACTAGAAAACACGCATATTAGACACGGAAAATTCGGTGTCTAAAACCAAAATTCCGTATCTATTGAGTGATTAGATACGAAAAATTCGGTGTCTAAAACAAAAATTGCATAGGTGTTGTTCTCCTGGCAAATTTGGATACGGATATATACCGTTTCTAAAATGAATTTTGTCACATTTCCATTTTTATTTCCGTCTCTAATCCGTGTTTAAATAAAAAATTAATTTATTTTAAAATAAAAATAGAAAACCGTGTCAAATGCCGTCTCTAATACTCATAATTTAGACACGAAACCAATTCTGTATCTGTTTTCCGTGTCTGATACTATTTTTTCTTGTAGTGTAAGTTGGGTTGTGTTTGTTGTTGTTTTTGGCAAGAAATGGTTCCTTTGCGTGTTCCATTTTCTGTTTCAATACTATAGCGTGTTGTGTGTGGTTAATGTTGCCGTGCGAGTTTGTTCATTTTGATTGTATTTTCTACTTCATTCGTTTGTTAGCTTGTTTGTTGTCGTAGTTTGTGTTTGTTTGGATGTGCTAGCTGTAGTCTCCCGGTGTTGGGAGTTTGTGTTTGCCACCGCTCGCCACCGACCACTCATGAGTCTCCCGTGTGGAACCCCTTCCGATGAAGACGAGGGCCTCGGGTCGTTGGAGAAGCTTCATGTCTGGGAGGCTTTTATTATTATTAGGATGGATGATAAATTAGGGTTTTTATAGATAGATGGTAAGTGAAAAATGGATTGAACAAGAGGTGAAGTATATTTGTGTAGAAGGGGCACATGCATGCATGGCATGTGTATGTATGTGTATTGATTTTGGAAGATTTTACGAATAAGTTGATGTTGATTGAAGAAACAAAAAAAAACGGGGGGAACCTTGTTTTCACTCATCATTTTCACTAATGGTTGACTATGAAGGTTACTACACTGCAATGTGCCAACCTGGCGGAAAAATCAATGGCGATTATGAAGCAAAAAATATTTTCTAGGGAATTTTTTTTTTTTTCTGGACACCCATTATTGTGTTGATTAGAGGTCGTGAAAAATGAGTCGATTGAAGCTCGCTCTAGCTCGTGATTGTCGAGGGTAAGAAATTGGAAAGCGCAAGATATATATCTCATGAGATTTTTTTCGAAAAATAGTTTAATGAAGAGTTCGAATATGTTATACGAGAAATAATCAAGTTCTATCAGAACTATGGGGCAAAAAGTTATTTCGACGCCGATTCTATTACAAACACTAATAAGTATTTCGAGTCCTATTTCAAACGGATAGTGGTTGAAAATTTAAAGCTTATTCGCGCTAATGGTTTATCTTATAATAAATCTGAGAATACTTGCATACTTCTTGATGTATACACATATATATAATTTAATATAGCGCTTTTATATTGAAACGTGACCGTCAATTCTTATAGAAATGACTTCAATTGAAGGTGTACGAACCCGTCTTTCAACATTTACTTATCAAATACTCAACCGACTCATCTTAAAAATTCAAGATTGATTAATTGATAAGTTACTTGGGCATATCTTCGCATTAATTTCTAATATACATATAGTTAAGAAAAATACTACAAAAAGAAAAGAAGAAGTAATTACTAAGTTACGCAGACTCGGTCATGATTCCAGTAGATTTAAATCCAAAATTATGCAAGAGAAGATAAGATCGTATTTGAATCGAATCAAAAGCTGCAAAAAGTAACTCAACCTTCCTTTTTTTGAAAAAGAAGATAACCTCTCTATCTTCTTCCATACATAACTTCGTTCATACGGAAAACAAGCAACACCAACGAATCAGAAAACCCTAATGGCACCACCCACGGCGTACCATGACCAACAACAAAAAACCTTGCCGGAAAAAAACGGCGGCGGACCAAACAGGCCATAATGAAGTGAGCCCATCATCGATCTTGGCCGTGAGAGAGCCATCATCATAGGATGCACAAATAATTTACAGATTTTCTTGATTAATAAAATCATCCATCGATCAAATCAAACAGAAAACATATATTGTCATTCAATTTAAGATTTTATTTCACTTCCACATCATTATTACACCAAATAATAAAACATAGGCAGCAAAAACAACACTTAGAATTTACATTGCCTTTCCACATTTTTGTGATACATAAAAACAAAGCTTTAATTTATTCCTAATAATGAAGGACCGTGACATTGTACTGAAAGAACGCGTCGCCCGTCGACCCGTTGAAGGACACGGTTCTCAACCCAATGAACCCACGGGCCAACAGAAAAGCACCCGACCCGCCAACGATAGCCATCTCGCGGTGCTCGCGAAAATAGGATTTCGGCCCAATACATTCAACACACTGCCCTTATATTTCCCGCCCGTGAACACCAAATCGTACGAAAGGTGAAGGACTTGTTCGTCGAGCGACGAAAAGACAAAAATGCCCTGGGCCCGCCCGACGATCTCCGATCCGTTCGTGGGCCCGGCCCTCACTGGGTCGTCGAGAACGCCAACGAGCCCAAAGAGCGCAGGCGAGATTGAGGTGGAGTTAGCCCTGGCCACTGATACGTATGAAGGAGTGGGCCCCGACGCAACGTCTTGAAGGTACACTTGGAATTCGGTTACTTTTTCGCGTCCGCAAAATTTTTTATCGTGGGCCCGAGCGTGGACATGGCGGGAATGAGAAGCTAGGGTTATTATTACAAGGATTATTAGGGTCGTGCAATGAAGCTTCATGTTTGGGAGGCTTTTTGATTGTATTATGTGGTGTAAATTAGCATGGATGGGAATTAGGGTTTCTATAGCTCGTAGTTAAAATGGATGAAGGTCGGTGTCGAGTGACCTCTTTTTGCTAAAAGGTTAACCTTGAATGAAGTGTATCACTTTCAATCTTATATATTAAATTTCCAAAAGTTGGCAATGCTAAGAGTGAGGAACATGCATGCATGTGTATGTGTATTGGTTGGAAGATTTTACGAAGTTGATGTGGATTGAAGAAACAAAAAAGTGAAGCTTTGTACTCACTCAATTTTCACGAATGGTTGACGATGGGATTATTTTTTGTTTATACACAACATAATGTGCTAACTTGGCGGAAAAATATCAACGGACATTTGGAAGCCACCGTGAGCACCATAAGTAAATCTCTCAATTTTTTGCGTTTTTTCGATTCCCAACGCCGCCAACACCTCCGTAAACCCTCTCATATCCATTGCTAACCTAAATCGCCCTCTCCAACACGTTAATTTTTAAGAAAATCATCACCTCAGTACATCGTCCACGTGTGAATAATAAATAATGAATTTTCTTAAAACTAACGTGTTGTAGAAGGCGATTTAGGTTAGCCATGGATATGAGAGGGTCTACTGAGGTGTTGACGGCGTTGGAAATCGAAAAAACGCAAAAAATTGAGAGATTTGCTTATGGTGCTCACGGTAGGTGGGCACCGTAGCAAATCTATATATGTGTGTGTGTTTTAATCAAAGTAGTGCTTTAATACTGAAATTTGAAACATGACTGTCAATTCTTACAGAAATGACTTCAATTGAAGGTATACGATCCCTTCTTTCAAGGTTCGATTATCAATACTCGATAGTACTCAACCGACTCATCTTAAAACTCCAATATTCAATTAATTGACAGATTACTTGGGCATATATCTTCGCATTAATTTTTTGCCATATACCTATAATTAAGAAAAATGACTACAAAACGAAAAATTCCTAAATCAAGCAAAAATCCTCCCTTTAATAGTCCATAATTCGAATTGATTTTAATCCAAATTAATATAGAGAAGATAAGATCATACATGCTCTTCCATTAATTCCAAAAAAATCGAATCAAATTCTGCCAGAAAAAAAAAAACCACCTTTCTTTTTCTGAAAAGGATCATAATTTCTCTATTCCCAATACACATCAAACTAAATTCATATATGGAAAACAAGAAATAACGAACGCGTACCAGCAAACCCTAATGTCACCGCCTACGGCGCACCATGACCCACAACCAAAAACCCCCGCCGCCGGAAACAACGCCGGCGCCGTGGAAGCTCCTCCGCGAACCAACGCCGTCGGAGCACAGCGCAAGAAATCAGCAGTAATCGTTCGCGGGTGGCTGGTCTTGGACCAAACCGGCCAATCCCAAAAGATCGAAGCTGGGAAACACGCAATCATGAAGCGAACCGGCCTGCCGGCCCGAGATCTGAGGAATCTCGACCCGGTTCTGTCGAACCCATCGTCGATTCTCGGCCGTGAGCGAGCCATCGTATTGAATTTGGAGCACATCAGAGCCATCGTCACCGCCCAAGAAGTCATCTTCTTGAATTATGCCGATCCTTTGGTCGCTCCTTTCATCGAGAAATTGCAGGGGATTGTCAGGCATCGTCCGATTGTTATATCATCTCAGGTCTTTTTATTTGTACTTTTCTATATGATAATATGTTTAATTTGCTTATGTTGTAGTAATAGCGATCGGTGTGGCATATGCCTTTGTGCTCATGATTGAATGATGATTTCCTTGCAAGAACACAAACAATTCAGAAAAGAGTTCCTATAATTTGAACAACAAAAATTGCTATGGATCGTTAAACATCGTCAGACGTTCTCAGCAGTTTTTTTGTACTTCTTGATATGATAAGTGTTTGCTTTTATTTGTAAAAAGGACGTGTGCCATATGCCTTTCTTCTCATGATTGAATGATGATCTCCTTGCATGAACGCAAGAAACTCAGAAAAAGAGTAGCTAGATAACCTTGACATTTATAAACATTTTGGAATCGAGGGTTATGCTTTTACTTTGCTTGGATGTCTGCTTCTGTTTGTAATTATAACGATGTGTGGCCATATGCCGCCGTTGTTCTCATGATTGAATGATGAACTCCTTGCAAGAACGCAAAAACTCAGAAAATTGTTTCCTATAGCATTAATCTTTACATATAACATTTTTCGAATCGAGGGTTTTGCTTCTTTGCCTTGATTGGGATGACGATTTCATTTCATGGGCTTCGAAGGAAAACGAAGGGGCGATCAGCGGCCAAGCTTCTAGAAACTTCCCGAACAAATCCAACGAAGAAAACGACCACGTCGGGGAGAATCAACTCGCCTTGAAGAGCCTTCCCTTCGAATTCGTCGTGCTCGAGGCTTGCCTCGAAACGACTTGTAGCAACCTCGATAACGAGGTAATAATAAGCCATTTTGCTTCGATTTCGATAGTTCATTTTTTTCTGTTGTAATAATTTTTTTAAAATAGGCGAGAACGTTGGAACATGAGGCTCATCCCGCCTTAGATAAGCTGACGATGAAGATCAGCACTCTCAACTTAGAACGAGTTAGTCAGATCAAAAGTCGGTTGGTTGCGATAACGGGGCGTGTCCAAAAGGCGAGTTCGAATTCAGTATTTTTTTCACATTTTTTATCGAAATCATTGGCTCGACGAACGAGCGATTAATATTAAAAAGTGCAGGTAAGAGACGAATTGGAGCATCTGCTCGACGACGACGATGACATGGTGGAGATGTACTTAACCGGAAAGCTCGAGCAACAAAAGGAGCTCGAAAATTCCTCTATATCGTCCGTAGAAGATCCCAACGACACCGATAACAAGTGACGGTGACCTTTTTCCTCACCATTTTATCTAATAATCTCGACATGCTCGAATTTGTCGACCAATATTATTTTGTTGATATTATTTTAGGGTAAACGATGCAAACTCGGCCAAGTCTTCTGAGTTTGAAGGCGAGTTCGATCATATCACTAAAACGTCGAGCGTCAAGAGGATCCATAGCCATAGAACGGACGCGAGCTCGCAAAGCGCAGTTGTCGCAAAGCCCGACGTTGTCGAGCTCGAGATGATTTTGGAAGCCTACTTTGTTCAGATCGACGGCACGCTCAATCGATTGTCCAATGTAAGAGTTTTTTTTCTTTATGAATTCGTAGTTCTTTATCTCTGGGAAATCGCTATTATTTTTTCTATTACTATAACCCATCTAAATGACGCTGTGCATACCTAAAATCTTAAGCTTGAATGGAATGCATTATATATCAATTTATATTAATTTACGTCCCATCACGTCTATGCTGACTACTATTCTCCATATTTGGCATTAGAGTGAATTGTTCCTTTTACGAGTGGTTGCCACAATTTGTATTTTTGGTCTTTTGGCGTGACCTTTGATATTTTGTTACATTACCACTTCACCTATAAAGCTTAAACGTAAAGGGGATGTATTATGTTTTAACTTCATACTCTGTCCGTCCCAAACCATTTTATATATTTTACTAAATCGGGCATCCCACATCTTTTGTACATTTCCTTATTTAGCACAAAATTATCACAAATAATCAATATAATAATATTAAATATTCTTAAAAGACGTGTCAAAATATAAACTTTTTCACATTTTAATTGTACTATATTATTAAAATATTCAGTTTCTTAATTTCCGTGCCAACTCCCAAATGTCCAAAAAGATTTGGGACAGAGGGAGTATATATATTATATTATCTACGTGCCCATCAAATCAAGTTCAATTTGACCTTTTCCTCTCATATTTAGACTGAAATTTTCCTTTTCTACGGGTCCCCGTGAGAATTCGTTGACATGACTCTGATATTATGTTAAATGACAACTTAACCTGTAAAATAAGAAGATATATTATATTTTAACTATATATATATATATATATATATATATATATATTGACACACCCCATCGCGCGATGGCTGATTTATTTCATATCTATACTTAGAGTCCGATTTTCTTTAATTCGTTTTCATGACATCTTGTCATGAGCTCTGATATCACTGTTAAATGACTGCTTCGCCTAAAAACTTTAACAAGAGCATAAAATTTCAACAACTTTTTCCGTGCAGTTGAGGGAGTACGTCGACGACACGGAAGACTACATAAACATAATGCTTGACGACAAGCAAAACCACCTCCTACGAATGGGCGTTCTTCTAACGACGGCCACCCTCGTCTCAAGCGCATTTGTGGTGCTGACGGGAATTTTCGGGATGAACATAACCATCGACCTGTTCGACTCCGAAAAGGCGGGGATGAAGGAATTTATGTGGACCGTCGCAGGCGGGACGATTGGGTGCGTCTTTCTGTTCTTGTCGGCCATCGCTTGGTATAAGCGCCGGCGACTGCTCGAATGATTATTACTATCGTTTTTTTTTTATATAAATTGAACTTATGATTGTTTACCGAATTTTTCTTATGGCTATGGATCATGTTTACGTTTTTTGTGTTTGGATTGGTAATGAAGGAGTTTTTAATGGTTTATTTGTGGGTTTTGGTATTTAGCTGTTGTTAGGGTTTTTCTAGGGTTTTGTTTTGGGCTTTTTTTTTGCAGTGGGGGTGTTGGTGTGTATTTACGATAATGCCCCTGTGGAGAAGTGAAACTAGATTTATTCTTCCCTATACTGCAAATCCATACAAGTTTTGCCTTGTTTTGTATTTGAAAATGTTAATGAAGTCTTTTGGAATGGTTACTTTTGTGGTTTTTTGCATTAGCTATTGATTAGGGTTTTCTAGGGTTTTCTGGTTTCATGTTTTCGTAAGTATTATATACCCTATACACATGTTTGTGTGTTACATATATCTTTGTCAAAGGTAAAATATTCACTGATAATTTGATAAAATGATAACAGAAAAAGATTTATTTAGTCTACATAAAAAGGTATCCACTAAAACCATCGTGGCAGACAAGAACGAATTATTAAGTTTGGCTAATCAGTTTATATTATCTCTATCGAAGCCACATCAATTATCTATCGTTGTTTGTGGGGAATCTTTTGCAACTTTGCAGACAAAGAAGATGGTAGATTTTTTATGGTAGCCACTGCATTTATGAAATATTACATTAACGTCGAAAGGGGTATTATTATTTATTAATTAGCTTGACTCTTCCAACTAATTTCAAGTACATAATTTGAAATATACTAATCAAATAGAAAATGGGAATTCCCTCGTGTTCCACGAACTTTATTTTTCCAATTCCCACACTGTCTTCACCTCGAAGTATCCTTCAAAACACCCCCACCTAGGTTTTATACATATAGACTATGGAAAAACTCGTAAAAAGGTACAAGTTTTAATAAAGTAAAGCTGATATTGAGTTGAATTCTACGTGCAAAAAGTTAGGTATCGATTTCAAGTAAAATTTACAAAATGAATAAATATATTATGGATTTATTCATCTATATAGCCATAATCTTCATGTCTAGTGCATAAAATATAATTAATTTTGGAAATTACAGACTAATATACATGAAAATGACGAAAGAGGCACCTTGAAATTACATCACTCATAATAGCCACGGAAAACACAAAGAATAATATATATTTATAGTCCACAGCTAATTACATTACATTTGATTTGATTTCCTTTGTATAGTAAAAAACGTCGAAACTCCTATGTATACTTCTATCGATATGACCTAACTATTGTTCTTATGATAAGATTAATCTATGGATTAGGACCACTAATCACGTTAATTATGTACTAATTTATCATGCTTTTTAGGCCATATGACGTCGTAATGTTTTGTTAATTGCAATTGCCACTAATCAATTGCAATTAATTACGTACCGTATTGGCTCCCGTGCATGGAATCACTTCATGTAGTCATGTTATCGATGAACTTGCATTACTTTTTTTTTTTGGTAACCGGGTAAAGCCGATGGTAAACCCCGGGGCCGACCCACTACCTGCTAAACAGGTCGACCAGGTCAATCGCACATGTCTGGGCCCATGTGGGCAGGCTTAGGGAAATGTCACAGGGATGAGATTCGAACCCAGGACCTCTCCCAACATGACCCTAAGCACCTCCCCCTCAGCCAGTAGGACTGAGGGCTCATTGGCAACTTGCATTACTTAATATACATTTTTTAATCAACCATAAGTATATATATTAGATAAACAGGCAATAGTGTTTCAAGCCAATTAATTACATTATTTGAGTTGGAATTTTTTGAATTTTTTGTGATAATTTCCAGGGAAATTTCTCGTCCAAGTCTTTGAAGTTCAAAACCATAGTCCCCAAAAAATGTTAACATTACTAAATTAACTAAGAAAAAAGTAATGATTCAAAGTTCATTTCCTAGAACAAATATTGATTATGACATCCAACGCAGCCTTGTACGGACGTCACGTTGCCTTCTGAAATATAAATACAATCGAAATCAATCTCTTCATTAATCATCATCGATTCAATCTCTTTACATAGAAAAACAAAAAGAAAAATGTTTCCGGCGAGTGATTCCCCTTCGGAGATCGTTCTCTTCGGCGTTAGGGTCACCGTTCTCAGAAAGAGCGTCAGCGAGCCGGGCAAGGCGGCAGCTGAGGACGGAGGTTACGCCTCAGACGACGGCGCCTCACGGCGATCCTCCTGCCGTCGGGGGACTCGTGAACGTAAGCGAGGTTAGATCTGTTAATCATCCTCTGTTTTTGTATTACTCTTTGCCCAATTTAGCCCTGATTGGTTGATTAGTGATGAAATTGGGTTTCCCATGAAACCTAGGATTGATTGCCCCATCAATTAGGGCTTTTTCTGATTATTGCTGCTGAGATGAATTTCATTCATGTCTAGTTCATGTGAAGTTTATTATTCTTTATTGCAGGGATTCCATGGACGGAAGAAGAGCACAAGCTATTCCTCATTGGATTGCAGGAACTGGGAAAAGGAGATTGGAGAGGAATCTCTCAAAACTACGTAAAGACTCGAACTCCTACACAAGTCGCCAGCCATGCCCAGAAATACTTCCTTCGTCGTACTAACCTTAGCCAACGCAGACGAAGATCGAGCCTATTCGACTTTACTACAACAGACAGGGTATCTATGATTGTCACCAAATGTTCTTGTCTTAATTTTTATGATCATGGGATTCGTTTGTCTGTCTTGTTCGTTCATTCGATCATCAGGTTAATGTCACAGCAATGGAAGATATAGATAGCTATGAAGAGAAGAAGCCTCTGCCCTCGGCTGTAGAATTCGGTATTGGTGGATTTCCAAATACGCCCTCGACTGTTCTTTCCTCTCGTGCTATCACCGCAAAGCATGAATCTGCGTCCGATGATCAGCCGATGCCTTCGTTAGGGCTAAAGCTCGCCTCTTTTCGAGGTCAGCTATCGAATTCGTGTACTGGTTCTTACACGGTTCGAACAATCGAGAATGGAGATGGGAGCATTGTGTCCTTAGCTTGATGTTTTTTTTTTCTTTTGAAATTCATGCAGGGGAAATAAGATTTGCTATAGACTGTCGATAAAATTGGCTTTTGGTTGTTTTGTTGAGTGTTGTGGCCGATTCTTACATTCTATGAGATATGTTGACCCACAAAAAAAAGTTTACGAAGTTTTCTTACCCATTTATTATGTTGACGTAACTCGGCGATTAGAAGGGAAGTCTTCGTTTCTCGTTTATTTGATGTATAATATGTACTAGTATGTTAGTACATAAGATGTATGTAACAAATATATTAACATTATATTACATCTATTAAACATTAAGAACTATAACTCTCAAATTAAAATTAACATTAAATATAATTTATTCTATTATATTAAGCGTGAGGTGAGGGTGAGTATAAACTGTCATTTTGGTCGGTCAATTTTAATAAAAGAATAATAAAATTAAGAAAAATCACTCACTAACTCTATTTAATATATTTAGTTATTTACTATCTTTAGTAATTACTATTATATCTTTAAGCTTACAATTAAAATTATCATTACCAAATATATTAAACTAAAATAAATTTAGTAGTATATTTATATATATTATAGCACACGCATTGAGCGTGCAAGGAGTACTAGTATATTTTAAGCACGTACATTAGTGTATGCAAGTAAATATTATTGAAAGGAGTTGATAATTTTGATGGTCCAATCCAAACCATCGATTCATAATCTGTAATGGGCTTACAAATATATTTTCCTGCGATTGCAGCAACAATAAATGTGCTTCAGATATTTGGCCCAATACAAAATCGTGGTAACTTCTTATTCGGCCGAGCCCCAAATTGTTTTTAATTAAACTACGCTTTACTTGAAGACGTTTTAACTTTTAAGCCAACTTCAATAACCGTCACTCCTTATCTGTTTACCATCAAATCACAGCTATTTAAACTCCAAAAAAATATACACTCATCATCGCCATTATTCACTCATAAAGATTCAAACCTCCATTGATCAAAATCATACTTCCATAGGCTCACACTCAAACGAAGAACTCCTTTCTTTTTTTCTTTTTTTTTTCCCTTTTCTTTTTTCCTTTTCCTCTTTTCTCTCTGAGTATAATAAAACCTGCTGCAAAAACGATGCTGTTTGACAGTTCATCGTCATCAGATCACGAACGCAGCAGAGCGAATAACCCTCCGGCGAATACAGAAGACGAATCCTCATTTACGTTCTACGACGAACAAACCCAAACCACGTTTTACGTTAATCTTGATCCCTTCTCCCTTGAATCGTCCTTCAATGGGAGGATAAAATACTGCGAGGCATCCATGGTCTTACTCGGTGACGAACACAAAGACGTAAACGATCCTTCAAGGTCGTCGACCATCGTAGCCAAGGAAGCATCATCTCAAGCCGCCATGGAAGACCTTCAGAGACGCGTCGAAGTTAGCAGGCGAGTCAGGGATCATCCCAACATTGTAGGAGTGAAGTCATCTTTCACCTACCGTCATCGTATTAGAGGAACAACGAGCTTCTACGTCTGCTTCAAAAACTGCTACGGTGGTCACTCTATGAGATCGCTTAGAGGACTATTGGGAGTATATTTCCCCCCCGACAAGGGAATGCCCTGGGCCCACGTCGTAGTTTGTCTTAGGGAGGCGTTGAATGGCTTGTCTGAGATCCACCGAAGCGGACTGTTTCACAGAGAGATAACTGCAGGTCAGATTTTCTTGGGAGACAATAATCATATCAAACTAGGGTTTTCTGCTACTGTAGACGACCGTGGCTCGCCGCCTGAAATAGGGTCTTCTTCTTCTTCGTCGATTTCGACGCATCCCTTATCGAGAATCGACGAATGGGGTTCAGCGCCAGAAGTGTTTGTATCGGGCGGTGAGTATTATGAGGATAAGTCTGACGTATGGCTGATTGGATTAGCAGCAATGGAGTTGGTTTGGGAAGGTGGGTTCAAAGCAGTTAACAGACAACAGCTTGCTAGGGTTATCGATGAGATTCATGCGAAAAAGAAGCTTCCTTTCAAGCCCTATAAGAAGGATTCGAAGGAAAAGACGAAGAAGAAGCAGTTCATTGAGCAGTATATGCCATCTTGGCTGAGCAAATCGGCAGAAGCTTACAAGAGAGAAAAGAAGAGATGGAGGGATTTTGAGGAAATGGTGATGAAATGTTTGGAGAGGGACGTTAATAACAGGCCAACTGTTGATGAGCTTCTGGGTTTCAAAGTCTTTGTTGATGAGGTGAATGGTACTTCTTTAGTCTTCGATTCTATAACGCCCCATCGAAGGGGTGCGGTATACGGTTTTGAATATTAGTTTCTTGATTGTTTGGTTTTTTAGATTCAATAATTCGATGGGTTTTTCTTTGTTCTTGGTTCTGAGCTTGCAATGATATCTTCTTTGAAATGCTGCGATTTGAGACATTTTATGTGTTTGTTCTTCGTCAACTGTTGCATGAGAGCGTTCTTTTTTTTTTTCTTCTTTGATGAAAGTGTGAAGGATAAGATGACTCATTATATAAATCTCTCTAGAAAAAACTCATTATATAAGGGTATACAATCTCTCTAGAAAAAACTCTCCTCCCACTCTCTAAAAACCCTAAAACTTTTTATTCATCTTAAAGGATAAGATGACTCATTATATAAGGGTATACAATCGAGAAACACGACCAATTGGAACACCTCTTAAATTGGAAAATAGAACTCGTTATATCTAACCCTTTTGTCTTTTTCTTTTTTTTTTCTTATCGAATGTAATTTGAAATTCGTAGATAGTATTATGTAAGTTAGTTAGGTTTAAAGCAATCCAAAGTATTTAGGGCTAGTTTGGTTTGACTTTTGAACGTTAAGTGCATCTGGTAATGAACTTTTTCGAAATGTAGTTTTTTTTAAGTGTAATTTTCTTTTTTTTTTTTGTGTTTGGTGAGAATGAACTTTTGAAAAAACGGCAGGAAGTAGTTCTAAAAAATAATTAGAAGTTGCTTCTCTCAAATTGACTTTTAGAGAAGTAACTTACTTTAAAAGTCTACCTCAGATTTTTTGACAAATGTATTTTTACTATGTAGGTAAGCACGCTTTTGTTAATTTCTTGATATATTAATATCTCTTTAAATTAATAAAATTTAGTGATCCCGCCATTCTTAGTTTAAAGATGTTTTAATGTATTATGTAAAAATGTAGTTCCGTTCTCCATGCGCCACGTGTCCCTCAAGTTAAATGACTATTATGACTTTGGTTCATTCTTTTGCTCACGTCGCAACAAAAAAATTCTATTAATTGAAGGCACAATAAAAATTAAAACTGTCCCACGTTCACACGATTTGACGTTGGACGACAAATCGGACAACGGTCTCACAATGTCCAATTCATGAATCGATCTAATCCACAAAAATCATCAACATCACCGTTAGCGTCGAAGCTCCCAAATATGCCTCACATTCCCGCTCGACAATTAAAAAACGAGATGATAAAGATTCGGATACACAATTGGACGTTCTTCGTTGGGGGCTTCCACAAATCAATATGACATTTGGGCTGTTGATATGATATTGTTCTTAGGAGATGAGTAAATGCTTAACAATCAGATTGGGGACTGTTGATATGATATTGTTCCCATTTGGGCTAGTTTATTGCTAGTGCAATGCATGGGTTTTAATAATTAGTTACTAAGATATATCTTAATCATGTATCAGAAATGAATTATAATTGTAAACATAGAAAATCATAGCAGTGATTTTTTTAAAATATGAGGACTGAACCTTGCATAGATTTATAATATAAAACATATCATATCGTAAAATTAAAAACTGAGAGCGTTGGTGAAAGTCTTTAAGGAATGCTTGGCTTGCAAATAACACATGCATATTTCTTATATTTTGGCTTTAATAACACTGGTGTTTATGTGGCATTGCCAATGCCCGTGTGACCACGCGAGTATGGGTTATAAACCGAAATTAAATTTGTTGGGTTCCAAATAAACTAAATAGAATGAGAAAGTATTTAATTACAACATTGTCGAAAAGGAACTATTAAAAGGCAAGAAATTCGCCTTCGTTACGATGTCGAGTTGTCTCGCTCTCGATCCTCCTCCTTCGCAACCCTCCAGTCTTTGCTCGCAGCCGCCGTCTTCCTTTTATTCAGCCGTCAAAAGCTTTTTGCTCAACCCTCCCGTCGTTTTCTCATCCTCTTCTGAGTCACTTGAAGAAACGGCCAACACATCGCAAGCATTGCCTTCTTATTGATTCATCATCAGCTGCGCCTACTTGGACCCAAACCTAATGAACCACCACAAAAGTTGCTATGGGTCAACAAACTAATCCAATAGAATCTAACATAGCAATTATGTGGGGAAAAGTGAGCCTAAACTCGCCGGAGTTAGGCTGGGAGACGGCCGGAAAGTCGGCCGGACGATCACAGCTCAAGAAGAATAAATTCTGCCCAATTGTGGACCGTCCGATCTTGTGCGTGCTATCGTTTGGTGGAGATTTAAACCTTGGCGTTTAAATCTCAGCTGTCGGATCAAGTGCTAAGATGAATCTGACGGCCCATAATAAAGTTGCTGGTAGCAAAAGCGTTTATATAAGTGAAGGTATATGCTCAACGTACAACTCGGGCAGCAGGTGGTACAAACTCGCTGATGCATGGCAGCAGCTCTGTTCTTATAAATACTATGGAGTTCAACTAGCTACTTTCGAGAGCTTGTATCTTTTGCTAGAGTGAGAATTAGTGAAAGGCGTCAACTAGGGTTTTGTAGAAGACATGGAGGTCTTGTAAACTGTGGTTGCTGATAAAAAAATCGGAGATCTGTTGGTCCGTGGAGTAGCCCTGAAATCAAGGTCGAACCACGCAAATGCTGTTTCTCTTTTTCTGTTTTCAGCTGCATTTTTCGTTCGATTGAGCTGGCGATAGCTCGATTAGGTTAGATCGACACACACAGGCTTGAACACAGTAGAACGGCGAATCGATTGCAGCTTAAATCTCTACATTGGTGCGGTGAGCGTGGAGCGAACATGTGAGGGTGAACCCAAATACGATGTGGGTGGTGTATCCCTGGCGCTTGTAATACGATTGGTGAATTGCGATGAAAAAAGCGCTTGATGCAGATGATTGCGGTGGAAGCGCTTAGTGCAGATAATTGTCGAAAGGGAGGTCTGTTGGGTGGTCTTGAGTTTGAGGAGAGGATTGTTGGGTGTCAAACCCAAGTCCCACATCCATATAGGGATTTTTCAGGCCCAATTCCAGCCCAAGCCCTAACTGACATCATCCTACAAAAAATATCGGTTGAATCTTTTTTCCTTCCTTCTTTATCCGTATATCTCCGGTTCAAATAATTTATTTTAAATTTTATTTTATTGAAAGAAAAAATAAAGAAATATCGGAAAGCGAACCGAAGTCTATAACGGGCTTAAATATTTTTGGGTTCGGAGCAACAATAAATGGGCTTCAAATGGTAACTTCTAATTGGGCCGACCCAAATGTTTTTAACCAAAGAACGCTTTTCTTCAATACGTTTTAAACCAACTTCACTAACCGTTCACTCATCGTCGTTTATCATCAAATAACAGATATTTAAACTCATAGAACTCATTATCGCCATTATTCACTCATCAAGATTCAAATCTCCATTGATCAAAATCACAGTTCCATTCCATAGGCTCACACTCAAACTAAGAACTCCTTTCTTTTTTTCCTTTTCTTTTTGTTCTTTTTTCTCTTCCCTTTTGAGTAAAAACCTGCTGCAAAACACCTTTGTCAGCTTCCTTCTTCTGCGAATATGGAAGACGACGACGACTCATTTGCGTTCTACGACGAAGAAGCCCATGCCACGTTTTTCATTGTTTTTGATTCAAACCTTGGATCGTCCTCCAATGGAGAGATCAAATACTGCCAAGGATACATAATCTTAATCGAGGACGAATACAAAGACCTAAATGATCCTTCAAGGTCGTCGACCATCGTAGCAAAGGAAATTGCGATCCAAGAATCATCTCAAGCCGCCGTGGATGACCTTCAGAGACGCGTCCAAGTTAGCAGGCAAGTCAAGGATCATCCCAACATAGTTGGAGTGAAGTCCACTTTCACTTACGATATTGTCAATAGAGGAAAGACGTGCTTCTACGTCTGCTTCGAAAACAGCTACGATGGCAACAAGCATATTATGGAATCGCTTAGAAAAGTGTTGGGAGAACAGTTTCCCGACAAGGGAATGCCCTGGGCCCACGTCGTCGTTTGTCTGAGGGAGGCGTTGAATGGCTTGTCTGAGATCCACCGAAGCGGACTGTTTCACAGAGAGATAACTGCAGGTCAGATTTTCTTGGGAGACAATAATCAGATAAAATTAGGGTTTTCTGCTACTGTAGACGACCGTGGTTCGCCGCCTGAAATAGGGTCTTCTTCTTCGTCGTCGATTTCGACACATCCCTTATCAAGAATCTACGAATGGGGTTCAGCACCAGAAGTGTTTGAATCGGGCGGGGAGAATTATGAGAGGAAATCTGACGTATGGCTGATTGGTATAGCAGCTATGGAGTTAGTTTGGGAAGGTGGGTTCGAAGCTATTAACAGACAACAGCTTGATAGGGTTATAGATGAGATTCATAGGAAGAAGAAGCTTCCTTTCAAGCCCTATAAGAATGATTCGAAGGAAAAGACGAAGAAGAAGCAGTTCATTGAGAAGCATATGCCATCTTGGCTGAGCAAATCGGCAGAAGCTTACAAGAGAGAAAAGAAGAGATGGAAGAATTTTGAGGAAATGGTGATGAAATGTTTGGAGAGGAACGTTAACGACAGGCCAACTGTTGATGAGCTTCTGGGTTTCAAAGTCTTTGTTGATGATGAGCTGAATGATGTTTCTTTCGTCTTTGATTCTCTGAAGGCCCATCGAAGGAGAGCTAGGGTTTCTGAATATTAGTTTTTCTTGATCGTTTGGGTTTCTACAGTGAAATATAATTGGATGGGTTTCTATGTTCTTGGTTTGTGATGATTGAATTTGTTTCTCAGTTTGTGAAAGATCTTCTATGAAACGCTGAGATTTGAGATATTCCATGTGTTTGTTCATCGTCAACTGTCGCTCAGCTGGAAAAAAGATTCACATAATTTGAAACCTTAGTATAAGGGTACAATCCACAAACACAACCAATCGGATTGAAACACCCCTTAAAGTAAATTCATTATATCAATAACCCTTTTCTATATTTTTTTTTATCGAATGTAATTTGAATTCGTAGATTGTAAATTAGTTATGATTAAAGCAAGCCAAGTATTTACAAATTAGTTTTTATGTCAAAGTATTTACAAATTACTTAGGCACAGTTTTTTTTTACGAGTTAATTTCGGTGTATCTGGATATGGTTGGATCGGGTGTGGTCGGATTTTCGGGTAGGGAGTTTGATACCCGACCCCGACCCGATCAAATGCGGGTACCGGATGGTCGGGTGCCCAAAAAACCAGTCGGATACTCACGGGTCGGGTTCGGGTATTTTTCATTTTTTATTTTTAAATTTTAAGTAAGGTTAAATTAAGTTTAATTCCTTCAACAATATAACAAATTAAACCTATCAACAACAAAAATAATCTAAACACAATCAATTATATAATAAGTTCTAACACCATCAACATCAACGATAAAATAAATTCAACACCATGTGTCTGATTGTACCCCGCTCGAGTTCAAGTTTTTTATCTCTATTTTTTTCGTATTATTTTAACTTTAGATAAGCTTAAATTAAGTTACCAATTCCTTCAACAATAAAATAAATTACACATCATCAATAAAAAATAAATATTTCTTCTTTTATTAGTATAGTAGGACTTAGTTTTTATTTTTGAGTAATTTCTTTTATTAGTTGGGTTTAGGCTTTATATGAGTCTTTTCTATGGTTGGGTACTTGATCGAGTAATTGGGTAGCTTATTGCTACCCGATATCTAATCCGACATACGTAGTCGGGTATCGGGTTTTGATACCCAATTCTTCTTCCGATCGGGAAAAATCCGATCGGGTCCGGTCGGTTACCAGAAACCCAAATCCGATAGTCCACCCCTATATAGGTAACTAGTAGAATAATTTTTTTTTACAGATAACTGTTGGCGTGGCAGCGGATCCGGCCGAGTAATACCACGGCTTATATTTGAACAATTAAAGATAAAAGTGGACACCGAGATTTAACGTGGAAAACTCCCAAACAAATCGGGGTAAAAACCACGGGCAAGGAAGAAGAATTCACTATAGGAGAAATATAGGAGTTACAACCTCTCGTACTACAAAGGAGAAAAACCCTCAATATCTCTCTTTATAGTCGGAGAAAATGCCCGACAAACTCTCTATTATTTTCCCTCTATTTTCTCTCACCCTGATCTCTCTCTTCTCTCTGTCTTTTTATTCAATCTGCGGGATACATCTCGTTTGTTCCTTCAGTGCCTATTTATAGGCAGAGGAACTCGAACATATGAGGTAATGGATTACCTCATTCACAAGTGGGAACGGATAGAAAATAACGTGGCACACAAAAAATAGGAAGTTGCCTTCTTTCCTTCATGTTGGTAGCCTTTGACTATTCAAAGGCATGTGTTTTATTCCAATTTTAATTATTTGCCGACAATCTCCCACTTTAAGATTTGATTGAGAATCAATCGGATCTTCACACCATTCTTTCTCCCTTGCCATTCATGTTGCTTACGTCTCCGCTAGGCCACTTGAGGAACGACACCAAATGAACTTGTCAGTGTTGACCGCCTTCGTCAAGAAATCTGCTAGGTTATCTTTCGTATGAATCTTCATCATATCTACCGTGCCCTCTTCCACTTTCTCACGAATGAAGTGATACTGGACTCGTATGTGCTTAGACCTGGAATGAATAGCTAGATTCCTTGCGAGATGCAAGGCACTCTGACTGTCACAGAACAGAGGAATATTTTCCTGTCCGTGCCCGAGTTCCTCCATGATCATTTTCAACCATACTGCCTCTTTACTTGCCTGCGTAGCTGCAACATATTCTGCTTCAGTTGTTGACGTCGCGACAATGGACTGAAGCTTCGATACCCAGCTTACGGCTCCGCCAGTAAGAGTAAACACATAACCCGTGGTAGATTTGCTCTTGTCAAGATCGCCTGCATAATCAGAGTCAACGTACCCCCTGACAATAAAGTCTACTCCCCCGTAACATAATGCAACATCTGAGGTTCCTCTGATATATCGTAGGATCCTCTTCACCGCGCTCCAATGCTCTTTGCCCGAATTCGCCATGTACCGACTTACTACTCCCACTGCATGGGCAATGTCTGGCCGTGTACAAATCATTTGCGAACATAAGACTTCCCACCGCTGATGCATACGGTACTCGAGACATCTCCATTCTCCCTTCTCACTGCTAGGACTCATACTTGAGGATAATTTGAAATTAACAAGAAGTGGGGTAGAAATTGGCTTACAAGTCTTCCTGTTATTTCTGTCTCGGTAAATTTGCATCCCTAGAATCTTGTTTGCTGGTCCCAAGTCCTTCATTTCAAATTCCCTAGCCAACTGTGCCTTGAGTTCTTCAACACGATCTTTGTTGGGGCCTGCTACCAACATGTCGTCAACATACAACAGTAATATGATAAAATCATTTTCACCAAACCTCTTGAAATATGCACAAGGGTCTGCATTCAATCTGTTGTATCTAAGGCTCATGATGAAGGAATCAAATCTCTTATACCAACACCTCGGCGCCTGTTTGAGACAGTATAAAGATTTGTTCAACCTGCAATCCAAGTTCCATTTTTTTTGTCTTCAAAACCTTCCGGTTGGAGCATATAAATCTCTTCTTCAAGATCTCCATGAAGAAAAGCCGTCTTCACATCTAGTTTCTCTAGATATAGGTCGAATGTAGCACACATCGCCAGGAGTACCCGAACAGTCGTCAGTCGAACCACCGGTGAGAATATCTCATTGAAGTCAATGCCTTCTTTCTGAGCATAGCCTTTAACCACCAGTCGTGCACGAAACCGCTCCACTTGATCATCACTGTTCCGCTTGATCTTAAAGACCCATTTATTGTCGATTGCCTTTCTTTCCTGAGGTAGTAGCACCAGCTCCCAAGTCTTATTTTTCTGTAGAGCTTTCATTTCTTCTTGCATTGCCGCCAACCACTGATCTGCATCTGAACTGTTCAGTGCTTCTGGAAGAGTTGATGGCTCTCCATCATCAGTTAGAAGACAGTATGCAACATTGCTGTCCATATCGTAATCTTCATGCCAAGATGGTGCGGCTCTTTTGCGTGTGCCCCTTCTAAGTTCTGGCTGAAGATTCGCTTGGCCCTTCCTCGTGCTCCGGTGCTGCTTCAGAAGAATTTTGTTCGATAGACTTCCTGATAAACGTATTATAGTACGTTTATCATAGTATTTAATTGGCTCATAATAGAGTTTTCGTAGTCATTTTATGCACTTATTAACCCTATTTCTACTTGTTTTGGTATTATAAGGCTTTAGGACGAGTTTCGGGCGAAAAGAGCGAAAACGAGGCAAAACGGCGCGAAAACGATGAAAACTGGTGAAGGTCACGGCCGTGACACCTAGTGCACCTGGCAGTGACACATGGCAGAGAGTTAGACTGAAGACGGTCACGGCCGTGACACTTCTTGCACCAGGCCGTGACCCATAGCAGCAGCAACATTAGAAAATTCATATCTCTCAATATAGACCTCGGATTGAGAATCCCTTTGGTCAGAATGAAGATTGGCAAGTCTTCTATCTATGGTTAAAATTTCAGGTCAATCGGACATCGTTTACCCCTTCATCCGAGAGAAATACGAAACTGCCGCAAAGCTGTTGAGAGGGTCACGGCCGTGAAGCTACTGCACCCAATTTTTGTCTAGAGAGTGTCACGGCCGTGACCTATCTTGTCCCAGGCCGTGACAGTGTCGAATTTCACTATAAAAAGCCCAAATTCGACCCAGAAAGGGAGGAACTGACCAGAGATCAACCCTAATCCCTCTAGAGACGAAAGCACAAAAGAACACAGATTCGCGTCCCGGAGCGCAAGAGGCGGATTATCGACGAATTCACGCCCAATTTAGCGAAGAACGAAGAATCATCAACACTTTCATCACAGATCATCCGTATATCAAGATAATGAATTCTTCATCTTTATTCCTTATTTCTTTCGCTGTTTTCCCGTCGATTATGCGTAGCTAATTCCCCTTGGTGTTTGGGATTAGATGAACGCTAGGATGTTTCGTAGTTAAGACTTATGATTATCGTGACAATGTGTTTGACTATTTATCGTTCTATGAATTTGTTTCGTTACTTTAATATGTCTATGTGTTAAAGTAATCGTATGGAAAAACGTTTAGGGCGACAGCTAAACAACGTTTAGGCCGTTCGTAGAAGATAGGAATCGAGTATAGGGCGAAAGCAAATACTTGATCCTCGCCGTTAGTAATTACTGAATTTTAGATCCCCGCGAGCGTTTAGGGCGACAGCAAACTCGCGAGCGGGTAGGAAAATTACTGCGATCTAGTCAAAATCACGTAGGAACGATTTTAGTGTCTTAACCGATAGCACCTAGCGGGATTCGAATCCCGAGCACATCTTTATTATCTGAAGCTTCGTATCAGTTTTAAGCGTCTTTGAATCTCTAGTTGAGTTAGATATAATCTGTTAGGTTAAATCATAAAACAATCTGCGTATTTTATTAGGCTAAATATCGAGTCGATAGGTCACTACTAGTACTTGATTTATTCCTTGTGTTCGATACTCGTTTACTCACTTTACTGCACTACAAACGATAGGTCCACTGCCTATCGCACGTCGGTGATAGTAATTAGGTATTCGTTTTAATTATTACTTGTCGCACTTTTCATTCACACACCACGTGTCGATCAAGTTTTTGGCGCCGTTGCCGGGGAATAGATTGAGGAACACCGTAGTTCGGTAATTTAGCCACTTTTACTTGACGTTTTTATTTGCTACTACTATTTGCGTTATTTGTGTTATTTGCGTTATTTGTTTACCTGCGTCATTAGTACTATCGTAATCTTTTCGACGTTTTTATTATTCCTTTGCTAATTTCTTTTGTTTTCACATATTGAAGGTACGATTCAGCGGTGAATGACCCGAAGCCATCCATCGGGTCCCATCGTTGACGCAGACCCGGATTTCGAACGAAAGTTACGAAGAAAGCTTAAGTACGATACCGAAGGAGCATCCACTAGCTCTCACGACCGTTTAGTTAGCTATTCAGAGGATAGTTCGCAGGAATCCACCCAAAACTCACGTGTAGAGACAATCGTAGATAGTCCACATACAGAAGTAGACATGGCGGACCATCGAGTGCCCGTCCACAACGTTCCGGAGGAGGAGCCATCACTTCAAGACCTCCTCAAAAATGCCGCGCTAGGCGGTACTGAATCGGCGATCGTCATCCCGCCGATAGAGAACAACAACTTCGAACTGAAGCACTCCTGGCTTCAGATGATTTTCCAGACGGCCCAGTTTGAGGGCAATCCCGACGACGACCCCTATTCCCACCTGAAGGCATTCTTGACGGTGACTGATACCATCAAGATCAACGGGGTCCCGGGCGACGCAATTAAGCTTATGCTGTTTCCGTTCTCGCTCAAGTTCAGGTCGAAGGACTGGTTGGATATGTTGCCGCCCAGATCGATCACTACGTGGGAGGAGATGCGAGCCGCTTTCATCAACCACTACTTCCCACTCTCGAAGGTGTTAAGATTGAAGACGGAGATTTCTCTGTTCCACCAGAAGGACTCCGAAAACTTGTATGAGGTGTGGGAGCGTTACAAGGCGCTATTGAAGAGGTGCCCACAGCACGGGATGTCGAAGGCAGCCCAGATCAACCGATTCCATGAGGGGCTCAACGATCAGACTGTTCATATGTTAGACGGAGCCGCAGGAGGAGGACTCGTGAAGCTTAATGCCACCGACGCGTGGAATTTAATTGAGGACTATTCGAGGAATAGCTTCATGAGGGGCAATACCAGGATGAAGACACCCGGTGTATTCGGAGTTAGCGAGGAGACGACCACTAATGCCAAGATCGAGGCGCTTCAGCAGCAACTTGCCTCGACGAACTCCCAGTTGCAGACGGTGATTGGCGCATTACTTCCCAAGTCTGGGCAGGCGCAGCCCGTGAACGCCGTAGCCACCACCACACCGACGCAGCACACGCCGTACGTGCCCTTGTGCGGAATATGCGGCGCTGCCCACGAGACCTCAGATTGCCAACTTGGGCACGTGGATTATATAGGGAATTACCAAGGTGGCCAGCGAAACTTCCAGCCTCGAGCGCATCCTAACCTGGCGTACAGGAATCAAAACCACGAGGGGCAAGGACCGCCAGGATTTCAGCCAAGACAATCCGATTTCCAAAACGGGGCGCCACGCCAACACCAGAACGCACCCGCAGGAGGATCCGACGACATGAGGGAGATGAAGGATATGATGAAGGCACTCCTCACGAACTTCAGCAGTACAACCGCAGCCCACGAAAGCCGAATGACAAAGATGGAGGAGTACATGGAGGCGAATGACATCCGTGCTCAGAATACAGATGCCTCGATCAAGAGGTTGGAGCAGCAAGTGGGCCAATTAGCAAAACAACTGGCGGGGCGAAATCAAGGATCACTCCCGAGCTATACCGAGACAAATCCTAAGGAGTACTGCAACGCGATAACCCTAAGGAGTGGGAGAGGATTACAAGAAGCTCTCGCCAAGCAGAATTCAAAGGAGAAAGTCGATTTCGAGGGCCACGACGAGCCAAAAGTGGAGGAAAGCAAGGGCGACGGAGTCGAGAAGGTCAAGGATGACAAGGGAAAGACGCGACCATTCGTGAAGCCGTATCAACCAAAGATTCCGTACCCAGCTAGGTTGAGGGAAGCTGCACCTGAAAAAGAGAAGGTTCAACCTAAAAAGGAGGAGGCTGCACCCGAAATAGAAAAAGCGAGGGAGATCGAGCGACCACCAGTGAGGCTATACCAGTCGACGGTTCCCTACCCATCACGTTTGTTGAAGCTATTATGCAGATGCCCAGTTTCGCAAAGTTTCTGAAGGACTTACCGACGAACCGACGGAAGCTCGAACATGTCTCCATGGTATATCTACGAGGAGAGTGCTTAGCAATACTCCAGAGCAAGATACCGAAAAAGCTCAAGGACCCAGGGAGTTTTACTATTCCCTGTCTGATAGGCGATTTAGTAGTTGAGCATGCTTTAGCTGATCTAGGCGCTAGTATAAATTTAATGCCGTACTCCATGTTTAAGCGTTTAGAATTATGTGAACCACGACCCACTAGAATGAGTATTCAACTGGCCGATAGATCGTTAAAATACCCTCTAGGTGTTATCGAGGATGTTCTAGTTAAGGTCAATAAGTTCGTTATCCCTGCTGATTTTGTGATCTTAGACATGGACGAGGATGAAAATGTTCCATTAATTCTAGGTAGACCATTCTTAGCTACAGGCGAGACCATGATAGATGTTAGGAATGGAACATTAACCTTGACAGTAGACGGTGAAAAAGTTACGTTCAATATGGCTGACTCGATGAAAAAGAGCAACGAGCAAGATGATAAATGCTATTTCTTAGATGTCTTCGAGCGCGATTTTCTCTTTTCTGTGCAAGGTCTGTCACAGGTCAGCGAGCATGATAGGTACACGATTATGGCAATCGATAAGTGTGGGGAGGAGATCGACGAACCCATCATAGCCATCGACGAGAGCAGCGAAGAAGTTAAGGACAAGAGCCCAGTCGAGGAGCAACCGCCACTAGAGTTGAAACCGCTGCCCGGCGAAAGGCGACACCTCCAAGGTATGGATGTAGGCGAGGGAAACTTAAATAGAAAAGAGATGCTGTACCTCGACTTCCAGCCACCCTAAGCGAACGAAAGCACGTCACGTCCGGCTAAAGACGGTAAAGGAAGCGCTTCTTGGGAGGCAACCCAGGTGTTATCTATCTAGTATTTTTTTATTAGTCTATTATTATTATCATTCATGTTTTTTTTTCTATTACGTTTAGTTTTCCTTTTAGTCATGTCAGGCACCACGAGTCACGATACGACAACCATCACGCGCTTAGTCACGACCACGTCAACATTTACCATCAGGGGAGTCACGCTCTTTTTAAACTCTTTTTCCCTTCCTTTTATCCTTTTTACGTTGAGGACAACGTTAGGCTTAAGTGTGGGGAGGGGAATTTAGGTTGAAAACTTACGTGAAAATTTTTAATTTTTTATGACGTGTCTGTGAGCTATAAATTTCGTTGAAAGGCATGAATTTATTGAATTCAGGCACGATTTTTGCGCATTATCTCGAGTTAGACTGCATTATTATGAATTCTTGTGAGCAATTAGGATATGCATGACTGATCGAATCATGTCTGCCTGAATAGATGTAGCACTGTTTTGAGAGATCCGTACACATAACCCTGTTTCGTGTGAGAGTTTGAGCCTGACGAGCTTATGCTCATTTTTCTTGGTTGTGTGACGTGCCTAGTCTATATCTCTCTAGAACTTGCCTGTCTGATGCGTGTTGAAACTATTTTGGTGTGTTAGTGTGAAAATGATGAGGGCAATAGGAATCAAGTCCAGGGCCAAAATTTTCTTAACCATGACGAACCCCATTAGTTAGCCACGTTGAGCCTGAGCCTATTCGTTGCTTACCTCGTAAATTATAAGAGCCACTGACCCGAATAAGCCTCCAGAGATTATCTGAACCTGAGTTGATTAGAATAAAGCAGAAGTCGAACTTGAAAGTTACTGTTCCAGTGTTTGATTTGATGTTCTTCTCTGCTATTCGTGGAATGACTCGTCCCTTACTTGACCATTTTCTGAAATGACCCGATCCCTTGCATAAGCCTGCCCATAAACCTTTTGGCAAGATATAGGTTTTGGTAATAAGTATCCCTAGGTACACGGCATTCGCTGTGACGATGTACTCTTTGCGACAAAAGCCGAACCTTGATGTTTTTAGGGAATAAGGGCAGTGCACAAAAGTAGAGCGTAACTAAGGTGAAAGGGCAGAAAATGAAAGGGAACTGAGTCGAGAGGGTCGGGCAGAAAAGTCTAGGATTTCAGAGCGAGAACGTTGAGTCTTATGTTGGGACGTGCGATTGTCTGTTTGATCATGCTGTGTTCTTTGATAATTTTTGCTTAAGTGTCCTAGCTCTAAGATTAAGTGTTCATTATATATGCTTATCGCTTCATGATTATTCGACCCGTTTCCCCAAAAAGACCCTCAGATTTATGCTTGCCACATTAAGTAGTAGAGATGCGATTAGCTTGCAAGTTTATGGTAGGGGCGGGACTAGTGCACGAATTGAGCGATTCACTATATGCTAGCCTATACACTGAGTAATTTTGAGCGAATCCCATGTGAGATATGAGTCTCGATTGGCAGTGCGAAGGAAGTTTAGGTAGACAAGTGCAAGTCATTAGTGTGATGTCCATAATTGTTCGCTTGATTTCGTTTCATGTTTTCTAGCTTTGATGATAAATTGCGAACAATCGTGCCGTTATCTTGATTTGTACCTTCTCTGACTTTCAATTTACTTGAGGACAAGCAAATGCTTAAGTGTGGGGAGGTTTGATAAACGTATTATAGTACGTTTATCATAGTATTTAATTGGCTCATAATAGAGTTTTCGTAGTCATTTTATGCACTTATTAACCCTATTTCTACTTGTTTTGGTATTATAAGACTTTAGGACGAGTTTCGGGCGAAAAGGAGCGAAAACGAGGCAAAACGGCGCGAAAACGATGAAAACTGGTGAAGGTCACGGCCGTGACACATGGCAGAGAGTTAGACTGAAGACGGTCACGGCCGTGACACTTCTTGCACCAGGCCGTGACCCATAGCAGCAGCAACATTAGAAAATTCATATCTCTCAATATAGACCTCGGATTGAGAATCCCTTTGGTCAGAATGAAGATTGGCAAGTCTTCTATCTATGGTTAAAATTTCAGGTCAATCGGACATCGTTTACCCCTTCATCCGAGAGAAATACGAAACTGCCGCAAAGCTGTTGAGAGGGTCACGGCCGTGAAGCTACTGCACCAGGCCGTGACGAGCGGCACTGAGCTCAATTTTTGTCTAGAGAGTGTCACGGCCGTGACCTATCTTGTCCCAGGCCGTGACAGTGTCGAATTTCACTATAAAAAGCCCAAATTCGACCCAGAAAGGGAGGAACTGACCAGAGATCAACCCTAATCCCTCTAGAGACGAAAGCACAAAAGAACACAGATTCGCGTCCCGGAGCGCAAGAGGCGGATTATCGACGAATTCACGCCCAATTTAGCGAAGAACGAAGAATCATCAACACTTTCATCACAGATCATCCGTATATCAAGATAATGAATTCTTCACCTTTATTCCTTATTTCTTTCGCTGTTTTCCCGTCGATTATGCGTAGCTAATTCCCCTTGGTGTTTGGGATTAGATGAACGCTAGGATGTTTCGTAGTTAAGACTTATGATTATCGTGACAATGTGTTTGACTATTTATCGTTCTATGAATTTGTTTCGTTACTTTAATATGTCTATGTGTTAAAGTAATCGTATGGAAAAACGTTTAGGGCGACAGCTAAACAACGTTTAGGCCGTTCGTAGAAGATAGGAATCGAGTATAGGGCGAAAGCAAATACTCGATCCTCGCCGTTAGTAATTACTGAATTTTAGATCCCCGCGAGCGTTTAGGGCGACAGCAAACTCGCGAGCGGGTAGGAAAATTACTGCGATCTAGTCAAAATCACGTAGGAACGATTTTAGTGTCTTAACCGATAGCACCTAGCGGGATTCGAACCCGAGCACATCTTTATTATCTGAAGCTTCGTATCAGTTTTAAGCGTCTTTGAATCTCTAGTTGAGTTAGATATAATCTGTTAGGTTAAGTCATAAAACAATCTGCGTATTTTATTAGGCTAAATATCGAGTCGATAGGTCACTACTAGTACTTGATTTATTCCTTGTGTTCGATACTCGTTTACTCACTTTACTGCACTACAAACGATAGGTCCACTGCCTATCGCACGTCGGTGATAGTAATTAGGTATTCGTTTTAATTATTACTTGTCGCACTTTTCATTCACACACCACGTGTCGATCACTTCCCTTTCACCTGAATCGCCGTAGTCTCTGAGCGTTCCTTTGTAGTGCTATCATTTTCTCCGATTAGTTTTTCTTCTAAGAAGATAACCTCCCTGTTGATGACAACCTTGTGGGCAGTGGGATCCCACAGGCGATACCCCTTCACACCATCAGCATACCCCAAGAACAAACACTTCCTGGACTTCGGATCCAGCTTTGTAGTTTCTTGGGCATTGTACATCACGTATACAGGACTTCCAAATACATGGAGTTTGGAATAATCCGCTGGCTTTCCGGTCCACATCTCCATCGGCGTCTTTTGATCAATTGCCGTTGAAGGCGATCGGTTGATCACGTAGCAGGCGGTGTTGACTGCTTCGGTCCAGTAAGATTTATCTAGACCTGCAGCTCCCAACATGGCTCGTGTCCTCTCCTACAGAGTTCTGTTTATCCGCTCCGCCACTCCATTTTGTTGTGGAGTATACGCCGTAGTGTAGTGCCTTTTGATGCCTTCCCTTTTGCAAAAGCTATCAAATTCCTTACCAGTATATTCTCCTCCATTATCTGTCCTCAAACACTTGATCTTCTTTCCAGTATCAAGTTCGACCCGAGCCTTGAAATTCTTGAAGGTAACGAACACATCTCTCTTACTCTTGATGATATACACCCAACATCTCCGGGAGTAATCGTCGATGAAAGACACGAAAGACTTCCCTCCTCCTCGGGATGAAACCGGTGACTGCCATACATCAGAGTGAACCAATTCTAGAATATTGTTGCTTCTAGAATTTGATGTGTTGAATTGTAGCCGATGCTGCTTGTTTGCTACGCAATGCTCACAGAACGGTAGTGACACCTTCGTGAGACCCGGAAGTAGATTCTGGCCTGCAAGAATTTTCATGCCTTGTTCTGACATATGGCCAAGCTTCTGATGCCACAACATAGTAGATCTTTCGCTTGAACCTCCTGAAGCCACAGATGCTTCCCCTTCTTGCACCGTCTCTCCCAACAACATATACAAATTTACAGCAACATTTTCACCTTTCATGACTACAAGTGCTCCCCGGAATATTTTCATTATTCTTCCTCGAACTTTGATTTCACAGCCAAGGTCATCGAGCTGTCCCACAGATAATAAATTCTTCACCAGACCTTCCACGTGCCGCACTCCTTGAATAGTGCGAACTGTACCGTCGTGCAACTTCAACCTCACGGTTCCAACGCCTACGATCTTTAAGGCATTATCTTCGCAACTTTACACAGATCCTCCTAAGATAGGTTCGTAGTGGTTGAACCAATCTCTTCGAGAGGTCATATGATAAGTTGCGCCTGAGTCAAGAAGCCATATCTCATCATACGCCTTCCTGCTCTCCGTTGAGATAGCTGCTTCGCTACACAATACGTCTCCACCTGACGCGTTTGCCAGATTTCCTTGAGGATTGGAATTCTTCAGACTCCAACATCCTTCTTCAAGTGACCCTTCTTTCCACAGTGGTAGCATTTCATATCCTTCTTCTTACTTCGTGATTTTCCCCTGCCTTGAATGTGACTCCCACTTGAACCACGTTCCGTTGATCTACCTCTCATCACCGTCAAAGCTTCGACCTGTTGCGAGCCTGCTTGATGGTCCTCCTTGTTCTTTCGCCGACTTTCTTCTTCGAGGATAGCAGCTACTACCAGAACTTTTGCGTTGTTCGTCAAGTTGATGATGAGTTGATCATACGAATCAGGCAGACTTTGAAGTAGAATTTCTGCACGTTCTTTATCCTCTGTTTTATACCCCAACGATGTTAGCTGGGAAAATAGAGTATTCAAGACGTTGAGATGCTCCGTCACCGAAGTAGATTCAGACATTCTCAAGGTGAATAATTTTCTCTTCAAGAAAATTTTGTTGTGTAACAACGTCGGCTCGTACAGACTGGTTCGGTGGTCCCAAATCTCCTTTGCCGTTTTTTTTTCTTCGACGCTGGACAATATCTCATCTGCTAGTGCCAGATGAAGATTTGCAACAGCGCTCCCGTCCATCTCGTTCCATTTTTGTCGTCTGTCATTGTGGCTGGCTTTCCATCGATAGCCTCCAGACAGCCGTCCTTTCGCAAGATCGCCTTTATCTTTAATTTCCACAGTGAGAAATTTCTCCCGTTGAACTTTTCAATATCGAATTTCGCCGCCATAATTTCTGCTCAGTCGTGAGCGATACCTCCGACGGGGTTGCAGCAGATAATTATTGAACTCGTACCGGCTTTTTCGTCACCGTAACAAGGGCAATATAATATCTATTATTTTCTGATGTGGAGGGTCCACGTTAATGGCAACCACAGAGCATACGATAAACAGATATATAAAACCCAAGCTCGGCTCTGATACCAATTGTTGGCGTGGCAGCGGATCCGGCCGAGTAATACCACGGCTTATATTTGAACAATTAAAGATAAAAGTGGACACCGAGATTTAACGTGGAAAACCCCCAAACAAATCGGGGTAAAAACCACGGGCAAGGAAGAAGAATTCACTATAGGAGAAATACAGGAGTTACAACCACTCGTACTACAAAGGAGAAAAACCCTCAATATCTCTCTTTATAATCGGAGAAAATGCCCGACAAACTTTCTATTATTTTCCCTCTATTTTCTCTCACCCTGATCTCTCTCTTCTCTCTGTCTTTTTATTCAATCTGTGGGATACATCTCGTTTGTTCCTTCAGTGCCTATTTATAGGCAGAGGAACTCGAACAGATGAGGTAATGGATTACCTCATTCACAAGTGGGAACGGATAGAAAATAACGTGGCACACAAAAAGAGGAAGTTGCCTCTTCACGTTGGTAGCCTTTGACTATTCAAAGGCATGTGTTTTATTCCCCTTTTAATTATTTGCCGACAATAACTACTCGATTAGTTGTTAGTACCATTTTATCATTGTTTGCGTATCTTTTTTATATGTATATACATACCATATCACGTATTTATTCAGTACCTAATTCTCAAAAATGATGTGTAATGTCTCTATATAGATGGTATACCTTTTATTAATGTATTATATACCAAAATATATTTTTTTATGATACCTAAATTTCTTTATGATTTACTTTCAGTTGAACAGGTACCTACGTGTAAAAATTTTATTCTATTAGGTATTTACACATAAAATAATTTTGACAAGGAGTTGATTTGAGTTATTTTTATATTACTGTGTACTAAAGTGTAAATTTTCATTTTTTTTTATATATTATAAGTATTCAAATATATGTTTTAAAATTGGTCAAAGTATAATTAATATTACAACAAATATTAAAATGAAATTTTTTGTCAAATAATTGATGAAATATATTCCAGCATATTATATCTATTAATCACACAATTTTAATCATATAAGACCAAACGAACATTACGTTCATGCAAAATGTAGAGTCAAAATGAGATCCATTATTATTACAATGTACAATTACAATCCATATATTGTAACGCAAACCTCGAGTATAAATATGTGTTTAAACTTGTTCATCGTTACATATACTGCTTAATATTGATTCTAATTGCTTCCAACTTCGACTAATTCCAGTCTTCACCTCATCATCGACTATGCTACGAAATTGACTTTTATTCTCTTTAGGATTAATTTCTCGATATGTGTTTATGATCTCAAGTCCAAATAGATTACGATAGTCAATAGGTACTCGATTCTGGCATGTGTTTTATACGTGTGCATAGGTTTCACAGTTCAAAATTAGCGGTTATAGTTTCGAAATTCTAGGGTAATTCCACTTGGCACCCCGTGAATAATGTTTTTTCAGTTAGTGTTAGAGTAATTTTCAATTTCGGTAGGTACCATGTGTTTATGAATTTTCCAACTCGTACGCAAAGTATTTTTCAATTCCATTTGGTAGCTCTCTATTTAAGGCATTTCCAGTTGGTATCCGAAGTATTTTCAAGGTAGGTAATCATAATGTATTTTGCTATGGTTTTTGTAAATGACAAAAAAGGAGATTTTCTAAGTATAAACCTCATTATTTGCTATGGGTAAAAACGATTCCTACACCTAAAATTTTGTAGCTTATTCAAATCACGATGTTAAACATTAAGAGTGCCTACCTTAAAAACACTTTGAACACTTTGGAAAAGACTTAAACATAGACGTACCGATTGAAAATTGAAAAATATTTGGGTTACAATTAGAAAAATCTTAAACATAGGGGTACTTACGGAATTAAATAACTTTGGACACCAACTAAAAAAGCCTTAAATAGAAGGGTGACAAGTGGAATTTCCCTAACATTTAACTGTAAAAAAACTCAAAAACTGTCGTCACGAATAGGGGTGGTTCGGTACGGAATACCGTACCAAAACTGTGATACCGTATACCGTACCGAAATTTCGGTATCGAAAAAAATCATATCAATACCATACCAAAAGTTCGGTATACCTTAAATTTCGATACGGTATCATACCGAAATTTCGGTATGGTATCGGTATCATACCTTCTATACCATTCACACGGAGGGTTTCTTACCATGTGTGTCTCGTAACTCGTTAATTCTTTATTTTTGAATTTTTAGTCAATTCAAACTCCTTAGGCCCCAATAAGATGGATTATTAATACCAAAATTTCCAAAATAAAAAGATTTTTAATTCATAAAATAACCTTAAATAATTTATATATATTAATCAGTCTTCTTAGTAAGACAAAAAACTTTATATAAGCACAAAATACAACTTATATACAGATTAATTAAAACGAAACAGCTCTTTTGTATTTCCTTTTGTTTTTTTTAATGTAAGTAAAATATGGTGGGCCTCAATAATCTTAGAAAGTTGAATATATTTAATAATTTATGGGCTAAATAAAATTTATGAAGATCATTGTAATATTTTTATCCATTTTATATTTTTTTTTGAAGTAATATAATTTATGTAGATGTGTGTGTGTGTGTGTGTATATATATATATATATATAAAATATTAAAAATTTTAGTATTTCGATATTTCGGTATAATCGGTATACCTTAGTTTTAAAATTTTCATACCATTACCGTACCGAAAATTTTCGGTACGGTATCATACCTTATCAAAAACTTCGGTATACCAAAATTTTCGATATTTTCGGTACGTTTCGATACGATAAGGACGGTATATCGGTATTTCGGTATATTTTCCCAGCCCTAGTCACGAAAACTCAACCGAAGTCTTTAATGGGCTTAAAAAAGTTTGTGTGATCGCAGAACAATAAATGGGCTTCAAACCCAATAAAAAATCGTGGTAACTTCTAATTGGGCCGAGGCCCAAATTGTTTTAAAATCAAAGAACGCTTATCTAAAGACGTTTTAAACCAACTCACTAACCATCAAATCACAGATATTTAAATTCATAACACTCATCGTCGCCATTATTTACTCATATAGATTCAACCCTCCATTGGGCATTGATCATCATCCTTCAATTGGCTCACAAACGAACTCCTTTCATTTTATTTCCTTTTTCTTTTTCCCTTTTTGTTTTCCCTCTCTGAGTATCTGCTGCAAAACAAACACCATTTCTTCTTCTGCAAAACGATGTTGTTTGACAGTTCATCATCATCAGATCATGAACGCAGAGCGAATTATAACCCTCCGGCGAATAGGAAAGATGAATCCTCATTTACTTTCTACGACGAACAAACCCAAACCACGTTTTTCGTCATTCTTGGTCCCTTCTCCCTTGGATCGTCCTTCAATGGACACATCAAATACTGCCAGGCATCCATGGTCTTACTCGAGGACGAACACAAAGAAGTAAATGATCCTTCAAGGTCGTCGACCATCGTAGCCAAGGAAGTTGTGATCCAAGAATCATCTCAAGCCGCCATGGAAGACCTTCAGAGACGCGTCGAAGTTAGCAGGCGAGTCAGGGATCATCCCAACATAGTCGGAGTGAAGTCATCTTTCACTTACCGTCATGGTATTGGAACAACGTCATTCTACGTCTGCTTCAAAAACAGCTGCGATGGCCACTCTATGAAATCGCTTAGAGGAGTATTGGGAGAATATTTCCCCCCCGACAAGGGAATGCCCTTGGCCCACGTCGTAGTTTGTCTGAGGGAGGCGTTGAATGGCTTGTCTGAGATCCACCGAACGGGACTCTTTCACAGAGAGATAACAGCAGGTCAGATTTTTTTGGAAGACAATAATCAGATCAAATTAGGGTTTTCTGCTACTGTAGACGACCGTGGTTCGCAGCCTGAAATAGGGTCGTCTTCATCTTCTTCGTTGTTTACAACACATCCCTTCGCGAGGATATTCTGGGGTTCAGCGCCTGAAGTATTTGAATCACGGGGGGAGTATTATGAGAGGAAATCTGATGTATGGCTGTTGAATATCACGTGTGAAGGGCAAAAAGTCCCACACCGAAATTGTGAACAAATTAAAAAGGGTTTATAAGCTTGATGGGCCACTCCTCTTATCACCAATTGGTTTTAAGAAGGAACCCATCAAGCTTATACCCCCTTCTCCGTGTGGCGCATGTGCGTGGGCCTCGTTAACGGATAAAAATTACCGGAGGTCCGGCCCAAATTTCTATATGGTATCAGAGCGGGCAGAGATCCGACTCAATTAAAAATATATGGCGGGCTCGAAAAGAATGGCGTTCCCGTCCGATAAAAGAAATGGGTTCACACGTGAGGGGGGAGTGTTGAGATATCACGTGTGGGCAAAAAGAAGTCCCACATCGAAAGTTGAAAAGAAAGTAAAATGGTTTATAAGCTTGATGGGTCACTCCTCTTAACACCAAGTGGTTTTAAGAAGGAATCCCATCAAGCTTATACCGGGCACCGATCCTCCGTGTGACGCATGTGCGTGGGCCTCTTTAACGGTTAATAATTACCGGAGGCCCGGCCCAGAATTTCTATAATGGCTGATTGGATTAGCAGCTATGGAGTTAGTTTGGGAAGGTGGGTTCAAAGCAAATAACAGACAACAGCTTTATAGGGTTATAGATGAGATTCATGCGAAAAAGAAGCTTCCTTTCAATCCCTATAAGAAGGATTCGAAGGAAAAGACGAAGAAGAAGCAGTTCATTGAGCAGTATATGCCATCTTGGCTGAGCAAATCGGCAGAAGCTTACAAAAGAGAAAAGAAGAGATGGAAGAATTTTGAGGAAATGGTGATGAAATGTTTGCAGAGGGACGTTAATAACAGGCCAACTGTTGATGAGCTACTGAGTTTCAAAGTCTTTGTTGATGATGAGCTGAATGATGTTTCTTTGGTCTTTGATTCTCTGAAAGCCTATCGAAGGGGGTTATAGCTTTTGAAAATTAGTTTCTTGATTGTTTGGGTTTTTACAGTGAATAATAATTGGATGAGTTTCTTTGTTCTTGGTTTGTGATGATTGATTTGTTTCTCAGTTTGTGAAATATCTTCTATGAAATGCTGAGCTTTGAGATATTCCATGTGTTTGTTCATCGTCAACTGTTGCATGAGACTACGAGTGCTCTTCTTTTTCTTAGTAGAAAGAAAAGGAAAGAGATAAAATGAATTTCAATTTTCTTTTTCTTTTTTGTGAAAGTATAAAGATAAGATGGCTCCTTTTCGGCTATTAGCAACTCTCATTGCCTTCTCCCTCTCTCTCCCTCTCTCTCTCAAACACACGCACATTTCTTTTCATTGCAAAAACTCAGAAATCGATGAAGAATTATTACTGAACGTCCCTTAAGCTTTTGTTGAGATTCGCCGCACACGAATGGGTGGAAAGTCCATCAGTTTCCGCAGCTGGAAACTCCACTTCCGCCGCCGCCACGCCGCCGCCGACGAAGACGCTGCTTCTCCGCCGTCACCTCCGCCGGAGTTCGTTTGCCCCATATCCAAGTCCCTCATGTCCGACCCCACCATAGTCGCCTCGGGGCACACCTTCGAGCGCGTGTGCGCACGCGTCTGCATCGACCTGAACTTCAGCCCGGCGCTGAACGACGGCACCGTCGCCGACTTCTCCTCCCTGATTCCCAACTTAGCCCTAAAAACCGCCATCCTCAACTGGTGCAAGAAAAACGGGTCGGATCGGCCAAACCCGCCCCTCTATTCGGACATCGAATCTTCGATTCGCCTCCTCATGACGACCAAACCCGAGGCAAAAACCCCCAAATTCGGCGACGGCGAATCGCTGAAATCCGGCGGCGGAGACCCGTCGTCTTCTTCGAGCTCGGAAGAGTCCGTGATTGCCAACACGACGCCGTATCGGATGCAATACCCAAATCGCCCGATGTGCTTCTCCTACGCATCGTCGCCGTCGACTTCGTCCGATTTCATTTCCGACGAAACCCTAGCTTCATCCCTGTCGAACTCAGCCTCCAGCGAAGACGAAAGCTTCGTCATGAAATTGAAGAGCCCAGACATCTACGAGCAAGAACAGGGCATAATTTCACTGCGAAAGATCACCAAAACGAGCGAAGAGTCGCGCAAAACCCTCTGCACAGAAAGGGTTCTCCTCTCCCTCAAATCCCTGCTCCTATCAAGGTACGACGTCGTCCAAACAAACGCCGCCGCAGCCATGGTCAACCTCTCATTGGAAGACTGCAACAAAGTCAAAATCGTCCGATCAGGGATAGTCCCAATACTGATCGAAGTTCTAAAGAATGGGTTCAAAGAGTCCAAAGAACACGCCTCGGGCGCACTCTTCAGCCTAGCCCTAGACGACGGCAACAAAACAGCCATAGGTGTGCTCGGAGCCATAGAACCCCTCCTCCACGAGCTCAGAGTAGGGACCCAAAGGAGCCGACAAGACTCAGCCTTAGCTCTGTACCACCTAACCACGGTTAGGAGCAACAGGCTAAAGATCGTAAGGCTAGGGGGAGTTCCCATCTTGCTAGGGTTGCTCAACGACGCTAACATGGCGGGTCGGGTCGTGCTCGTGGTGTCGAACCTAGCCGCCTGCGAAGAGGGTCGGGTCGCCTTAATGGACTCTGATGCAATAGCTAAGCTGGTCAGCGTTTTGAGGGACGGGCTAGGGTTAGGGTTCGAGCCCATTAGGGATAACTGCGTGGCTTCTCTGTACCTTTTGAGCCATGGGAGTTCTTTGAGGTTCAGAGGGTTGGCCATGGAGGCTGGGGCGGTGGAGGTTTTGAGGGATGTGGTGGAGAAAGGGAACGATCAGACTCGGGAAAAGGCGAAGAGGGTGTTGGAGGGCTTAGGGGTTTCGCCGGAGGAGGCTGAGGAAGGAGGAGATGAGGTGGATTGGGAGGCTGTTATGAAGGGTGGCGTGGCTGCTCAGGCGAGGCATAGGTTCGGTAAGAGCTATGGGGGCTGAGCTGAGCTGCTAAAGATTGAATCTTGATCTTATTCGGGTTAGTTTTTTTTGTCTTTTCTTGTCTATTTATGATGTAATTAAGCTAAGATGAATCATCTATTGTTGTTATTAAGTTGATTAATGTTCTTGGTTAATGATTTTGGCCCTCATGTGTTATTTGTGCAAGTGGTGTTTATGGTGGTTAATTGTACATTTGTGAAGAGTGTTTTCATTGTTAGATTGAGAAGAAAGTTTGCTTGCAATAATGAAAATAGTTGGAAAATGATTGATTTTGAGTTGCATTGCAACGTTGGCGCAGCCTAGTACGAATTTTCTTTGACTGGGTAAGAAGCTTAAAGATCGGATTTTTTTTATGTGGTTTTAAAATTTGGGGCCTAACGATTTTTATGTATTTTGAGGAAATAAATTATGTGGAATTTAGGTAGAGCGTGGACATTTTGATGGAGAGATTCTTGGCCTATCTGATATGTGCTATAATATTATATATATGTTGTAGAACGTTTGAAATTTATGATTCAATTATGTTGTGCTGACTTCGTTTGAAGCATATTCAACTTTAGACGAATTGTTATTAGACTTTGACTAGCATTATTTATTGCATTTGGGTTATTAATTATTATTATCATCATTTTGTTGTAAAGTTTAAGATTTGTTTATTAAATATCTTGGTAAGGATCATGGTGACGTTATCTATAGGACCAAAATGGGAAGCGAGTCTTGGTCGTAAGTGACGAGTTAGATAGAACTTTCTATTATAAAAACTTTTGACTCGGCAAATAGTTGGTTTATGTAATAGTTGTTTTTTTTTTGTCCTTGAACATGTATTTTTTTTTTTTTCCACTTACTTAAAAACTGAGTTAATAGAGTAAACAGCTTGAATTGAACTAAAAGAACTACAGTAAAACCTCTATAAACTAATACTCTATAATTTAATAACCTCTCTAAATAATAAAATTTTATGATCATGACTCGGGCTTTTGTAAAAAATTATCAAATTTGATAAAATAATATGATACTAATTTTTCGGAAAATACCTTTATAAACATTAGGTGCATCAAAATTCTAAATTAATAATTCATAAATATTACAATAATAAATATTATGAATTTACTAAAGTATTACAATTATAAAATATTCATGGGTTTTGCTACGACCACCATGTCACATATTTAAAATATCATTACAAAATGATGAATATTAATGTTGATAAATTATCGTACAAGATTTAATTGTATGTAATATCAAGATACATACTTATATTCTCATTTGATTCAGTACGACATTGGCATGCACTAAGATATGTTTGAGTCTAATACGTTTATCATTTAATTAATAAAATATTTTAATATCTCTCTAAAATAAAATTTAACGGTCCCACCGTTAAATTTAGAGAGGTTTTATGTAGAAGACAATTAACAAAACTTACATCCAAATATTAGCAGCAACGAAATTGCTCGTTGTTTTCGAGGGACTGCTGTCATTAATCATATCACCCCAAACTTATATATGATCATAGTGGCACCCAAAACTTTCAGTTAAACAAAAAATACAAACGTGTATACGAAATGATAAATAAAAGTACGGGCTATATAAAATTAAAATCAGAATGCTTGACATAAATTGGGCTATACCATGATAATATTAGGCCTAAAATTATTATGGCAAACATATTATGGTGGGTTGCATCGATTTAATGAAATTCATTTTATTTTCCTTTTTGTGTTTCTCAATAATCGGAGAGCGTCGACGAATAACAGAACACATAGAATATCTCAAATCGCAGCATTTATTTCATAGAAGATTTTTTTTCCCAAACACAAACAATCATCACAAACCATGAACAAAGAAGTCGAATTATTCACTCTAAACCCAAACAAACAATCAAGAAACCATATCATTCAATCTCCTTAGCTGCTTCCATGGCCTTAAGAGAATCGAAGACGAAAGAAACATCATTAACCTCATCAACAAAGACTCGAAAACCCAAAAGCTCATCAACAGTTGGCCTTCGATTAACGTTCTTTTGCAGACATTTCATCACCATTGCCTCGAAATCCTTCCATGCCTTTTCTTCTCTACTGTAATCTGACGCCGATGAGCTCACCCAAGATGGCATAAACTTCTCCAATTTCTTCATCTTATCCTTCTTATGATAGGGCTTGAAAGGAAGCTTCTTTTTCTCATGAATCTCATTTATAACCCTATCGAGCTTTTCTCTATCTGTAATTGTTTTGAACCCATCTTCAGAAACTAACTCCATAGCTGCTATACCAATCAGCCATACATCAGATTTACCCTCATAATATGTCCCGTCTGAATCGTAAACTTCTGGGGCTGAACCCCATTCGAAGATCTTCGATAAGGGATTGTTCGAAATCGAAGAAGAAGATGAAGAAGAAGAAGACCCTTGAGAGAATTCACGGTCGTCTATAGTAGCAGAAAACCCTAATTTTACTTGATTCTCTTCCAAGAAAATCTGACCTGCAGTTAACTCTCTGTGAAACTCTCCCACCCTATGAATCTCGGACAAGCCATTCAAAGCTTCCCTGAGACAAATTACGACGTGGGCCAGGGGCAATCCTTCGCCGGCGAAGCGATTTTCTTGCAAGACTTCTCTTAGGGACACCATGCACTTGCCGTTGTATGAGGACATGTTATGGAAACAGACGTAGAAGAAGTCTTTATTACCTTTGATACTACTACGAAAAGTGAAAGTTGAACTCACTCCCACTATATTGGGATGATTTCTGACAAGCCCACTGATGCGAACACGCTTCTGAAGGTCTTCCATGGCTGCCTGAGATGATGGTTCTTGGAGCTGCTCGACTTCCTTGGCTACGATGAAGGGCGAAGAGCTGCTGGGATCTTTACATTTGTTGTATCCTATGTAGAATTTGATCGCTCCATTGAAGGAAGATCCATCGGAGATTGCAAGGTGATAAGTTGTTCGCTTGTTCGAATCGTAGACGAACAGCTGTTCCATCCTCTTTTTCTTGAGTGTTTCGTACATTGCGTTGAGATTAGGATCTTCGTTCATCTCTTGATGGAGCGTAGGCGTAAGCTTTAGGACGTAAGCTCTGAAGAGATGAGCTGCGCAGCCTTCGTCTGATGAATTGTCTGAAGCCATCGTTTTTGTAATTTGCAGAGAAGAAGATTTTCTCAACGAGATGAGAAAAGAAGAGAAGAAGAAAAGAAGAATGGAGTTCTTTGGAGACTAAAAGGGCTATGGAGGTTTGAATCTTTGAGTAAATTGCGAGGATCTGATTTTTGTACTGCGATTATGAGTTTTTATATTGAGCTTAAACCGACGAGCGAGTGACGGTTGAAGTTAGTTTAAAATATATTGAAGAAAAACCGTTTTTTGATTTTCTTTGAGAGAAAAAAATGGGCCTCGGCACAATTAGAATTTACAAGATTGGGTCATAGTTTTCAAAGCCCACTAATTGTGTTGGGAGTTAAAAAAAAAAAAAAAAGGTATGTATTCCCAAAAAAGTTTCTAATAAACGCTTTAACCATCTATGTTTTATGGATCGTTTTTGATGTCAATTTAATTACAATTACACGCTAAATGTTTCTAATTTAATCCAATTGTAAAGCTAAACTCAATTTCTTTTATATCTACTGGTACGTTTAACACATACTATATACTAGTACTATCTGCACAATCTATGGGATGTTGAATCGGTGCAATTGTTGCTAAACAGTTATCAAATTGACAGACCAATTCAACGGTTCAATGGGCAATGACTGTTGATAAAAGAATATAGATATATACTCGTTTAAAATTAGACTTTCATTTAAAAATAACTATTAGCCCTTGTTTTGTTTATGGGATGTTGATGTTTATATAAAGCAAGGGTTTATGCATAATAACTTTATAGACTAATTTTATAAATGCCTTACTAATTTAAACCGTCCTAAATATAAACCAGCGAACCGAACCAAACAAGCCATTAATATAAAATAATAAATCCATATTTATATATTACACATGCATCATGGAGACGGAGATGGAATGTCTTAAAAACACTAGCATAAATAAATTTTGAACCTACATTTAAGTCCAAAAAAAAAAAAAAAAAGAAAAAAAGACGCCGTCTTTTATCGTCGTACTAATCCGAAACGTAAGCTTCTTCTCTTTTGCTCACCTCCTCAGCCTCGGCCTCGGCCATCCACGCATTCCACGCCTCTTTGAAGTGCGTGAAAAGATCCAAAACTCCTGCGAAAAAAAAAAAAGGAAAAAAGCGAACTAATTTGGGCAATAAGCAAAAACTTAAAAAAAAATTCGCTTTCGCAAAAGACGAATATTACGGAAGCTTCAACTGACCTTTATTTCTTTGCGGAGGACGATACGTCGAAGATGCCAGACTCTCAAAATCGATGATTTTCTGCACATTTTCCTCGTTAGGAATTTCGACCTTTGGTACATTTGCATGGGCAAAAGGACCAAAGCGAAGGAAGGGGTTGGAATCTCGGCCGACCTTCTTTGATCCTCTCACAGATGCAGTAGTAGTAGTAATAGCAGCAGTATTAGTAAGGTTGGTGCCAAATGCTCTGTTCTTCGAACCGCCCAAAAAATTGGGACCATTCCTTTTGTTATTATAGAGATTTCCACTCGGCCCGACCCACCTAAAGGCCGGCTTCCTAGTGTCTGGGTGATGGGTCTGCGCAAATAATCAAGAATTCGATGCAAAGAGTTGTTTAGCTACATATGTTTTGTAGAAATTTTAGGGTTTGTCTGGTTTAGAATGCGTTTCGTTTAGGGTGTGTTTGCTTCAAAGAAACTAGTGAGGAAAGGAAAAGAAAAAGAAAATCAGTTGTTGTGTTTACTTGATTAGATAAATATATGAGGAAAGAAAAGAAAACTTATGTTTAAAGCAAAAACCATGGAAAATCGTTTTCCGCACCCTTAAGGAATTGAGTGAGGAAAATAAAAAAAAAATGGAAAATAAAAACTAATTTTTTTGTTTGGTTGATTAGAGAAATATATGAGGAAGATAAAAAAAAAAAAAAAAAAGAGAGAACTTAAGCTAAGTTTATATTTAAAACCATGGAAGCTAAATTTCTTCACCAGACAGCGACGAAAAAGGAAGGGAAAGCAAGTAAAAATTAATTTTTTTTTTCTCTTTAGTTTTCTTCTCCTCACCCCTTTCCTTGATCCAAACACACCATTTATCGAGGACAAGACGTTGGCGATATCGTACAGCCTTCGAACTTTCGCTGCAAAAACAGAGATAACCGTTAGCTCAAAAGGGCCTTTAGCTGCACTAAAATTCGAGTAAGAGCAAAATGTACAAACGCAGTTACTTCGAGTCGTCATTGAAGTGTGCGACCCTCCGAGCAAGAGCTTAGCTGCATCATCGAGAGAAATTATCTCGATCTATGAAAACATGGTAACGATCGAGGCATATAAGTAAGTCATAGCTCTGCGTAATAATCGATTATTCGATGTTTACTTACATCAGTGCATAGGAAAAGCTTGATGAAGTTCTGCGTAAGAAGCCCGAGAGACTTTTCCCTCCTATTCTCGCCTGAAAAGAAAAGAGCTTCGACGCCAACAATAATTGCCAAGCACAAGGATGTAATAATGGATTCAATGCAAACGATAATTCCTCACACACAAACACAGAGAAATACCAGGCTTTGGTGGGGCAGATGAATTAGCAGCAGAGCTACAATCTGTTTTTTGGCTCGAGTTTATATCTGGGAACCTCTCATTTCCATCGTCATCTTCATCATCATCACCATCATCAACATCATCATCACCATCATCTTCAGAATCCTATGATGGAGAAAACTGTCTTCGATCAGGAGGAAAAACAGTGAAATTATATAATCTTTTGCTACACATGCTACCTATTTGTAAGATAGGCAGCAGAAATTGAACTGCGATTCATCGTACTTTCTCGACATAGCACGTATTGGCTGAAGATCGATTCTCTCCCAGATTTTTCAAGCCCTCTCTCTAATTCAATGGAAATTCGAAGCCATATGTTATCAAGAAAGATCATTCAATCTAAGAAGGGAAACTGAATATAAGAGCTGTACTACCTTTAAATCTTCTAAAGCCCTTGGAGAGGCTTCGAATCCCTTCCATGTGTATCGATTTTTCTCCTTACGAGCAACGATCTGTCAAACATGGAGAAATGCATGAGATGAGAATGAACGATTGGAGAATGGCGTTTTTTTTTTGCATCCATGGGCTAAGACAACTTCTAATTCCTTACGCCGACGCTTCCCAGGACGTTGACGATGTCATAGATCCTTCGCCTTTCAACACCTTCAGAATCAAATGCCATGACAAGTAATCAAACACTTAATTTCTCAAAAAGATCGAATCTTTATCGAATATTTCATAACAAGACAAGACAAGACAGAAATACCTAGTTTATCTGCAGCGTCGTCTAGCCCAATTGTCTGAATCCCCTCTTTATTGTATATGCTCAAGAAACTGCACCACACAGACAACGAAATCCTATGAATAAAGTAAAGTAAAAAACATCAAAAATTTTGACGAAATTTCTGCAGTGAGAGACGCACTTTGAGCATAAGAGACCCAGGGATTTCTGCTTACGGCTATAGGGCATCAGTTCCTTCGGTCCACACTCCATTGTTCTTGCCTTTGTCGAGACAACAAAAAAAAAAAAAAAAAAAACAGGGGTTCGATGATTTTAGGGTTTGATGATTATTGGCGGTAAAAAGAATCTATACAGGGGGGTTCGAAAGTTTGAAAAAAGTCAGCAAATTCCTTCGTGCAAATGTATCCAATTTTTTTTATTCGATTCAGAATATTATTCGGAAAATATTAGAATATCAAATTCGAATAGTGTCTTTTTTATTCGAATACGAATAAAAATATGATAATATTCGACTCGAATGTTTCCGAATATTCGACTCATATAATGTAATATATTTTTAAATAAGGACATGTTAAGAAATGTTTAATAGGAAATATATGGTCCAAACAGCGTTTCGTAAAATATATGGGCAAATGGCGTTGGTAGTGAGGTTAACTTAGTATCTAAATTTTCATTTTCTATATTTTGTTGGAAAGATTTTTCAATTGAAATACATTTTTCCATCGAAACATATGAATTTAGGATCATAAAAAAATCTTAAGTTTCATACTATCAACACATAAAAATATCAATATAAAAAATTAAAAATCGTGATAACCTTGACGAAGCTTCAGTAGTGACAATATATCATGATATTGATGTTTGCGTAGTATATTACTAGAACTAAATATGCCATTAAGAAAATAAAGGAGAAATAACGCAACTCATGTCTTATGAATATCAAGTGCAATATGCATTTGAGCCTTTTTTATTTGATACGGTTTTTTTTTAATTCAAAAAGTGATTTAATAACTAGAATAAGGTCCATAATTAAAAATTTGGACAATTGAGTTGTAGTGTTTGATTAATAAAAGAGAACCAAATTAACAAAAGCCTAATTGATTAATATGTACGATGAATTGAGTTGTATTGTTTGATAAAAAAACAAACATATTTACGAACTAAAAAGAAACATAAAAATAACAAGTGTAATAAGCTCTAAGAAAAAAAATAAAAAAGACAAATAAAGGCAAACAAAACAAAAAAAAACACTAAAAAGATAAAATCGCTAAGACTAGAAAAAGAAAACCAAAAAGAATAGAAACGCTGAGGAGAAAAACTGAAAAAGGTACAAAGATGACAAAAACCTTATAAATAAACTTTTAAAAAGAAAACGAAAAATATATACTAGAGCCAGAGTTGAACCTTCCGACAACTAATGTAACGTGTAGCTCTCTCGCCACTATGCTACACAATATTTTGTTATACTTACAATATAAAATCGATATATCTATCAATGTTGCAATATACTATACATATAGTACAAACCCCCCCCCCCCCCATATTACAACTAGTCTACTCTGCACAATCAAACGTGTGTATAATATATAAATGTATTTATTAACTATAATAATTACTAGAAATAGAAGGGTAAATATGACAATATGAAAAATGGATTGTAGTGGATGATTTTAATTTAATATTAATATTTTCATTTTAATTGACAGGCCAAACTTTCGGTTTATACCAGGCTCTGACACTTAATAAAAGATTTAACCTTTAACCTTTTAATTTACTACATAGTTATGCTTAAATTAAAATTTTATTTTAAAATAACTTAAATATGAAATATATTTGCACGTCGTGCTAAACATACTAGTAACTAGTAATCGGTGCACTCGATGTGCGAAACAATATTGATAATGAGTGATTTAAAATTAGATAATTTTTAAATTTGTAAATTGTGAGTGGTTTTTAATAATTTTTTTTCTGAATTTATTGTGTAGAAAGTTGGTGATTTTCTCCTATATAAATAAATAAAATTGAAGGACTAATGAACGATTTTTTTAAAAAAAAAAAACCTTGCCGTTTATGAAAATAATTATTCATGGCGTATCGGATATTTTCACGGAATTCTTGTGAAACAAATGCGAGCAAACAGTAGAATTTGGACTTGTCGCCGAACCTCAAAACCAGTCGATAACTCATTGCATGGAAATAACTTACTGCAAATTTTATTTAGACAAAGAAGTTCAATCATCCGACCGGAAAAACAACATTGTGCACATGCTAGTAACTTATTCATCAATTCGTTTCTCAAAACAGAAATCGAAATAAATTTTTCGTATTTTCGAAGATTCACTCCGACGGGAAATACTTGTTGAGATTGAACGGAAGCGAATAGAACTCTTTGCTCCTCGAGTCTGTGTCGAACTCCCAAAACTTATCCCACCAATGCCTTCCTCGGTCTTTCCTCTCTTGATCGCCCTTCTTGTGAAGCGTATTGTCCAATATAAATGCAGTAACGCCCGCTATAAACGCCCTCGACGTAAACGGTATGTTCGCTATGTTGTTGAACTGCAAAACAAAAAAGCGCAAAAAACATGAAAAAAAAAAAGCGCGAAAGAATATTTAGGTTTCAAAGCCGATCGTATTACCCATCTCGCCGAAGTGTGGATAGGCGCATATCCTTTCACGGCCGTGTATTCGTTGAAGTATTGTGGAATGGATAAGCCGAGAAAGATGGGTAGGGCTAATATGAAATTGTTTCGAAAACTGTTGAGCTGGCAATATTGGAGATACACTAATCCGCTCGCACCTAAACGTGTGTGTTTTTACATGTTTAGATATTATGCGAGAATTTGGCTCGGGAAATTTTTTAGGGTTTTTCTTTTTTTTTTTACTTACCGACGTAGCCGAAGAAGATGCAGTATGCGCCGACTAAGATTGGCGTAGGGATTGAAGCGAAGACTGCGCCGAATTTTCCTGTGTGGAGATCCTCCTATGTTCTTTAATGTTTTTTCTTAGGGCAAAAATTTTTAATTATTCAAAAAAAATTTATTACCGAGAATAGAGAAGAAAATCATGAATCCCGCGGATATTTGCACGACCCTTCGACTGCCAACGCTAGTCAGCGCAATTAGGCCTACGTTCTCTCTGTCCACATATACGAACCAAGAAATCGGGGCGTTTTTATAATAATGAATTAATTATAAATTTTTACTACGAAAACAATTTAAGCGAAATGTGTTTACGTTCTTACATTGCTACCGACGATCCATTTCCAGTCCCGAACAAGCCAGCGATCAAAGTCGCAACGCCCTGAAAAAAATTACAAAAAACCAAACGTATTAATAAGCTAATTTTATCGCCGTCGCCGGGAAATATCACATATATTTGTAATACGAATCGAGATAAATAATATTGAATGAAAATATTTATCACCTGCCACCCTATGCCACGGCCAAGAATCGAAGGTGGCAACGGCGTTGCACTCGAAACCTTCGACGCGGAATAAAACCCTCCAATCGACTTCAATTATATATTACTAGTATGTTTAGCACACCCAATATGTGTGCAAATGTATCAAATTATTTAATATTTTAATATATTATATATTAATTAAGTTATTTAAAAATAAAATTTTAATGTAAGAATAAACTTATAATATATTAAAATATTAAGGGTAAAATTATAAATTATTTATCAAATTGACATACCAATTTGACAGTTTTATCTACCATACGCTCTCTTTATATAAGAGTACATATAATTACGTTTGAAAACCAAATTAGATCGCCTTTTCCTAAGACGAAAAACAGATGGTTCGACGTACGTAACAATATTACACGGACCTCGATAGAAGCTACGAAAGCGGCCATCATCATCGCAAACGCTTCGCCGGCATCGAACGTAGGCGGGCCCCACTGGAACGGATAAGGGATCGAAACCCTAAACAAGTGTAGTATATCGTTTTAGTTTCATCATATTGATGTAAGAACGCTTTTTTATATATGTCGGGCTCACCATGGAGCAGCATCGATAAGCCTGGCCCAATCGGTTCTGCAAGTCGCCTGAGTCTTCAGTGGCTTTCCATTGTACGCACCGCCTATAGTCATTACGTGGGCATAGATCCATACGAAGAAGACGGTTATTACCACGCCGAATCGATCGAACACGTTTTTTCCCGAGGTAATGATGTGCGGTAGATACTGTAATAAAAACAAGAAAACCCTAACTCTATCAAACCCTAATAAAAGGAAAAAAGGTCAATTTTTTGCGGAAGTTCTATCAAATCCTGATGAAACCCTAGTTCCATCATATCCTAACGAATCGAAAAGGTCGATATTTTACATTTAGATATATCAAATCCTAATAAACCCAACTTCCATCAAATCCTAACGAATCGAGAAAAGGTCATTTTTTTAATTAGTACTATCAAATCCTAATGAAACTTTAGTTCTGTAAAACCCTAGTTTCTATCGAACTGTGGTTTATTAAAATATTTTTACCTGAGTTAAAAAGACTAGAAGAACGAGCTCGGGCAACCCAAGTTCGATGCATCTCGCCACCTTATTAGAAAACATTCAAAGAATACGATGCCAAGAGGATAAAATTCGTCGTAATAATGTTAAGTGTTTTCGATTCTTTATACGCACGTACGTACCACAGGAAACCCTAGTTCGTAGAGCCCATAGCCACTAAGAGCAACCAAAGGGACTATTCCAATGGGACTAAAATACCTGCAAAAAAAATCGAAAGTTTTCTTGCTAATTAAAACCCTAATTCAAAACCGAAAAACTGAGGCAAGAAAAATATCGAGAGCTGTGTAATAACCTTGCAGCGTTGCGCATGAGGCCTGTGAAACCTAAGAGTATCTGAATGGCCGAGGCGACTATAAATGCGCCTTGTATGGCCCGCATTGTCTTCTTAAATCTCTGCAATAATTAATAATGTCGAGGATCGATCGTCGGAGTATATAATAACAACGATTATATATATATATATATATATATATATATCGCATTGCAAAAAAAATTTAAGTTTTTTTATATCGAACCGAAAGGGGGTCGGGGTCCTCGCTCCATCGATTGGAGAGTATGATTAAAATAGTGGGTCCCACGAACGTGTAAGAAGCTCCCATGACGATGGGCAAACGAGTCCCAAACCATGACTGTATGAATGTGTTCAGCCCAGAGACGAAAAGCAGCGTCTGAATAACCCTAGCTTTCTCCTCCTAGAGAAGAAGACGATCATATATAAAAACGTTTACGAAAGAAAAGATCGAAATAACTTTTAGTTTTTCGAACCGTTTTTCAATAAATTTAAACTTACGTTTCCTCCTCCCATTTGAGGGACTAATGCGGTTGGGATCATAACCGTTGTGCCGAGCATTACCAAGTAGTGTTGGAATCCAAGAATGATAGCCTCAGCTGCCCCAAAATAAAAACATAAAAAAAAAAAGTAAAGAGGCAAATGAAGAATATAAATGGTGAGTGAAAAACATCCTTAGAAAAATGTCTGAAACTAATGAATACTAACGCCATGGAGGAGGGCTTGTGATGCAGTAAGCAACTCCAGGAAGCTGATCTTTTGGGGTATGCGCCGGCGGATCATCTTTCTTCGTATCAATCGACATCTTTTTTGCTTCTCAATTTCTGCTAAACAGAGAGAGAGAGAGAGAGAGAGAGAGAGAGAGAGAGAGAGAGAGAGAGAGAGAGAGAGAGAGAGAGAGAGAGAGAGAGAGAGAGAGAGAGAGAGAGAGAGAGAGATTGGTGGGGGGGGGGGGGGGGGGGGCAGAAGGAAGAGTTCTTTCAACAAATGATGTTTGTCACATGGGAAATGCAACTCAGAGATGAGAAAACACATTTTAGGTTAAAGATCGCACCTTTTTTATCTGCAGATGTAGAATAATCAAAACCAGGGAAAAAGAACTGAGGAAAGAAGCCAAGAAATGGCGAGGATTGAACGCAAGTCAAGTTCAAGAAGTTTTTTGACTAGCAGCAGAGGATGTAAGAAAAGGTCTCTTCTAAAGATGAAGAACTGAGTGAAGAATTTAGTGTCATAGGTGAAATGCTAACACGAGAAAGAACGTGCAAGTATACTAATGCATGAGTCATTGAGAATATTTCTTCACAAAGGCGAAAAAGGGAAGAAACTCTTGACCCTTTTCATCTTTTTGTAATTTAGTTGGATTATTCGAGGCTTTCTCGACCACTTTGCATATTCCAACGGAAGCTTATACCGTGTAAATTCCATCTCTATTTTATTTTATCCACATGAATGAATGACAATGCAAGAAAAGTGGAAATGGGATTCTTCTTTGTGAAATAGATCCTAATTATTTCTAGTACTGTCAAAACGGGCCGGCGGGGCGGGCCGGCCCGTACCCGCCAAAAGCCCGCCACTGGCGGGGCGGGGCAGGTAAGCCCGCCTGATGGCGGGCCTAGGAAATGAAGGCCCGCCCCGCCTGCAGGCGGGTAGCGGGCCTGGCGGGCTTAGCCCGCCAGTTATTAAAAAAAAATAAAATAAGAAAAATTTATTAAAAATAGGAAAAAGTAAAAAAAAATTAATTAAAAATAGAAAAAAAATAATATAAAAATTGGAAAAAATAAGAAAATGAAGGAAAATATATCTAATTAAATAAACTTTTTTGATATTAATCTATTTATGTTATTAAGTACCTATTATTATATTTGTAATATTATATAATAAATAATATATATTTTTTAAATATTCTGGCGGGCTACCCGCGGGTAAGCCCGCCCCGCCCCGCCAAAGCCCGCACCCGCCGCAGGCTTACCCGCCCAGGCCCGCCTGGAATTTCAGAGCCCACCTCGCCACTTTGGCGGGGCGGGGCGGGCCGGCCCGCGGGTCCAATCCCGTTTTGACAGCTCTAATTATTTCTAGGGGTTTCCGGTCGGTACCCCGGGCTTTTTCAGTTGTTGTCCAACTTTTTTTGAAATTCTGTCTGGTACCCCTGAAGTATCATCAAATACAACTTTGTGACCCTGAAAGACGAAAATTAGCATTTTTTAGGTGTTTACACTCGTTGGTTGCTAAGGAAAAAAGACATAAATGCCCTCATTTTATTAGATAACTTGAAAAAACATGAAATGAGAAAAGCAAAAATAGTTAAACGAGGGCATACATCGGCTCCTCCGCCAACATCCACATCTCAAGCTCCACCATAAGTACATGCGACGACTGCACCTTCGATACGAAGAACAACATGAGGTTCAAGACGGCGCCGTCGATCTACATCTTAGCTTCAGGAATTATTTTCGAGGACATTATTACGAAAGGCGCGATGAACCCAATCTTCGTTGACCAGTCTTATTGCCCCATGGAAAATTGTGAGCCCATGGTAAGGAACACTTCCGGCGACTTTGTTTTCAAGTTATCTAATAAAACTGAGGGCATTTTTGTCTTTTTACTTAGCAACTAACGGCTATAACACCTAAAAATGCCCATTTTCCTCTTTCAGGGTCACAGAGTTGTATTTCATGATACTTCAAGGGTAACAGGCGGAATTGAAAAAAAAAAGTTGGATACCAACTGAAAAGAACCTAAACTCAGGGGTACCAACTGGAATTTCCCTTATTTCTATTTCATATTTTTCATGGACCAAGGATTAAAAGGGCCATGCATTGTCTATCAAAAGCCCAAAATTTTGGGTAAATTCCCTATCAGTCCCACTTGAAGTTTAAACTTCCTCTTAAATACCCCTCGAATTATTTATTCCTGATCAGTACCCATCTGTGAAAAGTTTTCTATTTAATACCCCAGACATTGAAATGACGGAAATAACCATTCTTTACAATTGCAAAACAATTTTCAGAATATTATACCATGAGACGTGATTATTCTACCAACAAAAGATGTTATTATACCACAGAAGAAATATACTATTTTACTAATAGACATAGTTATTATACCAACAGTGGACATTATCATATCTAGTTAAATTTAAGAGTATTATACCAATAGATGTCAAAATTATACTAAGAAATAAGAGTTACCATACGAATTGATCTTTCTACATTATAGCCAGAAAGACGAAAATTATACCATCAAAATCCAAAATTTCACCAACAAAATATTCAAAAAATTGTACCCAAAAATAGTTAATTATACCATATGATATCAACATTATACCAGTAAATAATATAATTTTAAGTTATTGTTAAATTTAAAATACTCAAATTATACCACAAAGACCGACAATTATACCAACAAACACGAAAATTTAACCATAAAAATATTCTGAAAATTATACCAGTAGAGCGTAATATTATACCAACAAACCAATTTATTACATTATGATTTTTCAATCCGATTTCCGACAATTATACTAACAGAAGTTGATATTATACCAACTGTTTCAGTTATTGTACTTAAAAACACTATATATGGAATTATACTCACAGACATCAACATTATACCAACAAATCAACTAATTATACCGAAAAAGAATTACAAAATTTTACCCTTATATGTGGAAATTGTATCGAAATACCAACTAATTATACCACGAAAACCTCAATAGAATTATACCACATGTTATCAATATTATACCAGTAAATAACGTAATTTTAATTTCGTTACCACATTACGCCAACAAACTCAATTATAATTTTATTATTTTCCAACCAATTACTTATTATACCAACGATTGTGATTATTATACCATCAACACGCGATATTATACCAACAAAGACTAAATGATTGTGTTGGCTATTATTGTACCAACAAAGAAACCAATTATACTAATCTCATTATTTATCATACCAACAGTACATTTTAAAAAAAATTATGATATTCGATAGTTTTCTATATACCAATGAAATTAGAAATTATACCAACTTGTTCAAAAAATTATACTTGTAATTGTGATTATTATACCAACAAACTCAACTATAATTTTATCATTGTTCGAACCAATTCTTGACCATTATATTATACCAACAATATCGACTATTATACCAACAAATGATTGATTATTTCACCAACAAATATACCCGCAAAGAAATTGTTCTGAAAATTATACTAAGAAATAATATATATATATATATAAATTTATTATGCGTGATCTTTCCACATTATACCCGCAAAGACGAAAATTATACCATCAAAACCCGAAATTTCGCCAACAAAAATTCTCAAGCAATTATACCTAAAAAATTGTTCATTATACCAATAACCGATCCGATTATACTAACAGTTTGGCACATTATACCAAGAAATATTGAATGATTAGTTTACAATTTTGTACCAATAAAGTGCTTAATTGCACCAAATATTTTCAGACTCGTACCAATATTTTAGCAACAGAATTGTACCAACTGAGATGTTTATTATACACCAATTAAAATTTGTTCACGATTTTACCAGTAGACGATTCGATTATACTAACAGTTTGGCACATTATACCAAGAAATATTGAATGATTAGTTTACAATTTTGTACCAATAAAGTGCTTAATTGCACCAAATATTTTCAGACTCGTACCAATATTTTAGCAACAGAATTGTACCAACTGAGATGTTTATTATACACCAATTAAAATTTGCCCATGATTTTACCAGTAGACGATTCGATTATACTAACAGATGCGCAGATTATACCAAATAATAATGTCGATTTTTTACAGTTTTATACCAATTCATCCTAACAATAATACAAGTATTTTTTATTACTATACCAACAAACTCAATTATAATTTTGTTATTCATTAATCAATCATGATACCAATTACATGAGCTATTTTACCAGTTTTTATGTAATCAACTATACAACCTTATAAGAGAACATTTATTGTCTTAACACTTATATGAGGCTAATATATAACCAATTATATTATATATTCTCATTTGTTGAATCATCAAGACGTAACCGTTAACCAATTACCTTGTGACTATGTCGCGTATTCGTTACACAAGGAACTAATATTCTCATATTTCAAATGTGTTGTTTCAACTCTCTCGATTTAGATTTTTTCATCATAGAATGTGTAGCATGTTTTTATATTCATATGATGATGAGTATGAAATCACACTAACATGACCCATGCAATGCTCAACATACAAAGAATCAAATAATAAATCATTGAGATACATTCATATTATTTTCGATCGAACTAATAATTTGTTTATTATCTTTTTATAGGTATGTTGTAACACAAATTGTAGAAATTATACCATCTATTTTCGTTATTATACTAGTTATTTTAATTTTATACAGTGAAATTGGTGTTATACCAACTGATTTTGAAATTATACCAGAAATTGTTGAAATTATACCATCTATTTTCGTTATTATACCAGTTATTTTAATTTTATACAGTGAAATTGGACGTTATACCAACTGATTTTGAAATTATACCACGAATTGTAGAAATTATACCATCTATTTTCGTTATTATACTAGTTATTTTAATTTATACAGTGAAATTGGTGTTATACCAACTGATTTTGAAATTATACCAGAAATTGTTGAAATTATACCATCTCTTTTCGTTATTATACCAGTTATTTTAATTTTATACATTGAAATTGGACGTTATACCAACTGATTTTGAAATTATACCAGAAATTGTAGAAACTATACCAACTGTTGTCGTAATTATACCAACAGAATTGTACACTATATCAATTGGGTCCTCTAATTGTAAAATAATCTTGTGTATGTGCAGGATAACCAATTGCATTAGTATAGTTAGATCTTTTATTGGTATGATAATTGTTAAAATCATTCAGTAATTGTTTGTATAATAACCAAAACTGTTAGTATAATCGTATCATGGGTTGGTATATTTATATGCACATTTAGTCAAATATATAGTGGTATAATAAACAAGTTTTTTGGTACGATGTTATACAATGTAGTTCGGGTAGAATAGCTAAAACAGTTGGTATAATGCGATCTTTTGTTGGTATAATAGTCAGAAATTGAATGGAAAAATAATAATATAAAAATGAGTTTATTGGTATAATAATTGAATTTATTGGTATAATTATTTGAATATTTGTTGGTATAATATTCCCTTTTATTGGTATAATATCTGCCGTTCGTGGTATGATGTGCAAAGATTATTTCATATATATAAATTATAATAACACTATTTGTTGGTATAATAGTAATAACAATTGGTATAATAATTTTAAATTTGACTTGGTATAAAAATTGAAACAATTGGTATAATATCTATTTTTATTGGTAGAATTATATGTTCGATTTTGGGTATAATTAGTTGTTTTCATGGTATAATACTTGCTACATGTGATGTAATAATCTGAAAGTTTTTAAATCCTTAAGAAGGGTTATTTTCGTCTTTTCAAGCGTTTGGGGTACTAAACAGGAAGAAATAATTCGAGGGGTATTTAAGAGGAAGTTTAAACTTCAAGTGGGACTGATAAGGAATTTACCCAAATTTTTGGGCACATTTGGTGTGACCCGAGTAAGCCCCATATAAACAGAAGGAAAATAAAAAGAATTAATAGTCAAAGAAAGCATAAAGAAAAAACATATAATAAAAGCCTAATTTGATAGCAGTAGCAGCATGAAAAGAACTGAGAAACAAAGACTTTGATGAGTCATAATCACCCTATTGAATAGGAAAAAAAGTCGATGGCATGCGTAACAAGGAAAACAACAGTTCCAAACTCAATAATTTTCTTGCATTGCGTCCTCCATTAGTGTTTTCGTTTAGTCAATGAGTCATAATTTAGATTATCTTTTCATCTAGAAATATTCCACGCAACCCTTTAATACATCACTTAGAATTAACAAGTGGTGAAACAACCCTTCCATGAAAATATGATGATGAGCTGAGTAATTAATGTATTAAAGTCAGCAATGGGCTATGACTTGAGTTAGAAACAAGACAAAAAAGGTCTTGGAAATACAGACAAATATTATCACATCATATAATGAAAAACTTCGTCTCCAACTTCCTTCCTACCACGCTCGATATCCTTTAACCTCACACCTAATTTTTGTTCTTTTTAACTTCAATTCAAACACATAAGATACATATAATACGAGATAGTTGAGCTTAAAAAACATAATCTTTGCTGTCCAAATTTCATCTCTGGCAATTCTTGATATTCTCAATCGATAGTATCCATTCATTCATAGCAAACCCCATAAATCTTTCTCTTGATACAAATTCTCAAAGAAGCTTTTGCTGCTGTAATTTCAGACATTATTCCTCCCTTTAACCCTCTTTGTGATATTTCTTGGACTTTCAAGGAAAAAATAAAAGAAGCCCCTTTTTCTTGAAAACCCAATGAACATCAGTCCCACACTTCTCTTGGTTGTTGCAATTCTTGCAATAGCCTTCTTCGTCTTAGGCCTTCTTCATCTCCTCATAAGGTGTTCGACGAAAATACCATCTCTTAATACCTCAGTGCCCCTCCCCAACGGTAATAATTCAAGCTCATACGCATTTCAAAGGCAATTACAGCAACTGTTTAAGCTTCAAGACTCGACGGGCTTAGACCGAACCCTAATCGACTCTCTGCCCATATTTCATTACAAGGACATCATCGAAGCATCGAAAGAACCCTTTGACTGCGCAGTTTGTCTATGCGAGTTTTCAAACGCAGACAAGCTCAAGTGCTTGCCTTATTGCAGCCATGCCTTCCATGTCCAATGCATAGAAACTTGGTTTCTGTCTAATTCCACTTGCCCTTTGTGTAGAAGCATAGTCAGCCATCTTAGTAACTCTGATGATTCTCCTCCTTTCTTCGATTTCGACGAAGCTGCAAATGGTTCTTCTTCTGCTAAAGAAGGTGGGATTTTGAAAGACGACAATGCCCCATCTAGGGTTTTTTCAGTAAGGCTTGGGAAGTTTCGAAGGGTTTTCGATGAAGGTGTTGAAAGTGGAGATAAAGAGCCGAACAATGAGGTTATTACAAGTAGCAGTAGTTGGAGTAGGCTTAGTGTGATAGATGACAGAAGATGCTTTTCGATGGGCGATTTTCGATACGTAGTTGATGAGATGAGCTTTAAAGTGGGCTTGGTTAGTCATAATGTGTTGATCGATCGTAGGAGCAGAAATGATAGCTTCTCAGTTTCGAAGATTTGGCTATGGTCTGAAAAGGGCAAGTCGTCTGTGAGTTCCTTGCATGGCGGCGATGGAAGCTGTTTGGTGTAAGAACATGGAATTTCTCATCTTTTTTCTTCATGGCTCTCTTGTCTCGAGATCAGTATATGTATTTTTTGAGGAATTATTTAATAGAATAACTAATATAATTTCGCTTGTGTTACAAAAATGACGTGCTTATATGGAGAACTGTGGCTCGTTTTGCTTTCTAATAATTCAAATTCTGTATATATTCGAGCAGAGGTATAAAACCTGAAAAAATCTCCAAGAAGAATTGTTTGTTTCACAAAGATTATTAGAGGAAGATAATCCAAGAAAATTGGATGGATAATGTGATATTTAGATGATTTTCGGCCACAAAGATTATTTTATTTATTGTGAACGTGCAAAAATAAATTTGGAGAAGAAGCAAATAAGGATAAACTTATAAATTTGGATAGCTAGCCGGATATAATTCTAGAATTTTGGCATATAATGTCCCTAAGTTGTTTAACTTTAAAAATTAGTCCGTATAACATCGCCCCCTAAATCTCTATAACACCACCCAACTTGAAAGAAAAATAATTAACCCTATATTTATATATGTATAGGACACGTTATAAAACTACACACCTTTTCTAAAGTATTAACAAGGAAAACCATGTTTAAAAATCCCATAATCATGTAAAACTTACACTACATGACTCCCTAACAAATTTCCTCTAGCGAGACACAAAGGGGAATCAAACCCCCAACCACATAAGTCAAATACTTTCACATTCAACATTAGCAAAAAGCAAAACCATACAAAGCACAAAACCTCTTTTTACATCAAATACTCCCAAGAAACTCACCACCACCACCGCCGCCGGCGAGCCTCCTATAGACCCTATCGGCCTCGTCATAGCCCTTCGCATCCACCGCGATGGCACCGAAGATGGCTCGGAAGGCACCGCAGACCACCGAAGGAGCCGAGGCGTCTGTCTTCTGCGAAACCCTAACGATCTTCTGAATGCCCAGGCGGGTCCCGTATTTATTACACGACCCGTCGACCTTGGAAACCTCGGAGATCCTAAGGTTTAGGTCCTTCGCGGAAATGTCTGAGTCTATGATGAGGGATTGCAGGGAAACCGAGGCTTCGATCAGGCTCTGGCCCAGCACGCTCAGTGCCTTGTTGTTCTCCGAGGAGAACGAGGCGTGGGTCACTGAACGACGGAGGAGACCAATGTCCTTGAATGTGTAGCTGTGATTGGGTCATAACGTAAATATTCTCTTAGGGCTACGTTTGCTTTATAGGATAAACATAGAAAATGGGTTACAAAATAGATACTAATACATTTTCTCATGTTTAGTTCATTGAGATAAAGCTGTTAACTAGGTTTATAAACCAAACGCAGCCTAAGTGGACCCTTATCATTGCTTTATCTTGGATTGTCTCTAATACTATCTTTGTTTTGGGGCTTGGACCATTCCCTTAACTAGGTTTATAAACCAAACGCAGCCTAAAAAAAACTCAATTTTAGAAAAAGGCTTGATTTATCATGTATGTTAGGGGTGGTGGCGTTACAGAGATCATCACTAGGATTGCAATTTCAGGACATAAGTTTCAAAATGAAGCAATTTGAGGATGCCTAAATAAAAAGGTTGTGACATTGGAACAAGTAAATTTCAAAAGTGAAGCAGTTTGAGGGTAATGCCGAAATTCTGAAATTTTAATGTTTTCAAATTGCTTCAGAATTACAAGGATTTTGTCTTACCTACCCAACCCAACTCCATTAATTATTGACCCCTAACCACCTTACCAACATCCAACCCAGGTTGGTACACCAATCAATTTGTTAGATTTTTGATACGTCGTCGAATATTAAATGTGTCGAAAATTTACGCGAATTTAGTTAAGCCCAACTGGGATAGACCTTTTACAAATTGCTTCAATTTTGAAGTACTAAATTGCAACAAACATGTTTGTCCTAAAATTATCAACCACTAATTTAGGCGAAGAGAGTTCACTGACTTGATCTGTTTCTGAAGATTATCCAATGCGACGGAAAATGGCGTGGAGGATTCAAGTGGGACGCCGAGGATTGAAGCTCCTTCAGCCGTAAAAGCCTGTAAAATTAACTAATTAATAGAAAACGGTGAAAAAAAAAAGATGAAATAAAAGCTTCGATGAACTTTCGTTCTACCTGGGCGATTGAGAGGAAGAAGATGATTGCAAAACATGGCGATTTCATCTTTCTATGCGCAATTTTTTCTTTCTTTTAGGAGTGCGAAATGGGGAAAAAAATTACAGTGGCGAGTGAATTGATTCGAATAAGTAGGGTTTATACAGTGTCGATTAACTTTTTGCCCCATAAGGCCCAAAGTATTTCGATCCAAGTTCTAAACTATTAAAACTTCGCAATAAACCTTAGTGGACTCGATTTATAATTATGCATATTAGTGGCTAAATTTATAAGTATTCTTATTCACACCCTCTTATTTACTATAGAGACCCCTAGCTATTATGAAAAAGTAAACGTATTTAATTGTTCAATTGAGTTTGACTTTGCATTGATAGGTTTCGTTTACATATTTCATATATACTCTTATATAAAGAGCATAGGGGCTTAAAAACTGTAAATTGATATGTTAAGATTGACCAATCAAATTTTTTCTACTTTAATTATTATTAAAAAACTAAAAAACTATTAAATTATAATAACCAATGTTTAGTAGATCAATTATTAAAAAAACTTATTAAACCACGTAAACTCATGATAACCACCTTATTGCACTTTTAGTATATAATTAACTAATACCATCCACTAATAATTAATTTTACTGGATTGCTATTCACCGCCCCCTTTTTCCTAGTCACCGCCCCCTAAAGGGCTGAAAAAAGACGATTTTGCCCTTTTGAATAAAATTTTTTATTTAAAGTCCTTTTCCAGACAACAATTTTCATATCGCAATCAAACATTCAAATCAGACTAAAAAAAAACAAAAAAAAAGGTCCAAATCGCAATGGATCGACGAAAGGGGAAATGATCTATTCGCACTACTGGTAAGCAAATTCTCGTAAAATTCGTTCGTACGTAGATGAATGATCGAACTAGATTCGAAATCGCTCCAAAAAAGTCCGGACCGAAACACAATTTCGGCCGGAACAGTCCGGACCGAAACAGAATTTCGGCCACCTCAAGGCCGGACCGAAAAATAATTTCGGTCGTGCCTTGAGGTGGCCGAAAAAATTTTTTTTTCGGCCCGGACAGACATGACCGAAATTATTTTTCGGTTCTCACTGTCCAAGTTTCGGCCGGAAGTGCGGCGGCCGAAATCATGTTTCGGCCGGGACTGCGGCGGCCGAAATCATGTTTCGGCCGCCACTTCTTGTGGCCGAAATTTCTGATCGCTGTGTTTTTTTTTTATTTCAGACGATGAGAGGGAAATCCACATCCCGGAGGATTTGATCGGCGACGGGGTAAACTACAGTGAGCATTTTCGCGTAGGAGGTCGATTTCAGACCGACGTGGAAGCCATTAACTGGGCGAAAGGCGTCGCCATTGCTCTGGGTTTCGAGGTGATTATTTCGTCGCATAAGAATGCGGTACAAAAAAACTGATTAGATGTTCTCGCGGAGAAGGTTATAGAGGCAACGAGGACGAATTGGAGAGGGTTACGAAGTCGAACAAGTGCAGGTGTCCGTTTGTAGTCATAGCTCAGGAGGATCCAATGACTAGGGAATGATACATTCGTACTGGCACACCTGATAAATCCACGCACAATCACCCTCTGATACAGTATCCCGAGGGACACCGCCAGACGAGTGGGTTAAGTAGGCAAGCAAAGAAGATCGTAGAGGAAATGAGTGCTGCGCAATCGAAACCAGCTCATATCCTTTCATCGGTGAGGGCTCGACACGCAGAATATTATGTTCAAGTTGATGCACCAGGCGAGATACGCCGGATATTATGTTCAAGCCCTGGGAGACGACGAGACTAATGCGCTGAAGCATGTTTTTCTCGCACACCCGGACTCACTTGCACTGGTGAGGACGTATCCGTACTTCATTGGCATCGATTCTACGTACAAGACCAACAGGTACAAGATGTCTCTAGTTGAGATTATAGGGATGACTCCCTGTAATCAGAACTTCCTTTGTGGGTTTGCCATTATGAAGGACGAGACGGAGAGAAGTTATGAGTGGGTGTTGCAGTCCCTTCGGGATATAATGGGGCCAGGTGTCTACCCTTCGCGATTGTGACTGATCGTGAGTTAGGCCTTCTTCGACCCGTACACGAAGTATTTCCGTATTCTCACCATATGTTGTGCACGTGGCATATCTATAAAGACGTGGAGAACAAAGTTATTGGACGACGGGTCAGAACAAAAAGACAGCAGCTCACTTCACGCAAAAGGCCTGGAAAGCAGTCATGGAAGCTCCGTCGGTAGACGAATACGAGCAGGCCGTCAGTGACATGCGTCTGCGTTGGAAGGTGACTCCGCTATCGTGCAGTACATTGAGCAGACATGGTTGGTGCATAAGGAGAAGTTCGTCAAAGCTTGGACGAACCAGGTGCTTCATTTCGGGAACACCACTACATGTCGTGTGGATAGTGCTCACAGCGAGCTGAAGCAATGGCTGAACTCGGCCACTGGGTCTCTTGACACCGTGTGGGTGAAGGTGCACGACTAGATTCAGAACCAACTGAATCGCATCAGAAAGGTAAATTAATTATTATACGTGTCAAACGAATGGGAACCGAGTTGAGGCGTGCCAAAGAGTTGTCGGATGAGGTTTACTCCGCGTGCGGATGTGTGGTACGACGTACGCACCATCTCCCATGTGCGTGCGAGCTCCAGCAATGTATCGAGAACAACTACCCAGTTGCTGCAGAATGCTTGCACGACTTCTGGAGGACAATCACGATCGGCGATGGAGTAATTCCCGATATTTCTGATCGGGATTACTTATACGACCTCGTGCGTGAGGCAGAAACCCGCGATATCTCCGTTATGCGTGGCCTCCATCGAGTCGTCCACGAACACCTGTATCCCGACGCCCGTGAGTGGAATGAGCCTGATGTTAAGACGTCTGTAAAAGGTCGGCCGAAGAAGAAAAACTCGACGAAGCGGGATCGAAGTGCTTGGGACGGGGGCCCTTGTGGAGCGAACCACTGGATGATGACACCGTGTGATTTGTGGGTTGTTGCGACAATTTGGAACGCTGTAATTGTCCTCTACGGGTACGACAATGGAACGAACATCAATATACTTTCGAACACAATATTGCCGCTGCGTGCCGGTCGGACTGCTACTGGACCGACCCGTACGATCGTCATGGCGCACCTTGGGATGATTATCAGCATTACATCAGACTTAATTTATGTCCAGATTTTTCTATGCCCATTTTACATCCGTATTGGTTCACGTATCGTAGTGATCGACTTGCCGGTTGACAAAACATATATCATTTTGATTTTTCAATTTGTTTCTAACTTTTTTTATTACTTCCATCAAATGATAAAAAACGATTATTTAATGTAATATATGTCGTAAAAATAAACAAATTTGTCTAATTTATTCTTTGTTTACAACGATCAAATGACATGCATATCTTATATTTTTCGATATATATAAAAATTATTTTTTAAAGACTGCATTTTCTAAGACTAGGTTTGCTAAAAAAAATTTCAAAATTTTCTAATTCATATATTGTAATTTTTATATTATAAATGGACTATCCGAAATACTCACGCAACGCGCTACGCTATTTACGTTACGCGTTGTCGGAACCAAAACGCGACGCCATACGCTTTACGCTTTTTAAAACATTGATCGTGTCTGGCCAGGCTCCACATGATGGGGGAGACGGTGTGGGCGGAAGCATGGGAAGTACTCGTAGATCCACGCCTGTAGTAACGAGAGGCACCCAGCTAATCCCCTCGCATCCGCCCTGCTTGCCATGCCAAGCTGGCGATAAAGGTAAGCGAGAGCGGCCGAACCCCACCAGTACCCACTGGCAGAGGGCAACGAGCGGTAGAACTCGTGCATGATGTCCGGCTTCACCCCGTTCCCGCTCTTGTCAACGAACAGCGTCGACCCCCCCCGTATCCGCTGCATCACGTCTTTCGTCGCAACCCCACCGCCTCTCCACAAATCCCTGAGCGCGTTCGCGGAGATGCCTATAATCTCCCTCGCCGCGATCTGCCCATCGGCGACGTCTGGGGTGCCCGATACCGTCGCTCCGTCGATCGGGATACCCAGGATGTGCTCGACGTCGTGGAGCATGATCGTCATCTCCCCAAATGGCATGTGGAAGGTGTTCGTGTCTGGATGCCAGCGCTCCACAAAAGCGCACAGTAGAGGCTGGTCCAAGTGACCCACCATGGCATTCGTGAGGTATACAAGCCCCGTGCCATCGATCTGGCTCTGCGTCTCCGGCGGAAATTGGGAGTACCAATTCTTTAGCTTCTCAAGCACTAACGCCCGCTGCTCGCACTTCAGCAGGGGCCTCTCCTCCTCATCCATCCAGGTGCGGGGCGCGATGTGCCCCAGATAACTAGGGATCACCTCGTCATCATATGGACCACCGGGCTGTGGCCCCTGCACCCTCCAGGAATCGTCATCTACGACCCTGGAGCGCTTGCTCCCTATTTCATTTTTCACGAATAACGTAAAAATAAATTTAATTTCATTTACGTATTTTAAGACACGACATCGCATGTCAGTTTATAGAGGAGAATGGAATTACCTGAGGAGGCAGGTGGCAGATCGTCGTCGGATGACTGAAACGATGCTCCATCATCCGCCACACCATCATCCGCATGCGGATCGTAATCCGCATATACGGACTGAGAAGCAGCCGCTCGCTGCCGCCTCTCCTCCTCCCGTTCTCTACGAACGGATGCGTCAACTCCTCGCGTCCTCGTGTGACGCTCTCCAGATCCCTCCAACGGTGGGGATCTACTACTCCCTCCGACTAGGGTCTTTCCACCTTTGGTCTGCAATGAAAAGTTTTTTTTTAAAAAAAAAATTCGACCCGATCGAAACATAATTTCGGTCAGAACAGCACCGACCGAAACATGATTTCGGTCGGCACTGTCCCGACCGGAACGTGATTTCGGTCGGCACTGTTCCGACCGAAACGTGATTTCGGTCGGGTCAAATCCGACCCCAAATCTCGTTCGATCGGCCGTTTTTTCGAACTATTCCGATCCGTGTTCGGTAATCCATCTACGTACGAATGATTTTACGTTAATTTGTTTACCAGTCGTGAAAATAGGCCCTTTCCCTTTCCTTGTCCCTGTCGGCGATCCATTGCGATTTCAATATTTTTTGTTTTTTGTCTGATTTGGATGTGTGATTTGGAAAGTGTTGTCTGGAACAGAGCTTTAAATAGAAATTTTTATTGTTTATTATAATTTTTTCTTTTTAAATTATTTTAAATATCATAAGGACAAAATCGTCTTTTTCCAGCCCTTTTGGGGCGGTAACAAGTAAAAAGGGACGGTAAATAGTAACTCCCTTAATTTTGTAACACAACGTGTGGTAAAGTATTAGTTCTAATAAGCGTTTACACATTTTCATGTTTTTTACCCCGGCGTGAATAATACAGCACTATAATTGGAGGTTCAAAAGTCATGATCATTTAACACCTTATTATAATTAACACCTATATTATAATAGTAGCTTTTTGGAAAAGAAAAATGATTTTGTTCCCCACTAAAATTTGGGTTGGGTTAGATGACAAACGTCGCGCTTGCCTCGTCTACTTCGTCACATAGATAAGAACTAGAAATACAAACAAGAGTTAATTATTATTTTATTTTCAAGTAAATTAGGGATTGCACTTTAGGACATAGAACTTGGAAAACTTTAATTTTAGCACACTAACTTTCAATTCTTTACGTAATTTGAAGTAACAATGCATGAAAACCTAACTGTGTTATTAAATAAGTTGAATATCCTGAAACAGCCGAGTAGAGTCCTTAAATAATTCCAACAACAAGCATGATTCTAACTTTAGATTAAAAATGAAATTTGTGGCACAATTAATTTGCTATATATTTTTTTTTCAAAAGTAGAGTCCTTAAATTGCAAATATGTACTGTATCCCAATTAATATTGCGAATACCACACACTAATAAAGACGATACGATAATACGTTTTTTAAAATCGAAGGAAGAGAGCGCTTTCAAAGATTTGGACCGTAGTTGATATTTTCCACAACACAACAAAAATCATCCATCATCTTTTTCCACTCTATCTGCTCCTCGGAAAAAGAATTCGTGCGTATTTCACAAAACTTTTGGTGAAGATTGCTATGGCGACAGCTCGCAGATTATCTTCGTTGCTCGCTCGCTCTATCGCCTCTGCTTCTCATCTCGGTGAGGACGACGTCGTGTGTGTGTGTGTGTGTTTTGTGTGAATCATCAGTTCCCGATGGATTTTGTGGTTTATACGTATTTGGTTTTGTTCATCTCCGTTTAAAATCACGATTTAGGATTTTTGCTTACTGCGTTTAAGTTGGTGTTCTTCGTGTGTGTCGTGAGCTTTAATTTAGCTGTCTCCTCTGAATCTAGTGTCGATTTGCATGTCGTAAAACGACGGTTCATAGTTGACTTTCTCCAGCCGATGATTTTAGGTTTCGATTTCACTCTGTGTTCAGGTACGAGGTATGGCTTAGGAAGAAGGAGCATCCACAGGTTTACCACAGCTGCTTTGCAAGAAGAACCAGTAGTAACACCGCCCGTTCAAGTCAATTACACGAAGCTCCTCATCAATGGACAGTTTGTCGATTCTGCTTCAGGTAAAAAGCGATCGATAGTTTGTTCTTGCAATTTAAGAATTTTGTGTTTCGATTTGAGATTTTGTATGTCTATCTTGTCAGGCAAAACTTTTCCCACTTTGGACCCACGAACGGGCGAAGTTATCACCCACGTAGCGGAAGGAGACGCAGAAGATGTAAACCGAGCTGTTTCGGCCGCCCGCAAGGCGTTCGATGAAGGGCCTTGGCCAAAAATGAGTGCCTACGTAATAAGATTAGTGTTCCCTGTTTTCTCCAATTTGTCTTAAGCCTGTTTTTGCTTAACGATTCGTCGGTGTTGATTCAGGAAAGATCGCGAATTATGTTGAGGTTTGCTGATTTGGTGGAGAAGCACACCGAAGAATTAGCTCAGTTGGAAACATGGGACAACGGAAAACCTTACGAGCAAGCTCTTAATACCGAAGTTCCCATGGTTGTGCGTCTCTTCCATTACTACGCTGGTAATAAAAACAATCCTCATCTGCTATCACCGTAACTTCTCTTGCGAGCAATTCTTCTTTGCTGAGAAACTTTGTCGAAATTCAATGAAAAAGGATGGGCTGATAAAATCCACGGATTGACTGTGCCCGCCGACGGGCCCCACCACGTTCAGACACTCCACGAACCGATCGGCGTCGCTGGCCAAATCATTCCCTGGAATTTCCCGCTACTCATGTTCGCCTGGAAAGTGGGCCCTGCCCTCGCCTGTGGAAACACAATCGTCCTAAAATCCGCGGAACAAACGCCCCTCACTGCTCTCTATGCTGCAAAACTCTTCCACGAGGTCTCAGTTTCTTTTCTCGTATTTTAGTTTCTGGTTTTTACCATTTATGATTTTTTTACTTTTTTCTTTCCCTCGAAATATAGGCTGGTCTCCCCGACGGTGTTCTGAACATAGTGTCTGGCTATGGCCCGACGGCTGGTGCAGCTCTTGCGAGCCACATGGATGTAGATAAGGTGTTTTGAATAAATTTTCCCGTTATTTTTTTGTCCTCACGAATATCATTTTCTTGAAACTAAATATCATCGATTTTTCGTTTTCTTATCTGAAGATAGCTTTCACGGGCTCGACTGAAACTGGGAAGATAGTGCTCGAGTTGGCCGCTAAGAGCAACCTAAAGCCCGCGACGCTCGAGCTTGGAGGCAAATCGCCGTTCATCGTATGCGAAGATGCTGATATTGACGAAGCAGTCGAATCAGCCCACTTTGCTCTGTTCTTCAATCAGGTATGAGCGCAAGTAATTAATGCTCAGCTCGAGAAATTTATGTAAAAAAGTGTCTTTTTTTTACGACGCGAATGTGTATGTAAAGGGGCAATGTTGCTGCGCTGGCTCTCGTACTTTTGTCCACGAGCGTATATACGACGAGTTTATCGAGAAGGCGAAGGCTCGTGCATTGAAGCGCACCGTCGGCGATCCCTTCAAGGAAGGCATCGAACAAGGCCCGCAGGTTCTTTTTCTCAATTTTATTTCTCTGAAGTTAGCGTTTCGAATTTCAAGATTCGTTTATGAAGATTTGGGTTGTGGGTTTCTTTTCTTTTCTTTTCTTTTTTGTCATCAGATCGATGAGGAACAGTTTTCGAAAGTTCTTCGCTACATACAATCGGGGCGCGACAGCGAAGCTGTCTTGGAATGTGGAGGCGAAAGGCATGGATCCAAAGGGTTCTTTATTCAACCTACCGTGTTTTCGAATGTTAAGGTATTCTATTTCCGCCCTTCAATTAGGGGTGTTCGTTCGGTACATACCGTACCGAACCGAACCGAAATTTCGGTACACCCCTTACAGGTACCGAATACCGAACCGAATTCGGTTCGGTATTCGGTACTTACCGAATTTTTTTCGGTAAAATCGGTAATAATTAAATTAATATGTATATTAATATAATTATAATTTTATTTTCAATATTAATATAATAAAATATATTTTAATTTTAAAATTTCGGTAATTCGGTATACCAATTTACCGAAATTCAAAATCTGTACCGAACCGAATTTACTGAATACCGAATTTTTTTTTTTTAAGAACCGAATACCGAACCGAATTTTTTTGTTCGGTTCGGTTTGTACCGAAATTTCGGTATTTCGATTTTTTCGGTCGGTATACCGAATAACGAACACCCCTACCTTCAATAGACGATGGGGTTATCTACATTTTTCGTCCCGCGAGTTGGGGATGACGCCTTCAGGCCACGCGGTCAGACTTCGACACGTGGTCTGCACGTGCCAAATAATTTGGGGATAAAATATTAACTTGCAGTTTTAGGAAACCCAGCTTAAGATGTTGCAATTCAAGGACACCAACTTTCGAAATTAAAGTAATTTAAGGTCATCCTTAAGGGTCCGTTTGGTATGCGGAATCCAGCGCGGAAAAGAAAAGAAAAATGGAAAGATAGGGTCGGATCGTTGTACATTACGCCTCTCGTATCGTGCTATAATACGTTTTCTTTTCGTTTTGATACTGATTGCCGCATATCAAATGCACCCTAAATTGCTTCAATTTTGAAAGTTAATCTCCTTAAATTGCAGTCCCCTAACTTGAGTGACCTGAAATCTGAACAATAGTTACTCACTCCTAAATGACGATCATTATGAAAGGAAATTTTTCTAAGATCGACAACGCACACTAAATGTTTTCTTCGTTGAGTGACACTTTTCCTAAGAGGTTAACCTTGAAGGTTGCGCATTACCTTTTTTAATTTTATAAAATTTATTTCCAACACGGCCCCTCACGTCTAGGCTAGTTTCTCTATATCTAACCTTAGACGTGTAACTCCCATAATGGGTGGTCGTGTGAATTCGTAACCAGGACCTGCGGGCCCCTAAGCTTTAATACCATGTTGAGTGGCCACTTTTTCTAAGAGGTTAACCTTGAAGGGAGTGCATCACTTATTTTAATTTTATATAATTTATTTCCAACATTCTTGTCATTCGAACAGGACGACATGCTCATAGCTCAAGACGAAATATTCGGGCCCGTTCAGTCGATCTTGAAATTCAAGTAAGTCACAACTATTTCCCCAATCCACATTCTTTCAGTAAACAACAAGTCTGAAAAAAAAAATCCCGATCTTCCCATGCAACTGCTCACCGTATGTCCCCTCCTTTTTTTCCTAAAAAATAAAGCAACGTAAAGGACGTGATAAGGCGAGCGAACGCGACCAAGTACGGCTTAGCCGCAGGCGTTTTCACGTCGAACGTCGACACGGCTAACACTCTTTCCCGAGGGCTTAGGGCGGGGACGGTTTGGGTGAACTGCTTCGACGTATTCGACGCAGCGATACCCTTCGGAGGGTATAAGATGAGCGGAATCGGGCGAGAAAAAGGCGTATATAGCCTCAACAACTATCTTCAGATCAAAGCTGTCGTGACTCCATTGAAGAATCCTGCGTGGCTTTGAAGGTATATGTATGATGATGATCGATTGTTTTGCTTGTGTTGGTTGAGTTTTTGTTTCATCTGATTGTAATAAACGTTTAGACTCTTGGGGGATGTTTGTACTGCTAAGTTTGCTTTGTTAAAACCTATACGAAATAAAGTAAAAAGGGTTAATTAATTTTTGGGTTCTTGTATATTATGGGTGGTGATATTAGACCATCTCCAACCATAACGCAAAACTCAAAAAATATCTTAAAATCATTCTAAACGAATACACAAATCACTCCCCAAAATGTGTTTTGTACTTTCTCTCTCTTCTATTAAACGCTTAGATGCGATTGAATGCATAATATGCAGTTTTATATTTAGTAGTTTCATTTAATGGCCTTTTATTTGTTTAAATAATTAAAGTGTGTATCCTTATAAAAAATAAAAATTAATTAAAATATATATATAAAAAAAGTAATTATAAAGTTTTTTTGAATTATAAATAAAATTTACCAACACTATTTTTCATTTATTTAGTTTAATACGTTATTAAAATATTTTTTTTGAAGTTATAAAATATGTGGGCAGTATTGAAAATTTGTAAAAGTTGGTTTAGAAGTAATATTTCAAAAATAGTGCCTTGAGTTTGAAAATGAGTTTATCGTTTGGAGAAATTACTGCATTTTGCGTTTGAGAATGTCTTTTAGTTTGCGATTGAGTTTATCCGTTGGAGACGCTCTTAGAAGGACTAGTATGTTTAGCACGGTTACGTGTGTGTGCGCCCATATTATCTAAATTATTTTACATTTCGAACATTTTAAATTATTAATTAAATTATAAAAATAAAATTTTAATTTAGGGATAAAATTGTAAAAACATAAAAAGATTAAGGCTAAAATTGTAATTAAGCATATCAAATTGACAGATCAGTTTGACAGTTTTTATCTATACTCTTTTATTAAGCGTCACGGCTTGGAGTAAACTGTCAAATTTTAGTCTGCCAAATTAATTTTCAATATTAAAATAAAAAACCACACACCACATTTCTTATTGTACATTTCAATTTACTCCTTTAAATTTAGTGTATTTTTATATGTTATATAGGAGTGTGCAAAAATACAGTCCATATTAAGCTCTTCGTCGTATAAGAGTATAGATACCCAACTTAAAGGAGTAATATTAGCACAACACGTTTTAAAATTGAAGCAAAATTTTGAGTATATTAAAATTAAAATTTGTAAGTTTAGGATATCATGTTTCGAAGCAATTTACAAAAATATTAACGTCAAAATTCTAAAATTTCATTTCACATTGCTTCAATTGTGTGATTTTTGCCCACGGTTAGACCTGTCAAAACGGGCCGGCAGGACGGGCCGGCCCGTAGCCCGCCCACTGGCGGGGCGGGCTTAAGAAAGCTAGGCCCGCGCCCGCCCACTGGCGGGCTGCGGGCCCGGCGGGCTTAGCCCGCATAAATTAAAAAATAGAAAAAAACCTGAAAATAAAAAAATAAATAAATAAAATATATTTAATATATTTCAACTTAATTAATTTATCTTTAATTTTATAAATTATAAAATCTTACCAAAAAATATAAGAAATTATATAATTTATATAAAAATTATATAATTTATATATAAATATTATAAATATATATATATTTATCAATTAATAAATAATATTAATTATTGGCGGGCCGGCCGGCCCCGCCCCGCCGAAGCCCGCGGCCCGCGCTGGGCGGGCTTTTTAGGCCCGCCTCTTGGTGGGCCTGAAAAATAGAAGCCCGCGGGCCGCGGGTAATATTGCCGGCTCTACCACGGTTACTTCAACTTTCCAAATTTATTTAAAATTGCAAATCTTAATTTAGGTGTTCAAAAATTGTTATAATTTCAAACACTTACTCATATTAGTATTTCTGGCCCACCCCACGTGTGTGCAATAAAATAAAGTTAATTCTAGTACTTAATAAGTAATTTATTAAAAGATATTTGTAGTTATTATGAGGTTATGGAAGGTACGTGATTTAATAAGTCTTTTTTTATTTTTTAATAGATGTAGAAAAAATTTGATTGGTCAATTGAAATAGACCAATTGACGGTTTATAATATAGTAAGACCCCTTACCCTTAATATAGTAGAATAGATGATTTAAAAATAATTCTCCCTCCGTCCCAGCAACTTTATCACATAAGTTGCACGCAAATTAAGTTGGTATTATTATAATAATACAGTACAATGAAAAGGTAAAAAGTGTATATTTTGACACGTCTTTTAAGAATATTTAATATTATTATATTGATTGTTTGTGATAGTTTTTTTGCTAAATAAGGAAGGTGATAAAATTATTGGGACGCCCGAAATGGAAAAGTGTGATAAATTTAGCGGGACGAAAACCTAGAATAAATAAAGGGCCAAAGTGATAGTCCACACTCTGGGGCTGGAGCTATTGGTGCTGCCAAGGTAAAAAACTCTCAAGTCCTTAACATTTCTGACAATTTTTTTCATCCATAGTTAGGGCTATTTGGGCATTATTTCATGCGTTTCCAAGTGGGGAAATTACTTAAAATGTTACGGCGAATCAAACAGAAAAAAGTTCGAAAAAGAACGTATGGCGAGCGCCAAGTTTTCCCAACCAATTCGGTGCGCTTTGGGCTTAAGAAACTCGAAGAGTTCGTTCATTTCTTAGATCAGTAAGGCCAAACGATTACAAGATAGTGCCGTGTCGAGCCACTTTGGCTTCATCATTCAGTTTATGTTCAGTCGTTCGTTTCGTACCATGTTGTCTGAAAACGAATAGTAATGAAATGCGAATGGTTAAGATCTTCTTCGCCTGTAACTTTTCCCAGTTACTATAAACTTATCTACAACATCAAAACCCTATACCACACGACAAACACCTCCCAAGCATCGACAGCGAATCCTAAACGCATCACAAGAGAAAAAAAAGAAAACGTTTCAGTAAGCTAACCTCAGCCTCGCCTCCTCGTTAGGGAAGATCTTATCGCCCGACGAATGCTCCATGCCTTCGTCGGAGTTATAACTAAATATATCTTCGGGCGCATTGACACAGTTTCTAAGGGTAAGATTCGCCAACGTCTTCCCATGATTATGATGATGATGATGATTATCGAGGTATAGAACAACTACGCTTATATCGTCGTGAAAGTGCCTCCTCACTCCTTTTTCGATCTTCCTTATGTCTCTGTATCTCACCTCCCTCTTCTTCGCTGCTTCTTGAATCGCTGCTGCTATTAGTCTGTTAGCTATTCCCTGCAATAAAGAACGTTTCTTTAAGTTCTTTCTTACACGTAATATCATACAAGACAAGAACGAAAAAAAAAGGGCAGTGTACAGTGAGTAAGACTCACAGCTCTTGGGTTTTTGTGCACGATTTGCACTGCTTCTTCGTCGCTCAACTGTTCCCATAAACCGTCCGAGGCGAAAATTACAAACATGTCCTCGGGCCTGAGCTTCCTCGTGACAATGGAAGGTTCGGCGCTCAAAACCGCTCTCTTCATTGGTACGAAGTTTCCATAGTGCTGGAAAATAGGGTCTCTGCTGAAGTCGGGTTTTTTCAGGTAAACATCTCCAATCGATCTAGACACCTGGAAAACATTATCGACCGAAAAGAATCACTGAGATGCATAAGATAGGTACGTAACGCATACAAGACAACCCATCCTAGGTTCTTCGATTGCTTATTTCATACCAAGAAATGAGGAATTCGAGAAGCACTATGATTATGCGTACCTGAATTATGCCCTTGATTCTCCAAACACCTCTGCAGTAAATAACGACGGGCGAATCATCGGGATGAAGGGCTTCGACTTCCATCCTCACGTCGTCGTTCGAAACATTGTGATCCCTCGAGAGACGTTCGGGCACGACTGAGCTCTTCTCGCCGTCGAACCCTTTTCGCCCGAGAACGGCCCTCGAATCTCCCAAGTTTGCGACGAACAATTGACCTTCTGTAACAGCGCCGAAGAGACAGCAAGAACCTACCGAAGCAATCTGTGGTTTTATGGGCAGGGATTGCTTTACCAAAGCGGTGAAATCGTCTTCTGTTGCAGTAAAAGCCTTCTTTATTACGTCGGGGGAAAGTCCACCTCGCTCAGTCGCAAACTCTGTTTAGAAAAGAAGAAATTCCCAAATCGTTTACCATAGTACGAACTTCAAACCCTAGAATCGAAATTGAGACAGAATTGGGGGAATACTTACTGAGGAGATAGGGGAATAGGTGTCGGCTGATGAATCTCGAAGTCTCAGGTCCGCCATGTCCGTCGTAGACGCCGACGTACGTGGCGGAAGGTGACGTAAGCACCTGGCACTGATCTTCGAGGCTCGAATTGGCCTGAACCACGGCGATCGAGAATTCGCCGTAGGCGTGGGGGTTCAATTCCGACTGCCACAGCAATCCGTCGCCCTTCCGCCGGCCGCCGAAGCAGCTGTAAAAGCACGATCGCAGCATACTAGCCTCGCCCAAATCCTTTTTTCCCCCTTTTCTTCTCCTCCTCCTCCTTCTATACGAAAAAAAAAAAACTGATTCGATTGAATACTTCGAATCTCCTCCTCCTTGAATTGAGTTCTTGGGAAGTTTACTGCGTCAGTTAAATTTGATTTCTTGGTGATTAAGAGTGGTTTACCGAACGTCTTTTTTCTTTCAGGTGGACTGAGGTTTTTAATCAAACGTGTGAAGGAAAACGCGTTAAAAGTTTGTAAGAGAAGAAGGCATTAGTGACACGTCAGCGTCTCTTTGAGGTGTGTATTATTACAACGCGCTTTTCTAATTAGAGGAGCTTTGCTTTGAGTGTGGATGTTAATTAGTTTAAGTAATTGTTCCTTACTATGTATACTAAGAATTTTATGGAATTTGGAGTCATAATAATAGACATTATTTTTCAAATGTAACTGACTATCCCCTTTTTAAATGGAGCTATTAATCACGTAAATTCCAAAGTTATAGCAGTGGCATGCCTAACTAGACCGACCACGTAAACCACGTAAATACCTATATAATTAGAGAAACTAGTAGTACTATTTGCACACTCTATGCTTAAAATATAATTGTTTTAATTATAGTTTTGAAATTTATAAATTATGTTTAGTAGATGAAATATAATTTTTATAAATATAAAAGGAATATAATGATTATGGGTATAAGTATAATAACTAAAAATTGAGGGGTTAAACGTGATAATTATTTAATTAATGAAATTAGAAATAGAGATGTTAAATTGTAAATATTTTACCGACCAAATTAGCAGTTAATAGCCACCCCTCGCTGTTAATATAATATAGTATAGATAGTATAGATATATGTGTTTTTTTTTTAAAAAAAGTATAGATATAGGTGTCCTATTGACGTTTGTCATTTACTTAAAAAATAATTAAATAATAAAAATCCAAAAAAAATCGCACTAAGACATGTTTACACAATAACTACCATCAAACATAAATTTAATAATTGTACTAAAGAATAATAATTACAAATAGGTAATACCGTAAAACTAGTTTTATTAGAAATTTGTCGCATTTCTTGTTTTATGAAGATTAACAATAATCATTTTATGGGACGGCTAATATAATTGAAGATCATAGACTCGATGCTAATAGACTGATTTTTGAAGTACTTCGAGAGTTTAGATGTCTTGACTAAAATCAGATAAGGATGGTTGTATCTGGGGATGGTTATTTTGAATTCGTCAAATTTGATTATTTATATTATATTGAATGTGAGGGAATGAGCATCATGATTATGTTCTATATATAATAATGTGCCGTGGTTGAAATAAAACAATAATTATAAGGACTACCACTTGATTAAAACTTTGAAATGAATGGACTTATCTATAAATCTAGTATTATTATAAATTGATTTATATCTCTGTCAAATTACAAAAAATAAAAATAAAAAATTGATCATTTTAATTCAAGGTCTTATCGCCATCAAGAAGTGTAGTTATATTTTGCACTAAATGCACGTCATATTAGTAAATATAATAGTACACAATGCTTGACTTGACCTTAAAAAGGAGTCACTTGGGTAAACGGTGTGCTTCTTGGAATATTCTTAAACAAAATTTCTATTTGAACGTAAAAATCAATGCAAATATATGTTCATTCACACTGGATTAAAGGGAGTGGTTAGATTACTTTAATGATGGGGTAAAAAATAAACCAATACAATATTTAATATATATATATATATACATATATAACATAAAGTATATTTTTCCTTGCAGAAAACTATACCTTATGTTCAGTTAAGTTCAGTTTTGAAGCAAATATGAACATTATTGTGGCATATATATTCATATCTAGCTTCTAACAAAACTAATTCTTCTAGCTTATGTGCAATTTTGAAGACCATAATAAATGAGCCCAATTGTATCGAACTCATGACCTCATATTTGTATTTCCGAGTTCAATTTAAAACATCTCGGCTATGAAACGATCTCAACTTTTAAGGGAATTGGTTCTTATGCATATGTTTATCGTCACAACTCACATAGATCGGTGACTCCCTATAAAAAAAACTCAAGCTACTATTGAAAAAATACTATTGGGCTAACGATAACCCATGGGGCGATGAGAGAGAGAAAGAGAGAGGTTACTTTTGCCAAGGTTAAGACAAGTACTCGAAGGTGGAGCCATTTTTTCAAGAATTTGTTGAGAGAGAGAAAGAGAGAGGTTACAACGAAAAAGACATTAAAAAATTTAAATACATATCATTTTACACTTCTTTTTTAACAAAACGTTTTACCATTTCCAAAAAATATTAACTTGAATATTTTCAGCTTTACCCATCATCGTAGAGAAACAGAATTATATTAAATAGATAAAACAATAAATTAAGGACATAATAAATATTTTACCTTATTCCTAATATGCGTGCAATTTCCTTAAACGACTTCTATTTCAGAGGGACTAACAAAGTCGCGAGAGTTGAAGAGGCCCAAAAAGTAAGCAATATACAATAGAAACTAAAATAAAATACCAACCCACTGTTTTTTTTTTTCAAAAAAACAGAAAGATTTAAATCTCGGGATTTCGACCGTCGATCTTCCTACGACAGTAAGGGCAATCTCCGCAAGCGCTTATCCAAGGAACCAAGCAAGAAACATGGTATTTATGTCCGCAATTCAGACGAATAAGCTCGTCTCCTTCCGAGAACGCCTCCAAGCATATGCTGCAATCTTTCGAAAACGCCTTCGTTTCACCGTCGAATTCTTGCGGGAAATTCGCATATACATATTTCGGTAAGTGCTCGATTGCCTCTTTTGCGAGTCCCGGCGATCTCTTGCTTGTTGCGGTTCGTGTAAGAAGGAGAAGAGAAGCTGCAAAATCTCGGGTTATATCCGCTTCGACGGGCGTGGGATTTTCTCGGCTCGGAATTTCGTTACTAGGGTTTCTTATCGAAGTGCCGTTATTTCGCCTGTAATATGAGAAAGTAAGGAACGAAGCTTCTTCATAGAGCTGAAAGTTTGGGCCACAGCCCATGGGCCAGGCCAGCCTAAAAACCGGGTTTGGCCTTAAATTTGCTGAGCCTGGCGAGTCAAAAAAGCCCAACGGGCTGCATGCCAAATTGGGCCCGTTGTATTTTAATTTTTTCTTTTATTTTGTATTATTAATAAATTCAATTTGATATGTAAAAAATAATAATTTTTTTTATGAATTTATGGGATATAAGATTTTTTATAACTATATATTTGTAATATTTGGTATCATAGTAGTATAAAATATAATAAAAAAATAAAAGATTTTTCAATAAACAAATTAGAAAAATAATAAAATATAGGCTGTTAGCCCGACGGGCTGGCCCGTTCCATCACGCTATGGATTTATTTTCGAGCTATCCGGGCCAGGCGGGCTAGACCGCCCGAACTTTCAGCTCTACTTCTTCACCACTATTAGGTCATTTAGCCAAGACACGAAAATACGGTCAACTAACACAAAAGTACAGTTCCTGCAGTTTTTTTTACTCGAAACCATTAACTCTATTTTCCACACTAGTTTGTCCTACAACACAATGACTCTATTTACTATATTAAAAAAATATCATATGCATTCATACTTGCTATTATAATCAATTTATAAAAATACATATGACTCAAAACAAATATAAATATTTGATAAATAAATTAAAATTTGAATATTAAATTAAAGTAAAAAAATAAAAATGAAAAATATAAATAAGGTGTATACATGGGGTTAGTTTTAGTTTTAGGATAAAAATAAAAAAAAAAACTACTGACACATTTTAGGTTGACGAATAATGCTATGCCAAACGTATAGTAACACCGTTCATCAACACAAAATACTGCTTTAAATTTGCAGCTTGAATAAAAAGATACTGTATTTTTGTGCGGTACGCATTGGAGATGCTCTTAGGAAGTTAGTAACTGTAATGATGTTTACAAACCTGGGACCTGAAAGGGAGACGCCGTTCAACCTTAGCAATAGCCTTCCCTAGCAAGTACGACGGCTCTTGGGAGCCTTTCGCCATTTTCGACCAAAATTGACTCACGATCCTAATCAAAGCGATAGCAATGGCTAATTAGAAAAGCAAAACTAAACGATTCGAAAAGGTTTCTTACCATTAATGTGTTTTTCATGGCATTAACAATGACAGGGTTGAAATCTTTCTATAAGAGGACTTAACACAAGAATATGAATTCTTTACCATTCTTACCGAAAAACAGCAGATCTCGAAAATCCAATTGATAGGATAAATCACTCGAACACGAAACAAAAACAACAAATTAAAGGCATTGGGATGTCAAAGACAATATATGCAAAAAAAATCACATCTTGTTCATGAATGAAGATCCAAACAGGGCTATGTTGCACTAAAATTGACACAGAAATGAACAGAAACGGCACAGATAAGAGAAAATCAAAGACCCCAGAAAGTAAATCTCATAAACGATTCTAAATGCAATCAAAAGCAGAAATCTGAAACAAATCAAAAAGAGGTTATCTTCTCACTTGAAAAGGATTAGGGCGGTGGAGAGACGTAGGCTGTTGTCTCTGTCCAGGGAACGCCCGGCGCAGGGTATCGCATCCTCCCGGAGTACGGCGAAGGCGAATCGCCGCCGCCCGAATCGAAGCTAACGGACATTCGAAACCCGATGCTTCGATCGGATCCGAATTACGACCTGTCCGAGACCTTCGGCTGTAGAATAACTCAGATGCGCTCGTCATGCAAATCTTAATTTGTTCCCTATGAAATCGAATTTGTTTACAGTGAATTGAATGAGATTCATTTATGGGGTGGATTAAAGAAGCCGACGTAAACGGGGAACAAACAAAACCTTGAGAAGCGTAGCGCTTTCGTAGAAATGACTAATTTCGCTCGAAATCTGATTTAGGGGAATTGGGAAATTAGGGATTTTGGAGATGGGCGTTAAGGGGGTGTTTGTTTCTAGTGATCCAACATCACCGTGATACTCACATCACGGTAATGTGAATATCACCGTGATGTGGATCAACGTGATACTCACATCACGGTAATGTGAATATCACCGTGATGTGGATCAATGTGATATATCATTACTGTGTTTCTTTTGGGGTCATATTTCATTTTGCATATCAATGTGATATTAGAATATTGTGTTTGTCTAATCACGGTGATGTGTGGGGTGATATTGCATAAAATTCATATTTAACCCTACGAATATACATAAATTATGTGGATTATATATATATATATATATATATATATAAATGCCAATGAGGAAATGAACAGGAACTCTTCGTCGTAATCTATACACATAGGTAATGATTGCATATAATTCCTAAGCTAACAAACGGCATCGTATTGTGCTTGGAGTATTTAAATAAAGGGTTAATTTGGGTTCAGTCCCTAATAAGCAAGTTTCAACATGTTTCAGGCCCTATAAGAGTTTAACTTAGGATCAAGGACCTAACTACCAAAAATATAAGTTTAAAGGACCCATGTGACCAGAAATGACAATTCTATCCTTCATAGTTGCCAAAAATTACAGTTATTTGCCATCGTCTCTTCCGTTCGATTTTGAGTTGCTTTTGGACTCTAAAACCGACTGTCGTAGTTAAGGTGCAAATAAGATGGGATCGACTTCGATTCCTCATGGGTAGTTATAATAAACGAATAATTTAAAGTGTAAGACGAAATAATTATGAAATTCCACTTCGAAAAAACGAGATTATAAATGGACTAAATATCGATTTTAATGGCCGATTAAGACGAAATTGAGTGAATTTGATAATGAGTCTCAATAATGAACGAGAATTAGTGAATTTAAGAAAGTAGTGAAGAATTTTGATGCGACGTACGTATATTGAAGATTTTTTGAACAAGATAACTGGGTAACAATTCGTGCAACTTAAGTAACATATGTCACCAAAATAGTAACAGATTTAATGAATACTGTAATATATCATTGAACATAAGTAACAATTGTCTAATAACAATTCTTTGTTACGAAAATCACCAACGACTCTAATAATGAACGAGAATTATTCGAGTTTAATCGCCGACTAAGACGAAACTGAGTGAATTTGATAATGGGTCTTAATAATGAACGAGAATTATCGAGTTTAAGAAAGAAGTAGTGAAGAATTTTGAATCAAATTTTTTTATGCGACGTATATTGAAGATTTTGTGAAGACGATATCTGGGTAACAAGTCATGCAATTTAAGTAACAGATATAGCACAGACAGTAACGTATGTGACAAAGAGAGTAACAGATATAACAATTATAGTAACTTATCATTGAAGAAAAGTAACAATTGTTGAATAAACAATTCTTTGTTACGAAAATCACCAATGACTCTAAAAAAAGGTGAGAGTGGCAGAAATGTCGACGTTATTGCCCAAATTAGGTTAATTAGGTTTATACCGAACTATTACTTCAAACCCAATTCGAAAATCTAGTGTTTGAATCTCAACTTTAATTGTCGAAATTGAGAAATAGTCTACCCTAATCTCATGTTGTTATACAGTACCTGACTAACAAAATATTAAAAAGTTATAACAATTCTATTTTTCGCTAATACCAAATCATTAAAAGTTAGTAACTAAACAGTTAATTCAGATAACAAAATTTTCAATAAAAATAACAGATCTGAAAAATGATTATTTTAACACTACCGATGACACCCTGCACCTACTTTCCTAAATTTCGAAGTGTATCAACTTCAAAATGAGCATGAACAGAGGACTTGGGCAATTGGTTAGTTAAAGTGAACATATACATTTTTTCTATCGAGATTCATGTTTCTTCCATGAATACTTAGTGCTTCCATGAATATTAGTTGTTTATTACAATACAGATGGTCGACCTAACATAAATGATTCAACAAAATTAATGACATCTTCGATTAATCTTAAACGTAAACTCTATGTTGTTTACTGATTTCATGCAGTAACAGTTTAAGAATGATCAGCAACAATTGAAGTGGAGAAGATAACAGAAATTGATATGCTGGTAACAAGGAAACACAACAAGAGTAACATAATACACAGTCACAATAACAATTTAATATGTAATTGTTTACTTTATGATTTTCAAATTTTATACTTCAAACACGCTATATTCACTAAAATATATCAATTTACGAAGTTTTAGATAAAAATATGTTAGTTTAGGTTGTGATTTTCGTGGAGATTATGTTGGAATTGAAGAAGGTGAAGTATAAAGTATGGAAAGCAAGTAGCACTCTTCTTGAAAGAATGATCATGCTTCTACCAAATTGATTCTACTTACACAAAACGTTGTGGAAATGAACTATTAGATATTTATTATAATCCAGATGGTCGACCTAACATAAATGACTCGACAAAATTAATGACATCTTCAATTAATCTTAATCACAAACCCTATGTTGTTTACTGATTCATGCAGTAACAATTTAAAAATGATCAGCAACAATTGAAGAGGAGAAGATAACAGAAATTGATATGTTGGTAACAGGAAACACAGCACGAGTAACAGAATACACACTCACAATAACAATTTAATATGTAATTAGTTTACTTTATGATTTTCAAATTTTATACTTCAAACACGCTACATTCACTAAAATATATCAATTTACGAAGTTTTAGATAAAAATATGTTAGTTTAGGTTCTGATTTTCGTGGAGATTATGTTGGAATTGAAGAAGGTGAAGTATAAAGTATGGAAAGCAAGTAGCACTCTTCTTGAAATGATGATCATGCTTCTACCAAATTGATTCTACTTACACAAAACGTTGTGGAAATGAACTATTAGATGTTTATTATAATCCAGATGGTCGACCTAACATAAATGACTCGACAAAATTAGTGACATCTTCAATTAATCTTAATCATAAACCCTATGTTGTTTACTGATTCATGCAGTGACAATTTAAGAATGATCAGCAACAATTGAAGAGAAGAAGATAACAGAAATTGATATGTTGGTAACAAGAAAACACAACACGAGTAACATAATACACAGTCACAATAGCAATTTAATATGTAATTAGTTTACTTTATGATTTTCAAATTTTATACTTCAAACACGCTACATTCACTAAAATATATCAATTTACGAAGTTTTAGATAAAAAAATATATAAGTTTAGGTTATGATTTAATCACAAACCCTAATTCACAAACTATAATAATTCTGATAACATATAAATATATAACTAGTAACAGTTTTACACATACCGGGTAACAGATAATCTACGCTTGATTTTATTTAGACTCCCGCCCAAATTTATCTCATTCTGGTTTTGCCGCCCGAAATATCACCGATAATTTAGTAAGAAATTTAGTCAACATAGTAACAGAAATGCATATACTAGTAACAGATCCTGAGAATTTTACAAATAAGCCAAAACAAAAAAATACGCCCAACTTTATAGGGTCGATCGTATTTTCCCGAATTAAATGATTGACATCGGACAAACGACCAAACAAGGTGCCGCACCGAGCTGCACATACAATGGGTACTTCGAATCTTTACTTATTAGACGTAATCGTGCCAAAACCGGATTTGATTTCATCTTATTTTCGCAAATTAGAACCCCACAGATGGTAACAATTATTTACAGTTTAATAACGGTTTTGATACTCCAAGTAACAGATTGAATAATCTGAGTAATAATATTAACACAGTAAAAATGTACCCAAATTATTTGGGTCGACCATATTTTCGCGAAATTGAAAGATGAACGTCGGACGAACAAGCAAACAATGTGCCGCACCGAGCTGCCCATACTATGGGCACTTCGAATTTATCCATATTAGATGTAATCGTTGCCAAAAACGGCTTTGATTTCATCTTATTTTCACAAATTAGAACCCTAAATAGAAAGATAAAAATTCATTACAAATCTTACATCTTGCTTCGTGAATACCACAATACAGCCTATCTTACACGCCGAAATTGGTTGGTTAATGGACATCGAAATTTCGGAGCTCGATTCACTGTAAAAACGAGATTCATAAAATATTCTCTGTCGATAACAATTTTCTGCAGAGTAACAGATAAAGGATGGAGAATAACAGTTCACCAGGCGTTTATGACAATATAATCTAAAAGCATACCAGAAAATCGTCAGAAAATAACTTTTAGTTCAGTATGTTAGGCAGGGTATTTCCGTCAATACATAATTTTAGTCCTTATCTCTGCCATTTTTGAAAAGCTGGTCCTTTAAACTAAGAGGGATTCTGACAGGGACTGAACGGTTTATATAATTACTGACTGGGGACTGAACAAAAATTGTCCCTTAAATAAATATACCAATGGTGAGAAAGAGAAAATGTAATGACGAGTGTTTGCCCTTCAAGTTCAACTTCATCTATATATATTTATATTATATAATATATGTTATGTGACTTGAATGCGACGTGTTTTGTCCACCTACTTAAGCAAATTGTATGCTTATATGTATGTACATTGTGTTGATACGTAAAAGAGTTACACATATCATTTAATATGCATATTATTAATAATAGTGAAACTTTAAGTAAAACTCACAATTATATTGGATTAATCGTAATAATTAAAAAAATTTGAAACTTTGAATTTGAAACGGGACTTTGAAACTTGTCCACCATCACAAAGCGGCTTCGACACACAAACTTCAAGCATCAAAATACATAGATCTCGTGATGAAATTTATTGGTTGAAATTAAATATTGTTAGAATCAGAATGGTCTTAACTTAACCTATAAATATGTTTTTAATCCATTATCACTAAATATCAAGAAAAAAAAGTAGCTAATCAATCCCAATAAAATTATAGTATTGCATCCACAATTAATAATAACACCCGGTGAAGTGCAATTTACTAGCATTTAGTTCATAGTTCAAACTATGAAAAAAAAAAGGTGCACTCAAAGAAACAAAGGCTTTCAAAGTTTTTTTAATAGTAGTTTGTTCTATTATAATATTACTTAATTTTAATTATCAGAGGAATATTATGGGTGTATAAACACAATGCTGCATTCATTATACACGACGAATTTTCAACATGTTGTGAGACCGTAAAGTTACAACGTGTATAAAATTTCTAGACGTGATTGAAGCTACAAGACAAAGAAGGATAGATTAATATTCAATGAAAACTATGAGAGCACAACATCGAAAAAATTGGCATTTGATCCACTGAAGTTTGTAGTAGCTCGCGGTTAGGGTAGCTCCGTTCAATGATGTTATGACATATTAGCTATGAGGGTAGTGCAACCATTAAATTTTTTTCTTTTGAATTTACTTTCTGTCTCACGCAAACTTTAGTTGTCTTCAATAATAATAATTTTGTTGAAATCCATAATATGTGATTAGATTATTAGAATAAAATGAGGGTACTTATTATCGCGCCATGGGCGCGATTACTAATTTCTAGTATATACATACATATATATATATATATATATATCTATGATATTTACATAATAATGATTACTATTTTAATAACGAGTTTAATTTTTTAAGAGTTAATAATAAGTTTTTCGTATAGTTATTCAATATAATGATTTATTATTAAATATATTATTTAAGATTTAAATATCTAATTATATAATTTAAAATATGAATAAGGATATATTAGGTATAAATGCTAAATTAAGGGGTAATGTTGTCCAAATACAAATTTGAAAGATCACCTCATCACGGTGATGTAATATCACCAAGCTTTTTTGGGGTGATCCAAAAGGTAGAATATCACCTCATTTTCATCACCTAAGTGATCTGTCATTACGGTGATGACTCATCACCTAGGCTAAACAAACATGGTGAGGATAAAGCGATAAGAGGATTACGGTGATGTTTTGGAGGATCACCCCAAAACAAACACTCCCTAATGTTTTTACCTTCGAGGAAAAAAAGACTATTTTTGACACCTCTTCTCCTCGGTTGCATTCGAGGAAGAGAAGGCCGATGCTTCACAAATCACAGCTCTTTTGTCACCTTCTTACAAGATAATAATAATTGATTTGTCCTTTTAAATACTTCACTTGTCTGGAAAAAAAAATTAAAATAAAAAGTATAATCGAATCGAAATTGGAAAAAAGATAAAAGAAAAAAGGGTAATGACATCTATGACCGATGTGGTAAAACTGATCTTTAATAAGTCAAAAGAAGGAAATTAGAATCTATTGTAAAAACGATTATGTTGAAGCAATTGTTCTATTTCGGGCATGATGTCATAATGTCCCTAATCATCTTTATATATGTACATACATATATAAACGTGCGAGATTTGTCAAAAAATACTCTCATTATATGAGGTTATGTCGTCTTAATTGACACCTTCTAGGTGCCATTAATTGACATTTCGAATGCTGATGTGGCATATTGACGCCATATATTTTATTGACACATAACATGTATTATGTAAGGCGTTAATATGCTACATCAGCTCCGAAATGTCGATTAATGGAACCTAAAAGGTGTCAATTAAGACGACATGACCTGGGATGTCGATGTGGAGTGTTGACATAGCACGAATCGGTGACACATCAACAAGTCAGGTGCCCACAAGGTGACCACCATAAAATTCCTCTCTATATATATTTGCTATTAAAGTTGTATTGTTGTTAGGAATCGTGAATTTAAAGAATTCAGATTAACGGTTTTGGTTATTGGACTTAACTTAATTGAGTATACCGGTCAGATAGGGAAAATCGGATACCGGACAGCAGTTCGACAAGCGCGACAGCAACCGGATCAAGACTGCCACCAGAAGGTCACTGAAGACCGAAATGCAGATACCGAAAGTGCCACGTTGGACTAAGAGTTAAATTCATTTCAAGAGCGGCAAGTTGAAGACTTCTGACAAGCAATTAATTCAAGGCTGACAGCAAGAGCCAAGTTGAAGTCAAACTAAGCCAAATAAGGAATAAAGCAAAGTACACAGGGCGACTGCTGCAAAGACCGGACAAGCTCATTTTTGGGAAAGTCATTGAAAGCTCTGTCCGGTATAAAGAGCTATCTCACAAAGGTCTTCTACAAAGTCCAACTATAAAAAGGAGAGAGGCAATATGAAGGCCCTACTTCACCATTCTTGAAATCAAGGAACGAGAGAAAAAGCTCAAGCTCACAAGCGATTAAGCAAGGAAATTTTTAGGTGTTGTCCTCACTACATTAGATCAGTTCGGTTAGTGAGTGAGTTGTTCTCAAGGGACTGTAAAAAACTCTTGAAAGTAGACGGACTATAAAAAGCTGTCTAGTTGGTGTCTAGGAGTTAGTTAGCTGAGTATAGCCGTGTGGGTTGTAGTGTGTCAGTCTAGCTAAGGAGGTTGTGCAACGGGAGTTGTAAAACCGAGTCTTCTAGTGGTGCCTTCCTTGCGGGGAAGAAGGGGAGACGTAGGAGATTTTTTGCTCCAAACTTCCAGAAACAAGCACACACAAATCACTGACTGGTTTGCTTCTGCATAAGTCACATACAAAAATATCAAGCACAAGTATCTAACTTTAACCATTTAAGAACCGAAAAAGAGCAAGTGTTTATTCACCCCCTCTAAACACGTAACCGATCCTAACAATTGTATACATTGCAAGATGATTTACGCCCAAAGTTATAGGCTTTCGTTCACAATAAATAAAATAAACCATTATTATTTCAAAAATTTATCGTGGTTGTCCTTTTTATCCTCTAATGTTCAAAACAAAACTTCCACGCGAACAAACCCTCGTATAACATCAAAATATTAGTGACCTAAATCGCTACAAATATCGATAGCAAATACCAAATGTAATAACCCGTGATCTTTGAGCCAACCCTTTGGGACATCAAATATTATAAAAGCAAGTTTTTTTTGTTAGTATTGTTGATATTGGTTATTTTATTTATACTTACGGGACTCATTCTATCATCAATATAAATTGGTCAAAATCCAAATCAAAGTTGAATAAGTAGAAAATTCCTCGTCATAGCAAATGCACCTTAACAAGTTACCACCCACCCCTACTCTCTCTCTCTCTCTCTGTCTCTCTCTCTCTCTCTCTCTCTCTCTCTCTCTCTCTCTCTCTCTCTCTCTCTCTCTCTCTCTCTTAACTACTAATATCGAAATGGATAAAGAGTCCACGTTGACTCTGATAACATTTTTTTGTCAAATTTGACTCTGATAAAGCCTTATCTCCCCGGTCAATAATTGAAATCAATCAAAAACTAATTTTTTGTGACCATTATTGCATGGATGGGGTGCACAGTAGCCTTTACTTCAAAGTCTGCGTAGACTTTTGACCATATTTGCATTATATAGCTATATGTTAGAGACTATACTAATTACTAACATCTCACTCATAATCTCTTCTCGATTTCTTTGTAATTCAACCTCTTCAAATGGGTTTTTCGTATCTCTTCCTTTTGCTCATCGCCATTTCCCTCTCTTTCTCCTATGCAGTCACGGCTAATACTGAAGGTAATTTGCTTTTTTATTTTCTTTTTTAATACGTCGATCATTCATCATGCTAAGACCTGCGATTTTGGGAAGTGTTGATTCTATCTGTAGAAAGCAGGTTTTTACTAGCCATAGAAAAAGAAAAAAAAAATCTTAAAATATCATGACAAAACCCTAAAAGAACTTCGTACCCTTCGTTCTATCAGTTCTTGATGAACAATTCTCTCACTTACCATTGTCTATTTTCTTGAGAGAAAAAAGCGAACGAATCAAGTGACAATTCTCTCTTATATATTTTTATCTGCACTTATTTTGGCGTATTTAGGAGATGCATTATCTGCGTTGAGAAGAAGGCTCTCAGATCCCAACAACGTTCTACAGAGCTGGGATCCAACGCTCATCAATCCTTGCACTTGGTTTCATGTTACATGCAATGGACATAATCAAGTCGTTCGCTTGTAAGAACTAAGAAAGAAAAGATCTTTCTAATTTTTCCTTCTTTAATAAATTAAAACTCTTTTCTGTTCTAATTATAATTGCAGGGATTTGGGCGAGGCTGAGCTCTCAGGCACCTTAGGTGCCGAGCTAGGCGAACTCAAGAACCTTCAGTACTTGTAATAAATTAATCTCAAAAAACCCTCGCCCAAGGAAATCGTAAAAATTCAACCTTTATTTTGTGTCTTAAAAAAGAAACTGGTTTTAAACTGATTTGCTATAGGGAACTTTACGGCAATAATCTTGGAGGTAAAATCCCTGAAGAACTGGGAAATTTGGAGAAACTTGTAAGCTTAGATCTTTACAGTAACAAGTTGCAAGGGAAGATACCCAACTCTTTAGGGAAACTGAAGTCCCTTCGCTTTCTGTAAGTAGTAAAAGCTAACTAAAGATTCCTTAATCTCCTCAAAGGTTGTAATATATATATATATATATATATATATATATATATATATATATATATAATTTGTGCAGGCGACTAAATAATAACAAGCTGACTGGACCAATACCAATAGAGCTTGCCTCTTTGTCGAAGCTGGAAGTCTTGTAAGAATACCATGTTTATTATGTAATTAAAGCTTATATTATTATGATTATATATTATTATTATAATTAATGTTTCTTTTCTTTTTGCAGTGATGTCTCACACAATTACCTTAGTGGTATTATACCAATAGGCGGGCCATTTGCGAATTTTACAATGTCAAGGTAATTACATCGAATTAATATGTGATGTTACACGTACGTGTTAAATTAAGGGTCAATTCGAAATCAGGCCCTTTAAGGGTTTGATTTCGAATTCAGGCCATGTTTAAGAATTTTTTAGGTTAAAGGACCCATTTTGTGTGGTGTAAAAAAGTGGTATGAAAAATATATGAACTGGTATAGAATGATTGTTTTGTGTTACAAACTTTCAACATACTGGTATGTCAGAGCAATAAAGTGGTACTGCAGAAAATAAACTGGTATCAGATGATCATAAACTGGTACCGAATTATGGTTTTGTGGTACAGAATTTCAACATACTGGTATGTAAGAGCAATAAAGTGGTACTGCATAAAAATGGGTCCATAAAACTAAATATTTTCCGAAGAGGGTCTGAACCCTAAATTATACTTATGTAGGGGCCTGAAATGAAAATGCCCCTTAAATTAATTTATCCACTATTTGAGACAGTAAATCTTTTTTTTTTTGTGTTTAAGTTTTCAGGACAACAAGCGGCTTTGTCTGTGAAGAGGCCATTAGAGATGGATTTATCTGCACTGAGAGATTATTGTAATAGAATAAAAAAGCATCACTTCAATGCAAAATCATCCTAATAATCTCAGAATAAAAAAATGCTTTTTTCATCAGGTGTTTCGTTAAGTCATCCATAATCACCTTCATAATTAAATTTTATTGTGTTGAAATATGAATTATAAAATTAATAAAATGGTAATTGACTAAAAATAGTAATTAAAAGACAGTCTGCGATTTTCAAGATTTTATTATTAATTTTCTTTTGTGAAATTGACAAACTAAAAGGTAGTTTATCGTGGTCAACAATCATGCTTAATAAAATATAAAATAGATAGGAATAAACTTACTAAACGTATTGATTAACAATTTGAATTACAATGAATATAAAAAAAAATTACAATCCAGTGTTGATGACAAAACAAAAAATAAATCAGGAACCTTTAAATAAGGAAGCACTGAACCCATGTATATATACTATATAACTGAAGCCTACTCTAAAATGGAGAAAAACCCTCAAATTTAAGGTTATTTTTATTAAAATTGCTGTTTCCCTACTGTCATTGCCCACGTGTCAAATATTTACTATTGTAATTGTTCTGGGCGCGTATCGTAGTTTTTCACATATTCGAAGGACTGCTTTGTAATTTTGTTCTTACACCTCTTCCTCGTAACGTAATAAGCCGAAGTCATGTTGGGTCCCACCACCTCCCATCTAAGTCAGTCAGTCAACAGCGCACCACTTTTGACTGAACTGTTCAGTTCAGACAAAGTAATCAGAGTCCTAATCATCCACATAAAATCACAATCAAACGAAAGATAAAAAAAAAAGAAAGACTACGTACCAATTTCACGCCATTACCTCTTTCGTATTCTTCCTTCTTACACCTCTCATTCAGACTCAAATTCAAATATGCGTGTGATCCATTATCATAAGGGCCGGATCGTGTCGGGTCGGATCTCAAAGTCCACTTTGTATAGCAGAGTTGACCAAACTTCCACCTGGTTAAACTTAAATCTCTCTCCACATTTCTCTGTCCATTTTCATCCTCCTCTCTCTCTCTCTCTCTCTCTCTCTCTCTCTCTCAAATGGGTCTTTCGTCTTCTCTCTTCTCTTTGCTTTTAACCATCTTCCTCTCCTTTTCATCTGCAATCTCCACCAATACTGAAGGTAATTTTTTCATTCTATCATCGGACTATTTTCTTGATTGCTTTGGTATGTGATTTTTGGTATATGCAGTATGTCTTATTGCTGCAAAAAAGTTCGATCTTTTCTGATTTGGGTTTCTTCTTTCCAACCCATAAAAAGCTAATTGTTCTTCTCCTACGATAAATACAACCTCGGCGTTTTATTGCAACTGTGTTCTTTTCTCAGGAAATGCTTTACATTCACTTAGGGCAAGACTCACAGATCCAAACAACGTTCTACGGAGCTGGGATCCAACGCTCGTTAATCCCTGCACTTGGTTTCATGTCACTTGCGATTCAAATGATTTCGTAGTTCGCTTGTAAGATTAAAAAAAATAAAAAATTAATCCTTCAGAAAGCTGTTTTCTTTCTTGATGTTCTTCTTCTGAAAAATAAATAAGCTCATCATCTTCCATTTCAGGGATTTGGGCAATGCTAACATCTCAGGCGCCTTAGGCCCCGAGCTAGGCGATCTCAAGCACTTGCACTACTTGTAATAAATACTCAAAACCCTCGCCCAATATGTAATAAAAATTCAACCTTTATTATGCCTTCAATCGCTGGCACTGATTTATTTGCAGGGAGCTTTACGGCAATAATCTGTACGGACCAATCCCAGAAAATCTGGGAAATTTGGAGAAGCTCATAAGCTTAGATCTCTATGGGAATAAGTTCGAAGGGGAGATACCGAGATCTCTGGCGAAATTGAAGTCCCTTCGCTTTCTGTGAGTTATAAAGAAAGCTAATGTATTCCCATCCTTAGTTTCCTCGAAACAACTTAAAATATTTTTTGGACAAATACATTGCAGGCGACTAATGATAACAAGCTGAAGGGATCGATCCCAAGGGAGCTTACGACGTTGTCGAACCTCAAAATCTTGTAAGAAAAGACTTGCGAATGAATGTTTCGATGCAATAAAAATTCGATCTTTATTGATTTTCGGCCATTTTCTTGGCAGCGATGTATCGGGCAATGATCTGTGTGGAACCATACCTGTCGATGGCCCGTTTTCGACTTTTGCTATGTCGAGGTAATAATAATAATAATCCTTATGTTAATGTTAATCCATATTCATTTTTCTTGAAAATGTTACGAATGAATCTTTTTTTTTTTTTTTTCTGTTCTATGCAGTTTTGAGGATAATAGCAGATTGAATGGGCCTGAGTTGAAAGGATTGGTACCCTATGATTTCGGATGTTAACTATCATTTTTTAACTGTATTTGCATCTCAACTGTTGTGTTAATGTTGATATTTCTTTAAAGATTATTTTTTCATTACGTGTGATATGATTTCGAGTATTGTGGGAATGTAATATGATCGGTATTTCTAGGTAGTATTCGAGATTAAATTAAACAAAGGTTTCCCATATAGAAACACGATATTTGAAAAAAAAAACATTATACTGGACGTTGTATTGGGCTTGGCTTGATTTTACAGATTATTAAGAATTATCTATTAAGTGGCTATAAACTTTTCCTTCGTCTTTCGATTTCATTGAAACTATTTATAAAATTTAAAATAATACAACACTATATTTTATTATTAGTTTTAATTAATTGCTAATTTAGTTAATTCTTATAACTTTAATTTTTAATTTCTATATACATCAATAAAATAAATCTAAATTATAATTTCAATTACTATTTTACAAAATAAATTTAATATTATATATTTCTATATACACCAAATTCAACTTTGACTAACCAAGCTCGTGACACGTACCAAAATTACGGAGGACACGTGGCGCAATTCCCAAACTGCTGGACTTTTTTTCCAAATTAAAAAAAAAAACTATTTTTCGATTTTTCTCACTAAATGAATAAATAAATAAATTAGTTCATAAAATGGCGCAGCGCAAAAGCTTATTTCTCCTCAAAACGCACACCGACTATGGCGAACAGAGTGACGCGCCGACTCCATCAATCGACGCCGTTCTACCGTTTCACCCTTCCCAACTCGGAGTCGCCGGCGAAGGCGGCGGCGAGGGCGGCGTACTCTTCTCTGAACAAGCCACCGCCGCCTCCCGCCGGACTGGTGGGCTGGTACTTGAGCATGCTCGAAACACGACCCATCATCACAAAGAGCATCACCGCCGCGTTCATCTACGCCGCCGCCGACGCATCTTCTCAGGTGGTAACTGATAAATGTCTTCATTCATCTTCCTAGGAGCGTATTATTACTGGGACGGCGACCATTTTGTCAGAAAGATTCCATTTTTTTCTTACATCTGTGATTCTTACTTAATAAGCCAAGGCGAAGTATTTGCTAACTTCCCTTTTCTTTTCTTTTTTTCCCAATCTTAAGACTCTAATCAACGAAAACAGAGAGAAGTACGACCTCCTAAGAACGGCAAGAATGGCGGGCTATGGATTAATCATCTTAGGCCCTTCATTACACTATTGGTATAGCTTATCATCAAAGATGTTCCCAAATAGGGATATTATATCTACGGTGAAGAAAATAGCTTTAGGGCAAGCATCGTACGGACCAACAATGACCTGCGTTTTCTTCTCCTTCAACGCTGCTTTGCAAGGCGAAAATTCTTCGGAGATCATCGCAAGATTGAGAAGGGATTTGTTCACTACTGTAGAAAATATTAATTAATTTATCTTTTAATTTTATAAATTATAAAAAATATAAAAAATTATATAATTTATATAGAAATTATATAAATTTATATAATTTCTATATAAATATATAATTATTATCTAAAATATATTATTTATTATGGGCGGGCCAGCCCGCCCCGCCCGCCGAAGCCCGCGGGCCGCACGGGGCGGGCGGCGGGCCTGAAAAATCAGAGCCTGCCCCGCCCTTTTGGCGGGGCGGGCGGGCCCGCGGGCCGCGGGCAATATTGCCACCTCTAATTATGAGGGATTTTCAATCAAAATTTCCTGTTTTATGTATGCATTAAATTTTGGTTTAATAAGGAATGGTGCGACACTGAATTAAGAAGTTGTAATTTCAGAATATAATTTAAAATTTATAGACACTGAATAAAAAAGCTGTAATTTCATAATAGAATTTCAAAATTATAGCAATATGAGAAAAAGACCTAAACTAAAGGTTACAATTTTAAGAATAGGATAACAAGTTTCAAAATTGCGATTTCAGAATTTTGGTTTCAAAATTATAGCAATATGAGAAAGACCTAAATTAAAGGTTACACTTTTAGGATAACTAGTTTCAAATTTGAGAGAAAAATTGAAAATTGCTGTCCTAAAATTGCAATGTTTAATTTAGTTAACCTCATCAATATGTCCTCATCAATTTTGAAAGTCATTGTTGTAAACATTTTTTAATTTTGAAACTTAGTATCCTAAAATTCCAATATTTAATTTAAATACCCTTAAGATTTAAGAATTGCTACAACTTAAACATCAATTTATTAAAATTAACACCCCTAATTAAAATGCTCCAAATATACATGTCTAAATAAATAAAACCCTTAAATTTTCATTGAGAAAAAAGGGCAAGATAAAAATCATCACATCCTTAAAAATCACAGTTCCATCCTCCCCAAACAATTCACAAATCATATAAACTGCTCATCTCTCAAAAGCCTCTGAGATTGCTGCTGATGTTGATCATCGTCTTCATCTTCTTCAAACCCACCATTTTCATCACCATCACAATCATCACCAAACCTCGACGATGTAATAACTCGACTACCCTTCTCCTCAGAAAACTCGACCCATTTCCTCGCCTTAACATAACCCATTGCAGCGAATAAAAGAAAGCCCAAAACGATCACCGCCCCACTCACTAAATAAGTCCTAAGAGAAGCCAAACACATCACAAGGATGAGCAGAGAAACAGGCGGCAAGCAAAGCAAAGTGGCGCCGAAGGTATTTAATGGGATATTATAGGGTCGGCGAAGGTCGGGTTTTTTCATTCGGAGATTTAAGAACGCTGCGAATTCGAAGAGCATCCCTATTGCGTAGAGGAAGTTGAGGAATTCGAGGATTTCTTGGAAGCTCATCCACGATAGGAAGATTACGCCCATGGCTGAGCAGAGGATGCTGTACGTTGGCGTCCCATGTTTCGATCTGCAAAGAGAAGTTTAGGGGTTAAGATTTTGTCCGGCTTTCATTGATCGTGTCAAGAATCGAAAAGTAGGGCTAAGACAGCCTCGAATGTAGGCTGCAAAGATTGAAACTTGCTTCAAGAATGTGATTTTTTTCAGCATCAAACAGTAAAACTTGTTGTAAAAATCGAGCTTTTTTCAGAAGGGTGATTGTCTACCATCGATTATCAGCATAAAAAGCTGCAAAGATTTGAACTTTTTTCAAATGCAATCGTTTATCATCTTGCATCTCCGACATTTGTTTGCATCACTGAAACTTTTTCAAGAATGTGATTTTTCAGCATACATCAGAGTACAGATTGCTGTGAAGATCGAAACTTCTTTCGAAAGGGTGATTGTCTACCATCGAATTATCAGAACAAATGCTGCAAATATTGAAACTTTATTCAAAATGTAACTGTTTATCATCTTGCATATATGCCCTTTGTTTGCATCATTGAAACTTTTTAAAAAATGTTATTTTCCATCATCAATCGTCACAATTGCCATAAAGATCGAAACTTTTTCAAAAGGGTGACTGCCCACCATCAAATTATCAGCATAAATGCTGCAAAGAGTACTCAAAATGCCATTGTTTATCATCTTTCATCTACGCCATTTGTTTGCATAATCGAAAACTTCAAGTTAAATAAACTGCTCGAATCTTTTTTTTTTTCAAAACCGTGACTGTCTACCATCAATTCATCATCATAAACGCTGCAAAGATCAAATCTTCATTCAAAACGCAATCGTTCATCATATCGCACCTACGCCATTCTTTCGCACCAATCACCATCGAATAAAAACATAAAAAACATACACGAATCTAACCTCGAAGCGAAGAACGAAGGGATCATCCCCATCTCAGCCATCCCAAGTAGCTGAAACGAATCGCTGCTCATTTCAGCCTCGAAAAGTCCCATGTTAGACAAAGCAGAAGCAGCTTGTATCCACCATTTCAGCCAAGACCCACCGATCAACATACCAATCTGAGCAAAATACCCGTCGCTCCAATCGGCCGGGTCGGTTCGAACCGCGCCCGTACCCGCCAAGAGCGGAACCAAATAAGAACACACCACTAAAACCACAGCACCCATGAGAGCCCTTGGGAAAGTCTTGCTAGGATTCTCAATTTCGCCCGCCAAAGTACTTGCATTGTCCCAATAGTTTAAATTCCAGAATAGGCTGTTGAAATAGCCCCTCCAATCCACTTTCCTTCGATCGAAAACGAGCCATCTCTTAGGGCTAATTCGAGGAATCGAAAGCAAGCCCATGACTAGAAAAGGGAAGAGCGAAAACATTGCGAGCAAAACAGCTGAAAATCCCACGATGTGAAGTCCTCTGTAGTTCAAGTAGGTTAAGGAAAAAGTGATTCCTAGCAAAGCTGGGATTCTAGCGATGGTTTTTTCGAACAAGGGAAACGAATGCTTTAAGTAATCCAAGAACAAAACGGGGTAGAGAGCGTTATCCATTACGCCGCTGAACCATTTCCAAAACCCTTCTTGGAAGCCCCAAAATGGGCCGAACGCCGACGAAATCCACAGAACGTAGCCGCCGTTTTTGGGGAAAGCCGTGGAGAGCTCGGCGGTGATTAGGGCTTCTGGGATGCTCCAAAAGAAGGGGAAGATTAAGAATCCGAGGAGAGATAGCAGCGGGCCGCCGCCACATCTGACGGAGTCTTCGACGCCGAAGGGGCCGCCGGAGACTTCGTAGAATATCAGGGCTATGAGGGGAAGTATGGATAGCTTGGGATTGTTGGCCTTGTTCTTCGGATCGTCGCCGCCGGCCGTAGCATCGTCGTCGTCGGCCATGTAATGGTAGGCGTGATCTTAGATTTTGTGGGTTTGACTTTACTCGATGATTCGAAGTAGTGATCGTAAGATTTTTTGGTGAATTTATGATGGAATTTCTGAAAATATGGGCAGCTTAAGCTTGTGGGCTCTTTCAAGAACGTGCGGGGATAGAGATACGGTAAAGATCGAATTTTTATTCTTAATTTTATGGTCTAATGCTTGGCCGACACGACATTTTATTGCAATATATATACACTCACCATTTACCTGTAACGGTTTCCGTACTTGGTTTTTTGGGATAATGTCATTATTCAAAGTTGTAATGTAAATTGTGATGCGAAGGAATTTATTGCAAAAGAAAAAACAGCAAACAAAAGAATACATAGAAATAAAAATGATTTCGGTTTGTCTACGAAGCTTTCTTTTCAGGGACAACGAGAAGATGCAAATGCAATAGAGAGTTAGTTAGTAGTAGTAGTACTTCACAGTTCGAGCTACAGCTATATATCTTTATCAATTATCGAACTCGAAATTTTTATATTTAATTGGTGAAACGTAACTTGAATCCCTATTTGGCAAACTATCTATCACATAACTCCCCTGTCAAAGAAAAATATCACTTAACTCCCCGTTTCACTGTTTGTACCAGTTTCTTCAGTCACACTGTACCTTTCTATGTTTGTATTGTGTACCACAATATGTTGATATAGTGTACCTAAATGTGTTGTATGGTGTACCTCCTGCGGATCGGGCACCAATCTGTGAAAAAATTAGGTACACTATAACAACACATTTAGGTACACTATATCAACGTATTGTGATACACAATACAAACATAGAAAGGTACAGCGTGACTTCAAAATGTAGTAAACGGAGAGTTAAGTGATATTTTTCTCTGACTGGGGGAGTTATGTGATAGAAAGTTTGAAAATAGGGATTGAAAGTGTCCCTATTTAATTTAAACAAAAAATGCGAAATATAAACATATGGGCCTTGGCCATTTTCAAATCAATGCATGGGCTATATTAAAAAGTAAAGCCCAATCTTTTGTAAGAGTGAGCGCTAGGGTTTTCTCGTGGCTGCTCAGTATAAATATCTCTAAGCTAAAGAAATTACCTTCCGCAATCTGCAATTTGATAGTCAACGAAAACTTAGCAGCTTTTTGGCGATCATCGAAGAGGATAATCATGGGGCACGCAAACATATGGAACGCTCACCCTAAAACTTACGGAGCTGGTTCTCGCACCTGGTAATTCGATCGGTTTCTGTTTTTTTTTTTCGTTTTCGTTTGGCATGTTTGTGAGTTGATTCGTTGTTATTATGTTGATAATTACTGTGGTTCAGCTGTAATCGATGCTAAGTGAGATCAATACTCTGTCGATTATGATTATCTCTGTTCTTTTATAGAACGCGCGAGATTCAATTGTACTTGCAATGGATGTTCGATTCATATAGTGTTTGCCAGATTTGTGTACTTAGGCGTACGCCTTTTCGCTGAGCTTTGAATCAAATTGATGGAGGAGTAGATATATAGAGTTAAGAATGTTACAGTCCATTATCGTTATATTTGCTTTCTTTGTTTTATTGGGAGGATATTTTTTCTTCTATGCTTGAATTTGTACGTGCTTTTCAAATTTGTCTTCTCTGTTCTAAAATCTTTTCTGTTCTTGCTTGGGATTTGGTGTAGCCGTGTCTGTGGAAACCCTCATGCGATAATTAGGAAGTATGGTCTCATGTGCTGCAGACAATGCTTTCGCAGCAACGCCAAGGAAATCGGTTTCATCAAGGTAATTTCTTTCTACCCTGGTGCATTTTCGAATTTATACAAAAAGCTTTATTTCATCTTTACGAAACTTGGAACTGCGAAGTACGTCTACGATTCTTCCTGCCTATATTTCCCTCGTTACGTTCAGGCATTATTAAGTTCTTGTCTTGATACATCTCGTTTATGATGCAGTATCGCTAAGATCGAGTTTTCGTAAGAATTCGAAAGCGGGCTATTCTGATGCGATTTCTTCTGTGTGATTCTTCAGTTAGTTCGATTCCCTTTGTCTTGTTTAGTCTTTTGGCCATTAAGGTTGGGACATTATTCGAATTCGACGTTCGTATTAAGGCTGTGACAATATTGATTTATACCATTTGAAGTCAATTGTTTGGGCAATCTCAGCTTTCTCATAACACTGAGATCTCTTGCAAGCAATTTAGCACCAACCTTTTTTAAGTAAATAACTGATTCAAAGTCTATTATTACCTTAACAGTCACCACTATTTTCCCTTACAAGCTTTAAAAGTACACACTGTGATTAAACAAGCTGAATCATGCATATGTAGAATCAAACAGACTATAAACTCAATTAGGTTATTAAATTAAACAGCTAATTGAGAGCTTCATTCTCACTGTAAAGTGCTCCCAACTTGCATGTGAAGCCACTCGGCTTGCGCCCTTTGAGTGTACTCTCTCGGCGTCTGAGGAGAACAAATCATAGTATTCGCACTAAAGCCCGAGTCAGTCAGCTGCAAGAATTATTCGTATTTGAAAGTTAGCACAGCTCATGAAAAAATTGGATTAATGGACCTCAAAGCTTACGTCTTTGGTAGAATATCCTTGTATGACGGGACCCGCCCTCGAGTTAACTGCTTCGAGCTTCATCGACAAGAACTATCGAGCCAAAAATGCAATAAAGAAACACGGGATTTTTACGTTTTTCGATAGGCACTAGAGATTTAAGACGAAGAAGTTAGGTAAAAAAAAACCTCGACTTGACGCTGTAGCGATTGTATGTAATTGATGATCTCATCAAGAACAAGAGCTTTTCCAATAACCTGAAGCATTTTCTCGACAATTCAACTATAAGACTTCGAAAACGCAAATCGTTTTAAGGGTATTAAGCGATCAAATGGTTCGACCTTATTACATCCCGGGACCAAATCTTGCAAGATTTTCATCCTCTCGCTGATCTTTTCGCGGCGAGCCTATCGAATAAAGAACGAAAGAACACAAAATTATCAGCTGAAGACTGCATTTTTTTTCATTACCGTGAGTTGTAAGAAAGAAAAACCTCACTCTTTCTGCTAAGCTATGGCTATCAGTAGCCTGGCCCCTCCTTGCCCTGACGTGAATGTAGTCCTTAGGCGGGTCGGGTTTGGGTTTCTCCGAAATGGGCTTTGACCCGGCCCGCGAGTTTGAATCTGCTTCGGTTTCAATTTCATCCCCTCCGTTGGGAGCAATCCTTGAAGAAGAAGAACCAAGAAAATCCCTCTTCCTCTTAACGCCGACGCCGCCGTTCAGCTCCGTCGCCGTCGATTCGTCCGCCGACCCACGGCCGCCGGCGAAGGGGATGGAGAGGAGGCCGGCGAGGCTGTAGGAAGATGGGTTGGCTGATGCGGTGAAAGATGACTCGTTTACCAATGGTGGATCCATCTTTTTTGTTTGTTATTTGTTTAAAATGTTTCTATTTTAATTTATTGTTTTAGCATTCCCCAGAAAAAAATATCGACCTTGAAGTGAAAGGACAGTGTTATATATATATATATATAAGGAGAAAGGGAGAAATTTGTAGCTGAAGTGTTACGTTGTCGTTGGGTTGTAGTGAGAGTGAAAAAGTATGCTGTGAATTTGAAGGTTAAAGGCGATGGAGAAAGGGTAGATTAAGACACTGTAATATAATGTGGGAAAAAACTATGTATTTGTTCCCATTTTCTCAATCACATTGATGTACCAACTCCAATCGAAAAATTCATTATCAAATTCAAAAGATTAATATTATCTTTCTCACCAATTTTTAATGCAACCTACATATTTTACAATTTTACAAATTGATAACGGTGTTCGTTATTGAAAAAAAATATATTTGATAAAGTTAATAATAAAATCTAATCTTATTATTTTGTTAAACATTGTTTAACTTATATTTCATATAAATAAAATATAAGATCGATCGTTAGAAATATGAAACAAATAGAATACGAAAATAATTTGGGCGAAAGAAAAAAAACCACAAACTCATATTAGGTTTCATTTTGCAGTATGATCGATGAAATTGAATTTGAGTATCGATTGGAGATGGTTTAACGAAGATTGGATTTCTTTAGCTCTTTTTAACCCTTTTAGTCTTCACGTTATTTTTTCTTCTTTTTTCTTAACTAGTGACCAATTGAATTTAATATCTTCCAACCCTATGGGACGTTTCTCGCGATTATTGGAAAAATATGTAATAAAATGGGACTGATTTTGGGATCTTAAAATTAATCATCGTCTAGTAATAAACACGCCTAACCCTCATCAATATCCTCTATAAGTCACAATCTTTCTTTTATTTCCCCACATAACCTAACTTGCCTCACATTTTATAGTTCTAATTAAACAATTATAGTCACTGAATAAAGTATGTCATTAAATATGCCAAGGATAGAAGTTTTGCATTATAAAGTCTAGCAAGTAGCAAGATGTTAGTTCCTTTTCTATGTTTGTTTATCAATGATAATTAAAGCATTAACATACTCGTGTACGACATTAATATAAAAACCGTTATATGCATCAACTATATCGACAAAATTTGATATATGTTAACGTGTGTATATATATATATATATATATATATATATATATATATATATATATACACGTTACGTAGGCTAGGCAATGTACGGGGTTATATACAAGAATAATATTATTTTTTTCCATTAGATCTAAAATCCATAGCAATCATGTCATCATAAATAAAAAGGAAAGAAAAATCAATTTTGGCTTTTTAACCGATTCCATGAAACAATTGGTCATGCCTAACTAATAGTAAGACCATCCGTTTATGTAAAAAGAATAAATATGCTCTACTTTATTAAGTTTTTGGCACATGTCATAGAGAGCTTAAAATAGTTTTGCAGGTTAGGTATATTGTTTTAGTGACAGTATTACAAATATAATAAATATGTATATATTCGCTATATAGCATCAGTTCCTGTCCATTAAACATCTAATTAAAGACGCATAAAATACGATGTGCCCACAAATACACTTCATTGTTACGTAAAAATAGCAAGAAGAATATCAAATGTGGTCGACAGCATTTAAGAAAGAGTTGTCTTCATTTTTAATTTTAAGTTGCTTAGGTACAATTTTAATTGAGATACTGTCAAGTTTTTATTGGTGGATATTTTTTTTATATAAATGCTGTCCACTTTGTATTGGTGGATATTTTTTTGATAAAGGCTTAAGACCCTTTAATTTCTCTTTTTCTTCACAATAAGTACTACTTGCCATCCAAGATTTCAAGCACTATTGCATTTATAAGTCTTATATCTATCAATAATGTTCAAATTCGCTGTTAACTCTAAGTGAATATAGCAAGAGTGTTGAGAAACCTACACAAAAAAATACGAGCATTTTGTTTTGCTTTGTTTTCTTTTTTTTTTTTCCCATTTCTTTCAGTTAGGGTGCACTTGCTATGCATAATTAGATACGCAAAAGAAAATGAAAAGTGTAATGGTATGCATCGAACCACTGTTACGTCATACTTTTCTTTTTCTTTTCCTAATGGAATTCTGCATAACAAACGCACATTATAAAAAAAAATGAAGCAACATATCTTATCGACAACAAACATCCTACGGTAGACACATATCTGGTCAACATATCTGAGCATTTAAATTTTCGGGTTGTTTACCTTTAGTACGGTGGAAGTGGATCGATCGAAGGCAAGAGACTGTCGAAGAAAAGGTGAAATTTTTTTCATGGTTGCCAACCATCTCTAAAGGCTGGAGAAGGATTACTTGTGGCTGCTAAGGTGGCCCGAGCAGAGTGATTTCCCTGAAAATACGAATGAAAAATCAGAAAAATGCAGTATATAATAGGTGAAAAGTTTGGTGCAGTAGTTCGTAAACCAACTTAAGAATTGATAGTATCTATTTATAACTGTAAAAAAGATGTTATGGGAAGTCAATAACATGTTTAAACTGTAAAAGCTAAGATTGTTGATTTTGTGGACTTAAAAAGATGTTATTATTGTGATTTTTGCATGCCTTCATAAACCTAAATGAGCTTCATCGTATATTTTCTCAGGGCACTCACACAGACACAAGAGTCTTATCAGTCCTCTATATTCAATGGGGTGAGTAAAACCGGATATCCAGATTTTCGGATATCGAAAAATGGTATCCGCATCCGCTCCGATTTTAATCGGATATCCGATTTTCGGATATTTATCCGCATCCGGTTTTTAAATTTATTTTTCTTATATTTTTTATTATTAATCATATTTTATATTTCTTATCACAATAAAAAAATATATTTTTTAATATAAGAATTTATAGACATAGTAATTCACACAATATGTGAATTTATGATTCAAAATTACATAATAAATAATAAACACAATAGCACAAATTCACATTAATTTTTTGACTTGCATCTCGATGTTTTTCTGTTTTTATTTTTCATCTCAATTCTCTAACAAAGTTTTCTGCAACAATAAAATAATATAAATTAAATCTTGTACTTGATGATTTTTTTTCCCTTTTTGGACCTTCATTTTTCTTTCGGACTATTTTTTATTTTTTTAAATATAAAACCGGATACCGAATATCCAGATTCTAGACAAACCACTGTCCGTATCCGATCCGGTTTATTTAAAAATAAATCGGATCGGATATCCAGTCCGGTTTTTAAAACCGGATATCCTTTTTTTCCGTGTTATGCCATGGAATATAATCAGACATGCGCAGCCTCTATAAGAAGTAGCTGTACTGTAATGAATTGAAGGGATACTATTTGCCTAAGCCTATCATGACTTGTTAAGTTGAGTAAGGTCATCTTGCAATTACTAAGTGGCATTGTTAAGCAAACGTGACTATCCATGGACAAACTTACGATGACTCTCAAAGTGATACATCTAAGTTCAGATTTTCATTCTCAGATGACTGTTGTTCTCATTCATAACCATGTAGAAACACAAGAACTGAAAAAAAGAGATGCAGATTTTAGAGCTCACCGTGTAAGGAGCAGGCTTCTGCTGCTGAGACTCAGATGAGGAGGGCGAAGCATGCCCAAGAATGTTACCATTAGTGTCGATTCTTGGGATATCAATCTTGGACATTGTCCAAGAATCGGTTGTTGTATCCACTTGAAGATGATGCAAAGGCCGGCCCAACATTGTCTGAGAACTGTTTTTTCTCTTCAGCTGATCTTCAGCATTCTGAATCTGTCAACGAAATTCAACAGAGTTAACGAACAAAATCGCCATCAAAATGATACCATGTTTCAACATGAGTGCCTAGATTACCTGTTTCAGCACTTGGACTAAACTGTGCTTTCTCTCTTCCAAAACCTCCAATTTCTCCATAACTCTTTTCTCTGTTTCTCCACGTCAATTGGAGAATCTTCAGTGTTGATTTTCTGTATAAGATTTGAAAGCTCAACATCATGACCACATTAAAGAATGGTTTAACCAAACAATTCGTAAAAATGCTATTGAGGTCAAAACAAGTAAGAGCATAAGCTCCACATTACAAGCTTGAGCATTGGCGTTCCTATATACGAATATTTACACTCTTCCATAACAGCTACACATTATAAAAGCACGATTGATTTTCAGACCACAAAAATACCTTGTCGTTCAAATTCACTTCAACGACCTTCCCTTTTTCCTCCTCCACATCTTCAGCTTCCTCGACAAATGCCTCTCCACCGCTCTTCAATTCCTCCTCAGGCGCACACAATTTATCACTTCTGATAAATGGAATTTATATTGTATTTTATAAGCCGTAAAAGCGTAATAGGTCGTTATTTATTTGAATTTCCCTCGAATATCTATACGTTTGTATTTCATTTTCGACAAGTATTGGTGAAAAATAATTAAAACCGGAAATATTCAGACTCGGAGAAAATTGGAGGATCTCTAACCCAAATACTAGCCCAAAAATCATCTGGGCTCATGAGTACGAAAGAATCAGCCCAGCCCAAGGATAGTTACGTGATACATACATACAAACTCACACACGCATACTCAATAAAAAAAGAAAAATTTGTTAAAAATAATCCATCCTAATGAGTTTCTTCCAAAAATAAACCAACCTTTAGATTATTTCAGAATAAACCAACCTATACTAATTCTCTTCTCAAATTGAACCTTAAACTCACACAACCTATCCAACGGGTTAAACTTATTTCTTTTTTTAATTCTTCTCCTTCCTTTTTTTATTTCATTTTTTCTATTTTCTTTTTTAATTAACTTACATATACCGATAACTACGTGTAACTTATAAATATTTTTACACATAGTTAAATTAACAAATGATGAAAATTAAACAATGTTAAGCAAAAATTTAAACAAAATTATTACGTGTAACTTACTATAATAATTTTAAACAAAAAATTACTATAAAATATTGAGGAATATTAATAAGTTTATATATTAGTGCATGTCGAGTGATTAAAAATAAGTTTTCGGATATAAAAAATGGTATCCGTATCCAGTCCGGTTTTAATCAGATATTCAAAAATCGGATATCCGCTTTATTCGGATATGTTAAACAGATAGCTGCATCCATTTTTTAAACTTAATTTTTCTTATTTTCTTTTTATAAGTATTTTCTTTTCAAAATCATTTTTTATATATATTTTTCATATGTGTGAATTTTATGATTCAAAATTACATAATAAATAATAAACACAATACCAAAAAAAAAATTAATTTTTTAACTTGCATCTCGATTTTTCATGTTTTTTTATTTCAACTCTATAACAAGTTTTTTGCAATAATAAGACAAAATAAATTTAAATATTCTCCTATGAGAATTTATTTTTCCTTTTTAGACCTTCATTTTTCTTTTTTGGCTATCTTTTTAGTTTTTTATTATTTTTCTAAATATAAAAGCGAATAGCGAATATCTGATTTTTTAAATAATTTTTCATTTTTCTTCACTATCCGTATCCGATCCGATTTTTAAAATCGAATATCCGTTTTCTCGGGTTTTAAAAATTGGATACCGGATCGGAATCCGGTTTCCGGATATTTTGCTCCCCCTAGATTTTAGTTCGTCCGAAGAAAGAAGTTAACGCGTAACAAAAAATCTGCTCGAACACCAGTCGCGTAGAAACAGCAAAACGAAAGAATAATAAAAGAAAATGGAATAGAATAAAGGGAAGAAGAAAATACAAAAAGAATGTTTTCAAAAAGAAAAAGAGCAGCGCCGCTTGGATTGGCACCATAAGAAATAAATAAATGTTAATAAATGAAAAAAAACTAAAAGAAATTATATTTAACCGGTTGAATAGGTTACAAGTCACCTGGGTTTAATTTGAGAAGAAAATTAGTATAGGTTTGGTTTATTCTGAAATAATCTAAAGGTTGGTTTATTTTTGGAAGAAACTCAATAGGATGGATTATTTTTAACAAATTTTCCTCAAAAAAGGAAAGAAGACCCAACGGCTCTTGTATCGCCCACACGACAAAGAAGATGATCCACATAACACACCGCACACAAAAGACGACAACGAGCGCACGGCTCAAGGAAGAAAATTAAAAAAGCAATCTCACGCCGTTTTTGAGCCGTCTAACGGAGATTTTGATGCCCCTTCATCTCCTATAAATTGCTGCGATCTGTCGTAGTTGAAGGGTGGTGGTCTGCACACACCTAAAGCAATCACCTCCCACTTCACGGCTCACGCACGTTATTTACCTCACACCAAAAAAGCCACGTTACTCATAAGGAAGCAACTCAAGGCAGCCGTGCGTGAATTGGAGCGAGCGAGACAACCGTGCATGGGAGAGCAGCGAGAGGGCAGGCAGCCGTGTGTAGGAGGGCAGCGAGCGAGTAGTGCAAAAGAAGGGCAAGGAAAGGTTGAAGCTGTAGCCCACCTCCTGTTCGACGAAATTCCTCATGAAGGATTAACCCCGAAGGCGAAATTCAGGGAAGAAATTGTGTTTTTCTCTTTGTTATTTACGCTTCTCGTCGTGTTAGTGCTTTCATATAAGTAGCTAAATCCCGCAGTATTTGAGATTAGATGAACCCTAAAGAGTTCGTACGCGTGTTTAAAGTATTGTTGTTTTGCATTACTACGACTTGGTTACGAATTACAATATTGTTTTGATTATGTCTATTTTGATTAAGATAATTTCCGGGAAATTGCAAGCGAGAGGCGCTAACAATTTCGTAAAGAGCGGAATAAACTCATCGCTAGAGATAGGTCGAATTACCCCGCCGGATTATAGTCAAATCTAATAGTGGGATTCATCGTATGCGATCTGTTGTTGACTAGTTAGGGAAGCTTGCTCAGCTATTTAATTCATAGATTAGTTGTTTACGATTCTTATATGATAAGGCGCAGTTTCATCAGTCGTATAAATTCGACGCATGCTCTAGGAATCCTCACGGTCTAATAGTTAGCTAAATGTTATTGTACTTGTCACTCGTTTGGTTGAACTAGGGGGATTCGAAGTCTCAAATACGTTCGCTTTCATAAAGTCGTCCAACCCCGTTATCGCTCTTTTATCAAATTTTTATTTTTGTGTTTATCGTTATTTATATTTTAATCAAATCAAAAATAATTACTGGGATATTTAAACGACGGTTTTCTAAGGTATATAGTTCCTTTGGGTTCGATACTCGAATACTTGCCATTTCTATACTATTTTCGATAGGTACACTTGTCTGTTGAGCGAAGGATAGTTCGTCGATATTCGTTTTATTTATTACTCGACCCGCTCGATCACATTCCACCAGCTGATCAACAAATTTATCTCCACAATAGGTATCAGAAATAGGGTTACGCTTAGGCTTCGGGTTCGGAGATTGTGGATGATTCTGCTGTTGCGGTTCGATTTGTTGGAACTGGGAACGCAGGCGTTGGAGTGCTCTTTCGTGTCGCCGAAGAAGAATTCTGAAGCCTTTAAGAGAAATCGCAGGCTTCGGACACGATCGCAGGCGAGGCACGTCCGATGAGGTCTTGTGAAGCCTCTGTGCAGAGATATCGCCACCATATATGCTTGCTTGTGCTTTTTAAATTGATAAATGATAACCACTCTTTGAACTTGGGACTATATATAGCATGATTCAAAAAAAAATTTACTACCTCCGTCCCAAACGATTTTGGACATTTGGAGTTTTACACGGGTTTTAAGAAATTGAATATTTTAATAATATAGTACAATCAAAAGGTAAAAAAGTGTATGTTTACACGTCTTTTGAGAATATTTAATATTATTATATTGATTGTTTGTGATAGTTTTTTACTAAATAAGGAAATGTCCAAAAGAAGTGGGACGCCCGATATAGTAAAATGTATAAAATGGTTTGGGACGGAGGGAGTATATTTTAAATAACCTGTCATGGGCCTCCCCATAAAAAATTACATGGGCCTTCATAGGCTTAATGGGCCGTGGAATTTTGGCCCATGTAAGCTAATCACATAACTAGGGGTGGTTCGGTACGGTATACCGTACCAAAACTGTGATACCGTATACCGTATCGAAATTTCGGTATCCAAAAAAATCATATCAATACCATACCGCAATTTCGGTATGGTATCGGTATGGTACCTTTTATACCATTCACACGGAGGGTTTTTTATCATGCATGTCTCGTAACTCGTTAATTCGTTGTTTTGGAATTTTTAATCAATTCAAATTCCTTAGGCCCAATAAGATAGATTATTAATACCAAAATTTTCAAAATAAAAAGATTTTTTAACCTTAAATAATTTACATATTTTAGCCATCCTTAGTAAGACAAAAAACTTTACATAACTACAAAATACAACTTTATATACATATTAATTAGAACGAAACAGCTATATTTAAAAAATTAGTGAAGATTAACAAAAAGTAATTGCATTGCATCTTCACACTTTCAAAATCTTGAAAAAAAAAACATTAAAAAGGCAAAAATTAAACGTTACTTGAGTTACATAAGTAAAATATGGTGGGCCTAATCTAGAAAGTTGTGTATAAGTTAATAATTTATGGGCTAAATAAGTTTATGAAGATCCTTAATTTTTCATTTTATATTTTTTTTAAATAATATAATATATGTAGGTGTGTATATATATATAAATATAATTAGTATTTCGGTATTCGGTATAATCGGTATACCTAATTTTAAAAACTTTCATACTATTACCGTACCGAAAATTTTCGGTACGGTATCATACCTTACCAAAAACTTCGGTATACCAAAATATTCGATATTTTCGATACGATTCGATACGATAAGGACGGTATTTCGGTATTTCGATATTTTTCCCCAGCCCTACACATAACCAAATAGTAATAAAGCAGTGTCTTTTTTTTCATTTTGCCTTATAATTTCATTTAAACTTCCATTTGAAAGGGTGAAAACCTGCATTTAGCTAAATCCTTTTGGTAAATGATTTATTCTTCCCTACCAGCACAATTATTTCGTTGGATTTTCGGCACATCATAATAACAATAATTATATGACTGTCAAAAATCCAACCAAGTGAATATTACACCATAGTACGTACAAGAAGTGATCTGTAATGGCATCTGTAAACTAGATCGATGCCAACTAAAATGTCACGATTGACTTGTACTAAGTAACGCTATATTGCAATAAATAAGACAAATCACATACAACCAATGTTTTAAAAAAGCGTTGGAAAGCGCGTCTTGAAGCGCGCCTTGATACTTTCTTTCACTAAAACGCGATGAACCGTATATGAAAAAGCGTAGTTTTTATTTTTTATATTTTTAATTAAATTTCTACCAACTAATTAATCATCATTATTTTGAGTAATTTATATGTTAAAAATACATAAATATATTCAAATTATTCTTTGTCTTATGACGATTAAAATGACATACATATCATATATCTTTCGATATCAATTTAATTTTCGATACATTTATGAATCATTTTTTTTATAAATGTGAAAGAAGAAATATGCTAGCCAAAGAATAAAAAGCGTACAGACTAGGGTTGGCAACGGGGCGGGGCGGGGGCGGGGACCTAATCCCCGTCCCCGCCCCGCGAGGCTTTCGGGGACAAAATTGTCCCCGTCCCCGTCCCCGCCGGATCCCCGCGGGGGTTCAATTTTTTCTAAAAAAATTAATATTTTAAATATAATATATAAATTTAATTATATTTCGTGATAAATATTATATAAATTATAGTTTTATATATTATTTGTATTAATTTAATATTATTTAATCTATATTTAATATTATTTTAATATTATTTAAATTATAATTTAATATTATATATATTATAATATATATAGAAGGCGGGGTGGGGCGGGAACGGGGCGGGGATCCCCGCGGGGAAAAATCTTTCCCCGTCCCCGCCCCGCGGGGATAAAAACTCGGGGATTCCCCGCCCCGTTCGGGGCGGATCCCCGCGGGGACGGGGAAATCCCCGCCCCACTGCCATCCCTAGTACAGACACTATTGCGTTCAGATACGTTAGTGACATTGCAATGTCTGTATTTGACTAACATATAATTATTTTAGTTTTTCAAATTTTTCTAAATTTTTAATTACTTACACCAAACATAAAAAGCTAGTATTTAATGTAATCTATGTGATAAGAATAAATAAATTTATCTAAAAGCTTACAGAATAATGTGCTTATTATTAACAATTTGTTATAAATTATGTTTCTTAACATGATAAGTGGCTTGTCCGAAATACCAACGCAATACGATACGCTATTTATGCCACGCGCTATCTGAACTGAAAGGCGACGCGTTGCCCTATACGCGTTTGAAAACACTGCATACAACATAAGACTAAAGAAAAATCCCGGAAAATAAAACTCCATAACAAGTACAAAATTATAATAATCAATCAGTCATCATGGTCATGGCATAAAGTAGAACGGCCGATACCAAAATTTTTACCCCAAGGAGATTTGATGATGATGATGATCTATACATTGCATCTCCATTTGTATAGAAAATAATAATCAGATACACTTTAAATACAATAAATCCCTTGTGATTTTCACCTGACAGTATCGATCATGAGCTTCAAAGTTCGCTTCGACTTTTCACCAGATAACTTCCTGCCATATTTACTGAACGTTTTTGTGCGCCGTCCCTTTACCTGGGCATGTAAGAGTAAGTTCTTTTCGGATAATCTTTTAATACAATCTGTCAAAATTCTTTAAACCTATCCTATGTCTCAATGCGATCGGCCATCATGAAGTATGCAGAATCTTAGTTTACAGCTTCGAACAACAGAACTTGAGGTTGTAAGTGTCCTTTTTCGCACATGGAAAGAACGTCAGCCCAGCTCCCAATTAACTGATGAGGAAATAATATTCGGCACATTACGAAGGTGACGTATGAAACTAAACTAGGCAAGAATAAGTGATGGTACCTTTACGGTTTGGTCATCGTACATAATCCACTGCTCGTGATCTGAACTGTATGCAAAGCAATGATAGTGCTGCCCATAATAACAGACCTAGAAGTAACAGGTTTAATTTAGAAGAAGGATAGATATATAAAAAAAAAAAACCAGATTAAATAGTCGATCTTTTAGAAACATGTCACATCATGAATGAAAGAACGAAGGCTAATACCATCTACATTAATTTGGCAAGTAGTTACATGGGGCTGGCTCGGAGAGTGGATTTCAGGGTATAGCGAACAAAACAAAGATGTGATTATGGGTTTGTGAACAAATTATAATGATAGTATTATTAAAAAAAAAGTTCCAGTATGCAACCTTTCTTTTTTAATAAGGCAGGGCTTCTTAAGACAAGAATCTTATAATGTAATGGATAAAAAATCGTGACGTCTTACAAAACTTGATATTCAAGGAAAAATGCCAAAAAAAAACAGATTCAAAATGCTCCCTCCCATATTTTCTTTTCATGATTATGGTGTATGCCCATGCTATATGAAAAGAAAAAACGAAAGGCATGTGTAGGCCAATCGCCCAACATCCACAGAAAATCTAGAATAAAATAGGACATAATTTTTAAAAATTTTTTAACATGCGCCAACGCATTTCTCTACTCCATATTTAAGTAATAGGATATAAAGTTGATATGACAGGACATACCACCGAAACCAAGCGATGTATATTTTGTGGATCGAGACCCCGATAAAGGACACTGATATCAATCTCAGTTGATAAGGCTGCTAATGTAGCTGATATATCTTCAACACTCTCACTCGTATTCTGCCATCCCAGGACTGCAACACATGTAGCAAAAACCATGTCAGTGTAAATTAGGCAAAGGGAGGCAAGACGAAGACAACAATAAGCAGATTGCGAATTTGATCACCTGTCGTGAAAACGTGTGGTGAAGTAGAAAGAATATGGTGGATGTAGTTTAATTTTCCACAGCCCCCAACCTCTTGATCACAAGCTAACTGGTGATTCATTTCGACAAGGTTCAAAAGTTCGTCGAAGGAGCTCTCTGGGTACATGACCTAAAATGTAAAAATGGCATTGAGAAATTAACAATCACGTCACATTCAATTTCGTTTCTTTCATTTCCACCTTCACTGATAGTACTTCAAGTTGAAAAGTACAACTTGGTATACCACATTACAATGTAATAAGACATGAGCCACAACATAGAACAAGCTCATGACAAACTACACACAGCAAATTAAACGATTACCTAGACATACCTTCATTGTTCTTAGAGCACTGGCATTGATATTATGAAAGAACGATGTATATTTCAGATATCGAGATTCCAGTCCGCAGTTGTAACAGTTCATTCTCTCAAATATATCCATTCCGAAAAGTGTATGTGCAATACATGACACATTAGTGCAGTCCCAGGATCCCATTGAATTGCTATCCACTGATTCTCTATCTGATACAGAGGATGCAGGCGTGAAAGCGCCATGGAGACAATTAAATATTTCACCGAGTACTTCAGAAGCATCATTCATTTGACCCTGCATGACCCAACAATTTAGCTATAGACTAGAAAGAAGTTAACTCTTGAAAGAAGTTACTATCAGGATAAAAGTACATGGAACACACGTGGAGTTACCTCTTGAAAGAAGTTACTATCAGGATATAGGTTGCTCAGAGCAACTCTCAAAGCAGTAGGTGTTACAGCTTCCCTATTGTTATCTCTAGAGGAGGCATCACTCATGGCCCTGAATATGTCATACAACGCACATACAACACAAGGATTGCCAACATGAATATGTTCTTGTGATGATCTCCATAAGAATTCCTCTCGAAATCGTATTAGGTGCCACAAGGACTGCATGACAAATGCGACAAACTCAAAAATCCAAGGGAGATAATACTTTGAAAACTGTGTGCAACTAGCTTTCGGTCAGTGATTGTAACCATCCATAAAATATATGATTACCAACCTGGATAATCACATTAAGAAAGCAGTTGTATTCGCCAACTTCATTTCTTAGGCCCGTTCCATAAGAGTCGATTGGAACAGTAACAGCATCTGACATGCCTGGATCACAAATAACTAGTTATGCAGATACCTATGACATAAGTATGCCATTCTGGGGTATTGTGACTAGTCAAAATATTGTAAAATTCAAAGCTGCTTAAGAAAGCAGGTAGGAAACTGTGAAGATGACTTTCCATCAGAAACGAGAAAGATAATTTTGTTGCCATAAAGTCAAAAATTGGTAGAGAAATCATGACGCCAGAAAACTTCATTAACAAGTTTGAAGGCATCTTAATCACAATAGTTTCAATGGTTTACACAAGTCATCACAAATATGATATCGCCCAATGCTAATGGAACAACTTAGCTAGGTAAAGTAAGAAACCAGAAAATGACAGAAACTAAAATGTAATGCACCACGTGTGTATGAATCCATGGAAGAAGTCAAACTGGGAAGAATGAGTATAGCCTCCATCAATTAGCTCATTAAACTAGTGCAATGGGTTCACTGATCCAACGAATGAATACACACAATGTAAAGGATCTCAGATAACCGCATGGAGAAAAATTTGGAATATACCAAGGCTTTGGCGTACAGCCTTTTTTAAGGTCCGACTGAAACCTCTCTTCATCGTCCTCCTCAAGCCGAACTTCTGCAAATTATTTCCCCAGATTATAATTCCATAAACATAAAGTGATCTTTAGTGTTGTTCCTGATAATAGTGCTACAACACCAGGGTATATATGATGAATGACGAGGAACAAGAAAGCGGTCTAAATACCATAGCATCACAAAAAGTATCAAAGAGAGGTGCTATACTGTAGCTAAAGTTCTAAAACTTTTCTAATCACCCATTCCCAACAACTAAATCTTGTCTATTAGGCACTTTAAAAGATTAACACTGGCTGAATGTAAGAAGTGTCCTGGATTACATTAAACCCTATTCTCCAACACCCACATAACGTCAACACACAGGTTCTATCTAAACTCAAAATATCAGAATTCCATGAAGAGCATATTCCATAACCAGTTAAACTCCAACATCAAAGTGACAAAAACTCAGAACTAAGTCACACATAAAACTTCACTAGCTACATACCGCCATCACCATGGGATTTTAGGTCAGATATAGGATGAATGGAATCGCTCGATTTCTTGTCGGGGGGTCGTTAAAGAGCGTTTTCCGTCTCGCGGTTTATTTTGATCCTTGTGCTGCCTATTTCTCCCTCCAATGTGTTGAACTGTATATGAATCACCATTTGGGGACATACCTTCATTCTGTAAGCCTGAACAGAATAAAATAGAAAAATGAGCTCCAAACTCTATCAATGGGAGATCTACATTTCCATGATAATGATGAGCATTGCTACACCTCTTATTGGTGCACCATCTATGGCATTGTTCAGCTTACCGACCGACACGATGGCTAATGCATCATTCTGCATCAAAGATTTATATCAAAAAGTCATTTATAATTGTTGAAATTAATATAAAGTCTACTTTCCTTGATGCCGAACTGAAGTTAGAGCTTTGGTCGAAGGGTACTAGCATCATCTCCGAATACCAGTCAGTAATGCTAGAAACCCCTTAAACAAATACTTTACCTTCCTAGTCCACTTCATATTGGCATTTTCGTCATCATTTGAATGTTTCATAAGTGCTTCATGCATCTCAACAGCTACTGCCTTCTCCTTCGTAACTCCAGATTTTTTCTTGTGCAGCTCCGCTAGATGCTTCTGCTTGGCTTCATTTTCTATACGTCTTTGGAACTCTAAAGTTTCCTCAAGTTGCCTTTCTTCAGCCTCAAGTTCAAGTTTTTGTCTGTATTCTTCATTTTGTAACTGCACAGCATCATTAGTCCAAGGTGCACCACTTTCGGAGCCTGGACTCCCGTCGTCATTATCATTTGGAAACAATCTAAAGAAAGATAATCATAGGTGCATCAGCTGAGGGATATAATGGAATGACACATCGAGAAGACGCAAATAACTATGAGGGAAAAGCGACATACGTCTCCTCAGAAGCCTTAATTTGTGACTCGTCGCGGTTAGCAGCCTGCATAGTTAATAGGCATGATTGTGATGCTCATACATCCCATAGTTCATTTTTGGGCAAAATAAACACTTCATTAAAAAGTGAAAAGACTCGAAACCTTCGGATCCTTGTACTTCTTGTTCTCCCTACTCCTTTTCTTATCCTTAGCCCTTTCATTCACATGTTTTAAATTATCTGTGCCAGACCCCTTCTTGGAGTCCAGAGCAAGTTCAGCCAGAAGAGCCTCCCTAATGGCCTCAGATTTTTCTGTAGCTGCTTTCTCGGCCAGATCCTCGAGGCGAGCCTGCAAAAAGATAGAAAAACAATAACATCTAAATTTACTGAAGAATGCATTGAAAAGATTAATGAACTTCCGTGATAAATTCTTCACATTCTGACCCGCATAAATAATTTCACGAGCGGGATTAATATGGACCGGTAATCATGGCAGCTTGCAGGCTCAAGCTTAAGTTCCAATTGCTGCATCCCTGCAACTATTCGCATGATTCGTCCATCCACTTTGCTGATCTGCGTGACAGAAGAGTATATAATAAAGATCCATTTATTGGTCGAAAATATTAGGATGTAAAACTGGTCAAACCTCAACGGAAACATGCTCTTTCTGTCTCTGTATGGCAACTTCTACGCGAGAATCCTCTTGATGAATGCGGTCCTTTGTCCTCCAGTCATCATCTTCGCCAGCTTCCAAGTCACACAGAGGAGATGTCACGGCGCTGCAAGTTTCCTCAAAACCAAAAATGGTTAACATTGAGGGACTCTGCCTCCTTCAGAACATTGGTTATAGCTTCCACCTCAAGTCCGCTGCTGATAACAGCCATTTCACTTCCATGCTCGATAAGCTCTTCACGTCGTTTTATAAGGACAGTTTCGTAACTTCTGCGATCAAATTCCTCATGTTCTCTTTTCTTTCCCTCTTCCAAACAAAGATCCTCCACAATCTGCAATGCTTCCTCATAATTTAAATGCTCAGATTTCCTTTCGCACAAACTCTGGAGATGGTTAGATTCCTTCTCAATTAACTGGAGAATTTCCTTGCCTTGTTTGGATTTCTCCTCTCTACTGGATTTCCATGATGCCAAATGTTCACTGCTCGAAGCACCTCCAAGTATCCAGGACAATAATGCATCTGTGTCAATTTCATCGTTGTTCTCGTGACCGAGATGAGTTGAAAATGCCACACCAGTATCATCATTGCTACCATCTTCATTTGACACACGAGAGAGAGTACAGGGAAGAGAACTCCCATCAAACACTAAAAATGACGCGTCCTGACTGAAGAATATTTTTTCCTCCTTCTTAGTGTTAGTAACTTGCACCCTGGTTCTCAAATCATCTGATGAACTACTTTTATCGGAATATCTATTTAAACCACAAGCATGAGCAATTTCCTGCAAAAATTTGAGAATTTTCTTCAACTCTGAAGCAGCCAAAAAGCAGATGCACAAAGGTGTCTGTTCAATGATGGTGCTAAGTTGAGGACTACAAGCTAGCCCCTGCAGCTCTTCAACAGAGAAGTGCATAACTTTGCTAAGGTGGCTTGCCGCAAGACAGTTGTTCTTTACAAGTGCCTCAAAAACAGAACCAATTTTTTCTAGAAGCTTCGCTCGCTCCGGATCATCAGACAACGGCCATTTTTCATTCAATAAATCTTCCTTACTCCCTTTTCTTTCCATCACAGTCCATCCACTGGACATCCTCAAATTCCCGACTGTAAGCAAGATTGCCATTGCAATTCACATTGGAATTTTTCCTGCCATGATATGAATCTTGTTCGGAACCGCAGGTGCAAGTGTCAGCAAAGCATTCTCCAGAATCATTTTGAACATGTCTGGCGCATGTCTCTGCATTACCTAAATTGGGTTCCTTTGGTTCTGAATCTTTTTCAAGGATCCTAATTGCCGCATTGAACTCAAGTGGTTTCCAAGAACATTTAAGAAGCATATCTCCCCATTCCTTATCCAAAATTTGGGGCAGAACTGATTGCATTTTGGGCAATAAACTCCCCATGTGCTCCTGAACAATATGATGCATAAAGATACCGGGATCAGAAAGTTTCTGATCGCAGCGGCAGCACAACCAATACTTCCACACTTTCTTTGATTCCCCGAAGGAAAGAGCTTCGTTGAGTGCTTCATTAGAACCTGCATCTTTTAACGAACTAAAATGCCCCTTTAATTCAGAGACTTTAATCTTCATCAAGTCTTTCTTACCATCTAAATCTAAGGAATTCCAATAGGAACGCACCAAATCCCTCCTTTCGTCCGTAGATGCAGCACTTTTCCTAGCATTCCCGCCTTTCCTCCTCTCTGCCCCTCGTGGGCCGGCACCAGAATCCGATCCCTTTCCGCTGTTGCTACTATTTTCCCCATCAATACTTAACTGACCTGACTCCGATTTATGCTGCAAAACCCGAGCAGCAGCCACACGGACCTCAATTTCCTTCCTCCGTTCCTCAGGGGTCTTGGCAACCTTCTTAATCTCATTTGGCCTCTTTGCTTGAACCAACCTCAACTCCATTGGATCCTCAGGCACCCGCCGTATAGGGATTAACCTAAATTTCTCCTCGCCGTTGCTCAAATTCTTCACCCAAGTCGATATGGAAGCAATGTTCGTCTTCTGAATCAACGAGCGAAGCTCACTCTGCACCTGGGACACTCTTAATTCGGGAGTAGGCAGCTTTTGCTGAGTCTCCTCCTGCAAACTCTCCTTAGCAGGGTCCACAGGATTCTCAATAGCCAATGCCCTCTCACACTCATGAATAACCTCCTCATACTCTTTAGCATCATTCGCAGCCTCATACAACAAATTCGCATAGAAATGCCCATATTCTATCGAACACGGGGACAAACTCACGGCCTTCCTCGCACTCTCAATAGCATTCCTCAAATGGCGCTTCTTGGCATTAGCATCGTCGATAAGAGATGCCATCTTCATACACACGGTGCCCTGAACCCGATGAACCAAGGCCGAGTGCGGTGTATTCTCATTCTTCGCACACAAATCCTTCATCAATCTAAGGGCTTTCGTGTGGTTTCCGCGCCTAAGAGAAGTCAGAGCCCTCTCGCACTCCTGCTTAATCAGAGCCGCCGCCGCCGACGAGCTAGGGCTCGTCACTCCATTGCTTCCATGGCTATTGCTATTGCGAATTTCCAAATCTGCACCATCCGACTTCGCAACTGAATTAGGGTCCGATAGAGTGTCGGGATTTAAATTACCTCCGGCGTCCGAGCTAGACGAAACAGCCCCTGATTCCGGCGCCGCCGCCGCGGTCGACTGCTTGGAGCGAGGAGCGACGCTTCGCTTCTTATGCCCCATTGAACAGATCAATTTTTCTGGCTAATTGATTGCATGCATAAATCAATCGACGGCCGAACCTATCGAAAATCAACAGAGAGAAGACGAACAGGTACAGTACAGACCTCTGTGTGCGTGTCTGTGTGTGTGGGTGCGTGGGGAAGAAGAGAGAGATGGAGAGTTACTGAGAAATCTTAGTCTTATGAGTGGAAAACGATCAATTTCTATAATTTTTTTGTTAGGTATATTTGTTTACGTTGTTTATTATTATTAAAATTATAATAACCCACGCTAAACCGCGGATTATTTTGCATAAAAGTGTATATCAAAATTTGCCATTTATACGTTTTATTTAATATTTATGTTATTTACAGACACCTAACCACCTAAAGGTTGGTGAGGAGCTGAGGATATGAATTCTTATTTTTATTATTTTTGTCTTATTCAATTCTTTACATATAAATACCATCTACAAAAAAACTTGTATTAATATTGTCAGCATTTTTTATATGAAGGTAACTAACAGAGTAAATTTTTTGTGCATAGGTACCCGATCCCACCGCAGGTACGCCCAACACATTTATGTACCTATAGCAACGTATTGTGGTACGTAACTCGTTTAGAAAATGTACGCCGTATTAACAAATTTAGGTACCGTATAGAGTACCGTACAAAGGCGTGACATGGTACGCTATGCACACATAGCAAGGTACGATCTTTACACATAAACTGATACAAACAGTAAGTCGGGTACCTATCTGTTTTCTGACATAGGTACTGATTTGTAAGTTTTTATTCAAGTAGATATTTATGTGTAGATTACAATTATATAATTAGAGCTCATTTTCTATATCTCGAATATCCTCTAAAATTTCAAATATTTTCAGAAATCATGAAGCTTTCTCTTTTCCACCGCCGTGATAAACATTTTCAATATTTCATATTCTAAACTTATGTTGCCCGAAAAGCATCGAAGCGGTTCCTAATTCAGTATTGCATTGATTATAATATATAGTATATAGATATATGAACACATATAGGGAAAATTTACCCAACATTACTGATGAATGGGATGCCATTACATTATGGTATTGTGTTTCACTATTATCGTAAAGCTATTTAATTACATTTTGAGAGTTTGGGAAGTATCCATTTAGAAAATAAATACTACTACAAACGTAGAAAATATTCTCATAAAAATTCTCTTGGCCCTTAAGAAACGTTTTACGGGTCTACAAGCTCACGTTTGCTTTTCCGTTCCTCACTATGCATTAAATACAAGTAATATATGACCCTTTTAAAACTATAAATACAAGATGATTTTATATTAAAATTGTTGGGTTTAACAGAATGTTAATAAGACCTATGCATTAAATGGTAAATATATGGCCCTTAAAAATTATTTGCCGTTTCATTTTCGGGGCAACCTCAAGTAAATCCCCCTTTCTAAATTATATATCAGCTAACTCCCCATTCCCATTAAATTTTTATCAAACTCCCCATTTCAAAACAATCATACACCTCACTACCCAATTGCTTGATATGACGATTTTACCCCTCATTTATTATTTTTTAAATCTTTTCTTCTCCAAATCATCAATTGAAAACACGTCAATTTTCTCTTACTCCAAAACCCCTAATTTCAGACTCATTTCCAAACCTTATTGAACCCTAAATCGACGTTCTTCGCCGACCGAGACCTCTATCGGTGCCTGAAATCCTCTTTGCTCCTCGCCGGAGAGGCACTTTCAGGCTTTCTTGGCCTTGGTGTTCACAGCTACACCATAGATGAAGCTGAGAGCATGACGAACGATTTGTCTAGTAGAAGCAGCGCCGTCAGCTCGGTGTTTGCAGTTTTAGATCGAAACGGTCTGATTTATGGTGAGGATCCTCGTCGGCTACGATTGATGCCTCTAAAGGGGATGTTATATGAAAGGTGGAGCTGCAAAACGTGGTCTTTGCGAACCCTTCTAGGTCATAGTAGCTGATATTCAAGGGGCTCAACCTAAAGGTCAACGTCGGGACCACCGTGGCGGTGGTGGGCCCCAACAGTTTTGGGAAATCGATGGTCATCTCCCTCGTCGAGCAATTCTATGATCCATCGATGAGCTGTGTTTGTAGTCAATAAAGATGTGAGAGACTACGATCTCAGAAGCTTGAGGTCCCAAATTGCCCTCGTCTACCGACCTTGCTCGCGGCGACCATATACGAAAAATTAGCCTATGGAAAGAAGAATGCAAGATAATTCGAGGTCAGAAAAGTCGCCATGCTCGCCAACGCCCACGAGTATAAGGTCGCATAATGACCTTATGGCTATGAGGGGTCGGATTGCTTATTACAGCTTGGTGGCTCAATGCACAGCGGAGTAACTCTCCTTACAGCCTACAGGTGAAGGGGAAGTGTAGTGTAAAACGGAGATTTGATCGACGCTAAGCTGTTGAAATTTGTACATCTTATGGCGGCACAATCTGCAATTGTAATATTTAAATGAGTTCTTGAATGTGTTATAGAAGACGAATACCAAGAATTTAACATATTATGTTCATCCATGAATTCATACAGTTGTCGTTTTCTTCTTGCCTCAGCAGAATCGCAACGTCTAATGCATATTTTTTCCTTCGAAAAATGTGATTATTACCATTTTTCACCAACTGTGAGTTGTGACTAGTGGAAAGCTCCACTAGAGATTTTCTGATCGCCGAAACTCAGAACGGAACGATAGTACACTAGGGTAAGCGTTTCGATAGGTTATGTCACATTCTTTTGTTGATATGTTGTCGATTGTTATGATACATTCTTTTGTCGATATGTTGCCGATAGTTTATGTCACATTCTTAGTCGATACGTTGCCATACATTTAATTTTTGTTATTTGCTGTATTATGTAAGCTCTCAGGCTTTCATTGCTCAAGAATCTACGCGTTTTCGACAATCAAACGAAGGGTACGACGAAGGTACTACAAAAAACCTACCAATGGTACTATAACAGCATGTGACTTGGTACAACAGGCGTCCACATATAGGTATTGCAAATATATTTATATTGGTACCACAAAATAGAGTGGGCGTATTTCGAAGCCGGTAGCACGGTACGTAAAAGATACTACAAACGACCTATGTATGGTACTACAAAAGCATAAAGTGTGGCACGACAAACGTCCATTTGTAGGTACTGGAAACGTCTTCATATTGGTACCACAAATTATAGTTGGCGTATTTCGACGTCGTTCGGGTTATTTTTTTGTCTGTGAGTACGTTAGGATAGTTAAACATACTAAGATGATCATTTGGTATTGAAAAAGGCGCGTTAACAATTAGAATTAAGGATTGTTACATTGAAATGCCAACTTTCTTTCTACTTGAATGATGCTAGTAATAATATCTTACCACAAGTCAAGATTTTATGTTGCAATACATTTAATTTTTGTTGTTTGTCGCATCATGTAAGCTCTCAGGCATTCATTGCTCAAGAATCTATGCGTTTTCGGCAATCAAACGAAGGGTACGACGAAGATACTGCAAAAAACCTACTGATGGTACTATAACAGCATGTGACTTGGTACAACAAGCGTCCACATGTAGGTACTGCAAATATACTTATATTAGTACCACAAAATATATGTGGCGTATCTCGAAGCCGCTGCACGGTACGTAGTAGATACTACAAACGACCTACCCATGGTACTACAAAAGCATATAATAAGGTACTACAAAAGTCCACATATATGTACTGCAAATGTCTTTTGGTACCACAAATTAAAGTTGGCGTATTTTGAAGCGCTCGCATGGTACGTAAAAGATACTATTACATATACAGACAAAAGCATACCGATCAAGTGCTTCAAGATACTTCTGCTTCCTATTCTCAAAGAAAATCTTCATAGAATATCGATTGTCCTCAACCTTTGTGAACCCGCTCAAGTAACGCTTAACATGCTCCCATTCACCTGCTTGAACTTGGTCTTCAAAATACTTCATGTTGAAGTAGAAACCAGATTCTTGCTCCAACCTAAGTACAGAACACATTATAAACATAAGTCAGCAACACGAAACCGATACATTTCCTTTCAAACTGAAAACCTTATTACAAATCACAATGGGGCATACTTGTGTACGTTCTCCTTGAACTCCTACTCATCTAAGAACTGAAGGATCAAGAAAACCAGTTCTCGACTCAAGGACGACGTAGTGAGGCCTCCAGGTATCCCCAGCCACTCCAGCGCAAATCCCACTCGGTAATCAAATGTAATAAAATTGTATAGAGAATTTACCACCGACTAAATTCCTCCTTCAGACAAAAAAGAACAAACGGCTGAGCTGTCAGTTTTATAGAAAAATATTTCCACATCTCTCCCCAAGAATTATACTAAACCCTTACGAATCGAGCCCTAAAAGGAGTCAAACATACCTCTCATCGAACAGGGAAATTAGAAGCTAACAACCCCTAATTTGAACGATACCAAGTTTCCAATCGATGAATGAAAGAATTAAACCCTAATTTTGCCATAAACCCCAAATTCGAGCCGTAATAAAAAATTAAACATAGCCCGACATGAAATCCTTCAAGAAATGCAACTATGAAAGCCTTAATCTCTACATTAACCCAAAATACCACAAAAATCGAATAATTATAGTCGAATAAAGGTGTGAAGCGGCTGTTCTTAAAATATGCCGTTGAGATGACGTCGTTCTTACAGTATGCCGTTCAGATGAAGCCCTAATCTCTCGTTCTCTACTTGTTGTGGAGGTGAAGTTGAGGCTGTCTTCTCTGCTCGTCTCTTCCTAATTTGCTTGTTCTCTTCCTAATTTTTTAGAGCAAAGTCGATGTCGATTAATGGGGTAAAGCTTGGTTATTTTGGAATTTTTATGTATTGCAGGGCTATAATTGTCCATTAGGTAGCTATGTGATATAAAAGTTTGAAAGAGGGAGTTTTATGATAAATGAATTGAAATAGGGGAGTTAGTTGATGAATAGTTTGGAGTATGGGGATTTATGTGTAGATTTGCCTTCATTTTCTGTTGGCGGGGCAATACTGTAATTTTCACGTCTAAAGTGATTTTATATTAAAATTGTTGGGTTTAACAAGAAAAAGGTATTTGAGTTTTGGAACGCGTTCCTCTCCATCGTCGACGACGGCCAACCACCGCCCGCTTCCTTACGCCACCGTGTTAAACTTGTTAAGCTCGAGTCGACAATTATCCTCCTCGATTATCAGTACGTCTGCCATTTTATTCCTAGTTGGATTCTTGGTTTTTTCCATTTGAATTTTGTTTTTTAAAATTAGGGCGTTGAAACATCAATGCAACTTAGTAGTTGGAAGGTACACTGAGTTCTAATTGATAGTTCCTGTGTGCTCTGTTAATCTGATGATGAACAGGCATATTGTCGTGAGTGGATGTGGGTGATGTTGCAACTGATTTGAGTATCAGTGTTACTGATGTTTCGCTAAAATGCTCTATGTATCAGTATGATTGACGAACATCGACACGATCGAGTGATTTTTGTGAGTATATGCACGATTCTTATGTTGTGAGCAGAGCATTATTGGATACCAATCATAATTGTGGGAGACATCGAAGGAATGCTTCATTGTTTTTTGCTATGGACTTTAATCTGCAACTTTATTTAACCTCCAAGATTCAAGTTAATGTGTGCCTTTTGTTCAGATGAGCTTGCTTAAGGGATGGGGTTTTCTTGCGAAGCAATCGAGGCTAAGCTTTCCGGTAAAAGAGGGCTGGGATAGGATTCCACTTCTTGAAAATGGAAACGTATTTTCTTACTTGCAACAACAAAGGGGTTACGGTTTTTACAGAGATACGTTGTTGAGGACCAAGATACCGTGTTATCTTTCGAATAGTGACTTGGGATGCAGGTGGACTTCCAAGCACTGCTCACATTCTATGAAAAATGACCCAGAGATAAGTAGAGAATTCTTTGTGCGGCTCTGGGTTACTGAGAGAAAGAAGGCAAAGCCCGTTGCCAAATCTAGGCGTCGTTTTGTTGATTCTGCTGGTGAAATATCTACTAGTGGTCAAGATTTGTTTAACATCATGAAAAGATCTCTGTCAGGCACGCCATTTTTGAATTCAAAGTCCTTAAACAAGTTGATGTCGGATTTTAAGCAACCACCCACGAGTCAGTCCGTATCTGGTGTCTTGGAACCGGCAACTTCGGAAGAGGTGTAGGCTTGTCGCTTTTCCTCTCATGTTATGATTTTTCACTCTGAAAATGGACTGACATAATAGTTTCCAAATAGTATTATTTGTGCATATGTTGTTTCATAATCTTCTACATTCTTCCCTTGACATTGCTTGTCTATGCATATTTGATATATGGACTCTATATCATTTTAGAGTTAGACTGATTTTGAAGTTGATCAGCTACTCTAATATTGTGTGCCGTTCATGTATTTGGTACTTCGTATTCTACGTATAGTAGTCAATTCTCCTTGGAATTTATGACAGTCCAAAATCGCAACCCTCCTAGCTAGATCCAATCTGCTGATCACCAGAGATATAGAATGGGCCAATTTGGTTCTTGGTTTTGAGCAGGTAATACTCTTTGTTGGCTGACATGGTTATCAGAAATACATTTGGTTTTTTTATTTCCACCACTTTGATAAAGTAGATTTAGACAGTAAATGGTATTGCATGGTGTAAATGTGTAATGTTTACAGTAAATGGTAGATTTAGCAGTAAATGGTTTCCTTAAGAATAATGTGTACAGGGTGTAATGTTTCTTGTTAGTATCAACTGTCTGCAGTGCTTTGGACTAGATTCATCTTATTTCACAAAATAAACACAAAGGTTGCAACAGTTTGAGACGTTGAGTACTTAGAATATTTTAGTTTGCCTTTTAGAATATTTCAGTTTGCCTTTGCCCTTACTATACTGTTATCTCAGTTGCACAGTAGATTGTGATTGGCTTTCGTCATCATTGTTTGTGAGAGCTGATGCTGATTGTTGGAATTTCAGGAAAATCGATATGCAATTGTTGATGTCTGCTACCCTCAAACAGTACGTGAATCTTCTCCATTGGTTCTCTTCTCTGTGTAGCGATTGTTCATTTCATGTGTTACGTTGCTGTATTACTCCTACTCAAAATTATTCACATGTGATGATGTTTTAGCCTGTAGGTTTTATTCGTGAACAGAGTCATGTAATTGCAAGGCAGGTAAAACTCAATCCCTGCAAATTTTCTCAAGCTCGTCAATACAGTATGACTCTCTTTCATATCATATTGGCTACTTAGTATTGACGAGATTTGATGGTATCTTCACGCATTTCTGCAGTTGCTTCGCCTGCGACGTCCTTTTATAGCCTATATAACAGATGGTTTAGGTAGTGAATTGTTCAGGGTAAGGACGATATTCTCCATATTTTTTAAATCTACAAAATAACAAGTTTCTTGTTGGTAACTGTATACACTATTGTTTACCCTGTTTTGCTTCAAGTTAGGTCCGGAGGCCCTTTTGGTGGATCACCAGTTCAATCTATGCCGAGATTAATGGAAAAGTACAACTGTTTTTGCTCGTCAACATGATTTTTAACTTTTAACAATGGTATGCCATTAATTTGGAATCCATGAATGATATTCTAAGATTGGATTCCTTTTCTTCTGACAGGAAGTTGGCGTTGTTCACAGGCGATGGCATCTTTGGAGAAGAATCTATGATTTGTATTTGGGGTAAGTGATGATGTTAGGTTTGATCCTTCCATCAATGCTCATCAATATTTGTAAAATCTTTAGAAACGTATTTGTGTTTCCTCACTCATAAGTATCCTCGATTACTTCATCGTAGGAACAAACAGTTCGCTGTGGTTGAGAATCCTGGGTTCTGGAACTGGACATTTACGTTGAAGGACATTGATGGGAACGTTTTGGCTGAAGTAGATCGTGACTGGAGGGGATTCGGATTCGAGGTTCTCTTTTTCCTCTTGGTTTGGCTATTTCATATAACCTCCTAGCATAGAGAATCAACATGAGTAATAAAAAAAATAAAATGGTGCTGGTATCACTGACTGAGATGCTTGTATTTATACTCTTTCAGATATTCACTGATGCTGGTCAGTATGTGATTCGTTTTGGGAGTTCTGACGCTGGTGTTACACCTGCTGCTGGGGTATTTGACTAAATCCACCTTCTCACCATAGATTAATTTTCCGTCCTAACTTCAGTGCTTCGACTGATTTTACGGTTCCATATGTCTGAATTATGCTTCTTCACCTCGTCAGGTTCAAGAGTTGAATGTAGCTCGTTCTTTAAGTCTCTCAGAGAGAGCTGTAGCTGTCGCCCTTGCAATATCTCTCGACAACGATTATTTCTCTAGACACGGAGGCTGGTGAGATTCTTTTTCCCCTTCCTTTCCCAGGTGTTCTTTTTGCATGCATTCAGCGTATGAATGTATAGTTCGTGTCCACAAATACATGAATCTGTTTTAGAGCATCTCCAACCTACAACATAATAATACAGCTGCTACAGTACTTTTTACTCCAACCCGTATCTCTAATTTGTACACTAATTTTTACTCCAAGCCATCACTCTATTTTTACACTAAAAATCAAATTCCTATTATATTACTATCATAATTGACTTATTAAACGTTATATTATAAAAATTAAAAGGTCAATATATTAGAATTATTAATATTTAGAAACTAAATACATTACAAAATTAGCATATTATTTAATTTTTATTAAATTAAAAAGAAAATATAATTAAATAAAATATAAATATTATTTTACTTGTGTTATTATTATAAGAAAATATCAAATATTTTACATATAAATAAAATATGGTTTATTAAAGAAATATAAATAAATAGAAACTACAACTCTATTTTTGTGTTGAAAATTGTGTTTACTCTAGAACTAGAGTTTCTCTGCTAATCAACACAATATTAGTGTTAAATATAGAGTCCGATTGGAGTAGATACGTATTCTATTTTTGTGTTTTACACAAAAAATAATGTACCCGTTGGAGATGCTCTTACAATAGCCAAATGAAATAACGGCCAGTTATGCAAAGCTTATAACCTCTTAAGTCGAACGGGCCATGTAACTCTATGTCTTGGTATGCTTCTTCAGATCTCTAAAACGAACTATTATCACGTATGCCCTGTATAAGTTTCTGCTACTCACCAGACAGCTTTAACTTAACCGTGACATCAAATCTTGATTTTTTTTCATACGAATCACATTCACTCATACTCTCCACTCTGCTGCTGCATATGTTTGGAAATAGTTATACATACGAAAAACTTGTCATTCGCAAGTATTGCGAACTTATTGCCCATGAAGGCTAATGCTGCTTCTTCATTTTCTTACAGGGGATTTCCCTTTCTTGTAATCGATGAGTAAAGAAGAGTGTGGCGGATAGTGCATTACTGCCTTGGCTCGGTTTGTTAACAAATGTGCTCTCTTCGTTTATAATAACAGATATACCGACTCTTATGGCCTGAAACTGATAATAGCATATGTTGTAAAGAAAATTATAGCCACATCATTGAGATTGCTAATGCTTTTTTTCTTAATAGGGTGCTACAAATTTTTCATGATTTTTATTGCAATTTCAACTGGGCTTGTGAGAGGGGCGGGAATTTCCCGCGAGGATCCGTCCCGAAACGGGGTAATTTTATTTTTGTCCTCGTGGGCGGGGTGGAAATGTTGGACCCGGCCCGACCCTTCTACAAAGCCTAAATGGATTTGTTAACAGCTCTACTAGGGCTTTTGATTCTCTTCCTATCGTATCCCCTTTTAGTTCACCTACCACAAACACATTCCTTAGTCCTTACCTGCCTTAATGAAAATATTCATTCATCATCTATAAAATTTTTAACAATAGTTGCTCTACTCTAATACATGTTGGTTTGCTGCATATTTTGTATCTAACAACCCCTTCGAACGAATCAATTTTAATAAAATACGTTAAATTCTTTTTTGACTCAATCACAAAAAATTAGAAAAAAAAGGGGGTATATTGCAGCATTTGGAAATAATCATATTTTGCGTTTACTCCAATTTCTTTGTGTTAACGCGTTGGTCTCCATTGTCAAACTTTCTGTTAATATTTCATCTTCCCATTTGCATCACTTGACAAAGACTCACCGTGTCCATTCCTTAATGTTGACTGACTATAACCTTATTTTTTCCTATCTTCATTTTATTAGCCTATAATAATAATAATAATAACAATAATAATTCAGTGGTCAAGGTTTAGCTTTCTAATAAAAAATCTTTTGATCGAACATGTGGAATGTCCTAGTATGGCTTTTGTGATTAGTCAGTCTACCAAATAGATTGAGTGAATCGGTTACTCAATTTTCTTAGTTGACATGCAATTGCATTATTCGTCGTGATTTGTTCGAGCCCAGGGGGATTGGTTTTGCAAATATATCAAATTATTCTATATTGGTATATCATTATTTTATGAAATTATACTTTAAGATAAACTTGTAATAAATTGAAATACTAAGGGTAAAAGTATAATTTATCAATTAAGGTAAAATTGTAAATAAACATTTATCAAATCAACATACTAATTTTATACACACTGTGTACATCATACACACTTCGTACAAGAGTATAGATAAATAAAAATAAAATACTTGGTCATGAAATGGGATTTGAACCAATCATGCATTTGAATTGAAGCCTTCCTTCCATAGCGCAGTTTCCACATTTCACAAGCAAACATGATTGTACGCGTCGATTACAAAGAATATTTAGTTACAAATCAATCGTTATATTTGAATATTTTTGTTTTCTATTTTTATATATATGATATCACCATCATTATTTTCTTGTTGTCCAACGCCCAACAACCCATCATGCAATAGTTTTCTCCTCTTGAACTAATCCTCCTCTTCATTGACTTTCCTACCAAAAAATTAAATCCCTTTTAACTACTCTCTCTCTCACACACAAAAACACACACACGGAGAGAGAACTGTGAATGATCGATCCATGGGCAACTGTAACGCCTGCTTAAACGAACCGTCGGTCGACGACGGCGGACCCGACCCGAAGCCACGGCGCGGGTCGAACCCATATTCGAAGGCCGGCGGCGGCAACTCGCCCCGCCGCGTACTCACAGATCTCCCATACTATCCGACTCGGATTTCCGACAAGTACATCCTCGGCCGCGAGCTCGGCCGCGGCGAGTTCGGCATAACCTACCTCTGCACCGACCGCGACACGCGCGAGCACCTCGCGTGCAAGTCAATCTCCAAGCGGAAGCTCCGCACTGCCGTGGACGTGGAGGACGTCCGGCGAGAGGTCGCCATCATGTCGGCGCTCCCCGACCATCCGAACATCGTCAGGCTCAAGGCGGCGTACGAGGACGCCGAGGCCGTACACCTAGTGATGGAGCTCTGCGAGGGCGGCGAGCTCTTCGATAGGATCGTCGCCCGCGGCCACTACAGCGAGCGCGGCGCGGCGGCGGTGGCCAAGACGGTGGCGGAGGTGGTGAGGATGTGCCACGAAAATGGTGTCATGCACCGCGATTTGAAGCCTGAGAATTTTCTGTTCGCGAATAAGAAGGAGAACTCTGTGCTGAAGGTGATCGATTTCGGCTTGTCTGTGTTCTTCACTCCTGGTAAAATTTCTGACCCTTTTTTCTAGGTTTTGTTCTTAGATGATCTTCATGAAGGCTTGTAAGAGAAACTGTTGCTGTTATTGCATACATGCAACTAGAAATTGGAACCCACAAACCCCAATTACATATTCGATTGTCTTCTTCCCCTTTTAATGGATTTTACTGCAACAAATTCGTTAGAAATCTGAGAAGGAAATTCGTGAAATCATCTAATAATAGGACTAGAAATTGGAACCCATAAACCCCAATTACATATTCGATTGTCTGATTCCCCTCTTATGGATTACTGCAACAAATTCGTTAGAAATCCGAGAAGGGAATTCTTGAAATCATGTTAGAGAAACTGTGGCTGTTATTACATACAAATAGAAATTGGAAACCATAAACCCCAATTACATATTCGATTGTTTGTTTTCCCTCTTATGGATGGATTACTGCATCAAATTCGTTAGAAATCTAACAAGGGAATTCTCGAAATTCATTTTTCGACTCCTAAAAAGAGGTAAAAGGTTCTCTGAGATTGTGATCTTTATGAAGGCTTGTAAGAGAAACTGTGGCTGACATACAAATAGAAATTGGAACCCATAAACCTCAATCACACATTCCATTGGTTAGAAAATCTGAGAAGGGAAAAACATGAAATTCATTTTTCGACTCCCTAAAACAGGCGAAAGGTTCTCTGAGATAGTGGGAAGCCCATACTATATGGCGCCTGAGGTTTTGAAGCGAAATTACGGGCCAGAAGTTGATATATGGAGCGCCGGCGTTATTCTGTACATCTTACTGTGTGGCGTTCCTCCGTTTTGGGCAGGTAATCAAACCCTTAAAAATTCTTCGGTTCGTCGAAATCTGTTTTTTTCTAACCCATTCCTACGATCTTTCGCCTTCTTTATTCCCAGAAAGCGAACAAGGCGTAGCACTTGCGATCTTAAGGGGAAACCTCGACTTCAAGAGGGAACCTTGGCCGCAGATTTCAGACAGCGCTAAGAGCCTCGTGAAGCAGATGTTAGATCCCGACCCTTCCAAGCGTTTGACAGCTCAGCAAGTTCTTGGTATGCAATATCCGTTTTGTAATAACATATGTTTCAATGTTAGAGAATTTCTGTAATGATATGGTTTTTCTCTGTTGCTAGACCACCCTTGGATTCAGAATGAGAAGAAGGCTTCGAATGTACCCTTGGGAGAAATCGTTAGGGCAAGGCTTAAGCAGTTCTCGGCCATGAATAAGTTCAAGAAGAAAGCTCTCCGTGTAAGTTCTTTAACGTTCTTTACGCTCAAGTTTGGTTTTACGGAGGAAATTAGTAGGAAAAGTAAAATGAAATGGAAATAGGAAAACTAGTTTTTATGTCTGATCGATTGAATAAATATATAAGGATGGGAAGAGAAGAAATTCTAGCTTAAAAATTTCGTGAAACTAAGGAAAGCTACGTTCTTCGCTATATGGCGCGGGAAAAGAAACTAAAGAAAGAATTATTTAAAACCATCTTCCCTCCATTCTTTTTCCAGACTACTTTCTTCAATCCAAACAGAACCTTAGGATGTGTTTGGTTTATGTAAATTAGTTGGGGAAAAAGGAAAAATAGAAGGGTAAAGGAAAACTAGTTTTTCTTTCTTTTTTTAAATGTTCGGCTGATTGAAGAAATATATAAGGGAGAAAAAAAAGAAAAAAACTCTGCCTAAAACTAAGAAAAACTAATTTCCTTACCAAATGATCGCCGAATGGAAACGAAAACTTCAATCCAAACAGAGCCGTACTTTAACGTTCTTTCGACCATTCAGGTCATAGCTGAACATTTGTCCATCGAAGAGGTAGAAGTAATACGAGAAATGTTTGCCCTAATGGACACGAACAACGACGGTAAAGTCACTTACGACGAACTAAGGGCCGGTCTGAGAAAGGTGGGCTCACAGCTCGCCGAGCCCGAGATCAAACTCCTCATGGAAGTGGTAAGCTTTCGTTCGTTTTCTTACATTACATACGCATATCTAAGATTGTTGGAAATTATTCGAATTTTCATGATAGGCTGACGTGGATGGAAATGGAGTGTTGGACTACGGAGAGTTCGTAGCAGTAACCATACACTTACAGAGGGTCGAAAACGACGAGCATTTTCGAAGAGCTTTCATGTTCTTCGACAGAGATGGGAACGGATTCATCGAAATCGACGAACTTAGAGAGGCTTTGGCCGATGACTCTGACGTGGACGTAATAAACAACATTGTCAGAGAAGTCGATACGGACAAGGTTAGTTTTTCTTTGTTCGAACGCAGTTATAATCGACTTTTGCCTTTTTTTTAGGGTGAGGTATGCTATACTCCCTTGTGGTTGTACTGAAATGCACGATACTATCTTATGGTTTTTATTGCGTGAAACCCCCTTGTGCTGTGCTGAACTTAGTATCGCACCCCATGTGTTGTCTAAAACGTAGCATAGTACCCTCAATTAAATAAATTTCGACGGGTTTCTGTGCAATTCTCAAACAATAGGGGTTTTGGTGCATTTTGTCTAAACCACGTGGGATTTTTATTCTTTTAAGCATTTGTCCTTCATCCTTCTTTTTGTTTTTTTTTTTGTTTTTTTGGAAAAAAAAAATAGGATGGGAAGATTAGTTACGAAGAGTTTGTCGCGATGATGAAGACGGGGACAGATTGGAGGAAAGCTTCTCGGCAGTATTCGAGGGAGAGGTTTAAGAGCTTAAGCGTTAATTTGATGAAAGACGGGTCGATGCAGCTCCAGGACGGGTTTACGGGTCAAACCGTAATGGTTTGAACGTAATCTTTGCCTATATTTTTATTTTTTTATCTTACAATTTTTTTGTGTTGCTTTATTTGGGGGTTCGATACGACGAATCTGGCGGGGCGAGTGAGTTCGATTTCACTTGAGTCTTCGACGAAGGAAAGAATGTTTGGTGATAGGGGATAAAAATGTGTTCTATGTTGCAGGTTTGTTCATAGGCTGTGTGTAATAACTGCTTCTTGTTCATAAAATTTGTGTAACACTAACAATGGTCCCTTTATGTATATTGCGTCCTAACTAGGGATGGCAACGGGGCGGGTCTGAACCGGGTTTGGCAGGACCCGGGACCCGCCCCGATTAGTTTATGATAGACCCGAGACCCGCCCCGGCCCACCCCAAACTCGAATGAACCGGGTCTGCCCCGCTAGACCGGTTACATCCTCATTTTTCTCTTTTCTTTTTTTAAAAAATTTTTAAATTCTTTATTATTTAAAACATGGAAAAGATAATAAATATATTTAAAATAAGCTCCATAAGATTCTTCGAACCTAGAACATCAATGGAATAAACAGACGAGTTATTCGTTGGACCACAAAAACACTTTCTAATTATTATTAACAATTTTACATATCTATACGAAAACTAAATAAAAATAATTATATATATTATGCGGGTCGGGTTTCGGGGCAGGTTTTGGGTCTAAAATAGCAAGACCCGCCCCGGACCGCCGGGTTAAGTTTTTAAGACCCATAACCCGCTCCATTACCCGAAAGTTAAAAAAACCCGGTTCATTAGGGGCGGGTCCAGCCCTAGTCCTAACACAAAAGACAATGTGGTCTTCGCACTTCGACTCAGTTCACTCTTTGTCGAATTTCAAATTCGGTTCAGACAGAACTTAATGTGAATATAGAGGATGAATTGATCCATTAACTGCGGGAAAAAAAGAACAAATTCTTAAGCCTCTAAACTAATAGGACGTCACATGTTCGATTTCGCTTGACTATCAAATTAATCTATCAATTTGACATGTTTTTACAATTTTACTCTTATATTTTAGTTTTACCTTTTTATCCTTAAGCTTTACACATAAATACTTCATCTGTAAAAAAATTTGTAATTTAGTACCATGTCAGCATTTTTTTATATGTAGGTACCTAACAGAATAAATATTTTGCAGATAGGTACCCGATCTGCCGCAGATACGCCATACAACACATTTGGGTATCCTATATCAACGTATTGTGATACGTAATACGTTTAGAAAATGGTACGCCGTATTAGCACATTTAGGTACGCCCTATTTACACATTAGGTACGCCGTACAAAGACATTTACGTACCCTATATCAACGTGTTATGGTACGCAATATACACACAGGAAGGTACGACATGATTGAAGAGACTGGTACAAATTATATCTGGTACCTATCTGTAAAAATTTCTGACATAGGTACTGATCTGTAAGTTTTTATTCAAATAGGTATTTATGTGTAGATACCCGTATCGTTAACTTAAAAATTTATTTTTTAAATAACTTAATTAACATTTTAAATTTTCAAAATGTAATAATTTATATTTGCGCACACATGTATGTATACTAATTTTATATAATTATCCCATCTCACTTCTAGAAATATTCGATTAAGGCCAACAGAAAAAAAGGAGGTATTAAACACCACTAGCCTATATATGGGTAATTTGAGCTGGCATTTCACACATATAATTCGTATTTACCAAGAAAATACGTATCCATCAATTTCAGCTCTTAATCGCCAAAGCTATCCATATTTTATATATAGTTCTTGTGAAAATCATTGGAAATTTCTTAGTAAGTTGCCATCAATGGGTCCACGCGCTTACAGAAAGTCTAAAGTAGTAATAATAAACACAGTAATTCTAACACAACTCAATTGTAATAACAACTTAGGAACAAGATAATGAACGTTCCATATAATATAAAGTCCCAACAAAAAAATAGTTTCACCTTATCATTTCTTTGTGCATGTCCTTGTCTAATGACAACAAAGATAAATAATAACAAAATTTGGTGTGAAAAGTCCATTTTGTAAATACGATAATGTTCAGGTTAACTTGTATATCCTATATATTTATTTAAATGTAGTTTTCTTGTGGTGTTGGCACGTATTTTTAATTAATTATTTCTTAAGACGTTCATAAACCCACCCCACACCCTACCCTACTTTCTAAAAAAACTAATCACTCATATTTTATCAAAAATCGATTATTTAATTAGTTAATTAAAAATGATTAATTAATTTGTATAATCGACTTAAAATAGCTATAGATAATTATGACCCGTGCAATGCATGACAAAAAAAACTAGTTTAAAAAAAAGCTTGTATTGTATATTTGAATTTAGTACGAGTAATTAGCTCTAAATAAAAAAAAAAAGCGAGTTTTAAATTCAATGTTAAATTAAGCGACTTGGCGTATTTGAGACAAATCCGGTTTGGATAGGGATTAAAAGTTTGTGACCAAGTTTAGTAGTGAGGAATATTTCCATTATTACCTATTTTTATTGAGTTGACTATGCCTCATTCATTGCCTCTTAAATTAATTTCATTCATTTAATTCTTCCATACCCAAACCTCAATGTAGTAATGAATGGCAATGGACTACATCAACCAACGTAGATATTTCGATTAAAATATCAAAATTAAATTAAATTATCCTCGTAATACAGATTTCTTTGGGAAAAGTATTAATTATGAAGAGTCAGAATAGGGCCACGATATTCTATATATAAGCTATGATATTTATGAATATATAGTTGTCTACGTAACAAAGCAAGCCGACTCAGAGAACTCTACAGCGTGAAAAGCTCTTTGATCCCTAGACGACGTGCGAGTGAGCATCTTTCAGTTTACTTCCGCGTGAATTTTTCAATATCTTCATCGTTTTGCTTTAGAGTTGATGAATTTCCTGTCTCTCGATTGATTGATTGTCGTTTGTGTGAAATCGGCTCACCGAGATCCGTGTTTCTCTTCGTGTTTCTGAATTTAGAAATTCGTGATTCGGTGATGGAGTCGATTTTCTAGATTTATTCGCTGTTTCTATGTGGTCTTAATTGTAGGATTTTGACCCAATAGCTAGCTAAAGGATTCGTATCCAATCGATCGTTAGATCAAGTTATCTCTTAAATAGGAAGAAATCCGTTTGTGACCTAGCAGTATGTATTCTTAAGATAATCATACCTATTTTGGACAAATTTTTGCAGGACATGGGAAATTTATTGTGCTGTGTTCAAGTGGATCAATCTACTGTTGCAATCAAAGAAACATTTGGAAAATTCGATGATGTCCTCGAGCCTGGTTGTCACTGCCTGCCTTGGTTTCTCGGGAGTCAGCGCGCTGGTCATCTCTCTCTCCGTGTACAGCAGCTAGACGTTCGCTGCGAAACCAAGACTAAGGTGTGTGTTTTTTACTGTAAAAATTCTTGATCTATATTTTGATCTGTCAAAATTGCATGTTTGAGACATTTTTTTGGTTGGTTTTTTCGTCGATTGTAGTAAGGAAAATTATGTGAATTGCTAATTAGCCTTTTCTGATGATTTCACATTCAGGATAATGTGTTTGTCAACGTGGTGGCATCGATTCAGTACCGAGCCCTTGCGGATAAGGCGAGTGATGCCTTTTACAAGCTCAGCAACACGAGAACTCAGATCCAGGCTTATGTCTTTGATGGTAAATCTGAAGCCCCTTGTGATAGCTCTTTCTCTTTAATGTTGCAATAATTTAGATTATCGAACATGTCTGCACAGTTATAAGAGCCAGCGTTCCCAAGCTCAATCTGGACGATGCTTTCGAGCAGAAAAATGAAATCGCCAAAGCTGTTGAAGATGAACTCGAAAAGGTGAAGCCTACTTTTTTGGGTGATAATTATACATAAAACACCACTTTTTGAACTGGGATTCACCTTCTCCTTTTTATTACCTTCTCGCAGGCTATGTCTGCTTATGGATACGAAATCGTTCAGACCCTAATCGTCGATATCGAACCCGACGAGCATGTCAAGAGAGCTATGAATGAAATCAACGCAGGTATAGAATCCAATATCTATGCATACCTCCAAAATGAACTTACTAAGATGGATCAAACTTCATTCTTTCTCCCATACACACACACACACTTACTATTCTAACGAACAACCCTTCTACGCTTCTGTTCAGCTGCCAGGCTAAGGGTGGCTGCGAACGAAAAAGCAGAGGCAGAAAAGATCTTACAGATCAAAAGGGCCGAAGGTGAAGCTGAGTCTAAGTACTTGGCTGGTCTAGGTATCGCTCGTCAGCGCCAGGCAATTGTGGACGGGCTAAGAGACAGCGTGCTTGGATTTTCGGTTAATGTCCCCGGGACAACTGCTAAGGATGTAATGGACATGGTGCTCGTGACCCAATACTTCGACACGATGAAAGAGATCGGCGCTACTTCGAAATCTTCTGCAGTGTTCATACCACACGGGCCCGGCGCCGTTCGTGACGTGGCGACTCAGATTCGGGATGGGCTTCTTCAGGCTTCGACTTCGCACTAAAAACTCCACTTGGGTATGTTTTTGCTATGTTTTGTAGAATGTGATAAGTCATGTCTTGTGTTTACTGTGGATATATTACCGTTGTTTTTGGCGTTGCAGCAAACTTGGTATTTTGTTTGTGTGGAGACTAATGGAATAATAGTCACCGTGGATTTATGATGTTTTCTCTGATAAGTGTACATCGTTTTCTTTCGTTCTTGAAAATGTTTTGTCTGATATATTACCGTTGGTTTTGTGGCGTTGCAAACTTGGTATTTTGCGTGTTTTTTCACTATTCGGTTTTGGACGTATCTTCCATGTTCAACTGCTTTATGTTGCAACTTTGAATCAGTACAAAGATCATATGTCGACGGATCTGAGTATAACCTTATCAGACTATCAGTATATCCAATGCGCAGATCTAGGCAAAGAAGTACGAAAAAAATCCTGCAAAGAAAGAGCAGATGTAACTATCTCGATAGAGCATAAGCGTATATGAGCTTATAATTTTGGACAATATTTGCCGGGCTCACTCACCCCATTTCTTAGATTCTTCACAGTTCTATCTTCTCTGGGATGGCTTCCTCGACTTTCATCAATTTAGTGAACTGTACGATGAACGAACTCTTCACCTTTCAACGAATCTTACAAGAAGAAATAGATGCTGTAAGAAGTGGAGACACTAACTAACCTGAGAAGTCTTGAGTTCCAGTTCTTGCCATTCGAGGCTCGGGACGCTCCCTTCGACTATTCCCGTCCCAGCGTAAAGAGTCGCGCCGCCTTTGCCTACCAAAGCCGACCTTATTCCTACGGCAAACTCGCTCTCGGCCCCTCCGAACCAGCCCACGGGGCCCGCGTACATTCCACGATCGAACATTTCTGAGGTTCGAAAAATATTTTGCAGATTTTTGAGGTGCGGAAAATGAAAAATAGAAGATATCGTTTGTTCCGTCATCGTCACCTTCTTACCTGTGTCTGAGATAAAAACTCGTGCCTCTTCCGTTGGTAGCCCACAGACGGCTGGCGTCGGGTGTAACGACGACAAGATCTTGAACTAAAAATCCCCAAAAAGAAAAAGAAGTTTTTTTTTTTTGTTTCTTGCGCTCGTATACGACTGCTATAAATAATTAGCTCAATTATTTTTTCAGTCATGTATATTTGCTGGAGTGGCGTTATAGGGACAGATGATGCAAAGAGTCGCAATTTTAGTACCCTGAGTTTAAAAAGTGAAGCGATTTGAGAACCATTAATGCTGGAAACTTAATTTTACGGCTTGACTTCGACGTTAATTACGGGCTGAAAATTAGGCTTCCAGCGTGCATTAATTGTCCTCGAAATTGCTTCATTTTTCAAACTTGGCGTCATAAAATTGCAAACCGCTAGTTTCGGGTTGATTCAGACATTAAATCCGAATTGATGTTTCCGGCGTTAACTGTCCTTAAATTACTTCATTTTCAAAGCGAACATTCAATTAGGTGTTCCGTATAACGTTGCCCCGCCTAACTACATGACTAAAAAAATTAATTAAACCTAAATAAGTACCTCGTCGTCTTCTTTCCGAATGGTGCCGGTGAGCCGAGCATAGAGGTGTTGTATGCGGGGGAGCTTCCTCAGAGCTTTAGTGGGTTGTACCTTGGTGCTTGTACACACACATTCCATGCTTTTCCTTATGGTTTCTCTTACTACGCCGAATTCGTGGTCGTCCTTAGGGCTCGTGAGCAATTCGTGGCCTATTTTTAGGTCGAGGGGCTCCGTTCGGCCCCTCGCCCTCGTTGCAGCCAAGGCTTCGCTGTACACAGCTAGCCCGTCTCTATAGAACAAGCGCTCGGGCTATAAATTTATTTTTTTGAAAAAAAGAAGAATGAAATCAGATGAAAAATTATCGGGAAATATTTCTTTCTAAAAAAACGAATGTCTCGAATTCGAAGGACTTGCCGTGTTTCCGATGAATGCGGGGGCTCGAGGAGGTTGCACGCAGAATTGAAAAGAGTTGCGACCTTCGGCCTATAATCGTCAGATTCCTCAGTTAGCTAGCATTCGTGTCGTCCTATAACTTTAACGAAATTCACTTTTTACCTCTACTCTCTATCAAAAAAATTGTCCGACATTATTTACACTATTTATCGTAAAGGACGTATTCGTAATTTTCCCAATACTTATTTAGTCATTCACACTATACAAAATTAAAATAATTTTTTCTTCCCAAAAGCATAAAAGATGTCAATAATAACGACTATTTATGATAAATGATATAAACATACTGGACTAGTTTTGGAAATTGACAAATTAGAGGACAGAAAGCTAAACTTGCAAAAAATTATATGACTAGTTTTGGACAGACTTAGAGGACAAGCTAAATTTTATAGGACTACTTTCGGGATACGAACAAATTAGAGCAAGAAAAGCTAATTTCACAAAAGTTATAGGACTAGAATTAATTTACTCCTCCCTTGTCACCCCAAAGTTATATATAAATCATTCACACCTGCAAAGACATAAGCCATTGCAAAGGATCGATATCATTCGAAGTCGACAAACGGCTACTCCGAGCAAGAACAACCTGCAAATAGCAAACACAAACCCGAAAAAAAATCATCAGCTTCCATGGAATGAGCGAATTAATGCGAAGCTTTTCATAGAATCCAAAAAAAAAAAAATTATTGAACCTTGACGAGGTGCGAATCTTCGCGCCTAATAATCTCCAAAGCTCGATTTATCGCATATTCCCAAGCGGGCCTATTAGGAACGTCGGCCTTGTGAACTAGGACAACCTCGGAATACGAATCGTAATCTTTACGCGTTCTAACATTTGAAGAAACTCGCGATAAAGTCGCTTCGAGCCCAGCGATCGCTTGTTCGTAAGTTTTCGATAACTTTTCGTCCCATGCGATTGTGGCCGCTAATATTGAACTGCCTTCGAATTCGTCGAGCTCGATCTGAGGGACCGAAAAGTAAAAGCAACCGAAATCCTTCCATTCCGATGAAATTTTGGATTTTGCGTCGAACCGTATGGCGCCATATGCGCGGATTAGAGGAGAGTTCTTGGACAAAAACCTGAGTTGGAAGCGCAGCATTTTTGAGTTTAGACGACGAGAATTCTTATCGAATTTTGATGAATTATCGGAGAGACTGTGTAGTTTTCACGAAATTCGTTGTCCGTCCTCTGATTTGTCCATGTTCAAAAATAGTCTTACAACTTTCACGAAATTCGTTCCGTCTCCTAACTTGTTCACGTATGGAATTAGTCCAACATGTTTGCACCATTATCATTGTAATTTTCCGACCGTTTATAATTGTGAAAGGGAAATATGATTGCCTCACAAGTTTTTAACTCATTGTTTAAGCAATTGCGTTTTCCTTTGCCGAGAGCAATCAAAAACGACCGAAAATTACGAGAATGACTATTTATGATAAAGTGTAAAAATACTGGACAACAAGTTTTAGAGCGGCGAAAATTGAGGACCAAACGTGAATATAGTGAAAGTTACAGCTATTTTTTGGATAGAGATAAGCTAGAGGACGAAAGACGAATTTATTTAGTCGAAGGAATCGAATTTTCCTTGCCTGAATGAATAAATAAATGATCGGTGAATTACGAGAAGGAATAGTTATGATAAATGGTGTAAACATGCTCTACTAGGTCTGGACATGAATATGCCCGAGGATGATTCCATGGAAGTTATAAGACTATTTTGGATGGGGGAAAGTTAGAGGACGAAAGTCGAACAACGTGAAAGTTATACAACTAATATTAAATTTCATTTTTTCTTTCGTTTACCTCTTGATGGATTGCCAGTCGCTAAAAGAGAAAGGATCGAAGTCGCTGAAGGAGACTGCAGAGCCCAAACCGGCGACGCTGACAAGCTTCTGCTTGGGCTCGTTTTCGTTTTCTCGATCGTTAATAGCACCGTTTGTGCAATCTTTGACGAGGGAGAGCGAAATGTTAGAGTCGCGGCCCGAGAAGTAACTTCTCGAGATTGCGCCGCCATGGGTTTGCGAGCGGAGCCAAGCGAGTGATTCAATTTGCTCCATAATTGGTACCTATTCCACCATGAAGTTTTCATGAATCATTAGTATTATTATTTTATTTAGAAGAATAATTGAGTGGAAGATAAAAAAAATTCAAAATGATGATCAAAACTTGGCCATGGGTTTTATTATATGGTCTCTATGTGAATTAGATGAATATGTAAGATTATAGTATAACAAACTATGTCCATGCATTTATGTGATAAAATTCTTTTTCTTTTTCTCTTTATGGACCTTTCCGGTCCCCAAATTCAGAATAAATTTAATCTGAAGCGATAGTCATGAGATGGCTTCCATGAGAATGATTCCTCTGACGTGTCTGCATTGGAATCAAGGTTCTGAAATCGGGTTTTCAAACCGGACCGGAAATATTAGTGGTTTAAGGTTTAGTGGTTTAACTGATATAGAACTGGAATCACACCGGATTAAAATGGTATCTTAAATATAAGAAATATATATTTTATAAATGAGTCAATCAAATAATATAGAAAACATACATATTTTTTTTATGAATTTTTTTCAAATTATAATTTATACAATTAAAGGGAACAATTAAATAAAGTTAATTGTCTTGGTGATTAAAATTAATTTTATCATGGGCTGTAAAAGTATTAAATCCATCAATTTGAGGTCAAAATTGAATAGAAATAAAATATTGGGTAATAAGTTAATTATAAAATAAACTTAAAGGAGTATATGGAATTTCAATCCAGGCCCAACAAGCTGGAATTCAACAACTTCACCACAAGACCAACCCGTTAAATTTGTTAATTTGATTCTTCTTCTTTAACTTATTCAATTTTAGTTTTTTTTCTTTATTCTTTAAAAAACAAAGACCGGACCGGAACCGAACCGGATTTTCAGCCGGGTCGCGGTTTTCCGGCCCCCTGGTGGTCCGGTCCGGTCTTCAAAACCGTGATTGGAATCGAATATTTTTGTTCTTCATTGTTGTAAATTGTGTTATTTAATTACTTGCTAATTAATTATCAAACTTTCCGGGCAGCATGTGCCGCACCTAACATTATGGAAGGTTAAGGTCAACGCTTTCATAGAAGAAATATCCTATTATAATGACATCCACGTGGATATGAAATATTTCAGATCTCATAGTATAAGATATACTCCCTCCGATTTTATTTACATGTCGTCTTAGCTCTCTAATTTTGTTTCTTAATTAGATGTCGTTTTACAGATTTCAATACAAATATTTATCATATTTCCAGTTTTATCCTTTTTTATGATTTTCAATATTACAACTTCCAACAAGTATATTAACCAATAGAAATGACTTCTCATATTCTTATTAGAAAACAAATAGAAACGTGAGATGTGAAAATAAGTGATCAAACAATTATTAAGTGGAATATATTAAATAAGCTTAAGCAATTAATTAGGGGTATATCAGACATTTTATTCTATTTCTTAATATAAGTGAAAAAACCTTAAACGACGTGTAAATAAAGTCGGAGAGAGTATATATTTATGCATGGCATCAATATCGATATTGCTTCTCACGATATACTAGAGAAATAATTATTTAACTGCCACAGCTAATTATTAGCCTACCCTACTACTCTCACCTCTATACGAATGATCCCCGACGACTCACACGGCGGCGGGTTAGCCTTCAGCTCGTACAAGGCAGAGCCAAGGCGTCCGGCGGCCAACTCCGGCGTCGGAGCCGCCGGAAAAGTTCGTGTCTCAACAGTTCCAAGTGGAGCTCTCCGATCACCTTTGCAACCATTCATGGACAAAGACCCTAGTTCTTCGTGGTATTTCTGCTTTTTTTTTTTTTGTCCAGGAAAGAATGAAAAAAGGTCAGAATATAGAAAACATATATACGTATTTATATCATGCAATGAAAGAAGGACGAAATGAAGATCGAAGAAGGTTATCACATGGTTGGAGAGGCGAAGCTGAGATTGCTTCTTATTTGCAGATGCTTTAATCAATGGAAGAGATGTGAAGCTATTTTTGGTGGAGTTTGCGAGTACGATGCAATTAGGAGTTGCAATCGTAGCCATTTTTTTTCGCCTCTATGTGCGTGTTTTTGAGTGTAGTGTGTAATAATTTGTGTGGTTATTTCCAAAAGGTGATTATTTAGATGTAATGAAGGTCGCGAGTAGGGTTTCATATATATAAGCGAGAATGGGTAGCCCATCCATTTATTTATGTTTTTTCTCAAAATCATATAGAATACAGCGTCACGTTTATGATTTGATACTTTGTAATTTATTTAGAAAAGAAAGAGCCAATGCAAACGTATATAAACAAAAAGTTCTCTCTCTCTCAAATGTAAAGCTTATACGTTCTTAGCTATTTTTTATGTCATTAAATCTCTCGAATGACGAATCCAAATCCCCCATATAATAAAGTAATATATCCTGATCTCGTCATTTGATTATTTCTCATCCAGATCTGAAAGAATGATACAAGAATTAAAAACGCATTTTTCACGATAATCCTTGTTTCGTAATTTCTAATGAGACTCCAATGTATATTGAGACTATCGTTGTTTCACGATAATTTTTTAAATGGGACATTTTCATTTCAGCCTCCCATAACTATCTTTTAGAATTCAGGTCCTCTTGGCAAAAAATTTAGTTTTAAGGACCCATTTTCTGCAGTACCGCTCCATTGCTCTTACATACCAGTATGTTGAAATTCTGTACCACAAAACCATAATCCGCTACCAGTTTATGATCATTGACATACCAGTATGTTGAAAGTTTGTAAGACAAAACGATCATTCTATACCGGTTGATACATCTTTCATACCACTTTTTTTACACCACACAAAATGGGTCCTTTAACCTAAAAAATTCTCAAACAGGTCCTGAATTCGAAATCAAACCCTTATCTCGGCCTGATTTCGAATTGACCCTTTTTTTAAATTATCAAGTTGTCTCCATCTAAATGCCCTGCGCCGTTGTTGCTTTCCTCAGTCATGTTCCATGTTGTAGAAAATTTAAAACAATAGGGTTTTGAATCATTCAACGTAATAAAAGAAAAAGAATGCAATAGTTTTGAACTTAAGTTGAAAATGTCCTATTCTTCGCATTGAAAATGTGTTAAATAACACTTTAACTAAAACTTCAATCTTATGTAGCGTAATAAGATTAATTTTACATAGTTTTATTTCCAACACCTAGGAATCTAGCTTGTTCATACGTGTAAGAATATTGATCAACGCTATGAATTTCTTAATTGCATTATTTGGTCAAAGTAAGTCGATATGCAAATATTTGAATTACCAGCAATATATGTGTTTGTTTGTTTTTTTTTTTTTTGGTATCGCAAGGTATCCCATTATGTCGGGCTTTTAGTTATCCTATATGAATTAAAATTTAGATAATGCGACACTCGCGCTCCACAAAAGTAATATAAAATTACAGATTATAAAAAATATTGCCAATGATGTCTTGACCTGCTATAGTGGTCAAGGTTTAGGTTTCAAGATATTGTGAATGTAACAATTTCGAATTTGTCCCACTAATGTAGTTTATCTGATTGGATTAATTTGCATATTAGTGCGTGAGCATCCGAGATTTAAGTTTGTTTCAGGTTAAACAAAAAAAAAAAAAAAAAATGGAATGACATAATCTTGAGTACAAGTCAACGAATGGATCTGAGTCATTATATTTAAGTCAAATAAATGAAATGAGGATGACGAATTATGACGGTAAGTGTCTTGTTTTGGGATGAAAAGTGCCATTATGATATAATATATACTACATAGATATATATTAATACATATATATGCGAATGAAGAAATGAATAATGATTTCATCATAATCTACCCTCTAAGATAATGATTGCCTTCTGATCTACTACACCACCACAATATCTTCAGCGAGGTTTATTCCTCGGTCACACTTCTCCGATAGTAGCCTACTCCAAATATTGTTGTAGCTGTATCACATCAGTGTACTTGTCTGTAATCACTCCACAAAATAAAGAAGTTCTACACTCCGGCCCGTGGACGTAGGTCATTCTGATCGAACCACGCAAACCTCGTGTTCACTGTCCAAATTTATTTTTCGTCTCGTTATTTATTATCGTCATTTTTCGGATAAATAATTATCGGGAATTTCCGCATATCCTAACAATTATATTATATATAGTAAATACTGTGAGTTCCATGTGACTTGTCCAACAATACTCATGCTTTTTTTTATATGTATGTATATGTAATAGTATATAAATTTTTAAAAAAAACATATACACCTTTCGATGCATATTTAATATTTATTTATTTTTTTAAACTAATATATTAATCAAATCACACATGATCAATCTTGATGATTAAGGAAATTTAAATTTTATATGCGATTTTATTGTGTATTTATGTATAATCTTTGGTCAAAGGTTGTATGACATTCCATACTTCGGAAAGAAAATACAACGGAGAGTTGTATGCTGCGTTCGGGAAGGATGAATCGCTCCCGAAAAGGAATCTATGGATTCTCTCCCAATTGGTTGGACGAGTCACCATTGATATCGACGCATTTGAGATCGCAACTGTTCTGGAGTTGCTCTATTCAATCCTTTTGCTTCTTCTTGTTGCTGGATATCTCGTCCGTATGATCGTAAGTTAATATATAAATATGTCTCTTATCAGTGCCGGATTTGTCCCGTGCATCGTGGTATATTGCACAGAAAAACACGACTTTTTAAATGGGTGTTTATAATTAAGGTCTCATATTATTACAAGAAAATGTCACAAACTAAAAACATCGTCATAAAAAGACTTAATACAATTCCCAAAAAATAGTATGTGATTAGATAATTTAATGACAATTTTGTTGATATTCTATAACATGTGATTAGATTATTAAATAATTCGATTATTAAATGATAACTTGATACAACCAATACATGACTAGAAGAAAATAGGGCATTATTGCCGCGCGCCTTGTGCGCGGCTTCAAATTTCTAGTATATATATATATATATATATATATATATATATTACAAGTAGTACTGCCATTTCTCAGGCCCGCCAAATTTCAATAAATATTTTTTAAAAAAATTAATATATATATATATATAAATGAATTACATAGTTTTTTTTTTATATTTTTGAGATCCAAGTTTAAGTTAATCAACTTTAATAAATTTGTATTAAAGAATTTTAACTTTGATTATGAGTAATTCATATTTTATTTTATTGTTTTTCTTTTAATTTTTCTTTTATATATTGTTTTTTATTTTGGGCGGGCCGGGCCCGACAGGCCTGCTACCCGCCAGTAGGGTGGGACGGGCCTTCATTTTCCAGGCCCGCCCGCCCCGCCAGAGGCGGCCTTTGTCGGGCTACGGGCCGGCCCGCCCCACCAGCCGATTTAGGTTAGCAATGGATATGAGAGGGTTTACGGAGGTATTGGCATCGTTGAGAATCGAAAAAAAGCAAATAATTGAGATATTTGCTTATGGTGCTCACGGTGGTTGCTCACGGTAGGTGGGCACCATAGCAAACCTCTCTATATATATTTATTTATTTATTTATATATACGTACAGCGTGAAACATGGTTTGATGCATGCTAAAATCGATATGAGAGGTGAAGAGCGCTGCGTTACTTCCTTTGTAATTAATAATATTTCGATAGTTTGACCATATTCATTGAATGCCATATACTAATAATTAATAAATAATCACGCGTAGTGTGTGGAAGGATGAGCTTGTATATTCTTAAAATAATAATTCTATATTACCCGTTGACTTAATATGTCACTAACTTACTATAAATGGACGCGGTTATTTTTTAATTGCAAATGTTATGAAGATGAACAACTAAATCATTTTCATTTTGGCTGTAACCTAATAGAATATTTGATGTGAGATCTTGCAATAAATGCTGGTATGAAACAATTATTAATTGTTACTAGTTTAAATTTGCACACTCATATGCGTGTGCTACATAATTTATTAAATATTAAATAAAAATTACTAAAAATAGAAGGGTAAATGTGAGAATATATAAATGTAAGGTAGTGGGTGGTTTCTTATCTTTTATTTTATATTAATTATTAATTTGAGAAAAATTCCGATTGGCCGATTGAAACACCAAATTGAGCGGTTTTTAACTCCTGCTGGTGTTGAGCATTAATATAAGAGTATAGATAGGGTGCGTTTAGTTTCCAAGAAGAGAAAATCACGTACTATTTTTATCCTGAGATTATAATCATGGTTTTTATCCAATATGAGCGTTTAGTTTCATGTTATAAAACATTGTATTGTATAATTATCTTGTTTACTTACAAAAATGAGTAAAATGTTATCTCATATCATGCTTATAAAACTACTAATATGACCCTAAAAAACAATAATCATAACAGCTTCATTCGTCTCTTTCCCTTTCATCCTGACGATCACTTCATGCACCTCATTCCAACCTGCCTACTTAGGAAGTGCTGTAAAATAAGGATGTCTGAGAGTTTCACCAACACCAATAGATCTCATGTATCAAAAATCCGATTAGTGCATGAGTTCACAGAATAGATTATATATCATCTGCCTCTAATACATATCTTGACGAATAATGATTTAATAATCGGAGGTTTCGAATGAGTATCGTGCAGATGTATTATGATCAAATTAGGTAAATTTCAACAGCAGAACTTACATGATCCCGTATCAATAGATCGCGAACTATTGAAGATCACTGATGAAGAAGATAAGAAAGCTTAGCAGGTGAGCTGATCTGAGAACAAAGCTCACAGCCCAAATTTCAAAGCATGGCTAATATCAAAAGCGCGCGGCCGTTGTGGAGTGCGTATACTTACTAAAACGCCGCCTCTACAAGCGTTTTATTTTAGAATGCAGATTGGGCCATTTCATTTAATCTTCGGCCCACTTAGCCCGTTCGACTTATGGAAGTTTGGCGCGTCTTTTAAATATAGTTAGTCGTCTTCTTCGTTTGTGTGTAACTGTTACAAAAAGGTCTGTAATCTGTAAAACAGAGACTCTGTGGAATATTGTGAAGATCTTCGATCGTGGATGTAGGATTCTATTACGAATCTGAACCACGTTAAACACTGTGTTCTTTCGTTCTTTTGTTCAAATTTGATATGGTATCAGAGCAACTTGCTGCGCCGTGAATATCACCAAGGAAAACAGAATAACTTCGATCAATCGACATTGCAGAGAATCCATCATCTTCAATGGCAGAGAATCTTCCACCGTCTTCGAATTCAGGAGCGACCGTGCTCATTAACGATCCGTACTTCTTGAATAATAATGATAATTCGGGTCAGCTGTTGGTTCATGAGCAATTAAACGGTGATAATTATGCGACCTGGAGCAGAGCGATGATGATTGCTCTCATCGGAAGAAATAAAGAGGGATTCGTCAATGGTGACCTCAATCCTCCCGTTCCAGATCCACAGAATTCTGTTAATTCACAGAATCAATTGTCAGCGTGGAAAAGAAATAACAATGTTGTGATTTCTTGGATAATTAATGCTGTCACGAAGGACATTTCAGCTAGTATTCTTTACAGCGCGACGGAAAGAGAGGTTTGGGTAGACCTTCAGGAAAGATTTGGGCAAGCGAATAAGCCAAGAATTCTTCAGCTGAAAAGGGAATTGATTAATCTCTCACAGGGGACCAATTCAATTGCAGTGTATTTTACCAGATTGAAGACACTCTGGGATGAATTGTCCAACTATAGACCGATCTGCTCGTGCACTTGTGGGGGAATCAAGGAGCTGAAGGTTTACCAGGATGAAGACTACGTTCTTACCTTTTTGATGGGATTAAATGATACCTTTTCGCAGATCAGAGGGCAGATCTTATTAATGGATCCTTTGCCTACAATTAACAAGGTGTTTTCATTGCTTATCCAAGAAGAGAAGCAGAGGTCCATGACTCCAGGTTTAATTCGCAATGGAGATGATCAGACCAATAATATGGCTATGATGACAGTTAAAAATGAGCAAGATCAGATAAAGAGGAACTTTCATAACCAGAAAAGAGATGGCATCAAGCCAATATGCACACATTGCAACAAGAAAGGTCACACTGTTGAGACGTGCTATCAGATACATGGTTTTCCTCCTGGTTACAAACAGACTCAGAGGTTTAAGAATGCTAGGATGAACACAGTTCAGGTGGATAGTGCAAACAGAGTAGTTCCAACCAGTTCACTGTCAAGCTCAGGTGTTCTGACAGCTAAAGATTCTCTGCTTAGGGTTGAAATGACCCCCTTTCAGCTGCAAAGCTTGAGGGCCTTGTTCGGCCAATCAGTTGAGGATGCAAAGTCAGACACTGGGGGGGCTGGACAGTATGCAGACAAGGAGGCAGGTATGGTTCTTTCCTTCAATTTGCCTGAATTCACAAACTCAAAGGTTTGGCTCATAGATTCAGGTGCTACAAGGCACGTATGTGGTAATCCAAGTTTACTCCATAATCTACATGATATAGAGGAATCACGAGTAATTCTACCAGATAACTCAATCATAAGAGTCAGTAAGGCTGGTTCTTTCACAATAAACAGGCACATTATTCTGACAGATGTTCTAGCTGTCCCTCAATTTCATCTTAATCTGATATCAGTAAGTTACTTGGCTGATAAGATGAATTGCAAGTTTCTTTTCGAAGCTAATGGTTTTGAGGTGCAGGACTGTTCCCAGCAAACGATTGGCAAGGGTAGGAAAATTGGTGGTTTATATGCCCTGCAAGCTGATTTCTTCCCTGTCAGGAATAATGCTGTTTTTCTAAATAAGTTTTCCTATGATCTATGGCATAGAAGGCTAGGACATCCGTCTAATAAAGTCCTTGATCTCATTAAGGGGTCTGTTAAGTTTTCAGATAGTCTTGATGACAGTTTCTGTAAAATCTGCCCACTAGCAAAGCAGAAAAGAAGCATTTTTCCAAACAATAACAAGACATCATGTTCACCCTTTGATCTAGTACATTGTGACATTCGGGGCCCTTTTCATGTTGCTTCTCATTCAGGTCATAAGTACTTCCTTACAGTAGTAGATGACTACTCTAGATTTACTTGGTTATTCATGTTGACACAGAAATCAGATGTTAAGACAGTAATTCCCTTCTTTATAGCATTCGCTGAGACACATTTTAAGCGAAAGATTAAGGTTCTAAGGACAGATAACACAAAGGAACTTAATATGGCTGATCTGTATAGAGCTAAAGGAATAATTCATCATCTCTCATGTGTCCAAACACCACAGCAGAACTCAGTTGTGGAGAGAAAACACCAACACCTTCTTAATGTCGCGAGGTCCCTTTTCTTCATGTATGGTGTTCCTATTGCTTTCTGGTCTGAATGCGTGCTAACAGCAACTTATCTAATCAATAGAACACCATCCATCAATCTGCATTCTAAGAGTCCTTTTGAACTGCTCTATCAAAAACCCATAAACTATCATGTGCTTCGAGTGTTTGGATCTTTGTGCTTTTGTTCCACCCTTGCTGCAGGTAGGAAAAAGTTCGATCCACGAGCTAGAGAATGCGTATTTCTTGGCTATCCAAATGGCATGAAGGGATACAAGGTGATGGATTTGAAGACCAAGGAAATATTTGTCTCTAGAGACATCTTTTTCAGGGAAGATCAGTTCCCATTCCAGAATGATCACCTCATGTGTTCTACCAAGATCGATGGATATGCCTTCATTCACTGAGGAGGAGGCCCCTCAACATCATGCAGAAGGTCACATCTTGACAGACTTACAAGAGCCTTCAGTGGGTACTTCATCAGGCCCAGCAGATATTATAGCAGAGCCTTCGGCAGATGACTCAGTTGGTACATCCGATGCTTCCACAAATTCAGAGGACAGTTCAGAAGGCCATCTTTGCATTCAGCCTGTGCAGAGAAGGTCAGGAAGGGAATCTAGGCAACCAACATATCTCAGGGATTACCACTGCAACAAGCTGGAAAATGGGAATAATCTATATCCTATCTCAGGAGTGCTTTCTTATCAGCTCTTCTCAGATCAATACCAGAGTTTAATTAACAGCATTTCAATTGCAAAGGAGCCCAGAAACTTCACTCAAGCTTCACAATCTCAGGAATGACTGCAAGCAATGGATGAGGAATTTAAGGCTTTGGAAGACAACAACACATGGTCCTTGCAACCACTGCCCAAAGGAAAAAGTGCGATAGGATGTCGTTGGGTGTATAAACTAAAGTATAATTCAGAGGGTCATATAGAGAAGCACAAGGCGCGTTTGGTAGCTAAAGGCTATGATCAAAGAGAGGGGGTGGATTACATAGACACGTTCGCACCCGTGGCCAAATCAAATACCATAAAAATATTACTTACACTAGCGGCAAAGCATGGTTGGAGCTTGATGCAGTTAGATGTCAATAACGCTTTTCTGAATGGTGAACTAGCCGAGGAGGTCTACATGGAACTGCCACAAGGGTATTATACCAACCATGACAGAGCAGGCCCAGATAAAATGGTATGTAGACTACACAAATCCATATATGGTCTCAAACAATCTTCAAGGCAATGGAATATGAAGTTTACTGAGGCTGTCAAACAGTTTGGTTTTCATCAGACCCACTCAGTTCATACCCTGTTCATAAGAGGTGAGGGTGCCAAACTAGTTGTACTTTTAGTTTATGTCGATGATATCATACTAGCAGGGTCTTCGCTCGAAGCCATACAAGAGGTAAAGAACTTCCTGAGTAACAGCTTTAAAATCAGAGACCTAGGTGGGCTGCGATACTTCCTTGGAATAGAAGTGGCTCGAAGCACAGATGGGATTTACATTAGCCAGAGACAGTACACACTGCAACTGTTGGAAGACACGGGTTATCTTGGTTCAAAACCCTTAACTACCCCTATGAATCCAGCTGAAAAGATCACTGGAACGGATGGAGAATTATTGGCAGACGCATTCAGGTATCGAAGACTGATTGGTAGGCTGCTCTATCTCACATTTACAAGACCAGATATAGCTTTTGCCGTACACAAGCTCAGTCAATACATCACAGCCCCGAGGACAGGCCATCTCATGGCAGCTCACCATCTACTCAGGTACTTGAAGGCATCACCAGGACAAGGTATATTACTGAAGTCTACCTCGAGTTTGCATCTGACTGGTTTTTCTGATGCTGACTGGGGATCATGTAAGGATACTAGGAGGTCGGTCACGGGCTATTGTACATTCTTGGGGGATGCTCTGATAACCTGGAAAGCGAAGAAGCAACCTACGGTCTCACGCTCATCCACCGAAGCCGAGTACAGAGCTTTAGGCGCAACTGTGGCTGAAATCCTATGGGTTAAGCAGCTCCTCACTGAGTTGGGGGTAGTTCTGCCACACACACCTGTTGTCTACTGTGACAACCTTTCAGCTCTTAAACTTGCCTCAAATCCTAAGTTTCATGAGCGCTCCAAACACATAGAGATCGATTGTCATTTCGTTCGGGATCATGTGTCAAGAGGGCATGTCAAGCTACTGCCTGTAAAGTCTGAGGATCAGCTCGCTGATCTGCTTACAAAACCACTGACAGGCCCTATCTTACAACGCTTCTTGGTCAAGATGTCTGCCATCGACTTATGCCATCCATCTTGCGGGCGGCTATTGAAGATCACTGATGAAGAAGATAAGAAAGCTTAGCAGGTGAGCTTAGGGCTGAAATATTGGGCGGGCCGGCCCGCCCGGCCCGGATATAGCGGGCTGCCCGATTTTTATCGGGTCGGGTCGGGCTGGCCCGAAATTTAATGGGCCTAATATTCTTCGGCCCAAACCCATTATGTCATGGGCCGGGCCAGCCCGTCGAGCTAACGGGCCTAATTTTTTAGCTTTTTTTTTAATTTTTTATTTCAAAATCTTTTATTTTTTTCAAAAATACTTATATTTTATACTGTTATTATACCCAATATTGCAAATATATAGTTACAAAAATTTTATATCCCATAAATTTATCAAAAATATTATTTTTTACATATCAAATTGAATTATATAAATATTATAATTGAATTTTATAAACATTATATATAGAAATTTTTTAAAATACACATACAACTAACGGGCCGGGTTTGGCCCGCAGCCCGTCGGGTTTTTTGGCCCGTGGCCCGTTAGCCCGCCGGGCCTAATGGGCCGGGCCAATGGGCCCGATTATTTATCGGGCTGATGAAATTTAGGCCCAAACCCGATATTTATCGGGTCGGGCCGGGCTAGCCCATGGGCCGCGGCCCAAACTTTCAGCTCTAGGTGAGCTGATCTGAGAACAGAGCTCACAGCCCAAATTTCAAAGCATGGCTAATATCAAAAGCGCGCGGCCGTTGTGGAGTGCGTATACTTACTAAAACGCCGCCTCTACAAGCGTTGTATTTTAGAATGCAGATTGGGCCATTTCATTTAATCTTCGGCCCACTTAGCCCGTTCGACTTATGGAAGTTTGGCGCGTCTTTTAAATATAGTTAGTCGTCTTCTTCGTTTGTGTGTGACTATTACAAAAAGGTCTGTAATCTGTAAAACAGAGACTCTGTGAAATATTGTGAAGATCTTCGATCGTGGATGTAGGATTCTATTACGAATCTGAACCACGTTAAACACTGTGTTCTTTCATTCTTTTGTTCAAATTTGATACGAACCAAGCGCAATTAAGCCCATATATTTGGAAATGAGATCAAATGATTTGATTAATAGATAATGGATGAGGAAACTCAAGTACGTTCAAGGGAAAAAAAAGAGAAAGTTAAATAAATATATTTTTTTTCCCAAAAAAGTTAAATAAATATATGTACCCAATTTTGAGAGGATCTCAACCCTTTATTTCTCTAGAGCACTCCCAAGAAACTGATGATAATGCACCCTAACCCCATGTATATGATTTATACACACACCAACTACACAAATTTATTTTGAGGCCAAATTATTATTTTAGGTCACTAAGTATATATGTTTTCGTTTTTAGGTCACTATGTTTGATAATTACAAAAGTAGGTCACTAACTATATATGTCAAAATAAATTTGGGTCACCCTCTCATTTTTGGGTCACTAAGTATACATGTTTTCGATTTTGGGTAACTATGTTTTTATGAATGCGAAAATGGATTTAATATAGCGACCCAAAAACTTAAATCATGAACACTTAGTGACCCAAATTAAAAACACGTATACTTAGTGACCCAAAAACGAGAGTGTGACCCGAATTTGTTTTAACATACATAGTTAGTGACTTGTTTTTGCAATTATCAAATATAGTGACCCAAAAAATGAAAACATGTGAACTTAGTGACCTAAAATTATATTTTGGCCTTTATTTTAACATAAGCAACTACCAGTATCAAAATCCATCGCATTTAATCTACCAGTATCATGTCACGAAATTTCGATACAAACCGAATGCCGAACCGAGAAATTTCGGTATTCGGTTTTGGAGATAACCCAAACCGAAATTTCGGTTCGTACCAAATAGATAGCGCTAGCCAACTTAGTTGGATAACTTATCTTGGGAGCCCTTAATTATTAAAGCATTCCGTATTTTTGTCTCGTACTGATTAACTTTTTGGCAACTGAACGGTATTGTATAAGATTATTTGAGCTTTATCTTTTTATATCCTCTATCGTAAACGGGGCCATAATACCGAAATAAAAACCTCAAGAGGTAACAGTATTTTATTCTAAGATTTTCCCATCACTTCCATGGAATACTATTTTTATTTCATTTATACAACTATTAGATCAATAATCGTACTACACTTCAAGAAATGAATCAACACGAGGTAACTGAATTGAGGAATCGCTGCAATCGTAGACTGATGTGATAGTGATATTACGCATTTTCTCAAAAGAATACGTTTATGAATATTGTCATAAACATTCCAAAATCTCGTAAGACTTTTATCTGTAAAAGATAGTAGAAACATAAAAAAACTGAATTACTATTCACCGCCCCCTTTTTCCTAGTCACCACCCCCTAAAGGGCTGAAAAAAGACCATTTTGCCCTTTTGAATAGAATTTTCTATTTAAAGTCCTTCTCCATACAACAGTTTCCATATCGCAATCATACATTCAAATCAGACTCAAACATAACAAAAAAAACTCAAATCGCAATGGATCGACGACAGGGTAAAGGAACAGGGTAAAGGAAAGGGTCTATTGCCACGACTGGTAAGCAAATTCTCGTAAAATTCGTTCGTACTTAGATGAATTATCGAACATCGATCGGATTATCTCGTAAAATTCGTGCCAGCCGAAAAATTTTTTTGGCCCTGCACAGGACAGCCGAAATTATTGTTCGGCTGGCCTAGTGGGGGCCGAACTCCGGCCGAATTTACGTTTTGGCCGGGACAGATCGAGCCAAACCTGATTTCATTTCGGCCCGCTCATACAGGGCCGAAATCTCAGTTCGGCCGCCAATACAAGAGCCCGAAATTTGAGTTTGGCTGTTAAAATTTTTTTTTCAGACGACGAGAGGGATGTCCCCATCCTGGAGGATTTTATCGGCGACGGGGTAAATTACAGTGAGGATTTCCGCCAAGGAGGACGATTTCCGACAGACGTGGAAGCCATTAACTGGGCGAAAGGCGTCGCTATTGCTCTTGGTTTCGAGGTGATTATTTCATCGCATAAGAAATGCGGTACGAAAAAATTGATTAGATATTCTCGCAGAGAACGTTATAGAGGCAACGATGATGAATTGGAGAGGCGGTCGAAGTCTAACAAGTGCAGGTGTCCGTTTCTACTCATAGCCCACGAGTATCAGTTACTAGGGAATGATACATTCGTACGGGCCCACCTGAAAACTCCATGCACAATCACTATCTGATACAGTATCCCGAGGGACACCGCCAGACGAGTGGGTTAAGCAGCCAGGCAAGGAAGGTCGTAGAGGAAATGACTGCTGCGCAAGCGAAACCAGCTCATATCCTCGCAGCTATGAGGTCTCAACACGGAAAGATAACGCGACGATCCAACATATATATAATTACAGAGATCGTTTAAAGAAGGATTACTCTGAGGGCCGAGACGTGGTGAGCCAGTTGATGCACCAGGCGAATCAGGCCGGATATTATGTTCAAGCCCTGGGAGACGAGGAGACTAATGCGCTGACACATGTTTTTCTCGCACACCCGGACTCACTCGCACTGATGAGGACGTATCCGTACTTTATTGGGATTGACTCTACGTACAAGACCAATAGGTATAAGATGTCTCTAGTTGAGATTATAGGGATGACTCCCTGTAATCACAACTTCCTGTGTGGGTTTGCCGTTATGGAGGACGAGACGGAGAGAAGTTATGGGTGGGTGTTGCAGTGTCTTCGGGATATTCTAGGGCCAGGTGTCTACCCTTCGGCGATTGTGACTGATCGTGAGTTGGGCCTTCTTCGACCCATACATATGGTATTTCCGCATTCTCACCATCTATTGTGCTTCATTTCGGGAACACCACTACATGTCGTGTGGAGAGTGCTCACAGCGAGCTGAAGCAATGGCTGAACTCGGCCACTGGGTCTCTTGACACCGTGTGGGTGAAGGTGCACGAGCAGATTCAGAACCAACTGAATCGCATCAGAAAGGTAAATTAATTATTAGTACGTGTTGGACGAAATCATTATCTAATAATTTTTTATGTTGACATGCAGGCACTGGAGGAGTCCCGCTCGATACGAATTATTGGGAGCTCAGAATTATCATTCCACACGATATTGTATAGAGTTTCACACCATGCAATATCGATAATGGGAACTGAGTTGAAGCGTGCCAAAGAGTTGTCGGATGAGGTTTACTCCGCGTGCGGATGTGTGGTACGACGTAAGCACCAGCGCCCATGTGCATGCGAGCTTCAGCAATGTGTCAACAACAACTACCCAGTTGCTGCAGAATGCTTGCACGACTTGTGGAGGACACTCGCGTTCGGTGAGGGAGTAACTCCCGATATTTCTGATCGAAATTACTTATACGACCTCGTGCGTGAGGCAGAAGGTTGTGATCCCGCTGTTATGCGTGGCCTCCATCGAGTCGTTAACGAGCATCTGTATCCCGAAGCCCGTGAGTGGAATGAGCGAGTTGTTAATACGTCTGTAAAAGGACGGCCGAAGAAAAAAAACTCGACGAAGCGGGATCGAAGTGCTTGGGAGTACGCAATCCAAGGGGTGGACGCAGCGGAGGGCGCAGTAGTACAAGTCGTAGCAGTCAGGGTCGTAGCAGTCAGGGTCGTACGTCATCTTTGTCTGCGAAGCGGTCTCGTGGATCTACTACGGAGACAGGTACTACTATCTTATACCTCGTAAATTTGTTCAAACACGGGTGTACATCTAATCCTGTAAAATGCGTTCTACAGGTGATCCAACTTCCAGTACACCCACTTCGCCAACCACGTAACAGCAGTCATCCATCCGTATATAGTTACCTATAAGGATGTTGTGGCTGACGGCAACTGTGGGTTTCGCGTATACGCTGGGAAGGGGGGGCTTGTGGACCACACCACTGGATGTTGACACCGTGTGATCTGTGGGCTGTGACGACCATTTGGAATGCTGTAGTTATTCTCTACGCGTACGGCAATGGGTCTCGCGTCAACATGCAGTCGAACATAATATTGCCACAGCGTGGCGGTCGGACTGCTACTGGACTGATACGTACCATCTTCATGGCGCACCTTGGAGATGATTATCAGCATTACATTAGACTTAATCTATGCCCTGATTTTCCTATGCCCATGTTACATCCGTACTGGTTGACGTATGTGATCGTCGAGTTACCGGTTGGGAGATGAGATATCAGAGTCGATTCGATCACTGGAGGCACCTGATGCAGCTTTATAATTTGTGACGAGAGGTTGTAATTTATAATTTGTATCGTAATTTTTTTGTTATAATCATTTTGTTATATTAATATTTTTTTGTTATTATTTTGTAATATTAATATTTTTTGTTGTAATTATTTTGTATTATTAATTTTTTGTTATAATTATTTTGTAATATTAATATTTTTTGTTGTTATTATTTGTAATATTAAAATTATTTGTTATTAATTTTTTGTTGTAATTATTTTGTATTATTAATTTTTTTTGTTAATTATTTTGTAATATTAACGAGAGGCACCCAGCAACACCCCTCGAATACGCCCGGCTTGCGAGTCCAAGCTGGCGATAAAGGTAAGCAAGAGCGGCCGATCCCCACGAGTACTGGCTGGCAGAGGCCAACGAGCGATAGAACTCGTGCATGATGTCGGGCTTCACCCGGGTCCCGCTCTTGTCGACGAACAGCGTCGAACCCAAGAGAATCCACAGCCAAGCGATGGCCTGGAACCCCGCCGGCAGACCCCCCGCACCACCTGCATCACGTCTTTCGACGCAACCCCACCGCCTCTCCAAGAACCCCTCAGCACGTCTGCGGAGACGCCCATAATCTCCCTCGCCGCGATCTGCCCATCGCCGGCATTTGGGGTGCCCGATACCATCGCCCCGTCAATCGGGATACCCAGGATCTGCTCGACGTCGTGGAGCATGATCGTCATCTCCCCAAATGGCATGTGGAAGGTGTTCGTGTCGGGCTGCCAGCGCTCCACAAAAGCGCACAGAAGAGGCTAAGCCCCGTGCCATCGATCTGGCTCTGCGTCTCCGGCGGAAATTGGGAGTGCCACTGCTTCAGCGTTCGAAGCACTAACGCCCGCTGCTCGCACTTCAGCAGGGGCCTCTCCTCCTCACCCATCCAGATGCGGGGTGCGATGTGCCCCAGATAACTAGGGATCACCTCGCCAACTTCTGGACCACTGGGCTGTGGCCCCTGCACCCTTCAGGAATCGTCATCTACGACCCTGGAGCGCTTGCCCCATATTTCATTTTTTACGAATAACCCAAAAACAAATTTAATTTTTTTTACGTATATTAAGACACGAAATCGCAAGTCAGTTTATACTGGAGAAGGGAATTACCTGAGGAGGCCGGTATCACATTGTCGTCGGATGACTGAAACGATGCTGCATCATCCGGCACGTCATCATCCGCTTGCGGATCGTAATCCGCATATACGGAATGAGAAGCAGCCGCTCGCTGCCGCCTCTCCTCCTCCCGTTCTCTACGAACGGATGCATCAACGCCGCGCGTCCTCGTGTGACGCTCTCCAGATCCCTCCACCGGGGGGGATCTGCTGCTCCCTCCGAGTAGGGACTTCCCACCCTTGGCCTGCAATTAGATACTTAATTAAAAAAAATAGGAGCCGATCGACAATTTCGGCCGGAACAGAGCCGACCGAAACATGATTTCGGCCGCCTAAGATCCGACCGAACAACAATTCGGCCGTACCTGAGCCGACCGAAACGTAATTTCGGCCAGCCCCTGCGCGGCCGAATCATGATTTCGGCTGGCCCTTGTGCGGCCGAAGCATTTTTTCGGCTGCGACATACCCGGCCGAAATTGTGTTTCGGCTGTCACTTGGCCGGCCGAAATTACGTTTCGGCCGTACCGAGTTTCGGCCCTAATTTGCCTTCGATCGGCCTTTTTTCAGCCTATTCCGACCCGTATTCGACAATATATCTACGTACGAATGACTTTTACGACAATTTGCTTACCAGTCGTGCGAACACCCCCTTCCCCTGTCCCTGTCCTTGTCGCCGATCCATTGCGATTTGAATTTTCTCTGTTTTTTTGTCTAATTTGGATGTATGATTTGAAAAGTGTTGTGTGGAAAAGGACTTTAAATAGAAATTTTTACTGTTTATTATAGTTTATTCTTTTTAAATTAATTTAAATAGCATAAGGGCAAAAACGTCTTTTTCAGCCCTTTAAGGGGCGGTAACAAGTAAAAAGGGGGCGGTAAATAGTAATTCCCTAAAAAAATGATAGCTATATAGGCGAAGTTTATCTAATCAACGAAAGAATGGAAAACTGCATCCATGTAGAAATAGAATATTCATCACTATCTATCCTAAATTATTATTTCCCACAATGTGAAAATATATTTAAGCAAATCGATCCTATATTAGGGCTTGGAGGGTCCGTTGGCACCAACTATATTCCAAATCCGACACTTCGTAAGAATTTCGAATTTTGAGCCATATGTATTCATAAATCGGTAGACATAACAGTCGCTAATTAGCTTAAATAATGTTAGATGAAAGTTCAGTTCCATTCAAAAAGCAGTTAAAATCCTAGAAAATCCAACTGATTCTTACAACTTGCAACAATGTTCACTTACAACTTACAAGTCTTCAACTAAGAGAAAACTCACAAAGAACTAACAAGTAAAAAGTAAAGGTGATGGATCTCTCTGCAATTTCCCGAAAGAATTTCCCAGTTTCTTCATCTTCTCTTCGCACCAAATCAACTGTTCTTTGCTGATTTTCGACATACGAAGAACCCTAATTAACAACTTCGCATCGATGAGCCCGAGAAGTATTTCCGATTCGCCGATTGTAGAGGGCCATGAATTCTTTCTGTAACCCTTCGTCTTCTTCCACATATCCTTTAATCTCACGTATTTCTGCGTATTTTAAAGGTTTTCTTGATCAGCTAAGCTAATGTTATTACATACGTTTCCAAGAAAATTAAGTTCTTGTAAGAAATGGAATAGCTTTCTCACCTTATTGAGAGAGGATTCGATCTGCGTAAAGGAAGCTGACATAAGGCTTTGCCTTCCACTGTTTGATTTCTTCTTGTCCATTTTAACGAACTGACGAAAACTTAAAATGGATGCTTCTATGATTCTGAGGAGATCTGTGGCTTTAACTATGTGATCATCTTCTCTGTTGATTCGTTCGTCAGAAGCTGAAAATTTCACAGAGAAAGTACTAAGCTGAAAGCATGAAAGCAAAGCAGATAGCATTATCAAGAATTGGATAGAACCTTAAAGATTCAAGGTAATGCTAATTGCTAAGCATAGAGATGAATTCAATCAATGATCATGGTCTTTTTTTCTTTTTTCAGTATGCTTTCTGGTAATAATCGAATCTAAAATATGTAAGTGGGAAGAGATGAGGAGAATTCGAGCAATCTACCAAAATCCCGCCTTTGGGTAGAAGCAGACAAATGCTTCAAACGCAGGGATTGCGTAATATAGACAGAAGTAAAATGATGGTTTCTTTCAAAATTTCTTACCTTCGACCTTAGGAACTTGAAGAAACCTGGGAAGCGATTTTCTCATTCGGGCATAAATTTCCAGCCTCGACCCAACTTCGAAAGGCTCGTTCTCGATGAATCTCTGCAACAAAACCTGAAAGTGTTGAAACTGCTGAGCGCTGTGGTTGTAACTGCTCGTTCCCTCGGGCTGACAGCTTATCTTATGACATAACTGCGTGTATTGGCAATGAAGAGCCTCCCATGCCAAGCACATTTGAGCAACATATGCAGTTTCAAGTTCATTGTAAGGATCATTAGTTGTCTGCTGCTGTAAGTGCTCGGTTTCTTCATTTGGCGCATCGACGTTCCTCAAAGAAAGGCAGCGAAATGGTGAAGCGAGCTTTTTCGACGAAGATCTTGGAGATTTAGTTGAAAGAGATGGAGAACCTAACCAATAAATAGACGTAAAAGTTGGCGATTGCTAGTTAGTTAAAAATGGAAAACTGAGGGGGTACAAGGAAGGATTCACTTACTAGATTATGGCCTCAAGAAAGTAGATTAATGCTAAACTACAACGGATTTTATTTTTGAAACTGATAAAATCTGTAAAGAATCACCAAAAAACCGACTCCCAACGGTGATCATTGCATCGACATAACGACGAAATTAGGACAAAAAGGTAAACTCTAAAAAGATCATCATCTTAAATGGCATGCTAAGTTAAAGCTTAATAACACTATGGTTTTTTTTTTTTTAACTAATAAAATCAGTAAAGAATCACCAAAACTGACTACCAATGGTGATAAAAGACAAACACAGGACAAAGAGGTAAAATTCTTGATCATCATCTTTAATAGAAGGGTAAAAACTGTTAAAAATAGCACCTTTGGGAAGATCAGAAAAGTTTCCAAGTTCTAACATCTGCTGAGAAATCAAGCGATCGAAGGACAGCATTCGTTCGCAATATATGTCGTAAATCGCATCGAATCCACACCAAAACTGCCTCCCTTCGAATTCAACGTCCCTCCACTCGCCCGCCGGCCTACTTTCGCCTTGTTCTAACTCTTCATCGTCTTCTTCTTCGTCTTTCTCTGGCGAAGTTTCTTCGGGTATTTGTACCATGAAGCTGTTCTTCCTAAGCTCTTTAAGTCTCCTCTTCACCTCGTTTATGATGAAGTCATCGTCGTCCTCATCCTCTGCTTCAGTATTGAAAGAGTCTGCATTGACCGATTTGCCCTCGAGATTTTCGTTTATGGGCTCATTGAGCTCGGGGCCAGGGGCACCTTCGGCATTTGATTTGTGAGATCTTCGAAGCTTTCTTAGCAAATCCATGTTCTTGATGATTATTTCGATCAATGATAGCGTAGACTTTTCACCTGATTGTGATAGTAGATTACAATAAACCAATCTTTCAAAGTTCTTCCATGTCACAAAAACAACAGGATTTGCAAAAGGTCCTTCTAATCGAAGATGAATTTCGACTAATTGCAGATCTACTCAAGCTACAAACTTCTATCTGTATTTTTTCGAATTCAGATAAAAAAAAAAAAAAAAGGAAAACTGAGCAAAAGCTAGCAAAGTAAACCCAATCGTTTAACAGCGAACAAAAAATGAAAATTAAAAACCACTCACAGTGAAGCTTCGTTGCAATAAGTAACCAAGGAATCTGATTCAGAGCTCCAACACATAGCAGAGCTAAACCCACAAAACAAACCCTAAAATTTCGCAGAAAGGTTTAAGATTTCAGAATTGAAGGAACATAATCTGGGTCGGCGGAAAAATCCCAGATTTTGCAATAATTATCCAACATCAAAATCATAATGCTAAGAGATTTCTGATGCCCATAATTGCCGAAAGGCTGTATTTAATGACGATAATCGTAATTTCGAGTGAGTACTTTGAGTAATGTATATTAATGAATGTGCAGTGTACGACTACATACAATAACAAAGCAAATAAATTGAATGAGGACGAAAGTGAAACAGAGCACTGGAAGAAGAAAGGGATCACATCGAAGCAGAGAATATTGTCAGAGAGCTCCCAATAAACAAACAAAAAAACACAAAGCCGCGAAATCTGAATGGTTTTAATTTTGTCCGATGTGTATTTACGTTCTTGCCCTCTGCATGTTACTTTTCAATGGATTTTAGTTCTTTTTTACATTCTAACTATTAGTAACTAGTTTTTTACACGTGCATTCGTATATAATTATGTGATGATAGAAATAGTAAATTATATATTTTGAGTGGGTAGTTATTGTATATAAACATGGCATAATGGGTAGTTTTTATTTTTATATTTTATTTATTTATTATAATTAATTATATTGGACATGTGTTAGAATTAGAGGGCACCTACCTTTCTATTCTAATATAAGATTTGCCCGACGTGTATTTACGTTCTTGCCCTCTGCATGTTACTTTCAATGGATTTTAATTGTTCTTTTTTACATTCTAACTATCAGTAATTTTCGCACGCTTAAAAAAAATTATTTATATTACTTCTATTTTGATATTTATAATATTTAATAAATGAAATATAATTTTTAAATATATAAAGTGAAAACTAATGTGTTGGAGTATAATTACAATAATTAAAAAATTTAGAAGTAAAATAATAACTTATTAAAGTAAGGTGAATCTATAGAAAAATACACATTTGTATAAAAAATTTGCAAGTCAATACCTCTATCAGAAAATTTTATATTAGTACCCGTTTGATTGTGTGTACCATTTTCCCAATCTTGACGTACCTTTTTATATGTGTATTACGTACCACGTCACGCATTTATATGGTACCCATATATGGTACCTATATACGTTCTGTATGGTACCTTAATGTGTTATATGATGTACCTTTTTCTCACTGTATATGTAACACAATACGTTTCTCTATGATACCTAAATGTGTTATATGGCGTACTTGCGGCGAAACATGTACCAGTGTGCAAAAAAATTATTCTAATAGGTACCTACATATAAAAAAACACTGACAGGTTACTGACTTGCAAATTTTTTACACAAATGAGTATTTTATGTATATTCCCCTTAAAGTAATTAAATACAATAAAAGAACAATGACAAACCAAATTGCTAGTTTTTAGCCATCTTAGCCCTTTTATATAGTAGATAGTTGTTCTTAGACGGTTATTTGTCAAGAAAAATCATTTTTTATGCAAGACTTATCTCACTTGAAGAGGGTTAAAGACTGACTTGGCTCACACAAAAGAACAATTTTGATTATTACAAGAATTTAAGGAGATATACTCTCAACCCCACTTTCACAATAGGTTTCTGTTATCACTTATGCAATTATGAAAACTGGCTGCTTGGGGCTGCTTCTTGGGGAAGACGGTGGGGAAACAAGCCTAGTATGGAGCGGACTGCAGGCAAATTTTGCAATGGGCCACGTGACTTCACGTACGATGTCTCAAAGGCCGATGAGAAAGGAAGGGGTCCACGTAGCTGCTGCACCCGCCCCCTTCTTAGTCTTAGTCAATGGGGCACAGCAGGTTAGGCGTCTACTACAAAAAAAAATAGAGAATCCACTTCAGATAACCACGCCTCTGCTACCATTATACCCTTAACTTATCGTCTATTTTTAATTAAATTAATATTCTCTCTATTCCCCACTTAAGAAATAGATGTGTCTTACTCAATTTAATTTTATAAAAAATTGGTCATTTGTTAAAAAATAACCCACTAACTCATGTCATTTTTTCAATAAAATAGAAAATAAATTATAACAAATTATTATAAAAAACTACACAATGTATAAGCCTAATGAACTGTTTTTCTTTCATGCATTAATTGCACTGCACACACAGAGTGTGCATTACTTACTAGTAAAATATATAAACGGCGTGGGTGTTTAAAAACTGTTAATTGGTATGTCAATTTAATTGCATGATTACAATTTTACACGTCATATTTTAGTTTATTGCGATCTTATCCTTAAATTAAAATTTATTTTTTAAATAACTTAATTATTAATATAAAATATTCAAAATAAAAGAATCTAACAATGGCCGACAAATGCTTCTAGCTACTTATTAAGTGGGCCGCTCACCAAGGAAATAGCAATCAATAGCCCATTTAAGGTTGAACAATTTATGAAAAAGTGTGTTTGCAAAATAATACTATGTAGTGTAGATGTACAATCTTTGTACTTTTACTTAATTATTTTCCTTCAAAAGTCAATGACTTTAATGAAATACCTAAGAGCTAATGTGAAAGTATCAACATACCGTCATACAATTTATACTATGTACAATCTTTATACTTTCCTTTAACTATTTTCTCTGGGAAAGTCAATGGAATTTAATGAAATGCCTAAACAAAGAGCTATGTGAAATAACACGTTGTCACACAAATAGTATTTAAAAGGGGCTTTTAAGAATCAGCCCATCTTTAAGTTTCAAAACATGATTCAGCCCCTGTCAGTGTAAATCTCGGTTTTAAGGACCCAATATCTTTTAAGTTTAGAGAAAAGGACCAAATACTTGATCTGACCAAAATACCCCTACAAAGTTGTATAATAAGTGGTATCCAGAACCAGTTTTCTGTTATCATCGTTACCATATTAATAAGTAAATAAAATATTCTTTTGACGATCAAAAAAACTCGCAGATCTTTCGAACGATCGTCGGAAACGAAACGGAATCTATCCCCGAGGGTTTATTTCGATATTCAGGTCTCGAAATGTTTGATTTTACGGGCATATTTTTCGAACTCTTTTGACGCAAATAATAAAAACACGATGAAATCGAATCTCGATTCGGTCGAAATTGAAGATATTTTGTACAAATTCGAGAGACCCATAACCTAAACAAATCTTTGAAACACATTATTGACTCTATTGTTCGTCACTCGTGGTTAGCCGAAATTTAAAATCGTCGTATTGTTGGCTAAACATCTGTTCCCGAAACGTGGTATGGATCGTCATGCATCTGTCACCCTGAAACAGTTAACTGGTATTTGTGAGCTGACATATGGTATATATAGTGATTTAAAGGTATCTTTAAGCTGGATTTGGTACCAAATGCCAATTATCTGGTATCATTACAACAGTGAAAATTCGATCGAAACAATCGATCGTATATATTATTTCCATCTGCACGAACACACGTCCTGCACCAAACCAAGTTGGGTGTGTCCTAGACGGTTTATCATGTTATTCAGGTCTCGAATGTTCGATTTTTACGGGTAAATTTTCGAATTCTTTTGACGAATTGAAACACAGTGAAAATCAAATCCCGATTCGGTCGAAATTGAAGATATTTTGTACAAATTCGAGAGACCCATATCCTGAACAAATCGCTGAAGCACAGTACTGGCTCTATCGTTCGTCGCTCATGGTTTGCCGAAATTTAAAATCGCCGGATTGTTGCCTAAACAATTGTTCCCAAATGTGGTATGGATTGTCAGGCATCAGTCACTGTAATACAGTTAACTGGTACTGGTAAGCTGACATATGTTGTATATACTGATTAAAAGGTTCGAGTAAGCTGGATTTGGTATCCTTTGCCAAATATCAGGTATCACCGTAACAGTGGAAACTCGATCGAAACAATCGATCATATATATTATTTCCATCTGCACGACCTGCACCAAACCAAGTTGGGTGTGTCCTAGACGGTTTATCATGTTATTCAGGTCTCGAATGTTCGATTTTACGGGTAAATTTTTCGAATTCTTTTGACGCAAATAATTAAAACGCGGTGAAAATCGAATCCCGATTCGATCGAAATTGAAGATATTTCGCACAAATTCGAGAGACCCATATCCTAACAAGTCGTTGAAGCACAATACTGGCCTATTGTTCGTCGCTGATGGTTGCCGAAATTTAAATACAATCGCCGAATTTGCCTAATTTTCCGAAATAAGAAACTGGTATCAGTAAGTTATTAATTGTTATTCTCTGAGTAACTTGTGCTGTCCACTTTAGGCGAGATTTCAATAATTTAGGCGGGATCTCAATAATTTAGGCGGGAATTGCATTACCCGGAATGTTCTATATTGTCAAGGGAAATTACCACATTACCATATAATACCGAATCTTCGATATAAAAGAACAATACAAATCCAATTTTTAACACTATTGTAGATATTGATACTGCATAATAGATTTTTCATACCACACTACTAATATCATTAATTTCGCTCACAAATTCATTTTTCTTCAATTGTTTAGGGTTTGAGGTCTCGAATTTTGAGTTTATGGTCTATTAAATGTTGTTCGTGCTTTAATGTTCAACTTTGAATACGTTGTGATGGAATTCATAACGTTATTTCTCATCAAAAGAGATACTAGTATATTTTGTGAAAGAAGAGCTATGTGTTTACATGACTTTTGATCTCAACTTTCACATATTGATATCAACATTCGCATAACATGTCTTTAAGGGAATTTGATTTGTTAACTTAGTAAAATCACATTCTTACATGAACATAAATCTTATACATTCGGGAAAAAGTGAATTTACGAACAAAATAAGTCTAATTAATGATGTTATACTGAAAAGCGTATTATGTGGTATCTGTACCAAACAATGTGTCATAAATTCGGTTGGTATTATTTCTTTATATCAGACATCTGGTATTATTTGCAGGTAATGTGGTAAATTCTAAAACATTTCATTAATTACGCTCACAAATCCATTTTTCTTCGATTGTTTAGTTTGAGGTCTCGAATTTTGAGTTTATGGTCTATTAAATGTTGTCCGTGCTTTAATGTTGAACTTTTAATACATTTGGGATGGAATTCATAACGTTATGTCTCATCAAAAGAGATAGTAGTATATTTTGTGAAAGAAGAGCTATGTGTTTACATGACTTTTGATCTCAACTTTCACATATTGATATCAACATTCCCAAAACGTGTCTTTTAATGAAATTTTTTGATTTAGCTGCATCGTATCACCTATTTCCATGAATTTCAATTTTATACATCCCAACGAAATGAATTTACGAACGAAATTAATCGAAAATAGTAATGTGGTATTGATTAGCTATTTTGTGGTTTTCGTAGCTACAAATGTGGTATAATCATTGTTTATATTGTTATTCTTTATCAGACATGTGGTATTATTTGCAGGCAATGTGGTAATATTAAGTTATTGTACTGTTAATATCTCTGACAATCTAGAACCTTCTAGAATGTTCTTAGTTATGTGTTACCGAGAATGCGTGAATTGTTACTCAGAATAAATGAAGTGTTACCAACCAACTTTTTAATTGACAAACGTTCCAATATTTCTTATCAAAATTTGTCGTTATTCCGTGACTAGCATCGATAATTATTGTCGATTCTAAGACCCACGGCCGAATTGGTGTGAATCTACAAGCATAAAATTTGAGATTTCACTAGTTTTTTTTTACCAAATTTTCGAATTGGGTTTGTAGCACTATTCCAACATAACATCGAAAATTTTCCTTGTTTATGAGAACCCATGAAAAATTGAGATCGGTTTTACATTTTCCGATTACTAACGTTGAAGATTTCTTCAATTTCGGGAGTTTTGGGTAGCATACGAATTTTTTATCTTTCTCTTGACACCTTAGTCCGTACCAGTTGCATGTAGTAATTATAGGAAACAAACCGTTAATGTTTTTTTATTATTTGTTATAGATGAGGCAAGACTTGTTACAATTTATTAGTAATCGGTTACGATTTTTGAAGGTAGAGTTTTGGAACTTGCAGAAAATGGTATCCAGATAAAGTGATGTGTTACTGAAATTGAAAATATTTCGATCTTAGCTCGCAGCAAATTTCGTTGTTATTTCATGTCGATTACTAAGACCCACATCCGAATTGGTGTGAATACTCATTATTCGAGCATAAAAGTCGAGATTTCACTTGTTTTTTACCAAAATTTTCGAATTATGTTTGAAGCATTATTCCAACTTAACATCGAAAATTGTCCTTGTTTATGAGGACCCATGAGAAATTGAGATCGGTTTTACCTTTTTCGATTACTGACGTTGAAGATTTCTGCGATTTCAGAGAGTTTTAGGTGTCGTACGAATTTTTGATCTTCTTCTTGATGCCCTATTCCGACAAGTTGCATGTAGTTATTATAAGAAACAAATTGTTATTGTCTTCTCGTTATTTGTTATATATGAGGCAACATTTATTCCTCAATGTTAGGAATCTGTTATTGTTTTTAGGGTAGGGTTTCCAAAATAGTAGAAAATGATACCTAGATAAAGTGACGTGTTACTGAAATTATTTGTTATTACTGAGGCAACATTTATTCCTCAATGTTAAGAATCTGGTATAGGTTCTGATGGTAGAGTTTCCGTACGAGCAAAAAATGGTACCCAGATAAAGTGATTTGTTACTGAAATTGAAAATGTTTGGATATTAGGTCGCGGCAAAATTCGTTGTTATTTCGTGTCGATTACTCAAACCCACATCAGAGTTTGTTGAATCCACGTTACTCGAGCACAAAAGTCAAGATTTCACTCGTGTTTGTAGCAAAATTTTCAAATTTAGTTTAAAACATTATTGCAACATAACATCGAAAATTTCCGTTGGTTACGAGGACCCATGAGAAATTGAGCTCGACTTTACCTTTTTTTGCTCAATAACGTTGGAGATTTCAGAGATTTCGGAGCGTTTTGGGTGTTGGAAGAATCGAAAATGGACCAAAAACTAGAACGTGAGGGATGATGGCATATATATGTAAATTTTTGCAACAGTTGAGGGCAAATGGGTCTTTTTAGCACAATTGGGTCCTTAATTCTAAGGCAAACTTGAGATGGGTGTTTTAAACTGAAATTTAAAGCAATTGGGGCTGAATTCAAATGAAACTTGCTTAAGTGGGGCTGAAACGAAATTAACTCTATTTAAAATAGGTAGATTATGATTACTATGCATTATTATGCTTCAATTTCTCGTCGTCTATCAGAGTGCATTTACGGTTTTGCCCCTAGTCGGTCAGCTTCATCAGCACCGCAGTTCAGTTCAGTACAGTTCAGGTCTTTTCTGGTGACGGGCAAATCTCTCGAATTCGCTACGTAAAGAAAGCATTTGATCTCAACTCGCATGTTGTTTTATGTTAATTTCCGTCGCCGAAAGTCTGATTGTTGCGTTTTGTTTGGGTGATGACGTTTCATTGCGATCGGGCGACGTTCTTGAGTTCCTAAGGTGAGCTAATCATATCATTTTTTTTTCGAAATTATCTGCTGAGGCGGAATATGTTGGATGATTGATTTTGATCGTGTGTTTCCCCTTCTGTGTGATTTGATTAGGAAATTCGATGTGTTTTGGTTTTTTGAGTTGATGGTAAATGTTTTCCGAAATGCTTTTGATTTACCACGGATGCGATCTTGGTGAACACAGTTATGTGTTTAATATTATCACGGAGTCGGTCACATGCATTTGCAAGAGAGCAAAACCAGGCGCTTTTATCAGAAATAGGGGAGAGAAGAGGGAAAAAATTTGAGTTTTTGATGTTGTTTCTTAAGCTAACGTACTGTGTTTTAATTCGGAACGTCAGGTATTTCTTGTTGAAGTCATGGCTGTACGATTTATGAAGAATACATTGCTGTGTACGCATGTGCTGCTGCTGACTGTGTATGGCTCATATGTGATATGAGGGAAATTGCATTTTGAGTTGGCAGTGCTTGAATTGCTCTATATCATGACAATGTCTTAGCTCATGTGCACTCTTCTGTAAATACAGTTAATGCAGGACTTCCTTTGTTAATATGGTCCGTGAGCCTTTCCTTTTGCTCATCATCCAAGTCCGCAGTAATGCAGTTAGCGCAGCATGATGTGAGGGCTGAGGACCCTTTGGAAACAGAACCGATCTTGCCTCACCCTCTTGGAGGGGAGAGGTCAGAAGAATCGTCCTCTTGGTCCGCAGAGGAAATAGTTATACATGTAGATACTCCTATAGCTGTTGGTGATCATTCATCTCGTGATATTAGTGAGGATGTTGCCCTTGTGAGCTCAGACCAGCCACAGTGCCGCATATGTCTTGACACTGAAGGTTCGGTTCCTCTTGGATATTTCAGTTATTCATTTTATTGGTTCATTTACTTTATTTGTGGTGAAGCAGATGACAAACAGTCCTATAATTTATTGCAAAACTGAAATAGGAGCATGTTAGTTTCAGATGGTTTCTAGCCTGTTCACTATCATTGTTATCGCTATATTCATGGGAAGACGTTATAGCTCCATGCCATTGTAAAGGGACACAAAAGTATGTCCATAGATCCTGCCTCGATAATTGGAGGTCAACAAAGGTAATGGCTAGGAATTTCAATTTTTTTCTTATTGAAATCGTACCTTTTGTATCACCAGCTTCCACTTCCAGGCATCTAATAGTTTTGATGGTAATATGATAATTTAATTATTGGTTCAAGTCTATAACGGTAAAAGTGTGGACGCATGAATAACTGGTAAATTTGAAATTTTGCTGCCTCCCAAATTCCATCTAAATTTGTCCTCTATGTTAACTAGAAAAGTAGGGAAATATTGAGTTTTGATTCTGAACTTTGGTGCTCTTAGGTACTTGGAAAGTTAGTGCTTCCATATTCCACAGAACATTGTTTATCGATTCGAACCTCTCTTGTAATTATCATTTTGGGTTTTTCTGCCTTCCTCAATTCAGGAAGGCTTTGCTTTTGCTCACTGTACAGAATGCAGGGAAACGTTCATATTGCGTGCAAATGTGCCCCCAGACCGCTGGTGGTTGAGGTTGAAGTTCCATTTCTCGTCGCAAGGGACCACGCGGCAATTTTCGTTATTGTACAACAGGTATGTGTTGCTTCGTATGCATTCACTTTCCTTGGTGTGCTTCTTATAGTTTTCTCTTATTCTTTGGTTACGTTGTTACTCTTATAACCAGTAAGATAGATATTGCATGAATAAATAATATGCAATTAAGCTTTCGTTGAAAGATCAATGCACCTAATCCATCTCTCGTTTTCGAGCTCGTTATGCATTGTACTAAAATGCCTTTCCTTAGATTGTTGCATTTCTTGGGGTGCTCGTGTACAAATTTTACGGGGAGGAGCTACGAGAGATGTTTGGATATGAGGAACACCCATATGGATTCTATGCAGTGGCAGGTCGATTATTTTCTTTATTATCGCGATTTTAATTTTTAATGTGTCAGACCAATTCATCATGCTCTTCTATAATCGAATTAGCTTTCGATAGTGCAAATTCTGATCATATGTACCTCATAATTCGTAAGCATCTTCCACATTTAATCTCCTATTGAATTTTGGATGCACTACGAAGACTTTAATTTGCTTTTGCTTGCGCTAATGCTATTCAGCTCTGTTTTTTTCTTTTTTTGACACTCATTTGCTAATTTGAAACCGTTGTTTTGCCAAATTCACACATTGCAGTGCTGGCAATCGTTTTGGTCGGATTACTCTATGGCTTCTTCATTGCAATCATATGTGGACAAAGGACCAACGAACGCCATTACCACATTCTTGCCAAGCAAGAACTGACTAAGGTATAACATTTTATGTCGTATTTGCTCTGTTTTGAAGTCTGCAGAAAGAAATGAGTAAGCAGCAATCCTTTCTGTATTTCGATGCGAGTTCTCATATTATATTTCACATTTATCGAATATTTCTCAGGAGTATATAGTAGAAGACCGAGAAGCCACCAAGGACGCGAGGGAACTCGATCGTAATCACGTGGCCAAGCTAAGAATGCTTGGTCTCTATTAAGGGACAAGAAAGGTTCGTTCGTATCTAATATTCTCAGCTTTTATGCGAATTCGACGAAACAATGGCGAGTTTAATCGCGTATAGAATACCCTGATGCCCATCACTTCGTTTGTTTTCTTCTTTCACATGCTTTGCATTAGATCAAGAATCTGATGTAAGACCTTACTACACCTGCTATAAATGAAGTGGAATTGTTGTACATAATTACCGCTGATTGATTGATGAAACTTGAAAGGAAGCATAAAAAACTGCTGAAAATATCTAAGTTGAACGCTTCCATTTCAAAATTCTGAAGCCATTAGAGAGTCCCGTTATAATTATGAAAGCTACCCGAACCGTTATTCCTCGCTTATTCGAAGTTCTTTCACATTTGCATATTAACTACGTGGCCGTTTTTTATCAGCTTCCAAAGCGTGTTCTTCGCTTCTTCAAGCGTTTCCACGGAGCAACCATTTTCGAAGGAGACTCTCTGGACATTAAACTGCAGATCCAAGAAACGAAGCGACCACAAATTGGTATACAAAAACTCCGCAATAAAAAATGGCGTAGCAAAGGAGTTTGGTTAACTAATACACTCACCTCAGCTCCTTGACGAAGGCGTATGTCGATTCCCCTGCTGTCTATCGATATAAGAGCTACATCGTCTACTTCGGTTTGTCTCATTAAAAGCTCTTTCAATGGCTTCGAAAATATCGCATTCAGCTCCTGCGATTACACAGTAGACGCTTTTTCGCCTTTGCTTCATTTTTGCAAGTTTAAAAATTTGTATCGAATAGTTTCCTTCACTAAACACATATTTGCTTTCGAGGGAGTAAGCACCTTTAGGCTCTGCTCACCGCTATCTGCAGCAATTTTATCGGGCTGAAGAGCTTCGTATTCTTTAACGTTGATCCACGCCACAGTGCCGAAGCCTCCAATGAAATATATGTCGCTGCATGCATATGAAATCCCGCTAAAAACAGAGCATTCAAGATTTAGCAGAAACTTCAAGGTTGGCACCTTTTCCCCTGTTTTGCTAACATTTATACTTCTTGGTGAACAGTTTTATGTCCTTGAAGATCATCACAAATGGACACTTGCAATCCTAGGATAAATTTCGAAACTTATTTTGCTATTTTAAGACACCCTACTTTAGATTCTAACTTGTGGGCGGGTTCCTTTCGCCTCTACATTAAGTTCGTAGCATAAATATACAGAGCGAACGCCTTAGAAAGAGAGGGCAAAACCTTATGTTCTCCATACGAAAGTAGTAGAAATTCTCCCACTGCTGAGAAGGTCCTTGTTGATGTTTTGCTATGTAATGCCCGTGAGCCCATTCCTGCAAAACGAAATCGAACCATCTTCTCAAAATTCTTTTTTTTTTCTTTCTTTTTGTTCAGATAGTTATAATAATACGCTCTCAATGGGATTTAATAATATGGTCACCTGTTGATCTTCTAGAACAGGGTATACATCGCCGAAGATCGTCGCCCGTGCATTAGACAAGCCACACCAACCAGGAATCTGTGGATTTTTCAACAATTCATTCCTTATAAGAAAGACGCCAAATGCTGTTTAAATTACTTTCCTTGACATATAACGAAGAAGAAACTAAGAAAACAGAGCATTCTTTGTTTTTACTAAGATGGAACTAACCTGCACCACCAGCGAGCATCTCGGATCAGCTAACAAATTCCTGGCGTGTATTGCCAGTGGAGAGAATGAAAAAATTGGATCTGTATATTCCAAATCGTTGAAACGATTTAGGATTTCCAATTACCATGCTTCAATCAAATACTTGAAAGGCGAGATCCTAAGAGAAGAGAGTTCTTCAACTTACGTCCAATGGGATCAGTTGCGAAATCGACGAGCGAGCCAAAGGGATATCCTTTTCTTCCGTGGTGCATTTGAGACATTACAGTGCAAAGGTGGGCGAATCTAGCCTTTTCACACCACAGCACAGTGATGATAAACCATGTTAGTAGCATTCTATAACTTGATTCAAGAAAATACTTGGGGCGTGTAAGAAAATGCCTCGAAAGGTTCTTGATTAGAAATGAAGTTTACCTGCTCCATTAAATTCCTGACTGCTAGAGCTGGTTTAGGCAAGCCATGAGCAGAAGTTGCATTCTGTACGCCTCCCGAAATTGGGGTCCTAAAAAGCCCCGTTCGTTTGTTGCCAGGCGAGGGCTGAGATGTCGAAAATTTCGTACCGTTTTCACTTGTTTGCTCGATATCTGAACTAACCTTCAAGCCATTTGAAATGTCAATTGATGGGCAATTGTAATTTGTGCAGCATGAAGATATACTTCTACTAGAAATCGAGGGGTCCTTCTCAAAATCAATTGGTGATAGGAGGAGAAAGCCTCATATATATATACTGGCTCGAAGAGTTTGAATTATTCGACGTGAGACAAAGCCCAAGTTGTAATCTCAACAACTTCTGAGTCTGAATTGTGAACCCAATTCGAAACAAAGATCATTCAAGGTTAGGGGATCCAAAAACTGCCTAGAGGAAGACGATTTGAACTATAGTAAGATCTTAGGGTTCTAAACTTTGGCTCTAATGGCGAAAGCCATCCTTAGTTACTACTTGCCAACGGCTCTAAAAAGGCTCCAAACTACGAAAAGCACTTCATCAGCTCTAATAAGCACAGCAAACAAATGAGAACGAAGAAAGGCCAACAAAAAAAAAAGCTAATTTTAATCGTTACCTGAGAAATAGGCTGCCGTTTGTCTACAGTAGCTAAAGTAAACACGCCGTCAGCATCATCGCCCAACCCACTTCTATCGACAAAGCCTCGCGCCGCCGCCGTCGCTCTGAACGACGGCGTTTTGACGAGGCTACATTTGCTGCTTTGAGGATTGGTAATCCTCAGAAGGGTATGCCTATTGTTCATCGTGAGCTGATCGGCCGGCGCGCGTTGCTCCGGCAAGCTCAGGCTAGAACCAGGTATAGACGCCGCCGCCATCTTTATTGAGCTCGCAAAGTTGCAAAAACGGAAAAATTGCGATTGTGTTTGTGAGAGAGAAACCTGGGCACGCACACACACACATACAAAAGAATGGCAGAAGAAGGATTGTTAATTATTTTTGGAGGAAAAAAGAAAGAAAAAAGGAAAAAGAAACACGCTCCTCGAAAAGGTTTTCTGAGGAAGGAAGAAAGGTGGTAGAGACGCTATTGGGCCTGCGATGGGCCCGTTACCCTTTGGACATTAGATGGGCCTCAGCCCATTATGAATAAAATTAAAATCAAATAAATGAGATGTGTGCTGAATAAAATTAAACTCAAAGTATTTCTCTGAATTCGAGTTCGTCGAGCTTTTTTTTTTCCCAAAGCTCGAGCTCGTCGAGCTTTTCTGTGCCACAAATTGGTTACAACTTACAATGGATTAATTGTAATCGTTCTCCCCCCTCTTTTCCCTCCCCTCTCTCTAACCCTAACCCTCTCCGCCGCCACATCTCCCCCTCCTCCATTAATGGAGGTAGGGGGAACATGGAGGAGGTAGGGGGAGCCCCCCTTTTTTGTTTGATTTCTCAGTTTTAAAAAAAAATTGATCGTCGCCCACCACGCTCATATCTCCCGACCATCGGGTCGGGAGCCTTTTTCTCCCTAGTGGAGCCCTCAGTCCGATGAAGATAAAACCCTGACTTCGAAAACCAAGTGAAAGTGAAGAGTATCATAGATTTAGCTTAATCGTTTTTTCTCTTATAGGCTCTTTAGTTCTTGATCGTAGATAATTAATTTTGTTTTCTGTCGGTTTTTTTGTCCCTTGTGGACCCTTTTCTCCCAGTATGGGAGTGTTTGTTCCCCTTGTGGGATTGTGTGGTGCTCCTATGTGAGCCTTTGTTCTCCCAGTTGATTATGTACCGGTGAGATCCTTGGGCTATTTAGCCCTGCATCTTTGTTATTCATGCAAGCTATCGTTACGAAAAAACAAATACAAGGGATAAATTTTAACTAATATCAATTTTGAAAAATATTATCAACAATTAAATATTTTTTGAAACGACAGCTCGATAGACAATCGCAAAAGATACACGAGCTAATTAGTTCGACAAGAACCTTTGAATGCAACACAACATATCAATACTGACAGAGAATCAACTAATGACCCGAATTATAATAAAAATAACTAAAAACCCCGAAAAGGGCGTATTTTCACTTAAATTCTCAAAGTATAATTTTCAGACCAGTTCCCTATCAGATAAGTTATATAAATATTATATATATATATATATATATATATATACCTAGTAGATTGAATTTTTTTTATTTAAGTACCCGTTCGATTGTGTGTACCATTTTCTCAGTCTTGATGTACCTTCTTATATGTGTATTACGTACATATCACGTGTTTATATGGTACTCATATATGGTACCTATATACGTTCTATATGGTACCTTAATGTGTTATATGATGTACCATTTTCTCATTGTATTATGTACCACAATACGTTTCTCTATCGTACCTAAATGTGTATGACGTACTTGTGGGGGAACATGTTACCAATGTGCAAAATATTTATTCTAATAGGTACCTACATATTGACAGGGTAATGACTTGCGAATTTTTTTATGTAAATTGGTATTTTTCTGTACATTCCCCTTTCAAATATTAAAAAATATACAAAAAAATGTCGAAGAAATGAGTATAAGGACATCAATATTATTTGTATAGAAATGTTATGGTGCTCAACTTGCGTGAGCACTATCTGTGGGCACCTGTTGTGGCATTTTTTTGTGCAACGTCAACATGCCAAATTAACCCCGGACGAGTTCACTAATAACATGTGTAGGTTATAGACCAATAAAAAATTCCATTGTATGCTGATTTGACGCGTTGATGTGGTTGTTGGTCACGGACCATAACATTACTCATTATTTGTAATAGGGATTAATACAAGACCTTTTTGAGAAAGGGTATGGATTCTTTTTGTTAACCCCATATGAAATGGCTAATATGTGAAAAGAAAACCAAATACGTACGTACGCTTAACGTTCTCGCCAATTCGTCAATCACTAAACCCTAGATGATTCGTTTGTTGATTAGCTAAATCGATTGGTTCTCCGCTTTTTCGTTCATCGCCGCGGACGCTAATTGCTGTCGGCGGAAGTAATGATTACTTGTCGTCTTCTATCTCGGTTTCGCCACGATCGATATCGTCACTCTCTCCAGAGCTTGAGCTGTTCGCCTACTCGGAGCCACGCGCCGCGCGAGGAGGATGATTCCAACTCACTTGGCGTTAAGTGTAATGACCAACGGAATCGTAGGTCTTGCCCTAATTGGATTGCTGAACCACAAGTCTACGCGGCGTTGAGGAGCTTTTTAGCTAGTAATTCGTCTCAAAGAGTTCTTATTTCTCCTTGTTTGAGTGCAGCTGCGTCTGCTAATTATCACCAGCTCCACTGCAAGAGAAGTGAGTGTTCCTTCTTACGTTTGCGATGATATGTTAATTTGTATGTCAATTTGCCCAATGTCGGGTTTCGATGCAGGTTTTCTTACCAGAGCAAAGAAGGTTCAGAAGATTGAAGTCCATGAAGATCATGGGTAATTTTAAAGTTGTTTATTTTGTATCTCTCATCCACTTTCCATTTTAATTATATCGGAAAAATTTCTAATTTTATCTTTTAATTTTAATGTAATCGATTTTCTGGTGTTCTAATCAAGAAAATCGTCCTAGATTTATGCATTTCCGTCAGAAATTGAGTTGATTACATTACTTGATAAGTAGCACTGAATCAAGAAGATGAGGAGCCTGCGTCTTTTATTATTTAGTCCGGGGCTTTAGTTTGATTCAGTTGAATTGGGATAGTACACTGTGCCTTTTGGGTTAGATGTTCTTAGACGGCATACTGTAAGTATTGAGATATCCATGTGATTATGGTGATCACGAGTCATTATATTTTGGTTAATCGCTATCTGATATTTTTGTTTATTCTAGGCAGAAGGCGGTCACAACAGCATTATGGTGCAATTTTCTCGTGTTTTCTCTTAAATTTGGAGTTTGGCTTTACACCTCGAGTCACGTAATGCTTGCTGAATCTATTCATTCCATCGCGGATATTGCAAATCAGGTGTGTTTTTAATTTGCTTCGTTGGTTCTTTTTTGTCAAACTATTTGTTTTCTTCTTTGAATTAGGATACTAAATTGGTCTGGCATACTGCATATGATGGATCTAACAGTTTTTGTCTATATAGGCTCTTCTTGCATATGGTCTGAGCAGTTCACGCCGTGCACCAGACGCGCTCCACCCGTGAGTCTCCATCTCCTATATATATATATATTATATATTATATTATATATATAGATATATATACAGCTCAAAATATATATTTACGGCGCCCACGTGTAATGTCTTTTAATGCTTCTAGGTATTTCCTATTCTAGCCCTGTTTACTACTGAAAGTAACCGTATCACATCCCAAAACTTTCATATTTCGTGCATAATGATAGTTATATTAGAAGAAAGTATATGAGGGTATGCTGAAACGCATGCTTCATATCTTGCCACCTCAGGTATGGTTATTCAAAGGAACGATTTTTCTGGTCCTTGATTTCTGCCGTCGGTATCTTTTGCCTCGGTTCTGGGGCAACCATTCTTCATGGTGTTCTACATTTGTGGACATCTCAGGTAATATACATTCATAAGCATAATTTGGAATATTTTCCTTTCTTTGAGCATACAAATTACTTATGTAATTGATATTATCTTCTCCTAAGCCCCCTGAACATATCGAGTATGCTGCCCTCGTCATTGGTGGTTCCTTCATACTTGACGGTAGGTTTTTTTTCATGTCCGTATAAGTTGGATTCAAGACAAGAACTTTATTGATTACGGGGAGTACATGGACATGATATTTTTATATCAGGCGCTTCCCTTGTCGTAGCTGTAAATGCTGTCAGAAAAGGTGCTGCTGCAGAAGGAATGAAAGTGAGAGACTATGTCTGGCGCGGTCATGACCCTACTTCTGTTGCTGTCATGACAGAGGTAGTTTAGTCTTGTTAGCGATTCAAGCTTTTAAGTAGTGTTACTGGAAATATTTTTTTTACGGCTTTCCATTAATGGCGAATCTTCTGATGCTTTAGGATGGTGCAGCCATCGCTGGCCTGGTAATCGCGACTGCATCCTTGGTGGCTGTGAATGTCACGGGAAATCCTATTTATGATCCCATCGGTTCTATCATCGTGGGAAACCTTTTAGGAATGGTTGGTGAGACATGCATTGAGTACATTGAATAGATAGCTCTTCAATTAAGTTAAATCGTCTAGTTGAATTTTTTTTGCATTGCTTGAATTGAAGCCTCATGAAATTCATAATATTTGATGCAGGTCGCCATATTTCTGATTCAGAGGAATCGACATGTCTTGATTGGGCGTGCAATCGATGATCATGACATGGAAAGAGTCCTCCATTTTCTCAAAAACGACCCGGTAAATGCAGCCATGTCATTCTGATTGTTCATTGCTTTTGCAACTAAGGAATACTCAGTTCTTACAATATGGCATAACATTTTTTAGGTCGTCGATGCTGTCTATGATTGCAAAAGCGAAGTGATTGGTCCTGGCTTTTTCAGGTTCAAGGCTGAAATAGGTATAACAATACATTAGTTTCATGGGGGAAAAATGCATTGCTTATAACCTTTTTGAATATCCACCCGCCCCTTTTCTGCGAAAGCTTTCAATGGGCCAGTGCTGGTGCATAACTATCTGAAAAGAACTGGGCGTGAAGAGTGGGCTAAACAGGTGGTTTTATGTCGTAAATGACTCTTTATTACCATTTAGCTCTCCAATTTATGTCTTGCTATCATAGTAGTTGATCATAATTGAAGATATCTGATAATACCATCGTGGTCTATTACAGTTTCGTGAGGCTTGTAAGAAAGAGGAAGATGGCGAACTTTTCAAGATCATGTCGAACTATGGTACGTACGTGCATACAAAAATCCCAGGTGTTTAAAAGTGTTAAAATGGAATAATGAAAATTACGTTTCTGTTTTTCTTTTTCTTTTTTTTTTCTGGCGTCAGGGGAGGAGGTAGGCGAGGAGACTGTTAGAGCCATTGGGAGCGAAGTAGATCGCCTCGAAATGGAGATACAGCAGATTATTCCCGGCATAAAACACGTTGATATCGAAGCCCATAGTCCTATTCTCCCTTCTCTAAAATCTATCAGATCTTCGCATGGCGACCGCGGTGGGGTTTAGGTATACTGTTAACTAGTTATGTTTTTCTGACGGTAGGGAGATTTAAGTGGTCTGATATTATTACGTATAATTTGATGACCGTTCTGACTGATATCGGGCCACCGAACGAAACAGGCGGGCGATAAATCAAAAAATTCTATATATTTCTTCATGTTATGCAATCGTATAAAAAAAAATTATGTTGCCTGCTCGAAGAAAATCGACACGTGAATTTTCGACGATGTGTTGAAAATCGAACAGATTGAGTGGTGTACCATCGAGGGTTGGGGAGTGATAAGTTGGCCGCATGTTAACTTTTGAATTTGAATGGAGTTGTGATATATACTAAGGTGTAAGAGTGTGTTTGGTTTGTGAAAATTAGTAGCGAAAAGAAAATGAAAGGAGAAAGGAAAACTCATCATGTTTGATTGATCAAAGAAATATATAAAGAAAAAGAAGAGAAAATCTAATTTAAATTTGTGTCAAAAACTAATTTCCTCATTAAAATAAAGAAAATTAATTTCTTCATTAAATGATTAAGGAAAACTAAAGAATAACTTAATGAAACTGTTTTCTTTTTTTCATTTTTTTTCCACTTCATTTCTCTCAAACCAAATACAGTAATGGAATCAGAAACGTTGGTAGATTACGAGAAAAAGAATAAGATATTTTGCTTGTTTCTTGGTTATTATTTCTTAGAAAAAGAGGCTCATTTTAAACAGATTATAGTTCCCATCTTTGCCTGTTTCATTGTCTGCTGTTTCGGTAAAAAGAGATGTAATATAATAATCTATTAACATACCTAATATGTTTATCTTTTCCAAAGCTTGAATCTTTGTTATCTCAAGCATTAATAACTTTTTGTCTTAAGCCTCAAAAAGTTTGTCTCCTTGCAGAAATACAATTCCACAACTGAATTGCTATTCACCGCCCCCTTTTTCCTAGTCACCGCCCCCTAAAGGGCTATAAAAAGACGTTTTTGCCCTTATGATATTTAAATTAATTTAAAAATAAAAAACTAACTAAATATATAATTTCGGTACGAAATATTGAAAACTACATACACAAATAAATTCGAACGATCGATCGATACGGAAAACAAAATTTGATTTAACATTTTAGGACCGATCGATCGATATTTTCGGACCGATCGATCGATATTTTCGGACCGATCGATCGATATTGTCGTAAAAATCATTCGTACGTAGATGAATTAGCGAACACGGATCGAAATAGTTTGAAAAAGTCCCGACCGAAACACAATTTCGGTCGCCACAAGGCACAACCGAACATTAATTTCGGTCGCCACAAGGCACGACCGAAACAGGATTTCGGCCATGACATGTGGCGACCGAAATTGTGTTTCGTCGTGCCTTGTGGCGACCGAAATTTCGTTTTGGTCGTACCAGGTCCGACCGAAATCTTGTTTTGGTCGTGCCAGCTCCGACCGAAATCTTGTTTTGGTCGTGCCAGCTTCGACCAAAACAAGATTTCGGTCGGACCTGGCACGACCAAAACGAAATTTCGGTCGCCACAAGGCACGACCGAAACACAATTTCGGTCGCCGCATGTCATGGCCGAAATCCTGTTTCGGTCGTGCCTTGTGGCGACCGAAATTACTGTTCGGTTGTGCCTTGTGGCGACCGAAATTGTGTTTCGGTCGGGACTTTTTCAAACTATTTCGATCCGTGTTCGCTAATTCATCTACGTACGAATGATTTTTACGACAATATCGATCCATCGGTCCGAAAATATCGATTGATCGGTCCGAAAATATCGATCGATCGGTCCTAAAATGTTAAATCAATTTTTTTTTTTCGTATCGATCGATCGTTCGAATTTATTTGTGTATGTAGTTTTCAGTATTTCATACCAGAATTATATATTCAGTTAGTTTTTCCTTTTAGAATTAATTTAAATATCATAAGGGCAAAAAGGTCATTTTCAAGCCCTTTAGGGGGCGGTAACTAGGAAAAAGGGGGCGGTGAATAGCAATTCCCATTCCACAAAAGCCGAAAAATAAAAGAAAAGCAGAACAAAAAAAAAAAAGGGAGGGATGTATATATATTATATTATAGCTACAACTTTTTAGATAAATGAAATATCCGGAATTATAGCCTGCGACAAAATATCAATCCTTCGAAGATAACATCATTTAGCACATACTACGCCCTGAATAAATCAATATGTATATATAAGGGAAATCTACATAAAAATACCCATTGGTATAAAATATTTGCAAGTCAGTACTTGTCAGTGTTTTTTTATGTAGGTACCTGTTAGAATAAATTTTTTGCACATTGATACTTGTTCCGCCGCAATTACGTTATAGAACATATTTAAGTACCATAGAGAAACGTATTGTGGTACATAATAAAGTGAGAAATTGGTTCATCATATAACACATTTAAGGTACCATATAGAACGTATATAGGTACCATATGAGCACCTTTTAAATGGTACGTACACATATAAAAAGCTACGTCGAGACAGAGAAGATAGTACACACAATCAAATGGGTACTTATATAAAACATTTTAACAGAGGTGCTGAGTTGCAAATACTTTATACAAATGGGTATTTTATCTCTCTCTCTCTCCTCGGAATAAAATTCCTTCTTCCCCATTTTCCTTGTTTCCGAGAATCTTCGCCTTCATTTCCTTCTCCGAATAAAAGGAATATCCAAAGATCAGAGGATTTGATCGATCGCATCTTCCCCAACAACCATGAAATCCTCATCCTCCGCCCCGCCGACGCCGTCCTCCTCCTCGCGCCGCCGCAAGCCAGGGCTCTCCCTCCCACTCCCCCAGCGCGACACATCCCTCGCCGTACCCCTCCCCTTACCGCCGCCGACGACGACGACGTCCAACTCAATCAGCTACGGCGAGCTCGAGCGCCTCAGCCGAATCGGAAGCGGAGCCGGCGGCACCGTGTACAAGGTCGTCCACCGCCCCACCGGCAAAATCTACGCCCTAAAAGTCATCTACGGCAACCACGAGGACGCCGTCCGTACTCAGATGCGCCGGGAGATACAGATCCTCCGCGACGTCGACCACCCCAACGTCGTCCGATGCTTCAACCTCTACGACCACAACGCCGAGATTCAAGTCCTATTGGAGTACATGGATCGAGCCTCCCTGGAATCGGCTCACATCCCCAACGAGCCAACCCTATCAGATCTAGCCAGGCAGGTCCTCGCCGGCCTCCACTACCTCCACCGCCGGAAAATCGTGCACAGAGACATCAAGCCTTCGAATCTCCTCATCAATTCGAAAGGCACGGTGAAGATCGCAGACTTTGGGGTTTCGCGCGTCCTTGCTCAGACCATGGATCCTTGCAATTCGTCCGTTGGGACCATAGCTTACATGAGCCCAGAGAGAATCAACACCGATTTGAACCACGGATTGTACGATGGCTACGCTGGAGATATATGGAGCTTTGGGGTTAGCATCCTCGAATTCTATTTGGGGAAATTCCCATTCTCCGTAGGCAGACAAGGCGATTGGGCGAGTCTGATGTGTGCTATCTGTATGTCTCAGCCGCCCGAAGCCCCAATTACGGCCAGCCGTGAATTTAGGGATTTCATTGGGTGTTGTCTGCAAAGGGATCCAGCGAAGAGGGGGGCTTCTTCGCAGCTGTTGAAGCATCCCTTCATATTACAGTACTGCAGCAATAGCATTGCTTCCGATTCAAACTGTGTGGTGAGTAATAATACGAGCGGTAATAATAGTCCAGTCTTGATGATGAATAATGTTAGTAGCAGTGGTAATGGTAGCAGTCACCAAATGCTTCCACCGCCGCCTTTGCCGAGCTACAGGCCTCAAAGGCAGCAGTTTTGATGGGCTAGATGATGATATTCGATGCAGTTTGTTTTTCTTCTTTTGGGATGAACGTATGATTTCGGGTGGATCAGATGAGATATGGGTAAGTGAAGAGAAGGGGATATGGCTTGCGATTACAGTCGATGGTGGAAGAAAGGGAAGGGAGGTAAATAAGGATTCGTTTTTCGACATAATCTTTGATTCGATAGATGCTATTTACTACTACTGCTGCAGTTGTATGGCTGCTTTGGGAAAGGTTTGTGCTGATGATATGTACACTGCATCTTTTATTGAAATCCTTTAACATCTTATGTTGTCTGATTCTTAACGGTTGAACATCGTCGCGGAGCTTTCAAGTCGTCTTATTATCGCATGTGAGATCTTTTTCGTTACTTTTCGGGGGTTGTAAGAAAAGGGTTCGTTTGTATGTCGAAGAGTCCATCTAGTACAATGTCTTGATCATTAGAGATTTTGCTTCCTTATAGGCCTTTGGCCATTGCATTGCATTGCATTATATTACACAGAAGAATGCGAAGTCAAGAAAGAAAAGAACAGATCATAATTTATGTCATGGTAAGGTGGATGGTAAGTTCATGTGTTAGTGTTATTGCAGTGATAACAGAAAAGTACAATGATAAATACTTGGCTTAACTAAAGGTTAGTGATACATAGAATATGATATAACATTGACAATTACATCAACTTAGAAATCCAAGAACAACTCATACGGGTAATTTCTGTTGTCGCTTTTATAGAAACTTTCCCTTTATTCTTCTCTCCAGCGAAGAACCCTAAACTAGAAATGCTCCATCTCCCTTTGCCTCCTTAGAGAGGTATGGGAAGGATACAATCTTTTTATGGTTTTTTTTATTATTTGTTATTATTCTTATTATTTTATCTTTTCTAGCTTTCTTTAGTTTGCTTTCTTTTTATTCTCCCCTTGTGGGAGGCTTTTGACTCCCATTTTTGGGAGTTAGTCTTCCTCAATGGAAGTTTTTCTTCCCCTTTATGGGGTTTTCTTCCGCTTAATGGGGTTTATTCTCTTATTAGAGACGTTGATATCTATTGTCAAGAGCTTTCCATTCTCAAGGGTTATGGGGAAGCTTTTTTGTTTGGATATTTAGAGTGTGTTTGGTTGGGGGTATTAGAGGGGATTATGGAGTATAGGATTTACTAAAGTAGTGTTTGGTTGAAGGGTTTATTTAAAGGTGAGATTTAATTAATACCCCCTTAATACCCCTTATTAGGTATTAATTAAAGGAGTCTTCACCCCTCCCTTTATTTAATACCACCTTATTATTAATTATTTTTATTTCAAATTGTATTACTTCTCTTTTTTCCTTTCTAATCCCTCCCCCCTCTCTCTCCCTCGTCTCCCTCTCTCTCTCTCTCTCCCCCGTCTCTCTCCATCTCTCTCTCACCGTCTCCACCTCTCCCCCACTTACCCCCACTCTCTCTCTCCCCCACTCTCCCTCTCCCCTCTCTCTCTCTCTCCCCCACTCTCCCTCTCCCCTCTCTCTCTCTCTCCCTTCCTCTCTCTCCACTCTCTTTCTACCGGAAATTTTAATTGAAAAAAGGGTAAATTTGTAATTATAATTATTAAAACCTAATATCATTTAAATCCATATACCAAAAATGTTAGACATCATTACTTAATCCCATCAACCAAACATTTTTAAAAATTCATACCCTCCATTATATAAACACAACTTAAACTAATACCATCTAAACCCATCCCTCCAACCAAACGGGCTGTTAGGGTTTCAGTGGGAGAATGTTTCAAATCTGAACCAAAAGAGGTAAATCTTCATCAAATTGAAGATATAATTGTTGTCGGAGTAGCGCTCGTCATCATAGGCTAAAAATTTATAGCCTACGACATTTGTTTTAATAGCCACCAATGTTGTGGAATTTTAGATTCATCTTGTTGTACAAGTCCAAACTTTTGGGTAGTGTTGGTTTGAAAATTTTATGAATTTGATTGTTCTTTACCTAGGTTCAATCTTCTTTGTGAATTGTGTTGTGCTCATATGATGAGCATTTATTCCTATTAGTGTTGTCGTTGTCACAAGAGGAAACCGTGGCTGCTTAGCCAATGTAATTGTTTTTTATGAATGAGTTTAGCAAGCTTTCGTTGGAAATAAAAAATAAAAAATCCAAGAACAACACCAACCCAAGATTCATAGCCTGTCTAAACCCAATGAAAGCCCATGCATTAGTGTAGCTCAAGACATAGCCCAAACCAAACCCATGTAACAAGCCCAAACTCAAGACAGAAGTCCATTAAAGCCCAAGCCCAATATCAGACTAGGCCCACAGTGAGCCCAACATTTCCCAAACCCAAGCCCATTTAAGCCCCCAACGATCCCCCGACCAAGAGTTGACCTTTGATTTGGGTTGGATTGGATGGGGAGATATGCTTACGTTGACTTTGCAAATAACTTCTGTGGCGTAAGACCATCGTTAATTTAATGAGATAGTCCTACAGAAAAATAAAGGCTTTTTTAATTAAATAATGTGAAAAAACTAATTTAATGAAATAGGGTCGTTTTTGAAATATTTAACAAAATAGGATAGTTCGCGATTAATACCCGCGGCGGCGCGCCCATTAAGGGGAAGGGCGACGCCGCACCCATTAGATCCGCTGCTCCCTTTTTATTATTTTTTTATTTCTTAGCGTCGCCCCAATTAGGGACGACATTCACTTTTTTTTTTTATTTTTTATTTTAACTTATTTGATATTTAATTATATAATCCACCAACTCATAAAATCATCGTTATTACATGTGATTTACATAATAAAAATTTATAAACGTATCTAAATTATTGTTTGTTTCACGACGATTAAAATGATATGCATATCTTATATTTTTTGTTATTCGATAGGAGGAGGAGACCTCTTATATATATATACTGAATTGAAGAGCTTGAATTATCCGATGTGGGACGACACCCTTTAAATATTTTTTTTATTTTCATTTTCATGACGATTAACAAATACTAATTTATAAAAATAAATATAGTATTTTCGAATATCGAAAAATATAAGATATACATATCATTTCAATCGTCGTGAAACAAACAATAAATTAGATGCGTTTATTGATTTTTTTAATGTAAATGATGATTTTATGATTTGGTGGATTATATAATTAAAATATAAAACAACTTAAAATTTAAAAAAAAAAGAGAAGTCAAACGAATGGGGCGACTTAATTAAAAAAAATAAAAAAGTCGCCATTTAATTATTTTTTAATTTTTTAAAATAAAAAAATATTTTCGAATAACGAAAATTATAAGATATTCATATCATTTTAATCGTCGTGAAACAAACAATAAATTAGATACGTCTATAAATTTTTATTATGTAAACCACATGAAATAACGATAATTTTATTATTTGGTGGATTATATAATTATAAATAAGAAATAAGTTAAAATAAAAAATAAAAAATGAAATAAAAAAGTGAGTGTCGCTCCTGCCCCTAATGGGGGCGACGCTAAAACATACGAAAAAAAAATAATAAAAAGGGAGTGTCGCGTCTAATGGGTGCGACGCCGTGAGTATTAACCGCGAACTACCCTATTTTGTTAAATCTTTCAAAAACGACCCTATTTCATTAAATATTAGTTTTTGACATTATTTAATTTACTATTGTAAATTAATTAATTTAATATTATATATTTATATATTATCGCACCCCATTTCAGTGTGCCAAGTGTACTAGTAGTAAGAGAGAGAGAGAGTAGAGAGAGATGTGGAATATAATATACTGTCACAGGATGAGGATGATAACTAGGGGTGTTCAAAAGATGGTTAACCGACCGAACCATACCGAAAACCGATTTTTCGGTACGAACCGATAACCGAACCGAAAATTTCGGTTCGGTAATCGGTTATCGATTTTTACTTTTTCGATTAATCGGTTTGGTTATGGTTATAGTGTTCGGTAAACCGGTTTAACCGAATAACCGAACAATTATATATATACTATTGGATTGTCTTTTTGCACTTATGCCTAAACATTCTTTTAAATAAGGCCCAAATCAATCACGGCCCAAGATTTATGATTTTTACACTAATTAATAATTCATATTTAAATAAAATGAAAAGGATAGAAACAGACAGATCGTCACTTCAGACCCCAATTGAACAAAACAAACATTTTTACCTCTTGCTGCAGTTCGCACTTCTCACTGGTTCAACTTTCAAGGGTTCTAATTCATGTCCTTGCTCTTTTTCTTGCTGGATATAGGTTAAGATATTTTTCATCTAACACAAAATAACTCTGTGGGTATATACAAATTAGCTTGATTGTGGCTGTGCCGCACTGCCGCTGTGGGGATGAACTTGTGTGGGGTTTATTAGCTCTCAGGTGTGGTGTCTTGTTAATATATGTGCTGAAATTATTATTTGTGTGGCTCAGGTGCTGAAATAAGAGGTATCGATTAGGGAAAGAACATGATAAATGGTTAACCGAAAATAACCGGAATTATTTTGGTTAAAACCGAACCGAACCGAAAAATATTCGGTTCGGTTTTCGGTTAATAGAATCATTGAACGGAAATATTCGGTTAACCGAATTTTCGGTATGGTTCGGTTCGGTTTAACCGAATGAACACCCCTGATAACAACATTTTATAGAAATGTTTTTAATTATTATATAGTAAATTGTAAAAGTTATTTATTTCTCATTACAGCCTCAAAACCTGTCCATGAGAGCGATGCGCTGCGGCACGTAGGATTGGAACCATTCTACAAGTCTGTTATTATTTTTATATTGCAACTTGATAGTGTATTATCAGACAACAATTGTACTTGTATCTCACAAAGATTTTCTTGTAAGAAAAACCATCAAATTTGGGATATGATATATTTGATATTGCTCGTTCAAAGTCAAACGAAAGCAAAAAGACGTGTAAGTAACTATCAATATCATGCATATGATTAGATGCATGGCATGAATGAAGAGAGAACATTAACTTGACCAATGCTTCAATTAAATAACTCATCTTACAAAACTTACAAAAGTCACTCTGTCTCTCTTATCCTAACATGTACAGCTAACAACCCACTGTACGCGCCACAATCGAAGGAATTACATACATATAGAAAAGAATAGTAAGTTCGAAAGAGAAACGAGTCTTGCAATATTTAACTTTAATAATAATGTCAAAGTTAGAACATTACCATTGTTACCACCATTGTAATAGTTTCTTTTTTTTTTGGTAAGAGAATGTCACTAATACACATGGCTGCACGTGTATTTACGTCAAGTCAAACCAAGAGAAAGAGAAACATCCTCGAAGAATACCATAAACCCTCTCCCTATATATATATATATATATATACAGTAAAATCCTCATAACTTCACATTCCCAAAAGAAAAACAAATATTGCATAAAGATAAACAAAGATAAGAAAATATTCAGTTCTAATTATGACACAATGAATTCTTTCAAAGGCTACGGTAAAGTAGACGAAATAATAGAGCAAGCAGACTTCAAACGCAAAACACGCAAGCGGATAATCATTATCGCCGTCTCCACCGTCGTCCTACTCGCCCTAGTCGTCGGAATCGTCGCCGCAACCCTAACCCACAAATCCAAATCCTCCGTCGAAGCCCCGGCGAGCAAGTCTTCGCCGGCGGCGGCCATTAGATCCGTTTGCAGCGTCACCCAATACCAAGAATCGTGCTACACCAGCCTGGGCTCGTCGAACGCCACCGACCCAATGAAGATCTTTCAGTACTCTCTCAAAGTCGCTTTAGACTCCTTGAAGGAGGCGGCGGCGAACTTTTCCGGCGAGTTCGCCGGCAGGGCGGAAGACATTTTGGTGAGGGAAGCTCTGAGTGTTTGTGGGACGGTGCTGAACGACGCCGTTGAGACGATGGACGACGCCGTGGGTTCGAGCGGCGACGTGGACGAGCTGATGACGTGGCTCAGCACGGTGGTTACGGATCAAGAAACGTGTTTGGACGCTTTGGTTGAGGCGAATGCGACTTTCGTCGGAGATGTCGGAGAGTTTTTGAGGAATTGCAGCGAGTTTGCTAGTAATAGCTTGGCCATTGTTTCGAGGTAAGCAAAAAGCTTGAAACCACGCCTTTTTTTTTTTTCTAATCAAGATTTAATTAATTAATTATAAACTAGTTTTACTAGGACTCCTTACGTGTTTGCAATGGTAATTGTTGGTTTTAATAAATGATATTTAAAAATAGAATGAGTTAGTGATTGTGAGGTGGTTTAAGATGCTTGTTTTATAAGTTTTTTTAATAGTAAGTAATGTTGGAAAAATTAATTCGTTAACTAACCTACTAATTTAGACGGTGTTTGGAAACACTTCTGAAATGGACTTCTAATCCAAAAGTACATTTTGAAAAGTAAAATACGCTTGGTAAGAATATGAGATGAAATTTAAAATAAGTTATTTTCTAAAAGTCAATTTGAGGGAAACAACTTTTAGTCACTTTTTAAAGCTACTTCTCCCACTTTTTCAAAAATTCGTTCTCACCAAACACTACAAAAAAATACATTTAGAAAAGCTACGTCTCAAAAAGTTCATTCACCAATGCAATTATGATTCAAAAAGGGAACCAAACTAGCCCTTAGTTTTTACCCTAGATTTTATGAAAGTGTATAATTTGGTAACAATAAATACATTCTTCATTGCCCACATGGATAGTAATCTAACCCCATTAAATTGCGTGTCAAAATCTTAGATTTTCGATGATGTGTCGAAAATCGAACGAAGTTGGATAGTGTACCAACGTAGGTATTGGTAGTGGTGACAATATTACACTGATTGATTGTCTTTAGGGTCATATCTGCCATGGATAAAGTCAAGAACAAAATCAACCCAAATACAAATCGACGACTGCTGGCGGAGGGAGATGATTTCCCCGCATGGTTCAAGGTGGCCGACCGGCGACTACAGCAGACAAACCCAAAGCCCGACGTTACGGTGGCCGCCGACGGCAGTGGAGACGTGAGGACGATCAAGGAAGCAGTGGCAAGAATTCCGAAGAAGAGTAAGAAGAGATTCATAATATACGTAAAGAAAGGAACGTATTTCGAGAACGTTGTTTTGGACAAATCAATGACCAACGTCATGATGTACGGCGACGGCAAGGATCTGACAGTGGTTTCCGGCAGAAAGAACTTCATTGATGGCACGCCAACCTTCGCCACGGCCACCTTCGGTAAAATTTTTATAATATAGTTTTTATGGCTTAATTATATTTCAGGCTCGTATGTTAGATCGAGTGACGTTTTAAGCTAAATGTAACAATTTTAGTTCTACAAGTATAAAAATAGAACCAATTTATGGACATTCAATTAAGGGTGACAGTTTTCGTCATCTAAGTATCAAAATTGAAGCAATTTATGCTTGTAGCGCTCAAGATGCTGCACTGGATTACATTTATTGTCTTTTCCTATAATTAAGCGTCACTCATTGTCGAAGTGAGCATCTAGGGCGCCACACTTTAAATTGCTTCAATTTTGATACTTACTGGATTAAAATTTGTTTTCATCAAATTAAGTTTCTATTAATTTTTTTCCTTACGAGGTGACACTAATATGGAGTAAAAATGTCGGGTTAAAGTTAGATTTTTGTTAACTGTCTTAAAATCGCTTCAATTTGGTATTTATAGGACTAAAATTATTCAAGTTGTTGACTAAAATTGCATCCATTAGCTATTGCCTTCATTGTTATACCTAAAAGCATTAATTAATTGATACTGAACTAAGTGTCTTTTAACAATATAACTAAGCCTTAATTCAATTCCATTTCCATCTGCTGTGCGAATTGGTTTCCATCTCTGATAAAAACGTATGCTTTCACAGCGGTGGTGGGGAGCGGATTCATCGCCAAAGACATGGGTTTCAAGAACACCGCCGGGCCGGCGAAGCACCAGGCGGTGGCCTTCCGTTCCGGCTCCGACCAATCCGTCTACTACGGCTGCTCCTTCGACGCCTACCAAGACACGCTATACGCACACTCCAACCGACAATTCTACCGCGGCTGCGACGTGGCGGGGACCGTCGACTTCATCTTCGGAAACGCCGCCGTCGTCTTCCAAAACTGCAATATCCGGCCGAGGCAGCCCATGGCCGGCCAGTTCAACACCGTCACCGCCCAGGGAAAGAAAGACCCGAATCAGAATACTGGGATTTCGATTCAGCGCTGCAATCTCAGTCCGATGGGAAGGGTGACGGCGCCGACGTACCTCGGCCGGCCGTGGAAGGCGTACTCGACGACGGTGGTGATGGAGAGCAGCATCGCCGGCGGGTTTTTGAGTCCGTTGGGATGGGCGCCTTGGGTTTCGGGCGTGGAGCCGCCGAGGACGATTTTCTATGGGGAGTATAGGAATAGTGGGCCTGGGTCGGGTACGGGCGGGCGGGTTAAATGGGCCGGTTTTAGGCCCAGTTTGACGGCAGCGCAGGCTAAGCTTTTTAATGTGCAGTCTTTCATTCAAGGGACTGTTTGGTTGCCGGCTACTAAGGTTGCTTTTGATTCGACATAAAATGTTTTTGGTTGGTTATTTAGCGGCTGACATTTTGTTTGTTTTGTAACATGAATTTTGTTTGTTGTAATTGTAACATTAGTTTTTGATTTGTATATTTTTTATTTAGCAATGTCCGACTCACTCATGCGGGTCCGGCCGGTGCTGACCGGACCGGTCAAAAATCGGTCCGGTTAGGGTCCGGTTTAATTTAAAATAAATAAAAATTTTGGTTTAAATAAATTATACAAAATAGGAAAATCAATAAATTAGTTTGGTCTAGTGGTTAAGTTATTGGTATTTTACTTAATGGTATGTTCGAATCCACCCAACACCCTAATACTTATATTTTATAATTAATCTTTTAGCTCACTATTTTATTTTTATAACTCATAGATTTAATACTTGACATACGATTAATTTATAACAACTCACTCAATTTAGTTTTATTTAATTTTACCACTTAATTTATATAATTATAGTTAAAGTTCATAAAAACATGTATTTTCTCATATTATTTGATTAATTCATATATAAATTATATATTTATTATATTTAAGATACAGGATTTACCCCGGTTTGATTCCGGTTCTATACTGGTTAAACCACTAAACCTTAAACCACTAAAATTTCCGATCCGGTTCGAGAACCTGGTTTCAGAACCTTGCTCACAATACAAAAACACAGTAAACTTGGTGCAAAAGTAGATGTGTTTTGAGATTCAATAACTCTAATTATATTCTATATATTTGTAAACTTTTTTATATTTAATCATAAAAACTAAAATAAAATAACTTCAATTTAAATTATGAAATGGAAAATTATTTATTATAATTTTTTAAAGAAAATATTAAATTTAATAGGATTAAAAAATTACAGATATATAAATACAGTATAAACTCTATAAATTAATATAGTTGGGACCGACCAAATTTATTAATTAAAAGACTTATTAAATTAATAATTATTAATTTATCGGGTATCTACCCATAAATACCTATTTGAATAAAAACTTACAGATCAGTACCTATGTCAGAAATTTTTACAGATAGGTACCCTATTTAATTTGTACCAGTCTCTTCAGTCATGTTGTACCTTCCTGTGTATGTATTGCGTGCCATAACACGTTGATATAGGGTACCAAAATGTGCTTGTACGGCGTACCAAATGTGTAAATAGGGCGTACCTAAATGTGCTAATACGGCGTACCATTTTCTAAATGTATTACGTACCACAATATGTTGATATAGGGTACCTAAATATGTTGTATGGCGTACCTGCGGCGGATCGGGTACCTATCTGCAAAAAGTTTATTCTGTTAGGTACCTATATATAAAAAAATGCTGACAGAGTACTAAATTACAAGTTTTTTTACATAGGGGTATTTATGTTTAAAGACCCCTTAATTTATCAATAAATTAATATTTTATTAATTTATAGTGTATGTTACCTTTCAAACTTCCCAAACATCAAATTACCTTCAATCTCCTATGTCCTAAGTGAACGTCGAATTAAGGATCAAACCTTTAATTCCCGAGTCTATCATAATCCGTGGGTGTTAATGTACAATTAGAGACAATATGCAAGTGGAAATAGATTTTAACAAAAAACAAATGACAACTGAGTACTTTTTCAATGTAATATGAGAATGTTTTTATGGAATTATTAATTTATAATTTATACGGGACCTATAGAATTATCAAAACTATTATCTTATAATTTTAGAGAATTATTAATTTAGCACGTTATCCCCGAGTAGGGACCGGCCGGAAATATTATATTAAAAAGTTTATTAAATTATCGAGTATTAATTTATAGTATAGAGTTTTCTATTGTAGAGAGAAAAAAAGATGGTGTAGCATTTTACACACGCATCATAAACATATGATTAATTGTATTTTAATAGTATAAAATACTTATAACTGTTACTAATTTCTAATTATATATATGCGTGCTAAACTCATGACGTTATGTTGTTTGGATTTATGATATTATCACTCTAAAATAGATTTTTTTTTGGATTTATGAACATTATCACTCTAAAAATAGTGTTATATCGTTCTTCAACACAAAATTTAATAGGAATTTAGCGTTTGATTTGGAGGATGTATTATTAACAATAATATATTAGTATTTAACACGAGGATAACCATTTTAATAACTAGTCTAAATTGCACACTCATATACGTGTGCTAAATAATATATAAATCATTTATTAAATATTAAATAACAATTACTAAAAATAGAAGGGTAAATGTGACAATATATAAATGCAAGATAGTGGATGGTTCTTATTTTTGATTTTATGTCAATTATTAATTTGAGAAAAATTCTGATTGTACACCAATTTGATCGGTTTTTAACTCTACTTAGCATTAATACGAGAGTATAGAGGTAAGAAAGATACGAGACATAAATACTATTTTTTTGTCATCACTCATCAAGTCAAGGTAACAAAGTGATTTATTATTTATTAATTTACAAGAAGGTACATATACAAACGTAGCTAGAGCTGTCAATTGGTTCCGTGGCCCGCGGGCCGGGCTGGGATATTTTAGGCCCGCCAAGGGGCGGGCCAAAACGGGCAACCCGCGCGGGCCGCGGGCTGGCCCGGCCAGCCCGCCAATTTAATAAAATTATATTTATATTTTATATTATATATTGTGTTTAAATATATTAATTTAATAGTTAATGATTCATTAATTATACCATAATTAATAACATATATATTTAAAAATATAGAATTAATAAGTTGTTTATCCATAATTTATTATTAAATATCTTAATTAACTAAAACTAATTAATAAATTAAATTATAAAATAAAAATACAAAAAATAAATAATATATATAGGCGGGCAGGCCTGGCACGCGGCCCGCCGCGGGGCGGGCCGTTCCCCCATTTTGGAGGCCCGCTAGATGGCGGGCCAGCCCGCCCCGCCAAGTGGCGGGCTTTGGCGGGCGGCGGGCCAACCCGGCCCGGCCCGCCATTTTGACAGCTCTAAACGTAGCCATGGAAATACATAGCGAACATTCAACGCCAACCTATCAGATTCGATTACAAGGACCAACAAAGCCTCAAGCTTTGTCGTCTTCCTCGGACACAGTTTCAGCAGCTTCAGTCTTGCTTGGAACTAACAAAAAGTAGGAAGCCATGGCTTCTCTGAACCTCTTCTTATAATCTTTCGGAGAAACCGATGATGTCCGCCGATCATTACCTCCGCCAATTCCCAACGCCTTGGCGCAAGTCTTCACCAACTGCTTGTCCCAAGTCGTCCTATTCCTCTCCGCCGCGGCGTACGCGACGATCCCGACGGCGAGTTCGCGGCTGTCCCCGTCGACGCCGGCGAGGAGTGAGTATTCAGCCACGCCCGCCGACTGTTTGTAAAAATTCCCCACAGAGCACAGCAGACGAAATTAGAGTTTTGAAAATGGTAAGGAAAGGAAGCAGAAAAAAACTCACGGCAAGAAAAGCAGTATCGTTCCAAACAGCTCTTTCGAGCAATCTCTTGTATTTACTCCATACGAAGATCGGAGAAGTTTACATGCGTTCGATCATTTTCCCGTCGTCTAACAGCACTTTATCGGGTAGAAGATCGTTGGGATTTCTCGAGTATCCCTTGAGATCGTAAACTTGGGTCAACCTTAGACCGAAAAGATGATTCTCCATGACCATCAGGTACGTTTTCGAGCCCTTATTATTACCTTCTTTGATGCTTTTCGATGAAACCTAGGAATAAAAAAGTTCAACAGTATATCAAAATCGAGGGAAATAAAAAAGTTTGAATCATAGTTCAATTCACCTGATAGATTCCCAGTATCTTAGCCAGGCAAGAGGGCCCATTTGAAGCGATCGATTGGAATACATACTTGAAATAGTCTTGAGCGAAATCGGTGAACGATTCTAACTCAGCCTTGGTAACTTCCTTTACTAAGAATCGATCTTCTTTGAAGCTCTTCTTCTCTTTATTATTACCGTTCTTAAAGCTACGAAGGGACTTGACGAAATCTGCTTGGGAGGGATAGTAGAGGCTTCGAATTGCCTCGAAGATCTTCGCATAATAGCAAGTGACGCTGTGTAAGCAAATCGCTTCCTCGTCTCCTCCATTGATGAGCTGATCGTGGTTGTTGAAAGTGACGGTTATGTCCTCAGTCCCATGGCTTATGTAGGATTCGGACATGGTTTCGAGGAAGGGGCGAAATGTCCCGAAATCGGAGAGATGCACTTGATAGTCGGGGAGTTCGAGGGCCCGAGCTATGATGCTCGTGCCACTCGATTCTTGATTCTGTTGACGATCGTCGTTTTCGCTGCTGATTGAATGAAGCTTCTGTGGAGGTAGTTTGATGGAATGAACGTCGATCGACGAGCAACGAAAGCAGGCGACCATATTCTCGAATCTGTTCGTATAAGCGAAAAACGAAGAAAACCAGGGAATGATTAGTGTAAAATGAAGGAATACCCTCAAAAATATTCGAAGAAAACTCTTATCCATATCGTATACATCATCCATCCTTTTTGTACAAGTGACAAGGCCAAGACAAAAGGAAAATATTACAATATTAATTCCTTACTAGAATATTTACCTTATAGAACTATTCTATCCAATCCTATCTTTGAGTGTAATATTTACCATATAGATAATATTCTATCCAATCCTAGTATATACAAATATACTCGTCATTACCCTCCCTCAAGTTGGAGCGTGCAAATCACAAACGCCCAACTTGCGCAATAAATAATCAAACTGGGTAGTACCAAGTGCCTTCGTAAAAATGTCCGCTAATTGATCAGTACTACGCACAAAACGAGTCTCAATTGTTCCTTTTTGAAGTTCATCACGTACGAAATGACAGTCAATCTCAATGTGTTTGGTCCGTTCGTGGAAGACAGGATTGGCTGCAATGTGAATGGCGGATTGACTGTCACAATAAAGTTGCATGGGAAGAGTATGAGAAATCCCAAAACAATAAAGCAGTGCCTTTAATCACTTGAGTTCGCACACCGTCATGGCCATAGATCGATATTCAGCTTCGGCCGAAGAGCGAGACACAACTGCCTGCTTTTTGGTCTTCCACGAAACTGGTGAATTTCCCAAGAGAATGAAATACCCAGTTAGAGATCGGCGAGTCAAAGGACAACTCGCCCAGTCAGAATCACAATAAGCTCGTATTCGTAAGTCATAATCAGGCCTTAGAAGAATTCCTTGACCAATCGGCCCTTCAAATATCTCACCACTCGAAGCGCTGCATCCCAATGCTCTTCCAATGGGTTCTGCATGAATTGAGCTAAAACATGCACACCATACGATAACTCTGGTCGAGTGAGAGTAAGATAAATCAGACGACCAACAAGCCGGCGATACCGAGCAGGATAGACAGCGGCTTTCCCTGTGCAAGTGTCAGTCGATGGTTTTGCTCCACTGGAAAGCGTGAAGGCCGAGCAGCCAACAACCCAGCCTCAATTACAATGTCCAACGCATACTTACGCTGACACAAAAACAACCCAGCACTACTTCGAGCAACTTCCACACCCAAAAAATACTTAAGAGGCCCCAAATCCTTCATGTGAAAACAAGAACTTAAGTAGTCCTTAAATCGCTCGATAGTGTTGTGATCATTTCCACCAATGACAAGATCATCAACATACACAAGTACATACAAATGAATCTGATCACGAGAATAAGCGAATAACGAGTAATCTGCATGGGACTGAACAAATCCATAAGTAGATAAAGCCCCTGCCAACTTGGCGAACCAACATCGGGGTGCCTGACGAAGCCCATAAAGTGATTTTCGCAAGCGACATACCTGATCAGGATGAGTAGAAACAAAACCAGGAGGTAGTCTCATGTACACTTCTTCATCTAATTCGCCATGAAGAAAAGCATTGTGCACATCCATCTGGTGTAATTCCCAGCCTTTAGCCATGGCTATAGTAAAGAACAAGCGAATTGTAACCAATTTGGCGACTGGGGCAAACGTTTCATGATAATCAACCCCTTCAACTTGATTGTTTCCAAGTATAACAAGTCGCGCTTTATAGCGCTCAATAGTCCTCGTCTGAGTGATATTTGATCTTATAAACCCACTTGCTGCCGAGTGGCCTTTTGCCAACAGGAAGTTGTTGAACGATCCAAGTACCGTTCTTTTCGAGAGCCGAAATTTCATCACTCATAGCCTGACGCCAACGAGGATCTTTTACAGCCTCAGAATAACATCTAGGCTCTTGCCCATTAGTAACAGCCGCAAAAAATGTGCGATGGGATACGGAAAATCTAGAATAATCAACATAATGCGTCAATGCATGAGGAATATCAGACGACTCACCACTGACTGCACCAACCAAGTAGTTCTGCAAACGGGTCGACTGTTGTTTCACGCGATGGCCTCGACCTAAATTCTCCATCGAAACTGTTGGGTCAGCCGCATTTTCCGTTGTGGTTGGTGCAACCGTCACCACTGGAGCAGGAACATCTGCCAAAGACGATGAGGACGTCTCGCCGCAAGTGTCGTTCGAGACGCTGGTTCAATAGGGGTTTCCGATTCAGTCGAAGCCATGGGTTGAACCGCTGGTTCGATCGTTGATTCACTAACCAGGGTGCCCTCCCTAAACATTGCATCGTCGAACTCAGCAGCAACCTGTGGAACCTGAGCAGTGGATGTAACAGAAGAAGAACCATAAGGAAAATCTTGTTCAGAAAAGACCACATCACGAGACACAAAAAATTCCTTAGTATCAAGATCGAACATTCGCCACCCTTTCGCCCAAACGGATAGCCCACAAAAATACATCGTCTGCTCCTACTACCAAACTTGTCGTTCGCTCGATTCAAAGTTTTTGCATAGCCAAGACAACCGAAAACTCGTAAGTTAGTGTAAACAGGTGGTTTTCCAAACAGACATTCATAAGGAGATTTGCCCTGAAGGATTGAACTTGGTGTTCTATTAATCAAATACCCTGCAGTAAGAACGCACTCGCCCCAAAACTTGATAGGAAGCCCAGCCTGGAATCGTAAAGCGCGTGCAACGTTAAGAATGTGTCGATGCTTGCGTTCCACTCGTCCGTTCTGTTGCGGGGTACCTACGCAGGAAGTTTGATGCAATATTCCATTTTCATCGAAATAATTCTTCAAGCAGGCGAATTCGCACCCATTATCGCTTCTTATTATTTTGACATCTTTGTTAAACTGTCGATGAACCATGGCCATAAAAATTTTCAAACTTTTGCCAACATCTGATTTGGTAGTAGCAAGAAAATCCACACGCTGCGTGAAAAATCATCAACAATTGTGAGAAAGTAAGATGCCCCACAAGAGGATTTAACACGATAAGGCCCCCAAACATCGCAATGAATTAGTTCAAAAATATCAGTAGCTTTATTCATACTATCAGGAAAAACATTTCGAGTTTGCTTAGACTTCATGCAAACGTCACAAACTTTATTCGAACTCTTATTGCTATTTCCCACAAATTGCTCCAACACTCTATCAGACGGATGACCAAATCTTTGATGCCACAGATCGAAAGACACGTCATGCTCTACCATAAGTCCTTTTATTTCAGCCACTGATCTTAAATAGTACAAATTATCTTTTCTTTCACCCAGTCGTCCAATCATCATCCTCGAACCTGGGTCCTGTAGTTCACACGCCTGCTTAGTAAACAGAATATCACAACCACTTTCATCCACAAGTTGCGAAACAGACATTAGATTGCATGTCAGATTCGGCACATAGAGAACACTATCAGAACCAATATGTGAATTAAATTCGACCTTTCCTTCTTGCTTCACAATAGATCGCCGTCCATCGGGTAATCCCACAACGCAATCATAAATATTCTTTAAGAAGCTCAAACAAGGCAAAAAACCAGTCATGTGTCGAGAACAACCAGAATCAATAATCCAACGCAACAAATTCTTACCACTGAGCTTCTCGTTCGACGGTGGTTTGCACTCCTTCATAAAGCTCATAAACATGTCCCATTGTTAAGCGTTGAAGCCCACATGAGTGCCTTTGCTTCCAGAATCCGCCATCGACCCACCACCGTCTTCAATTTGGGCAGCATGTACATACGTTTGTCCAGACCCGAAAGCCCTACCGCGTCCACCATGCGGCCCAATTCCGCCGCGACCTGACGACGCTCCACGCCCCAAATTTTTGCCTCCGCTTCGTCCACCAGTTCTTGGCCGATCTCCCCACCACTCTGGGTATCCATGTAGTTGAAAGCAAGAGGTGGATTCATGGCCTGCTTTTCCACAATGATTGTAAACGGTTCCTTTATCAGTTTTACGAGCCCCTGATGTAATCGCCAAATTTTGGACAGCGAAGCTCATAGCTTCGACTTTGCCTTCTCTATTCCTCACCATGCCATGAACGCGTTCTTCCTGACATATTTGAGCATAGACACGACCAATTGAAGGATGAGGGTCAGTGTTCAAAATATGCGATCGAGCATTCGCAAAGATACCGTCGTCCAGTCCCATCAGAAACTGGTGTACACGCTCTTCCTCCCTTTGTTTGTCGATTCGTCCACTCAAATTGCATGTACATCCGCCGCAAGCACAAACAGGTGTTTGCGTGTATTGCGACAATTCCTCCCACACATGCTTTACCTTTGCAAAATACGAAAGCACGCTCATACCGTGTTGTTTTAGGTTGGCCAATTCTGCCCTCAGTTCTTGAATGCGCGGACCGTTGGTTACGTGAAACATCTCCTTGAGTGAGTCCCACAGTTCCTTCGCCGTCTGTCCCGGAGTGATCATCGATCGCAGTTCGGGTTCGATTGTGTTCAACAACCATGCAACAATCATTGAGTTCACCGCCTTCCAATCCTCCGTGGTTGGCATCGTCGATTTCTCATCCGGCTTTGTCAATGAACCATCAACAAAACCCCATTTCTTCTTGGCCGGAAGCGCAATCTGAATTGCCCTTGCCCATTCGTCGTAGTTGTTCAATTTGAGTTGAACTTGGGTTATGATATTTCCGGGGTTATCACTCGATGTCAGGAGATAACCCGAACTCAAGCCTTCTATTGCTTTGCTCGTCTCAGCCATGATGGCTCTGATACCATGTAAAATGAAGGAATACCCTCAAAAATATTCGAAGAAAACTCTTATCCCTATCGTATACATCATCCATCCTTTTTGTACAAGTGAGAAGGCCAAGACAAAAGGAAAATATTACAATATTAATTCCTTACTAGAATATTTACCTTATAGAACTATTCTATCCAATCCTATCTTTGAGTGTAATATTTACCATATAGATAATATTCTATCCAATCCTAGTATATTCAAATATACTCGTCATTAATTAGTATCTTAGTCCTATAAATTTTACGAAATTCGCTTTTCGTCCTCTAACTTATTCGCGTCCAAGTTCAATCCAGTATGTTTAGCCGCAACCAAAATTTTAGTCCTATAGCTTTCACGACGAAGTTCGATGTTCATGGCTTGAATTATCCACCTCCTAAACTTGTCCAGTACGGTATGCTTACACCATTTATCGTAAAGAGTCACTTGTTGTATTTTCCGATCATTTTTTTTTATCCCAATCAATTATCACAAAAAGTTTGGCTTTTTATTTTCAGTTCAAACTAAACCCTAGACCCCGTAAATTATGGAACATATTAGACTAGTTTTGCACAAGGACGACAGGTTAGAAAGGCATACGCCTAGTTAGAACGTACCCGAAATAGGTAAGACAGTCTCTATGTAACGAATGGCCACAGTTCGATTCAGCAGAATGATTCGTAAAGCACATCTTCAGAAATCTCGCGAAAGAAAGCTCCAGAAAAATCTCGGGCACCGCCGTCCTATGAGTCGACGGCGGTAATAAGAAGCCATTATCGCTTTTTCTTTGACACTTCAAGCATCGCCGCCATGCCCAAACCTTACCTTCTCCTAGGAGAATATCTGGGATTTTCTTCACGGAGACGAAAAGGCAAGTGTTTGGGTCGGCGCAGTAGCTATGAACGTGAGCTTCTGAGGGCATATCGCACGAGCTGCATATATAGCTCTGCGCAAAAGATCGAATAGTTATCAGTGCATTCAGATGATCAAAATATGGGATAACGGTATTTTGTCTCCGGTATTTGAGGTATGAGCATTTCTTGCCCTCTACACTCTAAGATGTCACTTTTAGTCCCCAGTTTTACCGACCCGTTTTGATCACCTGCTTAACAGAATTGCTCGTTTAGATGATATTTTAACACGCTAGAGCACATGATCTCATTTTAATCGACTTAAAACTTCAAACTTCATATTTTTCTTTGATTTAAACGCACGTGAGCATCATTACGCATCACATTTAAGGAATGATTGACAGTTTTGAAGTTGAGTTTAATGAAAAATTTAAAATGGCTCTCAGAATATAGAGGATCGGAAACGTCCCTGCCTCGAATATTCGGAACTAAAAATATCGATCGCCTTCAAAATAGCAAGAACGAAATTTTTTTACCTGATTCAACAGTAGTTCCTTGAGAAAACGATCCATGGTGGTGTCGGAGCTTCCATGGAATTCGATTCTTAAGAGATGAGGTTTTTCGCACGCAGTTCCCTTCGGCACACATAGCGAAGAAGATGAAATCAATATGCTTTGCTGGCGATCGGACGATGGATCATCATCATCGTACAGATCGAATACTGCAAGAACTTCATCTTCTGCTCTGGGAGGAAACCATAAGAGTAGATTTTCCTCAATATCTGCTGCGTAAGATTCATTGCTATCGTTACCATAAGAACTGCTTTGAGTTATTTGATCGCTTAATTTCTCCATTTCTGTACGTCACATTTTCTTTCTTTTTTCCCCCAAGATATTGTACATGTTATCTTTGATGGACTGAAGATGTCTATTAATAGTCGCCCATTTTGAATAAAATATAAAGAGTATGTTGGTTGGCAAAGATGTATTAGATTCGTTGGGACGTAAACGTGTGTATAGTTCATATGTTATGGCTTCATACGTTGGCATTTAATCATGGCAAAATCCCCCCAAAAAAATGTATATAATAAAAGTCAAGACCAATCAATCAAAAGGGACGACGACAAGTATGATTTTTCCAATGTTATTTCAACTCGAAGTGCTTACTTAGACATTTGATCTTTCTACTCTACTTTAAAAGGCCCATTATCGTCGTTTTAGCTGAAAATCGATTCTTTCTTGGCTGCTAAATTACTAAACGAACATATGTCGTACGTTAACTTGTCCGACGTAAGAATTTTAATTTATGAACAACTAAATTTTTACTACGTGCCGGATGTCCATCGTAAGAAATTTAATGTTTTTTTGCAGACTAAACTTTTTTTACGAGTGATATAAAAACCAAACTAAAAGATCTAGTGGGAAAACAAAAGCTCTCGTGACATTTCAATTATTTATTTTTCTTACTGTTTGATACGATAAAATAGTATTTCATCATTATTATATTATTGAAGCGCGCCAGGCATTAATCTATCACCGACTCGAACCACGTCCTCGATCCACATTTCAATCCACGAGATATAAATTAAATTCAAACTCCTTCACTTGATATAATACCTCCACAGCAAAAAACTCCACAACCCAACAAAAAATATTCACTTTCCTCAAAGTCAACGATTACTCATGTGTGTTAGTTAGTGTCAACATCTATTATGTTCTTTCTTTAATCTATGATATACACTTGATCATAGGAAAATGCAGTTAGTCAATGGTAGCAGTTATAGCGAAGAGCTGTTTATAAGTTCATGCAAAAACCAAAAGAAAAAGAAGACTAAAACAAAAGAGCACCAACCATCATCTTCTTCACCCATGGCTTACAACTTAGAATCCCTCTTGAGAATTCTTGATGATGTACTCCACGCCCATAACAAAACAACTTGGATTCTTGATGATTATCACAGAGATGAACTTCAATCCCTCTTTCAAAAGGTTTCCTCTCTAAAGCAACTTCTTGAAACCACCTCACACTTAAGGGGTCAACAGATCGAAGCCTTAGGGAGCGAAATCAGAGAAGCAGCTCATGAAGCAGAGGACATCATCGAACCCAAAATGGTCGATCAGATGCTCTCCAAACCCTACGCTAACAGCCTCAAACTCTTTCCCCCCTATGATAACAGCCTCAAAATCTTCCCTGCAAATCTCAGCAGAGTGACAGAGAAATTCGATCGGATATTTACGAAGCTGACGAAGATCAAACTCATGAGATGATCGAAGATCAAACTCATGAGATGATCGAAGATGCCTCATCGAGCACAGATTCAACCCCATTAACTGATCCAACAACTAATGCAAATCAAGATATTGTGGTGGGATTTGAGGACGACATGCTCAAGTTGCAGGATAGACTGACGAGCCAAACAAGGAACCACCAAATCGTACCTATAGTTGGGATGGGTGGGATAGGCAAGACAACTATCGCCCGTAAGCTCTACGACGATCCTTTGATCCGCTCCCATTTTCACGCCCGTGCTTGGGTCACCGTATCGCAGGACTATTCCGTGCGAGCCATTCTCTTTGATCTCCTCAGATGCATCGTTGGAGAACTCCCTGAAACAATGATGAAAGAAAAGAACGATAAACTAGCTGTGATCTTGCACCAGCAGTTGTACGGTCAGCGGTATTTAGTCGTCGTCGACGATATATGGAGTGCTCAAGCTTGGGATGAGATAAAACAGTTGTTTCCAATGGACAACCTTGGAAGCCGCATAATGTTGACCACTAGGGAACATGATGTGGCTAAATGCGCAGACTCCTCTTCTGAGCTTCATCATCAGATGCACCTTCTGAACAGTCTTCAGAGTTGGAATCTTTTCAGCTCAAGGCATTTGGAAAGGAGAGCAGCTGCCCTTCTTCATTGGAGGGAATTGGACGAAAGATTGTGAGCGGCTGTGGAGGCTTACCTCTTGCCATTAACGTCGTTGGGGGCCTCCTTTCGGGGAATGAAAGTTCGAAAGAATTATGGGAAACAGTTGCCAGAGATGTGAGCTCATTCGCTGCCGAGAAAGACGAGCACTTCATCAAGATTTTCAGTCTGAGTTACGATAACTTGCCCCATCACTTGAGACCGTGCTTTCTTTACATGGCAGCTTTCCCTGAAGACTATGAGGTTGGTGCCTCGACGCTCATAAGCCTATGGATGGCTGAAGGGTTTCTGAAGCCCAGTGAAGGCAAGAACCTCGAAGAAGCAGCAGAGGATTGCCTGATCGCTCTCGTGAACAGAAATCTCATCTCTGTCAGACAATATAAGCCAAATGGAAAGGCGAAGAGTTACGTCATCCACGACCATTTGAGGGAGTTATGCTTGAGAAAAGCTCGCCAAGAGAAGTTTTTGTTGGCCATTAACAAGAAAGGCGGGAATATATCCCAGGAGGGTTCGCTCCGCCGAGTAAGCGTCCATCATTCATATCCGCTCAGAGATGTTTATGCTTCAGGAGAACAGTCGCCACTTGCCCGTACTTTCCTATTCACGGGCCTTGCATTTCATGAGATATTCTCATCCGTGTTCTTCGCTTTGAAACTGCTGAGGGTGTTGGACGTGTTTCATATGAAGTTCCCCCAGTTTCCTCGAGAGGTGCTTCAACTAGTCAACCTGCGGTTCTTGGCCCTCACCATGGGATCTTATCGTTTACCTTTCGAAATATCGAGATTGCGAAACCTGCAAACCTTGATTGCAGAGACTAACTACACAGGTGTTATCATTCCATCTGAACTATGGGATATTCGAGAGCTAAGACAGGTCAAACTGAAGGACAGTGCCATCGGGATGGAAAGTGGTAGTTACCCTGTCACACTCGAAAGACTACAGGTGCTCTCTCATGTAAAGATGTGGAATTCTGCTTGCAGGCGTTTACTGACCAAAATCCCAAACATAACAAAGTTGGGAATCATTTGGCTGGGTTATGATGACCAAAATGCCGATCTCCGCCATCTGCATAAACTTGAAACTCTGAGATGCAGGGGATATTCATTTTATAGTCATGATGCTATGCGCAAGCTTGGCAAAATTGAGTTCCCGCGATTTATCAAGAAGCTGACTTTGACCGGTTACACGATACCTAAATCGTTCGTAGTCGGCCGTTCACTGCCAAATCTCCAAGTCCTCAAAATGAGAGACTGCAGCTTCGCCGAAGAGGTGGAGGATGGGATTACTACTAGTGATGCAGAGTGGGAATTAAAGGAAGGAGAATTCGAATCGTTAGAGTACCTTCTGCTAGAACGAGTTCAATTCGTGCGTTGGAAAGCTGACGAAGACGATTATCCACCGTTTCCAAGGCTCAAGCATCTGGTGATTCGAAAATGCGAAGAACTCGAGGGGATTCCGAGCAGCTTCGAAGATATCGAGACCCTTGAAATAATAGAGGTGGACGAATCCAATCGCGCCCTCGTGGCTTCGATCAGGCAGTTTGAGGAGGATCAACGTGATAAAGGATCGAACCTGCAAATTCTGATCGGTCGGCGTTGAATTGGCATCTCAAACTCAAATCATCTTCAGATTTTCATTTACTTCTCATCTATGTACCTTCGTTGTTTCTGCAATGGAACTTCCTTTTTATGAGCGATGGAGTGTTGGGTCGTGGGGTGGTGTGCAACGTTGCAAACGAATCGAACTTTTTTTATTTGATTCGCGATTCGATTCGAAATTTTAGCCCTATAGCTTTCACGAAGTTCGATGTTCATGGCTTGAATTATCCACCTCCTAAACTTGTCCAGTACAGTATGCTTACACTATTTATCGTAAATAGTCACTTTTTGTAGTTTTCCAACCATTTTTTTTTTATCCAAGTCGACCGTCACAAAACGTTTGGCCTTTATTTTCAGTTCAAACTAAAGGTTAAATGCTAAACCCCATAAATTATGGAACGTATTAGACTAGTTTTGCACAAAGACAAGTTAGAAAGGCATACGCCTAGTTAGAACCTACCCGAAAAAGGTAAGACAGTCTCTATGTAACGAATGGCCACAGATCGATTCAGCAGAATGGTTCGTAAAGCACATCTTCAGAAATCTTGCGAAGGAAATCCTCAAAAAAGGTTCGGTCACTGCCCTCCTATGAGTCGACGGCGGTAATAAGAAGACATTATCTTTCGTTCTTGGACACTTCAAGCATCGCCTCCATGCCCAAATCTTACCTTCTTCTAAAAGAATCTCTGGAGTTTCTTCACGGTGACGAAAAGGCAATTCTTGGGGTCGGTGCAGTAGCTATGAACGTGAGCTTCTGACAGCATATCACATGAGGTGCATATATAGCTCTGCGCAAAAGATCGAACATTTTCAGTGCATTCAGATGATCAAAATATGGGATAACGGTATTTTCTCTCGAAATTTGATGTATGAGCGTTTTTTGCCCTTTGCACTCTGAGATGTTACTTTTAGTCACCAATTTTACCCACTCGTTTTGATCACCTGCTTAATTGAATTGCTCGTTTAGGTGATATTGTAACATGTTAGAGCACATGTTGTCCTTTTAATTGATCTAAAACTTTAAACTCATCTTTCTCTTTGATTTAAACGAACGTAGGCATCATCACGCATCACATCTAAGGAAGAGCTGACAACTTTGAAGAGTTAAATGATAATTTTACCGACCAGTTTCGATCACCTGAAAATATCGTTCGCCCTGAAAATATCAAGACCTAATTATTTGATCGAATACTGCAAGAGCTTCATCTTCTGCTTTGGGAGGAAACCATAAGAGTAGGTTTCCCTCAATATCTGCTGCGTGAGATTCATTGCTATCGTCGCCATTTTTGTTTAAGGAAGAACTGCTTTGAGTTATTTGATCGTCAAATTTCTCCATTACTGTACGTCACCTTTTCTTTCGTTTTTTTTCGCCCAGATATTGTGTATGTTATCTTTGATGGACTGAAGATTATTAATAGTCGCCCATTTTGAATAAAATATAAAGAGTAGATTGGTGAGTAAATGGGCAAGGATTTATTATATTCGTTGGGGACGTAAACATGTGTATAATTCATATGTTATGGCTTCATACGTTGGCATTTAATCATGGAAAAGTCCCCCCAAAAAAACGTTAATAAAAGTCCAATCAATCTAAGGGGACGACGACAAGTCAAGTATGATTTTTCTAACTTTATTTCTACTCCAAGTGCTTATTACATATTTGATTGTTCTACTATACGTGTGTAAGAGTAAATTTCAAGCTTCTTTAAAAGGCCCATCATAATTATCGTCGTCGTTCTCTTCTCTAAATTACTTCAACGAGCATGTACTCCTACATTAACTTGTCCGCTGTAAGAATTTTAATTTTTGCAGAAGTAAATTTTTACGATTGATATAAAAACCAAACTAAAAGATCTAGTGGGAAAGCAAAATCTCTCATGACATATCAACTTGTATTATTGATCTTAGTGATTGACACGATAAAATAATATCTCATCATTTTTATATTATTGAAGCACGCCATTAATACTCGAACCACATGTCCTCGATCCACATTTCAATCCACGAGATATAAAATAAATTCAAACTCTTTCACTTGATATAATACCTCCACAGCAAAAAACTCCACAGCACGACAAAAAAATATTCACTTTCCTCGAAGTCAACGATTACTCGTGTTACTTAGTGTCAAAATCTATTATGGTCTTTCTTTTAATCTACGATATACACTTGATCATAGGAAAATGCAGTTAGTGAATGGTAGCAGTTATAGCGAAGAGCTGTTTGATAAGTTCATGCAAAAACCAAAAGAAAGAAAGCTAAAACAAAAGAGCACCGCCACCAACCATCATCTTCTTCTTCACCCATGGCTTTTGGTTACACTGTTTACATCACGACACGCAAAAGGGAAGGGGAAGCTTTATTAGTATGGCAAGTATAGATTGGAATCCCTTGAAAAAAAATTATCCGTACGAATATTCGAATATATTATCAAATAGAATATGAATCAATTGTAGTATTCGAATAATAAAAGAATATAAATATGAATATTCGAAGAATAAAATAATACAAATAGAATATGGTGGTATTCGATTCGTTTGCAACCCTATTTCAATCCACGAGATACAACCCAGCAGTGAGGAGCAATTTCACCCTATTTCCACTCTTTGCTACTTCCACGCTCTTCACTTAATACCTCCCACAGCTATAATAACTCAACCCAACCACCAAGTCAACGCTCTGCATCTTCTTCGGGTTTTTCTTTAATCTATGATTGATCATAGAAAAATGGGACCTAATAAGTTTCTTTAAAGTTCAGATTTATTGGCCAGTCAATGGCAGTTAGAGCATAGAACAGTTCACAAGTTCTTGCAGAAACAAAAGATTAAAAGATCGGAAAAAAGAAAAGAAAGAGCATCATCACCATCATCATCATCACCATCTTCTTCTTCTAATTCTTCTTCTTCTTGGGTTCATGGCTTACAACTTAGAGTCCCTCTTGAGAATTCTTGACGATCTTCTTCAACCCCATACAAAAACAACTTGGATTCTTGATGATGATCACACTGATCAACTTCAATCCCTCCATCAAAAGATTTCCTCTCTAAAGCAACTTCTTGAAACCACCTCACACTTGAGGGGTCAACAGATCGAAGCATTAGGGATCGAAATCAGAGACGCAGCTCGTGAAGCAGAGGACATCATAGAACCCAAAATGGTCGATCAGATACTCTCCAACCCCTACGCTAACAGCCTCAAACTCTTTTCCCCCAATCTCAGCGAAGTAACAAAGAAATTCTACTCCGCCAATCTCAGCGAAGTTACAGAGAAATTCGAGCTGATATTTACGAAGCTGATGGAGATAAAAGACCAAACTCATGAGACGATCGATGATGCATCACCAGGCACAATAGGTTCAAAAACATCGCATGATCCAGCAACTACTGCAAATCAAGATATTGTGGTGGGATTTGAGGACGACATGCTCAAGTTACAGGATAGACTGACGAGCCAAACAAGGAACCACCAAATCGTACCTATAGTTGGGATGGGTGGGATAGGCAAGACAACTCTCGCCCGTAAGCTCTACGACGATCCTTTGATCCGCTCCCATTTTCACGCTCGTGCTTGGGTCACCGTATCGCAGGACTACTCCATACGAGCCATTCTCTTCGATCTCCTCAGATGCATCGTTGGAGAACTCCCTGAAACAATGATGAAAGAAAAGAACGATAAACTAGCTGTGATCTTGCACCAGCAGTTGTACGGTCAGCGGTATTTAGTCGTCGTCGACGATATATGGAGTGCTAAAGCTTGGGATGAGATAAAACAGTTGTTTCCAATGGGCAACCTTGGAAGCCGCATAATGTTGACCACTAGGGAACATGATGTGGCTAAATGCGCAGACTCCTCTTCTGAGCTTCATCATCAGATGCACCTTCTGAACAGTCTTCAGAGTTGGAATCTTTTTCAGCTCAAGGCATTTGGAAAGGAGAGCAGCTGCCCTCCTTCAATGGAGGGAATTGGACGGAAGATTGTGAGCGGCTGTGGAGGCTTACCTCTTGCCATCAGCGTGATCGGAGGCCTCCTTTCGGAGAACGAAAGTTCGAAAGAATTATGGGAAAATGTTGCCAGAGATGTGAGCTCATTCGCTGCCGAGAAAGACGAGCACTTCTCCAAGATTTTCAGTCTGAGTTACGATAACCTGCCCCATCACATGCGACCATGTTTTCTTTACATGGCAGCTTTCCCAGAAGACTATGAGGTTGGTGCCTCGACGCTCATAAGCCTATGGGTGGCTGAGGGGTTTCTGAAGCAGAGTGAAGGCAAGAACCTCGAAGAAGCAGCAGAGGATTGCCTGATCGCTCTCGTGAACAGAAATCTCATCTCTGTCAGACAATATAAGCCAAATGGAAAGGCAAAGAGTTACGTCATCCACGACCATTTGAGGGAGTTATGCTTGAGAAAAGCTCGCCACGAGAAGTTTTTGTGGGTCATTAACAAGAAAGGCGGGAATGTGTCCCGGGAGGGGTCGCTCCGCCGGGTGAGCGTCCATCCTTCGTATGGGATAAGAGATGTTTATGCTTCAGGAGAACACTCGTCACTCGCCCGTACATTCCTATTCACGGGCCTTGCATTTCATGAGATATTCTCATCTGTGTTCTTCGCTTTGAAACTGCTGAGGGTGTTGGACGTGTTTCATATGAAGTTCCCCCAGTTTCCTCGAGAGGTGCTTCGACTAGTCAACCTGCGGTTCTTGGCTCTCTCAGCTGCATCTGAACGTTTACCTTTCGAAATATCGAGATTGCGAAACCTGCAAACCTTAATTGCAGAGCTGACTCTTTACGCTCACACAGCTGTTTCCATTCCATCTGAACTATGGGATATTCGAGAGCTAAGACAGGTCAAACTGAAGAACAGTACCATTTCCATGGAAGTTGGTACTTACCCTGTCACACAGGAAAGACTACAGGCGCTCTCTCATGTAGATATATGTGATTCTGCTAGCAAGCGTTTACTGAACAAAACCCCAAACATAACAAAGTTGGGAATCATTTGGCAGGTTTATGATGACCGACGAGCCGATCTCCGCCATCTGAATAAACTTGAAACTCTGAGATGCAGGGGAGATTCATTTTCAGGTCATGGTTCTCTGCGGAAGCTTGGCGAAATTGCGTTCCCGCGATCCATCAAGAAGCTGACTTTGACCGGTTACATGATACCTAAATCATTCGTAAGCAATATCGGCGGTCCTCTGCCAAATCTCCAAGTCCTCAAAATGAGACACTGCAGCTTCGGCGAAGAGGAGGAGGATGAGATTACTACTAGTGATGCAGAGTGGGAATTAAAAGAAGGAGAATTCAGAGCGTTAGAGTACCTTCTGCTAGAACGAGTTACATTTGTGCGTTGGAAAGCCACCGAAGAAGACGATAATCCACCCTTTCCAAGGCTCAAGCATCTGGTGATTCGAAAATGCGAAGAACTCGAGGGATTCCGAGCAGCTTCGAAGATATTGCTAGCCTTGAGAAAATCGAGCTGGATGAGTCCAATCCCACACTCCTGGCTTCGGTTAGGCAGTTTGAGGAGGATCAACGTGATAATGGGAACTTGAGCCTGCAAATTCTGATCGATCAGCGTTGAATTGGCATCTCAAACTCAAATCAAGCTTTTCATATACTACATTTTTTCTGTATTTCCAATAGCAAAACAAGCTCTCATCTATGTACCTTCGTTGTTTCTGCAATTGAACTTCCCTGTTATCAGCGATGGAGTGTCGGGTGGTGTGTATGGGAAGAAGAAGGTGAATATAAAATCTCAATAATGCCCTCGTCGATATTTGGTTGAATTGGGAACGATAGCATAAGCATTAAGCCCATTACTAGCCTTAGTTACCTATACGTTCGTTTATATCCGATATCTATTCTACTATATTAAGGATTAAGTATTAGGATAAACTGTCAATTGGTCTGTCTCAATTGACCAATCATATTTTTCTACATCTATTAAAAAAAATAAAATAAAAGACTTATTCAACCCCGTACCTTCCATAACCTCATAATAACTACCATTTTAGTATATTATTTATTAAAACTATTTAATAATAATTAACATTATTTTATTAGCTGATCGTGGTTGTTGAAAGTGATAGTTATGGCCTCAGTCGCATGGCTTATGTAAGATTCGGACATGGTTTCGAGGAAGGGGCGAAATGTCCCGAAATCGGAGAGATGCACTTGATAGTCGGGGAGTTCGAGGGCCCGAGCTATGACGCTCGTGGGCCTGCTCGATTCTTGATTATGTTGATGATCGTCGTTTTCCCTGCTGATCGAGCTAAGCTTCTGTGGAGGTAGTTTGATGAAATGAACGTCGATCGACGAGCAACGAAAGCAGGCGACCATATTCTCGAATCTGTCAGGTTAACCCAAAATCATCGTCAAAAATTATCTGAATATGTTGAAACGAGGAAATCACTAGTATTTTAGTCTTATAACTTTCACGAAGTTTGCTTTTTATCGTATAACTTGGAGACAATTGCAAAAATAGTTAAGTTTTAAAACTTGAATTGCAAAACTTGTTAACTTTTTAAAACTTGTGCAAAACTAATCAACTTTCTAGTTTTAATTATTTTTATTTTCTCTATTCACCGCAAATTATTTAAAATTCTAAATCTTCACCATTATTATCTTAAATTAGCATATAAATTAGCAATAATAATATTTTAACCCCAAAATTCAATTTAAAAAGTTTTAAGTTCTCAAAATATGTAAACATAGGTAGGTGTTTCCAGTTTCCTGTGAAATTGTCGTTTCCATTGAACCAAAACCTCGCATCAATCGAGCTGTACTAACATTGTTTCGATTATTATTTGGAACCGGTTGGAGCCGGTGTCTGTTTCGAACTCAAACCATTTGATTTTTTATGAATATTTTTTATTTTTCCACTTCATTGAAAAATAAATTTGAATTTCTTAAACAACCGTCATAAACAACAATTCGATTTTGATTTGAACCCAAATCGTTGGCCATCCGTTCGTTTCTGATATTTTACACCGAATCCACGCATATGCAGTAGTTAGTCGAACGTAAAATAAAATTGAATATGACATGACATGTGAATATGGACGAAAAAGTTTGAAATGCTCAATTTCCTACATGTAATAAAATATTATGATTCTCATAATAAAAAATAATATTACATATGCTATAGGGATACTTACTAAAAATGAATTGGGTTAAAAATAAAGTTATTAATAATTTATAGGCTAATGTTCAATAATAATAATGAAAAATTGTAATTTTAGATAGTATTGTGGTGAACAGATAACAATATTTAAAATTAAAAAAAAAATCTATTAGTTTTGCACTAATTTTAAAAAGTTAACTTGTTTTGAAATTCTAGTTTTAAAACTGGATTGCTATTCACCGCCCCCTTTTTCCTAATCACCGCCCCCTAAAGGGCTGGAAAAAGACATTTTTGCCCTTATGATATTTAAATTAATTTAAGAAGAAAAAACTAACTAAATATATAATGTACGAAATACTGAAAACTACATACACAAATAAATTCGAACGATCGATCGATACGAAAAAAAAATTTGTGATTTAACATTTTAGGACCGATCGATCGATATTGTCGTAAAAATCATTCGTACGTAGATGAATAAACACGGATCGAAATAGTTTGAAAAAAGTCGCGACCGAACCAAAATTTCGGCCGGCGCTTAGCATGGCCGAACAGTAATTTGGCCGCCACAAGGCACGGCCGAAACACAATTTCGGCTGTGACATGTGGCGGCCGAAATTGTGGTTCGGCCATGCCAAGCGCCGACCGAAATTTTGGTTCGGCCGGTGCTGCGCCGGCCGACACCCGCGATCAGCCGATGTCTAAAAAGTTTTGCACTAGTTTTAAAAAAGTTAACTTGTTTTGAAATTCTAGTTTTAAAACACTACTATTTTTGCAATTCTCTCGTATAACTTGTCTATGTCTAAAACTAGTTCAGCATGTTCAGAAGCAACCAAATGTTAGTCCTATAACTTTCATGAAACTCGGTGTTCGTCTTCTAATTTATCATATGTCCAAAGCTAGTAAAATATTTTAATATCGATTATCATAAAAAGTCCTTTTTGTTCCAGTTAACCATCGTAAAAAGGTTTGGCTTTTATTTTCGGTTCGCACTATACGAATTTAACTAATGTTCTTGCCGAAATAGAAATATTTTTTTTTCGGAAGCAATCAAGAGAGAGGCGAAAAAATTGCGATAGAACTACACTACATATTATACTATTTTCTTGTCATCACTCAAGTCAAGGTAACAAAGGTGATTTATTATTTATTTAATTACAAGAAGGTTCATATACAAACGTAGCCGTGGAAATACATAGCGAACATTCAACGCCAGCCAACGTATCAGATTCCATTACAAGGACCAATAAAACCTCAAGCTTTGTCGTTTTCCTCGGACACAGTTTCAGCAGCTTCAGTCTTGCTTGGAACTAACAAAAAGTAGGAAGCCATGGCTTCTCTGAACCTCTTCTTATACTCTTTCGGAGAAACCGATGATGTCCGCCGACCATTACCTCCGCCAATTCCCAACGCCTTGGCGCAAGTCTTCACCAACTGCTTGTCCCAAGTCGTCGTATTCCTCTCCGCCGCGGCGTATCCGACGATCCCGACGGCGAGCTCGTGGCTGTCCCCGTCGACGCCGGCGAGGAGTGAGTATTCAGACACGCCCGCAGACTGTTTGTAAAAATTCCCCACAGAGCACTTACTTTTAGCAGACGAAATTAGAACTTTAAAAATGGTAAGGAGAGGAAGCCACCAAAAAAAAAAAAAAACTCACGGCGAGAAAAGCAGTGTCATTCCAAACAGCTCTTTCGAGCAATCCCTTGTCTTTACTCCATACGAAGATCGGAGAAGTTTTCATGCGTTCGATCATTTTCCCGTCGTCTAACATCACTTTATCGGGTAAAAGATCATTGGGATTTCTCGAGTATCCTTTGAGATCGTAAACCTGGGTCAACCTTCGACCGAAAAGATGATTCTCCATGACCATCAGGTACGTTTTCGAGCCCTTGTTATTACCTTCTTTGATGCTTTTCGATGAAACCTAGGAAGAAGAAGCGTTTAACCGTATATGAAAATCGAGGGAAAAAAAAGTTTGAATCATAGTTCAGTTCACCTGATAGATTCCCAGTATCTTAGCCAGGCAAGAGGGCCCAATTGAAGCGATCGATTGGAATATATACTTGAAATAGTCTTGAGCGAAATCGGTGAACGATTCTAACTCAGCCTTGGTAACTTCCTTGACTAAGAATCGATCTTCTTCGAAGCTCTTCTTCTCTTTATTATTACCGTTCTTAAAGCTACGAAGGGACTTGACGAAATCTGATTGACTAGGGAAGTAGAGGCTTCGAATTGCCTCGAAGATCTTCGCATAATAGCAAGTGACGCTGTGTAAGCAAATCGCTTCCTCGTCTCCTCCATTGATGAGCTGATCGTGGTTGTTGAAAGTGACGGTTATGTCCTCAGTCCCATGGCTTACGTAGGATTCGGACATGGTTTCGAGGAAGGGGCGAAATGTCCCGAAATCGGAGAGATGCACTTGATAGTCGGGGAGTTCGAGGGCCCGAGCTATGATGCTCGTGGGCCCACTCGATTCTTGATTCTGTTGACGATCGTCGTTTTCCCTGCTGATCGAATGAAGCTTCTGTGGAGGTAGTTTGATAGAATGAACGTCGATCGACGAGCAACGGAAGCAGGCGACCATATTCTCGAATCTGTTCGTATAAGCGAAAAACGAAGAAAACAAGGGAATAATTAGTATCTTAGTCCTGTAAATTTTACGAAATTCGCTTTTCGTCCTCTAACTTGTTCGCCTCCATGTTCAATCCAGTATGTTTAGCCGCTACAAAAATTTTAGTCTTATAGCTTTCACGAAGTTTGATGTTCGTCGCTTGAAATACCCACGTCCAAAACCCAGTCCAGTATTACTCACTTTTTGTAATGTTCCAATCATTTCTTTTATCGTAAATAGTCACTTTTTGTAATGTTCCAATCATTTCTTTTATCGAAGTCAACCATCACAAAAAGTGTGGCCTTTTATTTTCAGTTCAAACTAAGCCTAAACCCTAAACCCATAAATTATGGAATATGTTAGACTAGTTTTGCACAAGGACAAGTTAGAAAGGCATTCGCCTAGTTAAAACGTACCCGAAAAAGGTAAGACAGTCTCTATGTAACGAATGACCACAGATCGATTCAGCAGAATGGTTCGTAAAGCACATCTTCAGAAATCTTGCGAAGGAAATCCTCAGAAAAGATTCGGGCACCGCCGTCCTATGAGTCGACGGCGGTAATAAGAAGCCATTATCTTTCGTTCTTGGACACTTCAAGCATCGCCTCCATGCCCAAACCTTACCTTCTTCTAAAAGAATCTCTGGGAGTTTCTTCACGGTGACGAAAAGGCAATTCTTTGGGTTGGCGCAGTAGCTATGAACGTGAGCTTCTGAAGGCATATCACATGAGGTGCATATATAGCTCTGCGCAAAAGATCGAACAATTTCACTGCATTCAGATGATCAAAATATGGGATAACGGTATTTTCTCTCCGACATTTGATGTATGAGCGTTTTTTGCTCTCTACGCTGTGAGATGTTACTCTTAGTCACCAATTTTTTACCAACTCGTTTTGATCACCTGCTTAATTGAATTACTGGGCATCACATTATTTATGGAAGGATTGACAGTTTTGAAGTTGAGTTAAGTGAGAATTTAAAGTGGCATCTCAGAATATAGAGTATTGAAAAATGCCTCTACCCAAACATTGAGACTAAAAATATCGTTCGTCCTCAGAATAGCAAGAACGAAATTTTTTTTTTACCTGATTCAACAGTAGTTCCTTGAGAAAACGGTCCATGGTGGTGTCGAAGCTTCCATGGAATTCGATTCTTAAGAGATGGGGTTTTTCGCACGCAGTTCCCTTTGGAACGCATAGTGAAGAAGATGAAATCAATATGCTTTGCTGGCGATCGGACGGTGGATCATCATCATCGTACTGATCAAATACTGCAAGAGCTTCATCTTCTGCTTTGGGAGGAAACCATAAGAGTTGGTTTTCCTCAATATCTGCTGCGTGAGATTCGTTGCTATCGTCGTCATTCTTGTTTAAGGAAGAACTGCTTTGAGTTATTTGATCGTCGAATTTCTCCATTACTGTACGTCACTTTTCCTTCTTTTTGTCCCAGATTATTGTATGTGATCTTCGCTTTGAATGGACTGAAGATGTCTATTAATAGTCGCCCATTTTGAATAAAATATAAAGAGTAGATTGGTGAGTAAATTGGGAGTGATGTATTAAATTCGTTGGGACGTAAACGTGTGTATAATTCATATGTTATGGCTTCATATGTTGGCATTTAATCATGGAAAAGTCCCCAAAAAAAGTTAATAAAAGTCAAGACCAATCAATCAAAGGGGACGACGACAAGTGCTTATTACATATTTGATTGTTCTACTGTACGTGTACTGTTCTGACTATAAGAGTAAATTTCAAACTTCTTTAAAAGGTCCATAATTGTCGCCGTTGTTTCCCTTCTCTAACATGTACTCCTACATTAACTTGTCCGTTGTAAGAATTTTAATTTCTGCAGAAGTAAATTTTTACGATTGATGTAAAAACCAAACTAAAAGATCTAGTGGGAAAGCAAAAAGCTCTCGTTGTTATATAATATTTTATTTAATGAAGCTTTATTATTACTATATAATATGGAACAGAGATAGAATATCAAACGTACAAGAGAATTTTATTAATTTCTTTTCGCAGTATTACATTGAACGAAATTGCACCTATTTATAGATTGAAATACAACTAACCCTATTAAATGCATTAAATACATCCACTAACAACCAACTGTATTCATAATACTCCCCCTTGGATGTCTATTTAATAATAGGTCTTTCAAAATCTGATGGTATAGTTGCCTCATTAAAAACCTTACTGGGAAAACACATGGGAAAAACCACAGTGAAGGGAAAAAGAGTGCAACCATATTTCCTCCCCCTGATAATAAAATTATTTCAAATCTCGAAGTCTTCGAACTCCAATTAAATGTACCAGTTTTCTAAAAATTATAGGAGGAAGTGCTTTAGTAAATAAATCTGCGAGATTTTCGCTAGATCGCACTTGTTGTACATCAATATCACCATTTTTCTCTAAATCGTGTGTAAAGAAAAATTTTGGTGAAATATGTTTTGTTCTATCTCCTTTGATATATCCGTCCTTTAATTGGGCGATGCATGCCGCATTATCTTCATATAATGTTGTCGGAGGTAATTTCTCCGATAAGAAACCGCAAGTTTGTTTTATATGCTGAATCACCGATCGCAACCAAACACATTCTCGGCTAGCTTCATGAATAGCTAGAATTTCGGCATGATTAGATGACGTAGCCGTTAAACTTTGCTTAACTGATCGCCATGAAATGGCAGTTCCACCGTATGTAAATAAATAACCGGTTTGCGATCGAGCATTATGTGGATCGGATAGATATCCGGCATCTGCATAACCAATTAAGTCTTCTTTCATCTCATTAGAATAGAATAATCCCATATCAGTTGATCCCCGAAGGTATCGAAAAATTCGTTTAATTCCATTCCAATGTCTATGAGTCGGCGAAGAACTGTATCTTGCCAATAAATTTACAGCAAATGCTATATCTGGTCGAGTATGACCCGTAAGATACATTAGTGCTCCAATAGCACTGAGATATGGTACTTCAGGACCAAGTACTTCTTCATTATATTCACATGGTCTAAATGGGTCTTTATTCACGTCTAAAGATCGAACAATCATTGGAGTATCTAACGGATGAGCTTCATCCATATAAAATCTTTTCAGTACTCTTTTCGTATAAGTTTCCTGATGTACAAATATCCCATTCTTTAAGTATTCTATTTGCAGTCCGAGACAAAATTTAGTTTTACCGAGATCCTTCATTTCGAATTCCCTTTTCAAACAACCAACGGCTTTTGATAACTCTTCAGGAGTTCCAATTATATTGATATCATCAACATATACTGCAATGATAACAAAATCATTTTTAAATCTTCTCGTAAATATGCAGGGGCAAATTTGATCATTTCTATACCCCTCTTTCAATAAGTATTCACTTAGTCGATTATACCACATACGTCCAGATTGCTTTAATCCATAAAGCGATTTATTTAGTTTAATTGAGTACTCATATCGCGGCCCTGAATTTTCAGGTAGTTGAAAACCCTCTGGAAGCTTCATATAAATGTCACTGTCAAGCGAGCCATATAAATAAGCAGTGACGACATCCATTAGACGCATATCGAGTCCTTCACGTACTGCCAGACTAATTATGTAACGAAAAGTCGTTGCGTCCACCACGGGAGAATACGTCTCCTCATAATCAATACCGGGTCTCTGCGAGAAACCTTGTGCAACAAGCCGTGCTTTATATCTCATAATTTCACCGTGTTTTCATTTTTCTTCCTGATGAAAACCCATTTATACCCAACCGGCTTTACATTTTCTGGGATGCGGACTATAGGTCCGAAAACTTTTCGCTTCTCAAGTGATTTTAATTCTGCCTCGATTGCATCTTTCCATTTTGGCCAATCATTTCTTTGTCTGCATTCGTTCACAGATCTTGGTTCATGATCCTCATTCTCATTAATCTCATTCATTTCATGTAGCGCTACGTTAAATGAGAACTTATCGTCAACGTTGACTTCATCTCGGTTCCATCTAATTCCATTTTGGGCGTAATTGATCGAGATCTCTTCATTATCATTATTTTCAGTTTGTTCAGGTACCTGACTTTCATTCTTATCATCATTTATGCCCATCAACTCTTCTAGTCGATAAATCCTCGATTGGACCATTATTATTATTTGCTCCTTTTCTTTTCCGAGGATTTTTATTTTTGGAACCCGAGGGCCTACCACGCTTCAGCTGTGGTTTAGGCTCAATACTATTATTTGTTTGTTCTACAGGAACATCAATTCTAATAGGAGCATTAACAGCTGGAATATGTGACTTTGTCACTCTTTTTGGGTCAGCAAAACTGTCTGGCAATTGGTTCGCTAAGCTTTGTAGATGAATTATTTTCTGAACTTCCAGTTCACATTCTTTAGTTCGAGGATCGTAATGATTTAGTGATAATTCATTCCAACTAATATTTGTTTCCAGCTGTCTCTTTTCTCCCCCTAATGTCGGAAAATTTGTTTCATCAAAGTGACAGTCGGCAAATCTGGCCGTAAATCGATCTCCAGTCAAGGGTTCTAAATATTTTATAACTGATGGAGATTCAAATCCGACATATATTCCCGACCTCCTTTGAGGTCCCATCTTTGTGCGTTGTGGTGGCGCAATTGGAACATATACCGCACATCCAAAAATTCTTAGATGAGAAATATCTGGTTCCTGACCATAAACCATTTGCAACGGGGAGATATCGTGATAACTTGTTGGCCTGATGCGAATTAGTGCCGCTGCATGTAATATAGCATGTCCCCAACAAGACGATGGAAGTTTCGACTTCATTAATAATGGCCTTGCAATTAATTGCAGGCGTTTAATCAACGATTCTGCAAGACCGTTTTGCGTATGAACATGTGGCACAGGGTGTTCGACATCAATACCAATAGACATACAATAATCATTGAATGCCTTGGAAGTAAATTCGCCAGCATTATCAAGACGTATTTTCTTTATCGGATAATCTGGGAAGTGTGCTCTTAATCTAATCAGCTGAGCAAGTAATCTCGCAAATGCCACGTTTCTTGTAGATAACAAACATACATGGGACCATTTACTTGATGCATCAATTAATACCATGAAATATTTAAATGGTCCACATGATGGATGTATCGGCCCACAAATATCTCCATGTATACGCTCCAAAAATGAAATAGATTCAGTCTTTACTTTCATTTGTGATGGTCGAATAATTAACTTCCCTTTAGAGCAAGCAACACATGCTAATTCATTCGATTGAAGAATCTTCTGGTTTCTCAATAAATGTCCGCGTGAATTTTCAATTATTTTTCACATCATAATTGTACCGGGATGGCCCAACCGGTCATGCCAAACATTAAATGTACTGTCATTGTTAAACTTTTGGATAGCATATGATTCAGTTGTTCTAAGATATGTGTAGTATAGCCCGGAATCAAAAGACGGTAATATTTCCAGAATTATCCTTTTATTCAAAATCACTTTTGTAATGTGCAAATATTCAATATCTCCCTTTTGTGCAGTCTCAACATGATATCCGTTATTTCGAATCGCTTTAAAACTTAATAAATTCCTTTGAGACTTAGGGGAATATAAAGCATTTTCAATAATCAGCCTTGTTCCTTTGGGCAACAATATATTAGCTCTTCCGGAGCCTTCAATTATATTTGTACTCCCCGATATAGTTATGACACTGGCTTCTTTCATATCGATATGCTCAAAATATTTCTTATTTTTCAGAATTGTATTAGTGGTTGCACAGTCTGCAAGACACAATTCTCCATTCCACATGCTCGTGTCCATCATATAAAATCCTTTATAAACAAACACATAATTATTAATATATATTATTGAAAACAAATGGTACATAGCAAACACAGGAATAACATTCACACGATAATAATTATAGCAAACATAGCATTCAAATGATACACACCAAAGCACATAATAATTATGCATATAATTTATAAAACGATAGCAGGTCAAACTTCTTCATTTGAGAGGTTCAGGAAATCGTCGACATCGAAATTAACACCTTCATCATTAACACCAGAAGCTGAAGCAATTTCTCCCTGAACGAAGTTCGTTTCAATTTTCTTTCCTTTGCCCTTTGATTCTTGATACAGCTCAACAAGGTGTTTAGGCGTACGGCAACTGCGGGACCAATGGCCCAAACCACCGCATCGGTAACATTGTTCGTCGTTCACTTTTTGTTCAGTTTGCTTCTTCTCATTTTTACTGTCTTTCTTCTTCTGGAGATTTTGATGACCACCACGATAATTATGATAACCACCACGGAAGTATTGATAACCATGATAACTTCGGCCACGACCACGACCTTGACTACGGCCACGTCCACGGCCGCGATATCCACCACGACCACGTCCACGGTCATTACCTCGACTATTTTCATTATTAGCATTGACTGCATTCGCTTCAGGGATTGCAGCAGCACCAGTCGGTCGGGACTCATGATTTTTCATCAGCAACTCATTGTTTTGCTCAGCCAACAGTAAGCAAGAAATAAGATCTGAGTACTTTTCAAATTTTCTTTCTCGATATTGCTGTTGTAGAATAACATTTGACGGATGAAACGTGGTGAACGTTTTCTCCAACATAATTGCATCGGTAATAGTTTCTCCACATAATTTCAGTGTAGAAGTAATTCTATAAACAGCAGAATTGTATTCGCTTACCGATTTAAAATCTTGCAAGCGTAAATTCACCCATTCATACCTTGCATTTGGGAGGATAACAGTTTTAAGGTGGTTATATCGATCTTCCAAGTTTTTCCACAAGTCTTTCGGGTCTTTCACCGTTAAGTATTCAATCTTCAGACTTTCATGAATGTGGTGGCGAAGAAAAATCATTGCCTTCGCCTTGTCCTGCTCGGATGTCGTATTGGTCGGTTTGATGGTATCACCCAGACCTTTCGCTTTCAAATGAATCTCGGCATCTAGTGCCCAAGATAAATAATTTCGGCCAGTGATATCAAGTGCAACAAACTCAAGGCTCGCCAAATTCGTCATATTACTATAAAATACAAAAGCAAAATTTTAACAATGATAATATAACAAAATATTACACGCATAACTAATCTTCTTTAGTATCGTTGTCAGTATCTTCTTTTGAAAAAATTCTTATGAAAAACATTGCCAACGTCAAAAGAAGTGCCCATGTAATAAGAATACTCATTAGCAAATGTTCATCGATCAGATCGGACAACATCCTTCAAAATAGAATAATTAGTAATATTAACAAAACATTACAATTAATAATAATATTTTGAAAATTTCGTAAAAAAAAATATTATCCACATAGTGGTAACGATCACCGTAAATAAAACGACATTACTCTATAAAAATTAAAGTCATATAAAAATTAATATATCAATTTAACAAAATATAAATAAAAAAAATATGTTAATATATTTTCGTAAGTCATTAAAAATATCTTCACTTGTCACGACGGGGATTCGAAATCTGGACCTCTCACCACTTTTAGTGATGATATTCCGCGAGACCACTCGCGCTATGACGTTTTGTTATACGGTTAATATATATATGTATATATGTAATATATATAAACACAACACACACATTTATGTAGATATATGTATATGAACCCAAACACGTGTGCATATATATAATTTATAATATATATATATATATGTAACATATATATGATAAACAATTTATATGTATATAAATAAATAATTTATACCTCCGGATTGTGTTCTTGTTAGTCTTCAGATAGGTAGAGTCTCGTGCTGATAACGTGTTATATAATATTTTATTTAATGAAGCTTTATTATTACTATATAATATGGAACAAAGATAGAATATCAAACGTACAAGAGAATTTTATTAATTTCTTTTCGCAGTATTACATTGAACGAAATTGCACCTATTTATAGATTGAAATACAACTAACCCTATTAAATGCATTAAATACATCCACTAACAACCAACTGTATTCATAATACTCGTGACATTTCAATTTGTATTATTGATCTTAGTGATTGATACGATGAAATAGTATTTCATCACTATTATATTATTGAAGCACGCCATTAATCTACCTCTGGCTCGAACCACATGTCCTCGATCCACATTTCAATCCACGAGATATAAAATAAATTCGAACTCTTCAACTTGATATAGTACCTCCACAGCAAAAAAACTCCACGGCCCAACAATAAAATATTTATTATGAATTAAGAGATAATATTAAGATGTGGATGTTTTTATTATTGATATTTGGAGTATTGAATGGTGTAAAAATTAGATGAGTATTAATTGATAAGATGATGTGTATAATTGTAATAATTGTTGTAAATTTTAGGTGTAATAGTGAATTTGTAGTAGTATAAATATGTGATTTGAGGTTATGTAAATGGTATGGAAAAGTATTAATAAAGAAGTTATTATCTCTCTAGTTATCTCTCTAATATTACTATAATCGTAATTAATAAAACACGTAATCATTATAATATTTTTATAACACGTTATCAGCACGAGACTCTAACCAACCGAGATTCGCCGACGTCATCACTCCGAGCACGAGTTCCGGCCATTTGAGTTTCGTAGACGTCATCACGCCACGGTATAATATATACATTTTATTTTCATATCTTACAACACAAAAAGCCCGCTAGCTCTCGCGGTAACCCCCACAAACTTGTGGCGTGAGCACCAGATTTCGAATCCTAGCCGGGCCGTTGACTTTTTAATTATGTCATTTTATTCAAATTTGACTTTTTACTTTTATCGCAATAACGTTAATATTATTTACGCTTCGAACTATTTTTCTTAACCAAATTGTTATATTCAGTTATAGTAAAATGTCGAATCTTCAAAAGCTTGATATTGTTGCTCTGCATATCACGGGCAAGAACTATTTGTCATGGATTTTGGATGCCGAAATCCACCTTGAATCGAAAGGCCTGAGAACTATTATATGAGCTGATAATACGGCATCGAACCAAGACAAGGCCAAGGCCATGATATTTCTCCGTCACCACCTTCATGAAAGTTTAAAGGTGTAATATCTCACTGTGAAAGATCCACTTATTTTGTGGACTAATCTAAAAGAAAGATACGATAATCAGAGGACTGTGATCCTACCAAATGTCCAATATGAATGGACTAACTTACGGTTCCAAGATTATAAATCTGTAAGTGATTATAATTCTGCTATGTTCAGAATTACTTCTCAATTAAGATTGTGTGGACAGGAAGTTACAGAAGCAAGTATGATGGAGAAAACATTCACCACGTTCCATGCAGCGAATTTGTTGTTACAACAACAATATCGTGAATTTTATTATTGTGTATCGTATTGATATTTTATGTACGTGTGCTGTATTATCATGAATTTTATACGTATGTGTGCTATATTATAATGAATTTTATGTATAATTAATAATTAATGTGTTTTATTATTTTCTTGAGGAATGAACACACATGGAGATATGTCTTGTGGACAGCGCAACAACTCATACAATACTCACGGATAAGAAATATTTCATCCGATTGATTACTCAAGAAGCAAATGTTAATACTATTTCGGGAATTACAAAATTGATTGAAGGCTCTGGAAAAGCTAATATCTTGTTATCCGGAGGAACAAAATTGCATATTGAAAATGCATTATATTCGTCAAAGTCTCATAGAAACCTATTGAGTTTTAAAGACATCCGTAAAAATGGATATCATATTGAGACTACAAAAGAAGGTGATAATGAATACCTTCAAATCACAAACGTGATTTTAAATAAGAAATGCGTTATAGAAAAATTATCCGCATTATCCTCCGGTTATACTATGCGTATATTAATGCAATTGAGTCGAATTTTATAAACAATGATTTATTTGTAGTGTGGCATGACCGGTTAGGCCATCCCGGTTCAACTATGATGCGAAGAATAATTGAGAACTCATGTGGACACACTTTAAAAAAATAAGAAGATTATTCAATCCAATGAGTTATCATATGATGCTTGCTCGAAAGGAAAATTAATCGTTAGACCATCACCGGTAAAATTGAAGAATGAATCTATTACGTTTTTAGAACGTATTCAAGGCGATATTTGTGGACCAATTCATCCATCATGTGTTCCATTTAGATACTTCATGGTTTTAATTGATGCATCAACTAAATGGTCACATGTATCATTATTATCAACACGTAATGTTGCGTTTGCTAGACTGCTTGCTCAGTTAATTCGATTACGAGCACATTTTCCTGATTATCCAATTAAGAAAATACGTCTTGACAATGCTGGTGAATTCACCTCTAAAGCATTTAATGAATATTGTATGTCTATTGGGATTGATGTTGAACATCCCGTAGCACATGTGCATACTCAAAATGGACTTGCGGAATCATTAATAAAAGATTACAATTAATAGCAAGACCATTATTAATGAAGTCGAAGCTTCCCTTATCATGTTGGGGATATGCTATTTTGCATGCAGCATCACTTATTCGCATTCGACCCACAAGTTATCATAATGTTTCCCCATTACAAATGGTTTTCGGTCAGGAACCAGATATTTCCCATCTGAGAATTTTTGGATGTGCAGTATATGTCCCAATTGCTCCACCACAACGCACTAAAATGGGACCACAAAGAAGATTGGGAATATATGTTGGATTTGAATCTAAGTCATTACTAAAATATTTAGAACCATTGACAGGAGATTTATTTACGGCTCGATTTGCCGACTGTCATTTTGATGAATCAAAATTTCCAACATTAGGGGGAGATAAAGAAAACAAACAGCTGATTAAAGATATTAGTTAGAATGAATTATCATTGGCTCATTTTGATCCGCGTACAAAAGAATGTGAACTTGAAGTTCAAAAGATAATTCATTTACAAAATTTAGCAAATCAATTGCCAGACAGTTTTACTGACCAGAAATAGGTGACTAAATCGCATATACCAGCTGTTAATGCTCCTGTCAGAATTGATACTTCTACTGATATTTCTAATAATAAAATTGAGCCAAAACCACAGTTGAAACGTGGTAGGCCCTCGGGATCCAAAGACAAGAATCCTCGTAAAAGAAAAGGAGCAAATAAAATAGATGGTCAAATCGAGGACACATCAACTCTAAGAGAGTCCATGGGCATAAATAAATCTGATCAGGTACCTGAAAATTGTGAAAATTTTGAAAATGAAGAGATCTCAATAAATTATGCCCATAATGGAATAAGATGGAACCGATGCGAAGTCAACGTTGACGATGTTTTCTCATTTAACGTAGCGCTACATGATATTAATGAAAATGAGGATCATGAACCAAAATCTATAAATGAATGTCGACAAAGAAGTGATTGGCAAAAATGGAAAGATGCAATTGAGATAGAATTAAAATCACTTGAGAAACGAAAAGTATTCGGACCCGTGGTCCGTATTCCAGAAAATGTAAAGCCGGTTGGATATAGATGGGTTTTCATTAGAAAGAAAAATGAAAACGGTGAAAATGTGAGATACAAAGCACGGCTTGTTGCTCAAGGTTTTTCTCAAAGACCTGGCATTGATTACGAAGAGACTTATTCTCCTGTGGTGGATGCAACAACTTTTCGTTATCTAATTAGTCTGGCAGTACGTGAAGGGCTCGATATGCATCTTATGGATGTTGTCACTGCTTACTTGTATGGATCACTTGATAGTGACATATACATGAAACTCCCTGAGGGATTTCGTTTGCCTGAAAATTCAGGATCTCGAAATGAGTACTCAATAAAGTTGAATAAATCGCTCTACGGATTAAAACAATCAGGGCGTATGTGGTATAACCGTTTAAGTGATTATTTACTAAAAGAGGGGTATAGAAATGATCAAACATGCCCTTGTATCTTCATGAGAAAAAGTGGAAATGAATTTGTCATCATTGCCGTTTATGTTGATGACTTAAATATAATAGGAACTCCTCGAGAGTTAAATAAAGCTATTACATGTTTAAAACGAGAATTCGAAATGAAAGATCTCGGAAGAACGAAATTTTGTCTCGGACTACAAATTGAATATTTAAACAATGGAATATTTACAAAGAAGATCTTGAAAAGATTTTATATGGACAAAGCGCATCATTAACTACTCCAATGATAGTACGATCCCTTGATGTGAATAAAGATCCGTTCAGACCATGCGATGATAATGAAGAAATACTTGGTGCTGAAGTTCCATATCTTAGTGCTATTGGAGCATTAATGTATCTTACAAGTCATACTAGACCCGATATAGCATTTGCAGTAAATTTATTAGCAAGATATAGTTCTTCACCAACTAGACGACATTGGAATGGGATCAAACAAATATTCCGTTATCATCAAGGAACTACGGATGCAGGATTATTTTATTCGAATGATTCACAATCAAGTTTAGTTGGCTATGCAGATGCGGGATTTCTATCCGATCCGCATAATGGACGATCGCAAACAGGTTACTTATTTACACATGGAGGTACAGCTATTTCATGGCGATCGGTTAAACAAACCTTAATTGCTACTTCTTCAAATCATGCTGAAATATTAGCGATTCATGAGGCTAGTCGAGAATGTGTTTGGTTAAGATCTATTATTCAACATATTCAAGATACTTGTGGATTATCTACTGAGAAATTACCTTCTACAACATTATTTGAAGATAATACAGCATGTATAGCTCAATTAAAAGAAGGTTACATCAAAGGTGATAGAACAAAACACATATCACCAAAATTTTTTTTTACTCATGAACTTCAGAAAAAATGGTGATATTGATGTACAGCAAGTTCGATCAAGTGAAAATCTTGCTGATCTATTTACTAAGGCACTTCCTCCAAGAATTTTTGAAAATTTGGTATATTCAATTGGAGTCCGAGAACTTAGAGATCTTAAAGGACATCCTCATCAGGGGGAGTAAATACGCGTTGCACTCTTTTTCCCTTCACTATGGTTTTTCCCACAGGGTTTTCCTAGTAAGGTTTTTAATGAGGCAACAACTAAAAAGCGTATCTAAAGAATGATGTACTCTTTTTCCTTCATTAGGTTTTTATCCCACTGGGTTTTTCCTAATAAGGTTTTAACGAGGCATATTCTTTGAAAAACATCCAAGGGGGAGTATTATGAATTAAGAGATAATATTAAGATGTGGATGTTTTTATTATTGATATTTGGAGTATTGAATGTTGTAAAAATTAGATGAGTATTAATTGATAAGATGATGTGTATAATTGTAATAATTGTTGTAAATTTTAGGTGTAATAGTGAATTTGTAGTAGTATAAATATGTGATTTGAGGTTATGTAAATGGTATGGAAAAGTATTAATAAAGAAGTTATTATCTCTCTAGCTATCTCTCTAATATTACTATAATCGTAATTAATAAAACACGTAATCATTATAATATTTTTATAACAATATTCACTTTCCTCGAAGTCAACGATTACTCGTGTTACTTAGGGTATGTTTGGTTTATGGATTTTAGTGAGGAAAAGAAAAGAAAATGAAAAGGAAAATTAGTTTTTGTGTTTGATTGATTAGAGAAATAGATGAGGAAAAGAAAACTTAAACCAATTTTAAGCTAAAATCATGGAAAAACACTTTCCTCACTAAATGATGAGGAAAAGGAAAACAAGTTGAAATCATTTTCTCTTTAGTTTTCTTTTCCTCACCCATTTCTAGATCTGGGTAATGAATTGGGCCGGGCCGGTTCCGGGGGTTTATAAGTAATGGGCTGCGTGGGCCTTAATTGGGCTTAGCATCCAGCCTCAAGCCCATTACTAGACTTGGTTACGTTTCGTTTATATTCATTCGTTCATTGGGATTATATACACATTACACACGAATCAACCTTTCTCCTCATTCTTCAGAATCAGAACACCTTTCGAACATCATATGTAACAATAAATCATGTAATGATGCATCACCCCCTAAAGAAAAAAAAAAAAAGCCAACAGAAACACAGTCGTTACGTTACTTGCTAATAGTCTTATTAACCATCCAAAGAAAAGCTCAACAACAATCCACTCGTTCTCAACTGTTACACAGCTTAACCAAAATCCCAAAAACAAGCCAACACAAAATGCAGAAAAAAAAAGGAGCAAAGAGCTCAAACCTCAGTGCATCTTCGAATCTTTCTCGAGCAAGTACTTCTTCAGAACGTCCATGACCGATCCAAAGTCAGCCCTCACCTGCACGGGCGGGTTCGCAAACCTACACTCCATGTCAGGAATCTCCCTCGAGTGATAATCGATCTTCGACTGAGTAAACTTCAGCCCATGAGCAGTACTAACCACCACAGTCCTATCAGTCGAGCCAATCACACCGCTATTCCTCAGCTTAATCAGAGCAGCCAAAGCCACGCCAGTGTGTGGGCATATGAACATGCCCGTCGAGTCAGCTTGGGCCATGGCATCCATCAACTCTTCCTCAGTAGCTTCTTCGACGATCCCATTACACTGTTTGAGCGCATAAACCGCCCTATCTATAGAAACTGGGTCGCCGATCTGTATTGCAGATGCAAAGGTTGTCCCAGCCTTGACAGACTTGAAATCTTTCCAGCCCGACTTGTAATGAAGGTAGAGTGGGTTGGCGTTTGCTGCTTGGGCGCAGACAAGCCTGGGAATCTTGTCGACGAGCCCTAATTCCTTACACATTCGAAATCCCTTGTAGAAGGCGTATATGTTCCCAAGATTCCCGCCTGGGACTATTACCCAATCGGGCACCTGCCAATCGAACTGCTGCAAGATTTCTATGGCGGCGGTTTTCTGCCCTTCGAGCCTTAAGCTGTTGAGGGAGTTGGCCAAGTAGATGGGCAGCTCTGCCGTGACTTCCCTAATCAGCTGCATACAACCGTCGAAATCTGTATCTATGCTCAGAACGAAGGCACCGTTGGCAATGGGCTGGACTAACTGAGCCATGCTTATCTTGTTCGCTGGTAAGAAGACGATGGAAGGTATCCCAGCTGATGCGCAGTAAGCGGACAGGGCAGCCGAGGTATCGCCTGTCGAGGCGCAGCCGACGCCGACTAAGGGTTTCCCTATTTTTCTCAGGCGATTTACCTGACTGACGAGGACGGTCATGCCTAAATCTTTGAAGCTGCCCGTGTGGCTTATTCCGCAGTGTTTGACCCAAAGGTCGTTCATGCCCACAAACTGTTTGCCGAAACGCTCGGCCCAGAATAGGTTGGAATTGCCCTCGAAGGCGCTGACTATGTCGTCGCTGTCGATTTCGGGGAGCACCCACTCCTTCTTGGACCACACGCCGGAGCCGTACGGCCACGTCGTCTTGCCCACGCGCGAATCGAAGAGCTCGCGCCAGTACTCGCCGGGGAATCGCCTGAGAGCGTCCATGTCGTGCAGGACGTCGAGGAGGCCGCCGGAGCGGCTGCGGTAGACGATTTCGTCGAGGGAGTAGGATTCCGAGGTAGGGTTGTCGGGATTTTTGGGGTCGAAGGGGACGTATTTGGCAGAGAAATTGTGGGATTTGTTGTGGCGGCGAGCTTCGTCTCGGATGTTGTGGGTCGAGGTTTGGGCGGCGGTGGCGCGGATGCGGAAGGAGGGGTTGGGCGGTGGTGGGTGGAGGCGGCGGTGGGTGGTGGCGGTGGTGGGAGGGGTGGAGAGGAATGGGGATCTGAGGTGAGGGTGCGCCGCCATGGGAGAGGAAGTTAGGAGAAAGAAACAAAAGGTTTGAGCCGATTTGTATTGTGTGTGAGCCTTTGTTTCAAGACCACTTGGTTCTTGACTCGTAAAAAATCTATTTATTAATAATTTATGAATTTAGACCGCCTATCGAAGATAGAGGTGTCAAACGGGCCGACGGGCCCGTTACCTGCCAAAGCCCGCCAATTGGCGGGGCGGGCGCGGGTAATCCCGCCTTCTGGCGGGCCTGAGAAGTCAGCCAAAAATTAAAAAGGAAAAAAATAAATAAAAAAAGAAAAAGCAGATTATAATAAATTATTTAAGTTGAATTACTCCAATGTCATTAAACTTGATTAAATTAAAATTTTGATCTCAAAAAATATAAAAAACCTATATAATTAATTTATGTATTAATATTTAATAAAAAATATTGTATGATATTGGATGGGCCTGGGAAATGGCAGCCCGCTCCGCCACTTTGGTGGGGCGGGGCGGGCGGGCCCGCAGGCCGTGGGCCCGCCCGTCTGACATACTAATCAAAGATAATAAAAAAAACTATAAAGATAAACTACTAATTTCTAAATTATCAAATATGCGTGTTATATATGTATATATTAATTATAAAATAATAATCAACTATATAGAAGGACAATTGAATAATAGAAATGTTATGTAGTGAGTTTCTAAAATTAATTTAAAATGACATAGCAAATACATTTTATCGCAAGCCGTGAGATTCAATAAAAGAGTATTAGATATGGTGTCAAAGTTTGGAAACCAAAAAATAATGGAGTGGAGAAATACGCTTTAAAGCAATCTTTTCTGCATTTAAACCCGACACATAACGCAATATGCATTTTTAAACATTGCGTCTATGGACTTAGGATTGGGTTACTTAGCCATAAAGATTAAGTCTCTTTGAAAGTCTGCAATCGATTCCTAACCGTCTATAAAATTCATATTCGTTTCAAATTAAAATCTATTGGAAGATGAGAACTATGGGACGGTGAGTGAGATAGCCCTCATCCCGGAAAATAATTACGAAAAAATTTGGCGACAAATAATTGATCCACCCACTATGCGATTTGAACCAGTGTTCCACAATTTATGTCATTCTATATTTCCCAAACAATAAGAGTCGTTGAATTTTTAAATCATGTACTTCACAAATTTTCAATTTTATTTTGTAATTCTTTTAATTCTATATTCCAACAAATCACAAATCATCGATATTTCATGTAATTTATATGTATAAAAGAAATAAACACATCGAATTTATTATTTGTTTTAGTGATCAAATTGATATCCATATCTTACATTTTTCGAAAAATATAAGAATAATATTTTATGTAAATTCTACAAGTAAGTCGGAGATTGTGGGACATACGGTGAATATATTCAACATTTGAGGGAGATTATATAACATATTTAACATAATATAAATTAAAAGATTTATTACTAAATTTGAAATATTAATTTCGATTCAAAACATCCTTAAAATCCACTCAATTATAGTAATATTACCATATTAACTAAATTTTTGACTAAGTTCGATACATTAATTTTCAATTAAAATCAACCTGCTGATTGACCGCCTTTCTTTTCTCTAACAAATCTCCCGATCTTAGTGCTGGAAAATTAGCTAATAAATCACAACTTTTTAGTTCTTTAACAATCTCGAATTATTTGGTAAGATTTTAAAAGAGGAAAGAATTGGTAAATTTAACTTAACATGGCCCGTTTAAAACCAAGTCAGTTGAGCGTGTATATTCATCAAATTCAAAACCTTTTTTCGCATAAATTGTGCAGAGCTAAAAAAAGATTCTTTTTCAGATTACCGTCGAAGAAGAGGGGCTAAAAAAGCTCAATTCCTCGGCGCAATTTTTTTTTTTTGCTTTCGAAGATGGCGTCGAACTCGAGAATTAATGGTGATTCTCAAGCTCAGGTATTAATGGACATCGCCTGTGGTGGGCCGACCCTTTTTCCTGTACATTCTTTGTACGGCTTACGTATATATAGTATCGACCTTTTTCCTGAAAAAAAAATAGGTATTACCAGCCGGCGTAAGGAGGATGATAAAGTCGATCAGAGACGTTGTGCGTAAACATTCCGACGGCGATATATATTTTGCGCTGAAGGAGAACGACATGGATCCCAACGAAACTATCAGTCGACTAACGAACCAAGGTAGTCGAACTCGACAGTCATGGAAAACCTTTTTGATGCATACGTATGAGTGTTATGGTTTCGACAAATTTGCTGATGGCCCGTTTGGATTCATATTCAAATCGCCCATTTGGAAAATAATAGGATTTGGATTTCGATTTCGTCTAAAAATGAGTAAAATCTAGACGCTTATTACTTGACGGATTTTGAAATTTCATGTCATATGGTCCGTTTTTGAAATCCAAAGTTGAGCCCGTAATGAGTTTTTCGTAAATAATAATAATTTTAAAAATAGTAAAAATAATTTGGGGGTGAACGATGAGTCGAGAATACTAGCGAGCTCGATGAGTTCTTGTCGAGCTTGAGCTCACTCGTGGGTGCTCAAAATCTCGCAAATCGGCTCACGAGCTTGTCTTGTTTTATTATTTATCTTTTAATTTAGTTTGTCTTGTCGAGCTCCATTTTGAAATCCTTGCAAAATAATGGGTTTGAATTTGAAATTAAGTTTCTGAAATCCATAATTTTAAATTATCCGATTGCGTTCAAATACGCAAATCCAAACGCACTCTGATTTTCTTTTGCCAAAAGATCTGTGACTGTATCTAATCTCTTGAATATTGATTTTCTTTGCAGATCCATTCTGCGAGGTGAAGAGAAGAAGAGATCGAAAAAACGAGCGCAAGAATTTCAACGCCGTGCGTCGTAAATACAAAGCATACGCCGACCGCAATGCTCATAATTCAACTCATACTAGCGACGGGTCCTCGAAGAGGTAATAATTATATAGTTTTCGACCCTCTTTTACGAGTCGTTAGAGAAGGTTGTTGAGTTCGCCTATTCGTTTTCTTTCCGTAAAAATCGTCCGAGAAGCGGCGATAAAGAGAAGGAAATTCCCTCGACCAAAGCGCATCCTCGGGAAATCAAGAATCCCAAATCGAACGGCGATAAAGAGAAGGAAATCCCAAAGGCTTTGAATGCTTCGGCGCAAGTGCAGGCGAAAGAAAACGGATCCCATCCCCAGAAAGGTAAAAATCAATCTCTTTTCCAACTTACCTTTTATGTAGTCGTAGGATTTGAAAATCGATTATCTCTTTTTCTGCTGCAGCTCTTAATAAGCTACTAAAGCTTTTCGAGAATCAGAAGGTGATCATAGCTCCTCATATCCGCGTATCCGAGGCAGACAAGCTCCGATTAACATTTGGAAGCCTGGAAATCGACGAATTAAGAACCTCTTCGATCCTTTCAGTCACAGCAGATTCCGAAAACGATTCTGAGGCTGCAAAAGAAGAAGCTTCAGCAAAAGATTCAGCATTGCCAAGCTTCCCAGTGAGAGTCCCATCTATACTATTACTTACAGTTTCTTCTCAATCGTTAACCTATCGATCATTCACAGGTAACTACTACTACTCGAATGGCTAACGCCAGTGATGGATCATCATCCTCCATGCCCACGGTGCTCCAAAAACAGCAGCAGAATATGGATCAGATGTATTCCAACCCTTCGCCGATTAACGCCAACCATATGACTTATCTTCAGATCCTATCTTCCTCCGTAAAAAATGGGACGCAACAATTCAGGAAAGCTTTTGAGGAGGATTCGTCGCGGATCCATTACAATAAAGATGGTCCGCACGTTATTCCGAGGGAATTTATCGGGCCTTCGTTGAGCAGCATTAATGGACACACTTCTCCTCGGAATGCTTCTTATTCGACTCAGCGCCACCTATCTACAGCAGCCGCAGATGGGCAAAAGGAATTGTGCGACGAACTTCTGAAAAGGAATTTTCAATTTTAGGTCTTAGATTAGATAGGTAGGAGGTAGTCTAGAAAAAAGTTTTGCTTTTTAATTAGATGCCTTCGACTTTTTCGAATTATAGATATTAATACTTTTTGCACGTTCAAAGGCTTCTGCTATAATATATAATATTAAATTTACTCTGATTAAATATTTTGTAGAAATTACATTTTAAATTTAATTATACAATATCAAAAATAATTTTATATTAAATTAAAGATAGAATAACTAAAAATAGTAATTAAAGAAAGTGGATGGGTTTTTTTATTTCTATTAAATATTTTTTTAAGTAAGCCTAAAAAAATTAGAGACCAAATCGACAATTCAGAACGTGGATTAATTATTTAATCATTATTATTTTGTTAATAGAAAAGTATGATTACCAATTGAAAGACCAAATCAAATAAATTTATTTTTAAGAGGGGTAGAGCCTTTATATAATAGAATCGATATATATTTTTGGTTTGCTCTCTATGTCTCTCTCATGCGTGCCTATTATTTATTACATTTACATGCATCATTAGAAATGAGTAAACATCTCCCAAGAGCATCTCCAACGCACATCATAAACATACAAAAAATTTACACAATAATACAGTTGTTAGCTTTTACTCCAGTTCATAAACTCTATTTTCTACACTAATTTTTACTGCGATCCATTAACTCCATGTTTACACTAAAACTCAAATTCTTATATATTACTATCAAATTGACTTATAACTTTATATTATAAAGATTAATAGTCAATATATTATAATTATTAATATTTAAATATTAAAATAATATATTAGAATTATTTAATTATAATTTTATTAAATTAAAAGGAAAATACCAATAAATAAAAGAAAATATTTTTACTGTTATTATTATAAGAAAATATCAAATATTTTAAATATAAATAAATATATTTTATTAAATAAAATACAAATAAATAGAAACTAACCATATTTTTGTATTGAAAATTGTGTGTAATCCATAAATAGAGTTTCTCTACTAATTAACATAATATTAGTGTTAAATATAAAGTAACATTTGAGTGAAGACGTACCCTATTTTCGTGTTTTATACTAAAATAAAGTAATAGTTAGAGATTCTCTAATATATTTTTCAACAATAAACAAGTCATGACTCGCAAGTCGCCTATTGTTTTCTCTTGATAGAAGAACACTCATTAGATTTCAAGCTTATATGGAGTTGGGTCGAACCGAATTCGGAACCCGATTTTAGCTGTAACCTAAATTGCCGATTTGATTACGGTTCACCGATCACGAAATTGAAATCAGCGATTCGTAACAAAAACAGTGAATCGTTTGCCCAATTTGTTATTGGAGAGGAAAATAAACAATCAAACACAAAGCTCAGCTTCCGTAATTAGCTTTGCCATGGCCTCGGAGACGCGTAAAGGTCAGATTACTGTGAGCTCGAAAGCATTATTTGTGTTTTTTGTGATATTCTATCGCGGAATCTGTTTGGAGTATTAGCGAATTTCGGTTGCAGTGGTTGTTCATCTTAGAGCGACTGGCGATGCTCCGATCCTCAAGCAAGCCAAATTCAAGGTTAAGCTCATGCGCTTCTTTTTTTTCACTCTCTCTGCTGTGGTTTAAACTGTTTTGATTCACCAGCTATTTTTGAGTGATTTTGAAAACCCTATTATAATCTCGATAATCTGGTGCTCAGCACCTTACTGATTCTGCTTATAATCTGAAGATAACGACATTTGAGTCCGTGTAATGTCACAGCATTTTTTTTTTCGATTTCTCGAATTTGTTCTTCTTCATCGTGGTTGAAATTGAAGGTATATAAAGTACACACTGGCATGTATTGTGTTTGTTTCAGGATTTGGTTATATCAGATTTATACTGTTGAAATGTTCTGAAATTCCTGGGCGAGGAATGACAGCGACTTAGATATGGTTTGCCGATGATTTCCCCCCTTTACATTTTCGAGACCATATTTTGAGGCTGGAAAAGTTAATGTTATTTTCTTCTTTAAGGATCTATCAACTCTTTTGGTGTAGACATTTTTAGCATGGATATTGAAATTATCTGATTTAGTTGGCGAAAAAAACTGTGCTCTTCGAACGGGCTTCTATCTCCACAAGTTTCTAAAGAACTCTTAATTTTAGTTCTCGTTCAACCACGTATTTTCTTGATATAATATTCTCTTCGATTAGGCTCTTGAAATGAGGTTCCCTATCCTAAAAATTGAGCTCTAAATATATTCATTGTTTGAGCTTTTCTGCATTGCAGATTGCTGGTTCTGATAAGTTTGTGAAAGTTATAGAATTTCTTCGCCGTCAGCTACACAGGGAGACATTGGTAAAGTCACTATGCACTATCTTTGTTTTTCGGTTTTCCTTTTTTTTTTCTCGCTGTTCTAAGGCTCTTGTCGTTCTTCTAGTTTGTCTATGTAAACAGCGCCTTCTCGCCAAATCCCGATGAGTTGGTCATCGACTTGTTCAATGTAAGCTTTTTGCCATTCTTCCTTTGACATATTCCGATGTCTTTTCGAATTTTGATCGCGGTGATGGCATATATTAAGACAACAGAAAAACTGAAACTTGTCGAAAGAAAATCTCGACATCTGTTGATAGCTTTGTTTCAGAAAATCTCGACATCTGTTGATTTCCCTTCAATTTAACTTGACGCGTAATGTTTGTCTTAGCTTTTTATCTTTCGAAAAACGATCTTTGATCTCCGCGTGTGCAGAACTTTGGCATCGATGGGAAATTGATCGTAAACTATGCTTGCTCAATGGCCTGGGGATGATGATGATGATAGACTCGTAGTACAGTTTTCTCGAAGTCCTTTGCAACCATTAAAACCGTAGTATAATCCATGCTAGCACATTGAAATTGAATCTTTTGAATGTTTCGTCTGTTCTCTATCGCGTTATATTGACTTCTTTTTTCTTTTAATCTCAAGTAAGTTGCGTTTTGGTACGAAATCTCAGGAATGAAGTTTTGATCCTTACATATGCAGCAGTCCCAGAAAAAGAAAAATGTCTGGCATTTAAATTGCAGGAATATCTTGTCTGGACTGTCCCCCTTGGGTATAGTTTTTCAAGAATCACCAACCCCTAGAGTTTAGTGGGCTATTTTAACATAAGGGAGGGTCCACTATTTTTATTAAACAAAACGGAGTGGACCAAAAGTTACCAAAATACTCCAACTTAAATAGCATTTATTCGAGTAAATAAAAAATTCGAATTAATTCGAATAAATGTTTTTTAATTCGAATTTATTCGAATTAACCAATTCGAGAAAAAAAAAACTCGAATTGAAAAATATTTATTCGAATTTTTAATTCGAATTTTTTTTATTCGAATAAGTGATATTTTTCTATCCGAATGTTATACGAATCACTCGTATAGTTCGAATAAAATATTGAATAAACCGTTTTCTATTCGAAAACGTCGATTTTAGGCTCAAAAACACGAAAATTCACACAGATTTAGGGTTAATACATGTAAGAATCACCAACCCATCGATTAACATCTCATTTCGACATGAAATTTCAGTCGAGCGGATCAAAATGATAATCAAACACTTCGATTTTTTTTTTTAAAACACCCAATCCCTTTTTCTTAATTAGAAAATCTAGAATCCTTTTTTTTTTAATTTCACACAAAAGTAATCCTATTTAACAAAAAACTCCTAGAGTTTACTTGGTCCATACGCACATCGTGAAACAACGTTGATTAGTTACAGTTTTACCCTTAATATTTTAGTGTATTACAAGTTTATCCTTACATTAAAATTTTATGTTTTTTAAATGTCTTAATAGTCGAATACGTTCAAGATATATATTTTGATGTTCAAGATATATATTTTGATATATTTGCACATACATTTGATATATTTGCATATACATTTCAATAGTATAATACACAGCATTTGTCACCTTTACGCTGTGTTTGGAACAAGGAAAGAAAATCAAAACTAATGAAAAAATAATTTTCACTTGATTTCCTTTCACTTTCCTGACCAGTTGATGAAAATATTGATTTTCCCATCGTTTTAGTCTTAAAACTTTTCTTCTTATCGTCTATTTCTCTAATAAACCAAACCTAATTTTCATCCTAACTGTTCAGTTCAGTTTATTACAGAACTTCGACCAAAAGTCGGTTTAACCAAATTATCGAACCGAAAACCGAAAATTCGGTATGGTTCGGTTCGGTTTTCGGTTCTTAAAAATAGAAAACCGAAATTTTCGGTTTTTTCAGTTCGGTAATTCGATTAACCGAATAAAAACCGAAATTTAATAAATTAATTAAAATATATTATATTTAATATATTAATAAATATATATATATATAAATTAATTCAGTTTTGGTATTAAAATATTATTTTCCTATATATATTTAATAAATTAATATATATATATATAAATTAATTCGGTTTTGATTAAAATATTAATTTTCCCCAAAATTTAATTTTTTTTTTTTATTTCGGTTTTTTGGTCGGTAACCGAAACCGAACCGAAAAAATTCGGTTTTAACCGAAACCGAACCAATTAAATTCGGTTAGGTTTTCGGTTCTTAAAATAAAAAACCGAAATTTTCGGTAACCGAATTTTCGGTTCGGTTCGGTTCGATTTGGGTTTTACCGAATGAACACCCCTACGAATAACATGAAACAACAATGCAAACTGCATACCAAGTTCCGAACACTCCAAAAACAAGCAGATGTAACCGTTAAATACTACTACTACTACCATCATCATTCACAACTCCCTAATTAACACCATTTCCTAGGCTACACACTATATAAATTCTAAGAGTCGAATATCCTTACAGAGTTGGTAATCCTTTGCCTGCAAACGGGGCACTTGGGACTCGCATCGCGCTCCACAGACAACGCGCATCGCTGGCAGCAAACTAAGTGCCCGCAGGGCACGAAGGCCGAGCGCCGGCGCCTCGCAAGGCACACGACGCACAGCTCGCCGTCGGGCACTTCGCCCGGCTCTTCGTCTGCTGCGTATTCCTCCTGCTGCTGAGGCGTCGGGGAATCGTTCGCTCGCCTTCGATCGTTTCTCCTTTCTCTCCACCTCGTCCAATTCCTTGGGAGATAAATCGAAATGGAATAGGAATGAATGAAGCGGTCGTATCTCACTGAGATTTGCGTGTTGTATTGTAAGCAGTTGTTAGAGTCGTACCTGACGATGGAGTAGCTGAGGATGCCTATTGCGAGCGAACCGAAAACGAGGCCGCTCAACATTAGGACGTGGGTTGTTGATGAAAGGTCGGCGACGATTTGATCCTTGGTCATTTTCGACCTACGTAGATAGATAGAGCAATCATATGAACAATGTATAATTCATATGGAAATCGAGATCAATTTTCTTTTAATTCAATATGATTTATTAGTTCAAGTTTGCATACAGGAAATAAGGAAGATCCTTGCATGATTTAATCTCAGGAATCCCGTCTTTCATCTGGCAAGTGCCAACAGCAGTTATGTCCTTTCCAAGAGGAAGTATCTTCTCTTCGTAAAGAATTGCAACCTGCATATACTCACTCATATAACTTCAGATAGGGCAAGACGAACTAAAAGATAGAAGCATTGCGGGGATTTAGGAAGGAACTTACGGGATGTTCAAGACCAAGGAGCGCCTGGAATAATGTGTAGGGCGTAGCAGAAATGGGTTGAAAGTGGTGGTAAACTGTATCTAGGGGTAGTTTGTGCTTCGATCCTTCCATGTTGACAACGATATAATCATATGGAGGCCATTGTCCCGTTTGAACCAACACAAAAGGAACCTGGCAAAAGAAAACATTATAACTCCATTAATTATCAGCAGCCAATACTGACAATCATAGTCATTCCATTTACTGGACATTATCAGAAAGAAGAGTCATTACATTAATGGATGACATTGGAAGATCTTACCGTTCTAGTTGTGGATGACATTTTCTCTTTCCATGAGTTCGAGATTACAGAGACAAGATCAGCGGTCCATCCAAAAATTCCTCTCCACTCATTGAATATACACTGCATGACAGTTGAATTGACAAAATTCATTTTAGGGAATGCTGATCGAGAGGAAACATGGTGGTTAAAACCACATCTTGACGTCACCAACATAGATATCACATTTATAGTTGACATAAAAATATCTAAATGTTACGAACCAAACAAAACGATACGACGCACGCATCATCATAGAGAAATAGCAATATGAATCATCGCATATCCACCACATTCACGAAATACTTCTCAGACGTTAGAAGACCATTCAATCGTTGAATGCATAATAAACGGCTAACGGCCCTCCACCCCTAACACGATAACTATAGCATCACCTTCGGCTCCAATTATTAGAATTTCTTTTACTTATCTCTCGCAACAGAATTGAGTCGTGACCAAATCAACATTCAATTATCACTACAAATCAGAAACTTGCACCAAGCAGATAATGAGATCTTCAATATGTCAAATTAACCAAATCACCAGAAATTGGATGAAATCCAAACCATAAGCAGATAATGAGATCTTCAATTTGTCAAATTAACCACATCACCAGAAATTGGATGAAATCCAAAACATAAACATTCAATTGTACTCGGTCCCTAGTTTTCTGAAGCAACAATCAGGTTTTACTTAAGGCTAAACATGCCTAGAAAAGAAAAAACAACTGTTGAAGAACAAAATTCGAGACCTACAGTTTCTGTCCTCTGCAGAATGACGCCTCTGTCTCCCGACTCCTGCGAAACAATCACATTTCCGTTTCCATGTATCACCCTGAAACCCTTCCAATTGACTGCAGAATCCACCGTCGACTTCGACTCCACGCTACCCCTGACGAGAACCAGTTTCCCCTCGCCACCATCACTAACGCGATCGCCTTCTCCGTCGGACGAAAGGAGAGCGCGAAGGTCCGACGGACATACGAAAGGCGCGTCTCGGATCTTCCCGAGCGCCGACGACGTGAAGGCGAGCTTCCGTACGATTCGGTACGCCACGTAGGCCACGCCGAGTCCGAACAGTGCGCCGTCCGCGGTCAGTACTATCTGAGCTAATACCGCCGCCGCAGCGCGGTCGTTCACCGACATCGAGAGGTAGTTCGGCGGTGGCGATTAGTTGCTGACTAGAGAAATTCCTTTTTCTCTCTCTCTAAAGATATTTATTTTTGTTGTCTTGAAATTGTGTTGATGATGAAGTCGAGCAATTGTATAGGGAAGAAAAAAGGAAAAGAAACAAAAAGAGATGGGCCCAAATGTTACGTAGGCCCATAAACATGGGCTTGTCGTATATGGATCATCTTGTAATATAGGTCACAAATTATATATTTGCTTTGCTTAATAACGTAATAAAAAATCAATTTAAGATAAATAAAACGTCTTATAATAATAAAAATATGTATCCAAGTCGAACCTTTGACTTTAAGCTAACATTTAAAAATAACATTTCTCACCATTGCTTATCTACATATGATGTGTTTTGACTTGACTATAATCCTCACCTTTAGAAAATATATATTCACATAATCATATATCAAATCTTTAATTTTAAAGATTATATAAATCCATGTGAACCTTTATGACAAAAAGATTAATTTGTTTTCATTTTTTTTAATATGAATCAAAACGGGAGGTGAAGAAAGAAAATTATTATAATCTCTTTTCTCTTTCGAAAAAAAAAAAGATATACATAAAGCATAGAGCAGAAACGTTCCTACGAACACTTCACACTATTGGGTCCGGCCCATTGGGTGGCCCATGTACATATGTATATTATTATGTAAAAAAAAAAAATACACATAACACACACAAACGCAGAACAGACGCGAAGGAAGAAGAGAAAAAAGAGAGAAGAAGAAAGAAAAAGAAAGAGGAAGAAAATTCAGATCCAAACGATCCGGTGCTCCGATTTTGACGAGACTTCGGGAGAAGACTCACCTCGTCGTGCTCTACGCATCTACCGGGTCAAGTTGGTCGGTTCCTCAACTTTTCGGGTGGTAATTTGCTTCGGCCCTTCTTCGTATTTTCCGAGCTTGTAGCTCGAGGATTGTTGGTGTACCGAGTTTGTAACTCGACGTAGCGTGCTCTGTTGTTGGCGTAATTTTTCGGTGTGGTTTTTGGTTGTGATTACCCCGAGACGTTCTCGGGAGGAGGAGTTGTTATTGTAATCGTCGGACGCGATTATATTGGATTGTTTCCTTGGATCGGGAGAGCGATCCCGTGGTTTTTCCCGTTTTGGGTTTTCCACGTTAAAAGTCGACGTGTTATTTTTCGTTTTCGTCGTTGGTTGATAGTCATTTTTATTGCTCGTGATTTCGACAACCCCAACAAAGTGGTATCAGAGAGTTGTTTGTGGTGCCGTGCGTTCGAAATCATGGAAGGCAATACTAGTCGGATGGTTATGTTGAACGGCGCGAACTATCATATTTGGAAAGGGAAGATGGAGGATCTTTTATATGTGAAAGATTTTTATGCGCCCGTGTTCGATCTGGAGAAACCGGCTGATAAAAGCGACAAGGAGTGGGAGTTGATCCATCGTCAGGTTTGCGGCTTTATTCGACAGTGGGTCGACGATAATGTTCTCAACCACATCAGTGACGAGAAACATGCGAGGACCTTATGGAGCAAGCTTGAGCAGTTATACGCTCGAAAGACGGGGAATAACAAGCTTTTTCTGATAAAGCAGATGATGAGTTTGAAGTATCAAGAAGGGAGCAACATATCTGATCACTTGAATACATTCCAAGGAATTATTAATCAGCTAGCTGGAATGGGAATCAAGTTCGACGACGAAGTGCAGGGTTTGTGGCTTCTTGGTACGTTACCAGACTCGTGGGAGACTTTCAGAATGTCATTATCTAATTCGGCTCCAAATGGCATTTGTTCGATGGAACTAGTGAAGAGCAGCGTACTCAATGAAGAGATGCGAAGAAAATCGCAGGGTTCTTCTACGCAGGCCGATGTCCTAGTCACAGATAACAGGGGGAGGAGTAAGAGTCGAGGCCCAGGTGATCGCAACAGAAGTAAGAGCAAGTCTGGGAAGTATGATAGCATCGAGTGTCATTACTGTGGCAAGAAAGGGCACATTAAAATATTTTGTCGAAAGTTCCTTAGAGAGAACAAGAATGTGAAGGGTCAAGATCATCAGACGACAGACGCTGATAAGGTTGACAAGGTAGCCGCAGTCACGGCAGATTTCTTTGTTGTGCGCGACGACGATGCTGTTAATCTAACTAGTCATGATACTAGTTGGGTGATCGACAGCGGTGCTACGATACATGCTACACCGCGACGGGATTTCTTTGCCTCGTATACCTCTGGTGATTTTGGACGAGTTATTATGGGAGACGATGGCGTTGCTAGAGCCATCGGTATCGGCGACGTGCGCTTGCAGACGGAGAACGGCAATACATTGATTTTGAAGGCCGTGAAGCATGTTCCAGAGCTTCGCATGAGTTTGATGTCCACAGGGAAGCTCGACGATGAAGGTTTCCACAGCCACTTTGGAGATGGAAAATGGAAGCTCACCAAAGGCTCCTTGATCGTGGCGAAAGGTGAGAAGACGTCATCTCAGCTATATGTGACGCAAGCGAAGATTGCAGATTCTACCGTGAATGCAATCGACGATGGTGGCGTGACGGAGCTTTGGCATAATCGACTCAGTCACATGAGCGAAAAGGGACTGATGATACTAGCCAAGAAGAATCTTCTATCTGGCGTGAAGAATCCTTCGTTACGAAGATGTGATCATTGCTTGGCTGGGAAGCAGACCCGAGTCGCATTCAAGAACATCACTCACTCGCCGAAATCAGGTATACTCGATCTAATTCACTCCGATGTTTGTGGTCCTATGAAAACAAGAACACTTGGTGGTGCTGTGTATTTTGTTACTTTTATAGATGACCATTCGAGGAAGACCTGGGCTTATACGCTGAAGTCCAAGGACCAAGTGCTAGATGTTTTCAAGCAGTTTCACGCTTTGGTGGAGAGGCAGACCAACAAAAAGCTCAAGTGTATTCGGACGGACAATGGAGGGGAATATTGTGGTCCTTTTGATGAGTATTGTAAGAGATATGGTATTCGACATCAAAAGACAACTCCGAAGACACCTCAGTTAAATGGCTTAGCTGAGAGGATGAACAGAACACTGATCGAGAGAGTGAGATGTTTGCTATCGCAGTCACAGCTGCCGAATTCTTTCTGGGGTGAGGCATTAAATACCGTTGTTCATGTTTTAAATCTCACACCTTGTGTTCCTTTGAGATTTGAGGTACCAGATAAGATTTGGTCGGGAAAGGAAGTATCGTATGGTCACCTGCGCGTGTTTGGGTGCAAAGCCTCTGTTCACATCCCGAAAGACGAGCGATCAAAGCTTGATGTGAAGACCAGGCCGTGTATATTCATCGGTTATGGGATGGATGAGTTCGGATACAGGTTCTATGATCCCGCGCAGAAGAAGCTTATCAGAAGCCGAGATGCTGTGTTTATTGAAGATCAGTGCATTCGAGACATTCAGTCTGAGAAGTCGACTAAGAAGTCCAACGGTGATTTCACTAATTTCGATCCACCTCCTGTACGTGTAGCATATCCCAATCAAGGGGGAGATGTTCCAGAATCTAGCGGTGTTGGCAATGATGAAAATCCTATAGGCGATGTTGATGTTGAGCCAGCGGAACCTATTGATGAACCTGTCGAAGAACCTTCAGTTGAACCTCAGTTGAGAAGATCTGCTAGGGAGCATCGTCAATCCACGAGGTATCCTTCAGATGAGTATGTGATGCTAACAGATGGGGGAGAACCTGAGGATTACCAAGACGCCATTTCTGTTGACGACAAGAATGAGTGGATGAAAGCTATGGTGGAAGAGATGCGATCGCTTCATGATAATCACACTTACGATTTGGTAGAGCTACCTCGAGGAAAGAAAGCTCTCAAGAATCGATGGGTTTATCGGCTGAAAATTGAAGAAAATAATTCTCGACCAAGGTACAAAGCTCGTTTGGTCGTGAAAGGTTTCGGTCAGAAGAAAGGCATTGATTTTGATGATATATTCTCACCGGTGGTGAAGATGTCCTCGATCCGAGTTGCTCTTGGTTTGGCGGCGCGCTTGAACTTGGAGATTGAGCAACTTGACGTGAAGACTGCATTCCTTCATGGTGACCTTGAAGAAGACATTTACATGGAGCAGCCTGAGGGATTCAAAGTCAAGGGAAAGGAGCATCTTGTTTGCAAGTTGAAGAAGAGTTTGTACGGCTTGAAACAAGCTCCACGTCAATGGTATAAGAAGTTCGACTCCTTTATGACCAGTCACGGGTACACCAGAACCTCTTCGGATCATTGTGTATTCGTCAAGAGGTACTCCGATGACGACTTTATTATTCTTCTCTTGTACGTTGACGACATGTTGATTATAGGGCATGATACTAGCAAGATTGCGGCGTTGAAGAGAGAGTTGAGCAAGTCTTTTGCGATGAAGGACTTGGGAGCGGCGAAGAAAATTCTCGGCATGAAGATTTCTCGTGATAGGAAAAATCGGAAGTTATGGTTATCTCAAGAAGACTACATTGAGAAAGTTCTCGAGAGATTTCACATGAGTAAAGCCAAGGCGGTTTGTTCTCCACTTGCAGGTCATTTCAAATTGTCATCTGAGAAATGCCCGAAAAGTGAGGAAGAAAAGGCCGATATGAGCAGAGTTCCTTACCAGTCTGCGGTTGGTAGTTTGATGTATGCCATGGTTTGTACTCGACCCGATACTGCTCATGCCGTTGGTGTCGTTAGCCGTTTTCTCTCTAATCCGGGAAAAGAGCACTGGGAAGCCGTAAAGTGGATATTGAGATATCTCAGAGGGACTTCCAAGACGTGTTTGTGTTTTGGCGGCGGAGAGCCTATGCTAGTTGGATATACCGATTCAGACATGGCAGGTGATATTGATTCCAGAAAATCCATTTCAGGTTTTTTGATGACTTTTGCAGGGGGAGCTGTGTCGTGGCAATCTAAGTTGCAGAAGTGCGTTGCGCTATCCACCACAGAAGCTGAATACATTGCAATTACGGAGGGTTGCAAGGAAGCTTTGTGGATGAAGAAGTTTCTTGAAGAACTTGGTCTACGACAGGACAAGTATGTCGTCTACAGCGATAGTCAGAGTGCTATCCACCTCTCCAAGAACTCGTCATTCCATTCGAGATCCAAGCATATTGACGTCAGATACCATTGGGTTCGAGATGTGCTCGAGTCAAAGCAGTTGTATTTGGCGAAGGTACATACGAGCGAGAACGGAGCAGATATGTTAACGAAGATTTTGCCGAAGGAGAAGCTGAAGACCTGTCGGCGAAAAGCGGGCTTGCTTGAGCCCACCGTATGAGCCGGAGGGGGAGTTTATTGGGTCCGGCCCATTGGGTGGCCCATGTACATATGTATATTATTATGTAAAAAAAAAAAAATACACATAACACACACAAACGCAGAACAGACGCGAAGGAAGAAGAGAAAAAAGAGAGAAGAAGAAAGAAAAAGAAAGAGGAAGAAAATTCAGATCCAAACGATCCGGTGCTCCGATTTTGACGAGACTTCGGGAGAAGACTCACCTCGTCGTGCTCTACGCATCTACCGGGTCAAGTTGGTCGGTTCCTCAACTTTTCGGGTGGTAATTTGCTTCGGCCCTTCTTCGTATTTTCCGAGCTTGTAGCTCGAGGATTGTTGGTGTACCGAGTTTGTAACTCGACGTAGCGTGCTCTGTTGTTGGCGTAATTTTTCGGTGTGGTTTTTGGTTGTGATTACCCCGAGACGTTCTCGGGAGGAGGAGTTGTTATTGTAATCGTCGGACGCGATTATATTGGATTGTTTCCTTGGATCGGGAGAGCGATCCCGTGGTTTTTCCCGTTTTGGGTTTTCCACGTTAAAAGTCGACGTGTTATTTTTCGTTTTCGTCGTTGGTTGATAGTCATTTTTATTGCTCGTGATTTCGACAACCCCAACACACACTTGCTCGAAAACTCTATATAAGGGCGCTTCTTCTGTTTCATTCTGAAATACATTGTTACAGACAAACAGCAGTCTTCTACAGTTGTTGGTAAGAAGTTCTTCTTTAACCTCACATTATGTTATAATTCTTTCTAAAATGGCGCACCTTATTGAAGTATTTTCATTCATATATATAAAATATTTTACTTTGTTTTCGTAGGAATACCACTACCATGGCTTCACAGAATATCCACATCTTGTTGGTGGATCATGATCAGAAAATCCTAACCGAGACAGCAAAAATGCTCCAAATATGCTCTTACGGAGGTAGCAAACACGCGCAAAATTTTCTATCGCGCGTATATTTCGCTCGTTATAACATCTTAAACGATACCTTTAGTTCTAATATCGAAGGACGGCTAGATCCATGATTTTGACTGATCATTTTTTATGAAATTTGCTCCAATAATCCTCGAATATGCGCCTTTTTTGGACCGCGTTAGGTCTAACGATTTCCTCTGCCTTTTAACTTACTTCTCGGTTTTAATTTCGAGAGATTTTACATTAATTTCCTCGCTCAATAAGCTTTAAGTAATCTCCATTTTTATCGATCGAATACTTGTATTTTATCATGCAGTGACTTGCGTGAGGTACGCAGTATCTGCTGGTGCGATGCTATCGAAGGGAGAGACGAGATATGACATCATAATGGCATCTGTCGATTCGTCTGATCCACATGACTTCAAACTTATGCAGCTCGCCACTGCCAAGAACATCCCCTTTATTTGTAAGTAACATATAATATCTAAATTTCTTGCACGCCCCGATGCGTGTGCCTGCATAAATATAACTTATATTTTAAGTTACTTTTGAGAGTACATAAAAAGTTGATAGATTATATAATTGAATATATTTAAAATCAATGACAAAAAATAGTAATTATAGTGATTGTCATACTAATCAATTTGAGAGCAGTTACTCTCAGGTGCTCTCTCTTAATAAAATAGAAAGATCGTACATTTATATATATATATATATAGGAATTTTATGGGGCTCACCTTATGTGAGCACCTTATGTGGGCACCTAGTGATGTGGCACCGATTCGTACCATTTCAATGTCTCACATTGACATCTACGGTTATGTTGTCTCAATTAACACCTTCTAGGCGTCATTAATCGACATTTCGGATGCTGATGTGGCATATTGACACGATATATTTCATTGATACGTAAAATATTATGTAAGGCATCAATATGCCACATCAGCATCCGAAATGTCGATTAATGGCGCCTAGAAGGTGTTAATTGAGACGACATAATCTTAGATGTCGATGTGTGACGTTGAAATAACACGAATCGATGCCACATCACTAGGTGCCCACATAAGATGCTCACATAAGGTGAGCACCATAAAATTATATATATGTACTGGCACTTTTTTTCACACTCTATGCATGTGCTTAAATTATAATTATATATATGTTACTTTCAATTTTGAGATTTGCAATTTTTAATGTTTCATAAATGAAGTATAATTACAATAAAAAAGTTAGAAGTGATATAGTAATTAGTAAATTAATGAGATTATACATAAATGGACTAAATTGCAAATAATTTGACGGAACAAATGCGGTTTATAGCCACCACACACCATAGAAACAAGATTCCTCTTAAGTCCAGACTCCGTGCATATAATTCCAAGTGGGGTCCACTTTGACATTAATAGAGGAGTAGTCCACGAGCTTATATGCACATTCCAATTGCTTTTCTATCTGACGTGGAATTGAGTTTGATATCCCAACAGCATGTACTTCAAATTATTGTAAAATGACATAAAATTATTTGTCACATATTACATAATGTTCAATTGTAGTCCTGTCGGTTGAAGGAGACAAGCTATGGATGACAAAGGCCGTTCATCAGGGGGATTTTCTTGAAATCGAAAAGCCAGTCGCGGAGGACGTGCTTAAGGAGAAGATGGAGGAAATCTTAACAATGAGAGACGTTCAAAGAGAAATTAATAACGCGACTAAAGATAGAGAGCGCCAACGAATCGTCGTTCGAGAAAATGAAGATGAGAAAGAATATCACATGGAAAAGTGTATGCGTAGGAGAAAGGTATGCGCCAACTGGACGAACGACCTTCATTCGAGGTTCGTCCAAGCTGTTCAGACGCTCGGCGAGGGAAGTACGTTTTTTCCTTTTAAAACTTAGTTTCTTCAAGTTTCATAGGGTTTCTTTTATTTTTCGGTAAATTGTAATGTATACTTTGGTTTTATTTCCGGGCAGGTTGTTACCCGAGAGAGATTGTGCATCTCATGAACGTCCCTGGCCTGACTAGGATGCAGGTGGCTAGCCATCTCCAGGTAAACGTTATAACATGAACTCGCCAACTTCCTCATTACATTCCGTTAAAAAGAATACAGAGTTCGATGATTTATTCCTAAAACAAATTGGTTAATTATACGAGGAGACTGCCTCCTAATTACGTGGATTGATGAGCTTCTTTTATTCGACGTGGGACAAATTCCATTTTATAATCTCAGCAAAAAAGAAATCATATCTAATTTTTCTCGCTTTTGACAGAGATGTCGTAGCGAGAGTTACCGCATGTCCAAACTACGAAGGATGAATAAGTCGGCAATTCGATCGAAAAATTCCAATCCTCAGCGACATCAATATGGCTCAATGCCAAAGCTCAGTAGCCGTCCACAAAACCCTAGTACCGAACCCTCCGAGAACGTTATGGAAGGATCGATCGAGCCCATTATGGCTCGACTAGTAGATAATAATAAGTCTAAGAAAGCAGAACAAGATGGAGCCGTGGCTAACCCTAATGATCACCAATTGGTCCCCGAGATTAGCACCGATAGGCACCTACCGAGCCCTTATGAGGACGAATCGCTGAACCTTAGCGATATTGATGGCTTGATGGAGGGAATTGCATGGACGCCGTTAGATGATGATGCTCATTCGGGATTTTTCTTAAGCCATGATCATCAAGAAGGACCATATTACCCTAATCAGGTCTGCCACATATATTTTACTAGTATGTGCTATAATATATAAATACCTCAGGTTATACAAACACCTTTTAATTGGCACATCTTATGTTTATGTGACATGTTAACGTGGCACTGATCAATGCTAAACAAGAGGTGCTCACGGATTATAAGATTTCTCATATTATTTATATGTATATATATAGAGGAATTTTATGGTGCTCACCTGGTGAGCACCTTACGTGGACACTTGTTGATGTGGCACTGACTCGTACCATATTTTGCAGATTGATGGCTACAATCCAATGAGTTATGGCGAGAGGACCGGCTTGGGGCCGTCGAACGTTGGGTCGAGCCCAAATGCGAGTGGCTAATTAAGCGGGCGAAGAGATGAGTTGAATAATGACTATGCAGATGATAACGATATTAAGTGTCTGCATAGGTAATAAATTGAATCAATCATAGTATATTTAGGGACATCTATATAGTAATAAGTAAACATTTTCAGTGTGAGAAATTGGGGTTGTGCATCGTCTGGTTGTTGCTGGAATATGGTATTCTATCTAAACAAATGAAGTTTTAATATGGGTGAGTGCGAAAATTTTTAATATTTTTTTTTCAGTTCCTTGATTAATGTAAGAGGTGAAAGTAGGGATGGCAATTTTTTTGGACCTGGTCCATACCCACAGGACCCTACCCATTAATTATGCGTATGGATCTTTAAAAATTAAATTTAATGGGTATGGGCTAGACACAGATCCAATTAAATTAATTTGGGACTTAAATGGGTATACCCATTTACCAAAACCTAGAGCTGTTCGCAACTCGGTATACCGGCCGAACCGACAGAAAAATCGAAAATTCAGTACAAACCGAATATCGAACCAAAAATTTTGTTTAATAATTCGGTTCGGTACAGATATATTGGTTCAGTAAACAGTACTGAACCGAATTACAGAATTTCCAATGTTATATTTCATAAATAAATCTATTAAAATTAAAACATATACTAATACTTTAAACATAAAGTGACAGCCCAACCCTTTTGTTTTATTTTATTTTTTTATATTTGTTTTATTTTTTAATTTTTTTAATTTTTAGTTTTTTTTTATTTTTCTTAAAGAACGGTTACCGAAAAATCGAATTATAATTCGGTTTTGAATTTAGTCGAACTGAGATTTCGGTTCGGTACGGTTTCTATCGAACAAACAGCCCTACAAAACCATTTAAACTAAAGGTTATTCTAGTCATTTAGTTTGAAGATGATATTTGAAGATTGGACTTGGACTTGGAGTACGGATTTACTACATGAAATGAATAGTTTTTTCGTTTTCGTAATTCTAAAACATCAAACTTTGTAATCATTTATTATTTACAGCTTAATGACTATTGCTATCATTGTTATTGTTATATCAATTGATACTACAAAGTAGAGGTGTCAAACGGGCCCGCGGCCCGCCAAAAAATAATACTCCCTCCGTCCTGGTAACTTTTGTACATTTTATCAAATCGGGCGTCCCACTATCTTTTATACATTTCCATATTTAGTAAAAAACTATTACACACAATCAATATAATAACATTAAATATTCTTAAAAGACGTGCCACACCATACACTTTTCTTCCACTATACTATTAAAATATTATATTTTTTAAAAACCGAACCCAATCCCAAATGTCCAAAAGATACAGGGACAGAGGGAGTATATTATATGATTATATTAAATAATAAGATTTATAAGTAAATTATAGTGATTTTGATATTTTTTGAGTTTTTTAATAACATAAATAATTAATATTAAAAAGTTGATTAAATTAGATATATTTTCCAAATTGAATTCTTTAATTTATTATTTTTCCAATTTTTTATATTATTTTTATCTTTTTTTCCCATTTTTTCCTATTTTTATTATTTTTTCTTTTTTATATATATAGTTTTTAAATTGGCGGGCTAAGCCCCCGAGGCCCGCTACCCGCCCGCAGGCGGGGCGGGCCTTCATTTTCCAGGCCTGCCAATAGGCGGGCTTGCCGGCGCCCGCCCCACGTGGTGGGCTACGGGCCGGGCCGGGCCGCTGGCCCGTTTTGACAGTTCTACTACAAAGTACTTATTGGCTCATTTAGTTAATTTTCTGCTAAAAGTTAAAGATCAGTTCAATACCCAATTAAGACTCGTTTACCCGTTAGATTTAATGGATTTGGGCCCATACTCAATTAATTGGACCCATCAAATATTGGATATGATCCATATCCATCTATTTAATTGGATTTGGGTATGGGTCTAAGTGGATCTACTCATACCTTACCCGTTGCCATCCATAGGTGAAAGATTAATATATGGATAAAGATACAATTAAATGTCAAGTAATGTCCTAGATGAAATGAAACATTGTCTATATCTTACACTATACACTTCAAGGATGACACTAATTATGGGCGTGTTAATTAAAACTAGTACTCTTTGGACACTCATTAATGAGTGTGCATATATACATGTATATAATATTAAATTTATTTTAATTTAAAATAGTTAATTTAAATGTAATTACATTCATATAAATTATAAAGTAAAGGTGTAAGAATTAACTAAAAATCATATTTAACTAAAAATAGTAATTAGAAGTAGTGAGTGATTTTACAAATTCTATTATTAATTTTTTTATGAAATTGACAGAGGCAATGAGCAGTTTATAGCTACTCCTCCCGCTTAATAAGATACAATAGATGTTGTCACCGGCTAGTTTCTCGTGTCATTACATTACATTTGTTCTATTTAATAAAAGGGTGAAGGATAGATTAAAGGGTCAATTCGAAATCAGGCCCCATTAAGGGTTTGATTTCGAATTCAGGCCATGTTTGAGAATTTTATAGGTTAAAGGACTCATTTTGTGTGGTGTAAAAAAAGTGGTATGAAAGATGTATGAACTGGTATAGAATGATCGTTTTGTGTTACAAACTTTCAATATACTGGTATGTCCGAGCAATGAAGTGGTACTGCAGAAAATAAACTGGTATCAGAGATCATAAACTGGTACCGGATTATGGTTGTGGTACAGAATTTCAACATACTTGTTTGTAAGAGCAATGAAGTGGTACTGCAGAAAATGGGTCCTTAAAACTAAAATTTTTTGCCAAGAGGGCCTGAATCCTAAATGATAATTATGAAGGGCCTGAAATGAAAATGCCGCTAGATTAAACATGTTACATTTGATATCGATTGGCCAATGAGGCCTTTGACCTAACAGTCCAGTGGATGCCTTAACGAGGTCGTGGCCTAATAGCCAGGTCGAGTGGAGACTGGAGATACATTGGAAAAAAAAAAAAAAGAATCGATTGCTATTTTACAATTAGTTATTTCTTATACTGAAATGACCAGTTTACCCGCCATCTTTTATTTATTATAATTACATCCTCATAAATTAATAGTATTTCCTAATCAAACATTATACGTTAAAACCCAACCCAAATTACAGAGTAACACAACATATATTTTATATCTTAAAGAGAGTGCTTGCTTTTTTTTTTTTTTTTTTATACACGTCACGCAAACTCCAAAATACTATACAAACAACTACTAGTTATTACACCGTGTCCGGCGGCGCGTGGCTCACCATCATCATATAGACACGCTATTAGGCACGCCCCTACACGTCACCCCGGGCTCGGAGCTCGGCGCTAAAAGCTCGTACGGCAAAACGCCCGCCCCGCACCTATTCCTAAGCCTCCTATCCTCGTTCCTCCTCTCAATCTCCCTCTCGACCCGCCCCACCTCCGCCGAGAACTCATAAAACGACTCCACCGCCCGCGGGTCGCCGGTCCAAATCGACCCGTGGGTCCTCTCCCCCAAGTACTCCTCGTCGGGCGAGTGGGTCGAGAGCGTATCCACCACCGCCATGTACTTGGTCGCCTGTAAGAGGCTCGGCATTGCCGAGAAGAAGTACCTCTGCGGGTCGGAAGCGAACACCTCGTACTCAGGGTCGGCCGGGTCGGGCACGAGCCGACGGGTCATGGGCGGGCGGTTCGGTACGTACCCTCCGTAGGGGTACTGCCCGAAGTTGAGGGCCGCGTGCTGGGCGGAGGCGAGCCAGACGAGGGTGGTCAGCACGGAGGTCAGGTCCTCCGGGGTGGCCAGCGCGGGCCACCACGGCTCGGAGCGGAGGTCCGCGTGGCCCGCGTTGACCGACTCGGCGTACCACGCCTGGAGCTCGCGGTCGTTGCACACATAAGACGGGTCGGGGTAGTAGTGGCCCACGTAGGTTCGGACCCAGTCCTCGATTGCGGACCATATGAGGAGGCCGTCGGAAGCGTAGGGGTAGTCCTCGATTGTAAGCTTCAAACCGTGGGGTTGGGTCGGGTCGGGCACCGCCATCCCCCTACGTTTTTTTATCGGCAAAAGAAAAATTAGATGGGTTGCGCTGGCTCTGAATCGTGCGTTTCTGTACTGGGATTTTGTCTTATCTGCCCACTTATGTATAAGTAAGCTAAGTGGGCTTAATATTTGACATGCGGTACCTTTACGCATTATCAGTTATCACATCCATGTTGAGACACCAATAAGTGTGTTTCACTAGATACACATGACACATGTCAAATTTAAGTCAGGCAGGTCAGCCAAACTTAGTAGGATTTTCGACGCTTTATGAAAAATTCAAATTTTCGACGAGGTTGGGAATCTATTGGAGTTGGGTTGCTTCTGAATCATAAAAGAATTTTAGACATAAATAGACCGGCATAACCGTACCTTCGGATAAGATCGGCGGGGAGATTTTCCTGATCGAATCGCCAGAAGTTCTTGTAAGCCGCGGCGCTAATTTCCATGCAATAGCGTCCAGGAGTGAAGCAAGATTCGATCACGCCGTCCACGGATATCAAGCTCTGGCGGGCGAGCGCGTTGATCTCCAAAGTGTATCTCATGTGCGGATCCAATAGCTTGAATATTGGATGCATGGCGCTCATCTGCCTGTGCGCCGCCAAAATGAACGGCTCCATAGCCGCATGCGTCCGAAGCCTAATTTAAAAAAATAAAAAATAAAACAAGCGCCGAAAAAAAAACCCCTCATCGAAGAAAAAGAAAAAAAAAAAACTTACCAGTGATTGACGAGCTGATGAACGCCGGCGTCGTTAGAGCATACGTGCGCTTTGGCGAGCTGCCAAGTCCAGTAAGTAGTGGCGTCGACGGGCGGCGTAACGACCCTTTTCGACTCCGAAGTGAGAGACGTCTGAGGTAGGCTTAGCTCTATGGCTATCGGCTTGAGAGTTTCCAAATCGTTCAAGAAGAAAATCGTCCGAGTGGCGTACGATTTGCGCCCGTCGAGGGCGTTTATTTTGTCCAAGAACGGAAGGTATATGTCGTGGTAGTCGATGATGAATAGCCTGTTAGAATCTATCGCCTGTCGAAAAAAAAATGAAAATTCGTAATTATTCTTACGTTACGGGAAAAGTTAAGAATGTTCGACTTTTCCGCACCTCTTGCATGGTCATGCCGTTGAGTTGGCGGGCGATGTGTTCTTCCTTGAGGGCCGATTCTTGAGGACCGTAGAGCTCGGGGTCGAGTTTGCTCTTGGGCGGGAAAACTTGAAGCTTCTCTATGTTCACGGGATTTACGCCCGCTAGGGCTTGACGGGCGAATTCGTCATCTCGCAACCATGCGTATTTGTCCTCTGCATCAAAAGACGCATATTGCTTTCATTTTTCGTATAAAAAGGAAGAATAAGTGCCGAATGACCAGTTCGCCTAACATATTCTAATATTATGTATTATGTTTCCAACAGCCCCCCTTGCGTGTAGGCTGAATTCTTTCTCATCAACCTTAGACGTGTAATTTTCACTTAATGGGACGCCGTGAGGATTCTTACCCATAACCTCATCTCTGATACCATGCTAAATGACTACTTTGCCTGAAAGCTTACGCTTGAGGCGAACTTATAATAGTTCAACTTTATATATTATATCTCCAATACAAAGAAAGAAAGAAGGAAGGAAGGATTTACTCACTCGAAACAATCTTCGGAAGATCGTACTTGAGCAACCCGCCTTCTTGAATCTTGCTTATCGCCTTCGGCATCTGCACCTTCTTCAACACCTCGTCGTGAAACCCTAACTTAAGCAGAAGCCCTTCGCTGTAAAGGCTATCGATGTCCGAAAACCCCTTGAAATCCTTGTTATTTGCCGAGATGCTCGCCATTAACGAAGGTATGAGGTTGTGAAGGACGGCCTTAAGCCTCCCCGTCGAGAAAGCCTTCATCTTCGACTCCTCGAACTGCTCGTCCCTCGGGACATACATTGGCAATGGCTTCTCCACTCGGCTCTCAGCATTTACATCTAAACACACAGAAATGACGAATAAATAAATAAACGTGGAAACTCTATCGATTCCACGGAGAATAAATATAAGACTCCGAAATGAGTGTTATCCCATGACTATCGTTGTCAGATGAATTTGGGAAGTATTCATTTGGTCCAAGCCCATGCTGGTACTTAAGGGCTAGCCCATATAGCCAGGTCGATTAGGAATACCTCGGAACAGGGAAAAAAAACGCGAAATGGGCTCGAAAAAAAAAAACCTGTATCTGTAGGAGGACGGCCCGTGCGGCACCTACGAGGGTAAGGGATTTTATTACCGCCCAACATAGGACGGGCGAAGTCTATGCCTTTGTCGGGATTTCCGAGGTCGTTGTAGACGTCGAAATCGTAGACTCTATCGCATAGTTTTCGTTCGCCATTTCCGTCGCCTCTCAATTCTCTTAGCTCCATTTCTCTTAGGGATTTGAGGCCTGCTGGCGTTTCATGAGGAAGATAGGGCTGTTTTTTTTTTTTGGACAAGGTAAGATAGAACAAATCATCATTAGTTGGTTAATGATGTAATAATTAAGAATATCCTCTGCGTTTTAAGCACGAGGTTCTTGATTAAAGAGCATTACGTAAGAGTTTGGACTATTCAAAAACAAGCAGAAAACTATGGGAAAGATCTCATCTTTGAAAAACCATAGAAAGCAGAGACGGACAAGTAATAAGGTGGTTAAAGCATCACAATGAAAAAAGAAAACGTTTCGATTGGACAATCTATTACAAAACAGAAAACCCGTAAGAATTTGGGGAAAAATCGAATCTTTAAAAAAATTGATTTTTTTTTTTTCACCTACCTGATTGGAGAAGAAAACCCTCTTCGCAGGATGATTTTTCTTGGACTGAACCCAAGAATTGCAGGCAAAATGAACTGGCCCACATGCAAATCCTTCGACTGTAATACTTTCAAGCAAAAACTCTTGCTGATGCTTATTACACACCAAGATTGCGCCTGGGATTCCAAAGTTGGAATCTACGTTGAACTCTGCTACGTAATTGACCCTCTCTGTTTTGAGGTTCGATTTCTTGGACCAGTCCTTTAGGACAGCTTCGTTGCTCTTCTTTGGAGCCTTAGTTTCTTCACCAATTAAAGAAAAGTTTACAAATTAGAGACAGAAATTAGTAGAAAAAGAGTTTCTTTTTGACTTTTTCAAATCACTTACTTGGATCAATGTCATTGCTGACAAGCTGAAGCACAACGTTTCTCCCAATCTTCTCAGTGAAAGCGTCTAACTGCTTCACAAGGGTCTCTTTGAAATCTTCCTTGACCTTATTTCTAACAGTAGCTACCGCTCTTACCTTGAACTTAACTGCTTTTTCGGGCACGACTTTGACCAAATCCAAGTCCTCACTAATCGCTGAAACGACCCTCAGTCGCCGGAATCCTCTGATTCCGGCGAAGGGCGGCGTCGGCGGTGGTAGCAAAACCATGCTCTGTTTCTTGGCTGAGATCAGCTTCGACGCCGGCGAAGTGCCAAGAAAGGATGATCGATCGATGAAAGAAGAAGAGCCCACGATTTCTTTAGCTAGTGCCATCACTTTGGAAAGCAGAAAAATTGAATCTTTGATTCTTCAACCTCAATAATGATGAGAAAAGATTTCAACTTTTTTGTTTGTGGGCAAGAGCTTGAAGGTGATATCCCTCACTAATACTAGTTTTTTTCTGAATTAAATGATTGTGAATTTCCTTTATATAGATGTCGAGTCACCGGCCACACGTTTTTTTTTTTATATAATTTATTGCGATGACAATATGCCAAGACTCGAGCTTTAAGGTTTTAATAACTGATTTTTGCATGTTGTGTTATTACTATGAATTTTCATAGAATTTTCGGGCAAGAGAATATGTAAGAAAAAGGGAAGTCAAACAAAACGCGGGGCAGTGGAATCCATGAGGTAAAGCAGAGAAAATTCTGGCTTTGTTGGACCATAACGCCCTTATTTTATTGCCTAAATTACAACTTGCCCTTGGTGGATTTCTTGGAACTGTTGCAAAAGTTGAATAGCTTTGCTTTGTTTCTTCCTTGAGACAATTCATTATAATATTTGATTGCCCATTGTTTTGCTTTTTTGGGCGAAAGAAAAATACGTACCTAAAAAAAATTTGGTGCTTCATTAACTATTAATAAGTATCGTCTAAAAAAAATAAGACGAGGGAGCTAATATTCGATTTTACTTGAAACTCTTTGACTTTAGTTATGTTGATTTGTAACTGTATACACAAAGCATAAGAATTAATCACGTTGAGATTGTCACATATCTAATTTGAATGTTCAAATTCGCTTAAATAACACTGAATCGTGTTAGAGAGATGTCATGTCATAACTCACTGTTTGATATTTTTAAATCTTAATCACAATATGAATTAGATCAATGTCTTATTCACTTTGTAGCATGATATGTTTGATTTATCCTTTTGCTCGACTAGTTATAGTTATGTATAAATTTTGTGGTTTTCATATAAATTTTCATCTCGATTTTCTCGGAGCACTATAGGTATATAATGAAATGTATGAAATAGAATACTTAATAAGATTGTAATTGTTTTTGAATATTTTCTCCAACATTTTCTAGTTTGCAAATTCGCTTCAAATTAACACTAGGTACGTCGATGATATTGTGATTTATTACATATTATCAAAGGGAATGTCTATTAAGTATTGTGGGTGTATTATTTGTTTTATTGATCTAAATCATAACGATTGGATATCGATAAATATTGGTAAACTAAGATTGAAATGTTGCATGATATACTTTGGGCATATACGTTACACGATTACCTAATACGCTAATTGATAAAAGATTGAAAGAGACGCAGTTGCCATTATATAGAATTCAAGATATTTTAACTGCAAAATTTCGAAGCTAGAGATACGCAAAATCGTTATTGAATTTCCTTTATAAGTTCATCGTAAGAAAATTGCGTGCTATCCTTTTTCATTATTATTATGAATGATACTTGAATCCTTTGACAATTATACATGCGATTCCCACTCAATTTTTTTTTTTCTTAATTTTGCAATTGAAGTTTCGTCTCAGTTTATAACTCCGTACAACCTTTTGACTATTACAATTTAACTAAAAAGGTATTTCTTTGTTTACGTAGTTACCATAATGTCGTTCGTTTTTCTTTTTTGATAGATAAGTTACGTCCACTTTTTGAAATACATCACTTGTAATCCAAAAACATAAAAAAAATGTTTGTATAATGCCCTTGGATCTTGTTGGATTATAATATCTCTGAATCTTGTTTGATAAACACAAAAGTTATTATTGTGTTACTAACATATTTAGTTAAGTGTGTAGATGGGTTCGGTTCAAAAAAGGATAGAGCTCAGGGCGAAACACCAGGACTGGTCAACTGCCGGTCAACGCGGTCGGTCTCTGTTTCGGTCTCGATCTTGACTGGACTGTCCGGTCTCGATATTGACTGGTCCGGTCTCGATCTTGACTGACTGGTCCGATCAAAGAATGGACTGGACTGGTCAATGGTTGACTAGCGTACAAGCCTTCTACTGCAACAGCACGTACAAGCAATTAAAGCTGACATCATTGACCAAGTCAAGACAAAGGCTCCCAACGGCTAAATTAATGAGTCTAACGGCTGTATCAAAGTGAGGAAGCCAATAAGTACACAAGTGAAGGGCAGAAACAAATCAAGGATCCTAGAGCCAAAAAGAACACATTCAAGAGAGATACACGAGAGAAGAACAAGAGCAAAAAAGATAATCAAGAAGAGTTCTTCCTCTTTGTGTGTGGGTTACGAAAGATAGAGAGAGTTACAAAGTTTAAACCCCCACAGCTCACTCACACAAAAGAAATTAGAGCTTTACGTAGTTTAGTCGAGTGAGAAGTCTTAGCACATAGACTATAAAGTGTTTGTAGACTTCGCAACCGAGACAAGAAAGAATGATGCTGTCTTGGCTTAGAGATGTAAAAGATCAAGCCGGTTGAGAGGTTGCGGCCTACAACCATTACGGTTGACCTTACGGGGTGCCGTATGTTCTCAAGGGACTGTAAAAAGCTCTTGAAAGAGACGGAATGTAAAAAGCTATCTCGAGTGGTCTAGGAGTTTAGTTATAGCATAATATAGCCGTGAGGATATTGAGTTAGTCTAGCTAAGAAGGTTGTACGACAAGGTGTTGTAAACCGAGGCTTCTAGTAGTGACTTCCTTGCGGGGAAGAAGGGGATACGTAGGAGTATTGAAACTCCGAACTTCCATAAATAAATTCCTGTGTCTCTACTTCTACAAACCAAAACCACACACACTCTTAAATACGCACACTCAAGGTGTTCGACAAAATGCATCAACCACATCCACACACCAAAATCGGCCCAATTCACTCACATACACAAACCCTCACATATAGTTCACAATCAAAGACTATGGTATTCCGCACTTAGCCTTGATTGAAGATTGAACATTGGTTTGACTCTCTAATCGGACGTGAAACCCACTAAAGAGCGAAAATTGGTGACCCGTGGTATTCACCCCCTCTAACACCCGGTCAACGATCCTAACAGATCTACTATACAATGAATTAGGGTTTGGCTAAATGATAAGTTTGGGTGGCTAGGTATATGGGTTTTTATTTTGCATCACGATATTTATAATTGTAAAAACAAGTTATTTAATTTCATACATCAGTATATATTTGGGACTTTTGGACATTCTACCGCGAAATTAAGTTGAAAATCCAACTGTAGTATTCCCATGTCAACAGCCAAGTGAATTGGAAATATTTCACATTAGTAGTTATATATTATTATGTCTAGCACACCAAATGTGTGTGCAAATATATTAAATTATTTTATATTTTGAATATTTTATATTATTCATTAAATTAATAAAAAGTAAAATTTATTTAAGAATAAACATGTAATAAATTAAAATTTAATTAAGCAATTAAGGGTAATATCTTTAAATAATTATTAATCAAATTGACAGACAAATTTAACAATGATTTATTCACACCAAGCTCTTTATATAAGATCATAGATTTTGCCCTTATTTTATCAAAAAATGACATGACCCAATTACGGTTGTAACGATCGAAACTCGATGACATACTCTAGACCTAAATTTGTACGACACGAAAAGTTTGCTTTGTCAAACGCAAACATTTTTTTCCCTGAATTGTTTGAATTTTATCTCTTGGTTTACTTCTATTTACAATGCGTGTGGTGAAAAAGTAATATATTCACATCTAACAACATTCGTCCATAGTATTTGACTTAGTCGTTTATTCCATTTATTATTTAATAATATAATAGTCCATTCCTTTGATATTAAGTTGGTACCTAATAATAGGTTGACAAAGCCTTTATGTATTAGAAGAATGATTGACTGAGATCTTCACACGTTGCATGGGAAATTATAAAACACGTAGACAAAGTCAACGCGTTTGAGTTGACTATCTCAGTTCGCAATCAACGCAGTGGTAAATCAATTGTCGGAGATGAGTCGTCAACAACTCAACATACGAAAATATCCTTTTCTCGGATATATATAGTTAGAAGAAAATATGCAAGTAAATGAAATCATTCTTGAGACCATATAAACCCACGCACCGTCCAAATAAAATCAAATATTAAGTTCCCCTCTTCGAAAAAATGTATAAATAAATTAAGTCAAATCCCTCGATGATGACGGCATAGATTCTGTCAATTTATGTTTTTGGCTCGTAAGTTAATTGCATTTTTTTTTTGTCATACTCTCATCTGCCTAACACTGACCAAAGAAAAACTCATTCGTCAACAATAATTTAAATTACTTATCACGCCTCCTTATTACTTGCATATATCATAATTCATATGTATGTGATTAATATTGACTTTTTGAATAGACAACGAGAAAGGAGATCTAATCGTACGCATGCAAAATATTTCAACGTTTTTAAACTCAATCTAATAAAAATAAATAAAATAGATCAAAATTTTTTATCAGTATTTGTGTTGTCTTTTAAATTCATTTTAGGGTTGGCAGTGGCGCACAATATACGCCCACAATTATATTCACTCGCCATGGAAAAATCAACGGCGATCCCAATATTCACATGAATTAAAGCCAAAAGTAGTAACACAAAAAGGAAGAGCCTACATAAATACTTATCTTATACCTCGAATTAATGATAATAAATTAATCAAACTAAAGTGTAACATTAAAAAAGAGCCATCTTTAAAATAAGAAAAAGCATCAAACATCGCGTGAGGAAACAACTTTCATGCATGGTTTTTAAGACCGGACCTTGGCCGGTTCTAACCGGACCGGTCAAAAATCCGATCCGATCCCGATCCGGTCTTGTTCTAATTTAAAAAAGAAAAGAAAAAGAAAAAACGAAAATTAATAAGATCGGCAAAACGAACAATATTACGAATTTATGGGTTGGTCTACTGGTGAGATTCTCAGTTTATTTCCTTGATGTTCTGGGTTCGAATTTCGTCCGGCCCATTTTACTTGATTTTATAATTAACTTATCAATCTAATATTTTCCTTCTACTTAATTTTGACCCCAAATTTATGAATTTAATACTTCACACCCCTAGTATAATTAATTTTAAATCCCAACACAATTTACTTTTATTAATTTTGTCCCTTAATTTAATAAAACTATAATTTCGAAAAAATTCATAAAACCATGTATATTTTCTATTTAATTTGCTTGATTTTATTCATAAAATATATATTTTTAAAATTTAATATACCGGTTTAACTCCGGTTTGATTTCGGTTTTATACCGGTTAAACCACTAAATCTTAAACCACTAAAATTTCCGGTCCGGTTCGAAAACCCGGTTTCAGAACCTTGCTTTCATGACAACCCGACAATTAGTTTGTAAAAAAAAGGCATATATCCAAGAAAACATTATCTGTCTCGACATCTCTAGCAAGCACATCGTAATTATAAAATTCATATAATATAAGTAACTTTTGTGCCTTGGTGTGCTCTCTTTTAAATAATCTACTTTCACTAATTACCAAATCTTAAAATACTATTTTAAACGCCTTCCATAAAATAAGAGACAAGAGTTCGAGTCCCAAAGCTCTTTAATTAGTGGCGAAACTCGAAAGTGCAAAAGGCTGTCCGAATATTATAGTGGGAATATTATTAGTGCAACACTATTTTCGAAGTTATCATATTTTTCCTCAACTTTATCGTGTCATGAATGTTACCTATGTATTATTATATAGTATTTGTTCTTCTCGTGAATGTTTTGTTATGTTCACTATCATCTTTGAATATGTTGTTATTTTATTACTAGTTCTGAGCAATAATAGTACACAATCCATTGAACAGCCCTCGAATTTAGTCCCTACCGTTTAATTTCAATGTCAAATCAGTCCCTTGTATTTTGTCACATGTTAATTTAGAAACTGTTATTTTAGTAATGGTTTTGTCAATCAATGGCGGGTAATCATGCTGGTGTCTTACATAAACTAAACAATATAATTACGGGGGTCATTTGTTATTATCGTTATTAATGAATTTATATTGTAATAATCATCAAATTCCATTAGCTTTTGTGGGCTTTTGAGAACAAAACCCAACTCATTTTTCTTAGGTTGAGCTCAATGAAAAAGAAAATAAAAGAAAAATTAAAGAAAACTCGAGCTCAAAGATAAGCAAAGTACTTATGCTTGACTTAGATATTCTCTTGCCTAATTAGTTGGATGACAAACATGCTTAGCTTTGCGTCATTGCCTTTAAATATTCGACATGCACCTTGTCATTTTCTAACATTCTTTGACAATTATGAAAAGTTAAATACTCAAAATCAGATTCTTTAACTTGATACGCATGATATATCACGTAAATAGTTTGGTAAATAATTATAAAGTTCAATGAGAAGTCCATAGCGTTATTTTATTTACACTACAAATAGGAAAATCTTCACGATCGATCGTTTCATCATTCATCTTTTACATGAAGAATTCCACGTAGTTGCATTGTTATAACACATCTCTCCTCCCAACGAAAATAAAGAAACAAAAATAAATAAATACAGACGAAAATCAATCAAATGACGGCGTCGGAATTTTCGAAAGCAGTTGAGCTCGGCTTAAAGCTCTCCAAGCGCATCTACTACGGCGACAGAGCCGCCGCCGCCGTATCGGTCCCTCCGTACGCGCCGCAGATGACGTCAGAGCCTGACGCCGTCAGCCACCTCCCCACGGCCGTGATGGCGTACGCCGAGGTCGGAGACCCACGCGTGGTGGACAACCCCGACGTTCCCAGCTACCAGCCGTACGTCCACGGCCGCTGCGAGCCGCCGGCGCTGATACCGCTGCAGATGCGTAGGGTTGAGATGGACGTCGACTGTTACCTAGACACGGCGTTCGTGACTGTCGCCGGCGCGTGGAGGGTTCACTGCGTCGCCGCGAGTGGCGTTTGTGGGTGCCGCGTCGCCGTGCCCATGGGCGAGCAGGTCAGTCATTAAATAAGCATAGCGTAATTTTTCTTTATTGAGTTGGTGGAGCCGTTTTTCTTTCAGATTCTCTTTTTGTCTTTTTATCAAACACTTGGCGTCTTCCAAAGGTCCTTGAACATTAAGAATGTATCAGTGTTCTTCATGCTTAAGGTTCTACTTCCGTATTTTTCTTGTATTATTGAGCATTGATTCTGCTGACAGGGTTCAGTTCTAGGTGTAGAAATCGAAATCCCAGAAAAATCGTACAAAACCGAACTCTTTTCCCTCGAATCCATTGAAGATTCTTCGAATGTAGCCGTAGCAGCAAAGAGCAACGATGGTTTTCTCATAAAAGGCCACATTTACACGCTCAAAATACCCCAAGTAAGTGCGCCTACTAACTAATCTTGTCTCGATTCTTTCCCTTTAAAATCTCTCTGTTTAGCTATTTGACTAGTTATTACACAAGGGTGGATGTGTTCTTTCTCAGCCATTTCATATTCTTCGTATCAAAGGTTGTTGGAGGAACGATGATATCCGTTAGAGTTCGTTGGTCGCAGAAGTTATCGTACGAAAATGGGAGATTCTTTCTCAATGTTCCCTTCGCTTTTCCTTCCTACGTCAACCCCGTGTTTAAGAACATAAAACGAAACGAAAGAATTTCCCTAACCGTAATCCCTCTTAACGGAACTCAAGTATTGTACGAATCTCCTCTGAAGGTACTTTCATTACATTTGTTGGGCGCCTTAAAGTTTAAACCAAGTTTTCTCATTGTATCGTTTCCTTCTACTTAGAGAGTGGGAGAAGAAGAATCTGAAAAGGTCGAATTTTCCTACGAGAGGGAAGTTTCGAGGTGGTCCACAAAGGACTTCAGTTTCTCGTATGACGTAAGAAACTAACCAAATCTCTGTCATTCTTTCTGAACGGTTCGAGATTATCGTTTCTTTACGAACTAAGGTGTGCTCGGAAGAAATTTTCGGCGGTTTGCTATTCCAATCTCCGGCGATTCATGACTGTGATCGTCGAGAGACGTTTTGCTTCTATCTATACCCCGGGAAGGATATAAGTAAGAAGGTCTCTTAATAACATCCCATAAAACTGTCGTGTCCAAACAACAAATATCCTTTTCCATGTCCTCTTTATTTCAACAATTTCTCTCGCAGGTTTTCAGAAACGAGGTTGTTTATCTAATAGACACTCGAGCATGCAAGGAGCTCCAATCGAGAATGTCAAGAAAGCACTTTCGGCGTCCCTACTAAGGCTGAACCCTATCGACTCCTTCGACATCATAGCCTTCAACGAAGGATATACGCAATTTTCTCCTTCTTCTTCTTTGGTATCTGCAAATAAGGAGATGATAGAACGAGCTTGCGAATGGATAAGATCTAATATAATAGCAGAGGGTCTTACAAACATATCAACTCCTCTGAAAAAGGTGATCGTATTTTAAGGTTAAGACAGTCGTAATCGAAAATGTTGATCGTATTTTGATGCTCTGTGTTAAGGCTATGGAAATGTTTTCAAGAGCTGCTGATGCAATCCCGACATTGTTTCTCATCACCGATGGATCTGTTGAGGACGAAAAGGACATTTGCCACTTCGTGAAAGGATGCTTATTCAGCCCACGCATATGCACGTTCGGTATAGGTAAGATGCTACTTCTGTTGCTCGTTTTCTTTTCTTTTTTCCCCCATTCTTCATTCGATATCTTTCTTTCGAAATCTTTTTCTTACATGTTGTTAAGGAAAGTACTGCAACCACTACTTCTTGCAAATGCTTGCACACTTAGGGAGAGGTTACTATGATGCTGCTTTGGACATTGGTTGGTTTCCTTCCCTTTTCCCCCTTTGCAATAACATTTTGCCACCTTAAGTTTTGTCTTTTATTTTTTACGTCGAAAATTTTCAGATTCGATCAAATGGAGCTTGGAAAGATCGATTCGAATCGCGTCGTCTGTTATAGTCGCGGATATAACCGTCAATGCCTTTAACGGCGTCGATTCCGTCGAGGTACTGTGTTTGTTATACGACGTAAAACTCTTACACATCCCTTTGTAGTTCTTACCAGTGTTTCTTTTCTGCAGATATGTCCGATATCTTGTAATAATCGGGACATTAGCTGCGAACGGCCGTTGCTTATACACGGAAGGTATTCTGAGGACATCCCAGATATTTTCGAGGTTAGCGGGATTTTGGCTGATATGAGCAAATTCACGACGAATGTAAGAGCACGAAGGTCGAAAGACGTCGTCGTCCCTATCGACAGAGTAAGGCTTCAAACTTTTTCTTTTTCCACACAAAAGCGAACCGTTAGGCCGCGTTTGGTACGAGGATTTTTTATTAGGAAAAAGAAATGAAAGGTGTTGAAGTTGCAACTGTCGAGCGCAAAGTATCATTGTTGGATGCACTGGCCTAGTTTTCAACCTTGTTTTTAATTCCGCTTTCCAAACGCAACCTTGGAGAACTCTTCGTCAATCGTCATTTTGATCTCGGATGAATCTCGTCAGGTATTCGCCCGGAGGCATATAGACGCCCTGACGGCTCATGCTTGGCTTTCGGGAGACAAACAGCTTCAAGAAAAGGTTCAGTTTTTTTATCTCCTTTTTCGTACGACTATTTGAATTTGAAGCTTATGTAAAAATAGATAAAACTTAAAAGTCACATGTGTCCCACGTCGTTGAAAAGAGATTGACTAGCTTATACGTTGTGGGCTACTCCACCTAACGTCACTTAGTTTTAGGATGGATCTCCATCAAGCTTATGTTGACCAGCTCTCCTCTTCATTGGACCGATGTTAGGTCCAATTATGAAATTTCACGGCTTCTACTTTTATTTTAAGACATTTTATGACTATCTCAAGGCGACGAAGTTGAGTTTACAAACTGAGTTTTCGTCCGAGCATACAAGCATGGTTCTCCACGTAACGGACAAGACCAAGCTTTCGTCCGAGCCCAAAGCAAAAACAAACGTAAGGGAATTGCAACATTTTAACCGTCTTTGTTGGAAATATAATATGTAAATACGACAAACTCGCTTTAAGCTTTTAGATAAAGTGGTCATTCAACAGTCTATATAATTGTCGTTCATCCGCGTTCAATCAGAAAACAACGGTAGGCCGAAATGCATCGATTCTACTCCGAAATCGCGGGAAAGGATTTGGGAATGTAAAGGCCACCGTCGAAAACCACCCTATCGAACGTGAAGAGTCGAGGCTCTACGAGAGCTCGGAAATGATGCTCAGAGCGGCTAAGTTTGCGGGCTCGGCGATGGACCGATGCTACTGCTGCTTGTGCTTATTACAGCTGTGTAGTAGACTGAACGATCAGTGCGCCGTTGTCCTGACTCAACTTTGCTCGGTACTAGCGTGCTGCGAGTGCATCAATGTGTGTTGCGATATTTGTATTTGCGATTGAAAGGGTTAGTATTATTATTCAAGATGCATTAGACGTTGACTAACTAGAGCTCGTAAATTCAGAAATAAAATATATGAAAGTAAAGTATATTTATTTTTTTTATTTTCAAGTGAAATAATGATTTTATATGATTTTTTTTCCTTTAAAGTTGAAGTGAAATAATCATTTAATACGGTAGTAGAGTTTAGTAGAAAAATTAACGTTTGCAGGATTTTGCAGATCAAAGCCGAACCAACCGACTAGGGATGTGCATAATTCGCTATACCGATCAAATTTACCGAATTACCGAAAAATTCGGTACAAACCGAACCGGTATTCTGTTCTTTCCAAAACAATTCGGTAATTCGGTTCGGTTAGATTTTGAATTCGGTATTCGGTGTACTGAATTACCGAAATTTTAAATTAAAATGTATTATATTATATTAATAGTGAAAATAAAACTATAGTTATATTAAGTTATATGTATTAATTTAAATATTACTGAAAAATGTTTTATAATTCGGTTATTTCGGTAAAAACCGAATACCGAACCGGGAAATTCGGTTCGCTATTCGGTTCGTAAAATTTCGTACCGAAATTTCGGTTCGGTAACGTTTCGAGTTGCGGCCCGTGGTAATTTCCACTATTTGTGACCTTCGCTGATGATCACTCTCGCTATGACTTGATGTATCTGTTGAGGTCCAAGTGAAACCCTTGATAAGTCCAAGGAATTCTAGACTTTAGTGGAAAATCAAATTGGGAGACAAATTAAAGCCGTTCGATCAGATCGAGGCCTTCACGGCCGTGACAGAGCTTGGTCAGCTCCGGCCCGACGTCACGGCCGTGACGGAGCTTGGCCAAGCTTCGCCCAGCGTCACGGCCGGCGTCACGGCTGCAACAGGCCGTGGGCCGTGATCATGTCGGGCTGTGGGTGGCGGTTGTACAGAACGAACACCACTACAACCGATAAACCTTGAACTGAATAGTAAAGTTAAATATTTTTTATTTTTAACTTCTTTGTTTAAAATAATAATAACAAAAACATTATGAGGAATCACACACCTTTATATTATTCTTATGTAGGGTTGTGGTTGTGGCCATAATTCTTCATGTATGTTGCTATATTATTTGATCGATTAATCGATAAAGAATGTACATTCTATTCTGAAGGCATTAATTTATTTTAGTTAAACCACTATACCTTAAATCAGTCCTAATCCGATTCGAAAATCCAATGTAAAAAACATGCTTTTGATAAGAAAAAAAAAAAAAGCAGGCAGAAAAAAGTGATTCTTAACTTTAACGGCTGCTATTATTTGAAAATTTCATTTTTGGTTATTTAAAATAACGACGTTATACGTTATGGGTATTTACTGTGAAAACACTTTGGGCACAATTGAAAAAGCCTTAAACAGGGTACCAACTGAAATTGAAAACAACTATGAGTACCTCTTGGAAAAATCTTAAACACATGGTACCTATCCGAAGTCCGAACTGAAACTTGGGGTACCAACTGAAAAAGCCTTGAACACTGGAATTTCCGAAAAATTATTTTTCATGAGTATGTAAAATATAATGAAGAACACGTTTCTTGCGACATATATTACTACTACTACGGAAATTATGGTGCAAATAATGGTAATAAAAGAAGAATTAAAAAGAATTTATATTCTGTTGCCGTCACACGCAGCTTGACGACTCTGTTCTATTTCTTTTCTGAAACCCACCATCAACCCCCACTGCAATCCGTCCTTAAATCGAAGAAATTTCGAGTTGTGGTTGTAAACAGGAGGCAAATTTCAAGCTATGGGGGTTTCGTTTAAGGTTTCCAAGACTGGAAGGAGGTATCAACCGAAGCCGTCGGCCAATTATTCAGCGGAGGATGAATCTATAGGCAACGACGTAATTGCGTCAACGACGAAGGATGTTAAGTCAACGGTAAGGTCGTTGATATTTAATTTGCGTTCTGTTTCCCGAATGGTCGTTTCGCAGGACGGATTTTTGCAATGTATTTTATGGAAAGTGTTCGTTGTTCTTTTTATGATTTGGGGGCGAGCTTGGGAGTTTATCTTATTTTCTTTTTGAAGTTTTTTGTGGGAACTGTGATTGACAGTGTGAGTAAGCTGGAAATGGCTATTATTAATTCCCTTGTATTGAATGAGTTATGTAGGGAAGCATTGCCCATTGACTTAGGGTATCATAGTTCGATTATATGGTTGTTTTTCTGATCAATCTTATGATGGACTTTTTTTTATGACGTTGGATCAGGGAGATGCTGCTAGTGAGAAAACTGGCGTTGCTAAGATAGCTGGTAGGCGAACAATTTTTTTTAGATATCATGCTATCTAGGTCAAATCGATCATCATTGGGCTAATGTTTGTCTTATTTTATGCAGAAACTGAAGCTTCATTTACGCTTAGCCTCTTTCCTGAAGGGTATACAGTTGGGAAATATGTAGAGGTCCGTTTCTCTGCACTTTGAATTGGATTCTGTGTAAATAATTTAAAGCGAGATTACGGGATATGTTAAGCTAGCAGACTTTATGATGCTTTGTGGTGTGCTTTTCCAGAATAACTCTGCTCATCAGGCACCGATTGAGGTTCCGAAGAACTTGCATCCTTATAACAGAGCATCGGAGACTTTGTTTTCGGTATGTGTGCTATTAATAATGATTTATCAAACTTGACGAACTTTATCTCTGTATGAAATGAAGTTTGCTGTGGCCAGGTCTTTCTTTATTTTATTCATAACGAAGTATTTTTTTTCCCGTACCCATTCTTCATTAGTGGCACACGACCCTTCTTTTTCTCTAGTTTCCCATGCTTATTCCTGTGGTTCAAACCGTATTTATGTTGTTTGATGCTTGAAGGCAATTGAGTCCGGACTACTTCCAGGAGATATGTTGGATGATATACCTTGCAGATTCATTGATGGGACAGTTGTCTGTGAGGTACACCTAATTAACTATGTATGAACTTTCATGCATTGGTATGCGTTCTCGATTTCCAAATTGCTGTGAATCATAAGAAAATATGAAAGAATTTTTATGATTGATTTTAAATGTGAATGGTTCTTCTTTTCCTTTGTTTGAATAGTGACTGCGTGATTTCTGATTTATCTTCAGTTTTGAGCTTTTTGTGATAATGTGGCCTCCCAGGCACTATTGCTTTAAGAAGTTTTCTCCCCAGTTTGATCCCTCAAAGACTGCTTATGTATGTTCTCTCTTGTTGAGCCCACTATGCTTAATGTGCTCGTTTAAGTCTTTCAATTTAGTGCTACGTTCTGTTCCAGTTCCCTGCTTAATGTGCTTGTCTAACTCTCGCGATTTGGTGATATATTCTATTCCAAATTCCAAAATTAATTACGATTAAGATAGAAATTGTCTTCTACAGGTGAGAGATTACAGGAAGTGCTTTCCTGAAAGTCCTAGTGCTGCTCATGGTGATGTTTCACCTATAGTTAATACTGTGCGTCTTAGGATGTCCTTGGAAAATGTAATAAAGGATATGCCGGCTATTTCAGACAATAGTTGGACTTATGGTGATCTCATGGTAAGTGGTGCTTCCTCGTCTGATACAATCCAATCAACCAGAATGGTAATCTTTTCTGACACCTATTTTTATGTACAACTGTGAAGGAAGTGGAGTCCAGGATTGTGAAAGTTCTACAACCACAGCTTTGCCTAGATCCATCCCCGAAGCTGGCTAAGCTTGCTGACAAGCCGGGTCCCGCTAAAGTTTGTAGATATATCATTTTCTCATTCTCGATATGATGACAGCGTTTTCCTGTTTTATAATCTGTTTTACCTTTATCTGCAGTTAAATTTTGAATTGCGAAGCATGAGAAGGAAAAGGTTGAGACAGATTCCAGAAGTTGCATTGTACTCTAATAATATCCAAGGGAAAAGGGTACTTATCGACAGAGCTTCAGAGAACTCAAATTCAGGATCATTAATGCAGCAGCAGCCTGGCTTTGAAAATATGAATAGTCAAAATAACATTTCAAGCGCCATGCTTCCTCAGAGGAATAACAGCTTTGGCTCAGATGGTTCGCTTCTCATGACGCAGCAGTCCAAATACCAAATCGGTCCTGCAAGCCCTAGATTGATGAAGGATCAACGTTCAGGATCTTTCTCCAATGCGTCTGTAGCTTCACCTGGTGGGCACGATATGGGAATTCCATTCTCAGACAACAGTGCTTCTGGCGCTACTGCTTCTTTCCATGGTAAGAGAGACCAACCAGAAGGTCAGCCGTCTCCACTCGTCAACAAAAGGCCCGACTTACACCTTCAGGCGTCGAAGGCAATCCACAGCACATGGGCCCGCAAATGGACAATTTGCAGCGTTCCGACGCACAATGGAAGAACCAATTATTGCAGCAGCAGGCAATGGGTAGGGGGATTCAGTTTGCTAACAACGGCATGCAAAAGCTTCCACAGCATGTATTCGACGGTGGCGTAACTCGAGAAGGGAGCCCAATGTCATTCTCTATGGGAAAACAACAAGGGATTGGATACAATTTAAAGGAAGAACCAATCGAGATGGAGAGACCCGAGCAAAGTCGAATGCACATGTCGCACTCAGATTTTAGTGGTCTCACTGATTCTCACCAGCCTCGAGTTCAGCAAAGAATGCACCCTCTGTATATGAGATCTGGCCTGCCACAAACTCCTTGGAATAATCTTGGCCAGCCTCTTGATAGTAATTCGAGGAACGAAGAGAAGATGAAATCGGTTCAAAGTCCTCGTATGTCTGCTGGAGGCTTACCTCAATCTCCATTGTCATCTAAATCTGGGGAGTTTTCGAGTGGTTCGATTGGGCACCAATTTGGTCCCGTCGCGAATAGTAGCTTCAACCAAAATGATAAATCTGTGGCCACATCGGTTCCACCTGTGGTTGTAAGTAACACGTCTTTTACTTCGGGAGCTAACGAGTCCTTGCAACGTCAGAACCAGACACAGGCAGCTGGAAAACGCAGATCGTACTCTCTCTCTAAAACTCCTACGATGGGTGGAGTTGGTTCTCCAGCAAGTGTTAGCAATATGAGTGTGCCAATTAACGCGAATAGCCCTTCAGTGGGAAATCAACCTTTCGGCGATCATGCCACTCTTGAGAGGTTTTCGAAGATTGAAATGGTGACTATGAGGTATTTAAGATATCTGTGCTTTCATCGTTCTTTTAGGATTTACTGTTTTGCCAAAATGTTCAGCTTGGTGTTTCAAAATCAAACAGAATGTCTCCGCATAAGATTTACCATATAAACCTACTTTAAGAATTATATACTGCAATAGAGCTGACCTGGGACTGGCTTTGACTTTCCTCCAGAATTTGTTTGTTAATGAGTTCGGAGACTCGTCTAGCCCCTTATCGTGTTGTCTTAATGTTTCAGAATGCTTTATTCAAAAGTTGATTTTCTTATTATCACAAGTGACACTCATTTTATCTTTCTGTGTTTCAGGTGTCAACTTAACCGCAAAAAGAATAAGGTTGATCAGCTCCGTATCACGCAAGCTAAAAACTTTTCTCCTCAGCTGGTAGCTGCTGCATTTTCTGATCCAAACTTTGACAATTTAAAGGAAGACACATGTGAAATGCCGTTATCCAAGTCCCTAGTTGGTGGAAACATGAATGTTTGCAAGATCAGGATCATGAACGTTGTTCAGACAGAGCGTGTCTTTCAAGGTGATTTGAGTTTCATAAGTTTCAATTAATTTCAGTTGATTTATACAGGCTTGATCCCTGATACTTCACATTTTTTTACAGGAAATAGCATGCACATTGTTCCAAAGGGAAGAACTAGGATGATCATGTCTGAGAAGCCAAGTGATGGTTATGTGGCGTTTCATATTGGCGAAATTGAGGATGCCGAATATTTGGCTGCGGAGGATCACCTTCCAACATTACCAAATACTGTGAGTCTGTTTATCCAGCATTTTCTTGTTTATTACGGCAAACAGGCGAAGACATCATCAGTTAATCTTGATTATTTTTTATCCACTTAACTGTTCTTGAACCATTCTGTATTAGAGAAAGCTTGCACAAAGCATAGGGAGTTGTTTCTTGGCAAATATCGAGGAATTTAACCACCCTTTTCCTTTATCATCAACTCTTGTTGCTTATTTTACTCACCCTTAGAATCTTTCATTGCGTTAAATGCATGTTGATGCTTGATACGCACAATAAATAGGTAGAAATATTCTGACCACAAAAGACATCACATGATAATTTTTCCACTCGTTAGCATCACTCATTGTTTATCATGATTAGATCTTTTTTACGAGCTGCTTAAACATGCTGCAGGACATTGCGGATCGACTTGCAGCTCAGTTCTACTCTCTGGTATATTACCGTCGGATCACTTTCCTAGAACCTTACCTTAGCATACAATATCTTGTTTCGATCTCCATTTCACCTGAATCATGTAATAATTTCATCTCGCAGATGAAACGCGAAGGATCTGAGGTCGAGGATAACGTCCAACCTAGACCAGCCGTCCGTCAAAATCCTCTCTCATCGACCGTACCTCTAGGCAGTCCATCAGCTGAGGCACAGCAAATCCAAGAGAGCGTTTCAGTTCAACAACCCAACGATATTGCGAGGCCTACCACGAGTGCCAACGCACCGTTCAACACGCCACAACATAACCAAAGAATGCTACCTCCAGCGAATGCCCAACAGATCCAAATCTCCCAAGCACAAGGCATTGCAGCGCAATCTAGGCCCCAACAAACCGAACAAGTCCCTCCTATGCAACAGCAGCAGCAGCAAAATCCTCCTCAGTTTCAAAGGTCGCCATCGATGCTTCCCGCCAATTCGATGCAACACATGCCTCAGAACGCAAACAACATACAGATGGGCTCTAACATGCCCAATAAGCCATCGCCCCTTCAGCTTCAGATTTTGCAACAGCAGCAGCAGCAGCAGCAGCAACAGCAGCAACAAGCTCAAATACAAAGGAAGATGATGTCTGGCCTCGGATCTGTGGCCATGGGAAGCATTGGCAATAACATGGTCGGTTTAGGAGGTTTGAACAACGTTATGGGCATGGGAGGCGTCAGGGGCGTTGCTGGTGGGCCGGGAATTTCGGGCCCCATGGGGTCCATCTCGGGCCTAGGGAATGTGGGCCAGAGTAATATAATGAGCGCATCGAACCTCACCAACGCTCTCCGTTCTGGGACGCTGACGCCAGCCCAAGCCGCGATCCTAAAGATGAGATTTGCGCAGAACCGATCGAATATAATGGGCGGCGCTCAGTCTAGCATTGCGGGAATGTCTGGGGCTAGGCAGATGCATCCCGGGACAAGCGGGCTTTCGATGCTGGGTCCCGGTCTGAACCGGGCCAATCTCAATCAGATGCAGCAGCGTACGGCTATGGGGCAGATGGGCCCACCTAAGATGACGCCGGGAATGAATATGTACGCCGGCCAATCGCAGCAGTTACAACAACTGCAGCAACAGCAGCAGATTCAAATACTTCAGCAGCAGCAGCAGCAACAGCAAATTCCTATGCAGCAACAGCAGATTCAACAAATGCAGACACAGCAAGACACTGCTTCTCCATTACAGTCTGCTGTTGTTACGCCTCCGCCCGTTGGGTCTCCGTCGACTTCGAGCATGGGTGTTGCGAGCCAGATGAATAATCAGCCGCAGCAGCAGCAACAGGCGAGCCCACAGCAGATTGGTGGTCAGAGGACTCCAATGAGCCCACAGATAAGTTCGGGGGCTATACAGCAAATGGGTGGTGGTGCTGCTGCTCCTTCTGCGGCTAATAATGCCGAAGCTGGCCCGGCTAGTCCTCAGTTGAGTTCGCAGACGATGGGCTCGGTTGGTAGCATTACGAATTCTTCTGTGGATGCGCAAGTTGTGAATAAGAGCAACTCTGCTAATAATGCGTAAGGTGGGTCGAGAATTGATCGGTGAGGCGAGGCGTGTTAGTGATAGTGTTTAGCGTATCGTTGGATTGAAGATTGCTTTTCAGTTATTTTAAGGCCAAATGTCTTCGCTTTCATGGTCGTTTATGGCTTGAGAAACCTTTGTGCATGTTATATTGTTATCTATATGTAGAGTTGAGTAGCATTTATAACACTATCTAAATGTAGAGAAACCACTTGGCTTACTTTGCCCTTATTTTGCCTGAACAATTAAGTACAGTACTCTTGTTTAATGTTAGAAAGAAGCAACCGCACAACTGACTTTGAAAGCATATGAAATAGTACAACAAAACAGTCCTTGCTAACATTTCATGTGAGAAAAATTAAACAAGACATAAGAATCCTTTTCACCACCCAACATAATGAGTCCACTCATGGTCTGGCAAACGCTATAAACAAAGCCATTCACCTCAAGACATTGTCCCAATTCTAAAGACAGTACAAGAAAAGCGAAGCATCGGGTGAGACGTAGTAACTCTCTATAACAGAACAAGCCCGAGCTCAGATGGCCTCAAGACATGGTTCAGACGATAGTTGTAGAGGTAGTAATGAAGCTTACCGTCCCCAGGCCCAAACTTCAACTCCTTCAAGAAAGACTCGTTGTGCATCACATCCAAGGCGTTGAACACGTCGAAATCCTTCTTCTTAGCAACGATCAGAGCATCGTTCATCAGTTGAAGCAAAGGGGTCTTAGTGGACACGTTATAGTAGGAGTAAGCAGCCTTCAGAATCGTATAGTTTTGGCTACCGAGTATAGAAGAAGGGAGCGTGTAAAAGCTGCAGAAATCAGTGATCTCATGCGTCTCAGGGCTTTCAACTACATAACTATCCACCACATCTTCTCTGGGCAGAAGCCAATGCTCCACGTCGTCGTCGACAAAATCTGGCGCAACTGCAAACTGCTTCAGGTAATTCCTAAGCAAGCGGGTAACTGCAGGGACGTCGAGCGGTTCCATCTTTCTAAATCCAGGAGTTACTGTTTCGGTAGGTAACTTGTACAGCTTGATAGTACGACTCATAGTCATTCGAGCGCCGAGCCTTGAAAACCCAACGTCGATGAGCTTCTTTGGGTTCAAAGATCTGTGCCAATACTGACATGTAGTTATGGGCGTGGGCAGTACGACGCCTGCAGTGTAAGCAGCTTGCCAAATGTTCTCCAAATGGATTCTTCTAGTGACTTCTTTGATCATTACAGGCGCAAGCCTTTTAGAACGAAGCTTCTTGTGAACGCATAGGAAGTTAACCTCTGCCATCACTACAACGGTTTCACGGACCCTTATCTTTGCAGGGATCCCTGTAATGAAGGCCACTAATTTTTTCGAGCTCTTGACCACAACCCCGATGTGCCAGCTCTTGTAATAACCCGGAGGACGTAGGGCCCAGCTGAGGAATTCCTTTGAGTAATTGAATCTGAACATGTTTTCATCGTCCTCGACGTAGTTGTTCTTCAGCAAGTTGTACACCTCACTGCATACCTCTTCTGATTCCATATCGCATGTGATCCACTCGTACTGAGCTGGGAGGTTGTACGGGCTTTGTTTGACCTCGGAGAGGGGAGTGGGCTGCTCGATGGGGCCCTCGGGGAGGCTCGTGTCGCCAAGATCCTTGAACTGACCGACGGGCTGTGTTTCCCAGAACTTGTGCCTCTTCGAAAGGGAGAGAGACTCTTGGACTTTTCTTGCGAGTGAATCGATGGATATTTCATTCTCGTTCTCTAACGAGTTGTTGTTTTCAGCAGATGAGTCGTTGGTTTGGGATGGCTCGTTGGTCTCAGACATTGTCGAAATGCTTCGGTCTGGTTTGGAACAAAACATTGGCATGGTCATAAATTACATTCCAACATAAAAGAGCACAATCTTTCCAAGGAAATGATAGCAGATGAAAGTATGGCAAGTGGCATCTCAATTTAGATCCACAGATTCAACAACACAAAAAAAAAAAAGAAGAAAAAACTATTCCATGTTTACAAAGTCCAGGTAGCATCGGCCATAACGTTAAGGTAGCCTATAACTACCAAATGATCCACGAGAATATGCAATCAATGATCAATTACAGTTTTAATCAAAGATCGGACACAAAGGTACATAAAACACACACACACACACATTTCTGGTTATTGTGTCTACTATTCTACGATAATTAAGCTTCCACAGAGGACCAACAAGCAATTAGTTTCCTTCAGTCATACCCAGAAAACAACTCAGGTAACCATTCATGATAAACAGACGTGATTCAGTTAAATCCACCCAAAAAAAAAACATCTTTCTACTAAATTCAAAGCAATCCCCATACTATAATCAACACAAAATGTTCAAAACGCACAATAACATGATCCCCCGCAATCAACAAGCTGACGCACGAGAGAAAAAAAAAAAGCAAAATATATAAACAGTTCGAAACAATTGATCAGCTGCAAAGATCCGTCGGCTCAGAATCAGATCAGCAAAAAAATTCCTCACATACTAACCGTAGAAAGAACCAAAGAACAACTGCAGTCACCTTAAACTGGGTAAACTTTATAGAGATCTAGGGCTATCCAAAGAAAATGGAAACGCTTGCTAATTGTTGTATTATCGATTGGAAGTTAGCGTGTGGATATGGAGGAGGAGAATGCGGCCCAATACTTTCAGAAGGCCCATATGAATTTTGCATTTTACAAGAACGCCCTTGAACGTTCTTTTTCTTTCATTTTAGACCATCTCACCGATAAACGCATTCTCAAACTCAAACGCATTCTCAAACTCAAAATGCAGTAATTCTTCTCCAACCGATAAACGCATTCTCAAACTCAATAGACTATTTTGTAATATTCACCTCTACTCCAATTTTTACAAATTTCAATACTACCTACATATTTTACAACTTTGCAATTGGACTACAAAATATTATTTTAGATTTAATCGAAAAAATAAGGTTAATAATAAAAATATATTTAAAAAGCATCGAGTAATGTTCATTAAAAGAATGAATGTGTTATTATAACAGATCGTATGATATTTGTATTTTTAAAGGAGAATATTGATATATTGGGATGATCATCTATACGGCCGATAGCTTGGTCAATAAATAATGCCAATTTTTTTTTCGAAATAAATAATGCCAATTCACTATTTTTGAATTTGGACAACAAGTATAATATGGAGCTGTCATTCTTTCAGCTTTTACAACCTTCTGACAGCTTTCGGCTTGGTCAATAAATGTCAATCTATTTACGAATGTGATCTTATGTAAATTACTATATTTTTGATATTTTAATACCAAGAATCCCTTACAACCTTCTGACTGTTTTTTCTTTATCAGACTTCATCGTTTTCTGCCTAAATTGTCACTGTCATCCTTCTTTCAGCTTTTTCGGACATAAAGTGAAAATTAATGACTTCATTGCAAATTAAAAAATACCATCGCATCATAACTGATTTAAACGCAAAGATGCGTTTTTTTTAGAGAGAAATTAAAAATTCGATTTTGCGTTTGGTTTTTGGTATCGGTTGGAGTAAATTTATGAAATTTTTTTGGTTTTGCAGCTCGGTTGGAGATGCTTTTAGGAGGTATCCCACGCCCACGTAACATCGTAGTCCCAAAACTTCGATCAAATTCAATCTGATTCGTATCTAACCTTTTTTTTTTTTTTCAAAATGAGGATTTCGATTTCCAGCGGGACTAAATTGCCTTTATCTCTGTTTACGGTACCAAATGAACTACTCACACTCGGGATTAAGTTCCCTGAGTCAAAGCTATGAACCTTATAGTTGGGAAAAATCATGGCTTCCAATGAGATTATATTACATTGGATCGCCCTAAGTCCACATAACCTATGATAATCATCAATTTCAAATGGAACTGCTTCGTTTGAATATATCATGAATTCGAACCGTAGCCCGCTAGTTGATAACGATTTAAATTAAGGGTATATTTGAATTCAGGCCCCTTTAAAGTTTTAAATAGGTTTCAGACCCTGTCGGAAAAAACTATTGTTTAAAGGACCCAATAGCTGTAAAATTTAGAGATAAGAACCTAACTTAAAAAAGTGTTATAAAATGTATATGAACTGGTATAGGATGATCTTTATGTGGTACTACCGAACAACGAAGTGATACTGCAGAACAATGAAGTGGTACTACAATAATCGAGTCCTTAAAACTAAATTTTTTCCTGAAATGGCCTGAATCTTAAGTAAAAATTTTGACGGAGCCTGAAATGAAACTAAAATTAATTATTCTTGTTTTCTTGTATCAAATACTTAACTACTAAAAATAAATAGAATATTATCCTAATTATTTACTAGAATAATTCTTACATTAAAAAATATATAATTTATTCACGATTTGCGACCCAATTTCAAATCTCGAATACGTAAGACATCATTAGCATGCATATAAGCTCGTGGGCTAAGCTTAGCTTATATTCGACTTCTGAGTTTAGTCTATGGGAGATCTTAATTCCCAAGAGTTGCAAATCATCAATCACAACCAAATGATATCTACACACAAGTCAAAATATTAATCATAATGTCGAAGTTGTGATAATAAAAAAAGTCTGATCATTTAAAGCTCAAACCCTCGATGCCCTTGACAGTAGATTCCAAGTTGTCCTTCCGTCGATTTTCTCGCATCGTCCTCGATTCTCTCGCCATGCTCGAGTCGCCATTTTGCCTCGAGAAGCTTCCGGAAATTACCAAGTTTTTCCCGCGGGCCTCACCACCTTCAAAAATCGAAACTTTTTTAACTCAGAGCACATACACAAGATACTTACACGACTAAAAAGCCCGGCCCAGCCCGAAAAGCTGACCGACCTTCTTCCCACTCGATATTCCCACGCGGCATCCCCGAGCTCCCCTCCCCACCTATTTTCTGTTCAATATTTCATCACATAAATAGAGATTTTATTCAACGAAAAATTTAATTTCTTCAATCGAATACCGTAACGGATATTATCGTGGGACTTACGAGGGCCCGAGATGGAGGGCTGGCGAGGTGTGCCTGTTGATACTTGAGTATAGTCCAGTCAAATACGTAGTCGATTTGAAAACCTGCGAGCCCAAAATTAATTAATAGAAAGAAAGGGGGTTCAAAAGTAATCTTTTTCTTTTATTTGAGAAATACCTTCGCGTATGAAAAGGTCGCGGAATATTCTCCGTAAATAGGAGTAGTCGGGCTTATCCTCGAACTTCAGCGAACGACAATAGTGAAAGTAAGACGCAAACTCGGTAGGAAAGCCTCGACACAAAACCTTCAAGGAAAATTTTGGATGTCAAATGTTTGCCTTTTTTCATATAAGTTGAGAAAAGAAAAGATCGAACAAAACGAAAAACTACTTCGATTGAGGTTGAAACTTTCTTTTCGCTAATTCTCTCGTACTTCTGTTTTTTGTTGCCTGCTCTCAGTCCCTGCCATGGAAGGCTGTGCGTCCAAAGATAGTGAGAATCGAGCAATAATATCACAAGAAATAACATATATGTCATATATATACGTATACCTTCCTCTCAAGAAGTACATGAGAACATATCCGAGGGATTCTAGATCGTCCCTTCGACTTTGTTCTGTAAATTTCGTAAGAAAAATCAGGAACTTCTATATTAAATTCGCGGAAAATAACGAGTATTGAAAGGTCGAGTTTAACGCACATACCAATGCCTAGATGTGTATTCATGCTTGCATATCTTGCTGTCCCTGTCAGATTTTTATTCTCTCTGAAATTAGACAATTACTCCGTTAACATAATTGTCGAATAATCAACAGTTATATAACAGAAATCGGACAAAACAACAAAGCTGATTAGATTTAGACAAGCAAACCTATATGGTATGTGGTGATGATTGGAATCTCGATACTTCTTGGCTAGTCCAAAATCAATGGCATAAACCTAAATAAATACACAATCAAGATTGCCTTAGAATTTTCTCTAATTGCTTCCCATTATAATCAAATTAGAAATCATCGATGCAAGAAATACAGTCACCTGATTAGCGCGCCTACTCAGCCCCATGAGAAAGTTATCGGGCTTGATATCTCGATGAAGGAAAGATTTGGAGTGAATAAATTCGACTCGATTTATCTGTAAAGGACATTTATATTTTAAAATTGATATTCTGAATAAGTATCTTTTTGTCCCGATCCGAAGAAAGAAAATACTAGAAAAATGGAGTGCAATGGAGTGCATAATAATAACCATCTGATCGGCGAGCATTAGAACGGTTTTAAGAGAGAGCCTTCGGCTACAAAAGTTGAACAAGTCTTCAAGGCTCGGGCCCAATAAGTCTATCACGAGAACGTTATAGTCTCCTTCGACGCCGAACCATTTGAAATTAGGAATCCCATCTAAAATTATCAACAAGAAAAAAAAAACGATTATATATACATATATACAATATATATACAGCAAAAAACTAACAAGAATTGAAAACAAAGAGGGACAGAAGATCAATACTTCCTCCTTGGAGTAGTTTGTATAGCTTGGATTCATACAGTAGCTGAGGATGCTTTGTCTTCACATTTTCCTGAACACGAGTTTAGACATAAAGGATTCATAAACACTACAAATTGTCTTTTCTTATCGACGTCTATGCAATAAAAGCAGCTATGTGAAAGGAAGAATCATAAACAAACAATTAAGAATTACTTACGAGTTTGATTGCAACTTCCTCGTTTGTCTGAATATTAATCCCTGAACATACCCACAACAGTATAACAAAGATTCGAAATCAAATGAAGCAACACGAGAAGAAAATTCAAAAAAAAAAATGATAATGTAAAGAAAAATGGGGGGATCGGCCGAAACCTAAATAGATTTCTCCAAACGAGCCGCTGCCAATTTTCTTCCCCAATCGAAACTTATTCGCCACACGTGGCTCCATCCCAAATCAAAACCCCTAATTTCAATCTCTCCCTTTTTTTTTTCTCGATTTACGGTACCAAATTGTATCTAAAGATGCAAACTTTCAGAGAACCCAGACAGAGAAATACGGAGAAAAGGAGAGGCAATTCGTTTCAGCATTAGAACAAATGATCGGCATATCCTTTCAGCGTCGATCCAATCGTAAGAACATTCGTAGTTTTTTTTTTCCTTGGTTTCGTAATTCGTTCTCACCAACGGTTGAAATAAAACCCAATATAATATAATCGCGAGAAACAAAACAAGAAGAATTTCTCAGCTGTTTCCCCTTTTTTTTATTCTTCTGATAAAATATATTTATATGTTGGTTTGATTGCTCACCCTACTGTCTGACTTGGACACTTAATACGACGTCGTTAATTAGAAACGATTTTATCGGTATCCAAGTAAAGAATATTCTCGAAAGTACCACACCAAAAAGTATATAGTATCTTTTATCAATCAAAGCACAACATAGAAGAAAAAATACACAAGAAATAAGCTTCAATGTGTATGTTATTGTCATATAGTCCCTCTAAAATGAGCAAAGAGAGGACAAAAAATGAAAGCTTTTATCTCAGAAGTGATCTTGTTAAATGCTCACGAGCAGTGGCCAAAGCTTGAGATATCGTCTGCACAAAGTTTAGCTAATGTCAATAATCATAGAAGTATTACAATGGGACGATATGAACTGCCAACAAAAGATTCTTAGAATGTTCTAATAAGAGAAGTCTGTAATAATAATGCTGTTTGATTGAACACAAGGTAAGACTAGCTGTAATATTACGTTTGATTTGAAGGTAATCTTGAGATTTTCGGATGAATTACACATAAAGGATTGATCTCATTCTCATTTTTTAGCCTGTTATTATGTTTCGATTACCAAAACCAACGTGCAAAAACACCAACATGAAAAGAAAAAAAAACATTACCTGCTCGGACAATGGTGCACCATCATCCATGCTATGCGTGGCTACTTTTCCAGCAATAACGTTGCCATCAGTTTCGAGAACAATCCTACAAGAAAGCTAAGAAAATGTCGGTATGTGCACTGTTTTCTGTGAATGTTACAGTTCGCTCGAGATTAGGGCAAGCGCGTATGGACTACACAAACTTCACTTAACACAGAACTGACGGTGTTTCTTACATACCCTCCATCAACAGTTTCGTCGAGACACAAAAGAATGAGATCCAAGTTCTCAAGCGCCTCGCTTTGCTCAACATTGTTCCTAGACAATCAAAAGATTCGACTAATATGTAATACAGGTCGATGATCTTGAATAAGTGGGAAGTCAAAAGGCACATTTAGAACGAACCTTAGGACAAGGTTAACAGCATCGAAGAAGCCCTGAAGAACATTAGCCAATACGAGCTCGTTCTCATCGTCTCCACCAGTTACAAAGAAGTGCAGATCTTGGACAAACTTATAAACGATGATATTGTTCTCCAACATTGTTATCTCAGCTGCAAAAGAACAAATTCACAACCGCATTCTACCACTAATAGATACGCATAACCGTTCAAAGAAAAATCCATGGAATGAACCTTCTGTACGAGCATTCGTCTTCTGAGTTTTAGTGAATACGGATTTTTCGAATGCGAGCTTCGCAGCATTAGTTGCCCAGTCATCGGAATAATACTTCACAGCGACACGCTTTCCTTCAGAATCTAACAGAAGGATGTTCTTCACAGTAGGGCAAGCCTCCTACATTAAACGATTAAATCAATCGTGTGAAAATTATTTGCAGCCTACCCCTACAGATGATCGCAGGGAAGCATTATTAAGTCTAACAATTCAAAATTATGCACAACAAAAATTGTAATTCTAACCCATTAAGACAATACGATTAAGATCGCTACGGTAAATCATAATTAGCAGCTGAACTGGACAAGAATGTCAAATCAATGAAATCCAAATCAAATCCACTGTGATCGTGATGCGATGCTTAAAACTCTGGCAAGTGAAGTGTGATTTACGGTATGAACAACATTTTATTCGTGAGCTTCGATGAACAATTACAAATGTGAATCCATTAACGCGCGTTAAGCTCAGATCTAGGTGCAATTGGATGAATCGAATTCAAAAAAAAAAAAAAAACCATCAGATCTTGAAAAACGAAAGGAAAACAAGATCATCATCCATTAGGCACGATCCAATCTCCCAAAAAAGAGAACGCTTGAATTACTTACACGACCAAGAAATGTAGCCATTGGAGAAACTGAGTGTCCTTCTGTTGACGAGATTACTGAATCCCAATGGAAGCCGAATTTCATTTCTTTTTCGTTTGTCCCATTTAGATCTGAAATTTTGGCCGGGCCGGGCCGAGCATATAATTTTTTCGGGCCAAGTATTTCCAAAGTGTCGAAAAGTTTCGTTGAAAGTGGTGTAATAAAACAGTGAACGAGCCCATTAACGATAACATTCCACTCCATTGTTCGTATTGATTTCTCCATAGAAAAAAAAAAATAGGAAAAAAGAAAATACCAAGCAGCAAGCATAAACTATGGATGGGTACTGTACTATATGACTATCATATCATTCATTTGAATCATTTTCAAAACAGAAACAAATATCTTACATTCGTCGAAATATATTTCCGAAATAAAGCGATCAAAAATCATAATCCTACAACGTAAGTCGTAAAACTAAAATAAATAAATTCCCAGCAGATTACATTACAAGAAAAAGAATACTACACTCCTTAAAAATCTTGAAGAAAAAACTGAGATGACAGACAACATAAGACAATCCTTTGTAGGACATTGCTTTCCCAACTTATCTCCCTATCCTTCACCACTAATCTCACATACTTCGGAGAAATTTTTTTTTCCTTTTCTAAAAAAGTTAATGATAAAACAAATATAGAAGGCAAAGCAGCAAGTGCAGAAATACACATTAGCTTCGTTCGTCGTTTAACTTAACCTTAACCGCCTTCGTCGAGACAACTGCGCTCTGCAATGGAGATGCACGTCTGAAGCCGTAGAGTGTAATATCCTTTTTACCCTTTTTCTGTCTGAAGAAAAATTTCTACTTCGACGTACTTCTCCAACCATTTTTTTTTCATCTTTCATCCACTCTCCCTTTATGCATAATACATGTACAAGCTATTCGCAGCAGCGCAAGCGATTAAGTTTTCCGAAGGATGCCAAGCCAATTGGAGAAGCTTCGTAGTGAAATCGAATGAATTTCCATTCGCATCATTTCCTGGACTTTCCGAGCCTGTGATGGATTTTGTCGAAAGAAAAATTAAAAAAAAAAAGGCGAAGAGATATACACTTTTTGTTGAAGATGTAATGTAATGTATGAGTGAGTCTTTTTTTTCAAATGTTAGTTGTATTGTAATGACAGACTCTTTTAACTTCTGTGTACTAAAAAGGCGAAGAGATATACAGTTTTTGCCCATTCATTAAAAACAAATGCAAATGCAGTTTTTATTACCTCTCCGTACGACGCGAGATAAGCTGCTTCCTAGGGATGATCTCGAGGGAGTCCTCGTAGGGGTCTGCACCTGCCTCCTGAAAATCCCGTAAAAAGTGGTAATGAACAGAAAATATGCATATATATAATAACACGAATATATATATGCAAATGATGTAAACATTTACATCGACTAAGCTTCGAAAACTACCTCATGGGGTTTCGACTTGCTTCAAGAGTAGTAGATTCGGTACTACCAGGTGAACAACCAAACACACGGAAAAGATTGCTGTAATAAAAATCGGGGAAAGAATTTCAACAGTACTTTACTAAGATGCAAAAAAAAAAAAGACGAAGAAGGAAAAGTACGTAATGAGATGGGAATACCTGTAAGAACCAGTTGCCACCCTAAGACCATCGCCACTTAGGCAGCATTCAAACTTGTCGAATATTGAGTCGTTTTCGTACAAATCACATAGCTGATGAGAAAGGGTTGAATCGCCACGTTTAGATCCCAATAATGCAGTTCCAAAAGGCTTTGTTTGGAGTATAAGTTATATTTTAGGGGAAATGAAAATAGATAGACGATTCACCTTGGGTCTTAAATGTTCATGAACCTGGTAAGTTGCTACTGGGCCAGACTCCATGTTAATATCCCATAACTAAAACACATTGAATAAATCAGATTAAAATTACTGCATAAAGATGAATGAGACACTCATATCATAGAACGATGCCAAGCTAATAATAACAACGATATATTTATGGACAATTTGTCTAACACCACTGCGAGGCTTCCTTACAGAGACTAAATGACCATACAAATGTGCATCAATCTCGTGAAGTTGAACTAAAAGAGATTGAAATTGCTGACCACTTTAAGCTGAAAAAAGAAAGACAGAAGAAGAATTGGAAGGACAAGAAAAGAAAAGTTTAAAGCATCAACACCTTAAGGGTCATGTAATCGCGGCTTAGTACGTATCTGCCATCCCTTGCAAACTTAATATCTGAAATGGACGAAATAATTTCGGTGAAAAAAGATCTTGAGCCAGGCGACTCCTGTTCCTCGAATCTGTGGTTAACAAACCATAAAAAAAAATCTTATTAATGATGATGGAATTTGAAGACAAAACATCATTTGATAATCATAGACTTAGAATCTACTGAAATTCCAATATCCAACCTCAGATCGAAGAAACATCAGCACGATAACTTACAGTTTAGAATGTGAATCACACAACGCAGATTGCCTCAAATCAATGAGACGTATTGATCCTTTAGAACTACTATATGCTAATGTGTTGCAGTGGGTGGGATGAAACTCGGCCGATGTTATTACTTCTGCAATGAGAAAGGCCCCGAAAACAATAGTGCTTAGATTAGAATAGGAGGTAAGAAAAACAGCAGTTTTGCAACATGATCTAAGTGTATTTGAACGAGTGATCCCAGATATATAAAAGAGAAGAACTTCAATTTTGAGGAAAATAAAAGAAAAACGAGAAGAAAGGGGACCACATAAAACTTGAGAAATAAATAAAAACCTAACATTTACCAGTCAGGTCCTCCATATTAGCCGGCTTTACATCTACAATATTGAAACTTTGACTGCTAATTTCCAAGTTCCAAAGATTGATTCGTAGATCATCAGCCGATATAAAAGTCTCTCCATCACTGCATATGGTTTAAACTCATTAAGGGTGCAAATATAGTCAACACAAGAACTTAAGCGTATACGCCTAGTTCCAGGAAGGGCATTAAAAATAGTCACGAATTCTGAAAACTGACAGTGGAAGAGTGGAACAGCTAAATCCATAAGCAAAGATCTGATAAACTTCCAAGGAAAAGGAACGTAGTAACTTCAGATAAGCCAACTATTCACCTGTTATTTGAGATGGAATTGATGTGGTAATCATGGGCATGAGCATATACTCTCCTACATCTCGCAACGAGATTCGTCTCGTCAATGGTAACCTAGGCCAATAGATGAAGCACCATGAAGATTGAAATATGATAAGATACAGATCAACAATATAAAAGATATAAAATGAATAGTTTGTTTAAGTACAACTACCACTGGCAATCGTAGTGTGGGCACGCCACCATTGACAAGTTGCTTAGGAAGGGAAGAAACGCTTGGACTAGCTATGCTACCATTTGAAACAGCTTTAGAAGAATCCACATTCATCTCAGAAACCTTTTTGATCTTCTTCTCTTGGACCTATTCAAATACAAATTCAGTAAAATAAATAGAATACCAACCATTAAACTTATAATCTACTAAGGACAGCAGTCAAGAACGCTATATTGATTTCTTAATCAAACGTAAGGGATACCCTGATAACAATGGACAAATGAACAACAAGGTGAAAAAAAATAAAACATAAAACAGTGACACTTGCATAGATAAAGATCTCCTTCAAGATGAGCATATTACGATCTCTCATCGGCATACCAAGTTATCAAGTAAAACTCATTTGTTTTGTTACCTTCCAATATTTGATAGTTTTGTCATTGGTAGACAGAAGAAACAGGGCACCGTTTGCTGCTTGACACCATCGGATCTTGTTAATCTTCTCCTCAATCTCCAAACTTTTGAGATAATCAAACTGCAGAAAAAAACGTAGGTCGCGCCGAACTTAAAAACTTACTGTTGTCACCCATTTCTTGGGGAGAAGGAAGAAATTATTTACAAACATCTTCATCTAAAAGGGAATGTTAACCAATTTATCGAATCTAAAAGTACCTCAGGTTCATGGCTCTGAAATTCAGTTTTGTAACGAAACTCTGGGTGACGGGAAACAGGACGATCCAGCATCTCTAAGTCTCTTCTATTTAAACCATGCTGCAACTTAATGTTTAGAAAAGGTAAATGGAATTGTCGTGATACATAATCCAATTTCGATAGTTAGCTAAGTAAACCTCTTTCAAATCTGTCCTTTCAAACAATACCACCCTCCCACCACGATCGCCCGTTGCTAAATGGTTGCCATCTTTATCGAACTCAATGGCAGAGATGATATCCACTGCAAACATGGCAGGTTAACAGTTTAAATCTGGGCGATAAAAACATTGAGAGAATATTCTGATGATTCAATTCTTACATCCACCGTCTTAAACAGAGAATGCAAAAAAAGTCAGAAGTTAACCCACGAAAGGAAGTAGTGTACAGAAACCACAAAACGACAGCAATTATCTCGATTCATTTCGCACCATTTCATCCAATCTCCAAAACCCATATCAAATAACAAACAAATCATCAAAGCGAACCTCCAAAACGCACCAGATCAAGGACAACCCACACAAACCCTAACCCTGGTTAAGAATATATCAGAGAACAGAACGTTAAAAATCACTTCTTTTTACCTTCTTGCACTTCTTCGCCGGCCGTCCTCTCACCGAACACCTGAGAGAATTTCCACTCGAGAGGCGCAGGTGAATCAGAAGCAGCTGACTGCTGCGCCTCTCCAACAACACCACCGTTCATTCTCGCCAATCGACAATCCCTAAAGAAATTAAAATAAGCAAATCGAAGCAAAAATCGCCGAAGATTGTGCCCCTTCTCGCCTTAAATTCGAGCGCGCTCCACTTCCTATGCTTCCCTCTAATTAAATCGGTCACTCAGATGAAGAAAGAACGACGTGGGTTTAGGAGATGGGAATGGACTCGGTATCAACCATTGTTAATACTGTTCGTGAGCGGTGGGCTCAGACATCGATTAGAACAAACCGAAGAAAAAAAATAAACAATTAGGACTAAGAGATGAAGACGATGGTCGATGAGTTGGTTTTATCACTCCTCCTCAGAAACAGAGAGAGAGAGAGAGATGAATCTGTAAGAGGATGGGAAATTATTACATTAATGCGACGTCTCTGTCATATGGATGGTGATTTTCATTGTCACTGCTTCACTTTTCTTTTTCTCTTTTATCTTTGGATCTTCCTCCGTTAATAAGCATATCGATTTGACCCATAAAACAAATTAATTTACTAATAATCCAATCAACATTTTCGATTTTATCTTTTTTTTTGGCATGTAGGTATCCACGCAATGCTGGTATAATTTTCATACTCCGATCAAATTCACGAATATTATAGTCGCCGGCAGTGGCGGACCCAGAATCTGAGATCTGGGGGGGCTCGATGATTTTTTTCGTAGACTTTTTGCTAAATATATATATATATATATGGAGTACACAAAAATCTAATTGATTATAAGTTACTGATATTGTAAAAATAGGTATGTTACAGAGAAAGAATGAAAAAATTATGGTGAAGGTGAAAAGTTCTCATTGAAAAAATCATAATAAATTTATAATATGATTTTTTATTAGAAAGATATAAGTTTTAAACAATTATTTATATGTGGAAAAATTTATTTTTTGTAATCATAAATATTGTGGCTGATAAATACAATATAATGTGTAAGCTGGTCATATCATAAAAAATCCAATTATTCATATACGAAAGATGCAACTGTGTATATAATTATAAATATTTTCATAATAAATTGAAAGAAACGTTAAAAAGAAAAAATATTATTAAAAAGTCTCAAGATGGGATTCGAATCCAAGCATTTAAGCTAGTATCTAAACACTTGACCACTAGACTACCAACTAAAACCTGACAGTTGACAGTATTAGTCCTATATATCATTGCGCCTGGGGGGTCAATGGCCCCCAAGCCCCTACGTGGGTCCGCCGCTGGTCGCCGGTGAAACGATTTTGACTTAAAATGAAATTAATTTCTTTGACACGTGTGAACAATCTCAGGTCCACACGGACAACGATAATCAAGAAATTCAAGTGGAATCGAAACATTAACCTTCCGTAACTATAGTAAACTGAATCATTTGATCTAATCCCGACATATTCATAATCAACAATTTTGTACATGGAAAAAGATCCAGTTTTATATTCTCTTTAGGTTGACTTGAAATAACTATTATGGATGCAAGTAAAAATTGTTCCATAACACCTCATTTTATTCTCCAAACCCATAGTTATCCTCACCCAATTTTGAACATGACTTGGGCCACACATTCCAATAATAGAATGACCAAGTAAATCCGTCTCTCAGTCGAGATTCATAGATCTCATTTTTTCCTTAAAAAAATGATTCTTGTTCCTAGGGGTGTTCGCAATTCGGTAAACCGAACCGAAATACCGAAAATTCGGTACAAAAACCGAACCGAACCGAAAAATTCGGTTCGGTATTCGGTTTTAAAATTCTGAAATTTCGGTAAATTCGGTTCGGTACACAATTTTTAGTTCGGTATTTTCGGTATACCGAATTACCGATTTAGAATATAATATATTAAATATACAGCCTAATAATATAACACAACCCAATAAATATACAGCCCAATAATTATAAAACAGCCCAATAATATACAGCCCAAGGTCAATTAGGGTTTTAATCCTCTTCCTTCCACAGCCTACACGAATCTTCTCAAACCAAAAAATAGAAAATGAAAATCAATGTCGAGCAGATGAGTTTAGTCATTTCGACACTCTGTCAATTGTTTTTTTCAGTCATCGGCGGCCAAGACTACTACCCAGACGCCACCGTCCGTCGCTGCCTGGTGGAAGACGGGCACGGAGAAGTAACCTCGCCGGCAATCCCAAGAAGGGCCCATCGTTCTCTCTCCTCCGACTTCGCCGTCGACATCTCCTGCACGAATCGGTGCGGGACCCACGGCTCCAAGGCTGCAATCGCAAAGAAGAAGGGGGAAAAGAGCACCAAATTTGCTATGCAAACTCATTTTTTTTTTAACTCGGTATTTCGGTATATAACCGAAAATTACCGAAAAAATTTCGGTTTTACCGAAACCGAATCGATTAAGTTCGGTTCGGTATTCGGTTCTCAATATCATCGAACCGAAATTTCGGTTCGGTTCGGTACGGTTCGTACCGAACGCCCACCCCTACTTGTTCCCAAATTGATTGACATGTCAATATAATATATTTACTACTAGTATTCTTGACACTCCAACGTGTATGCATAAAATAAAAATGAATTAGCGGAGGTGGTTTCGTTATTAATAATTTAATATTTATTTAATAAGAAGGAAAACATAAATATAGAAATGGGCAGTTTTTATATGATTAGGACTTGAATAGTACCCGTTATGTTTATTTTTTGTTTTTTAATATTAACAACTGACACAACAGTTGATTTTGAAATGGTTACTATTTGAATCTCCCACTTAATATAAAAAGATTTTACTTTTAATTTTAATATTCCAATTATATTCGCTAAGTCAATTTTTATATACTTACAAAATTAAACTTATTATAATTTTACCTATTAACAGTAACTTCAAATATAAGTTAATAAAGTATATATGTATTAAAAAGATTGTGCAAACGGGTGTGTTTGTGTGCGTATACAAGAACACGATTGAGAACACAATTATTTAACGTGGTTTGGATTGATTAAATCCTACATCCACGATCAAAGGAACTACGACTTCTATTGATGTACGCTCGAATACAGATCAAGAAGAATTTAGATGATCTTCTTGAGAGATTTTTACAGAATCACAGAAAATGAATGTGAAGAAGGAAGTCACACAGCTCACGTGTTTCTCTCTCAGCTATTTTATAATCTAAAATTCGCGCCAAATCATCGAATCCCATTTCTATTAAAGTCGCTGATACCAACTGCGACTCTATAGGTATACTGCTCTTTAAAATGCGCGCTGCCTTCTTTTAAAAACGTTCGTCACCTTTGATCAGCTATATTAAGCTGCTGCTCGATCAAGCTTATGTTGTCGTCTTTCTTCTTCTTCTCTTATTTCTTTAATGTGTATGCACACAAATCAGGTGTGCAGAAAATGCTAGTCAATATTATACAACACACAGAAGTGAGTATGTTTTTAACTCTTCATGTCTCAAAAGCATTAATTTATAGATGGAATGAAGTTTCATAAGATTATGCAAATGGTATTATTAACTTTATTATACATGCATATATAAGCCATATGCCAATCACCTGCAAATGCATAGATAGCAAGCAAAAAGATCAAAACTTTTTTTTTCTTTTTGGGTGAAAAAGATCAAATCTTTTATTGCCACGGATATACAAAGTCACAGTTTTGATCTGTTATCTTTTCGTTAACTGGTTCATATTTTTTACCAAATAGAGCCCAAAGATATGATAATCAGGTACATACTTAATGTAAGATTATTGCACTCCAAAATATTCTAATGAATGGCAATAACGCGTGGAAAACACCCAAGTCCAGTGCTTTCTGAAATTAATATAATCCCAGGATTTGTAAATGCAACATATATTGGTGGACATAATTTTTTTAAGACAATATGCATACCGTCAGAAACCTCATTCAATAATTCTCGTGTAACAACAGTCAAAGAATGAGAAGATTGGTCAACAGTGTTGCTTAAGCTAAAATGATAACCAAGAATGTTTTATCAGGAACTACAGAAACAAACATGAACTTAAGCCAAGTATTACAATAGTAAAACATGATCATAAAGTAACGAGTTCATCGAGAACTCTTAGGCTCCGTTTGGTTCGTGGATTTCGACGTGGAAAAGAAAAGAAAAAGCGTGATTGTACGACACGTGAACCGTAATGTACAATGATTCGATACGTACCACCACACTTTTCTTTTCTTTTCCGCGTCGATTTCCGCAGACCAAACGCACCCTTAATGTTCAAATTTAACTTCTTAGCTCTGAAGAACTGAAACTTACCTTAGCAAAGTAGACTTCATATCTGGGACTGAATGCAAACATTGAACTGTCGAATTCATATAACAGGTATTGCCTAGATTCGTTAACCCAACAGAATGACACTGAAAGATATTACGAGTACATGATTACATCACATACTATTAGTTCTTGAGAAATATTTTCACACAATTATTTTCACACTTCACACAATACTTTCTTATTCACACTAAGGTTTTATAACATGTTGTGAGTTGGGTCTAATGCTTGGGTTTCATATACAGGAGACTCACCACATGAACAACTTGTTCTTCTTCTGGCATGTCTTCTGCAAAAACAATAGCTGCAAAAAAATGTTCGGAACAAATTTCTTCAGCAATAGTTCAAAATCCCAATAGTCGATTCCCCAAGAACAATTTTTTTTGCTTTTTTCTGCCCTTCGACATCAAACGATGGTGAACCATTTACTGAATCAGACAAAAGTTTCCAAAAGTTCAATCAAGTAGTGTCATCAGACACTAAGAAACTAAAATCAACGTTATAGACCTTTTTCAAAATTATGTTGAGGAAAAACCCTGAAGCTAAAATATGTGTACAACTCAGCCCATGCAACTGCAACCACGACATATTGTGAATCATCCAATGAAAATTCATCCACATCATCTTAAAAAGGTACCGTATTGTAAAGTCACGGCAAAATAACATACAAAGTAGCGAATTTCAAGGCAAAACCTTACAAGCAAGCAAACAAAAGCATAATTAACAGAAGCTAACGATATAAACTGAACTAACGCACTTGAGAGTATTCTCTCTCTCTCTCTTGTGCAGAAAATGCTAGTCAATCTTGTGGATCGTCGATGTCGTCATCTTCAACGGTGGCGATGGCGATTAAGGAACATCCGCCGGATCTGGATGAGCTCCGCCGATCAGTCCCGGAGTTTGGTCGGCTATTCGGCGTCACGTTGTTCACATCGTTAGTGGATCGGATTCAGGGGGAGCGACGGAGGTGGTCGGGGACGATGCGGCCGTTGGTGGCGGCCGCGGCGCTGCAGACGTTCGATCGGGGGCTGCATTTACATCAGCCACGATTGGGCCGGGTTTGAAAGGTGGCCGAGTCGGGGTTGTGTATTTGGGTAAGATGCGGGATCACGGACCACGTCCGAGCCGTCTATGGTGGCGCCAGGATACTCTGCCTCGACCGCGACGATTGGCAGGCAGCCCTAGGCCGACTGATGGACCTGAGAAAATGGCTAGGACGAAATTAGGGTTTCCTGATGCGGGATCTTCCAGTTCCACTCTGCTGAATGCGGCGCCGATCCCAAACGCGGACAAGGACAACTTTGTGGAAGTCAAGGATCTCAATGATGGGGATGGCGATGAGGACGGGGTGGATCCGGTGATTCCGGCCGATCGTCCCCTAGTGCTGTTCATGTTGGTGACGCGTCGATCGATGCACAACCGAGATGCGTTCCGCCAGGGCAGCCGGGACGACCATCGTTCGCGGCGGTGGTGGGTGGGGCAGGCTCAGAACACACTAAGAGAACTCGTCTTGCTTATACGCCGCCGTACGTTGTGGGTGATTCGATTGAAGTCTGACCATCAATGGATATTGCGACCAAAGGATTCGATCGTTGGGCACATTCCTTGGTGGGATATTTTATAGGTCGCAAACCTTATTTCCCAATGGTGGATCGTTTTTTCCAGAAGGCGTGGGATGGGGTCGCTGAGATTCGAGCAACGCAGAATGGGTTCTTCAACTTCCTCTTCCAGTCGGCCTCGGCGATGGCGAAGGTGTTAGAAGGCGGGCCGTGGCTCTACCAGGGTCAGCCCTTGTTTCTAGAGGAGTGGCGCCCAGGGATGACTCTGGCGAGAAAAGATCATGAGACGATTCTTACGTGGGTTAAGCTCTGGCACGTTCCGTTGGAGTTCTGGACACCTGAAGGTTTAGGGATGCTAGCTAGTGCTGTGGGGCACCCACACTATGCGGACGGATTGACGGAGCGGGCCGAGCGTATTGACTTTGCGCACGTGTGTGTGATGAAGGACCTAGCTGATCCGTATCGTGATAATTTGGAAATTAGGCTACCAACCAAGGATGGGACGGACGCAGGCACTATAGACGTTCGAGTTGACTATGAATGAAAGCTGCCAAGTGTGATGTGTGCCAAACATTTTCACATAGTTCACAGGCGTGCCCGACTTAGCAATCGGTGAGGGTGTGACCAAACACCACCCGTCTAGGGAAAACGCCTACAGCGCCACGCCGTGGGGCGCCACAGACGAATGTCTGCCAGTGGGACGCCAAGGGCCGCAACAAATTGTGGGGCTGGGGTTTCACAAGGTAACGAGGCCCATGGGGGCTTACACAAGCGCAAAGACTTGGTGGGTAGTGTGCCGGGAGGGGCAGGCCCGCCGGTTCAGAACTCGTTTGCGGCATTGACAAATTTAGTTGATACGGGCCCTAAGAACGCAGCCCATGACGGGGTTTCCTTATGATCTTGCTCGCTAGTTGGAACGTAAGGGGTTCGTCGATGGAGCCTACAGCTATGAGGGGTTCATCGTTGTGGAGGTTAGCTTGGATTTAGATACTAGCATCATCATTGTGCTTTAGTCGTTTGTTTGAGCTTAATTGGGCTTTGGCTGCACGTCTACCTTGTGTGGTGGGTGCTTTCTTTTGTACTTTCTTATATTATATATAAAATAGTGACATTTCCAAAAAAAAAACTGAATTAACGCCCATTCAATTAAAGCACTGAAAATGAATACGGAGAAAAGAAGTTCTCTAGATTTAACACCCTTTCATCAAGGAGATGGCCTCTAGAATCCCCAACAATGGTTTTCTGCCTTTTGTTTTTTGTTTCTTTTCTTCTTTTTATGTTTTGCTTGCGGAGAAGGGCAAATCCGAGTGAAGACGCAAATATAGAGGTAGAACACAAATATATTTTCAATTTTTAATTTCTCTGTTCTTATATATTTTTTTTCGAAACGATAGCTTGCATTAATAACAAAGATACATGGCTAAATAACCCAAGGGGTCTCACCGGTACATCATCAACCGGGAGAACAAAGGCTCACATACGAGCACCACACAATCCCACAAGGGGAACACACTCCACATTGGGAGAAAATGGTTATTTAATCCAGAGTAATGATTATTCGGGCTCGAAACGGTTATTCGGGTCGGAGTAAAGGTTATTCGGGGCAGAATAACTGTTATTCGGACTCTAGTAAACCTCAATCATCAAATAACAGTTATTCGGGCTCGAATATCGGTAACTCGGGCTAGAATCACGGTTATTCGGTACAGAATAAATGGTTATTCGGGCCAGAATCACGGTTCCAAATAACCGTTAGTCTGGCAAGAATAAAGGTTATTCGAGTCAGAATAACTGTCATTCAGATAAACCTTTATCAGGCTCAAATAACGGTTATTCGAGCTCGAAACTATTATTCGGGCGAGAATAACTGTCATATTTTAATATTTATTTCGAAAAAGATGGCAACATAATAAAATAGACTATTTTAGAAGAATGTGGTGGAAGGTTTTTTATTGTTTATAAATAAATAGTATTATCAATAAAATAATTAGTCAATTGACAGACCAAAACAATGGACAAAATTGTAAATGTGAAGTTTATTTGTAACATTGCAACTTAACCTCTTAACAACACTAATATATACAATACCACCCCTTTAAAAGTATAATTGCGAAAGGCCCCACATGATAATTTGTTCGATTAGTCGATCCATCGTTGAAATACATTTGTATAAACGCCCAAAAACTTCTGCGTTCTGATACAGAAACGAGTTCCTGTAATCCACGGGCATCCTCCTTCGATTGAGGTTTTTTTAGTCTAACTCTTGTTCAATAGATTGGGAATTTTTTGTTTGAGGTCGAATGAGATCTTGTTCTTTTGGCTAGGTTTTTTGGGGGAGAAATTCGAGCTGGGCATCATTGAGGTCGATGCTTTTATTATGATTTTGATGTATCATTGATTGGCTGAAGTTGGTTTTCGTTGTTTTTCGTTTAAATTGCCACTAAATGAGTGTTTTTTCCGTCGTTTTCAAAAGTGTGTGGGAAGTTAGTGTAGAATAATGTTCTTCGTAGCTTGCAATTTTGAAGGATCACCGTTGAGCCCCTTTTCTGTATTCCTTCTTAATTCTGGTTTATATTCCATTGTATATGGCTACGTATTACAGTATCTAGATTTTTCTTTTCTATTGGTGCTGATGAGTTGTTAAGTAAGATGAATTGTGTGATATTTCGTTTAACATTTAACCTTTTGCCCAGCAGAACAACTTGGATTAAGCTTATATTGACTGATGTGGTTCGCCTATGTTTACTGAGACTTATTTTCTTCTTTTCGTTTCCTGTGTGATTCTTGTATACATATATGTTAATCGCAATTAATGTCTATTTCCATAACTGAATCTTTTTTGGTAGCGACGTTGTTGTTAGCCTGGGTTCAACATGGACCTTTCACGAGTTTAATGCATGTCATGCTTAATACTTAATGATTTCTTTGTAGGAAATCAGTGTGATTCACTGCTGATAGGACTAACTGTGCCACCGAAGCATACACTCCAAAGAACAGCCTCTTTAGGCATTTTCTGTTCGCTCAGTGAGTTTAAAAAGCATCAATCTGAGATTTTTGAAGTTCTCATGCTGAATGTTTCTCCCGGCCGGGCATGGGATGAGCTCTACAATGGATGATATGAACTTGCTCCAACAAGCTGAGAGGCATCACCTTGACGAAAGAGAGCTAGGCGAAGGGATAGATTTGGAGATTGGCCCAGTCGACGATGCATCCTTTGTTTCTGCCTCGTTTCTCAACGTTCAGTCTCATGAATCATCTGCTAGGGACCATCATGATGAAAACAAGCATTTAATGGGTGGTTCTCAGCTTTCGAACGATGAACACGACGTGTCTAGGTCACAGAGTGGGAAAAGGAAGAAAAAGGTTGTTAAGAGATGGAGAGAGGAGTGGGCTGACACGTATAAGTGGGCTTACGTTGATGTCAAAGATGGGACGGCGAGGATATTCTGTTCAGTTTGTAGGGAGTATGGTAGAAAACACAGGCGTAACCCATATGGTAATGAAGGGAGTAGGAATATGCAGATGAGTGCCCTCGAAGAGCATAATAATAGCTTGCTGCACAAAGAGGCTCTCAGGCTTCAGCAAGCTTCTAAAGAGAAAGTTATGGTGGAGAAGCCGATTTATGTGAAAGGTCCTCACTCCTCTCACCTTTCTTTATAGAAAGTATTTTGTTGCTTGTTCATGCACCGTGGATGACCCTGTAAAAAGAGTATTGCTTTCGTAGGTACCTAAAAGTAGAATTTGTGCTATTAGGCAGATTCCATTGCAGTTACTATCTCCAGAAATAGCTGTTTAGTAGACTGCATTTTGTTTATGTGTCATGGGAAAAAAAGATGGGATGAAAATAACGGTGCAGTTCAATGTGCAAGCATTATTGCCTTCCTTACGCAAATCGAGTATCTAAATAGACCATGATTTTTCACTTGGCGCTCATTCTATCGTTTTAACAACCTAAATGCAGCTCTTATGTCTAAAACCGCTGGATCAATTGTTGAAGCTGCACTGCGAAGAGATCCTCATGAAGCTGAGTTCATACAGTCTATTCAAGAGATCGTTCATGCTTTGGAAAGAGTAATTTCAAAAAATCCCAAGTCAGTTGCAAAGTTACTTGTCAGAGTTCACCTATTCTCATTTCAAATAAGAACATATCTAATACATAATTGGCTTTCTATTACAGCTATGTCAGTACCATGGAACGATTGCTCGAACCAGAGCGTACGATTATCTTTAGGGTCCCATGGGTTGATGATAGGGGAGCAACACATGTTAACCGTGGTTATCGTGTTCACTTTAACCAGGCACTAGGTCCTTGCAGGGGCGCATTGCGTTTTCACCCCACGTTGAACTTGAGCATAGCAAAATTCCTTGGTTTTCAACAGGTTTTATTTTAAGTCCCTTTTTAGTTCCATTCATGCTTATGTTAGGCAAGCTGGCATTTACCCATGTCTTAGATTTCTTTTCCTGAGCTGTTATGACTTTTTTGTCTTTGTTCTCACTTCTAACCTTTTCTACCACATACACAAACAGCTTCGATTTTATACGTTGACATGCAAGAAACACTTATTTTAATTTGAAGTATTGTTTTCTTTTTGTTGCAGATGATGAAAAATGCCTTATCCCCGTACAGTCTTGGAGGCTCGGCTGGTGGAAGTGATTTTAATCCCAAGGGAAAAAGTGATAATGAGGTGTTACTCCAATTATGAATATAATTTGTTTACCAAATACCTTTTTAAAGCATTCAGTCCTATATTTTCATGGGTTTTTCTTGCTTAGGTCATGAGGTTTTGTCAGAGCTTCATGACGGAATTGCATCGCTATTTGGGTCCCGACAAGGTATTGTCAGATAAATGATGTTCGATCTAGTCGATTTCTTATTTACTGCCTTTTTATTTTAAATAGCACTTTTTCGGTATATATTCTAGGATCTTCCTTCAGAAGATATTGGAGTTGGCGTCCGCGAAATGGGTTATTTGTATGGGCAATATCGACGCCTTGTTGGTTACTCTCAGGTTAACATCACAATATTATAGAACGATCGTTCTTTTGTTCTTTTCGAAAACTTTTAAATGGGAAATCCTAATACATTTATGGGCCCTCAGGAAAGTTTTATAGGGAATAGAATAAATTGGACGGGATGTAGCATTCGAACTGAAGCTACTGGTTATGGACTGGTAATAATATTTCCCCCCTTCATTTATTTTTCTCTACTTATGTGAGCTTTTGCCCATTAAACCCTTTCTTGCTCGTCGCAGGTATTCTTCACCCAACTTGTTCTTGGCAACATGAATAAAGAATTAAAGGGAATGAGGTTGTATGATTCAATGTTCGTATAAAATGTTTTAATGTTCTGATTGACAAGTTCTTCGATATTTTCCTCTTCTTTGAGCGACGAAAGTGCCTATTGTGGAATATTACAACTCACTTTTTTTTTTACATCTATTTTTTTTTTTAAATTGTAGATGTGTGGTTAGTGGTTCTGGGAAGATAGCACTACATGTCCTTGAGAAGCTTCACGCTGCTGGGGCAATTCCAATAACAGTTTCAGGTTAGTACGATGAATTCTGATGTGATTTAAGGAGAGTTATATTCTCTTGATTTTGCATGCTCTAAATGTATAGAAATTTACAGATTCAAAAGGTTATTTGATGGACGAGGATGGAATTGATTACACGAAACTCAACTTTCTAAGAAATTTAAAGTCTCAGGGTAGAAGCTTGAGGTATGCAGTAGATTTCTACCAATATTGGAAGATTTTACTATGTATGCAACTCCTTTCTTTTTTACATACCCTCTGTTCTTCATTGCCTTATACTTGACACATATGCAGAGATTACACTAAAACGTATGCTCGTTCCAAATACTACGATGAATCTAAACCATGGAACGAAAGGTGCGATATTGCGTTTCCATGTGCTACTCAGAATGAGATCGACCAATCCGACGCCATCAGTTTGGTGAATTCGGGTTGTTTTATGGTCGTTGAAGGTGATGTTTTTTTCTTTTTCGCCCTCGCAATCTTGTATTTACTCTAATCTCTCTACAAATAATTGTCTGCAAATTGAATTTTCGGATTTTTCTATTTAATAACGTTGGAGTTGTGCTTGCTAGGCTCGAACATGCCTCTTACCGCCGACGCAGTTGATGTTTTGAGGAACGCAAATGTAACTATTGCTCCTTCTACGGCGGTTGGGGTTGGCGGGGTAGGTCCCATTCTTTATTTCCCAACTTCTTATCTGTTCTATTATATTAAAGGAGATGGCTTAGGCCTTAGGATAGACCGTACTTGATCTGTCAATTAATTTTAAAAAATAACTTTAAATATAAAAAACCACACACTACATAACATTTTCATATTCCCAATTTTATCCTTGATATTTTTAGTTAATTATTATTTCATAATTAATTTATATGATATATTTAGCACACACGTATGGGTGTGCAAAAAATACTAGTATGTAATAATTTCCAACTAAAGGAGGGACATGGTGGCCTGTTTATCAAGACTAGTATTTTTAGCACGCCATGTGTGTGTGTAATAAAATAAAATTTATTATTAGATGATGGTTTTGATAAGTGATATATTAAAAATAGAATGAGGTTGTTATTAAGAGTTTTAGAGTTCGTGGTTTGATAATTTTTTTTATTTTTAATAGCGTAAAAAAAATTTGATTGGATAATTGACGGACCACAGTTTTTATCCACAATCCACCCTACGCTCTTTATACAAGAGTATAGACGCTCTTTATACAAGAGTATAGATGGTTAAATGGTACAATGGACATCACACTTTCCTTCTAAGACGATTACTGTATTACTGAAAACGGCTCTTTTTATATTGTGATGTGTATTGATCTTCCAACGCAGGTGGTGGCCCGCGAAATTGAACCGAAAGAATGCAGTTTGAAATGGTCTCCTCAAGATTTCGAATGTAAAATACAGGTAACGTTATGTATTTCTCTCTTGACCATCTCAATCGTATTGTCATTTAAGCAAACTGAAAGCTTAGGATTGTTAGTATCATCATGTGATTATCTTAACTTAGGTAGGTTTTAGTTGTATGCGATTTCCGTCGGGATTGTTTATATTTCAATTTTGGTATCTAGCATAAAGCATGAAGAGAGTGAATCATACTTTATATACTTTCCAACTGTCCTGAGGATTCGTATCATAATAACCTCTCGGCCTGAGCTGTGATACCATAGTTAAAAACGACCACTCCACCTTAAAGTTTAAGCTCGTATCATATTTTAATTTTATATATTTTAAGAACTCTCTCTCTAGCTCTATGAATGTGCGTGTGCGCGCACATTCGAAAACCTAAAGAAACTCAAGTTTTTCTTACGATAAAATGACAGGAAGCAACGAAGCAGACGTACGATAGCATATTGAAATCAGCAGCAGATTTCGGTTATGAGAAGGATCACCCCGAGTAAGTCTATGCCTTACCGTGTGAAAATTTATCTCGAGCATGAATCAGCATACCTTTTATCTCTTTTCTCTAACTGTTTTTCTTCGACGTTTGCTGCTGTTCAGTGTATTGATTCACGGAGCTGCGATATCTGCTTTCTTGACGATCGCCAGCCGCATGGATTATCAAGGTTGCGTCTAAGTTAGCTTTTTACAGCAAAAACAATGTCGACGCGAATGTATTACTTGTTTAGGGATCGAAGTTAAGCTTATATTTTTTTCGAGTAGTTAGCCTTTCTTTGAAGACCTTTGAGCAAGGCTGTGTCTTTAGCAAAGAGGAACAATGCAAACAAATTGATGAATGAAAAGCCCTTCACACCTTTTTCCCTTCTCCTTTTCATTAGTTCGTCGACTACTTAATTGTGTAAAAACAGCACAAAGAAAAATCCCTTTACCATTGCCAAACCTATAACCAAGAACATGATGCACAATCCTAATAGTAGCATATTCATTCTATCCTACCCATAACACCTACCCAACTCCGTTGGATTTTCGACACGTAACATATTCGTTCTATCCATCGCAGTTCGTTGCTTCCCACTTGAGTAGGGAAAAATAGACCATGGTAACATCAAATGCAAATATATCAAGAATAGGAAAAAGCACCCCATAACAAAGTGAGTAAGCACAACCATAATAACATTATCATCACATAATACACGTATGTCTCTTAATCTACACAGGGCAGGGGCAGGCATATTATCAGTATATCACAATGGCAATCAAAATCAAATAGGGGTTTCAGAAATCACTGGGAACACGTCCTAACCTCAGCCACGTGCCTTGAGCTCGGCCAGGCGCCTAGAGAGGTCATCTTCATCTACCTTCTCCTCGTTCTTCACAGACACGGCGTGGGCAGCAGCCTGAGGAAGGCCAACGGAAACCTCCAATCCATAATCGTCCGCCACTTGCTGCATAAGGCTGTTCACCTCCCCTTCAGGCGTCGACAGAGAGGTGCTCCCAGCCATGGAGCTTTCCATGAACTCGGCCTGAACCTCCATATTCACGAACTGAGTCTCGAACTTATCCATGGTCTCCGACATCTTCTGAAGGTTCCCCGTCGCCAGCGACGACTCGAGCGATTTCACGATGTTCCCCATCGATTTGGAGATCGTCTGCATCTTCGCCTGAGTGTCGAGCCTGGCGACGACGGCGTCGAGGCGCGAGGATAATCGGAGGTAGTTCATCTGCTCGCTGCGCTTGCGGATGGCGTTCTCGGCGTAGATCCGCGCGCCGTCCATGTTTCCCTTCTCGATCGCCTTCTTCACCTTGAGCTTCTCGGATTTCTCCTCCTTCTCGCACTTGCGCGCCTGGCGCTGGAGTGATTTCGAGGTGAATTTGAGGTCCATGATTTGCTGCATCAGCTTCTCCGTGTTCCCCATCGCCGATTCGTTCGCTCGATCGATCGATTTGGTGTTTTTCAGATGATCGGAGAATGTCTTTCTAGGGATTGTTAAGGTTTTTGAAAAGCGTTGTGTAAATAAATAACAATGGAAAAAGTGCCTTTGACGCGGTTAGCATAAAAACGTGTGAGGGGATTAGTTGGAATTTAGTTAATACTGCCTTGTTCCTCATGTTCATGGACATTTGGGGCATGACACGATTTTTAATAAACTTAATATTTTAATAATATAGTACAATTAAAAGGTAAAAAATATATATTTTGACATGAAGAATATTTAATATTATTATATTGATTGTTTGTGATAGTTTTTTTGCTAAATAAGAAAATGTACAAAAGATACGGGACGGAGGTAGTACTATCTTTCAATACCTCCAATGAGATATTAGCTAAAAATACATTTTCCCATATATTAGCTAATCCGAGTCATTTATGACAAAATTACATTTTCTTTATAAAACATTACATTGGGTACATAGAATTTAAATATAAAACTTAAAACCATCTAATATCATCAACCAAGCACATTTGACATTACTATTTGAATTCATCAACCAATTACCTCAAAAATTCATAAGCATCTTAATAATTACCCAATAGAGAGTAATGCCGTCGAAAGATGACCTACCGCGCGAGTTGGCTAACGAGCTTCTTCCAGCCTTTACTTTGCCGCAAATCTTGTCTGAAAACTCGAAAACAGGGATAGGATGGGGGGTCGTTTGCCCTCTTGCCTAGGTCAAGAGGGTGGTTTCCATTTTCCAGGCGTAAGGTAGCATAAAGATGATGTAAAATCGTGTCAAGTGATAATAAGTGCTGAAGTGTGTAGTAAAAATTTCAGAGTAACGGTATGGATACGTGAAATCGGATGCATACCTTAGGAGTTTCTCGTCCTATTTAAAGCGTACTCGATGTGGCGACCCTGACTTTCTAATACTAATTAGCGGCGGATTCCGCAACGCAAGCCGCGGAAAGCCCGATTTACCAAAAACTTTTCCTAAAGTAAATATATTACGACGAGACGTAGCCTACATCGTCTTAATTATACAAAGGTCGAAACCCCAAAATATGTCCCTATCAAAACATATCCTAACATCGCTCCACAGGTCGTCATCCATGTACAGCCTTGCCCTCAAAAGACCCTGGAGTACCGCAGTCAGCCTGCCTTAGTCGTGACGTTTCTCAACGTCCGACTCTATTGTACCTACAACACATAAAAACGTGAAATGGGCTTATAAAGCTCAGTAAGTGGAAATTGCAATGCACGTGTCCTACAACGCAAAGGCATCCTCGCCAATGCTTCCTAATCGTATGCTGTAATTCGTGTCTTGAAATTCATGTCTTGTAATTCGTGTCTTGTCTTATCTTGTAGTTCGTGTCTTGTCTTATAGGGCCCTTGGCTTATCTTGCTATGCACCATCATGGAGCTCAAGTCCACTAGGGATAAATATATATAATATGGACGATACTTCCAATGAGAGGCTAACCATAAGGCGCCTTTCGAATCCAAATGTAGTTTATCGATCCCACGGACGCTCACACTGGTAGACTCACTCTGAGGTTGCTAACACCAATTATACCCTTGGTGTCGTTTGTTTCCTCAGGGTGCATCTTCCAGGTCGCAACTTTCCGCCACATGCATGCCCTTGCCTTGAGACATGTCATGTCATGTCTTAAAAATCGGTGATATAAAATCACCATGGTAGCATAGAAGAGCCATTAAATGCAAACGTTTATCGTTTTTAAGCAATCATACGTGACTTATGCTCGTGTCTTGTAATTTCGTGTATGCACGTGATAATGCGTACGTGAATAATACCGAAGTACTTGTCATGCCACTTCATGTAATAATTAATTCATGTAAATAAATAAATCACATAAGAATTCACGTAAAGTCATGGAAGCATATAATCATGTCATTCAAGCACGTAACCATGTAATTCATGCACATATAATTTATGTGTTGTAGTTGGGATCTCCACTTACCTGGTATCCTTAGCTATTAGCTTATCGGTAAGTTGCTAATCTTCAAACCCTCTTTCTTTAGCTCAAGTCTATCGAGTTCTTCGTTTTCCTCTTTTCTTCAATTTCAAAAGTTTATGTTGTGATATGTATTTCTTCTCATTTTCAGCCTTTCGTTAGTTTCTCTTTTATGTTATATACATATTATTCTTTCCTTATCCTGTGGATTGAGTGTTAAACTCAACAAATGACATCACCTAATACTCATCTTATATAAATTATTAAACGAAATTTCCTTAGCTACTACGTTTTCAACTTAGTCACGAAAATTTCTTTATTCTAGTTATCCTTCTTTATTTTATTAAATCTTTTAACTAGTACTCTAATTTAATTCCCCAAATAATGAGCATAATTCTATTATTTCATGCTATATGATGTCGAAATTCTCTTCTTTCAAGGTTCTTGATGTTATTAATTAAGTAAACAACTTTCTCTTGAGAATCATAAATTTCGAGATTCAAGGATCTCGAGTTTCCTAGATTTTATGATACAAAAATTTCGAGACCCTAATGTATCAAAGTCTCTATCTAGCCCTTTCGAAATCTATTCCTACTAATTTGTGTTCCTTAGGGCACGGTATCAATACTTAATAAAATAAACTAAATTTTCTAGGTTAGCATGTTATGTACTAAAAATCCTAAAATAAATAACTAGCATCTACTTGGTTAGTAACCCTAATAGCACCCAATCTGAAATTACGTTGACACGTAAAATCACAAAACATGTCTCATGCAGTCACGTAAGTCACATAATATGTATGCATATTTATTGGTGAAAGTTTGATTTCACATAGCTTAACTGAATTTAACTATGGTACCCGAAATAGAGAACAATTTATGTATTTATTTTCTTGTAGTCCTGAACTCCTTATTTAATTTGTCTGGAAACACCGCAAATTAGGACGTCATGCCATTAATTATATTATGAATCCCGTAATTAGATTTTACGGGTATTACATCCTTCCCCCCTTAGAAAGAATTTCGCCCCCGAAATTTCATCAGTTGGAATAATTCGGGGTTGGAAATTGTCTTGGCTTGGTTAGGTGATAAATAACCACCTACTTTCCCTTAAAGGAAATCCTTACGGAGGAAATGATAGGAAGGTATTTTCTTGAGAATTAAACGTGATTTCGATCTGAAGAAAAGGAGTGGAGGTTACTGTTAACCTTTCTCGTCTTAATCGATGAACTTAGGTTGAACGTTATTTCCTCTTGGTGGTAAAAGACCAGTAGGAAATTTTGGAATAATTTCCAAAACATGTAAGATTCTCATACTGACCTTTTCTTATCTAAGAACTAATTGTAGTAAAATAATCCTAATTCTCGACTTCGTATTACTTGCATTCAAAAACTTCGATTGTCCTAGGATTACAATCGAATAATAAGTACGGAAAGTTATAGTCGACAAGATCATCATAAATCAAGGGATTTCAGAGAAGCAATATCTCTGTCTTGATTTATTTCATCCTTGTTGTTTTTCCGTCATGCAAGATTTCATCGACAATTTCTATAAACTCTTAATGTGCTAATTGTAGGGTACGTCCTTGTCTTGAATCTTAACAGCGCATGAAGGAAAATCTTATGACTAGTCCATAGTCTTCTCTTCCTCTATAAAAGATCTGCCTAACCTCCATTCCTAAAAGTCTGGAAATGATTGTGGTAACAAGGGTTCAAGAAAAAGAACATTCCCTTGAAGAAAATGAAGGACACGAGTTTATAAAAGTTAGAGTAGAGTTTCTCTTGTCGTCTTGGATTTTGACAACGAATTCTTGGTAGAACACGTATAACATTCACCTAAGTTGGTTGGACATGTATCGCCTTGAGGTTGAGTTAACGAGAATAGCTACAATTCTAATTCAGACAAGAATTATTAATCATGAACATTCACCACACTTTCGCTGCGCCACTCTGATGCGAAGCATGTATAATTTACAGAAGGAATAAAAAGATCGAGATATACGATTATACTATGGCATGGTAGGATTTAGACTTATTAGGCCAAAAGAAATGAAATGTAACTTCATCGTCGTATTCGAGAACGAAGAGTATTCAAAGAAAAGAATTACAACTTTGATCGTGAATCGATCAGAAAATATTTTCGAAATATTGTCGAAACATACATTGGCGTCTTTGGGAGCTATTGGCATTATTTCAGTTAAGACTAAGGAAATTTCTCTGCTTAACCATTTATGCGAAAAGATTCGTAACTCGTCCTAAGAAGTTACTGAGGTTTTTACTTAGATGTTTAGAGATTCTATTTTAGCTGATCCTGCCCGCAAGACGGGTATTTCTCTTCTCAGAAATTGAAGCTTACGATCTTTCCTAGAGAAATCAGATATGGCTTCATATTTTGAAAGCCTATCTGTCAAGATCATAGTTTTCATCGATACCCAAGCTGCCATTCTATGGAAATAATGGAGTATCTTTCCAACACTTAACTATTTCGTGTTGGACCTCCATGTGGCAGGTTAGTACATCATATTTGAATGGTCAGAAGGTATTTCCACCTTCGGTACGCGATATTGGCGACACATTTAAATGTGTGGCTCAGTTTCCTAGAATTAACCATCATAGTATAGGTACATTATAAATTGTGAACGTACCGATCATTTCCGTAGGAGGAAATTCTGTTTCCTCTAGGTTTAGGTTGGACATTCGTGGAGGAATTGGGGAGGGTTGTGTCGATGTTTGGTCTGGTTCCAATGATATCTGCATCTGACAGATTTTTGCGAAATGTCCCCGTCTTCCACATTTAAAACAGTTGGCATCTTGTGAGTAGCAAATGCCTCTGTGTTGTCGTCCACACTGTTGACATCGAGGGATGGGGTTCGGAACATGAGCATGAAAAGTAGCATCCATCGGGTTTGGCCTTGATTGGCGAAGTTGGGGCCCTTGATGAGTTATCTGGACATTGTGGGGATTCTTAAAATATAAGGGCTTTTTAGTAGATTTCGGTTGTGGCTTATTCTCCATCTTTCGCTTTCCTTTCTGATTTTGGAACATCCGGGTTTCTTCCCTAATAGGGTTAGCAATATTGCAGGTAAAAATCTACGGGGTTCGGATGATCTTTGTTCATTGATAAGCTTATAGACCAGGTCCTTGAGTTCACCAACTTGATCTTTAAGTTCACTGATCTGACCCGATTGCCATTGGATCAGTTCAGTAAGATGTGAGAGTGCTGAGTCTCGTTCGTTCATAGGGGACTTAGGTGTAACCCCACGACTTGACTCACCAACGCATTCCCTAAGTTCGCTAGTCATTCTACAATTCATTCAAACAAATAGGCACGTTATTGTAAGCATGTAATCATATCAAACGCAAAAACTTACAGGCAAGGCTGATCCTCCAGACTTTTGAGTGGCCGTACATGGACAGTCTACAGAACCTATATCCTAAGCTCTGATACCACCTGTGGCGACTCTGACTTTCTAATACTAATTAGCGGCGGATTTCCGCAACGCAAGCCGCGGAAAGCCCGATTTACCAAAAACTTTTCCTAAAGTAAATATATTACGACGAGACGTAGCCTACATCGTCTTAATTATACAAAGGTCGAAACCCCAAAATATGTCCCTATCAAAACATATCCTAACATCGCTCCACAGGTCGTCATCCATGTACAGCCTTGCCCTCAAAAGACCCTGGAGTACCGCCGTCAGCCCGCCTTAGTCGTGACGTTTCTCAACGTCCGACTCTATTGTACCTACAACACATAAAAACGTGGAATGAGCTTATAAAGCTCAGTAAGTGGAAACCATGCATGCAATGCACGTGTCCTACAACGCAAAGGCATCCTCGCAAATGCTTCCTAATCGTATGCTGTAATTCGTGTCTTGAAATTCATGTCTTGTAATTCGTGTCTTGTCTTATCTTATAGTTCGTGTCTTGCCTTATAGGGCCCTTGGCTTATCTTGCTATTGCACCATCATGGAGCTCAAGTCCACTAGGGATAAATATATATAATATGGACGATACTTCCAATGAGAGGCTAACCCTAAGGCGCCTTTCGAATCCCAATGTAGTTTATCGAACCCACGGACGCTCACACTGGTAGACTCACTCTGAGGTTGCTAACACCAATTATACCCTTGGTGTCGTTTGTTTCCTCAGGGTGCATCTTCCAGGTCGCAACTTTCCGCCACATGCATGCCCTTGCCTTGAGACATGTCATGTCATGTCTTGAAATCGGTGATATAAAATCACCATGGTAGCATAGAAGAGCCATTAAATGCAAACGTTTATCGTTTTTAAGCAATCATACGTGACTTATGCTCGTGTCTTGTAATTTCGTGTATGCACGTGATAATGCATACGTGAATAATACCGAAGTACTTGTCATGCCATGTAAATAAATAAATCACATAAGAATTCACGTAAAGTCATGGAAGCATATAATCATGTCATTCAAGCACGTAACCATGTAATTCATGCACATATAATTTATGTGTTGTAGTTGGGATCTCCACTTACCTGGTATCCTTAGCTATTAGCTTATCGGTAAGTTTCTAATCTTCAAACCCTCTTTCTTTCGCTCAAGTCTATCGAGTTCTTCGTTTTCCTCTTTTCTTCAATTTCGAAAGTTTATGTTGTGATATGTATTTCTTCTCATTTTCAGCCTTTCGTTAGTTTCTCTTTTATGTTATATACATATTATTCTTTCCTTATCCTGTGGATTGAGTGTTAAACTCAACAAATGACATCACATAATACTCATCTTATATAAATTATTAAACTAAATTTCCTTAGCTACTACGTTTTCAACTTAGTCACGAAAATTTCTTTATTCTAGTTATCCTTCTTTATTTTATTAAATCTTCTAACTAGTACTCTAATTTAATTCCCCAAATAATGAGCATAATTCTATTATTTACATGCTATATGATGTCGAAATTCTCTTCTTTCAAGGTTCTTGATGTTATTAATTGAGTAAACAACTTTCTCTTGAGAATCATAAATTTCGAGATTCAAGGATCTCGAGTTTCCTAGATTTTATGATACAAAAATTTCGAGACCCTAATGCATCAAAGTCTCTATCTAGCCCTTTCGAAATCTATTCCTACTAATTCGTGTTCCTTAGGGCACGGTATCAATACTTAATAAACTAAACTAAATTTTCTAGGTTAGCATGTTATGTACTAAAAATCCTAAATAAATAACTAGCCTAAATTCAATTAATTCTTCTACTTGGTTAGTAACCCTAATAGCACCCAATCTGAAATTACGGTGACACGTAAAATCACAAAACATGTCTCATGCAGTCACGTAAGTCACATAATATGTATGCCTATTTATTGGTGAAAGTTTGATTTCACATAGCTTAACTGAATTTAACTATGGTACCCGAAATAGAGAACAATTTATGTATTTATTTTCTTGTAGTCCTGAACTCCTTATTTAATTTGTCTGGAAACACCGCAAATTAGGACGTCATGCCATTAATTATATTATGAATCCCGTAATTAGATTTTACGGATATTACACTCGATGTAGGCGGTTCCTGGCGGTTTTACCCACGTCCCGTGTTTTTCGGGCTCGGGTTTCCTTGTCTTCCCACGATCCCACGTCCTTCTGGATTATTCGGGCATCGGCGGTTTCTTCCCTATGTTCTACTAATGGTGGCGTGGTGGGATCGTGGCGGTTTTGTGCTAGGAGGTCAGATTCCACGAGGGAAGGGTCTGGTCTCGGCGTCGGGCTGCGCCCCCGAGGAGTCTGCGTTCCCATTCTCCTGGGGACGATTCTGTAAGGTGCCTCGGGAATGCGTGATCTCGGGTAACCTACCCGAGGGTATTTCCGAAGCCGTAAGGAGCATAGCTTCCGTGGAATTCCCTGGAGTTCCCGAGGTGTTCCGCCGTGGGTCAACCCTTGATGGGCTCGAGGCCTTTCCCGAGGGGTTGTTCCCATGGGCCCAAACCCCGGCTGAGGGCGGGGGTCGTTCTTCAGGCAAGGTAGTTAAGTTAGTTACGGCGAGTCGGTTATTTTGCTGCAGGGTCGGTGAAGCCAAGGGTAACAGAGAGCAAGTATCTTAAAAATAATCATAACAGTTGGTATATATTCAGTTTTCTTGGTAAAAGTTATAATAACATTATTTATTGGTATAATAGTGATATCAATGGATATAATACTCTTAGGACCCGTTTGGTGTCCTATAGGCTATATAAGCTCATATAACAGAGATAATATTAAATAATACAATGTTTGGTTTTATAATTGCGGCCCGAGATATATACTTCAGCCCGATATTAGAGTACAAGCCCGGTACAAATAAACTAATTTATCACACCAAGATAACTTATGATGGGCTCATACGAAATAATTAATGGTGGGCTTTTATATTGCCCTTATAACCAAACGGGCCACTAAACTTAACTTGATATGATAATGAGAATAACTGGTATAATATCAATGTTTGTTGATATACTATCTATATTTGTTGGTATAATACTCGCGACTAGTTGTTGATCGTATATCACGTCAATGTACTTTCAGTGTTTGCTAATTGTTAGGATCGATTCAAGTTATATCGAGCTCAATCGGATCGAAAACAGCAATAGAAATACACACAGAGAGGGAAAACACGATTTAACGTGGTTCGGCTGTTTTCAAGCCTACTCCACGAACCAACCGAGAACCTTTTGTATATTCTACCAACACGAAAGTTACAGCCCTATATGTCTGCTACAACTTTCATGTTTACATCTTGGCATGATTCTCACTCATATGGAAGATACATACTTGAGAATATGCCTACTAGAAACATAAAATCTGATATTTATAAGCTGAAGTCACACTCACATGTGATTCTCGATCATCATCAGCCGTTCATCGCAGTTAATCCGACGATCCTCAGCTTTCGTGTGATGAAGAATAAAGTGTGTGACACTGCTTTAAGTGATTCCCCACCTTTATGTGAGTCATACGATCTTGATGCGACGTTCTACGTTTAATCATCATTATAATGTAAGTAATCATCTCTACCCTTGATTAGATTATCCGCGCAATCCATCGGCTCTAATTTAAACATCATCCTTCAAATGCTGACCCTTAGATTTCGCGCCATCAAGATCGAACATCCCTTAAATCTGGCGGCTTAACCGCTTAACGATGTTCTTCAGCTTCTTTTCTATCTGCTCCAACCAAGTGCTAGCCACCTCCGGCGATACTCCAGTTAATTTTAGGCTCGCATTTATCAACGCTAGTAATATAATAACCTGTCAGCTTTTCTGAAAGAAAGCATGTTTCATCATTTTAACGTTTTTTTCAATGTTTTGGTATTAAATACGTAATTTCACAGTTTTCTGAACAATTTCGCCAGGTATTTAAGAGGAACTTCAAACTTAAAAGTGGACTGATATGAATTTTTCCATAATTAATTACACATGTGGGCTGCAGATCAATATTTATGGGCCGATTAGTAAACCTAATGGCCCAATGAAGACTTTTTTTCCTATTTTTTTTCGCTAAACATACGCGCCATTATGTTTTTCCCCTAAAAACCCTTCAGAAACCCTAAATCCCCAATCCGTAAATTCCCTTTTCTTTGATACAATTGACAGACATGCAAGTGATTCGAGCTCTCCACCTTTACAGAACTTTCTTCTCTAACACCCTTAATCCCTTCGCCACTATCAGTAAGTTCGGAAGGAGTCCCCAATTGCGATTCTGCTCAGTAAATGCCGACCAGTCCAGTAGTGCCACGTGGTCCAATTTCGGCAATCGCAAGATCCCCGCAGTTGAAACCATCTACGACCCAAGCACTGGCCGTGTCGTTACCAAGAGAGAATCGAAAGCCCAGCCAAGCAAAGAGCCGACGCAGGACATTGAACACCCTGAGAAAGCAAAGAGTTTTGATGGGGGAAGTAGAACATACAGCGAAGTCATGGAAACGACCACGAATGCCAGCGGTGTTAGTAGTAGAGTTAGTGAAGGTGTCATTAGGAGGAAGGGTAAATTGAGGACCGTATTCGTGTGTGAGAAGTGTGGGCATTCGGGCGGGCAGTGGTGGGGAACGTGCAAGCAGTGCGGAGAAGTTGGGACTATTAAGAGGTTTTCAGTGGGCAGCGGGGAGAGGAAAGTGGGCGGAGCTGATGCGTCGGGAAATGTGGCAAGAACATGGTTGCCAAGTGAAGTCGGTGAAGCAGGGCCTATAAAGTTGAACGATGTGTGCGGAAGGATGGATGAGAATTGGAGGATACCATTGTAAGTGAGAAATGTTATGATAGTGGACAGGATTAGTTTGCAGCTGATATGATATTTTGTTTTTTTTGGTGGGTTGTATGTGTTATAGATATGAGAAGTCCTTGTTCTGTTATTATCCTGTTTCATGTGAGGTTTCATATGAATTAGTTTTGATTGTGCTTGTAGGCATTTACTAGTTTTGATTGATGTGTAGACCGGGCCAGTTTGGAGCTGAAGTGGAAAGAGTTCTAGGTGGTGGTTTAGTCCCAGGTAATCATTGCTGCATTTTCCCTGTTTTCTCATGTCTTTCAAGTTTCGCATATCAACCTGACTAGCTAGTTTCCTCGGAATTCCTTGACTCTACTTGGTTTGTTGTCAATTCCTCTCTCATCGATCCTCTTAAATGGTCACTATATCTTTATATAGTGTCGTTAAGCTTCATAGTGGATATTTGTAGGATCGAGATTTGAACAACGATATTGCAGTAGTAAACACTAGACTAATGTAGTGGTTCTAGCTCACCGAGTTGAATTCGTTCGTAAAATATTGGTTTTAGCTTTAAGTGTTAGATTCTTTCTATTAGAACTACATTTATGATGTCGAACCATCTTTGAGGATCCCAAAAATGGCTAGAGAGTTGGTTGTTCTGCACTCTCTTCAGGTTTCAAATGCCATGTGTCAGAATGTTAAGAGGTAAATGCATTTCAATGCTTGTAACCTAGTTAGTAACACTTTAGTTTATTAATATCTCAATTCAGAAACTATTGCTCAAACAAATTGTCTATTCGTCGTTTGTGAAAGTCTTTCACAAGCTTCAGTTGCCCTTATTATAGTTCTTAATTTACCGCCTGGCGCCTTGTTTGTGGTTCATTTTTAGTTGATAGTTCATACTTCATAGTTGGGTTGTTTGATTTCAGGATCTCTGACTTTGGTGGGTGGGGATCCGGGTATTGGTAAAAGCACCCTAGTCTTGCAGGTCTTTATTTCATTTTAAGTTGTTTTACCCAATACCGTTGTTCGTTGAATATGTATCTGATATTTTCTTACGTTTCTAATTTGCAGATAGCTGCATTACTAGCAGAAGGGAATGACTCCCACACTCCTGCTGGAGTGATATATGTGTCTGGGGAAGAGGTAAATATCCTCATATTTTTTGCTTTATTCAACTGGAAAGTGGTTCTTTTTCTTATCTCAAACTTATGATCTGTTTTTTTTTTCAGTCAGTTTTTTTGTCCTGATGTGGTAAATATATGCATCTTAGCATCTGTGATTGGAAAGAGGGCTCACGTTTACTTTTTCTACTCTCTGTGGCAGAGTGTTGAGCAGATTGGAAATAGGGCTGACCGTTTAAGTATTGTGGCAGAAGAACTCTATCTTTATTCGAGTACGGATGTTGAGGTAAGAATTCATTTGTGGATCTCATTAGACGGAGTCAAACTCAGCAGACCATATTAGATGAAACTAAATGTTGATCCATTTCTCAGTTTACTTGGGCAAAGTTCCTGTTTTTTGGTCCATAAGCCATTTTATGCTAAACTTTCCCTCCTTCTAAACAGGATATTCTGCATCAGGCCCAACGCTTATCCCCAAGGGCCTTAGTCATCGATTCTATTCAGACAGTTTATTTAACAGATGTAACTGGTAGTGCTGGAGGTCTTGTGCAGGTTTCTTACCTCAGCTCGTTTGATGCTCGTATACGTCTATAAATAGTTAAATGTATTCATCACGATGAAGCTACTGCAAAATATATGCACTTTTTTTCTGAAAAAGTCATATTAATATAATTGTCTATACATATTGCGCATGGCATATCTTTTCTCTCAGCTTTGTTGCCCAGTACAAGGATATTGTTTGTATCCATCTTGGTCACTTCCTGATGAAAACTTCAAACTTTGGCTTCATACTATCATTATATATGCTGAAATTTGTAGTCACATATAATACTTGGCATTTTCAGCGTACTACAAGGTCCCAATAAATTCAGTCATTCTGGTTCGTAATGCTTAATTATTGCATAATAGGTTAAAGAATGCACTTCTGCCTTGCTACGTTTTGCTAAGAAGACAAATATCCCTATTCTTTTGGTGAGTACATGTTTGACAAATGATTCTGTTCTGACACTCTCGTTGTAATTGTTGTAGTTATATATATATTAATCATGTAACCTTTCGCTGCAGATTGGTCATGTAAACAAAGGTGGAGAAATAGCTGGACCTCGAACTTTGGAACACATTGTGGATGTAGTCTTGTATATGGAGGTTGGAAGCTGATTAATCTTCCATCTTGATCTGAATATTCTTTTCTGCTTTTAGTTGCTCCTATTTAGGTGTAGTAATCGTGATAATATTGTGTATTTCCGGCCTATTTTAGTTGCACACACAAGCGTTTCCATGCTCATGTAACCACATTTGCTTTTTGGTATTTCAGGGAGAGAGCGGTTCGTCACATCGACTGCTTCGATCTGTTAAAAACCGGTATGGATCAACAGACGAGGTACTCCATGTTATTGTTGCGAGTTTTACTTCTTAAGCTGTTTTCCATAACCTCTGATTCAAGAGTATCAATGGATATTAACTGTTCTGTTTTAAACACCGTTGCAACCCGTGCGGATGTATTAAAAGCCAAGTTTGTAAAATTATGTACTACATTATGTAATAATAGATATTAGCACTCTAGCAAACTGCAACCATCAAATTTGAATATAATATGCATCTTTACCCTTGTGATGTGATTGGGTTGATCTTGATTTCTCTCCTGTCAGCTTGGAGTTTTCAGAATGTCCCAATTGGGGCTGCAAGTCGTGTTAAATCCTACAGAGATGTTCTTAGGCGAACAACACTCTGATTCAGATTACTTGGCTGGGTTGGCTGTTGCTGTAATAATGGATGGGGCACGAGCATTCTTAATCGAAATTCAGGTAACATTGTGCTTCCATTTCTTCACATTTATGCATCCGATTCTTTTTATTTTTATTTTTAATCTTACAATTCTATCAACATAACAACAAAAGTTTAGCTCTTGCTATTGTTTTTTTTTACTCCTCTGCAGGCATTATGTGTGGCTGGTTCCACACCGGTGAGGCATGTAAATGGTGTTCAAGCCAGCCGAGCTGATATGCTCATTTCAGTGAGTTATTTATGTCGCTCTATATATATATATATATATATATATATATATATATATATATATATATATCTTTTCCCAATACTGTTTCCTATCAAGTAATATATAGGTGTTTGGTACTTAACAAGATTTACGTCCTATACAGAGCTGTAGAATTCCTATCTACTTATACATATGACATATCGGGGAATCTAGTATAGTAAAGCATATTCTAGTCTTATGAAATGGAACATCTTCAATTACAGATACTGGATTTACATCCCTTGGTGATTCATTTCTTCTTTTCCAACACTTTATGCAGGTTATAGTGAAGCAAGCTGGTCTTAAGCTCCAAGAAAATGTAACGATCATTCTCTCAATCTCCCCTTAATATGCTTCGTACATCTCTACCTCTGATGCCTTAACAACCACAGAATTTCGGGAATTTTTAGGGAATCTATCTTAACGTTGTTAGCGGGATTACCCTATCAGAGACAGCTGGCGATCTAGCAATAGCAGCTGCAGTTTGCAGCAGGTTTTTTTTGTTACTGTGATCCAACTAATTGTTCGTTCATCAGCTTCGCCTTAAAAGTTAATACGTAAACTATTCTCTGCCCAAAAATGCTCAGCTTCTTGGAATTTCCCATACCGAATGGCATGGCATTCATAGCAGAAGTAGATCTCGTCGGCGAACTTCGCATGGTAAAGCCCTTCATATCTCTGTCGAAATAAAATTCGAAGTAGTGAGCTTCTTTACGAATGATTCGAAAATCGAATTGCAGGTACCTCAATTGGAGAAAAGGGTGAATACGCTGGCGAAACTTGGATACAAAAAGTGTATCGTCCCAAAATTTGCGGAGAACACTTTGTTGGATCTTAACATCAATGGCATTGAGATCATTGGGTGTAAGAATCTTAAAGAGATGATACACTCTGTGTTTAGAAGCAGGTGAACAACTCGATATAGCCTAATCAGTGTATGTTGTTGTACATATATGAGATGTAATTGCTTTGCCTTTGTACTCTTGTATTTAATTTTACTAGTTTTTGAATTTTTAATTTATTTATAAGTATATACATATCTATACTCTTTTATAAAATGTCTAAGGTGGATATAAACTATATATTAGTATGTTAATTAATTAATCAGGTTTTTCTATATTAATTACTATTAAAAAATAAAAAAACTTATTAATTAAATAGTCTTAACCAGGGTTTTTAAAATCGAAAATGTAATAAAATAATAAATACATAGACTAATGGTGAAATAATTAGTTGTGGCTCAATGGTTAACATATTGCTTTACATTCTCAAGGTATTGGGTTTTCTTTCTACATCTAATAAATTTTATTTTAAATTATCTTTAGTACCTCGTTTATAATTAGTTTTTATTTCTTCCCAATATATTTTGCTTTTATTTCATCTTTTACCCCTATTTTATAAATTTAATTCTGACATATCATTTTATAATTACCTTTTAGATATCTAACATATTTTATTTGATTAATTTATTCATAAAATATGATTTTAATATATTTAGGAACACCGATTTTACTCCGGTTTGATTTCCGTTTTATACCGGTTAAAGCACTAAACCTTCAACCACTAAAATTTTTAGTCTATTCGAAAATCCAGTTTCAAAACCTTGGTCTTTATGTTTTTAGTATGTTACCTATTAAAATCATTTTCTACAAAATTAATTTTTTAATTGCGTTCATATATGAAGTGCTAAAAATACTCGTATCTAAAGATAAAGAAAATTCAATTTGAGGATGTAATATGAATAAATTAAAAATGTAAAGGTTAAAATCGTATGGATTTTTTTGCGGGATGATGACTGTGTTTCCAGTGAGGGATACTAATAATCCCCCAAATGGGCTACAGCCGTAGGCCCATATGATAAAGATGAATGAGTTTTTAGTAATTACAACATTACCCTCTCTAATTCTGCCCTATTATTTGCTTCCGAGAAAACCCTAATCGCCGTTTGTCCCTCCCTATAAATACAACACTTCCATCCTCGTGACGAAGGCTGAACAAAGAGCCTGCGATTTAGAGCTGATTTTTCTTTCTTAAATTTTCTTATTTCTTTCGATGGATTTGATTCGAAAAGGTTTTGAATCAAACGCAGAGATTGTGTGTATCGGCTTTGTGCGTATAAAACAGTGCATTCGGCCGAAAGAGTTCTCTGCGACAGCAAATATGCTGGGAAGATGGGCAGTTGACTCTTCAGTGGCAGTGAAGAGTTCTCAACAATCATCTTCCCTACATTGCTTGTTTCGCCATTGATGCTTGAAATGTGATGAGTTTTCGAAACTGCTCCGACTTTTCGCTTGATTTCATCGTAATTTGTCGGATTAGATCTCGAATTTTTTCAATCGTTTTGAAATCCGTTGTTTTGTTAGGGACTAGGGTTTTAGTCTTCGAACTTGTTTTTTGATCTCTTTTTTTCCAGAAAATGGAAATTATTGAATAGAGTTTTCTGTGAGTTTTACACGTCATTTCAGATAAGCTAATTATTTTGCACATATGCTATTCTTAAAATATAATTTACTCTTGCTCACTCAAATGTTACGTAATTTAAAATAGTTAATTGAAATTATAATTTAAATTTAATTAAGTATATATAAATTATACAATTAAGTGAGGAATTAACTAAAATGTTGATTAACTAAAAATACCAATTAAAATTTAAATTTAATTTTGAATTTATTTTTAATTTAACTACTAATTTATATCTACTAGTACTTTTGCACATTTATACGTGTGTGTTATATATAGTTAAGAATTAAGATGGCTTTAGAGTAATTATTACTACTTCAATTAATTTGGTATCTCATATGTAATAATTATATTCTATATTCATTTTTGTATACTCTCATAAATTAATGTGGCATGCTAGTGAAAATTACAATTTTACCATCATTTTATTCAACTAATATTGAATTATAATTTCATATATCAAGCATTTAACTAAAAATTGTTCTTAAGATATAAAATTATACTCCACACGTTAGAAAGTACTAGATTAGGAATCCTTCAAATTTTAAATTTACTACAATTTTATCATCAAATCAATTTTCTTATACATACTTATAAACATAAAAAAACTTTTAAAAAGGAAACAATATATCGATATATTAATATATTGCACATGTATCGAATGTGTTTAAAGAATGTGTTTAAATACTATAGTAATTATTTTACTTAGTATGTCAAATAATACTGTAAATTTTACTGATATTGTTAATATATAACTACTATAATTTAAAGTAAAAAATAGCTAACATATAAAACAATATATCTATACTTGTATATTGCACATGCAAGAATATGCACAAATACTAGTACTATTTATGAATGCTAAACACCACGTAGTACCACGCATATTATCAAGCAATTTGGTATGTCAAGTCGCAATTTAATCCATTATATTTTAATTTATCTCAATTATATCCCAGAGTTTTTATCAGTCTATTTTATTAGGGTATATTTGAATTTAGGCCCCTTTAAAAATTTAAAGTAGATTTTAGTTTGATAAACGTATTTCAATTCGTTTATCGTACTATTTAATTGGGTTATAATAGAGCTCTAGCAATCATTTTATGCGTTTATCCGCCCTATTTACACATATTTTGATATTGAAGGAGCTTAGGACGACTTTCGGGCGAAAAGGAGCGAAAATGAGGCAAGACGGAGCAAAACGACGGAAACAGTCATGTGTCACGGCCGTGACACCCAGTGCATCAGGCCGTGACAAGAGACAGAAGACTATACTGCCGGAAGTCACGGCCGTGACACTTCTTGCACCGGGCCATGACCCATAGCAGCAGCAACATTAGAAAATTCATATCTCTCAATCCAGATCTCGGATTGAGAATATGTTTGGTCAGAATCAAGATTAGCGAGTCTTCTATCTATGGTTAAAATTTTAGGTCAATCGGACATCGTTTACCCCTCCATCTGAGAGAAATACGAAACTGTCGCAAGGCTGGAGAGTGTCACGGCCGTGACACTTCTGCATGAGGCCGTGACGCACCGCAGTGAGCTCCATTTTGTGCCCCGACAGTGTCACGGCCGTGACGGGCCATGTCCCAGGCCGTGACAGTAGCGAAAGTCATTATAAAAGCCCAAATTCGACACAAAAAGAGGGGACACTTACCAGATATCAACCCTAATCACTGAAGAGACGAAAGAGAGCCTTGAGAAACAAGGAATTAGGTCCCGGAGCGCGAGAGACGGATCAACGACGCAATCACGCCGAATTGAACGAAGAACGAAGATTCATCCGCGCTACCATCGCAGATCATCCGTACATCAAGACCATGAGTCTTTCTTCCCCGTTCCTTATTTCTTTCGTTGTTTTCCCATTAATTATGAGTAGCTAAATTCCCTATGTGTTCGGGAGATGAACGCTAGGTTATTTCGTATTTAAGACATATGTTTATCGTGACTCGTGTTATGATTATTTATCTATCTATGAATTTGTTTCGTCACTTTAATATGTCTATGTGTTAAAGTGATCGTGTGGAAAATTGTTTAGGGCGACAGCTAAACAACGATTAGACCGTTCGTAGAAGATAGGATTCGAGTATAGGGCGAAAGCAAATACTCGATCCTCGCCGTTAGTAATTACTGAATTTTAGATCCCCGCGAGCGTTTAGGGCGACAGCAAACTCGTGAGCGGGTAGGAAATTACTGCGATCTAGTCAGAATCACGTAAGAGCGATAATTCATTGTCTTAGCCGATAGTACCTAGCGGGAGTCGAATCCCGAGCACATCTCTATATCTGAAAGTTCCCACATCAGTTTAGGCGTGTTCTTTGAATCTCTAGTTGAGTTAGGAGCGATCTGTTAGGTTAATTCGTAAAACAATCTTCGTATTCTGCTTAGGATAGGTATCTTCGTATTCTTCGTAAAACAATCTTCGTATTCTACTCAGTTTATTCCTTGTGTTCGATACCCGTTTACTCACTTTACTGCGCTACAAACGATAGGTCCACTGCCTATTGCACGTTGGTGATAGTAATTAGGTATTCGTTTTATATTATCACTTGTCGCACTTGCACTTTACATTAGCACACCACGTGTCGATCACAGTTCCTGTCAGAAAAAACTATTATTTAAAGGACCCAATTTCTGTAAACTTTATATATAAGGACCTAAACTTAAAAAGTATTATAAAATGTATATGAACTGGTATCGGATGATCGTTTTGTGGCTGCAGACATCAGGTCCTTAAAACTAAATTTTTTCCTGACAGGGCGCATGAATCTTAAGTGAAAATTTTGACGGGGCCTGAAATGAAAATTTCCCATTTTATTAAGGGAGAGCACCTTAAAGTAGTTGCTCTCCCAATCAATTGTTATGTCAATAATCATAATTACTGTTATCCTTAATTTAAAATTATTCTATTTATATCCTTAAACATCAATTTTCATAGACTTATAAATAATATAAAATTAATGACAATTTCACCTAAAAAAAAATAACTTAAAATATTTGTTAAATTATATAATTATGAACACACACATCGAGTGTGCAAGTATAACTTATAGATAACTAGTGTATTAAGCACATGCTCTATGTGTGCGATGTAATGTTTATTATTAATTACTATGTTTCAATATAAATTGACACACATTGATTTTTAAACTTACATGTGGGTCTCTCTCTTATTAAATAGAAAGATAAACATTTATGATTTACTTCATCTAAAAGAATATTTTTAACACAATTATGTTTAACACACACATGTGTATATATATATATATATATATATATATATATATAAATATATATATATATACTAGTTCGTTGCCCGTGCATTGCACGGGTCATAATTATCTATAATTATTTTAAATTGATTATATAACTTAATCAACCATTTTTAATTAACTAATTAAATAATTGGTTTTTGATAACACATGGGTTGATTAGCTTTTTAGAAAGTGGGTGTGGGTGGTTTTATTAACTGTCTTCAAGAATTAATTAAAATAAATTAATTGAAATGACATGTGTCAACACCACAAAGAAACTACATTTGAATGTATATATAGGATATCAAATTATCTTATATTTTGGAAATTTCATATTATTATTATTAAGGTATTTTAAACAATAATATTTTAATTCAAGGATAAAGTTGTAATGAACAAAATATCAAGGGTAAAATTGTAATTATGCAATTAAGAGAAAAATTGTTATAGAACTAAGAGTATCATTTTAATTAAACATATCAAATTGACCGACAACATTTGTATCCACTCTATGTTCTTTATATAAAAAATGCGCACTCTAAGTGTGTGTAATTAATGCAATTATGAAAAAATCAATTTATTCGACTTATATAGTGTGTATTTTTTTTATAATAATTTTATTATTATTTTATTTTAATTGACAAAATGTCATGAGCTAGTGGGTTATAAGAATTATCAATTTTTTTATAAATCGGGTACCCGAACCCGATTTATAACGTCAATCGGGTATATATCGGGTACCCTACATATCAATTTTTTATAAAATTAAATTTTTTACCTGAACCCGACCTGATCTACAACGGGTACCCGACAATCGGGTATATATCGGGTTCGGGTACCCGAGGTCGGGTACCCAATTTTTTAATTGGAAGTTATCACTAAAAATATTATAATTCAATATACATAACAAAATATTCATGATATATATTAAATATCACTTATATTATCTGAATCTTTTGTTTTCAGTAAATATAACTTTATGTATTTATTATAAATTTTTTTTAGAATATATTATAAATTTTTAAATGATTACGATATAAAATATCACTTGTTAATTATACATTTAAAATAAGAAATTAGTCGAAATATTATTTAAAAAACTTTAACGTAACTCAAGTTAGATACTGATATCAAAATAGTTAATTATATATTTTTTAGGTTATGTACAAAAACTTATTTTTTTTAAAAAAATAATACATCGGGTACCCGAATAACCCGATCGGGTAGTAACTTACTACACAATACCGACCGGATTAATATAGATCGGGTATCGGATAACCCGATACCCGACAAATAACTCGATACCCGACAAATAACCCGAACTACCCGATCCGAACTACCGAAACCCGATCGGGTAAAACCCGAATACCCGAACCCGAACGCCCACCCTACTTACTAGGTGATTGCAAAAGAATAAAATATTTGAATTTTGTATGTCAAACAAAAGCGCCGTCACCACGCCCAACCAACCCCACTAACAACAACGCAGTCCCCAAATCACACACGCAATCGCGATTTTACACGTTTACCCTCACACGTAATTAATTTATTTTATTAAATAAAATAGATATTCGAAAATATCTCACGCAGGCGATCAAATTCGATTCACAACGTATTTTCGCCCAACTCATCTCCACTAGTTTTCGGTTTTCTCTCCGACTAATAAAGAAAGAAAGATCTTTCATCGGTGGTGAGATTCAATCAATCCTCGTAACGGTCCCATCGCCGTTCATTTAATCCGTCGTGCATTTACTGCGTCCTCGATTGACTCGCCCGAGGGCCTTTATTTGCGCCCGACTCTTGGGTTTTTGCCGTTTATTGTCGTTTGGTTGATTCCGTTTTTAGGTCGGCACTCACCTCAACGCTTACGCTTCGGAACGATCTGTTCGGGCTGTTGTGTGATCTGCAACTCGGTTGATCTTAATACGAGCGGAATTGATTTCTGCTTTATGGTTTGGTGCTTCGGGATTTGATATGTGGTGTTAGGATTTGAGTTTGGAGTGGTTGTTCTCTGGTGTTTTCTGCTCGGGAGTAACACTAGGTCTAGTTTTTGGAGGATTGGGGTCGGATATTCCTTTTAGATAACATGGTCGTGTCGGAGGGTTTGAATTCGGCTTCATCGCCGGATAAGAAGCCAAAGCAGTGGGGAGTGACGAAGCCCCTTTCACTTTCAGGGCCGTCAGAGGTGGATAAACAGAGGAATATAGAATTGGAAAAGGTTGGTTCATTGTGAATTGGGAGATGGGAAAAAGTTGATATTGTGTGATTGTTTCAATTGTAGTGGGTTTTGCCGTGGTCGCGTAGTTATGTTTTTTGCTCGGTTTTTTGTAGTTTTTGGTGGAGTCGGGACTTTATGAGAGTGATGATGAATCTGCAGAGAGAGAAGAAGTTCTTGGGAAGCTTAAGCAGGTATTGATGTTTCTTGTGGTGGTACATGGTTGTGTAAGTATTGAACTCATACAAATACTGTAGAGTTTGGAAGCTTATTATGATTTACGCGTTCTTTAATTGAACACAAGCTGGTCAGAAGATTTTCCTTGGAGGTATATTAGATCATGCTTTTGTATTTCCTATGTAGTTAAATAATTGTGGTGGGTTATCAAGTTCAATATCAAAGACTTGGTGAGAGGACATGAAGTTTCGAATGGGTCTGATTAACCAAATTCCTTTTGATTGTTTTTTGTACATTAGCATTCATCTAAATGTGAGTTATGAGAGTGAAGTTCACTTGCGAGATTGAGTCAATGGGTTGATGTTTTATTTAATTTAGAATTCTGACTATTCTGTGAGTGGTTGGACTATGTTAACTCGTAAATGTATAATTTGAGGATACAGGCGTGAGGACCTGTTATGTTTTGAGTTTTTGGGTGGTAGAAAATAAATGGAAATGATAAATTGCGCATGGTTGCATTGGTGAGATAGTTGGTAAGATTTTAGGTATAACCAATGCTGCACATCATTTTTTTGTGTGGTGATTTATAAAAATTCTGAAACAAGTCATGTCATTGCCCTCTTTACATTGAGCATAATGATATGGAAAGGAACTGCAAAGGGAAGTATTTCTTTTGCTCGCATATACTTGTCTTTGCTATATTTTTTATTTAATTAGGCTGAAACTGAGATCTATTGTTTATGGTTTTTGCATAGATTGTGAAAGAATGGGTGAAAGATCTTACTCGGTTGCGGGGATATACTGATCAAATGGTGGAAGATGCCAATGCCGTTATTTTTACTTTTGGTTCTTATAGGCTTGGAGTAAGGAGCTTTGTTTTTCATCCTCTGCTATTTTAATCATTATTCGGTTTGGTATTCTATCTTCAGGCCCCATAACTTAGAAACGTCTTTGGTCATGATTTTCTGTTCATCTCTGTTTGTATTCTTGAAAGAGAATACACTTGGTTGTTGAGTTTTTTCAGCCTACAGCTGTGTCCCATTTCTAGAATAGTAGCCTACAAACATCCTTTTATGCAGTATTTTTTTGTGGAAAATGTGAAATTTTTGTTTTTCTGCTTCTTATTATTGGTCTGTTCTCTCATGCAAATGCTTATTCTTTTATTGGCAGGTACATGGGCCTGGAGCTGACATTGACACATTATGTGTGGGGCCATCATATGTTAATCGGGAGGTAAATTAAAGTTAATAATTAATATACGTTTATTTTATTTCTATCTTGTTTCTTTTAAAGGATTCCTACTTATGAAACATTTTATTTCCAGGAAGACTTCTTTTTTGTACTCCACAACATCTTAGCTGAAAATGATCAAGTCACTGAATTGCAACCAGTACCTGATGCTCATGTACCTCTTATCAAATTTAAGTTTGGTGGCATATCAATTGACCTTCTGTATGCAAGCATTTCTCAACTTGTGGTTCCAGATGTGAGTTTTACTGAAATATTCCATTTGAAAGTTTACTTCTTTACTGTTCGTGATGCTTTGATAGTGTTTGCATTACCTGCAGATGAAAATATTTTCTAGATATTCTTTTGTGGTGACATATTTTCTGGTCATCTTTGTTGCAGTATTTTCTAGTTTGAGTTTTCTTTATAGTTTATTCAAGTCAACTATCAAGGAACACGTAGCTTAGCATTTCGATGCTGTTAGGGCTTATTTAGTTTTTACATATGAACTGCTTTACGTTAATATATCTCTTAGGGCTTGTAGACCGTTCTTGTTAGGAATCATCTTTCGGCTGATGTTGCAGTGAGAATAGTTGTTTGCGTAGTGTAATATTAACATCTGCAGAAGGAGGTGATTTGCAAAACTGTCCTTAAAACTGTTCACTGGAATGCTTCTGTTTGAAATTTGTGAATGCTGCCTTTTCAGTTGTCCACCTCCTTACTTCTCTCGATTTCTTATGTCTGTGTGTCTGCATGACGTAAATAATGTGCATGTCATGTAAATAATTTTCCTTTTTAGTTAGTGTTCAACTTCTACAAAAGCTAACTACGCCTTCATAGTTAAGAATTTGTCCTGATGTTTGACAGGATTTAGATATCTCTGAAATATCAATTTTACAAAACATTGATGAACCAACTGTTCGTAGTCTTAATGGCTGTCGAGTGGCAGATCAAATTCTTAAACTTGTTCCTGATGTTGAGGTTAGTGCTTGGCACTCGTGCTTTTGCCACTTTTCCATTTACACTCCATATTAGCTGTTCTGGGGAACTTTGTATTATCTCTTGTAGTCCTGGTCTTCACATCTATTGCTTTAATAACAGAACTTCAGGACGACTCTTAGATGCTTAAAGTTATGGGCTAAAAGGCGTGGTGTTTATTCTAATGTGAGTCAAGTTTCCATGTCGGTTGTTATTTTGCTTTTGAATAAGTTATAGGACTTTCCGGGGGATGTTTTGTGTTTTTTGTGTTCAGGTCACAGGCTTTCTTGGTGGTGTGAACTGGGCACTTCTTGTAGCTAGATTGTGCCAGTTTTATCCCAGAGCGAACCCCAGCATGTTAGTATCTCGGTTTTTCAGAGTCTATACAATGTGGCGCTGGCCAAATCCAGTGATGCTTTGTGAAATAGAGGATGATGAGCTTGGCTTTTCTATATGGGATCCTCGAAGGAATCCTTGGGATAGAAACCATCTCATGCCAATTATAACCCCTGCGTATCCCTGCATGAATTCCAGTTACAATGTTTCAGCAAGTACTCTACGTGTGATGATTGAACAATTCGAATTTGGTAAAAGGGTTTGCGAGGTTGGACATAGCTGCATTGGTTCATAATACTTAAATTATTTGAAGTTTGAACCATTTAACTCTTTTTTCTGGCGCTTGCAGGATATCGAATTAAACAGAACGCCATGGAGTGCTCTATTTGAACCATATCTTTTCTTCGAATGTTACAAAAATTATCTTCAGGTTGATATTATTGCTGCTGATCTTGATGACTTGCGTGCCTGGAAAGGCTGGGTTGAGTCTCGTTTGAGGCAGCTAACTCTGATGGTAACCTCCTTCTCTCCCTTCCCTCAAAAAAGTCTATTAAATTGCAAACTTTATCATTGAGCACATGTTTTAAACTTTCAATTTATGAACTGCAGATTGAGCGGGACACTTTTGGGAAATTACAGTGCCATCCGTATCCACATGATTACGTTGATTCTTCAAAGCAGGGTGCCCATTGTGCCTTCTTCATGGGTTTGCAGAGGAAGCAAGGGGAAGTGGTTCAAGAAGGCCAGCAATTTGATATCCGCACGACCGTCGATGAATTTAGACATCAAATCAATTCATACATGTACTGGAAACCTGGGATGGAAATATACGTTTCTCATGTTCGTAGGAAGCAACTTCCTCCTTATGTGTTTCCCGAAGGGCACAAGAGAACCCGTCATATGAAGCCAGCAAATCAGCAGAGTGGCGAAGTCCCTAGGTCTGCACCTTCCGAGGGAGTCTTGAAACGAAAGGAACTTGATGGGTCAGAGAAATTGGAGGAAAGTCCCAAGAAAAGAACTTCCACTAGCCCGAATAGGCAAGTTTCAGCCTCTCCCGAGCTTTTTTGCTCAGGAATTGAAGGTGGTTTACTGAAAGAGGGTGCCTCAGCAATGCGGGAAAAAAATTATGAATCGATGGCCTTTCAGAAGGAGGATGAAGAGGTTGCTGCTGATTCAGTGAAATCAAATGTGGAAATGAAGCATTTGGAAACTTGTGGTCGTGAATTGAGCACTCACCCCACATTAGATGATGATTCTAAATCAGGGGAGGTTAGAGGATCTTCTTTGGATGAGTCGAATGTGCATATGCTTGTGGACAACAATGGCAGTGAGAATGGTTCCGTTTTAGGGGATGGATTACAAAAAGAGTCAGAGGTTCTAGATTTCAGTTATATTTGCACACATGTCAAGATATGCTCTTCGTTCATATATTATTGTTCGTGTTTTTTGATTTCAAAATATCTGCGTTTGCATGATTTTACCTTCCCCTTTTTTTCTTTTTAATGCAGCCGAACACAACATCCCTTGCAATGGTACTACAATCCGAAGATGACGACGGGGTTGGATCCGAACCTGTTCAGAGCAATGCGATGAGGCACGTTCTTAAATGTTTGAAAAACTACTCATACTCTTTCGAAATGCTAATATAACACAAAAATTTGTCTTTATGCTGCTTTTTTTCTTGTTCTTTTTTTATTTGTTCTCAATGCAGCAGCAGCAACATGTTGAATCTTGCAACGGCTTGGATTTGAAGATCAAAGGCAGCACATGGAGATCAATATTCCAGGCAAGTGTCATCCATCTTCATAATCCTGGCTTTTCATATGAGTTTCTTATTATTCCCAGGCAAGCAAAGCAAAGCAAAGCTTCCGAAGAGAAAAAAAAAAAGCAAAAATTTTGAAAAAAAAAGAAAAGAAAAATTGGGATGATCGTCGTCTTACTTCGGGGGCAGCTTATAATGTGGAGGTGTTTTGCAGCAGTATTTGAGGTGGTTTTGTGTTTTTTTCTGCTATTACAGTGAGAATGTGGTTGGTTTCTCAAGTGCGTTTAAGACTTGAGCTGCTCTGTGTTTCTTTCTGGTGAGTTGAGGGGAGACTTTGGTTTTGTACATCACCTGACATATATCATAGATACTTAGTATTTAAGCACATTCTTAAGATCGATATCTACTGGTTTATATCTTAAAAATTATATCATGAAGTATTAATTTAACTTTTATATTTAAAAGTATCATATATGTAAGAAAATTGATTTGAGGATATAATTGTAATTAATTTAAATATGAAGGATAAATTGTAATTATAATTGACACATCAAATTTAGTGTTGAGAAAATAGAAAGAACTTCTAAGATCCAACTAAAACCGCGTACTCAAATGATATCTATCATGTGATTTCAATGAATAGTCGTTAGTTTATCTATGCACGTGCAACGCAGACATTGTAACATCAGAACAGTTCTTTTCTGGTTTTTTTATAGCTATTTAATGGACTTACTAACAACAATTGCAATTAGCTTGATTTCTTTTTTCAATTATTTGCTAAAAAGGTGATATTTTTTTAATGATACAACCATTATCCAGCTAATAACACTTTGTCTGGACCATGAAGGAAAAAACCTTTCCGTGACGTTTATGTAATTGCATTTTGCCGACCTTATCGTTTATAATATTATACCAAAAAACTAATTAATATTATTATAATCTTGTCCCCATTGAAATCAACATGCAGCTTGGTCCCACAATTCTCTGTATTTCACTTCATAAAGCAAAGCAGAGATAGATGTGCAAATATATTAAATTCAACTAATTTTGTCCATCCTATCTGATTCGATTATGACTATAAAGATTAGTCCACCCGTAAAATTACAGAGTTAATCGAACTTCGAAGTGTGGGATTAGTAGATATACTTCTCAAGAATGAAGTCAGATTTGATTCGTACGGCACTGTAAAATAATTTTAAAAAGATAACAATTTGCAAGAAAAAAAGAAGAAATAATTATAAAAGCTGCTAATAACCTGAGGCTGAACCGCACGTACGTATTTAAGTAGTAATAACATGAATGCGAAAGTGTTAAAGAGTTGAATAATGATGTAATTAAGTCAAATAATAATCTTATTACATGAGTGCCATATCAAATCCCAAGAAGAAGGTAATAAACCTTAATTTGTTGTTAATCAGACTCAAAGTTTACTTCTTGAACACAAAAAAAAAAAGCAAAAAATAGAAAATTAGAGGCAGTTGTCATTATATTTGTTGTTAATCAGCCTCAAAGGTCAAAGGTTACTTCTTGAACACAAAAAAAAAGTAAAAAAATAAAAAATTAGAGGCAGTTGTCATTTTCTTTGCTTTTTTTTCTTCTTTCTTCTCTCTTTCACAGACCACAGCAGTTATCAGTCAGTAATCACACTGACCAGCTTTCGAGCAAAAAGAAAAAAGGAACAAACACAAAACAGGTAAGGAGTTGAAAATGCTCTGCCCTCAGCTTATTTCTACAAAATCCCACTGTTAAAATCAAGGTCTTTTTATTCCCCTTTTTATTTTCATGTGTTTCTGATAATTTCTTTGTTTCTTTGATATGCTTTTACGTGGAAAAAAAGTGGGCTGCTTCTGCTTATTCGCCTGAATTCCGATTAGGAGATTTGGGTTTTCTTAAGGCGTTGATCGATCCTCGCAAGATTTGAACTTCTAAACCTCCAAAGATTGAATATTTCAGCTCAAATGGGTCGGGGAAGTGATCGAATCTTAACCGTTCTTTCTCTGTTGCTTACACTCCAAGCTCTGCTATTAACTTCATCATCTACCCCTCTAAACTGTACGGACACCACTAGACTGTGCACATCCTTTCTCTCCTTCAAACCAACTTCTAACCAAACCCTCACAGTGATTGAGAGCATGTTCGATGTCTTGCAAGAGGATATAACCGTCGAAGGCAATGGAAGAGACTACATCTTCATCAGAAAGAACTGTTCTTGCGCCTTTGGGCTGAAGCAGTACCTAACTAGTACGACGTTTACAGTGAGGGAGGACAATGGGTCTGTTTATGATCTTGTGATGGATTCGTATCATGGGTTGGCTTACTTTCCTTCGAATCTTACGAGGGCTGCCAAGAAAGGCGCAGTTATTTCGTTGAGGCTAATGTGTGGATGTTCAAGTGGGCTTTGGAATTATCTGATGAGCTATGTGATGGAAGATGGGGATAGTGTGGAGTCTTTGTCGAGCAGATTTGGGGTCAGTATGGATAGTATTGAGAGTGTGAATGGGATTTCTGATCCGGATAATGTTACCGTTGGGGCTCTCTATTACATACCGTTGAACTCTGGTATGTTACGATTTTTGCAGCTCTGTTTATTTGCTTTTGAGAGAGATTCTTGTTTGCCTTTCATGTTATGGCTGATTGGGATTTCTGGGCTAGTCTACTTTGAGCCTTAAGATGTCAATGCAAAGTATGTTGGAATGGCTTTTTATTTCAAAATTTTCTGGAAGAAACAAGCTTTTACGCCTAGCGTGTAAGAAAGGATGGGTAGAAGTTACTAAAAATTACGGTTTGACTTGACGTTAAGTGGTTTCATGCGCTATCATTTCAATGTTGCCGAGTGGAAACTAATCAAGATTTTGCATTTCGAGCATTCAACTTAGGATTGTGTTGTGATACACGGTGAAAATTAGAAAAGAAACAGTGCCCGCCTAGCGATTAGATTGTGTTCTTGAACCTCCATTGCATGTACTTAAGTAATATCCATGTAATGATTTTGATCTTTGCTTCAGTTCCCGGGGAGCCTTACCCAGTGAAAAACGCAACTTCAGCTCCTTCACCATCTCCATCATTCGACCAAATTCCTGGTAACTTATTCATCCCTTGCACAGCCCCATAAATAAACCTCCTAAAAGTACAAGTTTTTTTTTAATATAAATGTACATTTTTTGTAGCTGATCAAAGGACAAATAATCACAAAATGCATGCCTACTATTGGTGGATTATTGGGAGTTTAGCAGTTGGCTTGGCTCTTATCATCGTAGCAGCACTTGTTTTTATCTGCTTGAAATCTTCATCGTCGTGTTGCTTCGATGGCTCGATTGGAGAAGAAAAAGATTCAGGCGAAAAAGATAAACATAAATTTCACATTCTTAGGAGCACGAGCTTCTGCTGTGGTTCGGGAAGGTACTTTTTCGGGAAATCCCGAGATTGGAACCGTCCCAACGGTGAATCTAGCAATCGACAGATGAATATTCCTTCAGGTTTCGAACTTTAGAGTCCATTCTCTTTCTCTCTTTTTCGTGTGTAATAATCCTCTACATCAGTTACTTTGTACTAAGTAGATTTTCGTGTTCTTACAGTTATTGGTACAGACGTGTTTGATGTGGAGAAACCCGTCGTTTTTGCGTACGATGAAATCGTTTCTTCGACCGATGGTTTTTCTGATTCGAATCTTTTGGGACACGGAACGTACGGTTCGGTGTATTTTGGCCTTCTTCGCGATCAGGTCTGAAATTACTAAGTTCTTCTTTCGTTCAATTTCGAAATTTTTATCCAAATATCTCTCTCATCTTTTTCATTTCTTTTTTCGTTAGGAAGTCGCCATCAAGAAAATGACTGCTACGAAAACCAAAGAATTCACGGCGGAGATGAAAGTTCTCTGCAAAGTTCACCATACAAATTTGGTGATGCTTCTTCCACCTATGATAAAAAGTTAAAACTTTTTCTTTAAAATATTCGACGCTTATTTGAAACCCATTTCTTTTAGGTCGAGCTGATTGGTTACGCTGCGAGCGGAGACGAACTATTTCTCGTTTACGAATTTGCTCAAAAGGGTTCCCTCAGAAATCACTTGCATGATCCTCATAACCGAGGTCGAGCTTGTATAACTCGTTTATCACGTATTGCATAATTTTTATTTATAACTCGGTTTCTTACATCTTTGATTCTGCTAAGCTTTTTTAATGGGAACAAACAAACATTTTATAGGGCACACATCACTTTCTTGGATTATGAGAGTTCAAATAGCCCTTGACACTGCACGAGGGCTCGAGTATGTACACGAGCACACTAAGCCTCACTATGTTCATCGAGACGTCAAGACAAGCAATATTCTACTCGACGGAAGCTTCAAAGCAAAGGTTTTTTTTTCTTTTTTTTTTCTGGCTTGGAATTTAGAGGGGGTGGCATTATAGCGACAAAACAATGCATTTACGGTATGAAGTAATACGGACAGTAACTTTAGGAACATTATATGTCAAAACCCTGGATTTTCCCCTAAATTCTAGGGTTCCAACATATAGTCTAAGGTTTGAGTGAATTTAGGGGAATAGCTTTCAAAGCAATTTTGGGATAAAATCTATGTTCCGCGTATCGTGTCCCTAAATTGCTTAATTTTGAAGGTTGTCTCTATAATGTCATTCCCTAAATTCTTTTTCCTCATTATGCCATCTCCCTAGATTACAGGACTGGAAGAATAATTAACCCATTTTTTTAATTTCAAGATGAATTTTACGACATGGTCTAAAAGTTTTATTGGATTTATGCCCTTCGTAAAATCCTAGATATCGGACTTTGGTCTGGCAAAACTCGTCATGGCTACAAACGATGGAGAGGAATCAGTCACAAGGGTTGTTGGGACATACGGTTATCTTGCTCCCGAGTATGTAAAAAGCACTTAAAAAAATCGACGAATTTATTTTGACTTCATTGAAATAATTATTTTTCTCCTCACGTTTCGTATGTATAGATATTTGAGGGATGGCTTTGCATCGACTAAAAGCGACGTGTACGCTTTCGGAGTTGTACTCTTCGAGCTGATTTCTGGAAAAGAAGCCATGACGAGGACCGCCGAGAGAAGGTCTTTGGCATCTATCGTAAGTCCTTTTGACCGAGTTATTTGATTTTTTTTTTCTTGAAGAAAAAAAACTCATTTTTAGCGTATCATTAAGGGTGCGTTTGGTATGCGAAATTCAATGCAGAAAAAGGAAAGGAAAATGTAATGAGACGCTTCGGATCATTGTACATCGCATACCAAATGCACCATAAAGAATTGTAAGAAAAACGAATCGACTGAGTTTTACCTTTCGAAATTTCAGATGGTAGCAGCTCTGAGGAATGCGCCCGACTCGACAGCCATGTCAAGCGTGAAAGACCAAATCGACCCTAATCTCATGGATTTGTACCCTCACGACTGTCTCTTCAAGGTAAAAACTCGCCCGAGTTACGAATTTTTTTTTACCGAAAAAATTATTGCAATGTTTCCTTTTTTCTTTTAAGGTGGCTCTGCTGGGAAAGCAATGCGTCGAGGAGGATCCCATATTAAGGCCGGACATGACGCAAATTGTTATTACGCTGTCTCAGATTCTTCTTTCTTCGATCGAATGGGAGGCAACTCTTGCCGGGAACAGTCAAGTGTTTAGTGGGCTCGTCCAAGGTCGATAGTTCGAAAATTCGAAATCGGTGATATTATGCGTTTTTTTAATCTGTGAATTCCTTTTTTTTTTTTCCGCACTCGGGTTCGTTCTGTGTATAGCATGCTGTTTTGCAATTCTTTTGTGATTATCGAGGTTTTCGAAACTGTGTAGTGAAATCGAGTGTTCTATGTGGGTTCGAATGTCCCTTTTCGAGATCGTAGTTATGAGGAATTCGACTAAAGAACTGTAAAAAAAAAAACTAGCTTAGCTGCTACTTTTTTTTGTTTGGTTAGGGAGTGGTAGTTTCAGGACGTCAAACTTATAGATTGCAATCTTGAAAGAGACAAACATTCAAAATTGAAGCAATTTAAGTGCACAATTTGTCGGATCTAATTTTCCTTAAATTGCTTCAATTCTAAAAATTAGTGTGCTTTAATTGCCATTTCATAAGCTGAATGATCTGAAACTGCCACGTATAGTTTATTCCCAAGCAAACAATTTTCGCAACTGAAATTTTAGCCAAAAGTTAGTATATAGACTTATTATGTCCTTAATTTGTAACCTTATAAGTTGAGTGTCCTGATAATTACCAGGACTAACTTATAAGACGAAAAAAAGTAGTTAAAACCTTACGAAATAGTCGAAAAGGTAATTCATCAAAACGCAAGAAAATATTTTCTATATTTTTTTTCTACTCGTGTTTTACTTGCATAATGAAGCTAATATTCGGCGAGGAGGCTCGAACGGCCTCCTTGAGTGAAGGACGGCCAAGTTATCGATCAACAACACGTCCCCTTTCATCCACGGAAAGGCGACGCTTTCCTCCTCCAAAATCCTCAGACAGTCGTTCACTGTGTGTCCCGGCAAAGGGCTACCGTCGCCGAAAGTCACCGCCTTCTTCGGGTCGTTTCTCGAATCTTCCCAGCCAGTGTAGGCCGCAACCATGCTGTTGAACCACGTCTTTCTTCGCCTCGCCTCGTCGGGTTTGATGGCCGGGATGGGACCCATTATCGTCTTCGCGCACCCGTTGGCTAACCACTCGAGCTTCATGTTCAACTTAGCGGCCCTGACATAAACGACTTGTGTTTAACAGTGATGGCAAGAACGTATCGTGTAGGGTTAGCCACTTTTTTCGCCCTGCAAGTTATGTGCTAGCACTTTTAGGACGTCCTACTTATTGAATTGCAATTTTAAGACAATAACTTTCAAAACTGAAGCAACTTAAAGTTTGCGTGTCTCCGAAACCTAGTTGTGTTCTCAAACTGCTTCAGTTGTGAAAGTTAGTTTCCTTAAATTGCAATTTCGATAATTGGGTGTCCTCAAACTGCCATTTATCCCGAGATAATAACATGTTTATATAGGCTTGACCATTTTTTTTTGTTCCATAAGTTATGGAACAAGACTTTCAAGACAAATCGAAGTTACAATTTAAAGAACGTGAGTTTCAAAAGTGAAAGCAACTAAAAAGCCATGCGTTAGAAAAACATAATCGTGTCCTCAAATTGTTTCAATTTTGAAAGTTAGCGTCCATAAATTGCAACATGTAAGTTGGGTGTCATGAAACTGCCATTACCCCCAATAAACAATTTCGACGCAACCTATTATTTATCCCCAAATCAATTGTATTTGCGAATCACAGTCGAAGTTATGACAAAAATATTAGAAATCCAACGCATTGTGTTCTTAAATTAATTCAATTCTATAAGTTAGTATCCTGCAATTCCTTAAGTTTGGTCTACCCTTAACTTTAGGACCAAAAAAGTGATTAAGCCAGTCGAACGTACGAACCTCTCCTCGGCCACGCGCTTGTCTTGCGTCAAGAACGTTGATTTCCAACCACGCCCAATCGGGGACGAAGGGTCGTCGTCCTCGCCCAGAATCCTTACGTATATAACTCCGTGCTCCTCTAATTTCTCGACGAAATCGGGATATTTCTCCTTCATCTTTTCGTAGACGACATGGCTTAACACGATTGGAGTTTCTCCTCCGCTCGCGGGCTCCACTTCGCAAAAGAAAAACAACTTCGAAGGGTACTCTGGAACCTAGAATTGCACAAATCCATGTGTTTGTTTCAGTTTCAACCAGCTAAGCTAAAAACTTATATTACTGAGGGTGCGATTGATATGCAAAATTCAATGCGGAAAAGAAAACAATGTAGTGATACACATCAAACCATTGTACGTTATGCTTGGTGTATCGTACTATTACACATTTCTTTCTCCTGTCCCCCATTGAATTAAGGTTATCAAAGGCATCCTTAGAATTCCAAAATATGCCAATTCTCGATTTAAATGTTATATTTGATAATTGAAATAGGTAAGAATCCCATGATTTTTTCGATAAAATAAGTAAGAAAATTAAAATTTTCTAACAAAATGAATATTTTTCACCCATTTTCATTGATGATTTGAATCACAGTTCCTAATTATTCGTCAGAAAATTGGGGAATCAATCAATATAATACCTGAGCCATCTCGTGATGGAAAGGTATCTTCTGATCGGGCGGAGACTCGTTGGCCGTGAAGACCCGGCCGACGACGACGCTCCTAGGCGCCGCGCCGCCGACGTACGGCAGCTCCTCGTACCCAAACGCCTCGACGAAGTCGTTGAAGTCGGAAGCAGACGTCAGCAGCGAATACTCATCGAATCCTCTGAATAGGATCGCGCCGTGCTCGTGTAGGAGGCCGTTCAGCCACGGCTGGTTTTCCCTGATGGCCGCCGTTAAATCCGTCGGATTTAGCGGCTTATTAAGGTCCGGCGGCGGCGATAGCACTGCCGGGAAAAGGGTTCCGTTAAAAGTTTTTTGTTGTGGGATTTTCGCCGGTGAGAAGACGGAGGTAGTCCGTGGCATTTTTTATTCTCTTTCTCTTCTCTTTGAGCTGACGTTTTCTGATCGGAGATTAAGATCGATGATTGAGGAGTGTTTGCATGAATGAATGAGCTTTATTATGTCGTTTAGATGATGATTCTCGAATGCAGTTTTAGATATTTTTCCGATTTATTTTTGTTTGTTTTCGGAATATTTCTTATTTGGAGTGGAACTTGACGTAAAAGCCGCCAGATTCCAAACCACAACTTGGCCATGTAATAGATCAAGATTGTCCTTATCATCGACTAGTACTCTTTGCACAAGTATATTTGTATTAAATTTATTTTAATTTTAATTTGGAATGTAGCTATCACAATCAAAGAAATTTATGATTTGGAAAATTTATATAGCGGTAGGTTTGATATCACACAATTTTAAGGTATGCATAAGGTGCTTATCTGCTAGGGACGTGTACGGGACGTAAACGAAAGGACACGGGATATACGTGGTTTGAGTCCTAGCGGATTCTACGTCCACGGGCGCTACGAAACTCTTTTTCACTATATCTTGATAAATTATACACTCAACTAAGCTCACTTTTACTCACACATACTAAAGATCAAAGGAAAATGTTTAATACACTCAAAGAGAGAAATGTGCTAAGTGTTTTTCGTGTTTGGAATAATGAATCCAGCGAAAATGGCTAAGAGTGCGTTTGGATTTGCGTATTTGAACGAAATCACTTGATTTTAAATTATGAATTTCAAAATCATAATTTAGAATCCAAATTCACCGTTTGGCAAACACTAGGATTTCGAATTCGGATTTCAAAATAGAGCTCGACGAGCTCGTGAAGCTCGTCGAACTCGATTTTTTTAACTTTTTCTAAAATAATTTTAAAAAGTAAAAAATAAAATAAAATAAAAATCATGAATAATATATATATATACACATATATATATATAACAAGCTCGTGAGCCGGCTTGGTGCCCACGAGTGAGCTCGAGCTCGAAGCGGCCGCAAACCCGTGACGAGCTCGAGCCGGCCGCGAACTCGTCGAGGTCGAGCCGTCTCCGAATCCGTGACAAACTCAAGTCGGCTCATCGAGCTTGCGGCTCGACTCACCGTCCACATCCTAATTATTATTACTATTATTATTATTGTTATTATTATTATTATTATTATATTTTTCATTATTATTTATTATTATTATATTATTATGGTTATACTATTAATATTATTATTATCAGTTACGAAAAACTCGTTATGTGCTAAGATTTGGATTTCAAAAAACGGGCCATTTGACACGGAATTTCAAATCCGACGAATTATAAGAGTTTGGATTTCCCCTCGGATTTGGGCAAAATCGAAATCCAAATCGGTGCGATTGCCAAACGGACGATTTGGACGAAATCCGGATTTCAAATTGAAATCCGGAATCCAAACGGGGCATAAGTGCTTTCTTTTATAGGAGCTTTCCATCCCTGTATCATATTACATCCCAGAATTCCTGGGGATGTGACTTGCATAGTACGATGTACAGTGCGTATTGTCCCATCAGAGGCGACTTTTACAGCGGCTACAGCTTTTAACAATGGCGCGCACAATTTCCTGTAGACGCGTGTACTTGTGCATCTTTACGAGTTTATGGGGTCTTTTCGTCCAGCGGCTTGTAAGAGAAGCTGTACTTTTCCCAGCTCCCTCCTTAGCTCCTTTCTTAGTTCAAACTTCACGTGTTACCCAACTTTTTATACTTTATAACCATATTTTAGCCGTCCTAATTATTATACAACATCAAATTTAATTATATATATTTATAAGTAAAATTAATTTATTATTACTTAAATAGACTAAAATAGTAATTAAAAATAGCGGGTAGGTTCTTTAATTTTTAGTAATTAATTTTTTTAATAAAGCTTAAAAATATTACAGACCAATCGCAAGTTCAAATACGTGAGTTAATTTTTTTATATTTTAATTATTTTTATTTTGAAATAGATATTATCACAAATTGACAGACCAAATTAATTAGATTAGAGCATCTCTAACAGGTACTTCATTTTCGTGTAAAACACAAAAATAAAGAATGTTTCCACTCCATTGGGACCCTATATTTAACGCTAATGTTATGTTGGTGAGCGGAAAACTCTAGATGTAGAGTACGCTCAATTTTTAACACAAAATAGAGTTGTAGTTACATTTATTTATATGTTATTTAATAAAACATATTAACTATATTTAAAATATTTGATATTCTTATTATAATAATAAGAGAAAAATAATTAATTTCTTTTATTTGTTGATATTTTCCTTTTAACTAATAAAATTATAATTAAATAACATGCTAATTTTCTATTTAATTTAATTTTAAATATTAATAGTATAATATTGACGTTTTAAGCTATCATAATATAAAGTTTAATAAGTCAATTGTGAGTAATAAATAGGAATTCAATTTTTAGTGTACAAAAATAGAGTAATGGGTTGGAGTAAAGATTAGTGTAGAAAATAGAGTTTATGGGTTGACATAAAAGCACTGTAACGACGGTATTATTGTGTATAATGAACTGTATTTTTATGTCACAGGTTGGAGATGCTCTTATGGCAGTTTTTAAGAGGCCTAGAGCGTTTATAAAGTAGATCATGTGATGGTTTATCTTATGTGGTTTAATGGCGTACTAGTTTTTTTTTTCAGGCGTGTACTATATACCATATATAAATATATTTAAAATAGAGGGATAAAAATCGGAATATACAATAAACACTGTAGTGGGTGGTTTTTTTAGTTTTAACATTATTATTTTTAATTACAAACCAAAATTTGGCACTTTATCCCAAGCTTTGACGCTTAATAAAAGAGTATAGAAACAGACGAAATAAGATAAGAACTAACCATGGGCCGACCATGACATCGACTCTGAGAGGTTTCGGCCAATTTTTTTGCTCCGACCCGAACCCAAAAACTTAACATGGTATGGGCCCACAACAGAAGAATGGTCATGGCAATTCAATTTATTTTTCTTTACGATCCTGGAGTATCCCCACTCAATCAACTATGTGCTTAAGCCCCACATTTGCGGGAATATGACTAGATCTTCAGGGACTAGATAAATACATTCCAAATTTCCCTAACACGATAAATCGTCATGGGATAATACCCCATGGGGACTACTCAAAATTGTGACAGAGAAATTCGATCCCAAAACCTAACCCATAAAGTCTTGATAAATCGTCATTAGGGCTGGGGAAAAATACCGAAATACTGAAATACCGTCCTTATCGTATCGAAATATCGAAAATTTTGGTATACCGAAGTTTTTGGTAAGGTATAATACCGTACCGAAAATTTTCGGTACGGTAATGGTACGAAAGTTTTTAAAATTAGGTATACCGATTATACCGAATACCGAAATACTAAAATTTTTAATATATTTTATATATATATACACACCTACATATATTATATTATTTCAAAAAATATAAAATGATAAATTAAGGATCTTCATAAACTTATTTAGCCCATAATTATTAACTTATACACAAGTAACGTTTAATTTTTGCCTTTTTAATGTTTTTTTTCAGGATTTTGAAAGCGTGAAGATGCAATGCAATTACTTTTTGTTAATCTTCACTAATTTTTTAAATATAGCCGCTTCGTTCTAATTAATCTGTATATAAAGTTGTATTTTGTGGTTATGTAAAGTTTTTTTGTCTTACTAAGGAGACTGGCTAAAATATGTAAATTATTTAAGGTTAAAAAATCTTTTTATTTTGAAAATTTTGGTATAATAATCTATCTTATTGGGGCCTAAGGAGTTTGAATTGATTAAAAATTCCAAAACAACGGATTAACGAGTTACGAGACATGCATGGTAAAAACCCTCCGTGTGAATGGTATAGAAGGTATGATACCGATACCATACCGAAATTTTGGTATGATACCGTATCGAAATTTAAGGTATACCGAAATTTTGGTATGATATTGGTATGATTTTTTTGGATACCGAAATTTCGGTACGTTATACGGTATCACAGTTTTGGTACGGTATACCGTACCGAACCACCCCTAATGGTCATCGCACAATCACCCAATGATTTGCTTGGATCCAAAATTAGGATTTGTGGTTAAACAAAGAGGAAAAAGAAACTCCATTAGGTAACATTAATTAAATGGTTAAGGAGTAGAGTACTACAGTAAAGAACTGAAGTGTCGAAGCGGAAACAAAAAACCCTCAAATGAGGAATCTCTCTCTTAAACCCTAGAAAAATATATCACGCTCGCATAAGCTGAGCTCTGTAGCAAACATGCGCCCTCGATTCAACTCTGATCCATACAATCCAAATAATAACCAGCTTCCTCTCAATGGAGCGAATAATCCCTCCACCCAACAGGTGTATCGTTCGTTCGTTTGTCTCAATTATATGTTTCTTTTTTTCTTTTTTGGTATTTGGTTCGATTAGTTTTCACTTCTCCGTATTGTATCGATCAGGTTTTGGGGAACCGAGGTACTTTCTTCCCTAACCCGCCGCAAATTAATCCCCAATTTCAGATGGGTCTGCCGGGTAATCCCCAGCTTGTTGTGCCGCCTTTTGGCAACCCAAACAACGCCTTAGTGAACCCTAATCAGCTTTTGTCCCTGTTGCAAACCCTTGGCACGAGTAATTTGCCTCAGCTTTTGGCGCAAAATGCATTGAATCAGTTTAATGGGCAATTGGGTGTGCCGAACTTAGTGCAAAGCGTGAACAACCTTTTGGGAATGCAAATGCCCAACTTTGCTGGCCCCAGTGCTGGCCCTTTTATGATGAATGCGCCTTCGGGTTTGCCCAATGTTGGGGGATTCGCCCAACAAGGTGGCCCGCCTAATATTGCTGCAGCTAACTCGGGTTTGTTTCATAATTTGCCAAATCGGAGCAATGTTTTTCCTGGGGCTGTCAGCACGGAGGTTGGTTATGTAATACCTGCCTGTTCTAATATAGTCCTGTACTAAATTGTGTATGAATTGGATGGGTCAGTTAAGTGATACTTGGAAATCTAAAACTGTAGTTACGCTATGTGATTGACTCAACGATAACATGTGTTTGTAATTTAAAGAATCTCTGCGAAATGTCTAATAGAAATACTATGCAAAGTAAATAAGGCCTCTTGAACTGGATTCTCACTTCACTTGTAGCATCATTTTTTAGCAAACCATGTTGATTAACCAGGTGATGTTTTTTGTTGGATTAGTAAAAATAACTTGCAATAATATTCTGAATGCTTAAAGTGGGAAAGATATAAAAATCTCTGTTTTTATCTTTCAAACATTGTTAATTGCACATGAGATATATTTTTTCATGATCGTTTGAGTATTCTGTACCTTACACCAGTGTCGATTCCTATCATAAGTTATCTCACATAGCATTATTGCAGAGAAATGCGACAGCCGTCGGTGGGGCTCATAACCCAAAGGCTAACTGGAGAAATCCTCATAACAAAAATTTTACTGGCAATCTCAAAAACGATTCATCAAGGACAGGGTATGTACAATTTAATGATTTTTGAAGGTGACTAATCATTTAAACTTGGATTGTTACTGATGCATATGCCAATTTTATGTAGCTTTAATAAAAAGCAGTTCCATAACAGACAAAATGCTCCTGGAACCTTTCGATCGATTGATGCAAGTCCAATGCAAGGTGGGATTCTTTCGTCGGAAAGTAACTTGTGGATATTTAGCATGTGGAATTTAACTTGTTGGATATTCCGTTTATAATTGAAATATGTGGGCAGTTGGAAAGCACGATGGGATGGCGAGTTTTAAAGCGTCGAGTGAAAAGGCTCAAGTGCAGAAGAAGAGGTAAATTCAATTTCACAATTTTAGATTTCTTATTTCAAAAGGAAGTTTAACAACGCAGAACTCAGAAGTTAGCTATATCTAAATATCGTGTGTTTCTTTGATGGCCTTTTGATAAGCCACTCATACATTCTTCATTTACTTATGTTCTTGTCTTGATATGTAGTTCATGTCACCATCATCGATTTCGTCCGAGTTAAGAGTTTCTAAGTTCCTTTTTTATTTCTGAATTGGAGATCCTTATTTCCTTTCCATGTTTTTTTTCTGATGAAAGATCACTCGCTTTGACCTACACACCCAAAGAAATTCAGCAGTGGCGTGAAGAACGCAGGAAAAATTACCCATCCGCTGCTAATGTTGACAAGGTTTTTGCATTTAGAACATACTTAGCTCCATAATATATATCAGATGAATCACCTTGTAACATTTTTATTCTCTGCAGAAGCTGAAGCGGGATACCACACAGGTAGAGGATGCAGATAAAGTTGCAAAGGCGAGGCGGCAGGTCTTTATTCTTGTCTTTTTAGATGAAAATGAATAGATTTGAATTTCCATTTGATTATATCGCCTATTTATTAAATCACTTGTATTCTTGTCTTGTGTGATCTCTGATTGTTTCACCAATGTCTAGTATCATGAGTTGGTTGGCTCAATGCTAGTAATTGAGAAGGTGCTTTTTATATATTCCCTATTTCTCATCTATATATATTCATTGCAGCAACTCAAGGAAATATTATCAAAACAAGCTGAGCTAGGCTTCGAAGTTCCAGAAATACCATCTCATTATCTCTCCGATTCTGAGAAACCGCCAAATGCTAAACAACAAAACAACAGAGTACTTGGTAAAAGAGGGAAATTTCAGAACAAGTTCGACAACAGAAGGGGCAAGTTTCAGAAAAATGATAGATTTGCTACGAGGCAAAGGTTTCAAAATAACAATCCTACGCAGAATCAAAGAAATCACACTGCTAGCGGTCAAAACTTTGCGAATGGTTCCACAGAGATAAAAAAGGAGCCATCACTTTTGAAGAAACTGCTAAGTAATGATATAAGGAGAGACAAGAAACATCTGCTACAGGCTTTCAGGTTCATGGTAATGAATTCATTTTTCCAGAATTTCCCCGACAACCCTCTGAAATATCCAGCAATCGTCGTCCAAGAACAGGGCAGTGAAGTCAATGATAACGTTGAAGCGAAAACTCAAGTTACTATCCATGATGAACAAACTACCAAGGAAAAGGTTCCTTCTACCAGTGAGTTTAATGACGATTTCAATTGTGGTGATGCTGACAACTCGGAGAGTAAAAGTATGGTTGGTTGTAACGGTAGCATAGAAGGTGCTACGAATACAACAGATGAAGAAGATGAATCTTCTGAAGATGGTGAAATCACAGATTGATTTGCTTTATCAGAAAGAAAACAAATTTAATAGAATCATGTGACAGTTTTATGTATGCAGTTTGAGAGTATGCTGTTGTAAGATAAGCAAACCTTTGAACGAGTTTTTCGTATACTTAATGTGATTGACTTCGTAACTTTGTGATAAATTATTTTATTTACTCTTTCTTCTTAACAGCATAACTCTATTGCAGAAGTGGGCTTTTGCTTGTCAAAGTATCCCATAAATTAGGCAAACAAGTTTAACCTAAAAAGATGCTGCAGAAATATAAATGATAAACAATGTAATGTAAGTCGGTTCAGAATATAATACAAAGCAAGTTTTCTTTTGGTCTAAAGCACATAGTTTGCTTCAACAATACTACTAATGTTAAGTTGAGCAGCAAATCTCATTACAGTCTCATATAAATTGTAAACAAAAATAATGAACTAACAAAATAACAGAAGAATAAATTATCTGAAAAATCGTCGAACTACGCTTCAACGGTATTTATTGTAGTTTGGGCTGTACATGCATTTCTCCGCATACGCCGCCAAGTCTTTGGGTTGTGGTAGACGAGTCGCCAAACCTGTTTTATTACATCAGTTTTTTTAAAAAAAAGAACAGTCAAATTCCCAACCGTTGCAGAAAATTAAGCGTAAGTTCATCGTAAAAATGGTTGTTACCAAGTTCATATGCTTTAGCTGCCACTTTAGCTGCAATGTGAGCTGAGATCTTTCGAATGTTCGAAAATGGCGGATATATTAGCCCATTGCTTAGGTTTTCTTGACTCACTTGTTCTGCTAATGCCTCAGCTGGTTTTATTAACAAGAAAGAATATATCAGTTAGTTTATTTTATATTTTTAGATCAACGAATGTAAGATAACAAACTGTATTAATTTTACTCACAAGCTGCAAGAAGCATGTCGTCGTGAACTCGTATAGCACCAGAAATTATCAATCCCAGGCCAAATCCAGGAAAAATGTACGCATTATTCGCCTAAAATCCATGAAAAAAATGTTAGAAAACGCATTCCGCTATTTTCATTTTTTTTCTGTTTTCAGACAATACTATTATCTTACATAGAGTACTGATGTGAACTGACCTGACCCGAAGCATAGAATTTCCCGTTGTACTCGACTGGACTAAAAGGGCTTCCACTGGCAAAAATAGCCCTTCCCTAAAACACAGAAAATAGACAAAATTCAATAAAATAAATACCAATTTTGTATATCAAAAGGAGAATAAAGTCATGGGGATATATATAATTACACCTCAGTCCATTGATAAGCTTCTTCAGCTGTACATTCCGATTGTGAGGTTGGATTCGACAGAGCAAGAATAACAGGCTTCTGAAGAACAGTAAAACATTATATGAGATGATTAGGCACATATTAGCTTATTTGTGTGATTTCTGCTTATTCATTTTTTGGTATAATATACGTATAAATATTTATATTTTTGATGAGTAAACGAAGTGCCATATTTGAATTAGTGGACTGAACCTTGTTAAAGGAAGCCATTGTATCGACGACTTCTTTGGTGAAAGTTCTTCCTACGCCCGACGATCCTATTAATATGGTTGGTTTAATGGCCTGTAATAAGACAGAAATACGTAAGAAGACAACATTAGGAAACATAGTTATTCTTGCGAGGGAGTTATTAAAACACCTTAATGGCATCTAACAAGTTCTTGTCAGGTTCGTGTTCGTGGGCCCAGGGCTTCTTGAAATGTTGAAGCGAGTTGATTCTTGATCTCACAATCAACCCCTACAAAGAACATAAACACCAACGTAATAAAGAAAAAAATACCTACGCTTCGATTTAAGGGATGGGGTTTTCTTTTGGCAAAACAAAAAAAAAGAGCAAAATGGTGAGAAACAGACAAGCTTTGGCTCAGTTAGTACCTTTGAGTCGACGAGCCAAATCTTTTTACGAGTTTCTTGCACCGGGGAACCAGTCTGCGCGTGGAAAAAGGGAGTAAAATGTAATAAAAAAAAAGTTTCGCTTTCATTACCAAAGGAAACCTGAGCGAGACAAAGCTGGTTTTGCCCGTAAAATAAATAAACTCATATTTCTAACCTGCTTGGACATTTCAAGAGCTATGAGTTCTGCAATACCAGTCCCAGCCTGGATTTAATCAATATATAAAAATATATTAAGTCGATGAGAAGTAAAAATTAAAAAATTTGAGTCGAGTCAAGGTACCTACCTCTCCAGCCCCAAGGAACATGAATGTGTGTTCAGACAAAGTTCCTCCGACTATTCTTAATGAAGTCAAAATCCCAGAAAGAACCACAGAAGCTGTTCCCTGTTGCAAAAGAAACAAATGGCGGGAAATAAACAACATTGGCTAAATTGTTGGGATAGGCAGCTCTATGTAACATGCGAAGTTTTAGCTAAAAACAAACAATATTCGTTATGTAATAACGAACGTATAAGATCGTATGAATCCCACCTGAATGTCATCGTTAAAAACGAGATGAGTCGATCTGTACTTCTCAAGCAGATCAAAAGCATTATGATTGGCAAAGTCTTCAAACTGCAAAACTCATTGTAACACTAAGAGTCAGAAAAGAACAGAACATAATAATAAGTGCTGGAACTATGTTAGAAAAGTGACCAAAAAACAAACCTGAATAAGAACCTTCTCCCCATAGTTTTGCTTAACTGCAGTCATAAACTCATCCATAAGCTCAGCATATTCCTGAAGATGGAAGGCGATTTTCAGACCAATGTCAGCTAAAAGACAGACAGCAAATCGAAAAGAGAAGGTTGCAATAAGGGTCCTTTTATAAACCTGTCCCGTCGCTCTTTTCCTCCTGAGCCCGATATAGAACTCATCGTTCAGCAAATGCTCGTTGTTTGTGCCCACATCAATTGTCACGGGCAAGCACTGTAATACATATAAAAAATAAAATAGATAACTTCATCAAAAAATTAGAACACTTTTTATATCCTAAATCGATACTTAACAGCAGAAGGATGAATGCCTCCAAGAGCAGTATACAGAGAAAGCTTTCCTACAGGTATTCCCATTCCCTGTAGATAGAAAGACAAAATAATTATGAAGAGGCAATATAACATATGAGATATTACAACAGAAACAAAAAAATAGGTTCATTACTTGGCATCCGAGGTCTCCAAGTCCTAAAATGCGCTCACCATCCGTTACAACGATAACTTGAATCTTTTTCTCGGGCCAATTCCTCAATACTTCGAGGATTCTTCCCCTGGAGAGAGGTAGCACCATCATAGTAAATTTAAGATGGATAACAGGCAAGATACAGCCCGTTATTACATTTGAATAAAAAACAAAAGCATGAGATCAAAACATACTTCTCCTTCAGACTAATGAATAGACCCTGAGGCTGTCTGAAGATGCTTCCATACTTCTGACAAGCTTCACCAACTGTAGGCGTATAGACAACTGGGAGAAGCTCCTCGACATTTTCGATGAGAAGCTTGTAGAAAAGGTGTTCGTTTCTCTCCTGAAAGTAGGAGCATTATCTTTGAGTTGCATTACATATGCGATTTTCTCGAGAATTTGCAAAAAACAAATAAATCATATTCATTTGGAGCACACCATTATCATTACCTGAAGATCCATCATAGCCATGTATCTTTGCAATGGTACTTGGTACTGACGCATGCTAGCCATCATTTTCTTTACCTATCCATGCGCAACATGACAATATAGAGTCGTAATTCGAAAAAAAAAATGAATATTTGAATTAGAAATCTTGGACAAAAGTGTCTTAAAACCTGTATGTCTTGGCTGATTACTACAGGTGGAAGAAGACCACGCAGAAAGTGGGCATCACGCTCTCTCTCGTTAAATGCAAGGCCTTTATTGTAGCGAGGGTCTCGCAGCAAAGGATAACCACTGTATATTTCAAAAGTAAACGAATAAAAAACGATTTTCCCCAAAAGTAAAAACACAAAGGTGAAGATGATCTAACGCCAGAATCAGGAGATAAGTAGGATTCCAAGTTGAGAGGCACTAAAATACAATCTAGGAGTGGTTAAATAAAAACACAAAAGAAATTTTCACAAAGATACAATCTAGGAATGGTTGATGATGAAATAGCTCATATAGAACCTTAGCTAAAAAAACACGGGCAAAGAAAATCATGAAGCATGAAAACATGATGAAAAAGAAACAGTCTCTTAATGCATCTTATTCCAAAATAGTTATTACCTCGCAACAGTGACGGTCCAAGGTGTGATAGACTGATCCTCAGTAGCACTATCCTCACCGTAAACATCTTCCGCGCCACCACTAACCAAAGATTTCAAGTCTTTATCAACCTTAGAAGATACCACTTGAGAAGAAGTGCTGCTCTCTTTTGTCTCCTTCAAATTATGATCCACTAAACCGACGTTTCTATCCCTCGGCGTACCATTGGAACTCACAGCAGATATTACAGACGCGTGGGGCGTTGAGATCTTCGATTGCGTCCAGCTTTTCGACGAGAGATTAATCGAATTGTTCTGCGTTATGATCACATAGAAATAGAATCAGTCATACAAGGGAATCGAGAAATCAAGACTGAGAAAGATGTATTCTTGCCCTTTTATCCCACTCTATAACAGGGTTTCCCTGGATCTACAGATTCGGTGTTTCTACATATATTTTTTAAAGGATTGCTGTGCAGATTTCAAGAAGAAAAAAAAGGGAAATCGAATCTTTATTCAGGTGAATTGAACAGAGGTCGTCAAAGATTTGACAAGCTTAGTTTTTAGCTGAGAATTCAATTTCTTGACGTAAAATACATTGTTAACCAAATCGATCAAATGGGCCATTTTAAACAGAGACCAGAACAAAACATAAACAGCAAAAACCTCAGAAGAAAGCAATTTCAACACACAAACTGTTATACAATTAAGCCAATGTAAAGAGAGACGATAAATAGAAAAAAAAAAAAACACCAAAAGGCAGAGAAGCAAAAATTAATCTCAGACACATTACCAGAAAACAGCTTCCTTGTAATGAAAACATGGTTACAGAAAGAAATCCGAGGAAGACGGAGATGCCCAGCCCAGATCTTTTCTTTATGTATGAATAATGAAAAAGAAAAACAGAGAGAGAACAAATTGGAAATAAGGAAGAAAAAGAGAATGAGTGAAGAGTCTCTTCTCTTCAGGTCGGTATCTCCACTTCTTATATTATGAGATCTCTCCTCTGTCCTTTTTCTTACTTTAACCTCTCACCCTTGTGTCCTTTTGTGGAACGTGTGTCTTTTTCTTTTCTTTTTTTTGGTTAAATATTACGACACTGTTGTATATATTTGGGTTGAAAGTTAAAACATGGGGAATATCTATACTATATCTATTCTATCTATATTCTATACAAAGAGCCTAGCGTGGCTATATACCGCTCAATTTGGTATGTCGGTTTAATAATGATTATTTACAATTTTACACTTAATTGTTAAATTATAATTTTATCCTTAATATTTTCATTTATTGCAAATTTATCCATAAGTTAAAATTTTATTATTTAAATTATTTTATTTTTGATATGAAATGTTCGAAGTATAAAAAAATTAACACATTTGCACACACATTGGGTGTGCTAAACATACTAATATATTATATTAATGGTGAGGGGTGAGTATAAACTGCTATTCGTTCTGTAAAAATAGTTAGTTTTTTTTATAATTTTACCCTTAATATTATGATTTATTACAATTTAATCTTTTGATTTAAAATTTTATTTTTTAAATAACTTAATTAGTACGATAACAATATAAAATGACTTATATATTTGCACATACATAGGATGTGCTAAATATACTAGTATTATATTAAGAGGGGTAGCTATTAACTGCTAATTGGTCTGTAAAATATTTACAATTTAATCTCTCTATTTCTAATTTCATTAATTAAATAATTATCACACCCCCTCGTTTTAAGCGTAGATACACCAACATTTAATTCTTTGTAATCTATATAAATAGGGCGTTAAAATATCTATAAGGTCATAACTGAGGAAGGTTATATTATATTATTAATTTACTTTTTTTTGGGACGCGGTGACACGTTTGCGTGCGAAAGTACATTCTTTCACGCGATTGTTTTTTGGTAGGTGAACTCAAAGAGCTCATATCAACACGCACATTATATCAATAGCTAATAAAAATACATAAAAAGCTATTTGCCTACTTGATTTATTTGCCTATTATATAAAAAGTTTTTTTAATGTAGCATAGTGATTAACGATCATTTAATAGTATAGTTGTACTATGGTAGTTGGGACTTCAAAAGCGGATATAGATCAATTCGCAACGCCTATATATAAATATATGAAATAATATTTATACATATTGGTCGACACATGAGGAAGAGGTTTCGTGATGTTATTATCTTTACTAGTATATAATAGCTCAGGAGATACAAACCGTTCAAATCCAAATTGATTTGGTGCGTAAAATTTCTCATTAATAAAATAATAATAATATAAATTAAACTCAACACCCAGTAGGCACTACCTACTAATTAAGCGTACACATAAAAAACTTCCAACTAAGTTAATTATTCTCTTTAATTTAATAATATGATAAAAAGAAAGCACGCACTATATTTAATTACTATTTGTATTTAATTATTGTTCTAACTCTAATTTTATGATAAAATATATTTATATTTTGTAGCACACGCATCTGAGTGTGCAAGTAGTAATAGTATAGTGTAAGGTGAAAGCAAACATGAATTTTTGTAAAAAAGAAAATTCCTCTGATGATTACTACTACTCGTGAATTTAGAGAATATTCTACCATCAACATTCTATTTCAGGTGAAGAGAAAGCTGTATAATTAAAAGCATAATCACCAAAAGATAGTTTGATTCAAATTAAAACTGCAAAGTGAAAGGAAAAAAAACTCCCAAATCTCAGAGTTGAGTTGGGATCACTTAGAGAAAAAAGAACCAAGTTTTTCTTTGACCCACGAAGAAGTGATTTTCAGGTTAGTTGCATGCCTTTGGGGGAAAGGAATGGAAGCACAGCAATGGTAGTAACCATTCTCATCGAACAAAAACCTCTGAGAAAGGTGAGCTTCACTTACAACACATTCGCCCCATTCCTCAGATCCAAACTTATCGAAAATTCCACTCGCGTCGAAATAATCGAACTTCCTTTTTTGCGGGCTATTTCTGCAAAAGCATTTTAGCCTATGATAGTCTCCCTTATATATATATATATATATATATATATATATATATATATATATTATATATATATATATATATATAAGAGAAGAGGATTGACGAGTACCTTTTTCTGAAGCGTACATTCATTAGTGTAGCGTGCAACTACAACAAACAAGGGAAGTGTGATTTCAGTCAAATTCCATGGGGAAGATGAGCAGTGGAACAGTAACATGTTGGGAAATGTATGAAATGCACGGTGGTGAGACTAAGCAAAGGAAATACTCGATGAAAATATCAGCAAAAATCTTAAGAGACATGAAAACAAAATTTATCATTAAGCTTCTCAAAGTGCATTATTGACGAACAGCTGATAGTACTAAGGCTTTATGGACATGATCATAAGTTCTTCATACCTTTAACTGACGATTCGCATCACTTTCAATGACCAGACCAGCCTCCGTAAAAGCATCAATGATGACTTCTAAAAAGGTTCAAGAACACCACAAAAGATAAATTGTCCAAGTAATTAATAGCATAACTAGGCAATCTAGTTTATTTAAATTTAAAAAAAAAATATAATTCTAGTGAAGTAAAGGATACGACAGGCACGCAAAAGTCTTGCTTCGCCGCCAATTTCTTCGACTGGAGCATAAAGTACCTGAGCCTTGGGTCATAGAACCTCTCATGCAATCCTGACATGAAGTTTTCTCAAGGAAAATATTAGTCAAGAAAGCCAAAAGCACAAGTCATATTAAATTCTATTCTAAGTCTATCGAAAAATGCCCTGCTGTCTCTTATTCGATTAAAACAAGCACGCTAAGAATTCTAGAAATGGAAAAAAAAAATGGCTTTCATGACTTTAGGCTATGCATACACCTTTCACAGAATAGATATACACCAAAACTCATACACCCATAGGTATAATCTATATAATAGAGATAATATTACCAGTCCCTTGAGTCTTATCAATACAGGTCGGTTCTCTAAAGCATCCATGACTTTAGGCAATATTCCCTAGAATCCAAAAAATCGAATGACTAAAAGAACGCCTAATCCAACAGTTAAAAGTAGATGATTTTTGTCAAAATAACTTTACCTTCAAAACCTCCGCAGCTGCTTCGACTCTATCCGTATTCCATAACTTCAGCATGAGGACAGTTAAGTGGAAGGTTTTTGGTTTGACAAAGATGGACTCTTCGATCCCTAATTCTGCAAACCCAAAGAGAATTTCTACTTCTCATTTGGAAATTTTGTTGTCCATAAATTTAATCATCTAAGCTAACAACAGGACAATTTCAATGGGAAAAAGTCAAATTTGAGAAGGGCATCAAAGTAGATATCACAGAGAGGCTTAACAAACAAAAAGGAAAGGCAATCATCAATAGCAACTTCGGAGGAGTCACCTTTTGTTTTACTCTCCAGATTCTTATCTCCATTTGATGATGCTACGCCAAGTACCGCGTTCTGAAAATTGACTAGTTTGCCAATCAATTCAGGATAAATCGCCAGAGGAAGCGAAATAAAGTGGGAATAATCAACTTCTCGACTATTAACTGCCTGTCGAAAGTATAAAAAATTAAATATTAGACGTCACAGCAAAGGATGTATATAAACAGTTTTGTTCTTTCACATCGTTCGAGCGTTCCAACATTATACTCATAATGTATCATTAACATTACGTGTTCAACACCAGGGAAGCTAAATAAAGGTTAATAATAGCAACTATTAAATCATACAACAGGTTTATGCAAAACCATAGAACAATGAGATCACAACCTTGTCAACAATTATTTGAATTTTCTCAGAAGCTTTAGCGATACATTCAGCTGAGTCGCCTTCTAGAACTACAATAAAAGATGCATTGGTCAGATAGGCTAATTAACAAATAAAATATCAATGAAAGTTGTGCATCTAAATAGTCTAAAGATGAGAATACAGTGCATCCTAGTCGAGTCATGTTTGCCTCCAAGTATCAAAACTTAATGGTTTCAACCACACAATAGGAACTTTACACTTCCTGATAAAAAAGAACCGACAAGACATATAGGGATCTATACATACCTTACACTTACACACATATAGTCAATGTAAATGACAACATGATAATAGAGATATACATACATATCATTAATGTACTCAATGTAAATGCAGTGAGTAACAGCACCATGGCAAAAACCTAAAACATGAACTCACTAATAGAATCTGCTCTCTTAGATGATGGAAATTTAATTTTAACTCCAGTCTTCTCTTCAATATCCTTCTGAGTGCTTCCCCTGTCAGAAAAAATGTAGAAAAATGTTACCATTACAAGACTTAAGAATATCAATAGTATTAGACAATACCATTTTCCTTTCACGAAACGCATTAACGACCATCCGATCTGCAAATCCACGTATGATAAGAAGAATATCCACGGAATGACATCGATCGCATGGAGAAACAAAATAATTGAGTCATTAGTGCTATTTTGAAGACAGTACCTTTTACTACATAAAAGCAGACGAGTTCAAAGCAAGACAACTTATTCAGTTATTCCAAAAACAAAATCCAAATTAATAGGATTATCTAGGTAGAATAATTCAATCACTTGATCAGAAGAAAGAACACTTATATTTTGTTTAATAGGTTCAAAACTGAAATATACCTGATGTGATCAAAAGAGAATAATGGACCATTTTCATTCAGAATCATACAGATAAAAAACAAAACAATTGTTTCTCTCAATTTACAATCAAAATCTAACCTCCATAGACATCGAGTACTTCTTACTCAAAACATCACTTTTAGATGTCGAAGCTGTCGTAGAAACACCATGTCGCTGTGCTTCTTCTAAACGTTTCGGCAACATAGGATCTTTACCCTTTCCTAGAAACATGAAATTTCTGCTCTAACATATCACATTTACGTATGAATATAAAAAGGGGGAAAATCATCGAGATAAAAAGATCAACTAAAGCAAATACGTCAAGCTCAAGCCACTCGACGAACCATAAATAACAGCTCCCATTTTACTATGATCAGAAACTCTATGAATCACAATTCACCAGATATTGAGGCATCATCAACAACAGCATCCAAAAGGAATTCACAATTTCCAAATTTGTTCCATCCCCATCAAAATAAGAACCTAAGACTCCCACAATATATATATGTATGTATATATAATTTAATCGTCATTCGCCGGTCAACTAGTTTTCAACGATTTCCAATCCTAGACCCTGTAATCATTTTGAGATTGTGCCCAGCCAAACTGCAAGTCATGTCAGACTGTGAAAAAATCAGCGTCACGACTTAACAAACAATTAGTCCGAGCTCGAATCAACTGTAACCTTTGCAAACACAAAAGCCAAAGAAAAGCAATCGAAATCGAAAAAAACATGTAGTATTATACCGCCATAGGTAGCATTAGAAGTTTGAGTGGAAGCTCCTCTCCATATCTGATCAACGACTTTTTGCTTATTCCCACCCATTCTCTTCTCACTCTCAAAACTCAAGCTAGGAGGAAAGGAAATTTAGGGGAATTTTGAGAAAAGGGACTCACATCATACGCTATTAACTAAAAGGGATTGAATTCAAAATGACCAAAATATCCTTAGTCAAAAAATGATTAAAGATAGCTAACGTAATTACTTATACGATTGTTTATTCGACTTTTATTTGAACATTATTCGAACTCTGTTATTCGAATGATATATCCGAACATTATTCGAATTTTCTATTCGAATAACTTCATTAGAATTATTTTATTCAAATAACTATTGGAATTTCTTATTAAATTACTTATTCAAATTACGTATCCAATACTATTCATTCTTCAATTTTTTTATTCGAATTTTTTATTCGAATTTCATATCTGAACATTATTCGAATTTTAATCAATTTTTTTTTTTTGAATTTTCCAATTTTATTCAAATATTTTTGAATTTTTCGAATATTACTCGAATAAAATTCAAAAAATCAATACGATTAGTGAATAATTCGAATTTTTTATTAGAATAATTCGAATAAAATTTGAATTATTTTTATTGGAATATGTTCAAATTTGTTTTGAATTTTTTCGACAAATAAAATTCGAAAAATTAATACGAATATTAGAATTTTATCGGATAATTCGAATATTATTAGAATAATTCGAATAAAATTCGAATTTTATTAGAATAATTCGAATAAAATTCGAATTATTTTTGTTGGAATATGTTCAAATTAATTTTGAATTTTTTCGAATTTTATTCGAATTATTCAAATAAAATTCGAAAAATTAATACGAACATTAAAATTTTATCGAATAATTCGAATTTTATTAGAATAATTCGAATAAAATTCGAATTATTTTTATTGGAATATGTTCAAATTAGTTTTGAATTTTTTCGAATTTATTCGAATTACTCAAATAAAATTCGAAAAATAAATTCGAACATTAGAATTTTATCGAATATTATTAGAATAATTCGAATAAAATTCGAATTTATTAGAATAATTCGAATAAAATCCGAATTATTTTTACAGGAATATGTTCAAATTTTTTTGGAATTTTTTCGAATTTATTCGAATTATTCAAATAAAATTCGAATTATTTTTATTAGAATTTTGAAATTTCTTATTCAAATTATGTATCCAAACAAATCCATTTTTGACGTCGATGGACTTTGAATTTGAAAAGGTATAAAACATAAAAGTTTTAAATAATTAAGTTAGCTGTCCAACAAAACTCGAATCAGGGTAATTGGTGTCTTGGATCAAAAGTTATGATCGCAAATGTGTTAACTGCCATTTTTGAAAAACAAATTCGACAACTTACGGAACACTCATTTTCCAAGCCAATACACTCTGAATTCATAGAAGTGTAAAACATAGAAGGTTTGTATAATCAAGTTAGCTATCCAAAACCGTTTGAGTCGGGGTAATTGATGCTCTGGAACGAAAGTTATGATCGAAAATGTGATAAGTATTATTTCTGGACAGTAAATTCTAAAATCATTCGAAACGTTAGCCAAAAACACTCATTTTCCGAGCTGATAAACTTCGAATTAGGAAAAGTGTAAAACATAAAAGTTTTTGATAATCAAGTTAGGTGTCTATTGAAGATTGAATCAGGACAATTGATGGTCTGATAGAAAGTAATGACAAAAAATGTCTTAACTGCCATTTCTGGAAAGCACATTCGAAAAGCATTCGGAAAGTTATCAAAAACTCATTTTTGTTGTCGATAGACTTCGAATGCGAGAAAACGTAAAGAACAAAAGTTTTTGATAGTTAAGTTTGTTGTCAAAAATTAATTTTTTCGTGATGTACGTAAATGGATATCACGTCGAATGTGTTGAAATTACATTGTACGACTTATGATTCATATATGTGCCAAAATGTGGATTGTCTTTAAATTGTTGTGATTCAAACATGTGTAGTGTGATTATAATTAATAGAGTTTTATGATTTTATGTCTTCATTAATTTTGCAACTAAATTAATATCGCATTGTGGAACTCATTACCATCTTTATTAGACATTGATACCAAATATTAAACCTCTTCATTGAACATTGATACCTTGTTAAATTATGTCTCCGAAAATCACATTTTTGAAGTCGATAAAGTTTGAACTAGAGAAAGTGTAAAACATAAAAGTTTTGTATAATCAAATTAGATGTCCAACAAAGTTTGAATCAGGGTAATTGGTTCTCTGAATCAAAAGTTATGGTCGAAAATGTCTTAACTGTCATTTCCTAACAGCTAATTCGAATTTAATTCGAATTAATCGAATATGATTCGAATTATTCGAATTTAATTCGAATTATTCGATATTATTCTATTATTACATATTCGAATACATTCATAAGGTCGAATTAATTTATCCTAATTACTTATCTATCCGAAAAAACACATTTTGAAGTCGATAAAATTCGAATTAGAAAAAGTGTAAAACATAAAAGTTTTGGATAATCAAGTTTTCTGTCCAACAAAGCTTGAATCAGAGTAATTGGTTCTCTGAATCGAAAGTTATGGTTAAAAATGTCTTAAATAGATTATTCAAATAAAATAATTCCAAAGACGAAATCGTCGACTGAAAAAGAAATTATCACATCTCTCTGAGACTGAGACTGCAGCGCACTATGAAAAATATATTAATGGGTGTTGGATTTTCGTTGGGATTTGTTTTTTGTGGAACCATTTGCAGAAGTGAAGAAACGACGATGGAGAAGATGAACAGTATTTTTTTTTTTTTATGAAAATAGATAATTAAAATATTTATTAATTAAGTGAAGATTAACTAATTACTAATATAATCAACTTCACTCCCTTTTTTTTAACTGAAAAAGTCAACATCCATTTTCTTTAATTCTTTTAAAAACTAATCCCTTCGGTTAAATTACCCCATTAATTTATCTTATGCAACAGCAAATTGATAGGTTTGATTGATGTTTTCCCTTTAAATTATATTTATTTCATGTATATATATATATTTATCTATTCTATTTTATTAAGCCTCATAGTTTTGGTTAAACGACCTATAATTTGGTCTGTAAATTGGTTAATTCAAGGTATAAAATTATGAAATAAACTAAATCAAACATAACCACCCACACTATTTCATAGCTTACGTCGAACATTCTATCAAATTAATTGTAGAAGGTATATTTTTAAGAAATAACATTAAATATAAAAAATCACCCAATATTTATATATTTCCAAATTTTTCTATTGTTATTTAAAAATGAGATTTCAGCTTTACGTTGATCTTCATCTTCCTTCCCCCAAAAACCACACAACACTCCCATGGCTGATAACGAGGAAGTTCCGTCGCAGCAACACCGAAGGTACGTAGATGAGATCTTTCTTTGCTATTACAAATTCAGCAGAAATGTAGTAAAAAAAAAGAAGAAGATGATTTGAGTTGAGATGCCAATTCAACGCCGATCGATCAGAATTTGCAGGCTCAAGTTCCCATTGTAACGTTGATCTTCCTCAAACTGCCTAACCGAAGCGAGGAGGGTGGGATTGGATTCATCCAGCTCGATTTTCTCAAGGCTAGCAATATCTTCGAAGCTGCTCGGAATCCCCTCGAGTTCTTCGCATTTTCGAATCGCCAGATGCTTGAGCCTTGGAAAGGGATGATTATCGTCTTCTTCATCGGCTTTCCAACGCACAAATTTCACTCGTTCTAGCAGAAGGTACTGTAACGATTCGAATTCTCCTTCCTTTAGTTCCCACTCTGCATCAGTAGTAATCCCATCCTCCTCTTCGCCGAAACTGCAGTGTCTCATTTTGAGGACCTGAAGATTTGGCAGCGAACCGATGGTGCTCATGAATGATTGAGGTATCATATAACCTGTCACGGTCAGCTTCTTGATGGATCTCGGGAACTCAATTTTGGAAACCCTTCCCAAAGAGCTATCATCTGAATTAAAATATCCCCTGCATCTCAGAGTTTCAAGCTTGTGCAGAAGGCGGAGATCGACATTTGCATCTGTATCATAGATTCCCAGCTTTATCATGTTCGGGACTTTGGTGGTAAGTAAGCCGCTGTCGATCGACTTAAATGTATTTATATACGAAGAGAGACTTTGTAGTCTTTCTTGTGTTGCTGGGTTGCAAACATCTTGCATCCAAATGATGCAGTTCTTCAGCTTGACTTGCCTTAGCTCTGGAATATCCCATAGTTCGGATGGAACGATAAAAACGTTGCGATGGGGTGTCAGCTTTACTATTAAGGTTTGAAGGTTTCGCAATCTCGAGATTTCGGAAGGTAAACGATCAGAACCCATGGAGAGGGCCAAGAAACGCAAGTTTACCAGCTGCAGTACCTCTTGAGGAAACCGAGGGAACTTCATGTGAAACACGTCCAACACTCTCAACAGTTTCAGAGCGAAGAACACGGGGGAGAGTATCGCGCTGGCGGCGAGGCCCGTGCAGAGGAATGTGCGGGCGAGCGGCATGTGTTCTTCTGAAGCATAAACGTCTACCATCCAATACGAAGGATGAACGCTCACGCGGCGAAGGCGGTAGAACGTCAGCTTCTGGAAATCAGATTCATGGTTAAAGACACACAAAAACTTCTCTTCGTGCGCTCTTCTCATGCATAATTTCCTTAGATGGTCGTGGATGACGTAACTCTTCGCCTTTCCATTTGGCTTATATTGTCTGACAGAGATGAGATTTCTGTTCACGAGAGCGATCAGGCAATCCTCTGCTGCTTCTTCGAGGTTCTTGCCTTCACTCTGCTTCAGAAACCCCTCAGCCACCCATAGGCTTATGAGCGTCGAGGCATCGACCTCGTAGTCTTCTGGGAAAGCTGCCATGTAAAGAAAACATGGTCGCATGTGATGGGGCAGGTTATCGTAACTCAGACTGAAAATCTTGGAGAAGTGCTCGTCTTTCTCGGCAGCGAATGAGCTCACATCTCTGGCAACATTTTCCCATAATTCTTTCGAACTTTCGTTCTCCGAAAGGAGGCCTCCGATCACGCTGATGGCAAGAGGTAAGCCTCCACAGCCGCTCACAATCTTTCGTCCAATTCCCTCCAATGAAGAAGGGCAGCTGCTCTCCTTTCCAAATGCCTTGAGCTGAAAAAGATTCCAACTCTGAAGACTGTTCAGAAGATGCATCTGATGATGAAGCTCAGAAGAGGAGTCTGCGCATTTAGCCACATCATGTTCCCTAGTGGTCAACATTATGCGGCTTCCAAGGTTGTCCATTGGAAACAACTGTTTTATCTCATCCCAAGCTTTAGCACTCCATATATCGTCGACGACGACTAAATACCGCTGACCGTACAACTGCTGATGCAAGATCACAGCTAGTTTATCGTTCTTTTCTTTCATCATTGTTTCAGGGAGTTCTCCAACGATGCATCTGAGAAGATCGAAGAGAATGGCTCGTATGGAGTAGTCCTGCGATACGGTGACCCAAGCACGGGCGTGAAAATGGGAGCGGATCAAAGGATCTTCGTAGAGCTTACGGGCGAGAGTTGTCTTGCCTATTCCACCCATCCCAACGATAGGTACGATTTGGTGGTTCCTTGTTTGGCTCGTCAGTCTATCCTGCAACTTGAGCATGTCGTCCTCAAATCCCACCACGATATCTTGATTTGCTGTACTTCTCGGATCAGATGAAGGGTTTGAATCTATTACGATCGATGAGGCATCTCCGATCATCTCATGAGTTTGATCTTCGATCTTCGTCAGCTTTGTAAGTATCAGATCGAATTTCTCTGTCACTCTGCTGAGATTGGTGGGGTAGATTTTGAGGCTGTCAGCGTAGGGTTTGGAGAGCATCTGATCGACCATTTTGGGTTCGATGATGTCCTCTGCTTCACGAGCTGCGTCTCTGATTTCGATCCCTAATGCTTCGATCTGTTGACCCCTCAAGTGTGAGGTGGTTTCAAGAAGTTGCTTCAAGGAAGAAACCTTTCGATAGAGGAATTGAAGTTGATCAGTGTGATCTTCATTAAGAATCCAAGTTGTTTTTATATGGGGTTGGAGAAGATCGTCAAGAATTCTCAAGAGGGACTCTAAGTTGTAAGCCATGAACCCAAGAAGAAGAAGAATTAGAAGGATGATGCTCTTTCTTTTCTTTTTCCTCTTTTGTTTCTGCAAGAACTTGTGAACTGTTCTATGCTCTAACTGCCATTGACTGGCCAATAAATCTGAACTTCAAAGAAACATATTAGGTCCCATTTCTCTATGAGATTAAAGGAAGACCTGAAGAAGATGCAGACGCTAATAACATGAGTCGTTGACTTGGTGGTTGGGTTGAGTTATTATAGCTGTGGAGGTATTATTAAGTGATGAGTTAGAACATGGTTTCAGTCAGAGATAAGATTATTAATTGCGTGTTTCAATTGTTTAATGAATACCATTTTTATATTATTATTATCGTATCAGCAAGAAGATGGGTTGACAGAAGATATATAGTAAAAGTTTGCGTCAAAAGTTCAAAAGTGCTTCCTACTGCTACAGCTTTTAGTTTCAGTTTTGGATCAACGGTAAATCTACTTCTACAAAAAATAAAATTCTAAGTTACGCACATTTGGATCTGTACGCAGTGTTCATCTTCCCAAACATGAGTTCACAAAACTCAAGAGCTCAATCTTAGGAATATGCCTTCCTACGCTACTTTTGTTGTCAACCAAATAGGCGATCGTTGTTCCAATTCCAACCATTATATATGCGACACCATTCGAATCTCAAGAAATGTGATTTCTCTTCGAAAAATAAGTCCTCTTTCACCGCCTAGAAGATCGTCCTTCTTTCCCCCTTCTTTATATGTTCGCCTTTTTTTCTAGAGATATTCTATCACATAAAAACCAAACGAAAACATCTACACAAGATAGTTTGATTGAAGTTCTTAAAACTGCAAAGCAAAAGGTACGCAGCCATATTCACATATCAAGAGACAAATGTTAAAGTCATACACACAAGTGTTTCTTTTGGCACGAAACGTAGAGACTCCCAAAAGTTATTAATGCATGTCTTGGGGGAAAGGAATTGAAGCACAGCAATGATAGTAACCATTCTCATCAAACAAAAACCTCTGAGAAAGGTGAGCTTCTCGTAAAAGATACTCACCCCATTCCTCTAAGCCAAACTTATCGAAAATGCCCCTCGCATCGAAAGAATCGAACTTCCTTTTCTGCTGGCTATTTCTGCAAAAGCACAATTGGGTATCTGACTTTCTTTCAAACACGACTGTCTCCTCTATGTATCTATGAGACAAGAGGATTGGAGAATACCCTTTTCTGTGGCGTGCATTCATTATTGTGGCGTGCAACTACAACAAACAAGGGAAATGTGACTTAAGTCAAGTTCTTTGAAAAGATAAACTGAATGTGGGCTGAAAAGATGAGCAGTGGAAATGAGTAAACATGTTCGACGCTTAATTTTTAAGGAAATACATAAAGTGCACCGTGTTACGAGTAATTGAAGGAAACTCTAATTATCGCCCAACAAGTCACAGAAAATATCAGCACAGACAAGACATGCGATATATCATCGGCTTCTCAAAGTGCATATAGAGACAGCTGATTATATATCATTAGCGTTTGCAACCATACAGCATCAAGCGTAGATGCAATCAGACTAATATCCTAAACCTTTATTGCCATGATACAAATTTCTTCATACCTTTAATTGGTGGTTCACATCACTTTCAATGACCAGACCAGCCTCCGTAAAAGAATCAATAATGACTTCTGAAAAGGTTCAAGAACATCAAAAAAGCAATTGTTCAAGTACCTAATAACATAGCTATGGAATCTAGTTTACTTATATAAAAAGATTCCAGTGAAGTATGGAACTCCACTAGGTGCCAGAAATATAAGGATACGACAGGCACGTAAAAGTCTTCCTTCGCCACCAACTTCTTCTACTGGAGCATAAAGGACCCGAGCCTTGGATAAAGAACCCTTCATGCAATCCTGGCATAAAGTTTCTCAAGTCAGATGAAATTCGATTCTAAAACTTGCAGAAATATTAGTTCCAGAAACTACTTGCAGGAAATTTTCACGAAATGGGAAAAAAGATGATCTTTCATGGCCTTGGGCAACACTTTCTAAGGCATATATCTTTTACAGAGAATAAAATTGAGATAACCATATGTACCAAAATCATAAACCTATTACAGAGAATAATATACATATTGTATTGTGTCTATATATATACTACCAGTCCCTTGAGCCTGATCAACACAGGTCGGTTCTCTAAAGCATCCATGACTTTTGGCGAAATTCTCTAGAATCCAAAAAACAGAACGACTCAAAAACAAACCATCGAGAGTAGATGACTTTTTCAAAAGAAATTTACCTGCAAAACCTCCGCAGCTGCTCTAACTCGATCCATATTCCATAACTTTAGCATGAGGACAGTTAAGTGGAAGGTTCTTGGTTTAATAAAAATGGACTCCTCAATCCCTAATTCTGCAAACATAAAGAGAACTTGTACTTCTCATTTGGAAATATTTTGTCCATAAATTAAATCATATAAGCTAACAACAGCACAAGTACAGTCGATAACTAATTTTTGAGAAGGACGCCGAGGTAAATATGAGAGGTGGTTAATAAACAAACAAAAAGAAAAGGCATAGTAATCAACTCACAAATGTATGTCTATACCGATATTTACCTCTTAATTTAGAAGAGGTCTCACCGGAAGCTGAAGCTTTTAATTTTCGAGGAGCATAGCTTACAACAGGTATACTAGTCATATTTACTCTAGCAGAAGCGTCACTGTTTTCACCTTTAACTTCAATACCAACTCTGGAAGAGTCATCATTTGTATTACTCTCCAGAATCTCAACTCCATCTGATGCTGCTAAGCCAAGTATTGTGTTCTGAAAATTGACTAGTTTGTCAACTAATTCGGGATAAATTGCCAGAGGAAGTGAAACAAAGTGGGAATAGTCAAGTTCTCGACTATTAACTGCCTGTTGAAAAGTAAGAACTTTAACTATTAGATATCAATACATGTGACACATTCATAGATGTGTAGAAATTCTTTAGATCTTTTAACATTATACTCATAATAATATCATTAATATTATATTTCATGTTGTACACCTGCGAAACCAATCATGTGATAATTAATGGGGCAGTACACAAAAGGAAGAATCAATGTTTTCATAGAAATAAACTAAAAGAACAGTTTTATGCAAAACCAATATAACTAATCAACTCAACCTTGTCAACAATAATTTGAATTTTTTCAGAAGCTTTAGCGATACTTTCAGCTGAGTCACCTTCTAGAACTGCAATAAAAAAGATGCATTTATCAGATAAGTTGATTAAGCAAATAAATAATAATGTAGGTTTTAGGACTAAAATCTGTAGAAATGGAATACACAATATCAAAATACACGTTATGCAAGAGCTAAGCACAGATATTGAAGTAAAAGGGAATTAAAACATTCATTTTGTCAGGCAACCTAAAGAATGAAAATACAGTGCATCCTTATTGTGCCAAAGTTCTGATGAAAAACTGTACGCTTTCAACCACTTGATAGAAATTTTGATCCTTAAACAAAACGAACCGGACAAGATCCATACATAGGAGTCTTACACATACCTTTCACACATATACCCAATGTAAACACAGCAATTGGGAACATGATAGCAGAGTTTCACTCATACAATTCATTCATATGGTCAATGTAAATGCAGCGGTTAACAACATGATGGAAGAACCCTAAACCTAAGAACTAACTGATAGAATCTGCTCTTTTAGCGGATGGAAATTGAATTTTAACTCCAGTCATCTCTTCAATGTTCTTCTGAGTGCTACCCCTGTTATAAAATGTAGAAAATGTTACCATTGTAAGAATTTTGGACATTTGGTGCATGAAACCTACCCTTTTCCTTTAACGAAACGCATTAAAGACCATCCGATCTGCAAATACACGTACGACAAGAGAGTTACGAGAATCCTTGGAATGACAACGATAACGTTAAGAAACAAAAGAATTGAGTCAATCATAACACACAAGATAGGTGATACTTCGACCTTTTACTAGATAAAAACTGGGCCATAAAAGAAGACAAGGAAAATGCAAATTCCTCAGAGTACCTTTCTTAAAATCACAGATACAAAAGTATTAGATATCAATAATCATAGAATGAAACATTCAATCACTTGATCAGAAGAAAGAACACTTGTTGTTTTTGTTAAATAGATTCAAAAGAAAACAATGCCTAGGTGGATGAATCATTTTCACCAAACGCAACGTATATGATAAACAACAGAAACAATTGTGCACCTCAAGTTACAATCAAAATCTGACCTCCATAGGCATTGAATGCTTCTTATTTAACATAACGTTTTCTGAAAATCGCAACTTGCTTTCATTCTGAGCTTCATAATCACTATTTTCACTTTTAGATGTTGAAACTGTCGGAGAAACACCAAGCTGTTGCACTTCTTCTCCATGTTTTGGCAACATAGGATCTTCAGTGTTACTATTACCTAGATTCATAAACTTTTGGAGTCAAGATCTCACATTCATGTATGAATAGCGAAAAAAGGAAAAACATAAAAGATCATCTAAAGCATACATGTCAAGCCAACAGATGAACCATTAAAAAAACTTTCATTTTACCATAACCAGAAATTCTATGAATCACGATTCACCAGATAATGAGGTATAACAGCACAATGCTATAGAAATTCACATTTTCCAAATTTGTTCCATCAAAAAGGGAACCTAGCAATCGAACTTATTAGCTGTAAATCGCAGGTCAACTAGTTTCAGACGAATTCCAGTAAGATTTTGCATGCTAGTGCCTTTAACAATTTTGAGATCATTATAAATTCATTTGAACCAAGACGGCATACAAAGGTTCAGTGTCACTAGTTGACAACCAGACTCCTAGCTCGAATCAACCATCACCTTTACAGATACAAACCAACAAAAAGTAAAAAGAAGAATAAAACACGACATTACCATCATAGCTAGCACTAGAAGCTTGAGTTGAGACTCTTCTCCATATCTGAGAAACAGCTTTTTTCTTGTCCCCACCCATTCTTCTCTCAAAACTCAAACTAGAACGAAATGTATCACATTCCTGTAACTGCAATTTGAACAAATTAAACACAATTCGACACAAAAAACACCTGTTACGTGACATGAACGTCCAATTCCCTTGATAGATTCAATTATATCCGCGAACCTGATAGTGCTGCAGAGGATTCGAATTCGACTTCAGGTACTTTCCACTACTTCTCAAGGCCAAACGATTAGCTCTTCGGATTTCGATTGGGATGCAAACAATCAAGTCAACCAACAAACGTTAGAGAGTAATGCAAACAACAAGTAAGCAACTAGCCAACCACAATGGAAGATACCTCCAACTCCAAGCAGGCCAAGCAATCATTTGCGAAATGACGAAGCAAATTGAGAAGTTGCATCTTCCCTTTCTAATTACATCTTATGTTACTAACAAAAGTTACGTGTCCGTATCCCATAATAATTAATTATAATATATTAAAAATATAATAAAAACATGAAAAACTACCAACTACGACACTATCCAATATTAAAGTTATTTATTAATATAAAATAATTATAAATAGTTAGCCCGTGCACTGCACGGCTAATAAACTAGTTTTAGTTTATTGCGCGTTATTGTTAGGGCTGGGGGAAAATACCGAAATACCGAAATATCGTCCTTATCGTATCGAATCGTATCGAAAATATCGAAAATTTTGTTATACCGAAGTTTTTGGTAAGGTATGATACCGTACCAAAAATTTTCGGTACGGTAATGGTATGAAAGTTTTTAAAATTAGGTATACCGATTATATCGAATACCGAAATGCTAAAATTTTTAATATATTATATATATATATATACACACCTACATATATTATATTATTTCAAAAAATATAAAATGAAAAATTTAGGATCTTCATAAACTTATTTAGCCCATAAATTATTAACTTATACACAACTTTCTAAGATTAGGCCCACCATATTTTACTTATGTAACTCAAGTAACGTTTAATTTTTGCCTTTTTAATTTTTTTTTCAGTATTTTGAAAGCGTGAAGATGCAATGCAATTACTTTTTGTTAATCTTCACTAATTTTTTAAATATAGCCACTTCGTTCTAATTAATCTGTATATAAAGTTGTATTTTGTGATAATGTAAAGTTTTATGTCTTATTAAGGAGATTGGCTAAAATATGTAAATTATTTAATGTTAAAAAATCTTTTTATTTTGAAAAATTTGGTATTAATAATCTATCTTATTGGGGCCTAATGAGTTTGAATTGATTAAAATTCCAAAACAACGAATTAACAAGTTACGAGACATGCATGGTAAAAAACCCTCCGTGTGAATGGTATAGAAGGTATGATACCGATACCATACCGAAATTTCGGTATGATACCGTATCGAAATTTAAGGTATACCGAAATTTTGGTATGGTATTGGTATGATTTTTTTGGATACCGAAATTTCGGTACGGTATACGGTATCACAGTTTTGGTATGGTATACCGTAACGAACCACCCCTAGTTATTGTTGATGTTAAGCCCAATAAAGGCCCAATTTCATCCGAATATCGGCGAGGGCAATATTGGGATCCACATCCATCTTCCTCCGCACTATCACATCACTCCATCCATCGGTGATATAACAATGTCGTCATCTGCTTTGCTCCCTTAAATTTAACATCTCCATCGATGCCATTACTATCAGCTCTCAGCCTCACCCAACTCTCGCCTTAGATTTGAAGCTGACAGTTCCGAGACCGATCGCTTGCTCGATTTCACACCTACGTTATTTACTTTTCCGATTCATATATGATAATTCGGAATTTTGCTACCGTCCTATTATATCGTCACCTAATTTTTATTTCCAGGTACTTCAACCGTCACCTAATTTTTAAATCCCATAGCTAGGATGGAGCGATAAAGAACTTGCGATGAATCAGCTTACTATCAAGATTTGCAGGTTTCACAATTTAGATATTGTAGATGGTAAACGATTCGATCCCACGTAGAGAGCCAAGAACCGCAAGTTGACTAGTTGTAGTCAGTGTTATCGATGGCGAATAGGGGGTCATGGCGGAAAGCCAAAATTCCGCCATATATTTATGGCAGATGGCATGGCGGAAAATGGCGAAAGTCATGGCGGATCCTAAAACACTTGTATATTTTGAGATATATATATATATATATAATATCACATTATAGCAAATAGCAATAACCATTCAATACCAAATACAGCTGTCAAACGGACCGGCAGGGCGGGCCGGCCCGTTACCCGCCAAAGCCCGCCAATTGGCGGGGCGGGCGCGGGTAAGCCCGCCTTCTGGCGGGCATGAGAAAGGGAGGCCCGCCCCGCCCCTTGTGCGGGCCTGGCGGGCGTAGCCCGCCAGAAATTAAAAAAAAAATAAAAAGAGAAAAAATTAAAAAAAAAGGGAAAAAAAATTAAAAAAAGAACATTTTTAGTTCGAAAGTATTTGTAATTTAATCCTAACTATTTAATAATAATTTATTTATTTTATTAAACTTAATTCCAGTTAAAATTATAATTACAAAATATAAAAACCTATATAAGTTATTTATACATATATTAAATAATATAAAAAAAATCAATTGTTTTATTCTGGCGGGCCTGCCCGCGGCCCGCTCGACCCGCCCCGCCCCGCCAAAGCCCGCCCAGGCCCGCCTTCAGGCGGGCCTAAAATTTCGCAGCCCTGGCGGGGCTGGTGGGCCGGCGGGCTTTGGGCTTTTTTGACTGCTCTAATAGCAAATATCAATAAGTTCAAGAGTAGCACGCACATGAAAAGCTAAAAACGCAGACTAATTGTCTAATTCTCATCCTCCTCATTAATTCCAACATAATCATTTTCTAAGTTATCACCGTCTAAGAGAGCATATCCCTCTTCCTCTTCTCCTTCAGGTCATTCAAACCAACAAACTCTTCCTCTTCTTGAGATTCTTCATATTGATCTTCAAATTCCGCTTCATCTTCATCTACAAGCATTCTTCCTTTCCCTTTCGCGTTCGAGGCTTGTTTCATCAAGGTACTCGTACCATCATTCCGCTCCTTTATTTTTGCGGTGGTTCGCCTAGTATTTTTTGTTGGCTCTCCAGCCCCCGAAGCCTCATACACGGTTTCCCAATTCAACGTGGGATCATCATTAAACACCAACTCTTGCCTGACATCATCACCATCATTATCCATTTCTCCAACTAGCCACTCATTACATTCGTCAATGTCATCAAGTGTAATTGGATCAATTACGTCTCTAATATCAAATCTCTTTATCGAATGAGCCATGACCTTAAGGGTGTAAAAAACACTGTTCGAAAAATAAGGCATAAGCACCACTTTTGTCACCTCCTTTACCTTAGGATCCTTCGACAATTTGTTGTTGCCCACTCCTCAGAAGTAAACATCCTTCTAAGATTTGCTTTCTCTTGATGAATTCTCTCTAAAGAGAGAAATGATGTAGCAAAACGCGTGACACCATGCCTCACCAATTCCCTTTTGTTTGTGAAATGTCTCAACAAACTTAAAGTACTCGAGTGGGCGTAAATAAAACCAACAAGATTTATCCCTCCTTTAATGGTTCTCATTATCGAAGGAACCTTGCCAATGTATTCAAGCATTAAATCAACACAATGGGCCGCAACACGGGGTCCAAAAGAGATGTTGTCGTTTTTCCTCCAACATTTTGCCCACCGCCACATAATTGCTTCCATTGTCCATTATAACTTGGACACCATTCTCCTCTCCAATCTCCTCCACAAATGAATCAAGCAACTCAAATAATTTTTGGCCAGTCTTCACGTAGTCTAAGTATCCACAGATTTTACAAACATAGTTCTCGATGGCGAATTCACTAAAAAATTTATGATGGATCTTTACTTCCTATCGGTCAAAGCATCAGACATGATAGAGCAACCGGTCAACTATGATAGGAAGTAAAGATCCATCATAAATTCAATTTTTTAGTGAATTCGCCATCGGGAACTATGTTTGTAAAATCTGTGGATACTTAGACTACGTGAAGACTGGCCAAAAATTATTTGAGTTGCTTGATTCATTTGTGGAGGAGATTGGAGAGGAGAATGGTGTCCAAGTTATAATGGACAATGGAAGCAATTATGTGGCGGTGAGCAAAATGTTGGAGGAAAAACGACAACATCTCTTTTGGACCCCGTGTTGCGGCCCATTGTGTTGATTTAATGCTTGAATACATTGGCAAGGTTCCTTCGATAATGAGAACCATTAAAGGAGGGATAAATCTTGTTGGTTTTATTTACGCCCACTCGAGTACTTTAAGTTTGTTGAGACATTTCACAAACAAAAGGGAATTGGTGAGGCATGGTGTCACGCGTTTTGCTACATCATTTCTCTCTTTAGAGAGAATTCATCAAGAGAAAGCAAATCTTAGAATGATGTTTACTTCTGAGGAGTGGGCAACAACAAATTGTCGAAGGATCCTAAGGTAAATGAGGTGACAAAAGTGGTGCTTATGCCTTATTTTTCGAACAATGTTTTTTACACCTTAAGGTCATGGCTCCTCTTGTTCGCGTGCTCCGACTTGTCGATAATGAAAAAAAGCCGACAATGGGCTATATTGAAGCAATGACAGGGTTTCAACAATGAAAATCCTGAGTTTGACAGGCAGTGCATCGGGTTGTGAACGCAATTGGAGCGTCTTTGAACAGGTAATTTATATATTTGAATCTTTTGTTGGAGTTTAAAGGAAATATTAATTTTTTCTTCATAACATTTTGTAATTACTTTATGATAGATTCATTTAAAGAAGAGAAATCTGCTCGGACATAAGAGGATGCACGATTTGGTGTTTGTCAAGTATAATTTGTCAAGGATATGCTGACATTTAATGCTGATATTTAATGATTATTATTTGCTGTAAATGGCAGAATTATCTTGCCATTGAATGTGTATTAGCTGCAATATTTTAGGATGAGCAATTATTTTCGTAGGTTACAGATCATTAATAGGCTGGATTGTAGGGCTGAAAATCAGCATGTACTGGTCTTATCAATTGGAGGGCTCTCGACAAAGAGCGAACAAGTTTTCACTGCAATTCCTACGTTTGACATGGTATCAGAGCCCCAATTCTGAACCAGATCTTGTTTCTCTTGATTATTCTTGAATCATGTCTTTCGAAAAGTATGATAGTCTCATTGTTCGTCTTAACGGCAAAAACTACTCGACTTGGGCTTTCCATTTCCAGATTTTCGTGAAAGGAAAAACTATGGGATCATGTTGATGGAACTACGCCTGCTCCTGACAACGACAAAGACAAGACTGGCCATGCCAAGTGGCAGACCCAAGATGCCCAAATTATGGGCTGGATTCTAGGATCTGTTGAGCCAGACATTATCTTGAATCTGCGACCTTTTATCACTGCAAAACAGATGTGGGATCATCTGAACTCTGAAGAAGATCTATAGCCAGCAAAACACAGCCCGTCGTTTTCAATTGGAATAAAACGTAGGGAAACTTCAGCAAGATAGTCTCTCTATTTCTGAATTTTATTCATGCTTCATGAACTTGTGGGCTGAATACACTGTTGTTTATCTTAGCATACCTACTGAAGGTCTTAGTTCTGTTCAAGCAGTTCATGAAACGACTAAAAGGGATCACTTTCTGATGAAACTGAGACCTGAATTTGAAGCAACTAGATCCAGCATCATGAATCGAGATCCTGTTCCGTCATTGGATACATGTCTCAACGAATTGCTACGAGAGGAGCAGCGCCTACTCACTCAGAACAAAAGGGACGAGAACTGCGCACAATTCAATGTTTTTCCTGCAAGGAGTTTGGACGCTATGCTTCAAATTGTTCAAAAAAATCTGTAATTACTGCAAGAAGGAAGGGCATATAATCAAATAGTAACCACTCGACCACCAAGGAAATCAGAGCAGCATATGCAACCTCAGTTGGCTCTAAAAGTGCAAGCAACTTTGTCGATACAGCCCATGCCACACAAAATGCTTCCGCTTCCGTACAACCCATCACCCCGAAATAATCCAACAAATGGTTATTTCTGCTTTCTCTACCTTAGGAATCTCAGGTACACCCTTTTCTTCACAACCCACTTGGTACGTTGATTCAGGAGCTTCCAATCATATGACAAGTAATGCTCATTATTTGTCCAATGTAAAGAAGTATTCGGGAAATCTTGAGATATAAACCGCTGGTGGAAATAATTTACCTATCACATCCATCGGTGAATTTCTTCCTCTCTAACTAGTGTTTTTGTCTCTCCCGGCCTTACCACTAACTTGATATATGTTGGCCAATTAGTTGATAACGATTGCAATATTTCATTTTCTAAATCTGGTTGCGTTGTGCAGGATCAACAGTCATGGAGGATGATCGCGAGGGGACCTAAGGTTGGACGAATTTTCCTATCAGACTACCTCTTGCTCATACTCATTTACCATTCCTATCTTGTAATTATGGTCATGTCGATTCTCAAACATGGCATAAACGTCTTGGTCACCCAAATAATAAAAATTTTCATCAGTTACTGAAGTCTGGTTTTCTTGGTGATAGATCTCTTAGTTCTGTTAAATTTGATTGCAATTCTTGCAAACTTGGGAAAAACAAAACTTTACCTTTTCCAACCCATATGGCAAATGTTGAAAAAGCTTTGGATTTAATTCATGATTTGTGGGGAATGGCACCAATTACTTCTTATGCCAATTTTAAATACTTCGTTACCTTTATTGATGACTATAGCCGGTTCACGTGGATTTATTTCTTGCACTCGAAAGAAGAAGTATTTTCTGTTTTTAAGATATTTCATGCCTATGTTCAGACTCAACTTTCAAAGAAATTAAAATTCTTCGCTCGGACAATGGAGGTGAATATGTGTCGAGTCAATTTCGAGAATTTTTGCAAGCTAATGGAATAATCTCTCAAAGGTCTTGTCCTTCAACACCTCAACAAATGGGGTGGCTGAAAGAAAGAATCGTCACCTCCTTGATATTGTTGGCACCTTATTACTGGAATCGTCTGTACCATCTAGGTTTTGGTGTGAAGCACTTTCCTCAGCCGTTTATCTTATAAACAGATTACCCTCTGCAACGTTAGGTAATATCTCACCTTTCGCTAGATTGTTTGGTCGTCCTTCAGATTATTCTAATTTACGAACCTTTGGATGTGTATGTTATGTTCATCTTCCCAAACATGAGCGTACAAAACTCACAACCCAATATGCGAAATGTGCTTTTTTAGGATATTCTATGAATCAAAAAGGCTTTCTTTGTTATGACCCTGATCTGCGTTGTATTCGAGTTCCTAGAAATGTGATATTCTTTGAAAATCAGTCTTTTTTACCATTTATAAAGATCATGCTACCTCACCTTCACTAGTACCACTTTCAATTTCTTCTACGGAGTCACCACCTCAGTCAACCTCAACAGATCAGGTATGCCTACCTCTTCGCTTAATGTTGTTTGCAAACTAAAGCGCTCTTTATATGGTCCGAAGCAGGCACCCGGAGTTTGGTTCGAGAAATTTCGATCTACCTTGCTCGATTTCTCATATACGCAGAGTCGGTATGATCCCTCACTTTTTCTTCGAAAGACGTCTAGTGGCATGGTAGTTGTTCTTGTTTACGTTGATGATATCGTTATCACTGGATCTGATGTGCAATCTATCGCTGGAATTCAGCAACTGCTGATTCTGCTTTCCACATGAAATACCTTGGCATCGTTACTTACTTCTTGGGGTTAGAGGTACATCGACGACCTACGGGAATCTTCTTGAACCAGCACAAGTACATAGAGGAGCTGGTTCAATTAGCTGGACTCACATGCTCTAGCTTGGTTGACACCCCAATGGAGGTTAACGTAAAGTGTCGACGAGAGGAAGGGGAGCTTTTAGAGGATTCTACTTTATATCGACAGCTGGTTGGTAGTCTCATCTATCTGACCATTACTCGGCCAGATATTTCTTATGTTGTTCATACCGTGAGTAAATTCATGCAATCTCCTCGACATCTCCATCTCTCTGCTGTCCATCGCATCATTCGGTACCTCATTGGTACTTCAAGTCTTGGTTTGTTCTTTCCTGCGAACTCCTCTCCCCAGCTGCGAGCTTATAGTGATGCCGATTGGGCTGGATGTCTAGACACGAGAAAATCGACTACTAGATGGTGTATGTTTCTTGGTGGTGCACTCATCTCGTGGAAATGTAAAAAACAAAATTTCGTCTCTAAGTCATCCACTGAGGCAGAATACTGTGCTATGTCCGCTGCTTGTTCAGAGATTATATGGTTACGTGGTATCCTTACGGAACTTGGTTTTCCACCAGACAACCCAACGCCATTACATGCTGACAACACAAGTGCCATCCAAATTGCAGCCAATCCAGTTTACCACGAGCGCACGAAGCACATAGAGGTTGATTGACACTCTATTCGAGAAGCTTATGATCATCATGTCATCACTCTACCGCACGTCTCTACCACCAGATCGCACATATCCTAACTAAATCAATGCCACGTCAGCGTCACAACTTTCTTGTTGGCAAATTGATGTTCGTTAATCTACCGGCATCAATTTGAGGAGGGGTGTCAAGGATATGCTGACATTTAATGTTGACATTTAATGATTAATATTTGCTGTAAATGGCAGAATTATCTTGCCATTTAATGTGTATTATTAGCTGCAGATATTTTAGGATAGAGCAATTCTTTTCGTAGGTTACAGATCATCAATAGGCTGGATTGTAGGGCTAAAAATCAGCTTGTACTGGTATTATAAATTGGAGGGCTTTCGACAAAGAGCAAACAAGTTTTCACTGCAATTCCTACTGTTAGAGACGTAATTGACCCAATTACACTTGATGACATTGACGAATGTAATGAGTGGCTAGTTGGAGAAATGGAGATGATGTGATTATGCCGACAAGAGTTGGTGTTTAATGATGATCCCATGTTGAATTGGGAAACCACGTATGAGGCTTCGGGGCTGGAGAGCCAACAAAAAATACTAGGCGAATCACCGCAATAAGAAAGGAGCGGAATTATGGTACGAGTACCTCGATGAAACGAGCCTCGAACGCGAAAGGGAAAGGAAGAATACTTGTAGATGAAAGATGAGACGGAGTTTGAAGATCAAGATGAAGAATCTCAAGAAGAGAAAGAGATTGTTGGTTTGAATGACTCTGAATGAGAAGATGAAGAGAGATATGATCTCTTAGATGGTGAGAACTTAGAAAATGATTATGTTAGATCAATGAGCAGATGAGGATTAGACAATTAGTTTGCGTTTTTAGCTTTTCATGTGCGTGCTACTCTTGAACTTATTGATATTTGCTGAATGGTTATTGGTATTTGCTATAATGTGATATTATATATTGAGGGGAATTTTATGTTGCTCACCTTATGTGGGCACATGTTGATGTGGCATCGATTTGTGTCATGTCAATAACCCATATCGACATTTGAGGTTATGTCGTCTTAATTGATACCTTCTAGATGCTATTACGTGACATTTCGGATGTTGATGTGGCATATTAACGCCTTACATAACACGTATTACGTGTCAATGAAATATATAGCGTTAATATGCCACACCAGCATCCGAAATGTCGATTAACGGCGCTAGAAAGTGTCAATTAAGACGACATAGACTCGGATGTCGATGTGAGTTGTTGACATGACAAGAATCGATGTCATATCAACATGTACCCATATAAGATGAACACCATAAAATTCCTCTATATATAGATATATAAAAATATACAAGTGTTTTAGGGTCCGCCATGACTTCCGCCACGGCATCCTCCATAAATATATGGCGGAATTTTGGCTTTCCGCCATGACCCGCTATTCGCCATCGATAACACTCTGAGGGACTTCAAGTCGTAAGCCATGGATGACCCAAGAAGATGATGGTTGGTGCTGTCTCTCTCTTCTTTTTTTTTCTATGTTCTTTGGGTTTTGCAAGAACTTATGAAGTCCTCTTCGCTCTAACTACCATTGACTAACTGCATTTTCCAACGATCAAGCCGATATTATAGATTAAAGAAAGACCATAACATGCAGACGCTACTAACACGAGTAATCGTTGACCTTGAGGAAAGTGAACATCTTCTGTTGGGTTGTGGAGTTTTGTAGGGTTGACCTTGAGGAAAGTGAAGATTTTTGAATTTATTTTATATCTCATGGATTGAAATGTTAATCGAGGACATGTGGTTCGAGTCAGTTCTATACTATTATAATATATTAAAAGTTATGGGTTATAATGATATTTTTAGTAAATTTCATTAAAATTAAAAAAAAAATCACTAACTACCTTTAATTACTATATTTAGTTTGGTACTATTTTTAGTTAATTACTACCTTACTTTAAATTCATAATAAATGAATTTTCCTTCTTATATATTTGAAACATACAAACTAAAATAAATTTAATAAAAAATATTTATATAAATAGCACACGCATTTGAGTGTGCATAAGTTACTAGTATAGATTAATGGTGTGCTTCAATAATATAATAATGATAAATACCATTTTATCTCGTATCAATAAGTAAGATCAATAATAAATTTGAAATGTTAAGAGAGCTTTTGCGTTCCCACTAGAGCTTTTGGTTTATCCATGGTAAATTTTAGGGCTGTTAAAAATCGACCCAACCCGCCAACCCGACACGAACCGCACCCGAAAATAGCAGGTTTGGGTTAGCATTTTTGACCTGTTTACGTAAATGGGTAAACCCGAACCCAACCCAATTATTAAGTGGGTTAGGTTAGGGTTCGGATTTTCAACCCGAAATCAACCCATTTAACCCGAATAATATATATTATTAAGATATTATTAATATAAATAAAATAAAAGGATTAACCCTAATTCTCTATCCACTCTCACGCTCACACATGATGTTTTTATAAAAAAAACTGCATTAGTTCTCATTTTTTTGTTTAATTTAGATTTATAATACTGTCAATTTTGTTTTTTTCTTTTTTCTTTTTTAATTTTAAACGGGTTGGCGGGTTGGCGGGTTGGGTTAGGGTTAAAGCAGGTTGGGTTTGGGTTTGATTTTTCAACCTGTTTAAGTAAACAGGTCAGGTCAGGGTTGAAGTTTCCAACCCGTTTATTAAACGGGTTGAACCCGAAGGTGACCCAACCCGACCTGTTTACCACCCCTAGTAAATTTAGTTCTGCAAAAATTTTGAGTCAGATATAGATTAATGGCGCGTTTCAATAGTCTAATGAATATTGTCATTAATATTAGGGGAAACTTCACTTAACTCCCTATTTGGCAAACTTTCTATCACATAACTTCCCTGTCAGAGAAATATATCACTTAACTCCCCGATTTGCTGTTTGTACCAGTTTACTGTACCTTTCTATGTTTGTATTGTGTACCACAACACGTTGCTACAATGTACCTAAATGTGTTGTTACGGCGTACCTTTAAAGTGATGTTTGGTGTACCATTCTTAATGTATGATGTACCACAATACTTTGATATAGTGTACCAAAATGTGTTGTATGGTGTACCAAACAGTAAATCAGGGAGTTAAGTGATATATTTCTCTGACAGGGGAGTTATGTGATAGAAAGTTTGCAAATAGAAATTTTAGTGAAAGTTCTCCGGTTACTTTCGAGTTTTCGATAATAGAACATATAATGTCAACTGTAATTTGGTGGAATGTGTTTTCAAAGTACATTTTAAAGAGAAACGTATAATTGTCGATATGTCCGAGTGGTTAAGGAGACAGACTCGAAATCTGTTGGGCTTTGCCTGCGCAGGTTCGAATCCTGCTGTCGACGAATATTTTACATTTTCTTTATTAGTTTTATTATATATATATATATATATGCTTAGAAGAAGCCCATGCAAATAGGTTCGACTTGCAACTCATTTAACTTGTGTATAGTATGATGGCCCATACCACAGTGGGCTTTAGCTAATCACCTTATAAATGAAATAAGTTTGGCTATTTGAAATTTTATTTTATTCTTTAAACTTTTGTTTGGAAAAAAGCGAGAATCTTAATTTTTAGGCAACACACGTCATGTTGCTCTCAATTAATTTCAATTAACAAAAGGAGAAACTTCACTTAAATCTCTATCACATAACTCTAACTCCCCGATTTACTGTTTGTACCAATTCCTTCAGTCACGATGTACCTTTCTATATTTGTATTGCGTACCACAATATGTTGATATAGTGTACCTAAATGTGTTTGTATGGTGTACCTGCGGCAGATCGGGTACATATCTGAAAAAAAAATAGGTACGCTGTAACAACACATTTAGGTACAATATATCAACGTATTGTGGTACACAATACAAACATAGAAAGGTATAGCATGGCTTAAGAATGTAGTACAAAAAGTAAATAGGGAGTTAAGTGATATATTTCTCTGACTAGGGAGTTAAGTGATAGAAAGTTTGCAAATAGGGATTTAAGGGAAAGTGTCCCTTAAAAAAATTGAGAAAGAAAATATAAATGAACTCCCCACCATAATATTCAACCGTAGCTCAATAAATAAAATCTGCTAACTTAGCAAAAACCCGAAACTCATTATTATTCATTTATCCGAAGCTGCCGACATTCAAATCCCAAACCAAATATCACAAGGCTCGGAATTTGGCTCGTTATAAAATCTCTCTATATAACAAAAATAACGTCTTACACACTTTCATGCATAGGAGAAAGAAACTCCACTGACAATCTTCTTCTTCGTCAGCTTTTTACCAGCGTTACATTTCACGCCTGGTATTTTTTCATCGTCTTCTCCTAATGGTTTGTCGTATGTTTCTTCGATCAAAGGATCATCCTTGATCGCTCTTGCATTGTGCAGGTTAAATCGATTCGCTGCTGTGCTGACTCCGTTTCCGCAAAATCTTCACTTCAAATCGAGGCAACGAATCGGAAAAAATGGCTCACGCAAAATCCGAATCGGACGTACCCAGCCTAGCCCCGTCGTCGCCGCCGCCCAAGGGACCGGCGCTGTACTACGTCCAAAGCCCCTCGCGAGACTCGCGCGACGACGGCGACAACAAGTCGTTCTCGATTCCCGCGACGCCGAGATTCGTCAGTCCGACGGAATCGCCGTCGCACCCTTCCTCCGTCCGCCACTCGAGGAACTCGTCGGCGAGCCTATTGTCCGGGCTATTCCGTTCCTACTCGGCTCGAAAAGGGGGGCAGAGAAAGAGGATCGACAATGAGAAGGGCTGGCCAGAGTGTAACGTGGTCGTGGAAGAAGGGAACTACGATGAGTTCGACGAAGAGGGAGGTAATAAGCCGTACAGTAAGTGTTGTAAGGCTCTGATTACTCTACTTGCGTTGGGGACGTTGTTCGCCGTGTTTTGCCTGATTTTGTGGGGCGCTGGGAAGTCTTACAAGCCTGAAATTTCTGTCAAGGTAATTCTGAATTTCTTCCATGGTTTTGATCTTTCGTTATTGCTTGAGATTTAGGGCCTTGATTGAATCACATATCAGAGATAATTTGGGTTTGGAAAAAACCATGGAATTCACCAGCATTATAGCTTTTCATGAAATCCCTTTTATTCAATGCAAAGATTCTCGAGGGTTCCAAGATTTCAGCCTTACTATTAAATTCAGATTGTTAATAGGCAGATATGCACACATAGACAAGACAGCATATGACACAATGCATATGTTGTTCTTGCACTTTGTTTTAATTTCTGTCAGCTTTAAAGAAGTTTTGGATTTCTACTCTTGCGTTCATTCAACTGTAACCTTCTCCCCAGAGCTTGATTGGGGCAGAGAATAACATTTGGTTTCTTGATCATTAGCTTTTCATGAGATCCCTTTATGCGATGCAAAACTCCCATTGACTACTGCATAGTTCCCCATTGAACACAATGCATATGCGTTCTTTCACTCTGTTTGAATCTCTCTCACCTTTAAAGTTAAAGAAGTTGGGATTTCTTTTGTATTCTAATGTAGAGCTTGATTGTGGGCAATCTATACGTTGGCTCGGGCGCAGACTTCACGGGCGTGCCCACGAAGATGCTACATTTCAGCGGGACTTTGAGGATCAGCGTCTACAATCCCGCAACGTTCTACGGAATCCACGTCAGTGCATCACCCGTCAACCTCATCTACTCAGACATCATCGTCGCGAAGGGAGAGGTAATCTCGTAATAACTAATAAGCCATTCGTCGACCAAAATAATCAAGAATGTGTTGAGATTCTAAGTTTGACTTTGTCCCACATCGAATAATTCAATCTCTTCAAGCCACTATTTATATAAGAGACTTTTTCCTCCTATCACCAATTGGTTTTAGGAAAGACCCAATCAGAGCAATTTTCCGCTAGCTGTCACTCGATTGTCCACGTGTTAGGTCAGTCATGCCACACGAATAATTCAAGGTCTTCGAAACACTTTGTCTATCAAAGGGCTATCTCCTCCTATCACCAATTTGTTTTAGGAAGCACTCGTCTATTTCTAATGCTTTGGCCTGTGTAATACAGATGGAGGAGTACTACCAGCATCAGAAAACGCACAGAAACGTGACTGTGAGCATTGAAGGAACGAAGGTTCCTCTCTATGGGGCGGGATCGAACCTCGTTATTACAAGCGACGGAGTCGAGGTTCCTTTGATGCTGGAATTTGAGGTGAGAACGAGGGGAGAGGTTATCGGTAAGTTGATCAGAATGACCCATCGAAGGAGAGTTTCGTGTTCGTTGAACGTAGAATCGACGAACGGTAAGCCAATTAAGCTCAAGAAGGAGTCTTGCAGTTACTACAGCTGAGTGGTGGTGAGTAGTTTTGTTATGGCGAGGAGACTTTGTGTTTTCCCTATATAGATTATGAGTAGATATACTCGATTGCTATTCACCGCCCCCTTTTTCCTAGTCACCGCCCCCTAAAGGGCTGGAAAAAGACAATTTTGCCCTTATGATATTTAAATTAATTTAAAAAAAGAAAAGGGCCTATTTTCACGACTGGTAAGCCAAATTAACGTAAAACATTGTTCGAATTTCAACTCGACCGAAAGAAAAAAAAAAAAAAAATCGACCAAAATCAATTTTCGGTCAGTACAGTACTGACCGAAAATTGATTTTGGTCGATTTTTTTTTATTATTATTTATTTTGATTATTTATTTATAATATTTATTTGGATTATTTATTTGTATATTTTATTTGGATTATTTATTTGTATTATTTATTTGGATTATTTATTTGTATATTTTATTTGGATTATTTATTTTTATTATTTATTTGGATTATTTATTTGTATATTTTATTTGGATTATTTATTTGGATTATTTATTTGTATTATTTATTTATATTATTTATTTGGATTATTTATTTGGATTATTTATTTGTATATTTTATTTGGATTATTTATTTTTATTATTTATTTGGATTATTTATTTGTATTATTTATTTATATTATTTATTTGGATTATTTATTTGGATTATTTATTTGGATTATTTATTTGTATATTTTATTTGTATTATTTATTTTTATTATTTATTTGAATTATTTATTTGTATATTTATATTCGAAACGGAATAAATATGCAAAAAAATATTGAAAACATATATAAAATCCGTCCGATACAATAAAAGATAAAAAAAACAATAGCAACAGCGTCAAGGGGCCTGGCGCCACCGGTCGTTGATGTCATTCAGCCTGTGTCGGAACTCGTCCGTACGCGTCGTTTCACCACGATGCAGACTGGCTAGCATGTCCGAACTCAAGCTGTACATCGTGCTGTACCACTGCACATAGCAATAATACGTACGATTACACATATAAATATAAAAAAAATCGACATAAGATTTAATTACGTACGTAGTCGGCGTGGCTGCGCGGGGGTATGCATGCCGATGAGGATCCCTGCTCCGTCGAAAGCAGGCGAGGATGAGAATGCATCTCATACCAGTCCATGTACCCTCCAACGGTTTCACCAAGGTACTGCGCGGTGGCACGATTGAGGTACGAGAGGTTGAGGATGGAGGCGTACGGGAACTGACGCCAAGCATGTTCTGCTGCATCGACAGAATGATGCACCTTATACCTCGTCGGGTCTGCTGGCATGACCGCCTTCCGTGGCGGATTCATCGGCGGCGGGATGACCTGCACGTACCCCAACTGGCGCAACACTCTCGAGGGCGAGTAGGGCTCAACGATGTCGCGATATATAACCCATCCCATGAAAATCGTCCTCAGCTGCTGCGACATTGGATCGGGACCGTACGGCAGCCAAGCAACCTGAAAACATTTAAAAAATTGTATATCATCCCACGAAAATATAGACTTAAATTGTTAAGATACCTCGCTTGCAGACATGACATCTATCTGACGGTGGATAGCAATCAAGCGGTGGACCGTCCGCTCTGGCTGACATGTAGACCACATGCGTGATCGTGCCTCGCCAGGCTCCACATGATGGGGGAGACGGTGTGGGCGGAAGCATGGGAAGTACTCGTAGATCCACGCCTGCAGTAACGAGAGGCACCCAGCTAATCCCCTCGCATCCGCCCTGCTTGCCATGCCAAGCCGGCGATAAAGGTAAGCGAGAACGGCCGAACCCCACGAGTAACCACTGGCAGAGGGCAACGACCGGTAAAACTCGTGCATGATGTCCGGCTTCACCCGGCTCCCGCTACCGTCGACGAACAGCGTCGACCCCAGCAGAATCCACAACCAAGCGATGGCCTGCAACCCCGCCGGCCGCCTCTCCAACATCTGCTGCATCACGTCGTTAATCAGAAGCCCACCGCCTCTCCAACCCTCCCTGAGCGCGTCCGCGGAGATGCCCATAATCTCCCTCGCCGCCATCATCTGGTCGCCGGCGTCTGGTGTCCCCGATACCGTCGTCCCGTCGATCGGGATACGCAGGATCTGCTCGACGTCGTGGAGCATGATCGTCATCTCCCCCCACGGCATGTGGAAGGTGTTCGTGTCTGGATGCCAGCGCTCCACAAAAAGCGCTGAGTAGAGGCTGGTCCAACTGACCCATCATAGCATCCGTGAGGTGCGCAAGCCCCGTGCCATCGATCTGGCTCTGCGTCTCCGGCGGGAACTTGGAGTACCAATTCTTCAGCTTCCCAAGCACTAACGCCCGCTGCTCGCACTTCAGCAGGGGTCTCTCCTCACCCGTCCAGATGCGTGGCGCGATGTGCCCCAGATAACTACGGATCACCTCGTCATCATATGGACCACCGGGCCGTGGCCCCTGCACCTTCCACGAATCGTCATCTGTGACCCTGGAGCGCTTGCTCCCTATTTCATTTTCACGAATAACGCAAAAATAAATTTAATTTCTTTTACGTATTTTAAGACACGACATCGCATGTCAGTTTATAGAGGAGAATGGAATTACCTGAGGAGGCCGGTGGCAGATCGTCGCCGGATGACTCAAACGATGCTCCATCATCCGGAAGCGATGGAGGGGGTCTACTGCTTCCTCCAGGTAGGGTCTTTCCACCCTTGGTCTGTAATTAAAAAATAAATAATACAAATAAATAATCCAAATAAATAATACAAATAAATAATCCAAATAAATAATACAAATAAATAATCCAAATAAATAATACAAATAAATAATCCAAATAAATAATAAAAATAAATAATCCAAATAAAATATACAAATAAATATTCCAAATAAATAATACAAATAAATAATACAAATAAAATATACAAATAAATAATCAAAATAAATAATCCAAATAAATAATATAAATAAATAATCAAAATAAAAAAAAAAATTCGACCGAAATCAATTTTCGGTCGGTACAGTAGTGACCGAAATCAATTTTCGGTCAGTACTGTAACGACCGAAAATTGATTTCGGTCAGTACAGTACTGACCGAAATCAATTTTCGGTCACTACTGTAAGGACCGAAAATCGATTTCGGTTGGTACAGTAGTGACCGAAAATTGATTTCGGTCACTACTGTACCGACCGAAATCAATTTTCGGTCAGTACTGTACTGACCGAAATCAATTTTCGGTCGTTACAGTACTGACCGACAATTGATTTCGGTCACTACTGTACCGACCGAAAATTGATTTCGGTCGAATTTTTTTTTTTCTTTCGGTCGAGTTGAAATTCGAACAATGTTTTACGTTAATTTGGCTTACCAGTCGTGAAAATAGGCCCTTTCCCTTTCCTAGTCCCTGTCGGCGATCCATTGCGATTTCAGTATTTTTTTTGTTTTTGTCTGATTTTCGATATGTGATTTGAAAAGTGTTGTCTGGAGAGAGCTTTAAATAGATATTTTATTGTTTATTATAATTTTCTCTTTTTAAAATAATTTAAAAATCATAAGGGCAAAATCGTTTTTTTCCAGCCCTTTATGGGGCGGTAACAAGTAAAAAGGGGGCGGTAAATAGTAATTCCCGTAGATATATAATAAGGAAGTTTGTGCAATGGGGCTAAATCGTATGAAATGATATGATGATAAATCCAATGAATGAATGAATATTAGGTGGATAAATTTTCTTACTAGTATTGGTAATTTAATGTTTAGTAGAAATGCAATATAATTTCTTTTAATTAATATACATGTAAAATAGATACTCAAACTGTGCTAAAATGATACCCTCAACCAAACGGGTACCTATATGTAAAACTTTATTCAACTAGGTATTTATCAGACATTAGATTGAACTAATAATATTTTATACTTTTCGGCATGTAAGTATAGATACACCTTATTTGACGTGTGCAAAATTCACTTAGACCAATGTGGATATTATAGTCGTGAATTAAAATACAGTCGATTCTATCCTATTCACTTGGAATTGGAAAGCAATATAATTTCATGAAATTTTCGACTAGTTCCACTACCCCACCTGACTCTGTGAGTGAAATACCCATATATATAAGGCACGTCGCAAATACTCCCGACAAAAAAAAAGAAATACAATAAATAGAAATAGTAAAACGTTTTTTTTTTTTCAATAAAATAAAAAATTAAAAAAACCGGCGATTTTGGAAGTAAATTAACAGGTCAGCTCCTCAACAACTCGTTTCGTCAGCTCACAAATGTTTCATTCATTGATTTATAACACCTTCCAGAGAAAAAGACAATATTAATATTGAACGCCGATGATGGTTTTACCTCGTGCGTTATAATTCTTTTGTAGTTTCAGCTCAGAGAGAGAAAAGCTAGAGGGAGCACGTAGACGATAAATGACCGAAAACCTAAAAGCGATTCGAATTCGATCGCTTCGAATCCCATAAAGATGGAATCATTCAAAGTGATTGCATGAGGTTGCTGTATTTTGAGGATTGATTCCGTAGTTTTCCGATTGGAGGAATAATTTTGGTTGGAGGCGAGGAAAAAATGAGCGGTGACGTGAGACGGGCGGTGAGCGTTAGGGATCTGGTGGAGGAGGCTAAGAAGAGGATCGTATTTCTGGTTGTTTGCGTTTTTGGACTCTCCTATCTCATGTCTTGTAAGTGACTTATTTGCTCTTTTTTTTTATCTGTTTTCCTGTGCGCTTTGGTTCTGAATTTTGATGCGCTTGGCCTTTTTGACATGGCTACTACTTCGGATATTTGGAAAATTGTTGGTGGGTGAGTGTGGCAACAGTTGTTTATTCTGTGATGGATGAATGCTTGTGGCCTGACTTTATTAATTAGATGTGCTTGATTTTTTTTCAATTTTCCCTTTTAGTTCAGCCTAATTAATTATGCTGCTGTAACAAGATAATGTGGTTTGATTCTGTTCTTGGATAAAGATGAAATTTAAGAACTGATGAAGCTATTTGAGGCCAAAACAGATTGATTTTTACTACGGAAATGCCGGGTATCATCATGTCTTGGTTTTACTGGAACGTCTTAATAATAATTATTGAGTTTGCATGAATTCATTGTGGTTCTCGTTGCATTCGCCGGTTTGTGGAATGGTGGTGGATTAGCATATTTGCGCAATAGTGCATGCTTCCCGATAGACACCGGTGGATTTCTGTCTTGATCATCTTATTTGGATATATTTAGTTTAGCGCCAGCATAAGATTATATGGATGCAATGTGTCTCTTCACAACTGAACAAACTTTTCACTGTTAGAAGAAAGGGGCAGTAGAACATTAATGCGTGTACCTGATTTATAAGCATCCGATGACTTTATCACTTGCAAATAAATTTGCGCTTTTGCACTTGTGATACGACAATCTTAGCAATCTAATGCTGATAACACTAACCGTTTTTATTAGTATAATTAGCATTTTCAAGTTGTCTAACTAACATGAAAACAAATTAACAACTTTCACTCAAACTTTCCTTACCATTTCACATGTTCCAACAGGAGCACATGCACATCTTTAGTTTTTGTGACCTCTATTTTGCCTTTATTCCTATTTTCCTTTCAGTGACGAGCCAATCCGTCCTAGTCAACTTTCCTGCAGCCCTATTCTTGATCATTGTTGTTCGGTACATGTCTCTTGATTTTGAAATGAAAAGGAAAGCTTCTACCTACAAGGGTAACACATTACCCCCAAACTCTTCAACGGGAACACCTGACGTGGCTCCTAGAAAATTGGTTCAGAGGTCTAACTGGAGAAGCAAAGTGAATTCCCCAGTTGTTGAGGATGCAATTGACCGGTTGACCCAACATATTGTCTCAGAGTGGGTGACTGATCTGTGGTACTCACGAATAACACCTGACAGACAAGGTCCGGAAGAGCTTGTACTCATAATCAATGACGTCGCCGGAGAGTTTTCAAGTCGTATGAAAAACATCAACTTGATTGATCTTTTAACAAGGTTCAGTTTACATAATTTAATTTATGCTAAGTTCTTGCTTATTTGGCATTGGGTACGATTGTTATCTTAAAGCAACATAGTGCTTTTCCAGGGACATCGTCAGTATCATATCCAGGCGACTTGAGCTCTTCCGTGAGTGTAAGGGGAAGATTAAACAACAATCCAGACTGATGACTTTTGAAGAGAGAGACGTTGAACTCAAGTATGTACTGGCTGCTGAGAACAAGTTGCATCCCATTCTATTTTCTGCTGAAGCTGAGCATAAGGTTTGTCTTTCTGGGTTTATTTCATTATATTGTTAGAAGTACTAGCTACATCTCATGGAAAATAATGCTTATATGTGCACAGATTGAGCTCTAATTATAACATTTTGGACCCTATTATTTAGAAAGAATCACTTGTTAATGTTTGCAGGTTCTCCAGCATGTTATGGAGGGCTTCACTTTGTTTGCATTTAGGCCTGAGGATCTGCAATGCTCTTTGTTTTGCAATATCATCAGGGAACTCCTTGCTTGTGTTGTAATTCGACCTGTTTTAAATCTGGCTAACCCAAGGTAATAAATCTATTAAATTTTGTGTCTAAAAATATATGTTGTCTGTACTCTTTATGTCTGCACATTATTTTTCAGGTTTATTAACGAGAGAATCGAATCTCTGATTATTTCTCGAAGCAAAAGTGATAAAGGCAATAAGGAAAATAAGACTCCACAATCTAGAGCAAGTGGACCTCCAATAATATCATCGGATCATGCTTCACCTAATGTAGATCCGTCTACAAAGGGTGTTGAGTTGGTACAGTTAAAGAAAGATCCGAATAACAAAACTGCATCTGATAATGCAAAACAAACAACCCTTTCTAAGGATCCTTTGCTCTCTATGGATACACGGTCCACTCGCTCCTGGAGTTCGCTGCCAGAAACCCATAGTGGTGAGGGAAGAGATATTCACCATCAGCAATCTGGTGTAGAATGGGGTGATAATATAGATAAGCTTTCGCGGAGGAAGACTGTGGCATTGGCACCAGAACACTTTGAAAACATGTGGACAAAAGGAAGAAACTACAAAACAAGCGAAGACGTAAATCAGCTGCCCCATACTTCTCAAGGGAACTCTTCAGCAGTTGTGATTAATCCATGGGATAAGTCAAAGGTTCTTCAGAAGAACGGGGAGTCTAATAGAGGCCCAACGCCTATTAATACTTCTACGCAGAACAAATCGTCTAAAGAAAGCTGGGGGTCTGCTGTTCTTCAGGAAGCAGACGTAAATGAAAGCACTTCAGATGAGGGTGATTCCCGGAGCAGTGGTTATACCGAAGATGATGAGAGCAGCAATATTACAGGTCTCAACTCACCTAGTGTTAGAGTTTGGGATAGCAAAAATAAGGCAAATGTTAGTCGCATTCATCATCCTCTCGAAACGTTTGATGGGAAAAAGAGTAGAAAGATGGGTAAAAGTATCCAACACACCAAGAGATCGAGTAGAGCTAACTCAACAAATAAAAGGTCAAGGTCTAGCAATCATAACGGGAATATCTGGCTAGAAGTTGAAAGAACAAGTTATTTATTAGGAGATGGAAAGGATTTGCTAAATTCTTCCCAAGCAAATTCCAAAGCTGGGGACTCGAGTGATGAGTATGAGGCAGAGTTATTGGGTAGAATTAATAATGGAACCGCGACTACATCCTCTATTTCGTTGGCTTCTATACCTGAAAGTCACAGCCAGGCTTCTAGTTCAGCAAAGACCTCTGTAATTGCCAATCCATTTTATAGACTAAGATCTGAGGTATATCTTAATTGCTGAAAATTTAATGTGCTTCACTGTGCTTCTCCAAATTTTAAAGGCTGTTCTGTGCAGGTATTTGGTGCCAACATTGTTAGAAGTGGTTCCAAAACATTTGCTGTATATTGCATATCTGTTACTGACATTAATAACAACAGTTGGTCCATCAAAAGAAGGTAACTAAGACATCTATTGACGTTAGATTTTCCTGTTCAAGAGATTGATTGATACATCTCTTCTAGAGGATATATTATGTCCGATGTTATGTAAATGTTGACTCTAAGCGATGACAAATTGGTAGTAGTCTATATATTTTGCAACTCCTATTAGCTCATTGCTTTTCTCTGTCAGATTCCAGCATTTTGAGGAACTGCATAGGCGTCTTAAAGAGTTTCCCGAGTATAATCTACATTTGCCACCTAAGCATTTTCTGTCGACTGGTCTGGATTTATTCGTCATTCAAGAGCGGTGTAAATTACTTGACCAGTACTTGAAGGTTATACTTTTTCCATCTCCAGATACAAATGTGTTCCTATCATTTCCGAGTTTTACCATTGTACATATTTTCAAGCATGCATTCTTTAGTCTAGTTATTTATATATTCGTCAACTTGACTATCAGTTCAATCTTAAGTTGTTTTACTACTTAATGGAGCGATGGAGAGCTGTTCATTACTGTTTAAGATGATGTTGCTTTTTCATTTCATCTTTTAAATTAATTTTGAGTGTGTAAGTCCTTCTTCAGGACAGAGAAGCAAGTTGGTTACTTAAAGAATATCTAAGGTCCCATTATTCTCACTTAACCTTATGTTGTTAAAAATCAAACAGGCATCTTTGAATATACTTGGCGTCTTTACTGCATTATTTACATGATTGTCATGTCCGAGCACTTCAGTGTAATAGCTTTCTTGTTCTAAACCTTACTAAGTTTCTGCGTGTTGACAGAAGCTTCTGCAGCTTCCAACTGTTTCTGCATCCATTGAAGTTTGGGATTTCCTTAGTGTTGATTCTCAGGTTTGACAATTTAGCTAACATCATCTGGTTCAATTGAGCTTTCATCGTAATGTATTCTTACATATACAAAATTCTGTTTATTTTTATGCTTCTGCAGATGTATAAATTTGCAGATTCATTATCGATTGTTGAAACTCTTTCAGGTGAAGTCTCGGAATGCCACAGGCTTTGATCTTTGCTTTAACCTTTAAATTTTACCTTTTTTTTACTCATTGTTTCAGTTGACATGAGAGAGCACCTAACTAATGTTGGACAGAAGTTTGATTTCTCATCCTCACGAAAAGATAATTCGAGCAATGAAATCAAGGAGCCGGCATCGCTGATCAAGGAGAATCACGTATCTGATAGGTCAAGACCGAAATCAAATGGCGGGGTTCTTTCTTCGTCAAAAATTCCTGAAAAAGAAATAAGAAAAGCTTTTGAGGACTCGAGCAGTGACTCGGAAAATCCAGATTACAATGAAACAAATTCGTCTAGTAATTTGGAAAGAGCAGTTAAGACAGACAAGAGAGCTCCACATTCAGTTGTAAATAGAGAAGACCCTTCTTCTGATCCAAACCTTCCTAGTGAGGTCTTGCTCTACTCTACTCCATTTATCTTCATGTTTCCGAAAAAAGGTCTCGAATTTTAACCCTGACACTTTCTTACATCAAAATTTTCACATATTTTTCTGCTTTCAGTGGATTCCCCCAAGCCTCAGTGTTCCCATATTAGATTTGGTTGATGTCATTTTACAGCTTAAAGATGGTGGCTGGATCAGGTAAGTTTCTCGATACATGCTTCACTTAGTAGAGAGAGTTGTCTTGTCTTGTTCGCATGTGAAAATCGATTTTTTTTCTTGGATTCGCAAATATGCACTGACTGAATATGTTCAGGAGGAAAGCTTTTTGGATAGCTAAGCAAGTTCTACAACTGGGCATGGGTGATGCTTTCGACGATTGGTTAATTCACAAAATTCAGATTCTACGCAAGGGATCAGTTGTTGCCTCTGGCATCAGGCGACTCGAGCAAGTACATACATTCACGATCAAGTTTTATTTCATTATAAACTATCCATTTGGGGCGTATTTCCTCTGATTGTCTATATAATTGAACTACTGTGTGTACGGTAGATTCTATGGCCCGATGGGATATTCCTAACAAAGCATCCAAAACGTACGCAACCTTCATCAGACTCATCGCCTAAAGCAGAATGTGCCCATACACCAGAGGAGGTGCAGCAAATGGAAGCTGAGCGACGTGCCAAGCTTGTATATGAACTAATGATTGGTAAACCAACTTTTTCTTTTCTTGGTCTATTTGAAATTGGTTGATGTTACTCGAAATATGATTTTCCTTTTCCCAGATAAGGCGCCATCTGCTATCGTAGGCCTTGTTGGACGCAAAGAGTATGAACAATGTGCGAAAGATCTTTACTATTTCATCCAGGTTGTATCTCTGTTCTTGAAACTAAACGCTTTTTTTAAGTATGTATGATCTCGTTTTGGAAATTAGGGTTGTTAAAAATACGAACTAATTGATCTGCTGTAAAAAAAACAGTCGTCGATCTTCATGAAGCAGATGGCTTTCGATCTTCTTCAGCTGCTGTTTTTGTCGGCATTTCCCGAGCTTGATTACGTCTTCAGACAGTTGGAGGACGAAAAGGAGAGATTTGGGGAACCGAAGCTCAAGTAAGGTATAAAAACAATCCTCAGTTTTGTTTTGCTCTTAGTTACTCCAAAACCAAATACAAAGAGAGTCATTCCGTTGAGAAGAAAAGGAAAATTTGAAGTACTTGTAAATGTACTTGGGGCTCATCACAACACAACAATCTGCACATTGAAAGTAGAAAGCAAGCAAATTCATTCTTGTTTCATTTACATTTTGTTTTCAACTAGTTTCATGTGAATATTTTGTAATCCTTTGCTCTCCGTCGTAAATATACGAAGAACGCAACTCTATAAAACTTTCCGAAGAATTTCCAAGCCGAAAGAAAGCGTAGTCGTGGCCTATAACAAGCGGCTTAAATCATATGTACCATAATTCCCATTTTCTGTCCTTATTAAATTGGATATCAAAAATATGTACCATGATTCTTATGATTATCGAAAAATATTTAATATGGATATCAAAAATGAATAAATTGGATGTGTTTATTTATTTTTATCATATAAATTACATGAAATAACGATGATTTTATGATTTGATGGAATGTAGGATTAGAAGAATTAATAATAAAAAAGAATTATGAACCACAAGATTTAAAATTCAACGGAACTGATCTTTCGGGACACATAGGAGAACATAATTTGTGAGACATATGCTTTCATAAGACAAGCGAGCAAGTGATTTTTTCATTTTAATTTCCCTTTAAGCTTTACATCGTACCAACTAAATTCTTCTGACATTAATGAAAAAGCTATCGTTCCCGGGCAAAAAAACGTTTAATAAACTGAAAAAGAAAACTGTAAATGAATTTGTATTAACCAATTGGGTTGTGTTATTACCAAGGGTCTGTTACAAATAGATAGAATTAGGATCCATTCGTGCAGAATTCAACGCGGACAAGAAAAGAAACATGTAATTATAGGCATCAAACTATTGTCCATAACACACTTCCAATTGCATGTTGCCATTCTTGATTTTCCAATTGTATGTTGCCATCTGTTAGATAATTTATATTATATTAATTTAATAAATTAGGTGAATGAGGATAAGTTGGTTTTTGGAGTGGTTTTGGAGTGGTTTGATGGAGTGGTTTAAACCACTCCTCAAACGTGTTTAGTCATTGAATTAAAAAACAAATTATTTTTATTTTTGGCTATAAATAGGTTCATTAAGGCTAGAACAAAGAGAACACAAGGAAAAGAAAAAAAAATAATACTAATTGTTTCTGCTATCGTTCTTGTTCCGTTCGCCGTCGGTGTCGTTTTTGTGCTAAACGAACGCCGAGTTTTTCGAAGTATCCTGAGAAATAGACGCTCGTTAAAACCTCTAGCACATACGTGAGAGAGCGAATCAATTTTAAGGAAATTGTGTGCTACACAATCTTCGAATATATATTTCTTTTCCCGGCCAACACCATCTTTACCTGCTATTGTGAGCTTCGTTTTAATATTTCGCTGCCCTACGGTGTAAAAGCTCAGAGAGTAATAATGCTCATCTCTCCCAGAGAGAAAATGTTTTTTTTTTTTTTTCATCTTCAATGTGGTGAGGATTAGTTTAACAAAAACTTAGTTTGTAAACACGAATTACTTGTTTTTCTTCTAGCAAATGTTTTGACATTTTGATGGAATGCTATTAGGTTCGTTGCTAAGATCATGATTAAGTCTGGGTAATTTCATGAGAGTTCAATTTGAATTAATTGCAGCGAGTGACAGATTTTCGGGTATCTTCAGGGATTGTTGGAAGTCATTTTCTTTTCTTTTTTTGGTAAACTGATGTATTTCATTTACCACAGTCGCAATAAAAAACAGTTACAGCAAACCAACACTAGCACCACATCTGAACTGGAAATTCACACACACGCTGAAAAATCAATATTCTATCAGCATTCTTTCTGCGGCGAATAGTCTTGATTCGCCACTTCATTTCCCTGCCAAGCACCTGGTAATTTTGTTCCACTGTCCTCGCTTCCAAGCCATTGTACCCTCCGATTTCGTTCACACCATAAATGGTACACCACTAATGTGTACACTGCAATCAAAATGCTATACTGGGCATTTCTTTTTGAGCTCACACTTGCCATCCATGAACATAGGCTACCATAGGATATAAGATTCACATCACACTGCAGCCATATCTGCATTTTTGTAGTTATCATTTGGCTATAACTACACTCCAAGAAGGAGATGTTCCGATGTTTCATCACAGGTTCCACATAATCTGCATCCATGTTCCTGAATATTCATACCCCATTGTGCCAATCGATCCATAGTAAGCAGTCGTTTATGTAGTAGCAACCACAGCACAAAATGACTGCCTAGGAACGCTATACCTATTCCAGATAGCATTGGAGTAAGGGAAGAGGGGGGCTGTGCCTTTCAGCCACTCATACCCCGATGAACTTGAGTATCTACCATCCACAGACATCATCCATTCCCTTCCAACATAGCCCTCTCTAAATTGTTCTTTCAACCTATGCAACTTCTTCCAGTACCAACATGAGTCTGGGCCAGGCAAGTAATCCCAGAAGCAGGCGCCTTTTATGTACACTGCATTGATCCACTTTATCCGTAATGAGTCCCCATCAAGTGTGAGGTCCCAGATTTGCTTCCCTGTAAGGGCCTTATTCCATGTCGCACAATCTCTCAAGTTTAACCCTCCATATTTTTTAGGTCTGCAATACTTGCTCCCAATTGATCAAGTGTGAAGTCATTTTCGTTACTACAAGGATTTATAGTATTTCTGACCTCTTTTAAAAATGTTTTGCTGTTCTTCGGATACAAAGATCTGCTGTTATTTTACAATCTTTTTGAAGTTCTGCTGATTTTTTTTTTTCAAGTGAAGTACCACCCTTTCAATTCATTATCATCTTCACTATGCTTCTTGGCACCCACCCAAACAATGCTTTACTTGACTAGCAAAGTCATCTGTGTCTATCAGTATCTGAATTTTGATGCTCTCAGCTAATCATTTCAGAAGTGGGACAGACCAAAACCTGGAAGAAGGACCAACATTTTCCCTCATTTCAGTCCCATGAAAACTCCATTACCACCACCAATGCCAGCAGATCCCCCCGAAGAAGAAGAAGGAGATGATCCCAATAAGGAGAAAGCCACAACAGTTGTAATAAACTTGACGTCGACAACAGTGCGATGATGTCAGTCAAGAGCAACTACTAAGTGTGCCCTCAAATGAAGGTACACAAGCAAGCTTTGTAGTGTAGTCTTGTTATGTGATGCTGCCCATTATCAACCATTGTATCGTGGATTTTGGATTTTGTGAAGTAGGGTTCGATTTTTTGGAATAGGACATTCTTACGGCTTGAAATTTTATGATTCTTGCTGTGTTTTTGAAGATTTTGGACAGTTCGTTTGTAATGTCGGAAAGTTGAGTGTAATAATTAGTCTCGAAATATCGATTTTCTTGAAGGAGATTCAATGGTTTTGGTCCTAAAAATTCAAATCTCATTCCGGGAAACTCAGTATTTCACTGCCTTGTTTAAGTCTACAATAAACGAGAGCGCATCAAAGCAAAATGTTGAGGAACGAAAAATTTATATTACAAAGACGCAATAAACGATAGATGTCCATTTCCCATTGTGTTACGTTACACAAGTCACCAATTCAACGATGAGCCCAGAATTTAACAGACTGAGAACAAAAGTGCAACATGAAACTGAAACAAGAATACGAGGGAATCATTTTAACTCATTTCTTGCCACTTTTCTTCAAGCCCGAGCCTCCGAATGCTCCCTTCTGTTGAGCCTTTGCCTTGAGCTCCTTCAGCGCCTGTCGAGGGCAAGGAATCGAAGGTAAGTTACGTCATGGAACCGAATTTAACCATTGAGAGAGAATGAACAACAAACAATCCTTTTAGAAACAGAGTTGTACCTTTTCTTCTTCTTTCTTCTTCTGAATATTGGCCTTGTCAATCTGCAAAAAGGATATATATTACCGCTATAAAGGTGCCAAATCCAAAACAAAACAGAAACGCAGTGACACACACATGAAGATCAAACACAATCCCTGCGATTAGTACGTAATCTGATCAATTGGGTGACCCATGAAAGATGTTTATTCAACGTTTCATGCCTTGCAGTGAAACCTATTTCCTCAGAAAAATCTTACCCAATTCCTCAATCGTAATAAAAATCTGTGGCATATAGGAATACTTGCAAAAAATTCAAACGTTTGCATTACGAATCATTATCTATCTAATTGCAAAAAGCTAGCACAAAAGATCAAATACGCATCGAACACAAATCAATTGCTTTGATAATCATACATCGTCGTATTCTTTCTTCTCAGCCTTGGGCTGCTTCAAAGGCTTCGCTTTCCCACCTGTTTACAGAAGAACAGACACGTAAAATCGAGATTCAGCCTTTTTCCTTCATCTCATAACCAAAAAAAGGAAATCGAAACACAATAAAATCCTGAAATCATGAATATCTTCATCCCCATGATTCTATTTACCTAGCTTGGAAGACATGGTCGATTCGCAGGGTTAGGGTTTCGCCGAGATCAAGAAATAAGCTTGGAAAACGATACGGAAAGAGATAATGAAAAGGTTCCCCAACCCAATTACGCAACTATTTCCCCTACTTTGGGCTGATTTTCTTTTCATTTTATAATGGGAGTCCGTTGCTTATTTACCATTTTACCCTTCCTTTTCTCCAATTTTTATTTTCCCCTATTCTATTATGATAAACCGTCAATTGCTATGGTATGTATCAATTGACCAATTTTTTCTACATATATTAAAAAAATAGGCTACACTTATTAAACCACATACCTTCCATAACCTTCTATTTAGTATATTATTTATTAAAACTATTTAATAATAATTAACTTTATTTTATTGCACGCACGTAGAATGTGCGAGAAATACTAGTTTCTATAATACTCCCTCCGTCCCAAACCATTTTATACATTTTACTATATTGTGCGTCCCGCTGTCTTTTGTACATTTCCTATTTTAGCAAAAAACCACCACAAACAATCAGGGCCCGTTTGCTATCACATATTAGTAGAACTGTCAAAATGGCACGCGGCCCGCCCCGCCCTGCCTATGGGGCGGGCTGGGCTGGGATTTTTAAGGCCCGCCAGGAGGCGGGCCTAAACGAGCTAGCCCGTGCGGGCAGCGGGCTAGGTGGGGCGGGGCGGGCCGGCCCTGCAATTTATTTTAATTGATTTATTTTATAAATTAAATATATATTTATTTAAACAGAGAAATTAATTAATAAGTTTATTTATAATTAATGATGCATTTATTAATTAATACATAATTAATGTATATTTAAATATTATAATTAAATAATTAATGATGAATTTATTAATTAATACATAATTAATGTATATTTAAATATCATAATTATATAAATTATTATTAATTAATTAAAAAGTTTAAATAAAAAAATTAAAAAAAAAATTCAAGGCGGACGGGCTGGCCCGCCAGGCCCGCGGCCCGCTGGCGGGGCGGGCTGGGCTTTAGTTTTGAAGGCCAGCCACATTCGGGCCAGCCCGCCCCGCCAAACAGCGGGCTTTGGCGGGCGGCGAGATTGACAGCTCTACATATTAGGCCTTATAAAATAAATAATAATAGATTATAGTGTGTTTGGTTTGCATATTCAAGCCCGAAATTAATTCACAAGCCCGCTAAGCCCGATATAAAATAACCTAGGGTTGCGTTTAGTTTCCAAGACGGGAAAAGGCCGTATTAAATAAAGCCCAAGCTAGAAAATGGGATACTAATATCATCCAAAACATGTTTAGTTTGATTTACTGGAACCATTTCTTTTACATGCAAGTTTACCTTTTTGACCCTCAGATAAAATTACATCACGCTCACGCAAACACAGAAAATTCGGGGAACTTCTGCAAGATAAAAAGCATCAAAGCTCCGTGGATTTTCAATAGAAAGTCAAACTGAAACCTATATCACTCCGAAATTAGCTCTCCAGTTCAAAAAACTCGAATTAATCATTGTGCTGCTTGTTCCCCTGCTTCGAGCCATGGCCTTTGCCGCCTCAAGTTAGTAAGAACGTCGCCAAAGGACATCAGCACGTCGTTTGACACCTCGCTTTATGGCCATATGAGACATGAGGTGAAAGGTCAAAATTTCTTCGCCCACGCAAACCACGCTTGAAGAGACCACGCGACGCTTTTCTTTGGGGCTATGTTGTACGAGACTTTGCTATTTCTTATGGGCGGACCACCCTTGAGCTCGCCGCGGAACGCTTCACAGTTTCTTTTTGCGTGGATTTCGCGATTGCAGTAGGATTTTGAACAATTTCATGGGTATTATAGACTTTTGACAATCAATAGGGGGGTTGGATAAATTATCTGGTCCAGACCCGTTGGATTAATAGTAGTTGGTATGCATGTTTATAGTAGCGTGCCGATAATTACAGCGGGCTTTATATTGAGACCAATATCAGAAACTGGACAAGATTGCTTAAGATAAAGATGGGCTTATCTCATCATATCAGGCAAAGTAAACGCAGCCTTAGTAGATGGGTAAGATAAATTATCACGGGCTTACTAAAATAAATTTGTATTGGGCTTTTATTATGAGTTTATAACCAAACAGAGCATCAATATAATAATATTAAATATTCTTAAAAGACGTGTCAAAATTACACTTTTTTACCTTTTAATTGTACTATATTATTAAAATATTCAGTTTCTTAAACATCGTGTCACATACCAAATGCCCATAACCCTTTGGGACAGAGGGAGTAACATAATCGAATCTTATAATTAATTTCAAAATAGGGGTATTTTAATGATTTACAAAAGGGTACTACCATTCACACCCCTACATCCCCTTAATTTTTATATTAAATAGTATAAATATAATAAAATATATAGGTTTTTTATATGTTTTAATTACAATTTTAAGTGAAATTAAGTTTACTAAAACTAGTGCTGTCAATGTGGCCCGCGGGCCAGACTGCCCCGCCCCACCAAAAGGGCGGGGCGGGCTTCGATATTTTAGCCCCGTCCAGCCCGCGCGGTCGCGGGCTTTGGCGGGGCGGGGCGGGGCGGGGCGGGCTAGCTCGTCTTAATTATGTATATATTATATTAATATATATTATATAGATAATAAATATATAATTAATTAGGTAATCTATTCTATTATATAATGGCTCTAGGGGTGATAAAAACTGCCGATTTTGTATTATTTGGTCTGCCAATTCAATTTCAATCATGGCCGTTCGTTAGATTGTGGAGCAATCTCAACCATCACAAATCTTAAGAATAATTAAGAATTAATAAAAAATTAAAATAAAACCCCACGTTGGCACGGCAGTTGAGTCATACCGTACACAACTTTCAAACAATCACTTCCTTTCTACAATATAAATCGAGATCTGAGAGAATATATGGTGAATTTTTGCTGCGGATCTTTCTTTGTCGAAGGTATGGCCAACGGTTTGTCGATTATTTTCCACTGCGTATGTTAATTCGTCTCAATTGATGCACCTGGTAGATAGGCCGAGAATCCCACTTTATCATCTTCTCTGGGGGGGTTTACTATTATCTTAGCGCTTTTTTTTCTGCCATTTGTTGAAGGTTTTCTTTTTGCTTTGGTGTTCTTCGCGTTTTATCTGTAAAACAATGGACCTCGAAACGTTTACTAAGATCGAAGAAACCGTCGTGGAGGAAAAGGAGAAGTGCGTGAAGAGAGGCGAAAGGGAGTACGACGATGTGGGCGGGCTTCTTATTTGCTGCGTAAGCGATCCGGTTTTTAAATTCGTTGCAAATTCTTTTAATTTCATGCGTTGTTGTGTTTGATTTTGATTTCCATTTTTCCTATGCCTTCTTTGTGGGATTTTTGGCTGTGTAATTTGATTATGGTTTTTTAGATTTGTATATGTGACTGTAAGGTATATGTGGTGACGACGGCGAGCGGATTGAGCATAGTTGATTCGCCTCTTAGGTGTTTTCCAAGGCTGTGAAGGCCGTACATTGCTAGCGCGATGGCTGACATCCATGGCCAGAACAGCCATGTCCATCTAAAGTACATCCAAAAGAATGGGTTGAAGAGCATATTCTGAGGCCACTTTGATACGGCGATTGCGAGGGATGCGATTACGCACCACTTGGCGATCTTCACTGGGTTGAGCTGAGAAAGGGCCGATTTCACGGATTCCCAGGAGAGGTCTTTTACGCTTGAAGAAGCCGATGAGTCCAGCAGGAAATCTAGGGTTTGGCTATTTGCTGAAACATCTATAACCAAGCCGAGTAAGAAGACCAATATCGCCAGCGGCGAGCTACTTTTGATCGCAGGTCATCAACCATGAGAGCTAAGGTCACTAGAAATTCGATGATTGATTCATTAGCAGTTCACTTTTCTATGTGGAATTGACCTTATTTTTCCTTTTTCTTTTTTGGTTTGGTTCGGGTGTGTGGTTACAGTGGAAGAAGAAGCATGAAACGCCGAAAGATGGGGCAGAGATCTAAGTAGATTTGATGTTTCCATCTCGAACTTGGGTGTTACCTTATGCCCTTTTGCCTTCTTAGTTTAATTGTTATTTTGAGTTGCTGGGATGATTAAATCTGTAAGAGAACCTCTTTCCCCACCTGAAGTTGCTGCTTTTGACTAAAATCTGAATTAATTGGCCGAATTATCCATCGAAGACTGCGTTCAAGTGGATGAAATTTTCCATTGTTTTGATTTGTAAATTCAAAAATTGTAATGAAACCTCTATACTTTTATAGATTGACATTTTGTTATCTTAAGGTGTTATGTAAATAGTCCATGGTATTCTTATTTAGACGTGGATACTTCATCTTATCACTTACCTCTCGATTGTATTTGTAACATTCATGTTTGTTATAGTTTGAAAAAAAAAATGTTGGTTGCACAGGTGTAGATTGTGCACGGTTACTAGTGTAAATAATGATTCATCAATTATATCTAATTAATAACATATTCATTATCAACCACATAATTAATAGCATACTTATCCGTAATTTTTAATAAATACATAATTAATAGAAAATTATTAGTAAATTAAAATTTTAAATTAAATTAAAAATATTAAAAATTATTTTACAGGCGGGCGGGCCTGGCCCGCCAGCTCTCTTAATTATATATATTATATAAATATATATTATATAGATAATAAATATATAATTAATTAGGTAATGTAAATAATGATTCATTAATTATATCTAATTAATACCATATTTAGTATCAACCACATAATTAATAGCATACTTATCCGTATTTTTTTAATAAATACATAATTAATAAAAAATTATTAGTAAATTAAAATTTTAAATTAGTTTAAAAAATATTAAAAATTATTGTACAGGCGGGCGGGCCTGGCCCGCCAGGCCCGTGGCCCGATGCGGGGCGGGGCGGTCCCCATTTTTTTGGCCCGCCATGGCCCGCCCCGCCAGATGGTGGGCTTTGGCGGGCGGCGGGCCAGCCCGCCCCGCCCCGCCAAATTGAGAGTACTAACTAAAACAAATAAATTATTATAAAGAGTTGTTATTAAATTATTGATAGTGTTGAACTAAAATTCTTCTTCTTTACCTCTTTTCTTTTATTTTTTCTATATTTTTTCTTCTTTTCTTTTATTTTCCCCTTTTTTTATTTCAGGCGGGATAAGTTGGGCCAGGCCCTCAGGCTTCGGCGCGTAATGGGGCCTGCCCTGTGGCCCGTTTGACAGATCTAGTTTGAATTATACAAGTTTTCTAATTAAATAAATTTTTAATTATAAGTTAAAATATAAAATAATTACTTACTAACATTAAAATCTTTTTTTTTAACTGGCAAGTATTTATTTAATATTACTTCACATTTTAATTAAATTATTAATATTAAAACTCCTTTTTTTCCTTTTTATATGGGGCATATAATTGGTAATAGTTAATGTTTACTCTATATATTAATTAGGGGTTCAAATATAAAAAAAGGGGTGCCAGTAGAATTATCCTTTACAAATTTACTTATCTTTACTTTTTCAATAAAGAGTTTAAGCAGGATAAAATTATAATGTAATTTGATCCGTCAATTTACTTTATTTAATAAATATATTTTACTAATAAAATTAAATGGAAATCAGCCACTAACCACAACCAAAGGCATTAATGATAGGTTAGATATCTACATTTACTTAGAGCATCTCCAACCCAGATCATAAAAATATAGTTAGTTTTTACACAATAATACAATTGCTACGATGTTTTTACTCCAATCCAACTCATAAACTCTATTGTATGTACTAGTTTTTACTTAACCTATTAACTCTATTTCCTCCACTAAATTCAATTCACATCTATTACTATCATAATGACTTATTAAACTTTATATTAAAATGATTGAAGTCAACATATTATAATTATTAATATTTAGAAATTAAATAAACTATAAAATATGGCATATTATTTAATTATAATTTTTATTAAATTAAAAGGAAAATATCATAAATAAAAGAAAATTAAAATTATTTTTACTTTTATTATTATATGATTATCAAATATTTTAAATATAATTAAAATTTATTTTATTCAATAAATAGAAATTACAACTCTATTTTAGAGTTGAAAATTGTATGTACTTATAATTAGAGTATCTCTGCTGATCAATGCAATATTAATGTTAAATATAGAGTCTCGTTGGAGTAGAGACCTACTTTATTTTTGTGTTTTACAAAAAAATAAATTACCCATTGAATATTCTCTTAATATTATATACAACATACGATATATATATAAGCACGTGTTAGAATGTGCTCAACTACGAGTATATAGTAAAACCAAACTCCATTATTTCTGATTTAAATTCAATTTAATTACAATAAAACTCAATATAGTTTTCAACGCTAAAACTTCCTCTCGACTCGATATGTCTTAGAGACGAGTCTGAGTAATCAGCTCGAGCTTCGTCGCTCAGCTTATTTTGACTTTATTTTATATTCAAAATTTTCGAGAGGCAAACTCAAACTTTCCAGATAAACGAGCTCATGAGCCGAGCTCTGAGTCGAAAATATGGCCCATAATGCAAAGCCCAATTAAGAAAAGGCCCATATATTCCCTCTACTAATAGTTAATATATTGGTGCATATATGCATATGTATTGATCGATGTTACAAGTTACAACTCGATAGTTAAAAAAGTCGATGTAGATGGCCATTATTTTCGTTAAAGGGCATTTTTTGGTTGACGATTTGCAAGTGGGCAATCATCAAATCAATTTTGTCTCAATCGCTTTTAAAGCTAATAGCTAGCTAGTTCATCATCACATGTCGTAAGATTATTGTACTAAAACGAATCTTGCCATGCCAATATAACATTGTCAGAGACATTACAATTACAATATATTAATATACTATTAATTTTGCATACTCAAACGCGCGTGTGATATAATATATAAATGTATCATATTATAATTATAAAAGAAAAAATTGACTTATAACAAAGTTAATGGTATAATAATAATTAACTAACAATACTAAGTAAGAGTAGTGAGTGCTTTTCTTCATATTTTATTTAATATTTTTCTAATAAAACTTAATTGACAATCTAGCTTGACCGTAATAACTTAGATCCCAAAAGGAATCTCGCGCATATTTATCTTTCTATTTATTAAGGGAGAGAGTCTTATGGTAATTGCTCCCAAATTGATCGGGTGGCAGCCTCAAAATTACCATTCTACCCCTAATTCCCTAAATCATTTTTAAATTCTTAAAAATAATATAAAATTAAAAATCCAACATTATAATTTCGTCGATTAAAATTTAAAATATAAATTAATATTATAAATTTATATTGTAATGCACACACATCGGGTGTGCCAAAATACTAGTATAAATAATTATAGGATAACTATATTCGTATATTCAAATGTTGTAAAACGAATGGAATCTGGCAATTAGATCCCAAAAGCATCTTATGTAACTAGCATGCCATTTAGTTTCATTTTGACACCCATTATAGATTATATATTTATTACTTCGTCAACCTTATTGCCCAAAATAAGATCACTTTTTGTATTGAATATAATAACTTAATACTATCAAGTTGGATGACAACTGTTTTTATAATTGATTATATATTATCATAATTCATAAGCGGTTTTAGTAATAAAGAAGCTTGCAATTCGACTTTCGGCTTGGTTATTTTTTATATTAAAATTTTCTTACAATTACCAATTTCTGCGTGATTATCTTTATAATTTTTTTTATTCTTTTCATTACAATTCCTGGACGTCGGCTAAGAAGCAGCCTTTTTCTCGAGAGTCGTCCACGTAAACCTCCACATTTCTCCCAATCTGGTCCTTGAAAACTTTGTCCATCAGCCTCTGGTAAGTAGCATCGGCGTTCTTCAGTCCGAAGGGCATGACAGTGTAGCAGTAGGTCCCTCCGACGGTTATGAAACTTGTCTTTTCTTGATCTTCCTTGACGAGTAGGATTTGGTTGTATCCTTGAAAGGCATCGAGGAAGCAAAGTAGTTCATGTCCCGAAGTGGAGTCTACTAGCTGGTCTATCCGGGGTAAGGGGTAGCATCCTTCGGACATGCTTCATTCAGGTTCCGGAAATCCACGCACATGCGCCATTTGCCCGAAGAATTTGGGACTAAGACCACATTCGAGAGCCACGTGGGGAACTGAACTTCCCTAATGTGGCCCGCTTCTAACAGTTCTTCAACCTGACGTCACGCCTCGACGTCCTTTTCAGCACTGAGATGCCTCCTCTTCTGAAAGATGGGTCGGGTGGTTCGGGAGACATTCAGCTTGTGCTCGATGATTTCCCGGTCGATTCCGACCATATCCCTAGATGTCCATGCGAATACGCCTTTGTTCTTTTTCAGCAACTTGATTAAGTCTTCTCGTAAGTCCCGAGGCATACCCTTGGCGATCTTGACTGTTCCCTTCGGCGGATTGATCATCACTTCTTCAGTCTCTTTTTCCTGGTCTTCTTTTTTGGTAGTTCCGATGGCGTATAGTGTTTCCCTTCCCTTCGGGTGGTCATCCCTTCTGATCCTGGAGGATTTAATCTCCACCCGAACCTCCTCTACATAGCATTTCCTGGCCATTTTGCGGTCTCCCAAGACTTCCCCAACTTTGTCACCCACGGGGAACTTAATCTTCTGATGTAGTGCCGAGGCAATGGCTGCAAACGAAGTTAGGGCCGGTCTTCCGAGGATGATGTTGTAAGGGCTGGTCCCGTTGATGACCATAAATGGCGCGATTCGCGTTTTTCTCATGTCGCCTTCCCCAAGGGTGAGGGGAAGGTGTAAAATTCCCACTGCCTCGATGCAGTGCCCCGTGAAGCCCAAGAGGGCTGTCTCTACTTTGTCCATCGGATAGGCCCCCAAGTCCATCTGATCAAGCGCCTTCTTATATATGATGTTGACAGAGCTCCCGTTGTCGACGAAAACTCTCCCGACGTCATGGTTAGCTACCTCGGCCCGAATGACTAGGGCATCCTCATGGGAGTCATCGCCTCCATGGAAGTCTTCGGGGCCAAAGCTGATCGTGGGTCCCGACCGCTTTCCTCCTATTTTTATCTCGAAGCTATCAAAGCGGCGCACCCCTGCCTTTCTAGCCCGATTGGAATCCCCTCCCGTAGGTCCTCCCGAGATGATGTTGATTTGTCGCGGTGCTGTCCTCTCATGAGGTCTGTGCTGTCCTATCTCTCTGTTATCCTGATTTCGCTGGGCGTCGTTTCCACGGGCCTCGGGCCTCGCCTATCCTCCTTTTCTGGCGTCCTCCTAGGTCCTTCCCTCTGGTTATGAGGTTGGCGGTCTTGTCGGGCATTAAACCGATTCCCCGTCCCAGGATATTTGGGCCTGGTCCCAAACCCGCCTTCTGTTTCAGTTAATTTGGCCCGTGTTTCAGTCAATAGTGTGTCCGTACTCGTGATGGTAGTTGCAGTAGGTGTCAGATATCGGTCGCCTTGGGTTGCCATCAATGTAGGGAGGCCTGCGAAGAAAATCATTCTCCTCACAAATTTCTAAGGCTCAGACTTTATTCACCAGTAGTCTCGGATAATCAGCCCGAGGTATTGTAGGGACAGTAAAAGGGCGATCATCCCTTCGGGGAAACACTCGGCGGTCTTGGTTTTTTGGCGGGCTCTTTCTACGGTCCCGAGGGGGACTCTTGCATTTCCTGTCCTCGGGCTCCCGGGCTTGCGATTCCTCCATCCGAACGTATTTCTCTACCCGAGTCACCAGTTCCTCCACAGTAGTTGGGTATTTCTTCACTAATGATCTGAAGAGGTCTCCGTCCCTCAAGCCGTGATGGAATGCCCCGATAAGTAATTCGGGCGCAATATTGGGGACCTCCATCTTCACTTGGTTGAAGCGCGGAAGGTAATCTCTCAAGCTTTCCCTGTGAGCCTGCTTTATGTTTAACAACTTCACTACGGAGGAAGGGCGTCTCCTACTGCTCGAGAAGTACTTCAGAAAATGGCTGGTAAGGTCTTGAAAGCTCCTGATTTCTTCTGGTGGCAACAAAGTGAACCATTGTTGGGCTCCTTTCGACAGAGTAGTCACGAAGAGCCGGCATTTGACAGGGTCGCTTAGCTGGTACAACGCTGTGTTTCCTTCAAAAGCAGTCAAGTGGTCCTCGGGGGGTCCGGAACCATTGTACTTCCCCATCTCAAAAGATCGGAAGTGTTCGGGCAGGGGGGCCGCGAGCACCTCGGGCGAGAAGGGCGAGGCTCGAGGAAGGATTGGTGCCTCCGGTGGGTTTGTGAGGTTCTGAAGTTGGCGAATCTCCTCTCTCATTCTTTCTAATTCAGCTGCTTGTTGATCGGCGCGCCTTCTCCTATTGGCGCGTATTCTCCTAAGTTCCGATGCTAGAGTGCGGTTTTCCTCCTCGCGTTCCCCGGTCCCTGATTCGGCGTCATGCTCCCCATTTGCCTCTTGCTGGCCATTTTCCCCTTCAGCCTCATGCCCTCTGTTCTGTCCGGGCCTTTTACCTCTCCGATCCTTTCGGCCATCAGGACTCCCACATCAGTCCCGATCCTCCGCATTTCTTGCATGATCGCGGCGAACATCGCGGCAGGGTCGGTTAGATTCGGCCCGTTGCCATCGGGCGATGGCACACGATCATTTTCGACAACCACCATACTGAATTTCTACTTATGAGAAACTAGAGTTTCCCACAGATGGTGCCAAGTTGATGCCGCCGAAAAATGGATCTACCGCGCTAACGAACTCTTTCCTTTCTGAGCTCTGCCGCGAATTCTGCCTTACGATCACAAAAACAGGGTAGAGTGGGGGTCGTTTGCCCTCTTGCCTAGGTCAAGAGGGTATTTTCCGTGTTCCAGGCGTAAAGTAGCATAAAGATGATAAAAATGGTGTTAAGTGCTCAAAAAGGTATGTGTGAGTGATAAAAATGACAGAGTAACGGTAGGATACGCGAGAATTCAATACCTGACTTGAATGTGGCCCGTGGTATTTAAAGGGTCTTGGCTTTGGGCTGTTTTCGGGCGGTTATGACCCACGTCCCTCATTTCTCGGGTTCGACTTGGCTCATTTTTCCCTTCTCCCCACGACCACACGTTCTTGACCCTTGGCGGTTGTCCCTCGCACGTTCCGGCGACGCTAACGTGGGAAGATCGTGGCGGTTTCTAGGCTGCGTATCCGAGTTCCCTGGAGCAGATACGAGCCTCGGGGATCGGGGCTCGGGAAGGAACAGCGTTTCCCCTGCCAGAGCCAATTCTGTCGGGCGTTCTGGAGATGGATACCATCGGGTAACATCCCTGAGGGAAGGGGAGTTCTCCATGACTTCTGGGTACCTTTGATGCGAGCCCTCCCCTGTTGGTCTCGGGACTTCCTCCCTGAGGTTGGCCGATTGGACCCGAATAGGGTAGGGTTCGTTCTTTGGGTCGGGTGGTTGGGCTTGTTAGGGCGGGTCGGTTATTTTGCCGCGGGTCGGTGAGACCCGAGGGATTGTTATTCCCGTATTTTATCGGTCAAATATTCGAGTTTAACCGAAATAGGCGGGAACATCTCCCGCGAAGAATACCTCCCGAGGCGCGAGCGACATTTGCCTGAAGAGCGCTATCCGGGGAAGGATGCCTTGCTCGAGCACCATATAAAGGAAAGAGCCGAGAAGAACATGCCAACATGGGATAATAACTAAAGAGCCAATATGATATTCTAGAAGATACTTAGTGGGACAACATGGAAAAATGCAAAACAATCATGCGGCAAGAGGTGGTGAGTGGTTGGTTACCAAACCCACTACTTCAAACGTGGGATCCCTTAACTGTATAACATATATACATACATGTATATATAAGGAGGGAAGGTACGATCTATTTTCATGTCTGGACATATAAGTGACTTCTGTTACAACTAAGGCATCGCCCACGTGTGGAAAAATTCACACTCTCATAGCATAACGCGATCGGCTCTGATGACGCTCACCCTCCTTACCATATGCTTTCTATCTTCGCACATTTTTATACTCTTTAATTTTATATTCTCTACGAAAGACGAATATCTGACTTGAGCGTCGGAGGGGCGTCGCCGAAACGGCGCCCTTTAGCTCCTCTTTTCGTGGTATTTCAAGGATCCATCGAAGGCGAAGACGGCGAGCTCGAAACGGCGACGGACCGATAACTTCCAGCGCACCATTGATGCTAGGGTCGATTTTTCGGTCCGCATCAACCGCAAACAACATAATTGGTCGGAAGTGATCAACTAAACAAACAGTTAGTAATGTAAGAACAGTCACTGACAACGATCGACTGTATTAACATTAACTAGCTTAACCCCGTGCGTTGCACGGGTTATTTTTAAGAGATTTTTTAGTTTATTAGATATATTGTTATCGGAAAGACCTGACATCCGTGATCGAGCCATCTATTTTATAGTAGATCCGAAACCCGCCCATTTATTTTGTAGTGGACCCAAGACCCGCCCAATTACACGACTGCGTCAATAACAGTCGTGCAAAAACAGGACAAACCCTAAATAAATGTTAATCATAGATTACGAAATTAGAAACATAATTATGTAGAACTTCAAACAAAAAATCCAGAGAGAAATGATCCAATACATACTCTTTACACCCGCAAGAAACTGGACGACTGTACGAAAACTATTGCACGACTGTTATTGAAACAATCATGTAATTTAGGAAACATGAGTAGGAACGATGCAATAGTGCATTATAACAATATACATCAGTAGTGCATTATGTTCTTATTACATACCATTAATTAAGTAATCTCTCACCTAATTGTTGTAGACTTCATACTCTTTACACCCACAAGAAACTGCACGACTGTACGAAATATTGCACGACTGTTATTGAAACAGTCGTGGAACGATGCAGTAGTGCATTATAACAGTATACAACAGTAGTATTATGTTCTTATTACATACCTTCAGTTAAGCAATCTCTCACCTAATTGTTGTAGAATTCATGGTAAACAATGTTGACTATTGCATCATCTTCAAGTTCATCTTCTTTCTTCGTCTCACGTTCTATCTAAGTCCAATACCAAAATGCTTTCATTAGCCAGGTTTTGTCATACAGATCAATCATTTTGATGTGTAATATAAAATCATTGCAGGATTATCCATAGCTTTTTATAAAAAAAATACTCCCTCCGTCCCACTAATTTTATCACATTTTGCCATTTCGGGCGTCCCACTAATTTTATCACCTTTCCTTATTTAGCAAAAAACTATCACTAACAATCAATATAATAATATTAAATATTCTTAAAAGACTTGTCAAAATATACACTTTATTACCTTTTCATTGTACTATATTATTATAATAATACCACGTTAATTTACGTGCCCGGCCACTTATGTGATAAAGTTACCGGGACGGAGGGAGTAATAAAATCATATTCTAGAGTCTCAGTCGTATAGTCTTACAGTCTTACAATGTCTAAGTAGTGCAGTCGATAGATGTGCATCGTTATGTTTTACAACGTTTAAGTATTGGTTGTGCAGCCTTACAGTCATACAATGTTTAAGTAGTGGAGACCAATGTTCAAACAACTTGAGATTTGACCCGTTTGAGACAGAGAAATTTGACTTTGGGGCGATTGTTACATTAAGTAGTCTTTTAATTGCCGTCTTACAAAGCTAATTTTATCATAGCCTAATATAATGTCAACCCGTGAAGCAGTCTTATAACATTGTTATAGCAACAACTTCGACTTTTTATTATATAGAATAATAGTAGATCAATAGAGCAGTCTTGCAATATTGATGCTAAAAAAATTCTTACCAATCTCCGATTCCTTAGCTTGAAGGTGGGTAGAGTGGACTTGGGTTCTCTTCCTCATACTTCGACCCGTTGAAGATCAAAGAAGCTGAGATGCATAACAGAGTAATGAAGTTATATGTTATGACAATATCCTGATCCCATAACTATTTACTCAATATACATTTCCCATATACAAACTACTGCATTATACATTACAAATAATTTATTTGGCGTTCACCATAATAATATTTCAGTCGTGTTTTGTGAAGAATACCAACATTCAG